>JAUDYJ010000005.1:83910204-85141239 GCA_030761175.1 Masticophis lateralis
TGAGCTATCCAGGCTCCTTCTGAGCATCCAGTGATGTATAACTTGGGGGTGGCATTCACTTACCTTTGCTACTGGTTCGCAAATGTGAGTGCACACAGGGCCTTCCACGCATGCGCAGATTGTCAAAAACAGGACGTGATGATGTCCGGGTGGGTGGGGGGAGCCTCCACAGCCACCGCTACCGGTTCATCCGAACCGGATAGAACTGGCTGAATACCACCACTGGTATAACTGTATCACTCAATATAATTATTTATCATTAAATAAATGATTCTGCTATCTCTTTAAGAGCATCAAAAGCAGGCCTGCTTGAGTTTCCCTTATGGTGAGGGGCGAAAGGAACATGGGCAGAAGGAAAGCTTTTCCATGGGGCCTTGATATCATGGCATGTGCTCCCTCCAAAAACAGAGTGACCCCATTACACTCAGCATTTTGGAAAGGAGACTCCCTTTATTAGATTAGAATTAGAATTAGATTAGAATTCTTTATTGGCCAAGTGTGATTGGACACACAAGGAATTTGTCTTTGGTGCGTATGCTCTCTGTGTACATAAAAAGAGAAGATACATTTGTCAAGAATCATAAGGTACAACACTTAATGATAGTCATAGGGTACAAATAAGCAATCAGATCATATTAGGAAACAATCAATATAAATCATAAGGATACAGCAACAAGTTACAGTAATACAGTCATAAGTGGGAGGAGATGGGTGATAGGAACTAGGGATGGGTTCTAAATTTTTTTACTACCAGTTCTGTGGGTGTGGCTTATTTTATGGGTGTGGTTTGATGGTCATGTGACAATTCTTTAGGATTTAGCAGAGGTACTGGTCTACAAGGCTTTTAACTGCTTGCAGAGCTGAACCAGTCTACCCATTTGTTTTTGGAGACACCGGTCTACCCATTTGTTTTTGGAGGCACCAGTCTACCCATTTGTTTTTCGAGCGCACTGGTCTATCACCACACTACCTTTTAACACTAATCAGCTATAGGGTGGCCCTTTGAAGCCCCGCAGCAAGAGTTTAAACAATTTTTTTCCTTCTAGCCGATCAGCTGGGAGTCAGGAGGCAGTGAATAGATTGGGAGCGGGGCCAAATGAAAGGTAAGAATAACTTGGGGGGGCAGGAGGGCCCAGCTCCCAAACAAAGAGAACCGGTTCGGTGACATCCTATTGTCACCACTACCAGTTCGGCTGAATTGGGCTGAACCAGGAGGAACTCACCACTGATAGGAACGATGGGAAGATGAATAGTAATAGTAATGCAGCCTTAGTGAATAGTTTGACAGTGTTGAGGGAAATATTTGTTTAGCAGTGATAGCGTTCAGGAAAAAACTGTTTTTGTGTCTAATTTTTCTGATGTGCCATGCTCTATAGCATCTTTTTTTTTCCCCTAAATCATTTTTTATTTTAAAAAAAAAGACATATAAACATCATTCATTCAATCAAGTACAGACAGTACATTGGTCGGTTTGCATCCCTAGTGCCCTCTCCTCTCTTCACAATATGACTACATATCCAAAATTTATTCTTATATAAAATATATCAGTTGTATCATCGTTTACTTACATATCACCATTTTTTATTATCTACTCAATGGTAAAATAAATCCCATATCAAATAATATTGTTTTTCTTCCTGCTGTCTTATTTCAAATGTCAGTTTACTCATTTAGGCACAGTCCAACATTTTCCTAATAATTTCTTCATCCGTAGGTATTTCTTCTTTCCAATTTTTAGCAAATACAATTCTAGCTGCTGTTAGAAGATTCACAATTAAATACTGCAGTTCTTTGTTATATATTTCTGGTAAAATCCCTAATAAAAATATCTCTGGTTTAAAGTCTATGTGTCTCTTGATCATTTCTTCCAAGAACATGTGTATCTTAGTCCAATATCTCTTTGCTTCTAGGCATGTCCACCACATGTGGTAATAGAATTCTGGGGTCTGATGACATTTCCAATTCTTCTCCGATTTGTTCTGGAACATTCTGGCGATTCTCAATGGGGATAAATGCCACCTGTAAAACATCTTAAACAAATTTTCCTTATATGCTGTAGACATTGTCATTTTATAGTTATGAGACCACAATTTTTGCCATTTTTCTAAATCAATCCCATAACCAAAATTTTCCCCCTATGCTACCATTGATTCTCTAACTAGCATTGTTTTGAGAGTAGGAGTTGAAACAGTTTATGTCCAGGATGTGAGTGGTCTGTAAATATTTTCACAGCCCTCTTTTTGACTCGTGCAGTATACAGGTCCTCAGTGGAAGGCAGGTGGGTAGCAATTGTTTTTTCTGCAGTTCTAATTATCCTCTGAAGTCTGTGTCTGTCTTGTTGGGTTGCAGAACCAAACCAGACAGTTATAGAGGCGCAGATGACAGACTCAATAATTAATTATTAAACAATCATATGATTTTAACTGATGGGGACCAGCCAGACATTTTTAGGTCTACGTTGTATGAAGGTGTAGTGTTCTTATAAAGAGTGTTCTTTTATTTATTTTTAGGCTGATTGGACAAACAAAACTAAAAAAAAAAAAAAACCCAACAGAGTAAAGTGATTGGGACAATATAAACATTGTGTAACCAAACAACCAATAGATGTAAATGAATGTAAATGTAAATATGTGCAAAGATCTGCAAAATTTTTACATCCCAAAGCAATTGTGTTGTTACTTCAAGACCTGCACACACTAACTTAACATCATGGCTTAATATAGCATGTTCAAGCTAACCAGCAGAAAAATAAAAAAAAAACAAGTTCACAAAGAAAAGGCTTCAAAGATTTTGATATTTTAAACTCCACAGTCTTGTTCTTGAGGCCATAACATCACCCACTGCAGTTAAAACCTTCATTTTCCTCCAAATCCTTTGAAGAGGAACACAAAAGAACATAAGTTTAAGGTTTGCCTTGACTTCAGAAAAAAACCTGTTTCCACCGTAGTTACAACCTTGTTAGAATGAACTTCCTCCAGCTCAGTGAATTTTATACTCATGGCTTTCCCCAGGAAACTGATTGAACTTTTCCCACAAAGTTCAGATTAAATTGCCACACAGAAAGAAGCCCAATGTTCTGGTAACAACTCCTTTCCGGAAGAGTCCCAGTAAATATGAAATTGTGTTGCGCTTGTGGGATATGGATTAATCAGTAATTTTCCATCTTATTTCCTTTTAACATATACCAAATGTCAGACTAAACTCCCACGGCTTGATTATATGTGGTAACCTTAGTTTCAAACCACATTCATAGATCAATCCATAAATTAAAATTAATTCAATGAAATCTTTTTTGAACAGGCAGTAAAAAAGCATGGGGTTGAAGTCGAAAAATTAACTCTCCTGGCCTCAAAACTCAGGTGATTTAAAGCCCTGTTAACCACAAGGACTCTTAATTTACTAATATCTCCAAACAAAGGTTTAGTTGGCTTTGCAACATTGCATTGATAGAACATTTTGTATACTTATCATTTATGCACTGCTGCTGATGTAGCAAATGTTGAAAAACTCTTTTTCCTGCCCCCTTTTAAAATACTTTCTAGAGGTAGATTTTTTTAAAATAAAATGATGTACTATTGGTACATGTCACCATGTATAAAGGTTCTTCAAACTTGTAATGGAAATGAAATCAACAAGAAGGAATATTGAAGGATGTGTAAAAAAAAAGTCAGAAAATTTTGGACTCAATTACATATAGTTTTAAAAGATCCACATACAATTGAAATCAAAGATTTCTCTTTGGGGATTCATGGATGGGCAGCTGGAAAGAAAATCATATAACTTTGTTTTTATATATGACAATTCCAGAAAGATCACCCTTATTATACGCACAAAGGTGGAAAGATTTGACTTTACCCACAGCAGATGAATGGATGATGAAGATGGTGGAACTTGCTGAGATGGCCAAATTGACTCCTTTAATTAGAGATACGTCTAAGTGTAAGGATGATTTGGAAACTCTTACTGACTTTTGGTAGGAAACAGACAAAAATGAAATTCTGATGCATAGTTTTTATGATGGGAAGAAAAATATTTATAGAAAAATATAAACAGTGAATGTAACCCTAGAATAAGTAACAAATTTATATTTACACTTATAATTGCTGGGGGAAAAAATCAAAAGTCACTTCTTCCCTGTTCTTTGATTGCTATATTTTTGCCTTTGATTTTTTTCTTCTTTCTTCTTTCCTCTTTTTTCATTCTAAATATTTGATCTTGTTATCTTTTATTCTGTATTCTAATAAAGTTTATTTTAAAAAATTAAATACATTCCAGAGTTAACTGAGTCCCTTTTTTAAAAAACTGAATCTTAAATTCTATTTTAAAATGCATGAAAATAGGAATAAGCTGTTATCTTCAGGCGTGACCCCTGACTACAGATGGTAGTGGATCAACATAAAATATAACACTTCAGGACTGGTTAAAATGTATTGAATATTTAAAGCATCAAGAATATCTAAAGGATTCAATTATTTGGGCTTAAAGGAAAAATTGCAAGGTCTTAGCTCAGATTATAAATTTATTTCAGAGTTTTCTTGACAGACAGATGAAACTTTGGGATAGTTAACAAGGGAGTATACACTGATCTACAGAGACATAGTGGCTCAGTGGCTAAGATACTGAGCTTGTCAAACAAAAGGTCAGCAGTTCAATTAGTTCGAATCCCTAGTGTCGTGTAAAGGGGTGAGCTCCCATTACTTGTCCCAGCTTCTGCCAACCTAGCAGTTCGAAAGCACGTAAAAAATGCAAGTAGAAAAATAGGGACCACCTTTAATGGGGAGGTAACAGTGTTCTGTGCGCCTTTTGGCATTTAGTTATGCCGGTCACATGACCACGGAGAAGTCTTCGGGCAGCGCTGGCTCTTTGCCTTTGAAACGGAGATGAGCACCACCCCCTAGAGTCGGGAATGACTAGCACATATGTGTGAGGGAAACATTTACCTTTACCTTATAATGACATCCATCTGACTTGCAGGATTCAAAGTCCCAATGCGAGTGGCAGGAAAAGTTTCAGAGTCCACCTATAAACTACCACTCAAAAACGCATGTCAGATCTGTGCTTTTCATTGCCATTTTACCAACATAAAAGAAATGAAGCTCCACTAATCATTGTTGTCAGTGACTGATGAGTTGGGGCTTCTATGATCAAGGGATTAACTCCTCCTCTTAGTCTTTAGAGCTTGCTGGAGGCCAGCTACCTATTTCTTTTCCAGGTGTCATGAAAGCTATGCAAATTATCTCCTTGGATGTAATGCACTATTTGTCTATTGTGATCCAATGTTGCATAAATGCCCCCTCTGCAGTTCTGAATCATCCGGAGCAGATGAAAAAAAGAAGCTCAACAGCCAAGCAGGAGACATATCCCAATGTGTAGTGCCGCATAATGGGGTGAGCTCCCGTTCCTTGTCCCAGCTTCTGCCAACCTAGCAATTTGAAAGCACATAAAAAATGCAAGTAGAAAGATAGGGACCACCTTTGGTGGGAAGGTAACAGCGTTCCGTGCGCCGCCCCCTAGAGTTGGGAACGACTAGCACATATGTGTGAGGGGAACCTTTACCTTTACCTTTTATATATTGAGCTACATATTCATTACAAAGTTGATCTGGTTGAATGCAACAAAGCTTAAGGGTATAAGCAAAGCAAATAGAAACTTTCCCCAAAGGTGCTTCATTTTTTTACTTTCCTTAAAAGTAACCCCAGAGCAAGATACAATAAAACTGGTCAATTAAACATCAGAAAATTGTAACAGTTTACACAGTTTTAAGATTCATTAACAGTAATGGGATTGAATCGTAGTTTGTTGGTTTGTTCATTTGTTTGCTTATTTGATATCCAGTCTGTCCACTCAAGGAGACTAATGTTCAGTAAAAGATGCAGTGCAATGGTAAACATTCAAACGTACATCAAAACTAATACAATCCTTAATTAAGTTCTGTCTCTAGCAAAAGTGATGTATCTTGACAGCTCTTCTAAACGAAAAGAGGGGAGACCAAATGCAATTTTGGGGAGTATTTTCCACAGGCAGGCAGTGATACAGAAGAAAGCACCTCTCACATGAGCTGCCAAAATAGACTACCCACCTAATCAGGTCTTACAATGTCTAGGACAATATAACCCTTCAAGTTGTACCTGAGAAGCAACTCACACCAAGAGTTCTTTCAGCATAGGCAGGACATAATCCCTACCTTTTGCCAATTAACAGTTAAGGTTTTAAGAAGAGATTGGACAACAATTTGTCTGAAATGGTAGGTGTCCTGCCTGAGCAAGGAGTTAGACTAGTCAGGGGTCACCAACCTTTCGGACCTGAGGGACCAGTAAATTCATAATTTTAAATCCTGCAGGCCACTAATATGATCTGCCTAATGACCTGCTGGGTGGGCGTGGCTGGGTGGTCATGTGACTGGGTGGGCATGGCCAACTTCTTGCCTGCCCACCCAGGCTTCTTAGGGCCTCAACAGGAAGCAGTTGTTGGAGCTAAGCAGCCATCACAAGAAAGAGTTGGCAAAACAGCTCAGTTCAAATTGGATCTGACTGAGAAGGAGGCTCAGCAGAAGTATCTCACTGAGGACTATGAGCATAGGCTTTCCAAGCAGAGGAAAGGCCTGCAGTAGTGCAAGGCCAAGTGCCAGCGCCTGGAGGCTCAGCGGGCTGAGATGGTCAGCCAGTTCCAGGCCATGATGCAGTCCTGCTTTTCACCACCAGTGGCACTTCCCTCCAGCCTTCACTCAAAGCCCCATAGGAGGCTTTGAGTGAAGGCTGGAGGCCGAAGCAGACCCCAAGTTGCATTTTCTGCCCCTCTCTGACCCCCATAAAAAGACCTCGAAGGGGGAGACTCTCTGCAGCAACATTGCACATATAAATTCCAGGGGCCGTAGTTTGAGGACCCCTGATTTAGTGCATTATTAAAAATGCAAATAATTTTTCTGCAGACCACCAAAATTTTCTCGTGGACCACCAGTGGTCCACGGACCACCAGTTCATGACTGCTAGACTAGAAGACCTCCAAGGACTCTTCCAACTCTGTTATTCTAACTGTAGAAGAGATCCTCTAGCATAGCAGTTTCAAAAAAACCAGAACAATAATGGAGGGGAAGTGTGGGATAGTGTTATCTCAATAGTTGGCAAACCGCGCTGAGTAAACAATATCAACACATGGTCTTAATCTCATCAGGACAGTAAGACAGGATGTCTGGCAGAGACCCTATCTCAAATATGCAAGGCATGAGGGCCCGCACGTAGGCATTGTTTGTTACAGGAAGAACATGAGGGGAACATGAGGAGTTCACGTGGAATTCACGAGCTTTCCTTAGCCAGTAAGAACAAGTAAATGTTTTGCCATGCAGTTGTAAAATGACAATAAAAGGGAGCCTTTTGGATGGAGTCAGTGTGCCTTTCACCAAGGTGCCTTCCCACCCGAGGACCTTCCCATGAACCATCGTTCCTGCCTACATGTCTTTGTTCATCGAAACAACAGGGAAGATCTTACCTTAGATATGGATTCAGCAGTACCAAAGGAGCTTATCTTTTTTCCCAATTTTTGTTCCAATACTTCAAAATTAGCAGACGTGGTACTGAGACCTGGTCAAGAACAGTCAGAAACAAGTTTTAAGGTAACTCTGCTCCTAAAGTTAAGAGTGGTAGCCAGAAAATCTATGGTTCTTACAATAGATTCTCTTAAGAACATAAAAGGCATGAGTTCACACTAGTGGTGGGATTCAGCCGGATCGGGCAAACCAGTAGCAGCGACTGTGGGAGGCACTGTCCATCCGCCCGGACGTAATGTGCAAATACTGTGCATGCGCAGAAAGCCATGCACATGCACAAACAAGGTGTGAGCGAGCAAAGCGAGCGTGCATGCATGCTCCCATTTGTGAACCGGTAGGGAAGGTAAGTGAATCCCACCGCTGGTTCACACTTGAAAATTACTAACCTCAAAACAGGAAGGATCGCTACAGATAGAATATAACATATTTCTCCACCTTTTCTACCACACTAGCTGCATTCTAAACTGGGTAAGAGTATGTACATATTGGTGTGGGATTATAATAGCATAGCATAGCATAGCATAGTAGTACATAGCATGGCACGACATAGCATAGCACAACATAAGCATAGCATATAGGGCTTATAATTTATGAATTGGCATGTGGTACCTACCACGAACCTTCTTGGCTGGTATCCATAGACTATCCTGGTCTTCAGTAATCACTCCAAAGTGGGAGTGAGAAAAGGCAGTTGACAGGTGACACTGTGACACTGTGACAAGATAGAGCAATACAATTTATCTTTTTTTTCTTTTACCTCTCATTTAATAGGGGAGGGATCTGGTTCTTAGATGCATGTCCAGAACTCTTTGCATAAACTCATTTGAACGAACTGCCAGATTCAAGAAGGACCTAAATTGCAGTAGATCCCCTACTTGCTCCCAGGATAAATGAGGTCACATGTTTCTTCCAGGCAAAGGTAAAAGTAAACGTTCCCCTCACACATATGTGCTAGTCATTCCTGACTCTAGGGGGCGGTGCTATCCTCCGTTTCAAAGCCGAAGAACCAGCACTGTCAGAAGACATCTCCATGGTCATGTGGCCGACATGACTAAGCACCGAAGATGCACAGAACGCTGCTATCTTCCCACCAAAGTTGGTCCCCATTTTTCTACTTGCATTTTTTACGTGGTTTCAAACTGCTAGGTTAGCAGAAGCTGGGACAAGTAACGGGAGCTCACTCCTGTTACGTGGCACTAGGGATTCAAACCACTGAACTGCCAACCTTTCAATCGACAAGCTCAGCATCTTAGCCACTGAACCATCGCGTCCCACAAATCCAACAGTGAAGAACAACATTTCCATTCAGGTGTCACAAATTGTAAGGCTGTCTGTTGAAAGAGGTAAAGAAAGTCAAGATGATGGCTGCAACCACACCATTGAGGCCCCTTTTAATGCACAGGGTGGCATTCTGACACCCACTCACCTCCGGGGACCCTCCTGACAAATCAGTATTCATGAATTTTCATCCAACAGCCAGAAAAGATACCTTCATCCAAGTCGCATCAACTACTTTCTTGTTACATAAGCAAACTTAATTGCAACATTTTCACTTTTCCTTTAAAACTGCAATCCAGAAATCCTAAAGGAAATTAAGATAATTAAAACTGTGCCTGAATCAACAAGCCAGTGTTACAAGTCATGTATTTTCAATTAGATTCACACACAATCTGGCAAGAGAGTATGGAGGGGCTAATGTATCTGTATATTCATCATCATTACTACTTTCATCTGGTGGAAATGAAGAGCAGATGTTATGGAGCTTTTCCACATTTGTACTCCTAGCCCTTACCTCCCATTGAATACAAATTTGGAAAACACAATGAATTATGTTATCAAAATATATTGTTGTGAATTTGCTTCATAACGTGAGTTTTAGCTGTGCAGTAATGCAGTTGTTATGGTCAAAGGCCCTGCTTGAAGTATCTGATGTATATGTACTTGTCACCCAAGATAAATGAGCTCTAAACTAATCAGATTGCAAGTTACACACTCAGTTTGAAGCTTTTCAGTTTACATAATGATCCTTTCCAGGGGTGGTTTTCACTTACTTTCTCTACCGGTTCGCAAATGTGAGTGTGCATCATGCATGCACCCAGCCTTCCGCGCATGCACTTTGCATGTGTGCCCGCTTCCCGCACATGCTCCCGGCCTCAAAAACATGCCTAAATAGGATGACATAGAGCTGGAGCGGGTGGGCTCCCCCACCTGCAATTTCTGCTACCTGTTCTGGCAAACCGATCCAAACCGGCTGAATATCACCTCTGATCCTTTCACACATTTTGACAGTGTGGCAGTATTCAGTCATATATAGTGGTTATAGTTTGGTTCTGCCAATCAGGAATCAAAATCTGCTTTATTTTTTTTTATTTTATTAAGTAAGACCACACTCGGAATACTGCATCGAGTTTTGGTCACCACGTCACAAAAAGATGTTGAGACTTTGGGAAAAAAGAGAGCCTGAGTAGCGTAGGGGGCTAATGCCTCCTACTAAAGGCAGCAATTAAGATCCAGCTGCCTGCAATTTCTGCGAGTTCAATCCTAGCCAGGCTCAAGGTTGACTCAGCCTTCCATCCTTTCTAAGGTGGGTAAATGGAGGACCCAGTTTGTGGGGGCAATAAGCTGACTTTGTATAAAATATACCGAAGTATGAAGGCTATTGCTTAACGCATTGTAAGCCGCCCTGAGTCTTCGGAGAAGGGCGGCATATAAATCAAATTTTTAAAAAAAGTGCAAAGAAGAGCAACTGAGATGATTAAGAGCCTGGAGACAAAAACATATTATTATTATTATTATTATTATTATTATTATTATTATTATTATTAATCAAATTTATCAAATAATTTTTTTATTATTATTAATAATAATAATAAATATCAAGAATGGTTGCAGAAATTGGATATGGCTAAACTAGAGAAAAGAAAGACTAGGGGGTGACATGATTACATTAGTCCAGTATTTGAGGGACTGCCACAGAGAAGAACTTATTTTTCAAAGCACCAGAGGGCAGGACAAGAAACAATGGATGGAAACTAATCAAGGAGAGAAGCAACCTGGAATTAAGGAGAAACTTCCTAACAGGGAGGACAATTAACCAGTGGAACAGTTTGCCTCCAGAAATTGTGGGTGGTCCACCACTGGAGGCTTTTAAGAAGAGAGTGGGAAACCACCTGTCTGAAATGGTACCGGTGTCTACTGCTCGAACAAGAAGACCTCAAAGTTCCCTTCCAGTTCTATCCTGATTGATATTTATCAAATTTATTTGCCGCCTATCTTGCTTAAACATAACTGAATTATCTCACTGAATGATTGAAGCCATGTTCAGATTGAGCACGTGTCCCTATAAAAAATAGTCAGAAATTCATTTTAATTCTGTGATCTGGAAGTATATATCTACTCTAGTTGAACATAATAATAAATCTGTTAGAGGTATTTAGAGGTATTTAGAAATTTCTTGAAAGTTTACCCAAAGTTAAAGTTTACCCAAAGCCTGGATAGCTCAGCAGACTAATGCATTGTAATTTAACTCCAGCTGTCTGCAATTAGTAAGCTCGAACCTCCCCAGGCTCAAGGTTGACTCAGCCTTCCATCCTTTCTAAGGTAGGTAAATTGAGGGGGCAATTTGTGGGGGCAATAAGCTGACTTTGTAAAATATACAAAAGTATGAAGGCTATTGCTTAATGCATTGTAAGTCGCCCTGAGTCTCCGGAGAAGGCCTGCATATAAATCAGATTTTTAAAAAAAATTATGAGAAAATTAGTAAAAATGAGAATCAGCATGGTGTAGTGATTTTAAATCTTTTCCAATACACAAAATATTATTTTTAATAGGGTTTGGATTCACAAATTCCAGTTAAAATAAGGGCTACTTGAAGTCAAATAATATCAATCCAATATTTTGAAGAAGCTATTTCTATATTGTCAACTCTCAGATTTCATTTGATTAAGATGTAGCATTTGGAATCCAAATGTTACAATTTAGAATAATTGCATGCATATTAACAACAGCTAGTAGGACATTTATCTTATGGGAATTGGATAATTACAAGGACTGCTGACCAATTACAATGTTTAGTTAATTAGCTGTGTTGCTTTTAATCAATTAAATGACCAATTAATCTATTAAATACACTGAGCAACGTTATGCTGCTTGTACATTTGTTTTTAACTTTTCATGTTTATCCTTTTTACATATTTTCTTTGCTTTTATGCATTTCCCCATTGTGATTAAAATGCAGTTTATATAGCACTTTGATTAATAAACATCAACTTAGCATCCAACAACAATATGGCAATATGCTTAATATAGGGGAGGCAATTTTTATATCTATAACAATGGTAACAATCCAACATGAAACTCGTATTGTCACTTCTGCCAAATTTAATAAGGAAGAGGGAATCAATTTGCTCATGCTAGTATAATTAAATGTATGGTCTTAAAAAGTTATTAGCCATGATTGTAACTGAACTAAAGGGAGAACCATAAGCATTAAAACAGTTTGACTGAATTGTTATTAAATCAAAGAGTAATTATGGCTGAGGACCTAATCATGTCTGTGGATCAGTTTGGATATTTTTAGTTGAATGGAAACATATGTTCATCATGTTTTAGGTGTGTGGGTTTTTTTTACATACTGGATGAAAATGGAATGTTTAACATTCTCCAGGCCAACTGATTCTCAGAATTCCAAATGAGTGATAAAACGGATTTATATTTCTAGGAATCTTAGTTCCAATATGTCATTAAGGTAGTAGATTGTGCAGCAGAGTCTGATAGAGCCAGAGGGAGGAGTCAAACAAGGAATTAGTTTGGAGTATCTACGCTAGGGCTGTTAAACTCAGACTGTGGGCTGGATGTTTCACGCACTGGCTATGTCCATGTCCAATTTGGCAAAAGGGGGGGAGTCCTGATACATCACGTGATGCCGCCATGACGATGTGAATTTGACACCCCTGGTCTACACAATCACAAGAGGACAAAGTCTAACCTCCCACCCACCCCTACCCAATCACCTTTGCGCTTTATTTAGTTTTACCCAGGTGCAAACCATTAGTCTGAGAAGATTCCCACGCACAGTGTAAGCAATAAATCAATAATCTGGAACCTTCACATACAGATCTGGCCTTTGATGCCTGACAGATTTGGGGTGGGGTGGATTTAGCTCAGGCTACTGAATTGTTAATTAATGAAAGATGGGACTGCAGAATGTTTATGTTGCAAGCACTAGATTCAGTGATGGGATTCAGCCAGTTCGCACCACTTCGGGAGAACCGGTTGTTAACTTTCTGAGCAGTTTGGCAAACTGGTTGTTGAAAGAAATCATCAGGGCAGAGAACCGGTGGTTAAATTACTTGAATCCCACCATTGACTAGATTGTATTTAAAAATAATACTACATATAAACATATTTGCTTTTGCACAGGGATGTATGTGTGTGTGTGAGGGAATAGCCAAAGCAGTCTATGACATGCAAAAGACTGGGAGAGCTATGATTGCATGGTTATGGCTGCCAGCTTGACCACAGGATTTACAATGGATTGAACTGAGAAACACTTTAATGTTACTCACAGAACCTTCATGGTTGAGTGAGAAGTCAACTCTCTCTTAACTCGAGAGTCCTAACTCTCGCTTGATTCAGGCCAGCACTATAATCATTACACTACGCTGGTTCCATTGATTTCTTCTACTACAAAGCAAAACATTTTGCAAATAACTGTGTTTCGTCCATAGGATTGGCTTAGCAAATTATTCTTTGGCAGGATCAAAATATTTAGGTTACAGCATCACTTTCTCCTTTTGAATGGGGATCTGTCTGAAAAAGGAACCCTTTTTCTATTTCCTATTTCCAAGAAATAATGAGTTAGATTTTTCAGGGAAATCTAAAATGATAAACTGGGAATAACATGTATATGTCCCTGCTGTATGTATATTATATGTCTAGCTTTTCAGATATATATTATATTTTTAGCAGTGAAGGTAAATAATAAGTTTACATGAATCTGAAGAACATATCAGGTGGGTTATGAATGCCTTAATTTTTGATCAGAGATAATGATTGTAGTGATTTGTGGGAGCCATTTGATACTTTCTACAATAATAGATTGTAGGGCTTTGTCAACAGAGGTTTGTTTGAAGTTTAACTTCATTGTTGGTTTACTTGTTAAATATATATATAACAGGCATGGGTTTCACTTACCTTTGCTACCGGTTCGCTTGCGCAGATCCTATTTGAAGACATCCGGGTGGGTGGACAGAGCCTCCCACCGCCATTGCTACCAGTTCGCCCGAACTGGGGTGATCCCGTAGCAACCCACCATTGATATATAATAGATAGATGTATAGCAGTTCAAATTAGTGGCAAATAGCTGTAGAAGTTTATAAATCCTGACCCTGATTTGCAAGGGGAGGAAGTTATTATTGTTGCAATATAGTTATCACTATTCAACTGGGGGACAATATGTGTATGTATGTTTTGGTTTGTTTGATTTTTGTCTTTTTAATCAACATTTTTTTTAACGTTTTTGGTTCTGCTGCTTTTCACTCCAAGTTGCCTTTAACTCTAGGACTGTAATGGCGAACCTATGGCATGTGTGCCAGAGGTGGCACGCAGCGCCCTCTCTGTGGGCACGCAAGCCATTGCCTCCGTTCAGCTCCATCACGCATGCATGCACCTTCTACTGGCCAGCTGGTCTTCAGGTCTCTGCTGCAAATGTGCAGGGGGGAGTCATGTGCAAGGGGCGGGTCGTGTGTGTGGGGGGGCATGTTCACATGCATGGGGGGAGGGGCATGTAGAGGGCCATGCATACATGCGCAGGGGGTGGGGCGCATGCGGGAAGTGTGTACAAGCACGGGGTGGAGTGCATGCACAGGGCCACACGCACATTGCATTTTGGGGGTTCGGGCACGCATGCGTGCATTCGCACGTGTGTGCATGCGCTTTGGGCACTCGGTCTGGAAAAGGTTAGCCATCACTGCTCTAGGAAGACGTTCTTGGGTTTTGAGAGGAAACACTGGTCTCCTAGGGCAAAGTCATTCAGGTCAAGGCTAAGTTTTTCTTCCAAGCATAACTAAACTTATTGGCTGTGATTAATTAAGCCAAAGAACCATCTGAGGAGGGCAAATGTCTCCAATACTTCAGTCAGCAAGATCTCAGGCAAGCTTCTGTAGCAGCAAGGCCAAATTCCAACTGCATTAAGCAAACAGCAAGAAACATACAAGATGATTCATAAGAACTTATATTATGTTGCTGATAATTTTTTTTTTTCCTTTATAAGCACAAAAGCTATATAAGCCAGAAGACTCAGCATCTTGGCCCTGAATAATTTACCTACAGGGAAGACAATGTTATTGCCACTGCAGCTAGCAAATCAAATTATGGTTCTGGAAGACCTCTGTACTCAAGCTGTGATTCTTTTGTTTGCTCTTTCAAGCAGTGGATGATTAGAAGAAAGCTCCAAGATATTTAAAGGCCTTCATTTGTTTGATGTGGGTTGCATTTATTTACCAAATGTTGAAATTAGGTTGCATAGTTCTTGATGAATCAGACCACGCTTGTTCTACAAGAATTCATAACTAATCTGCAGATTGTTGATAATGCTCTCCGACTCAGTTGAATGCCAACTTCTGTCACTTATGGAATGCTACAACTACATTGGCACAGTGAAGAATGTACAGGAATTTTATTGTTCTTGTTTTTGTTAGTTGCGAAGTCATGTCTAACCCATCGCGACCCCAAGGACAATGTTCCTCCAGGCCCTCCTGTCCTCTACCATCCTCTGGAGTCCATTTAAGCTCACACCTACTGCTTCGGTGACTCCATCCAGCCACCTCATTCTCTTCTGTCCCTTTCTTCTTTTGCCCTCAATCTTTCCCACCATTAGGCTCTTCTTCAGTGAGTTCTTCCTTCTCATTAGGATGCCAAAGCATTTGAGTTTCATCTTCAGGATTTGGTCTTCTAAAGAGCAGTCAGTGTTGATCTCCTCTAGGACTGACCGGTCAGATCACCTAGCAGTCCAAGGGGCTTGCAGGTGTCTTCTCCAGCACCATAGTTCAAAGGCCTCAATTCTTTGGTGCTCAGCCTTCCATATGCTCCAGCTTTCACAGCCGTATATTGCAACTGGGAAAACCATAGCCTTGACTATACGCACTTTTGCTGGCAGGGTGATGTCTCTGCTTTTTCGTATGCTGTCTAGATTTGCCATAGCTTTCCTCCTCAGGAGCAAGCGTCTTTTAATTTTGGAGTTTATTAGTCAACATTAAATGATAACATTTGGCTGAAATTTTTGACAATAGCAATGGTATATACATTAAAGGGGATCTTATATGAATAAATGTTTTTTCTTTTCATGCAGCTACTCCAACTCATTATTTAGTCCTCAACATCCACATGGAAAGAAGGAAACAGTGGGGCATCTCAAGGTTCCGTTTTAGGTCCAGTGCTCTTCAATTTCTCCATAAATGATCTAGATGAGGGAATGGAAGGGGCACTCATCAGATTTGCAGATGACACTAAGCTGGCAGGAATAGCCAACACCCCAGCAGACAAGCTCTAGATCCGAAAAGATCTTGACAGATTTGAGCATAGGGCCCCATCTAACAAAATGATATTCAGCATAGATAAAAGTAAGGTTTTACACTTAGGCAAGAAAAAACAACTGTATAGGTACAGTACAAGTTGGGTGAAACTTGTCTTAATGCCAGCAATTGTGATAGGGATCTTAGAATCCTCGTGGACAGTCACTTAAATATGAGCTAACATCGTGTGACAGCAGCCAGACCCACTGCAATCTTAGGCTGCATTAATAGAGGGATAGAGTGATGGTCTCGTGAAGTTCTAGTACCATTTTACAAAGCCTTAGTAAGACCACACTTGAAATACTGCATCCAGTTCTGTTCGCCACAATATAAATAAGATAGTGAGACTCTGAAAAGAGCGCAGAGAAGAGCAACAAAAATGATTAGGGGGCTGGAGGCTAAAACATATGAAGAATGGGTTACAGTAATTGGGTATGTCTAGTCTAATGAAAAGAAAGACTAGGGGCGACATGATAGCACTGTTCCAATATTTATGGAGCTCTTACAAAGAAGAGGGTGTCAAACTATTTCCCAAAGCACCAAAAGGCAAGGCAAGAAACAATGGTTAGAAACTAACCGAGGAGAGAAGTAACCTGGAATTAAGGAGAAATTTCCTAACAGAGAGAGCTAAAAACCAGTAGAATAGCTTGCCTTCACAGATGCTTCATTATCACTAGAGGCTTTTAAGAAGAGATTGGACAGCCATTTGTCTGAGATGGTATAGGGTCTCCCGCTGGAGCAGGGGGTTGGACTAGAAGACCTCCAAGGTCCCTTCCATCTCTATTCTTCTATGTCCTATGAAAACTGAAAATTCTACACAGCTGGTAACACCAAATGCTGAAAGCTATTTACTGAAGAAAACTAGCTTCAAAAATTAGCACATTATATGAAAACACAAATATGGGCAGTTTTGGGCAGTTTCTCTCCCTAGATATGGAATTGAACTTTGCTTGAAAGTTTTTCACAGATTATAGAACAATGATGTTCTATGTCCTTTTTGCTGTCACGTGCCAAAAGTGGGAGGACCATGGGGGGGGGGTTGCAGGTGCGGGTGTCCACATCCATAATTCAATCCCCCCCGCCCTCCCGCGCATGAGCACATGACCCCCCCCCCACTTCCCCCTGCTTTTGGCATGTGGTGGGCCCAGTAGCTGAAGAGGTTGTAAAAAAAATTCTTTTAAAGCCTCTGACGATCCCAGCTTACTTGCCTGATCGGCAGAGGCTTTCTTTCCCTTTAAAAACATTTTTTTTATAACCTCTTCGGCCAAAGAGGTTGTAGAAAAAATACTTTTAAAAGCCTCTGATGATCCCAGCTGAGCCGTGCGATCATCAGAGGCTTTTTTTTTTTTTACTTTTAAAAGCATTTTTTTCGGCCAAAGAGGTTGTAGAAAAAATGTTTTTATAAATTAAAAAGAAAGCCTCTAATGATTGTGCAGCTCAGCTGGGCAATGGGGGGGGGGGCAAGGATTTTTGCTACCAGTTCTCTGAATCACCCACTTCCATCGCAACCGGATCAGGTGATCCGGTCCGAACCGGGAGCATTTCACCCCTGAGTTAAATCTAATTTTTTTTTATTCAAGCCAGAGTATAATATACAATATACAATGCCTTGTTTAGCCAGAACTGATCAGGTTGTGTTTTTTTAGCACTGAGCTGTAATATTATTCAGAAGTTGGGCTCAGCTGATTTACAAATGTTCTGATAATAATCATTATGTAGATGATAGATTTTATAAAGAAAGAAAAAAATAAGTAATTTGCATTAGCTTCCTTAGCTGTGAAATAGGATTGCATTACTCGATGAAGCAAACCAATCTGCTCTGAAGGGATATAATTTACTACTCTCAAATTCCTCTAAAAGGTGATACTTTTGCTCTTAAATTCTAGCATGTGCACTTGAATGTTTTTCAAACATAAATTGTATGTGTGTGGGGGAGAGAGAGTAAATGAGTGAGTGATATAGACTCCCAGTTGCAATCTCACCCAGCTCCATGTAGTATTATATAAAGGTAAAGGTTCTCCTTGGATATGTGCAACTCTAGGGGGTGGTGCTCATCTCCGTTTCAAAGCCGAAGAGCCAGCGCTGTCCGAAGACGTCTCCGTGGTCATGTGGCCGGCATGACTAAACACCAAAGGCACACAGAATGCTGTTATCTTCCCACCAAAGGTGGTCCCTATTTTTCTACTTGCATTTTTTACGTGCTTTCAAACTGCTAGGTTGGCAGAAGATGGGACAAGTAACAGGAGCTCATTCCGTTACGCAGTGTTAGGGATTCGAATCACTGAACTGCCAACCTTTCAATCATCAAATTCAGTGTCTTAGCCCCTGAGCCACTGCGTCCTTATGTAGTATTATTACCTGCTGCCAAACAAAAAATTAAATCCAGAACTTTATTATTAAAAGGATGTATTTTCAGTGACAAGAGGCAGCTTTTTTTAGGGAGACAGGACATCATCTGATTATGCTAAATGCATACTTGTGATTATAGACATCAGGTTTTCGGTGGGACTGATAAATAATGCTATTTTTTTCACATCAGCTGGGTCAAGTCAGGTGACAAATGATTTCCATTAGCCACAGCAAAATTGAAACAAAAGAGATCAATGAAAAAGATCAGCAATAGTTGAGACCATCCATTTCACTTGTCTATTTTCATCACTAGAAAATGGAAAATTTTCCATTTCCGATTACATGTGGGAAAAGATTTGTTATTTATCCGAGCATCCAACATTTCAGCCAAAGCAGTTTCAGAGGTTTGTGCAGGGGTTTTTTTATTTTTTTTTTTTATTCCTTTAATGTCAGCTAACATTATTCTGGAAAGATAGCAATTGCCAGGAGAGGAAAATTCATAACCCTGTAAAAGAAATATATGTTTATCTTGAAAACAGATACATTTCTGCTAGTGAAATACAATAGATTGTTAACTGAAGGTTTGGAAATTTAATTTAGTTGCTGCTTTACTGTTAACTATGTTTTCATATACTAGATAAATGTCAGACTAAGTGGGTTGGGTAAACGGACTGTAACTTTGTTGCTTGTATCCTTATGATTGATATTGATATTGTTTCCTGATTGCTTATTTGTACCCTTAATGACTATCATTAAGTGTTGTACCTTATGATTCTTGATGAATGTATCTTTTCTTTTATGTACACTGAGAGCATATGCAACAAGACAAATTCCTTGTGTGTCCAATCACACTTGGCCAATAAAATTCTGTTCTGTTCTGTTCTGTTCTGTTCTGTTCTGTTCTGTTCTGTTCTGTTCTGTTCTGCTCTGCTGTGTTCTAGAAATGTGTAAACTATGTGCCTGCTTTGCAAGAGGGGAGTAGATATTATCTTTGAAATATATTTATCAATATTCAGTTCAGATGACAATCTATTTATACCGGTATGTCTGTTTTCTTTTTTCTTATGCCCCTGTTTTTTTTGTGTGTGTAGCCTTGTTAGCTTCGTTTTGTTTTTTTTAAAATTTGTTTTTCTTCTTTTGGAATTTGTATTTTAATGTTTTGAAAAAAATAAAAAAAAATGGGGGAAAAAAAGAAAATAAAAACATTTCATTTTATATTCCACATGAAATAATATCTGCTTTGCTAGATCAGAAACGGGCAACGTTCTCTACAGAGAATGCCTGGCTCAGAAGTTGAAGTCCACAGGTCATAAGGGGGGTGTCAGGGTTTCGACGGATGCCCTAATTAAATCATGAGCCTTCAGCCAAGCTTCAGAAGAAATCCAGTTATTTATTAGGAGCTTCAGGTTGGCATGTTCCCAAGTGAAGCCAGCTCTGACCCCATATAATTTATGCCCCAATCATGACCCTGTTTCTCCCCTCCCCCAGGTTGTGTCATCAATCACATTTGCCAACAGAACAATTTCACGGGTTGTAGAGACAACTCCCCTTGGGCCGCTGTGGGTAACCCTGAGATACAGCCTTGAGAGAGAGAAGTCTGGAATGTGCATCTGTCTTTGGCTGCCATGCCGTTTCATCGGTTTCCCATCCCCCCTTGCTTATGGCAGCTCAAGAGTACTGTCATTGTTGTATTAGATCATTCCAGTGTCAGTCCTGTATAAGGCTGATATACTTTTCAGTGTCTGTTGCTCTTCATTACAGAAACAGAGGCAGTTTTGCTTCCACTTTAGAGACAACGAGGAACAGAGGTTTCAGCAGAGTCGTGGGTTATATTTGCTGCTTTTATTGAAGATCTGAAGACAGACACACCTTTGAAGTGCACACAGATTTTTCTTGGTGATCTGGTTAAAAATGGGGGTAGAGAATCAACAGTGGTTACTTTCTTAAGTCTGCCCATACTGTCTGTACACAACACACACACAGAGAACGGTTCCCTATCTAGGAGGAGGAACCGGAATCAATTAGCAAGCTGTTTGGAAAAAGAAGCATTTTGGAATTTGGGGTACCTCTCCTGCTTGGCCATTGAGCTTCTTTTTTTTCATCGGCTCCGGATGATTCAGAACTGCAGAGGGGGCATTTGTGCAACATTGGATCACAATAGGCAAATAGTGCATTACATCCAAGGAGATAATTTGCATAGCTTTCATGACATCTGGAAAAGTAATAGGTAGCTGGCCTGCAGCAAGCTCTAAAGACTAAGAGGAGGAGTTAATCCCTTGATCATAGAAGCCCCAGCTCATCAGTCACTGACAATAATGATTAGTGGAGCTTCATTTCTTTTAGGTTGGTAAGATGGCAATGAAAAGCACAGATCTGCCACGGTTTTTTGAGCAGTAGTTTACAGGTGGATTCTGAAACTTTTCCTGCCACTCGCATTGGGATTTTGGATCCTGCATGTCAGATGGAGGTCATTCAGGGGTGAAATCCACTTACCTTCTCTACCGGTTTGCAAATGGGAGCTCACGCATGACACCTTTGCACATGCACAGAGTGTCAAAAACTGGATGTGATGACATCCAGGTGGGTGGGCAGAGTCTCCCACCACCAGCGCTACCAGTTTGCCTGAGCTGGATAGAACCAGCTGCATTTCACTACTGATATCATTATACTGATCATTATAAAGCCACAATTTTTAATTAAGAAACCTCTCTCGTACCTTCCTTCTATTGTGAGAACTCATAAACTAAGTCATGCTTTCTGTGTCCAGTAGCTATAAAACAAAGCCACATCCACAATCCACAATTGAGTCGCCATGGGCGAATAGGTGGCAATAGAAATCTAATAAATAAATAAATAAAAAATAAATGTGTAGCCTGTCCCTATTACTCATATTTCACTCATACCCCATGAGAAAAGGGATGGGGGGGGGTCTTCAGCTCAGTGACACATATTTTACCATTGAAAGGTTTGGTTTCCTTTTAACTGTTAAAAGGAAGAAACAGCTGCAATCACACATTGGTCCTAGAAGCATGAAGCTGAAAACACCAGCCTGAAGACGACGAATGAGACTTTGTCGAAACGTCTCCAAGACACTTCTAATTTTACGCGGGAGAAAGGCCGAATAACCAAAGACCTACATGCAAACACCCGCGAAAACCTATATATACACACTGTAGTTTTGTGCAGTTTTCTCAAGTTTGCATCAGCAATTTAATAAACTAATATTCATGACCACATGGCTTATGGATATACTAATACTATACTAATACAACTGCCTAATATGATCTTAAATATTGTATATAGGCCAAAGGATCCTATTGAGCAACCTTATCAAACTATCTTAACATTTCAGATGTGCCAGGGGGAGTTAATGTAGGAGACTGCCTGCTCCATAGTTACAGTCCAAAGAGTCCTTGCCGGTGCTTCCAGTCAAGTCTTGCTGATCTAAGAAACCTAAAATATCTTCACACTGAGTGTCAAATTGACCTACACCTAGAACAGCGGTCTCCAACCTTGGCAACTTTAAGGCTTGTGGACTTCAACTCCCAGAATTCCTCAGCCAGCAAAGCTGACTGAGGAATTCTGGAAGTTGAAGTCCACAAGCCTTAAAGTTGCCAAGGTTGGAGACCCCTGACCTAGAGGTATTAAAGGAGAACCTTAGGCCTCGCTAGCTTACCAGTGACAGGCCATGCTGGTTTTACAGGAAATCTAATTATATGATCTGCTACTTATGAAGAAAAGAGAGGATAATAAATATAAATATCAAGTCAGGTAATGAGCAATATAACAAGTGAAGTCTTTCAGACCAATGAAACTCAGCCTACTTATACATTGGCCAGCAATATAAAGAATATAGGAGCTTCTCTGTCACTTGGAAAGACTTGGGACCTTAGACACAGAAATTTGGGGAGAGGGGGCAAAACCCTTCCCCATGTATATAAAAGTCAAGGGTAAAGATGAGACAATGTCTATGAGAATTTGTATGAAAAAGTAGTTGTGTTATCTGTGGTGCTTTTAAAACGTTTAGTGCTTGGTTGTGCTAGTATTCACCACAATTACTGCAAGCAAACTTTTCCTGTAACTGAAGATCAATCGTTCACTTCATTATATTGGAACTGTGGCCCATTCCTCTGTGCCAAACTGCTTCAACTCAGTAACATTTAAGGGATTTCTTCACACATAAAGCTATCAACTCTCATCCCAGGTCCTGCCACAAAAGCTTATGAGTTTAGACTTGGCTGTTCTAAAGACAACATTGTTCTTCCTCATTGGTTCTCTTGTAGACTTTTGTATGTTTGGGATCGCTGTCTGGCACATCAATTTCAGCTGACAGACAGATGACCTGTTTTTTTCCTGGAGAATTCGGTATTATAAAGCAGAATTCATTTTTCAGTGTGTAGGAAGTTAGCACCCACCCCTCTCCTAGGAAAATGAGATATTTTAGGAAATATTAAAAGGGCAGAATATTTCCCCTAAAATGGAGGCAGAAACTCCCCCCTCCCCCCCACCTTTGTCAATGGGCCATTAAGGCCTGGGCCAGTCTATTCTACATAAGAAAGATCTACCTCCTTCAGGCAGAGCCATAGTAGGAATTGCCCAAAGCCCTTTCATTACATCATCACCCAGCAAGGCTCAACCAAGCCTGGGACACAGACAGCCTACAAAGTTAGCTAAGACCTCCACCCCCTGGGAGTCTGACAGCCAATGGGATACATTTTTCGTACAGGAACAGGAAACTCTAAGGCAGGGCCCAAGAGAGTGCATAAATATATCCCTCTCTCCACTCCAAGTGCTTTTTTTGCCCAGGACCTCAAAACCATGTGGTCCTGTACACCATTAAACCATCTTTCCAATCAGCCTCCATGTTTCCAGTGTCTTTCTCCCCACGTGGAACTGAACCCAAATGGACAGTTCTTCCAACAAATGATAGCAAGAAAAACCAGTCCCAAAGCAATAAACTATCTCCCAACTATGACATTATCACTTCCATCTTTGAAATTGACATGACATTCCTATTGCTAAAGCCATCTTTTATTTCCACCGCACATAACAATATTTATATAGCCTCAAAATCCCACTTTTGACTCAACTCTACCTGAAACGTTCTGCTAAAAGTTTGGAGGGTCATCTCGGTGCTTTTTGACAAACATGAGAGAAGCACCAATGTTCCTTAAGGAGCAATTATAAATTTTATGTGTGAGTCTCCAGATGGTTTAATAAAATTGCCTGTGCTATTTCAGTTTGCGATTTTACCTCTTTATGTAAAGGATAGTATGGCACATGGGCTAGAATTTAATATCTCATCTCCAGGGGGATTATAGTTGTAAAATGCTGTCTTGAACAAGTAGAATTATAATATTTCTTTCTCTAAATTCTATATTGGTTGGAAAGATGGGTAATTGAGGGTGGTGTGTGTGTGTGTGTGTATGTGTGTGTTTTAGTATTCTCTCCCTATCTAGATAGAATAGATAGAATTCTTTATTGGCCAAGTGTGATTAGACACACAAGGAATTTGTCTTTGGTGCATATGCTCTCAGTCTACATAAAAGGGGAAAAAAGGAAAAAAAGAGAGGAAAAAAATACATTCATCAAGAATCATAAGATACAACACTTAGTGATAGTCATAGGTTACTAATAAGCAACCAAATCATACTAGGAAACAACAGAACAATATAAATTGTAAAAAATACAAGCAATATGGTTATAATCTAGATGAGGTTCTTATTCCTTTTTTGCCTACCACTCATAAAAATAAAAAAATTAAAATAAAGCTCATGTCCATTTTTCCTGATAGCAAATAAATTCACACAAGCAGGTTCTGCAAACTTTTATTAATGTACTGTAGGAAGTTAGCACCCAACCCTTTCCTAGAAGAATGAAATATTTTGGGAAATATTAAAAAAGCAGAATATTATGTTTCCCTGGATAAGAAATGGAGAAGCATGTTTTAAAGACAAAGCAGCTCCCTCCTTCCTGACCCCACACCCTTTGTTAATGGGCCAGAGGCAGAAACCCAATCCTTTGTCAAAGGACATCTGCAACACAACGGGATCCATCTAGGACAGAAACTCGCCACATGGCACCTGGGAAGATTACATCAGCCAGCAAGGCTAGCTAAGACCCCCACCCCCTGAGAGTCTGACAACCAATCAGGATTGGGGTCCCAGGAAGTTCAAGGCCCCAGGAAGTTCAAGGCCAAAGAAAACATCAAACCCGGGGACTCGCTGTATCTCGCCCCTTTTCTGTTCAAGAACTCAAACCATGTGATCCTGTCCACCATTAAATCATCTTTCCAAGCAGTCTCCATGTTTCCAGTGTCTTTTTCCCACTTGGAGCAGAACCCAGAAGGATGTTTCTTCCTACAGTACTCAAGTACATGATTACTGCTTGGATATATCATGTAGGGTGCATTCAAAGTTATACACATAAACAACCCAAACACAATGGCAGGCAAGAAAAAGAAAAGAAAAGAAAAGAAAAAAGAAAAGAAAAGAAAAGAAAAAAGCAAAGACGGAACAAAAGTTGTAGACAGTTATATGAGTACTGATGATTATCATAATCTTCTCTCTAATGTTATGTGATTTGGTTCCATCAATTCACAGTTCAGGCAGTGATGATGTCAACAGCTACTCTGTGATTGTTAAGTGTTTGTAGTGTTGCCATGGAAATTAATCCCGTTGTGTTCAAAACTTGCTACCTAATAAGCACGTGGAAGATCCACCCTGGTGACTGTATTCACTCATGTAGTTAAGAGAATCCAGTAGCCAGCTTTTAGCTGTTCAGCTCTGCCATGCCAGGCCTTACTAGTAGAATGGCTTGAAGTGCTTTCTTATTTTCATAGACCCAAATTTGGGAACCCAAAAGGACGGCTGTGCAGCAAGCAGAAACCCATCAACCTTCTTTAAGTAAATGTCAGTTGGTAAACACCAACTGAAAACCTCTGCATAAAAGGTCCTTTTCCTGTCACCTCCCATTCAGCCCCCCTCCCCCTCAAGAGAAATCATCCTTTCACCATCGCCATCCCTTTCCTCTTTTTCCCCTCTCTTTCATCTTATCCAGATTTCTCACCTGGCCTCCATGTGTGTCCTTGCAGTGAGCTTGGTCTTGCCATCTCTGCAAGTCAGGAATAACCTGGAGATGCCTCTGGACCATCTCTTAGAGTTCCCTGGAGATAAGAACAAGTGTAGGTTTTGAGATAAAGGAAAGCCTGGTTTTAGTCCCATCCTTCCATCTTTCTCCCCTATGGACTTGCCATGGCCAGCAACATTCAGCTTACTCTTCTTCCTGCTTTCCTTCCAGTGCCTATGTGGCAGAGGTGGTATTCACTTACCTTTGCTACCGGTTCGTAAATGTGAGCGCATGCACAGAGCATCAAAAACAGGACATAATGACATCTGAGTGGATGGGCAGAGCCTCCCACCTCCGCAGCTACTGGTTTGCCCGAACCGGATAGAACTGGCTGAATACCACCACTGCTGTGTGGTCTCTTTGGGATGTTGTCACTTTGTTATAGTGCATTGGGGAAGTTGTTCCATCCCTGCTCCTTGCCAAGGCAAAGATGAAGGCGGGCCCTTGGCTGTCTCAAGGAAAGATGAGCAACCTGGCTATCCTGTTGCTGCTGGGTAAGGGTTGTGCTCCAAAGAGAGTTGTCCTCTTGCATGTGTAAGCCTCTTCGCTTGTCCTCTTGCAGACCATATTATGTCATCCGTGTCTCCAAGATCTTCTTGAATTCTATGGAGCCAGGCTTGGAGAAGAGGGAATTTTGACTCTTAGGATGGCAGAGAGAGGGACAGCACCAAGAGGTGGATGGAAACCCCAGGATCTGACTTTTCTTCAGAGCCCTGCTCCTGAGATAGACTCTCTTCTCCTCAGGCTAGAGCATCAAGGCTCATCAGGAAGGTGGTTGGTCCATTGAGTGCCCCATGGTGCTGCAAGTGTCATTCCCAGAAGTTCTGTTGAGGCTTATGGACACCAGGCTACAGAGTACAGCAACAAATGCAGAGAACCAGGAGTGCAGCAAACCGTGTCTGGAGTAAGCTGTGGCCCTGGGAAGGCATAACTTGTTCATCAGGTCTATCTCTAAGCTTTAAGGAAAACAGCAACAAAGAATCTGCAGTTTTTGAAGGATGAGGGAGTGAGAGGAAGAGCCCAACCTCACCAAGACATAAGAAACCCCATTCAACGGAGGAAGCTTCCCCAGGGGCAGAGCACTAAGACTTTTCTTCTGCTCCTTAGAGGAGAGTACCTGGTCTTAGACATTCTGGTCTCATTTCCTCTGCAGAGGACCAGAAAGACAGGGACTCAAGGAAAGAAGGCAACTCAGATGTGGAGCCACTCCTGGGTCCCAAGGGAGCCACCATATTTCTATGAGTTCTGAAGTTGGCAGTTGAGCATCTGCATTCCAGGCCAGTGTGTTTCTTCGGTTGTCAAAGGAACAGGGTTCTGAGCCCACCTATAAAAGCAGACAGCAAGAGTCCTGCTTCTCACTCCCTTTCTGGAATCATCCTTTGGCAGATGTTCCTCCAAGACTCTCCCACTGGGGGCTTTCTCTTGGCAACTCTGCTGTCCTCTCATGGTGCTAGGAAGCTTATTGAGCATGAGTATGACTGGGCTGCTTTTGGGTCTGCCACCTGGTCTTTCATTATCCCTCATAGGGAGGGAGCGTAGGGAAATTCATTCACTTTGGGGGAAGTTGGAAAGAAACTTCATCCAGATCCAATCCACCGCTTTCTTCCACTTTCTCACTGCTTGCTCCAGCCAGCTGTCACCGCTTCAGTTCGGCCATTAAAAGCCGTCTTCTTCTCGGCCTTCTTCTCGGCCTTCTTTCAGGAAGGATTACTCCTGACCAGCAAAATGGGCCACTGCCCGTTTGTCAACTGAGAGCCCTTCCTCTCTCGTGGCCCCTATAGGGCAACTTCGGCACCAAGGAACCCCTCAGACAAACAGAAATCGGCTGTACTCTGTGGAGAGCCCACTCACACACCCGTTCATGATGACTCCAGCTGGCTCCTTTTGAGCAAGTATCCTTTCTCCTGGGCTTCCCAGTGAAGGCCCTGCCTGACAGGTACCCCTGCTTTCTTACAAACCCTGGGCTGGCAAGCAAGCAGCTCAACTAAGGGATTTCCTTCCCCCCTTAGACTCTAGGGGACCCACCCCCTTTAAGCCATTCAGTCAGGTTTCATTCAAAGTGGCTTGGATGAATCTATGTGGGATAACTTGGAGATGTGAAAAGAATACCGAATTCACAGTGAACAAGAATATCGCAAGTAACATATTCTGTCATAATACTGACAATTGTAACTATGACAGCAAATATCAAAAGTGGGTTTTTTTTATTATTATTTTGAAAAGGCAACTAGACTAATATTTGAGGAAAAACAACTACTATCCTGGAAGCCACATCAGTTGTATTGGATGCTGTGGGAGATGGAAGGACAGTTATTGATAGCTGAGATTAGTTGGTGGGAGGGGAAATGATAGGGATGGGGGGAAATGGAAATGAAAAAAAAGTGTTTTCTTTGCAATCATCTGATCTTAACGCTCTCTGAGAACCCATTGTCAATGGTGGCTTGCCCCCAGTTTGGACTGGTTTGCAAGAATCGATAGTAAAACCAGTGGGAGGCTCCACCCACTGACCCCGACATCATCAGGAAACTTCTGCACATGCGCGCAGTCCCATTGCGAACCAGTAGTAAAGGTAATTAGAACCCATCACTGCCCATTGTGATTACTTGGGGTTCAGGTTACCTCAGGGACACCTGAATCAGAGATATGGAATCTTCTTGGAACAGCCTAAAGGATTTCATTGTAGATTGGGGATAGGTGATAGGCGACTGTCCAGAAATTCAATCTTGTCTGCTGTCAAGCAATTTGTTATCTTGGGTACCCAATGTATTAATTGCAGTTGGTTTAAAGAGATACAGCCAGTCAGGAGACTGTGAATTCTAGTCCCATTTTAGGCATGAAACCAGCTGGCTGACTTTGAGCCAGTCACTCGCTCAGCCCAATGTACCTCATAAGATTGTTGTGGGGAAAATCGGAGCAGGAAGGAGTGTTGGGTATGTTCGCTGCCTTGAGTTATTTGTAAAAAAATAATGAAGGCCATGCTTGATCGTAAAATGCCCCGATACCTGCTGTGGCCCGTCAGTGGTCTGTTCAGATTGTAGCTAATTCCCACAATGAGGAGGCTGGTGTAGTGTTGCGTTAGCAGCCTGTGCAGCTGGCACTTAAGTCGGACAGTGAGGAGGCTGGAGAAGATGTGGTGCCAGAGGCAGGGATTCAGCCAGGGCCTTCAGAACCTCCAGAAGCTTCTTTAAGTGAAGAGGACGAAGAGGAGGAGCCTCTTCTCAATGCACGGGCGCGCAGAGCTGCCAAAAGGCAGGAGTGGCTTCTCAGGAGGAGATCTCCTCAAGAGTAAGACTTGGGGCTAGTTGGCCACTCCCTTAGTCTATTTAAGAAGCAACACCACTTGCAACAAGCTGTAGAGAACAACTTTAGTTCACTCTTCTTTGTGTCTGCAAAATTGCTTCTGGGCTTTCTGCCAACTCTAGTAAGACTGTGATTACCTTATCTTAGAATTCTGGTAGGCTGTTAAGACAGTTCATTAACAGCCTTTGGTTGATAAAGACTAAATTATTTGAGTAAAATAAGCTTTGTATAGAATTTATGTGTGCTGCGTTCTTTGGGGTCCATAGCTGGGGCAGAACAACACCTGTAGCTTCATCCTGAGATGGCTCCTGATGGTTTGGCCATTTGATGTTTATTATGGTTCCTTGCACAGTCAACTGGTTGTTTAGGATTTGGCGTTTTATCCATCTATCACAGAGGTCTTCCAACTTGGCAGCTTTAAGACTTGTGGACTTCAACTCCCAGAATTCTCCAGCCAGCTATGACTTCAACTCTGGGAGTTGAAGTCCACAAGTCTTAAAGCTGCCAAGTTGGAAGACCTCTGATCTATCAAGTCCTTCTCAAGGGTCTGAGATAAATAGATGTTGATGTTTGATGGTATTAAAGGTATCAAAACAGGATATAAGTTGTTCCAAATAAAGCTATCTTTTGCAAGTGACTGATGGTGATTTTGTCAATGAAGATAGCATTCAAGTTGTGCTCCAGATGTTTGGGGTTGCACCCAAGGAACCTAATACTACTGGTACAATTCATACTATTGGTGCTATTTTTCTTTCTCTTCTCCTCTGCTGTCTCCAGGTACTAGAACATCTGCTAACCAGATCTTTTCAACTTTCTTATCAATAGTTATTGAGTCTGGGGTTTTATGTAGCAGGTGCTTCTCTGTTTGAATTCCAAGCACTTTAGCTTCTTCATTTTCTATTACTTTATTCTGTGGTCCTGACAATTTTTACTTGCAGGCAAATGGTATTTCTGGTAGATATTCCAATGTATCATTGTTGCAACTTTGTCATGCCGTTGTTTGTATTCAGTCTGTGGTATCTTGCAGCAGCTAACTACCATATTTTTCAGAATATAAGACGCACCAGAGTATAAGACGCACCTTAGTTTTTGGAGAGGAAAATAAGAAAAAAGCTGATTGGCAGGTGGAACAGCCTCCGGAATACCCCCAATCAGCTGTTCCCAGAGGTGAATTTTAGCAACAGGTTCCTTGGTTATGAACTCTGTGCCTTGCTTTGTTTTTTGCCTCTGAAACTTCTGAAATTTTGTTTCAGAAAAAACTTTTTTTCCTGCCTCTGAAAGCCTCCGAAACAGAGCTTCAGAAAAAAAAAGCCTCTGAAGCTCTCTTTGGAGGCATCTTTTCTGAAGCTTCTTTTCTGATGCCTCTGAAACCTCCGTTTGAGAAGTTGGGTGGGGCTACATTCAGAGTATTAGATGCACCCAGATTTTCACCCTCTTTTTTGGGGGGGGGGTGCATTCTTATACTCCAAAAAATACAGTAGATGGTCTACTGTTTCTTATCTGCAGAAGTGGCATTTACTGACTGTTGCTGTCTTTTAAATTCTGGCATTGTTTGCCTTTGTCCTTAAAGCTTCTGCAGCCAAAATTACCCCCTCTATCTCTTTGTTCAATTTTCCTGCCCTTAGCTATTATTATTGTTATTAAACCTATCTTCATCTCTGGCCACTATTTCATGGTTAACACCTTCAAAACAAAGTATTGGCTTTTGTAAACAAAAAGAATGCACTTAAAATTAATAAACACATGTAAACCATAACGGACAGCAACTACACAAAATGTCACAATGATTACAATAACAGGAGCCTGAGTAGCGTAGGGGAGTAATGCCTCCTACAAAGGCAGCATTTAAGATCCAGCTGCTGCAATTACTGGCGAGTTCAATCCCAGGCAGGCTCAAGGTCGACTCAGCCTTCCATCCTTTATAAGGTGGGTAAATTGAGGACCCAGTTTGTTGGGGGCAATAAGCTGACTTTGTATAAATATAAATATACAAAAGTATGAAGGCTATTGCTTAACGCATTGTAAGCCGCCCTGAGTCTCCGGAAAAGGGCGGCATATAAATCAAATTTTAAAAAAAAAAAATAACATCAACAGATAAAGTATTTTAACCTAATTGCTGCTTGATTGATATGACGGGTGAATACAAGCCAATTTCAATAAGGGTACGTTAAATCATAAATTCCTATTCACTCAATAAATATAATTGCCAAAGCAATATGATTAAGTTAATTTTGGGGTCACACAAATGTTATTAAAATACTATGATCTTCTTTCATCCTTTCCTTAAATTTCCCTTAATATGTAAAATAATGCCAAATAGTCTCCTTTGTCATTCTTATAAATTTCCCAGGTAAGCAACATTATATTCTTCAATTGCAAACAAATTTTAAAAATGTTTTAATTCCCAATATTTTCCCCAAATTAGTACCCTCAACCCTACAAAATGCCCCCAAGTGGTCATTCCTGATTTTTGTAGCCCAGATAGTTATTAAAATTATAATTAGATTTATATTATAATTATATTAAAACTAGGTCCATCAGTATACTTTCAAAAGCTTTTCCTTTTATATGTGATATACAATTCTGCTTTACAGCAAATGAAATGTCCTTCTGTGAGAGGATTATTAGAAGACACATTTTCTTATGGGATTAATTAGTTTAAAAGATCTAAGTGGAAATGTGGGTCTCTGCTAGATTGAAACGAGACCATGTAGATTTGTACAAGGGAACTTTTGGCTTACTGGTCCGCAGGAATTCTTTTAAAGTTATACTGCTATAACAGATGAAGGAGAATTCAGTTGAGGGGAGATAGTCAAGATCAATTTTCAAAACAGAATTTGGCAAGGATTCACCTCAGAGATTAATAGCAGAAAGAAAAAAAAGCAAGAAAAATGGAAATAACTTATTACATGGTATTGGAATGAGACCTTAACAATATCAGTGCAAGCTAATCTTATTCTAAAATGGGAGAATTTATGCCTTCCAAATGCTGGAAGCTGAACCACAGCTTCCAGCACCCAGCCATAGCTGTCAACAGCTGGAGAATGTTTTCTCATTCTGCATTATAATTCACACAAGACATTAGAAGAAATCCAGAGAGTTAGTTTGGATTGTTGCCATTACAGAGAAAAAGACTATGAGATTTGAGCTACAAAAATTTCCACCATCTACAAAAAAATTAAAATACAGATATTCCTCAATTTACCACCATACTGGAGTCCAGAATTGCAGTTGTAAATCCTTGTGTCATAATCTAAGACAGGGATGTCAAATTCGTGTTTTCACAGCATTGTCACGTGACATATTGCAATTTTTTCCCCCTTCGCTAAACAGGGCATGGCCATGGCCACATGTGATGCATCCGACCTGCAGGCTATGAGTTTGACACCTCTGATCTAAGGCATCACATGACTGGACTTAATGTTATTACTGTTATTACAATCATAAAATGAGTCAGGCAGTTATTAAGCAAATCATGTGGTTTTTGGTGAACCATGTGTTCATTAAGCAAATCTAGAATATCAAATGATATTCTAGAGGGCCTGGTGGCTCAGCAGACTAAAGCATTGTGATTAATATCAGCTGTCTGCAATTACTGTAAGTTTGAATCTCACCAGGCTCAAGGTTGACTCAGTCTTCCATCCTTTCTAAGGTAGGTAAAATGAGGACCCAGTTTGTGGGGGCAATAAGCTGACTTTGTATAAATATACAAAAGTATGAAGGCTATTGCTTTACGCATTGCAAGCCGCCCTGAGTCTCCGGAGAAAGGCGGCATATAAATCAAATTTAAAAAAAAAGATTAGGAAACACAGTTACATGATCGCGGGATACTGCGACGAGTCATAAAGGTGAGTCAACTGCAAAGCTATTGTGGCCTGCAAAACTGGCAGCAGTGTCAAACAGTGAGGAGGTTGGGGAGGAACATGGGCCAGTCCTGGGGGATGGGGAAAGCTTCGACGAGGGCTCTGCGTCAGAGGCAGAGAGGAAATTAGACAGCAGCGAGGCAGAGGAACAGCTGGAACCCATTCCCAGTGTGTGCATGTGCAGAGCTGCCAGAAGACAAGAACAACTCAGAAAGCAGGGTCAAATTGGGAGTAAAGCCACACCTTGGAGATGATTGGTCTCAGATTGGTCTCAGAGAGCCTCAGATAGCTCAACCGGCTGAATAGCCTGTTATTAACATCCAGCTGTCTGCAATTACACCAGTTCGAGGCTCAAGGTCGACTCAGCCTTCCATCCTTTCTAAGGTAGGTAAATTGAGGACCCAGTTTGTGAGGGCAACAAGCTGACTTTGTATAAAAAATATAGAAAAGTATGAAGGTTATTGATTAATGCCTTGTAAGCCGCCCTGAGTCTCCAGAGAAGGGTGGCATATAAATCTAATTTAAAAAAAATTGGTCCCTCCCATAGGAAACAAAAGAAGAGCAAACGGGAAGGGGCTTTTGCAGGAAACTGTTCGTTCGTTTGGTAGTTTCAAGAGTGGAAAAGAAAGTTCTGTTTATGACTCTAAGAGACTCTATGCCAAATTTTGCCTTACTCTGCGTTTGGAAACAAGTTACGTGGCAGCTTGCCAAACGAGATAAGGTGTGTTGATAAATATTCCTTTGAAAAACTATTTGGTTAAACCTTGCTGACTGTGAATGAAAGTAATTCACAGTCGTGTAAATAAAAGAAGTTTTGGCGGGGCAAATTCCTGCCTCCTGCTTGTTAAGGGAGCCTAGGCCAGAGCAAAAGCTCCCAATGTGCGATCACATGAACAGGAGCATGCAGCAGTCATAACAGTGGATGGGTCATAATATATATATATATATTTTAAGTCTCTCATAATTTCAACAGGTCATTAAGCAACCAGTTGTACGTCGAGGGTTACATTTAGGGTAGAAAAGAGAGATTTTGCATTTATTTGCTGCTCTCCAGTGGTGATCCAGCTTTTTATAGCCAGATCTGTTAATTCTAATGGAAAAACAACCCAGAAAATTATTTAATCAAACTTTGGAGTTAGCAAGAACATTTAGAAATTTGAGAGTATATGATAGATATTCCCATGGAAAGCAGGTGAGCATGATTCATCCTGAGAAAACCTAAGCAGAGTTAATATTTGGATGGGAGATTATCAGGAATTTCTGAGTTGTTATCCTGATGGGGAGTTTTTTTAAAAACAACAACAACTAAAAAAATGCAACTGTCAGGAAACTGCCTGGATATAGTCGCTTGACTTGAGTATGGCTCAAGGGTGCCTTTCATTTTCTCTCATTGACTTTGCTTGTCTCAGAGGAAATCTTGCATGGGTAGAATATGGGAAAGCATTAGTGGTGGGTTTAAAAAAAAATTACTACCAGTTCTGTGGGCGTGGCTTGGTGGGTATGGCATGGCTTGGCTACATCAACAGAGGAACAGCATTAAGATCACAAGAAGTAATAGTAGCACTCTATACCGCACTAGTGAGGCAGTGGTGGGTTTCAAAAATTTTTACTACCGGGTGTAGCTTGGTGGGTGCGGCATGGTTTGGTGGGCATGGCTTGGCTTGGCTTGGTGGGTGTGGCAGTGGAAGGATACTGTAAAATCTCTATTCCCTCCCCACTCCAGGAGAAGGTTACTGCAAAATCCCCATTTCCTCCCGATCAGCTGAGACTCGGGAAGAAGAGAATAGATGGGGGTGGGGCCAGTCAAACATGGTATTTACCGATTTTCCAAACTGTCACTGCGTTATTTTGTATTTGCCAGCTGAGCTTCCATTCTGAACATTACGGTAGCCTTGCCAGAGAAATTTTATCAAGATAGAGATAACACTGGCTCATGATTTATGAAGCTACTGCGCATGTCTACATTCTTTCTTTTTCTAACTTCCTTTTTACTTTCTCTTTTGTCCGTCTCTGAGATAAACTGCTGGCAAGATGTAATTAGCTAGGATTTTTTTTACTTTTACAATAAATATGTTTATTAGATTTTATACTTCAGTTTTTTCTTTCTTTTGAGAGTATACACCATGGGAAACAAAATCCAATCACCTCTAATTAATCACAGTTTTCCCCAGGGGGGGAATGAAGCTGATTCACGCTTCGACACAAACTACTCAAATTTCCACTACCGGTTCTCCACAACTGGTCAGAACCTGCTGAAACCCACCTCTGGAAAGCATTGAGGCCAAAAGCATTCTGGAAAATAAACATGATGTTGGATGCATCACTTTGGGGGCATTTCAGCTTTTAAAAAAATAACACTGGGTAGTCTTCATCTTACAACCATTTTTTTAATGACTGTTTTAATGACTGTTTGAAGTTACAACAGCACACTAAAACAGTGACTTGTGACCATTTTTCACAGTTACAACCATTGCAGTATTCCCATGGTCACGTGATCACAATTCGGATGCTTGGCAACTGATTTGTATTTATGATTGTTGCAGTCTCCTGGGGTCATGGGATCACCTTTGCAACGAAGTACGGAGGGAAGCCAGACATAACCGTGTTACTCAAATCAAAATCAAATCAAACCTTTATTGTCAATGCACAACATGTGTACAATGATAATGAATAAGCCTGCCTTGTTGCACACAAACACACACACACACACACACACACACACACACACACACGAAAACACAGAATACATCTCAATAACTCAATAAATAAAAGAAAAAGATATCCCTAAACCAAATACTATATTTTTTGGAGTATAAAAGGCACTGGAATATAAGATGCACCTTAGTTTTTGGGGAGGAAAATAGGAAAAAAAAATTCTGCTTAACAGGTATTCATCTGGCTACCGTCTTTAGCCTGGTCAGCTTCAGCACATAAATTCGCTTGCTGGTTTTGAGATTGGAGCTGGTTGGGGCTAAAAAACAGCTTCTAAAACACAGCTGATTGTCTGAGGGAGCAGCAATTAGAAAAACAGACAAGATCACTTCGCTCGCAAGCACCACATTGGGGCTAAAAAACAGCTTCTAAAGCACAGCTGATCGTCTAAGGGAGCAGCAATTAGAAAAACAGACAAGATCACTTCACTCGCAAGCACCACATTGGGGCTAAAAAACAGCTTCTAAAACACAGCTGATCGTCTGAGGGAGCAGCAATTAGAAAAACAGACAAGATCACTTCGCTCGCAAGCACCACATTGGGGCTAAAAAACAGCTTCTAAAGCACAGCTGATCGTCAGAGGGAGCAGCAATTAGAAAAGCAGGCAAAACACGGAAGATTGTGTTGGGGCTGAAAAACAGCTTCAAAAGCACAGCTGATCATCGGAGGGAGCTCCAGTGACTAAAGCAGGTGAAGCGCAGAAGAAGTAAGAGAAGGCAGCAGCTGTTTCAGGTAGCCATTTTGGGCACTGCACATTGCGTTTTCAGCCTCCAAACGCACCACGTTTTCAGGCAGCAATCAGTGGCGATGTGCTTTGGTGGTCCCCGCAGCCTTGAAGGGCTCTCAAACGGAGCATTTGGAGGCTGAAAATATGATGGGCCGAGTCCAAAAACACAAGCCATTGTCAGTGGCAATCTCTGCAGCAAGGAAGAGGACGCGCGGAGGCTGAAGGGTGGGGGCCGGCAGGTGGATGGGGTTACATTCGAAATTTTCAGCCTCTTTTAGGAGGGAAAGAAGTGCATTTTATACTCTGAAAAATATGATAAGTAATAAGTAATAACTAGAACACATTCCCATATACATCTATGTATATATCATTATATTATATTACATCAGTATGAACATGTTGCATGTTGCATTGGCCCTTCAAGTCTATCATATTAAACCTAATTGTGGTATTATGTTGCATTGAGAAGTCTGACAGCCTACTAACTTAACTGTAAGATTCCCTTAACAGCTGTGGTAAGAAATGTCATAAAATGGGGGCAAAACCCACTTAACAACTGTCTTGCTTACCAACAGAAATGTTGGGCTCAATTGTGGTCATAGGTTGAGGATTATTTGTAAACAAGAATGTATTTCAATGTTAAAAAGTCAACTACAGCCAGGAGCCTTCGTGGATAACAAAAGTGTCTTCAAGAAAGAAATAATCCTGGCACCACAATATTACGGGGACCCCAGCATTAAATCAAGTCTTCTTGGAAATTATTGTTTTTTAATATATGTAAGAGAACATTGCAAAAATAAATATTAATATATTGCTTATTGATGATGCTGTGGTTTCATGGGATTAGTGAACTAGTAAGATTCACAGATATGGAATCTACTGAATCTCTTATAATGAGAAGATTGACATGAACAATTCAAACTTTGTGTTAGCTGTATCATTCTGTATCTTCACAACTAGAAGCCCTCATGCACCAAATCTGCTCTGTGGTAGAGGAGTAATTATATTGTAAGGTCCCAAAATGTACTTGAATCACCAGAATGCCAAAGAGAGAGAGACCTAAGAAGAGGCTTGGAAAAAATATTGGCTTTTATTTGTAGAAAGAAGAGCTGAGTAGACCATACCACAACATACAGACAAAGAGCATGCAGTGAAAGGCTACACATTGGGGAAGGTATGGCGGCCTTTTATACTTTCAGAGACATCAGCTTAATACCCAGTTCTGGCCTCCTGACCCATGCCTTCCTTGTAGCCCTGCACTGGCCGTGCAGATAAGAACAGGGATGGTTGAATGCTTAGCAACAGGGGGGCTGGGTTCATAGGTATTTGCCTAATGTAACCCTGCCAGGCCACGACATACCCCACACCAGGCACTGAGTTGTACACAAAAACAAGATAACAGGAGTTAGAACACTGGTAGAAGCAAATATAATAAAGCAATTCTTACAGAAGTGAAAGACCCTGTTTCCCCTAAAATAAGACATCCCCTGATAATAAGCCAACTTGGGCTTATGAGCGGATGCAATAAAATAAGCCCGCCCCCCCCGAAAATAAACCCTCCCTGAAAATATTTAAATGCATGCACAGCTGATCACCGCCATTTCGTCTGGTGTCTTCCACATGCCCCAAAATAACAAGATCTCCCTGAAAATAAGGCCAAGCGCTTATTTCGGGGTTGAAAAAATATAAGACAGGGCCTTATTTTCGGGGAAACATGGGAGCAAGTTATTACTATGTTCCAATAATTCTACTTATTCTACTATTATTATGTCCCTTCAATATACAACAGAATAAGAGTTGGAAGGGACCTTGGAGGTCTTCTAGTCCAACCCCCTGCTCAAACATATACCCTATATGCCATTCCAGATAAATGGCTGTCCAGTCTCGTAAAAGCCTCCAGTGAAGGAGCACCCACAAGCTGTTCCACTAGTTAATTCAATTAAATATTATATTAAGTACACTGCTCAAAAAAATAAAGGGAACACAAACAGAAGACATCCGATATTTGAATGTCTTATTAAATACTTTGTTCATTGCATACAGTAGTTTTGTGTTCACTTTAGTTGTTTGAGTAGTGTATAAACTACTGTATGTAAAGAACAAAGTATTTAATAAGGCTATTTTATTCATTCAGTTCTCGGATGTCTTCTGCTTGTGTTCCTTTTATTTATTTATTTGTTTTGAGCAGTATATTATAAGAACATGTAAGCAGTAACTCTATTCCAAAAATGCTTAAATGTTAAAAAGTAAGGTAGAGCCTAATGGATGGCAAAGTAGGTGTCTAGTCATACAGAAAACCCCCAGGATCCGGATTTTAGATCCTTCTATGTAGTTTATGTTACAGCTACCAGAAGGTTCCGCATTTATTACTTAGGGTAGAGCTGCTCTGCCTGTATTTTTAACTGTGTTTTTGAAACTTAAAAATAAAAAAAAAGAAGCCAACATGTTCATGGTTCTGGAGATACATTCCAAATTGCAAAGCATGTATAAATGCATATTTATCTTTTTAAAACTGGTCTCTGTTTGATATTTTAAAAAATCTAGGTTAGCCCTCGTTGAAAACCAGATGAAAGACTACACAGCATGGTGAAACTGGGCTCAGTAGTTTATTCTCAAGTTTTAAGCAAACTTAAACTAGTGGGCTGTTTTTCAGAGTGGAAAGCAATTGAAACATAATGAGTGGAAATAACAGCTTCCATTTCAGTTTTCTCTTCTCAGAATGAGAAATCTATTGACATGGCAATTGAACACTTTTTTGCCTTATCAAAATCCCTACATGGTTTTTCTGAAATACTCCGGTTGACAGCTTTCAAACCAAACTGATTTTCTTAATTTATCACAAAAACATATATAAATCCCGCCACACAATTGTTTTCTGAAGATCTCCTGTATGAGAGCATACAACGTCCCAAGTGTTCATTTTTGCTTGGAGATTGAATAGCTTTCTGATTGCGCTTGCAGCACTAAATCAGGCGTGGACTACATGTATCTTGTGACAAATCTCCTAAGATTTTGCTTATTTTTCAGAAGTTTTCTAAGCTCAATAAAAAGTAAAAGACCACAAAACATGGTATATCTAAGACATCCATTGGTTTAAAAGTGTGCAATCTTTATTACAGTCGAGACCCAGGATGGCAAACCTGTGGCACGTGTAGCCATATTGATGGGGACGCGAGCTGATTTTCAGACCTTCTGGGCCCACTAGAAGTAGGGAAATAGGCTGTTTCCTGCCTCCGGAGGGCCTCAGGAGGTGGTGGGGAAGGCCCGTTTTTCTCTTTCCCCAGCCTCCAGAGTCTTTCTAGGAGTCTGGGGAGGGCAAAAATGGTCTTCTCCACCACCCCCGCCCCCCAGAGGCCTTCTGGAGGCTGGAAATGTCCTGTTTGCCAACTTCTGGTTCCACTCCCCAGGAGCGGGGGGAGTCACGCATTATAGGTGTGTGGCACGCGCATGTGTGACCATCACCACCACGCTCCTGGCACGCGATGGCAAAAAGGTTATCCATCACTGGTCTAGACCATCATAATTTTAAAATCTGATATGTAGGTTAAGGTATTTCTAACATTTCACAGAAGTTTGAGATAAAATAATAAAAAATTAATCAGATGAGCCACATGAATATTTACATTTCAGTATTAACAAATCTCTGAACATTCAGAACAGATGTTTCCATTTGCAGTGATCATAGCATTCAGAGACAGCCTGCAAAAATCAAAGATAGGGGGTGGCAGAGAGAAATCTCTTTACAGAATATTTTATATTCTATTTGATTTTGTTTATTTCATGCTATGCAATTATGAAAACGAAAAACATTTTCTCTCTCTCTAATAACGTTATCAAGATTATCAAGAAAAATCCTTGCAGCTTTCTGCCTTTCTGTATTGAATTATGAAAACGGTAGGTCTTTTGTAATAATGTGAGAGGTGTTCTGTATTTCACAACTGCTTTTACAAATATTTAGCAACTTTTCATATGCGGTGGACTTTTAATTTATTAGAGAGTTGTTAGGGAAGAGCATGGTTTCACCTGAGCCTCTGAAATAATATTAGAAAGAGCTTCAAATCCAACAAACTTTGGTTAACCATTGAGAAGGCACATTCTAAAACAGGTGAACAAATTTTGGAATGTACTATTCTGAAAATGAAATCCCATCTGAATCAGAATTTGATTGAAACCTGCAATGTTCTATTTCTATTGCCCAATGTGAAATCACCTGTAATTTTATAAGTAGGACTGCAAGATGCAGGAAGGAGCTTACCTATATAGTGTGCATCCATCTTTAACTTCTGCTTCCATCTGACATATTCAGGACAGGGTGGTCAGATGTATGGATTTATGTTGGGCAAATTGAGTTTTTAGCATCTATCTCCTGAAGGATTCATCTTTTACTTTTTTTTCGTCCTCCTCCCAATCCCCCTTACTTCTATCTCCTCCTTCATAAAGCTCCTGTAACTGGACTGCAAAACCATAGAAGACCACTAGCTGACCAATCAATCCCAAGGATGTTGCTGGTTTAGTGTGACTTGTAAACCAGTAAGCAGTCCCCCCTTTTCTGTCTGCTAAAAACTTTGCTTTTTATCAATTTCCTGTTATATAAATGATATTCTTGCTGATCTGTGACAATCGTAGAGATCGATTGGTATAAATGATATTTCAAACAAGTCATGTTCAGAACCCAAAATTTCACTGGTTTTACCTTGCTTCCCTGCCTAAAGTTTTCTTTCCTGAGACCAGTCAGTAAATGCACTCCATGCAAGGGTGGGCTGCTGGGAGTTCACAGGGATTTGGGAGAAACTTTAGCTAAGATTCTGTGCAGTTCGGAGAATCCCCAAATCCCACTCCTGGCTGGCCCCGCTCACCCCACCACGCCCCTCCCAGGAGTCCCCATGTGGCCCGTTTTGGATGCAGATAAGTGCAGGGTGTGCACAGAGGCTCAGGGAGGGCAAAAAATGGCCTACCAAAAGTTCGGGAAGGCCAGAAAAAGGTCCATTTACAGCCTCCAGAGGGCCTCCAGACCCTGGGGAGGCTGTTTTTGCCCTCTCGGAGGTTTGAGAAAAAAAATAACACACACACACACACACACCATGGTACAGGAGGCCGACTAGGCCGTGCCCACCATGGCCATGCCCACTCAGCAACTGGGCAGAGAGCCCTTGCTAAAATTTTTGAAGCCCATCCCTGACTCCATGCCTGTTTTGCAGCTTGAATTCCATCTGGATGAAGCTCCTGGCCTCCCAAGTTCCCTCAGATGTTTGCAGATCTTCCTATTTGTATCTCATACGGGACTTAGAAGTCTGCTACAGAGTCATGAAATATGCTCAATCAGTTTGAAGTCTGTTCATTTCTCTGGGTGAACATTTTAGACCATCTGTTCCTTTGAAGTTTTTCTAGATCTGTAGAGGGAGGCTGAGCTATCTGCCTCGTATTTCTCACTTGAATGCAGAAAGAATTTCATGGATCTAAAAAGCAATCTGTTGAACTTTCTCAGTGCTTTCCTTTATCAAAAGAGTTTGAAACGCACTTTTCCTTCACATTACATCATGACCCTGTGAGGTACAGTGATGAAAGAACCAGAGCTAATATGTTGAAGTGATTTTTTTTCCCCAAGAAGATATCTACTTTATACAAAGAAAGAAAATGATCTCAAATCTCAAAAGAAGAAGAATTTGCTCTGAATAAAAATACATTTGTATATTAGCCCCTATTAATTGGTTGAAGTATCAGAAAATCAGAATGTGCTGAAGGATTCTTTTCATATAGATTATAGTAAAACATTTGTTCAGAATCTTCAAGCCATCTCTAATATGGATTCGAAAGCAAGCTGTTATATCCCCCTGGCTAAATTTAACTAAGTGTATAAATTTAACTAAATATGTGTCTGGGATAAATATAATTTTTCCCTCTTTGACATTTTTTAATTAATAGAATAGATATTGGAGAGGGAAGTACATCAGTTTTCAAGATCAAAGTTTAAGGGGAAAGAAGTTTAAAATATGCACTTCCTTAATGAATTGTGATCAGTGGTGGGATTCAAATAATTTAACAACCTAATAATTTCTTCCAACAACCAGTTCACCAAACTGCTCAGAAAGTTAACAACCGGTTCTCCCGAAGTGGTGCGAACTGGCTGAATCCCACCACTGCTTGAGGGGCTGTCACAGAGAACATAGGGTCGAAAAGCTCAAAGTCCAAAGCTCCTCTGGAAGATGCCACACCCACCAAGCCACACCCACAGAACCGGTAGTAAAACATTTTGAAGCCCGCCAATGCCTCACTAGTGCGGTATAGAGTACTACTATTACTTCTCGGGATCTTGATGCTGTTCCTCTGTTGATGTAGCCCAGGATTGTATTGGCTTTTTTGGCTGCAGCACTCTGCTGGCTCATACTAGCAGTGGTGGTCCAGCAGGACACCTAAATTCCTCTCACAGGTACTACCGTTGAGCCAGGTACCACCTGTTCTATACCCGTGCAGTTCATTTTTCCTGCTTAGGTGCAGGATCTTATTTTTTCCACCATTGAACTGCATCTTGTTACCTAGAATTCAACGCTGAAGTCTGTCAAGATCTTTCTGTATTTTTAGTCTATCCTCCAAAGTGTTAGCAATACCCCAGTTTGGTGTTGTTTGGCCACTGGAAACATAAAGCAATGATGGAGTTGAAGCTGGCAAGGCTTCAAGGATCTTGTGGTATGATATGGTAACTCCAGGAGATGAAGGCAACTACAGGAGATCAAACTGCAATTGCAGAGGACTAGATAGCAGCAGTTTTCTGGAGATACCAGTGCTTCTGCAGCGGTTATTTGTAGTGAATGCTCTCAGTAGTGAGAGCAGGGGGTTATTTGGCAGTAGTGAGAGCAGGGCAGGTTCTCACTACTGACGGTGGTATGCCGTGGTATGCAATTATTTGCAGTGTCAAATAATTTAACAACCGGTTCTCTGCCCTAATGACCAGATGGGTGGGCGTGGCCATGGTGTGCGTGGCCAGAGGTGTGTGACAGGCAGCACTCAGCTTTCTGCACCCCCCTGGGAGCAAAAATGGGCCTTGGGGTGGTGCCACTCCCCCCTGCCCCATTTTGGGCCTAGTAGGCCTCCCTGCAGCCTCCTGGGAGCAAAAATGGGCCAGGGGAAGGCCACGCTGCACCTGCCCAAGCCCCGTTTTGAGCTTAGTAGGCCTCCCTGCACATACCTGGGAGGAAAATGGGGCATGTGTGGACTTCTGGAAGAGGTGGAGTGGGGAAAGGTGGGGCTAGCCAGCAATTTAAAACTGGTTCAACTGAAGTGGTGCGAACCGGTTGAATCCCACCTCTGGTGGTATGGTTAGCTCCACCTGGAGCCTATGGCTCCTGCTAAGCCTGCTGTGCAGGTCTGGGAGTCATTACACCTTCCTAATACTAATGTGGCACAGAGTCTTGAAAAAGAAACTGTGGTGGCCATTGGTGCTTGAAGCTGCACACAGTTGAACCTCAATTCGCCCAGACCGACGTACACTCAGAGTTTTGTAATGGTTTGGGTTGTTTGAGCTCACCTGAGACAATGTTGTGTCTCCAACCTTTACTGAAACTTGCAGTATTGTTGCAAATTCTTCAAAATTATTCTGAATTTTGCAAAGAAATTTTAATTTTAATACTGAGATTAACATGCAACAATATCAACCCAGTAGAGCTCCAAAAAAAAAAAAAGCGGGAGAGAATATGATTGAAGCAATGTTTATTAAATAAAATAAGAATAAAAATGAAATTAATTAAATTAAACTGTCTACCGTGGACCTCACCCCGTTCCTAAGAGGCCCATAAAGGGGGAGTGCATAAGCACACAAGCTTATTTCTTTCTTTCATTCATATCAATGTTTATATTTATACCTGCATTTTTTTTATTTTAAAAACAAAAAACAAATTAAACATAAAAAACATCACCATTCCAAACAATTACAGTTAGTTTATCGATCAGTTAACATCTTTTTGTGCTCCTTCCTCCCTTCAAAATATCGCTATATATCCAAAAATGTATTTCCAAAAAAAGATATTTCACTTAATTTATCTCAGTCTACTTATTTCATATTTATCTCCATATTTTATTGTCCATTCAATGGTAGAATAAATCCCATATCAAATAATATTGTTTGTCTTCCTGTTCTCTTATTTCAAATGTCAATTTACTCATTTCAGCACATTCCATCATTTTCTTAATAATTTCTTCATCAGTAAATATCTTTTCTCCTTTCTAATTTTTTGGCAAATACAATTTCTAGCTGCTGTTAAAAGGTTCACCATTAAATATTGCAATTCTTTATTATATGTCTTTGACAAACTAATAAATATAAATGTGTAGCTGGATTGTAGTTGTTCTGGCCCCGTGCCCAGAAATAACCTCCCCTCAGACAATCAGAGTCTAATGAACTGGCAGGCAACCAAGTAAGCTGATAACAAAGGTCGGCAGCAATCCGCAGCTGCTTGCCAACGTCTTTATTAATAGGTCTGTCACATACACACCACCAAAGCTGAGACGCAGGGCCGATTCAAAACCAGGATCCATGAATCTTTGTTTTGTTCGTAACAAAGATACGGCTGCAATCCCTCTCTTATATAGTCTGGGAGGCGTGGTCCACCAGCTAATCACAACCATGCCTTTTCCTCTGCTGGGCTCTCCTGTCTCTCCGATGCTGGCGAGGATCCAACCAAAACTCACTCCCCTCGTCAATGTCCTCCTGTGGCTGCGGGGACGAGCTTGGCTCTGGGCCTATCTCCTGCCCTTCGGTGTCCTCCGGAGGCATTGCCAGAGAGGAGAGTCCTGGAGAAGGAGGCCTTGCCAACTCCTCTCCCTCACTCTCAGAGTCCTCCCCTGCTGATGACGCAGGCTCAGGCAACGGAGCCACAACAGTAGTATATAGGAAAGCAAATTATAAAAAGAAATGCAAGCTGGAGCATCCAAAGCAAAATTCAGATGGCAAGGGCTGAAAGGTAACAATCGATCCTCTTCTAAAACAGTTGATAATTGTTAATGGAGAAGAGAAAGAAAATACTGGAAAAGCTCAGCAACAACAGGATAAAAATAATAAAGGAGAAGAAAATGATTCTAGTAAAGACTAAAATTGAGACTCTGATGAAGAAGAAAATGAATAATATTTTAATTTCTTCTGATATTGCTGCTTGGCCAACTGCAATTCCAGAGCACTTAAAAGTTAAGAATTAACAAATATTCTAACCAAGAATATGCTAGAGAAAGGTAAACAGGAATTAGAGGAAGCAACAGGACTTAAAGTGGTCAGTAAAATCAAATATTTGGGAATCGAGTTAACGGGTAGATGCTCGAGCATCCAGGAGGACAATTATATTAAATTATTAACTCAAGTAAAGAAAGATCTAGACAAATGGGGTAAAATTCAATTGTCACTCCTTGGATGGGTAGCAATAATAAAATCCTATGTTTTACCGAAATTTAACTGTCTCTTTCAAAAGGCGCCAGCGAATTTACCCAAAAAATTCTTTATAGATCTAAATCAGGCTGTAACTAAATTTATATAGCAGGGGAGGAAACCCCGGATTTTTTAAAAAAATGATACAAGAGATGAAAGAAAGAGGGGGTCTGGGCCTACCATGTTGGGAAAATAATTATTCAGCCGCTTTATTAGTGTGGGTCAAGGAATGGATCGCTTTAAATAATAACCGTCTTCTTAGGATAGAAGGCTATGACTTACAACAAGGTTGGCATATGACACTCTGGAGAGATAATACCCCACAAAATAAATGGTTTACTCGGCACTATATAAGGAACGTTTTAATTCAAAATTGGGAGAAGGTTAGTAAAAAATATATTAAAACACCATGTTGGATATCATCTTTGGAAGCTTTGATGTATCCCAAACTATTTAATTTAAAAAATTAACGTATAAAGATCTGTTGAATGCACATGGAGAACTAAAGTCAAAACAGGAGTTGAATCCTCAGGGATTTCAATTGGATTGGTGGAATTACCTGCAGATCCAATCAAAATATAAAAGAGACCGAGCTAGAAATGGCATAAATGTGGAGCTGCAGGAGTTAGATAAAATTCTGTTAGGCCAGGAAAAAGGCATGATTTCCAAATGCTATAAACTGTTAACGAAGATAGAGATTGGCGAGGAAGTAATAAAAGATATGATGATTGCCTGGGGGAAAAAACTTTGGTATTCAATTCACCTTGAAAAATGGCAAGAGATTTGGTGAGGAAATATGAGATTGGTAGTATCTACCACATATAAAGAAAATACTTATAAGATGTTATACAGATGGCATCTTCCGCCAGATAGATTGGCAAAAATGTTTAATGGACAGTCCGCTGAATGTTGGAAATGCGGATTTGAACGTGGTACCTATTATCATCAATGGTGGACATGTCCAGAAGCAATCAAATTTTGGGGAAAAATTAAAACATGGCTGAAAGAAATTCTAAACCAGCAGTTTGAATTGCGTCCAGAGACATGCTTGCTTGGCTCCAAACCAGAAAATGTAAAAAAAGATTCGTGGTACCTCATACTACATATCATCACTGCAGCGAAAATAACATTTGCTCAATTCTGGAAAGATAAAAATATCCCACCTGATGAAGCAATAATAAAGAAGATTTTGGATTGTGCAGAAGCAGATAGATTAACTAAAAAACTGAAAGATAGAGACCAAACGCAAACATGTTTATCTTGGGAAAAATGGTATAATTGGTTATCGAAAAGAACATCGAAACTAAATTAGAGGATTATAAATAGACATTGTATTTACTGACAATATTTTATTGTATATTTAAAGTGAGGTCGGATAGACCTGATTGATTCAAAAATTCAAAATAGGTCATTTCGTCTCCTCCGGAATGTAGTATGAATTTATTGTATAGGTTCGTACTAAATATTTGATGACAGAGGTATTATTTATATGTATTTATGTTCTTTATTTTGTTGTCTTGTTTTGTTATCTGTTTGATGTGTTGTTCTCTTTTTTTTAACTATAAATATAAATAAAGATTATTTTTTTAAAAAAAAGAGTTAATCTAATTATTGTATATACTCGAGTATAAGCTGATCCGAATATAAGCCGAGGCACCTAATTTTACCACAAAAACCTGGGAAAACTTATTGACTCAAGTATAAGCCTAGGGTGGGAAATGCAGCAGCTACTGGTAAATTTCAAAATAAAAATAGATACCAATAAAATTACATTAATTGAGGCATCAGTAGGTTAAATGTTTTTGAATATTTATTTCAAAGAAAAACAGTAAAAACAGTAAACTAGTTCTGTCTAAATTACACAAGAGAATGTAGTATACTCTCTATATACCAAAAATAATTCAATAACAATTTAATGTGATACATTGGGTTAATTGATGTAGGGCTTGATCTAATTTCAGGCAAGTTCAACCCTCTGTTAAGAGATACCTTCATTCTCTCTCTCTCTCTCCCTGCCTTTTTCTTTTTTTTTCTCTTTCTTTCTTTGTCTCTTTCTTTCTTTCTCCCTCCCTTTCTCCTTTCTCCCTTTCTGTGAAGAACCCCAGAAGGTCTTTGGTAGAAGGAAGAAAAGCCAGATATTTTGAAATGTTTTGTAGCTTACTCTGAGCAAGGATAGCTAGTGCAGGCACTTATTGCTAGATGTGAGATGGCAAACATGGGCTGAGGCAAGAAGAATGGTTCAACGTATTTATTAAGAGTGACCTCAACATCAGTCTGTGGCTAACAACAACAATAACTGGGCTGACAGCTTTTTATACAGTAGCTGTCAACGCCCTCGACCAATCAATGAGCTCACTCGCTCACACGCTTGTGGCTGCTTCTGCATCCGTCAATCAGGATGTGGCACCTCCATTGTCAGGCAACGTGCCGAACACAACACCCCTTTCCCCCTGGCTGGTGCATATGTAATCTTTCAAATAAGAAGGGTGCGTGCACACTCGCCCTGATTGTCTCAAAACCGGAACATCCGGCTGCAGGGTGGGCTCCCTAGCGGCCAGTGGGCAGGCCAGCAGCTCTTCCAGGCCAGCAGATGGTGCAGATACATTCAGTGAGTCTATCGAAGGTTGTCGCGGGCCAGGGGTATCGGGAGAAGGAACGATAACTGATGCAGGCAACGGTAGGGGCTCTCCTTGTGCTGGTGGGGTGCTTGGTGCGTTAATTGAACATTGGGGTGGAAGTCGGCCATGTAGCTGGTTCACATGTCGCCGCCACGTTCTGCCATCATCAAGTTGTATTCTGTAAGACCAGGGACCTGTTACATGGGTCACTTGTTCCGGCAGCCAATGCGGTTCGCAAAAACTAGGCCTCCCACCTTAAATGCCCGAGGGGTCTGACACCCAACCTGAGTGTTTTCCAGTGCATAGGTGGGATGTAGCCGGTCTAGCGTAGTTCACAGGCAGCGACCCATAAGCAATTCCACCAGACTTCAGTTAGTTGTAGGGCAAGGTCTCGTGTGCTGTGCCAATAAGTTGTCCTGCCAATCGGTGTTTTTAAGCTGGGCTAGCGTCTCCTTGGCGGATCTCACTGCCCATTCAGCCAAACCGTTACCCGCAGGATGAAACAGGGCTACCTGAGCATGGTGGATTTCTAGGTTAGCCAGGAACAACTGGAAGGTGGCGGGCGTCAATTGCAGACCATTATTGGATACCACCATGTCCAGGAGGCCATGGGTAGAAAATGACTGCACTTGTGGTTGCTTCCGCATCCGCCAATCAGGACGTGGCGCCTCCATCATCAGGCAACATGCCGAACACAACACTTACAATAAGCTCTCAACTCAAGTTCAGTGCACTTACGGATCCCCAAACAGTGAGGATGAAGTATGAGTAAAAGAATTTACCCTTCCCTCCCTCCCTCCCTCCCTCTCTCTTTCTTTCTCCCTCACTTTCTCCTTCTCATCTGGCATTCTTAGAACTCCACTATTGATTAGCTTAGCCTGAGCAAGGATAGCTAGCAGCCAGCCTATTACAATGAGCTCTCAACTCAAGCTCAGTGCATGTGGAGATCTTTTCTTTTTTTAATTTGATTTATATGCCACCCTTCTCCAGAGACTCAGGGCGGCTTACAATGCGCCCTGAGTCCGAGTATACAAAATATACTTTTGTATATTTTATATAAAGTCAGCTTGTTGCCTCCACAAATTGGGTCCTCATTTTATCTACCTTAGAAAGGATGGAAGGCTGAGTCAATCTTGAGCCTGGTGAGATTCGAACTTACAGTAATTGCAGACAGCTGGTGTTAATCACAATGCTTTAGTCTGCTGAGCCACCAGGCCCACTCTCCCTAAACAGTGAGGATTTCTTTGTTTCTTTCTCCCTTGAAGCCCCTCTCCAGCCCGTTTTTGCTTCCAGGGGGCTGCAGGGAGTCTTGCTAGGCACCCCCCTCATGCCCCATTTTGGCCTTAGCAAGCGCCCCTGCAGCCCCTGAAGCCAAAACGGGTTGCAAGGAAAAAGGCATTTTTCCTCACTCAAGTATAAGCCAAGGGTTTTTTTCAGAATAAAAAATGTGCTGAAAAACTCGGCTTATACTTGAGTATATACGGTAAGAGGGAAAGTGAACCTCCTCAGTATAAAGATGGACTTCTCTGTGCAGGTCAATGAAAAAGGGAAAAAAAGAGCAGTCTACACTTGATAACTTGTAAATCTTTATCAAATGACAAAAAAAGTGTTGAATGCTTGAACGGTTTATTTGAAATCGAGCATTTTTTCATTAGTTTTTGCTGCACACTGTCTCCAAATAATGAGACAAAAGCTGGATCATCCAAGTTTATAATTAGTTTAAAACCTGGTGGAAATTAAACCCCAAAGTCCTGTCACATGAGATATTTGAACAAGGTCCTCTCCTGCTGAGAAAAATGTAAATCTTAGGAGGAAACTATTAATAAAATTTCTCGTGTGCAAATGGGTAAAGGTAATGGATCCATGTTTTATTTTTTTATAGAATTAGTAGAATCCCTTCCAAATCTCAAAATAATTTTGAAGGAATTTTTTTTATGAAAAATAAATATGCTATTCCTTCTGAGGAGAGACTGATGTCACACTTATTTTCAAAATTAAAATGAATTTCCATTCCTCTTCTGGGAAATTACTTCAAAGAAAAAAAATAATGGACATTTTTTAATACGAAAAATACTTTAGAATTATTTTTAATATCAGTCCTGATGAATTGAATTGAATTTTATTCAGCCAAGCGATACAGAAGCACGCAGTGTACAAAGAAGTTTAACACACTGAGCAACCATATTAAATGTTCCACATCATTTTATTATTTATTATTTATTTATTACATGTATTTATATGCCGCCTTTCTCCCTAAGGACTCAGGGCGGTGAACACAAGTTAAGAAACATGTACAATAAAATCGCACTTTAAACCAAATAACTAATTAATGATAAATAATAAACCCAGAATCAGAGTCAGCCTATTTTCTTGAACAGCCAAGTCTTCAGCTCCCGACGGAAGGAGCGGAGATCAGGAGCCATCCGGAGCTCAGTAGGTAATTCATTCCAGAGGGTGGGAGCACCCACAGAGAACACCCTACCCCTGGGCACCGCTAGATGACATAGGCTCGCCGTCGGAACCCTGAGGAGAGCGGCCCTATGTGAGCAAACAGGACAGTGGGAAGCAGGCAGGAGAAGGTCCTGTAAATATCCTGGACCTAAATCATGTAGGGCCTTATAGGTGAGAACCAGCACCTTGAAGTGGACCCGGAGAACCACTGGTAACTAGTGCAGCTGATGCAGGAGGGGTGTTATATGGGAGTAACGAGGGGCTCCTGTAACAACCCGTGCGGCTGCATTCTGGATCAGCTGGAATCTCCGGGTGCATCTCAGAGGCAGGCCCATGTAGACGGAATTGCAGTAATCCAAGCGGGAACTAACCAGGGCATGAGTGACTGTGCAAAGGTCATCTCGGTCCAGGAAAGGGCACAACTGGCGCACCAGGCGAACCTGTGTGAAGGCCCTCCTGGTCACAGCCGTTAGATGGTCTTCTAGGGACAGCCGAGCATCCAGGAGGACACCCAAGTTGCGAGCCCTATCAACGGGGGCAAGTTTTTCTCCATCCATCAAAAGTGATGGGGCTTCTGAAATCCGAGATGCCGGCATCCACAGCCACTCAGTCTTGGAGGGATTGAGTTTGAGTCTGTTATATCATCATAACAATGGTAAATTTGAAATAATGGAAACTTTGGGGTGATTCTTTCCTGCTGAAGTCACAGAAAGGATCTTGAACTGACTGGAGATGATGGAATGGACATAAACTGGCATAGTCAAAGATATGACAATGCTGCAACTATGGTTGATATTTGTGATGGCTTAGTAAGACCACACCTAGAGTACTGCATCCAGTTTTGGTCACCACACTATAAAAAAGATGTTGAGACTCTAGAAAAAGTGCAGAGAAGAGCAACCAGGATGATTAGGGGAATGGAGGCTGAAACATACGAAGAACGGTTGCAGGAACTGGGCATAGTTAGTCTAGTGAAGAGAAGGAGTGGGGGAGACATGATAGCAGTGTTCCAATATTTGAGGGGCTGCCACAGAGAGGAAGGGGTCAAGTTTCTGTATTTTCCAAAGCACCCAAAGGCCAGACAAGGAATAATGGATGGAAACTGATCAAGGAGAGATTCAACCTAGGAATAAGGAGAAATTTTCGGACAGTGTGAACAATCAACAGTGGAACAGAAGTTGCCTTCAGAAGTTGTGGGAGCTTCCTCAGTGGAGGCTTTCATGAAGAGATTGGACAGCCATTTGCCAGAAATGGTGTAGGGTCTCCTGCTTGGGGGTGGGGGGGTTGTAGATGACCTACAAGATCCCTTCCAACTCTGTTAATCTGTTAAATGTATCCCAAGTCCTTGTTTGTGCTTTGTACAGATCATTCTCTGAGCCCTTGTGGATAAAAGGAAGGAAACATCATCTTACTTTTCACTTCAACTGCCCAAAAAAATATCTTTGGTCAGTCACCTCTCTCACACATACATTTAACATTTCCATTAATTAACAAGTGGCGTATGGGTTATTTTTACACAATTTCTTTCACATTTAAGGGGCAACATGAGATTTCCAAACAAAGGAATGCTCCCAAGAGCCGCGGTGGTGCAGTGATTAGAATCCAGTATTGCAGGCTAATTCTGCTGATCACTGGCTGCCAGCAGTTTGGCAGATCGAATCTCACCAGGCTCAAAGTTGACTCAGCCTTCATTCTTCTGAGGTCAGTAAAAATGAGGACTCAGATTGTTGGGGGCAATATGCTCTGTAAACTGCTTAGAAGTGGTATCAGGGGTGAAATGCTACTGGTTCGGACTGGTTCAGCCGAACCGGTGGCTATGGTGGCAGGTGTTCGGAGAACCGGTAGCGACGGCAGCAAGAGGCTCCGCCCACCTGCCCGGTCAGCCTTACTTCCTGGTTTAACCAGGAAGTAACTTGTTTTTCACCCTCTGCGCATTCGCAGAAGGGTTTGCACATGTGCAGAGGGTCCATGAGTGCATGTGACGTGCATGAATGCATGGCACATGCACTTCCAAATCAGTGGGGAAGGTAAGTAGATTTCCCCCCTGAGCAGTATATAAGCTATTGCTACAGTATGCTACAGTGCTACTATAATACAGTAGTATTACAATGAACCGTTAAAGGAAATACTAAGGAGGAAACTACAGAGCTTTCTACATTTCACGTGACTAAATGGATGTCAGTCTGCATAAACTCTGCTCTGGGACTGCAGACAGCCCAAACATTTTGGAGCAAGTCCTAAAGCCTTTGATCCATCTTGATGCATGGCTCCTAATCCATTTCACAAAGAGATACTAGTCGCTAAATCACTTAAGATGAAGTCCTTATCCAAGTGATCCTAAGGTTATCCTATTTTGCTTTGAAATGCAAAAGCCATCGCAAACTCTGAGTGTATTCGCTGACTGATTCTATAATCTTGATACTTATCCTTGTCTCCGTATAGGAGAGGTTTTATCCCTTGAGATTATGCCATGAATCATAGCAGGCCTAAGGCCAAACACACAGAATTAAAAGTCATGGTTGGGAAAAACTGTTAAAAGCTATGTGAGATATTAGGACATTAAAGTAGGACTTCATTTTGAAATACCTATCCTGCTAAAAAGAGGATATGCTATCACTTTTTTATAAAAAAATATTTAAAAGTCCATGTAGGATTCAGAAGGAAGTTTTACAGGTTAGGAAAGACCAGACCAAAAAAAATAACTGCAGAAAAAACAATTGCTTCCAACAGTGCTGGGTTTCAATTACCTCTGCTACTAGCGCTTCTGCGCAAGGGCCGAGTGTATTTGATGACATCCGGGTGGGTGGGCGGAGCCTCCCACCGCCGCTGCTACTGGTTCACCTGAACTGGGGTAAACCGATAGCAACCCACCACAGGCTACCAACCTGCCTTCCGTTGAGGACCTGTATACTACATGAGTCAAAAAGAGGGCTGTGAAAATATCTACAGAACCCTCACATCCTGGATGTAAATTGTTTTCAACTTCTACCCTCAAAATGACGCTATAGGGCACTGCACACCAGACAACTAGACACAAGGATAGTTTTTTCCCGAATGCCATCACTCTGCTAAAGAACTAATTCCCACAACACTGTCAAACTATTCACTAAGACTGTATTACTGTTATTCTTCTCATCCTTCCTATTACCTATCTCCTCCCACTTATGATTATATCCTTGTTGCTTGTATCTCTACGGTTTATATTGTTTTGTTTCCTAGTCTGATTTGATTGCTTATTTAGTAACCTATGACTATCACTAAGTGTTGGATCTTATGATTCTTGACGAATGTACCTTTTCTTTTTATGTACACTGAGAGCATATGCACCAAAGACAAATTCCTTGTGTGTCCCATCACACTTGGCCAATAAAAAAATTCTATTCTATTCTATTCTATTCTATTCTATTCTATTCTATGCTATGCTATGCTATGCTATGCTATGCTATGCTATGCTATGCTATGCTATGCTATGCTATGCTATGCTATGCTATGCTATTCTATTCTATTCTATATAAAAACAAAAATAATTATAGGTGTTATTACGGTGCAGTCAGAAAGTATTCAGAACCCCTTCAATTTTTGTCAGTTTTGTTATGATGCTGCCTGATTCTACAGTTGTTGAAATTCATTTTTTAACCTACACTCAGTACCCCATATTGACAAAGTGAAAACAGAATTTTAGAAATTCCTGTAAATTTATTAAAAAGAAAAAACTGAAATATTAGATTGGCATAACTATTCAGACCCTTCACGCAGTACTTTCTTGAAGCACCTTTGGCACCTTTGTGGGGGGGGGGGGGTTCTGCCATTCTTCCTTACAAATCCTCTCAAGCTCAATCAGGTTGCATGGCGACCATCAGAGGACGGCTATGTTCAGGTCCCTGCAAAGATGTTCAGTAGGTTCAAGTCAGGTCTCCAGCTGGACCACTCTAGGACATTCACCAGAGTTGTCTCTATGTCACTGGTGTTGTCTCGGCTGTGTGCTTAGGATCTTTGTCATATTGGAAAATGAATCTTTGGCCCAGTCTGAGGTCCTGAGCGCTGTGGAACAGGTTTTCATTGAAGATATCCCTGTACTTTGCTCCATTCAGCTTTCTAACCAGTCTCCCAGTCCCTGCTGCTGAAACATCCCCACAGCATGATGCTACCACCACGCTTCACTGTTGAGATGATATTGGGCAGGTAATGAGTGGTGCCTGGTTTCCTCTAGACATCACCTTTAGATTTGAGGCCAAACAGTTCAATCTTGGCTTTATCAAAACAGACAATCTTGTTCCCCACAATCTGAGAGACTTCCGGTGCTTTTTTGCAAACTCCAAGCAGGCTTTCATGGGTCTTGAATTGTCTATCCACTCTGCCATAAAGCCCAGATTGGTGGAGGGCTGCAGTGATGGTTGTCCTTCTGGAACTCTGTCCCATCTCCACATAGGATCTCTGAAACTTAATCAGAGTGACCATTTGGTTCTGGGTCACCTCTCTTACTAAGGCTTTTTTCCCTCGATTGCTCAGTTTGACCAGGCGACCAGTTCTTGGAAGAGTCCTGGTTGTGCCAAACTTCTTCCATTTGAGAATTATGGAGGCCACTGTGCTCTTAGGAACCTTCAATGCAGCAGAAATTTTATTGTAGCCTTCCCCAGATCTGTGCCTTGCAATAATCCTGACTCTGAGCTCTGATAGGCAGTTCCTGTGACCTAATGGCTTTTGCTCTGCTACAGTATGCATTGTCAGCCATGAGGCTTTCTATAGAGAAGTATGTGCCTTTCCAAATCATGCCCAATCAATTTAATTTAATTTGGAAAAGGAAAGGAAAGGAAAGGAAAGGGAAGGGAAGGGAAGGGAAGGGAAGGGAAGGGAAGGAAGGAAGGAAGGAAGGAAGGAAGGAAGGAAGGAAAGAAGGAAGAAAGAAAGAAAGAAAGAAAGAAAGAAAGAAAGAAAGAAAGAAAGAAAGAAAGAAAGAAAGAAAGAAAGAAAGAAAGAAAGATAGATTTTAAAAAGGCAGATAAATAACTTATCTACCCGTTACTTGTGATGATACTGACTGGCAAGACCACTGTATAGTTCAAACAGGATTTTTCCCAGAGATGCCAGATTAAATCTACAAATTGCATGAAGTGCTAAACCATTTATCATATTTTTGAGTCTATAAGACATACTCCTCCCCCCCCCCCAAAAAAAGTGAGTGGAAATAATTGTGCCTCTTATAGAATGAATGTTCTTGAAGCTCTGCCCACCCACTGGCCCCTACCTGCCAGCCATTTTTGGTCTCTGCAGGCCACATTTTCAGCCTCCATGCACTCATTTTTGGCCTCTGTGCGTCCTGTTTTCAACCTCTGCACATCCCATTTTCAGCCCATTCCATCCAGGTGGTGAATATCACCACCACTGTTTGCCGCCATTCGCTGCTGCCATTCGCTACCGGCAATAGGTGGCAGTGGCAATTGGCAGCGGCTATTGGTGGCGGCGATTGGCAGCAGTGATACCCATAGCCTGGAACAGCTGATCGATGGTATTCTGGGAGGCTGATCCAACCACCAATCAGCTGCTCATGCTAAATCAGGCTGCGATAATGTGCTGAAACTGACCAAGCTGTTTGCTGTTTGCTGCAAGGATACTAGCCAGATGAATACCAATGGATGCTGGGAGGCAGAGGCAGATTTTTTTTTCTTGTTTCCCTCCTCAAAAGCTAGGTGCATCTTATGATTCGGAGCATCTTATAGTGCAAAAAATATGTTAACTACCCCACCAATTTTTCCTGTTGCTCTGCTTTTCCTCCAAATGCATTCTGCTTATTGGAAAAGGAATAGGGGACTATAAAGTATTCCTGCCTTGCAAACTTATATTCTCTCTTAGATACAATCAGAACAGTAAATGAATTATTCAGGACCATCCAAAAGCACATTACATAAGCAATAACAATCCTAGAGGAGAATTCAACAGGCTCATTGAGGATTAAATCTAATTCTTGTCAGTGATTTGTCGTGGGACTGGTTGAGGAGAACACCTTCCCCAAACATTGGATGTTTGTCTAATCAGATGCTTTGGAAGATCCATATTTCTTTTTCTGGTTCTTTCAGCACGTTTTATGTCCCACAGTGGAATCGGGATTGTTCCAATTCAGCATCCCTGCTTATTCAACACCCATTCTCTCCCCACATGTCAAAAAGACTCTCCATAAATTAGCGAATAGGAAAATTGCATTCATTCATCCCTCCCTCCTACTTCCCCTGCTCCATGTTTGGGTAGCCGTGTATGAGTCAGAACAAGAAAAGAAGTTTGCACAAACGTTGTTCCATGACCTAGGGTGGGGGTGGGATTACAAATACATGGGTAAAAGAAAGTTAAGTACCTAAAATAAAATAAAAATAAAAAGTATCTGAGAAGGTGGAGAGGGTTGGTAGTTTTAAATTTCTGGGCATTTATATCTCGAAGGACCTCCCATGGACTATGGATGTTGACATGCTTGTGAAAAAGGCACAGAAGAGGCTGTACTTCCTGAGAATGCTCAGGAAGATAAATCTATCTCAGCATCTACTTCTGTCCTACTATCGCAGCACCATTGAGAGTGTCCTAACATACGGCATTCTTGCATGGTATGGAAGCAGCTCTATAGTGGACAAAAAAGTTCTATAGAGAATCATTAAAACTGCCCAGAATATCATCGGGCTCCAGCTACCAGCCCTGGATGATATCTTCAAATCTCGCCGTTTGAGGAAGTTGCATAACATTCTCAGTGACTCTTCCCATCCTGCTTACAATCTTTTTGGACTGTTGCCTTCCAGCAGAAGATACCGAACAATTAAAACTCGGACCACACGTTTTCTGAATAGTTTTTATCCCAGAGCTATAATTGCACTCAACAATGAACTAAAGGGCCACCATCAGCGAACTGTTGGATAGTATTACTCGGTCTGTTGTGTGGATGTTTGGGTGGTATAGGGGTGGGGAATTTGGGGTGGGTGGGAGTGTGTTTGGGGATTGTTATGTGTGTTGGACCTGGTCTTTGAGTGTTAAGTGAATTTCGTTGTATTTATTTATTTATGTGATTTATATGCCGCCATTCTCCCTGAGGACTCAGGGCGGCTTACATAAAACAATCATAAATACAAATCACAATAAACACATTAAAATGAATTAAAATCCGTATTAAAAACATTCTAAAAAGGAAACTATACAACCCCACAATCGAAATATTATTTAAACAGCCACGTCTTTAATCCACGGCGAAAGGAGAGGAGGTCAGGGGCCGTCCTGAGGTCGGTGGGAAGACTATTCCAGAGGGTCGGGGCTCCAACAGAGAAAGCCCTCCCCCTGGGGGCCGCCAGCTGACATTGTTTGGCTGACGGCACCTGGAAGAGGCCAACTCTGTGGGAGCGCACTGGACGATGGGAGGAAGGCAGGAGATGGTCTTGTAAGTACCCCAGGCCTAAGCCATGTTGGGCTTTATAGGTAAGAGCCAGCACCTTGAAATGGACCCAGAGAGCAACTGGTAGCCAGTGCAGCCCGCGCAGGAGAGGTGTAACACGGGAGTAACAAGGAGCCCCCGGAACTACCCGCGTGGCCACGTTCTGGACTAACTGGAGTCTCCAGATATGTCCCAAGGGCAACCCCATGTAGAGGGCGTTACAGTAATCCAACCGAGAAGTAACAAGGGCATGAGTGATCGTGGCGAGGGCATCTCGGTCCAGAAAAGGGCGCAACTGGCGCACAAGACGTACTTGCGCGAAGGCCCCCCTGGTTACGGCCGTCAGATGGTCATTCTGAGCTGAGAATCCAGGAGGACACCCAGATTGAGAACCCTATCGGATGAGGTAATAGTCTCCCCACCGATCACTAGAGATGGTATCTCAGGATCCCGAGATGCCGGCACCCACAGCCACTCAGTCTTGGAGGGGTTCAGTCTGAGCCTGTTCTTACCCATCCAAACCCGCACCACCTCCAAGCAGCGGGACATCACGGAAAGGGCATCCCCAGGGTGGCCCGGGGTGGAGATGTAAAGCTGGGTATCATCCGCATAGTATGGGTATACTATGTATACATGTACAATGACAATAAAGTTATTATTATTATTATATCCAAGACACCTTCCTCCTCTTAATTTCCCCACAACAACCTTATGAATGAGTTGGGCTGAGAGAGAGTGACTGGCCCAAGCTCATCCAGATGGCTTTTACAGCTAAGGTGGGACTTGAAGTCACTGTCTCCTGCTTTCTAGCCTCGTGCCTTAACCACTAGACCAAACTGCCTCTCTTTATTTATCCAGCAGCTCTCCTGGATTTTCCCAATGCTGTAGCAAATAAAAAAGGAAGAAAGAGTTACCAGATGTGTTATGCACATTCACACATGCAAATGTATCTACTGTGTGTTTGTACTCACACACGCAGACCTAAACACCCCTTTGCTGGGTCGCGTTCTTCAGTTAATATTCATGGGATGATTTATGAAGCAATTTGTGGGCTGGAAGAGAAAGATTCTTATCTGGCTCACGTATTTTACTTAAACACATTCCAAATGCAATCTGGAATGTAATTATGCCCTAATATCCATATTTTGCCAAACATTGGAGTTAGTAACTAAAAATGCATGCAAATAGGAAAAACTGTACAAACTTTTTTTGTATTCAGAGTGTTACGCTGAAGGAAATTATTTGAAGAGTGGATGCATTAGAAGAAAAACACAACAGAAGGCAAAGTAATTTTCCTTTGACTTTCAGCAAATAATCACTGACTTTTACAGAACTAGAATAAAATGAGCTTGGTTGGAGGAGAAAAAAAGAGGAATTTAGTGAAACCTTTCTTTGATGATTTCAGGCTGTTCTTTTCAAGATGTGTAGCACTACAACTGCTGAAATTATAATCCTCAGAGGTGGGTTTTACATACTGCTACCACCGGTTCACCCAGCACTGGAAATGTGAGCATGCATGCATGCGGCGTAACAAAACACGGCAATTTGCTCTCGCGCGCCATTTGCACATACGTGCGACGTCAAACAACATGGCATTTCTCTCAGGTGCACTGTCTGCGTATGTGCAGCATCAAAAACACAGCAATATAGGGCGGGATTACACCTGGGCGGATAGGCCTGCAGGTCACTACTACTGGTTCACGCAAACCAGGCCAAACCAGCTGAATACCACCTCTGGTAATCTTGTTTAGTAATTCAAATACTTTTATTCAAGGGATCGGAAGGACATCTGGTTGGGGGAGGCATGAGTGTTGTGGCATGCTAGCAGCCTGCAGAGCTGGCTGCAGAGTCAGACAGTGAGGAGGCTGGGGAGGAACATGGGCTAGTCCTGGAGTCTGGGGAAGGCCCGGATGACGGCTCTGCGTTGGAGGCAGAGATGGGGCCAGGGCCATCTGGGAGTGATGTGCGGACTCTGGAGCCCCCAGAGTCTGACAGCAGAGAGGCAGAGGAACAGAAGAAGCCTGTTCCTAGTGCACGCATGCGCAGAGCTGCTAGAAGGCAAGAACAGCTAAAGCAAAATGGACGACTCAGGAGTAAGGCCAGGAGATGATTGGCCCCTCCCATAAAGCTTAAAAGAGAAACAAAGCCACTTGGGCGTTTTGCAGGAAAGCAACGTTGCTAACTCTGTTTCCAATCAGCATCTCTTGTTTGTTTCTGAACTTCGTGGAGCTTTGCCAAGTAAGGCCTTTGGCAGGGTGTCAAAGAAGATAAAGGTTGGTGATTATCCCAAACGACTTCTTTCAAAGGACTTGTTTTTGGCAACTCAGCTGGGACTCAGCTGGGAATGAATGTAATTCTCAGCTGTTACAATAAAATAGGGTTTTTTTGGGACTAATTGTGTATTGTAATGATTCAGTAAGCCTAGGTCACAACAATGAGAGAGAAGACACCTTTATTGATTCAAAGTAATTTATGTTTACATGCTATAAGGATATGTTGGTGTCACCACTGAAACTTAATTTAATGAAAATAAGGGATTCATGGAAGGAAGGAAGATAGTTAAAGTTGCTTGAAAAGCTCTGATTTGAGTTTAATTCTGTAGAATGAGAGGTGATCCAATTCAGTAGAATATAATACCACAAATGCTATTTTGTCCCATCAGATGAGTAGAATGTACATTGTTTTATATCACATTCTTTCAGTCTCTGTCTTGGCCCATAGCCTATAATTTATTTTTGACTTCAGTGTGTTTCAGCCAATAACTTACAAATCAACAACTGCTCGAAATTTTTGCATGGAACACAAGGACAATCTACCATTCTGATGGAAGATAATTTTTGTACTCACTGTTAATCAGTCTCATTTGTACCGCAACTGTGTAGGCAAATATACAGTATATGAGTCCCATGCTGCAGTTTTCAAGTAGTAATTTGCACAGATTTATCTCACATCAAATTATTTCACTGTCTCCTTCCTTCCATCCACAGTGTCCAGTAGTTCAGATGATGGAGGTCTGAACAGTTATGTATCTCCACTAGCTAATGTTGAAAGAAAGGGACCTAATGCTTCATGATGTTAGAGCCTTCAGAAATCTTGTATTGTTTATCTATATTTTTTATTATAAATGTAGGAAGTTAGCACCCACCCCTCTCCTAGGAAAATTAGGATTTTAGGAAATATTAAAAGGGCAGAATATTTCCCCTAAAAGGGAGGCAGAAACTCAGCCCCCGCACCTTTATCAATGGGCTATTAAGGCCTGGGCCAGTTCTATTCTACATAACAAAGATATGGCAGAGCCATAATAGGAATTGCCCAAAGCCATTTCATTACATCATCATCATCCAGCAAGAGTCAACCAGGTCTGGGACTCAAAAGGCAACCTACAAAGTTATCACTGTATGACCCCATGGGAGTCTGACAACCAATCAGAACACAAGCTCAAATTCAAAGCCCAACAGAGGGCATAAAACCCAGGCACTCTCAGCATCTCTGCCCTTTTTGCCCAGGATCTCAAGCCATGTGGTCCTGTCCATCATTAAACCTGTCCAATCCTCCGCTCAACAATACAGGGATGGGGAGGAGGTGGACAACCCGATCGAGGGAATGAAAAACATGCACACATAATTGAAGATGCAGAATTGAAGCCAACAGAGGCTCAAATTCAGGGTGGTGGTGGTGGCACTGGGTACTACCGGTTTGCAATGGGGCCACGCACACACGAGCTCGCTTTGCTCTCTCGCGCGCGTGCAGTTCTGCGCATGCATAGAAGTTTCCTGATGACATTGGGATCGGTGGGCGGAGCCTCCTGCCGGTTTTACTACCGGTTCTTGCAAACCGGTCCAAAGCAGGGGCAACCCACCACTGAATGGCATGATAGTATGAAGGTCACCTGCCAACTATCTGATGGCCTACCTGTATTCAGATATAGGTTTTGCAGCATCTAAGCCACCTGGAAATAACATCTTATATGCTCAACATATTTGAAGACTGCTAGAATGGGGAAGGGAATCTAAACATCCTCTAAAACTGGCACATATCTTTAGTGCATAACTGTAAGGTAACATGTCCCCTAACAGAAGAGAGGATCTGCAAACATTTCATTTTATGCAATGATTTAAGCATTTGCTGTATTTGTAATTTCCTTCTCGGCTAGAATTAGTGCTCAAGTGAAGAAAAACAGCATATAGTCAGAAATACAATGATAATTAAAGCATGTAAATCAACTCATCAGAATCACATGCCTTACTCATCCTGGACAGCAGTCCATTTAGTTCAGCCATCAAATCCTCACCAGAATAGAACATAGAATAACAGAAATGGATGGTCCTATACCAGCAGTCTCCAATTTTTTTGGCATCAGGTACTGGTTTCATGGAAGACAATTTTTTCACGGACCGTGTGTGTGTGTGTCTGTGTGTCTGTGTGTGTGTAGGAGGAGGGCACAACCTAGATCCCTCACACAGTCAGTTTACAATAGGGTTTACGCCAGTGGTGGAATTCAAATTTTTTTTACTACCAGTTCTGTGGGTATGACTTGATGGGCGTGGCAGGGGAAGGATACTGCAAAATCTCCATTCCAATCCTACTCCAGGGGAAGGATACTGCAAAATCTCCATTCCCACCCCACTCTGGGGCCAGCCAGAGGTGGCATTTGCCGGTTCTCCGAACTACTCAAAATTTCTGCTACCGGTTCTCCAGAACCTGTCAGAACATGCTGAATAGCACCCCTGGTTCACACTCCTATGAGAATCTAATGTCTGATGATCTGAGGTGGAGCCAATGTGCTGAAGCTAATGCTAGGGAGCAGCTGCAAATACAGATGAAGCTTTGCTCGCTTGCCTGCTGCTCACCTCCAGCTGTGTGGCCTGGTTCCTAACAGGTTAGGGACCCCTGGCCTAAACCATTCCAGACAAATGACTGTCCAATTTCTTCATAAAAGCTTCCAGGAATGGAGCATCCACAACCTCCAGAGGTAAGCCATTCCACTGATCAATTATACTCACTGTCAGGAAATTTCTCCTTAGTTCTAGATAGAATCTCTTTTTAATGAACTTTCACCCATGACTTTTCTACCTTATATTCCCATTTTTAATAGCTGATTATATTCTCCCTAGATATTTGTCCACCAAATACTAACTTTACTTTAATAGTGAGTGAAATTACTCCCATGATTTCTTTTTCTCTCAGCCTAACGGATCCAGAGGAAATTCCATGGTGGAATTTTGAAATGCTAAAGAATAGATAATGCTGGATATTATCTTTTGCTCTGTGGTTATTTATGGTTTGCAGCAATTTTGCTTGATGTTGTCTAGGTCTGAACAACAGAAATCAAACAAAATTTGTGTGTGAAATAAATTGCAAACAAAGATGAGTACAGATAAATTATTTTAACATCAAGGTTCATTTCATTTCATAGATGTTGTCATAGAAGAGATGTGGATTAAGGAAATCTGATTCCTACAACAAAGTGATACCTCACTTTGATCAGTGTGGGAAATGTTAGAGAATTGAAAGCATTTGGAAATAAACTGTAGTAAGTTCAGCCTGCAGTGAAGAATAAATTATTCCACATTACTAAAAAAAAAAAAAAATTAAAAATCAAGTCGCTTGTAAGAAATTTCACACAGGAGTTTGTCTCCTACTGATCAATCTTTTTCTTGCTTTTCTCGAGATTTTTAAATTTTTAAATTGTTTTGTCCTGAAACTGAACTGTTCCATTGAACTACGTGAATACAGTATATTGGATTGTATATTCAACCGAATTAATCTGAAATATTTCATTTACATCTCAGTGTTATTGACTTGTTTATGATTAAGGACTTTAGCAATGAAGATATTGCGACGTTGAAACATCGTCCATGTTTCATGCAAATTGCACACATAGCAATAGCACTTTGTACATGCTATTACACACATAATGCAAATTGCACATATAGCAATAGCACTTTGACTTATATACCGCTTCACACAAGAGGTGGTATTCAGCCAGTTCTGTCCGATTGCCCAAACTGGTAGCGGAAATTGCGGGTGGCTCCGCCCACCCACCTCAGCTCTATGATGTGCTTTTTTGGGCATTGTTGTGACCCAGGCCCAAGTAGGTATTATCAGTTCTAAACAAACAGACTTTATTAGAACAGCTGAGAATTAACTTATTCTCAGTGTAGTCCAAACTAATTTTTTTAAAAAATCTTCATAACACAAAAAATAAATGCAGCAAGACAAGAAAAAAAAATCTATCAACATTGTTTTCTGACAAAGAGCCCAAGAGCTGTTGCTGGTCTTTTAAGCCTTATGGGAGGGGCCAATCATCTCTTGGCCTTACTCCCAAGTCGTCCTTTTTGCTTTAGCTGCTCTTGCTTTCTGGCAGCTCTTCTCATGTGTGCACCAGGAACAGGCTCCTCCTTTTCCTCTGCCTCTCTGTTGTCAGCCTCTGGAGGCTCCAGAGTCCGCCCATCACTCCCAGATGGCGCTGGCCACATCTCTGCCTCCGATGCAGAGCCCTCATCTGGGCCTTCCCTAGCCTCCAGGACTGGCCCATGTTCTTCCTCAGCCTCTTCACTGTCCGACTCTGTTTCCAGCTCTGCAGGCTGCTGGCGGACCACAACAGGCATATTTTTGAGGCTGTGTGTATGCAGAGGCGGTGCGTGCATGCTCACATTTGCGAGCTGATAGGGAAGGTAAATGACTACCACCCCTGGCTTCACAATGCTTTACAGCCCTCTCTAAGCAGTTTACAGAATCAGCATATTGCTCCCAAACAATTTGGGTGCTCATTTTATTGACCTCAAAAGGATGGAAGTCGATCTTGAGCTAGTCAGGATCAAATTCCTGGCTCTGGGCAGTTAGCCTGCCATACTACATTATAACCACTGTACCACAATGGCTCTTGGGCATTGTGGTAGATCAAGTCCCACTATCTCCCACAAAAGAGATTCAAAACCCTTCAGTCCTATTGCATCTTTCTCACAACTTGATTGTGCTGTCACCTCCCATTCTTTCTCTTTCTCTGCCCTGGCAGGAAGTTCTGTGGTGACTCTTCTTCCCTCAGCAGTTGACCTAATAGGAGGGCATGGGCTACCTGCTGATTCATTTCCCCAGAATGAACATCACTGATTCATTATGAATTTGGGCAGTGGTGGGATTCAATTTTTTTTTACTACCAGTTCTGTGTGCGTGGCTTTGTGGGCATGGCTTGGTGGACATGGCAGGAGAAGGATACTGCAAAATCTCCATTTCCACCCCACTCCAGGGGAAGGATACTGCAAAATCTGCATTCCCAACCCACTCTGGAACCAGCCAGAGATGGTATTTGCTGATTCTCCAAACTACTCAAAATTTCCGCTACCGGTTCTCCAGAACCTGTCAGAACGTTCTGGATTTCACCCCTGAATTCAGCTCTATAGTATGATATGCATATGAAGGTCAAATAACTAAAAGGAAACTAAAAAATACAGCTCAAGAAAGAGAAAAGGGAAGAGAAGGAATAAATTATTACTTCTAGGAGCTGATTTCAATCCGCGACACTCTTGCCAAGAATTTTCCGCAAATCATTCATGCAGGACAAAGTCATTCAGATCCCAGTCCTTAAAAGAATGTCAGTTCTGTACTTCATCTCACTTTCGCCAATCTTAGCTTGCTGTATACTCCTCTGATCTCCAATTCAAATTTCTATGGGTTGCAGCTTCCTTTCTTACTGTGCATTCAACCAGCCCCAGAGGAGAACCTCAAAGAGAAAAGCCAGAAGCAAAATTCAACCAGCCCTTTCTCATTTGAACATGCCTGCTCCTAATTGATTTTTCAACGTCTGATCTTCACAGATTCTGGATGTCTCTGGCAATTATTGGACTGACAGCTTGGGTTTCCTTTTTAATGTCTGAATCTCTTGAAATAGAAAATTTCCTATCACTGTAGATCCCTTTAAGGATTTTTTTCACATGGATCTGTTTTTGGACAGAGGCATTTAAGAAACTCTATTACATATGAACAATACCAGAATCAAAACTATGTTTGATTTAATAGAACTGAATTAAATTCATTCGTTTAATTAAAATGCATGGTTTAATACTTTTCCCTTTTTGGAAAAAAACACTTTTGAAGATTCTGGAGGCTCTATCCAAGGCTCTTACAATTACATGTGGTTTTGAGGACCTTAGTGACCTAAGGTCTTGCTTTTTTTAAAAAAAAATATTTCTTCATCAAATATCTCTTGTTCTTCAATTGTTTTTTCCAAGATTATGTCCCTGACATATCAAGACCCATCAAATAAGAGCAACACAAGCTGGTCTGAAACCATAGAGAGGCATCTATGGGAGTGTCAAAAAAGCCAAGTTGGCAGCCATAGCTGCAAGGACCTCAGCTCTATGCCTTATTTGCATAATAGAGGATGGGACTTTGATCATGTGATTATGCTCACCATCTACCATAGTGATGACTAACCTTTTTCCCATCATGTGCCAGGAGGGGGGGTGGGAGGGTCGAGCACGTGCATGCCTACACCCATAATTCTATGTGCCCCACCACCACGCATGCACGTTTGACACACACATACACACACATGCTCCTGGCATGCGATGGCCCAATAGGCCCATTTTTTTTTCTCTCACCTGGCTCCAGAGCCTCTCTAGGAGTCTGGGGAGGGCAAAAACGGCCTTTCCCACCACCCCCCAGATGCCCTCCAGAGGCCAGAAATGGCCCATTTGCCAACTTAGGCAAAGTTAGATAGGACCAGAATGCCTGTTTTTTGCTGTCCCTAGCCTCCAGAGCCTTTCTAGGAGTCTGGGGAGGGCGAAAATGGCCTCCCCCCACCCCGAGGACCTCTGGAGGCAGGAAACAACCTGTTTCCCTACTTCTGGTGGGCCCAGAAGGCCTGAAAATCAGCTGGCCAGCGCACACATGCACGCCGGAGCTGATCTCATGTGCCCACTGATATGGCTAAGTGTGTCACCTGTGGCACAAGTGCCATAGGTTCACCATCACAGATCTAGCAGATGCTTTACCCAGGCTGCCATAATACAATAGTTCAAGGCTGGAGGTAATTAAACTGGTCACCCCCTCCAGGCAACTGGTGGCCCCAGTCACCACTCGGGCACAAGCCAAAATGAAAACTCAACTAGCTGATGATTTAAAGGGTATCCTGAAGGCAGCTTTGGAGGTGGACAAGTGATTCCAAATGCACAAGGGAGAATGTACAATGCAAGATGGTCTAGCTTGAGTGGGAGCTAAACTATATGTCCCACAAAGCCAAAATCTATTGTCTACCTCCCAAGTCCCAGCTGATTGGGAGGAAATGGGAATTTTGCAGTAACCTTTCCCTGGACTGGGGAGGGAATGGAGATTTTACAGTATACTTCCCCTGCCACGCCCACCAAGCCATGCCCACCAAGCCATGCCATGCCCACCAAGCCACACCCACAGAACCGGTAGTAAAAAATTTTGAAACCCATCACTGCTGAAAAGACTTCCTCCCCTCAGAAACTGAATGGGTCGACTCCCAACATAATAAAGCCCCCAAACTGCTTTAAAAATTCCATGACCGATACCCACATAAGCCACATTGAACTGCTATGCTAATTGAGAAATGTTGTGTATTTCTCCCTTTTCTCTCTTTTTTCTTTTGCAGGACTGACGCCTCTGTCAAGGGGCATAGATTGCCAGCTGTGCCTGGCTCAGCTTGGGGCCTCACAGGCATCCTGCCATCAAAAGAAGAAGGGAGAAAGGGGGAAGGATGAAAAGGCAATAAAGCGTTGTGTGTACATGATAGGAAATCAGGAGGGTAGGGGGAATGAGAGATGATAAGGAGCAGAGCAGCCAGATTGTGTTTGTATCAGTATTCCACCGCCACGCACCCTGAGAAATATGCGGATTACCCCCAAAAATCTCAGAGTTCTCAAAACATCTTAGTGAGCTCCAGTTGGCTGGAAACAGACTGGTCAAGGGGGAGGGAGCAAACCTACAAGTGGGAGGGAGCAAACCTATACCTTATATTTGTATCTGAGGCAGACCAAATTCTGATACTGGATTAAACTTCAAATATGAGAGACCTAAAACTCTGGCCCTGGCTGACTTTCCTCTTCTATGTTGATAAAAGGTTGCTGGATTGATGAAGGTATTTGATGAAGGTACTTATCTGTAAAAGGGTGGCTTGACCCAAACAAATGCATCCTGTAATTCACTGTTTATTACACCCCAAATGTCATGTATATCCCCAGATAACATTTGCTGCTTCCTTTATTGCCCTTGAGGCGTCTTCCTGTCCCCTATCTTCTTATGTTTTGTCTTGAGACACTTACCAGAAGACATGAATGTGTTAGTGAGTGTTTATTATTTCCTCTCCTCTTTGATCCTTGCAATCTGAGGAAGGTTAGTTTCTACGTGTTAACTGTAGTGGTCCCTAATATGCATATGTAGTTGGATTGTATAAATACTGGTCACAAAGGACCCTTCGGGATTCAAACTTTTGTTGGCCTTTGGGCTGTTTGAACCGTGTACAATAAACTCTTTCCTGCATTGAAGAGCTTGGCCTGGTATCGTGTCTTTTTCCTGTAACATATCTAGCGAGCACAGTAGATTTCAGAGCTGGCTTGACTTTACTGCAACCAACATCCTTAGCAAAAGGAACCCTTTGTTTGCTTTAACCAAATGGAGTGAAGGCTTTTCTTTCTTAAAGGATTGGATTGGGGGAGGTCTGGCAGTTGCAGTGTCCCGGGTTCAACCTTCTGACAAGCAAAGTTATGGAGAAGCCAGATTTATTTAACAACTGTGTTACTAACTTAACAACTGCAGTGATTCACTTAACAATGACCGTATCTTGCTTAGCAATAAAAACTTTGGGCTCAGTTGCGGTCATAAATTGAGGACTACTTGTATTTCCATCCCTAAAAAATGGAAATAGCATGATGCTACTATCCAATTAGCCTGTTAAGCCTGCCTAGGAAACAACATTCCTGTTTCTTGTATTACAAATGACTAATGGGCTGGATCAACTCTCAGTTGATAAAATTAGCAGGACTTAAGGAAGACAGTGGATGTCAGTGGATGAGTGCACCATCTTACAATGTTTGATAGAGAAATATATACATCGGGGGGGATTCCAGGGGAGAAAGGGTGGACAGAGGGTAATGCAGAGCTGGCAATTGTAGCTAAGAACAAGCAGCCAATGGGTAGATTGGCTCCTTGACCTATCTGGAAAAAGAGACATCCAAGTTATGCTCCATAGAGTTGTTCATCATAAGAAGACTGCATGGCAATGGTGTCCAAAAGATGGGAGAGCTGGGATAGGAGGGAATTAGTCATTCTTGCTCCAGCCACAGCTGGAGTCTTCAAAGAACACTATGTTGGTACCTTTAGAAATTGCCTGTCACTCTTGCCTCCGTTCAAAACTCAAGAAAGGAAAACCCCAACTCCATGTTGGTAGAGAAAGGTACTTTTACTGAATATGATCTGAATGCAGCAAAAGGAAAGCAGAGTCTGAGGCAATAAGCACGAAAATTACATATTGAAAGCATCCCTCAAATTCCTCCCCCCCCCCCAGTCCCAGGTTGAATGTCCAATCCACATCTCCCCAAAGTTTCATGTGGGGTACTTTTTTAGGCGGCCCCCTCTATCTGGTATGCCAGGATAATTGACCTTGGCAATTATCAGCTCTCTCCGAAGCTTCTAAAAAGACAGTGAGAATTCTCCTCCCTTTTCCAAGACATCTCCACCAGCTCACTTTTCCCTCACCCAAATACCTACAAAACCTCCCCGCTCCCATTGCAATGGCAGCTGAAAACAAGCAAGCATCATGAGCAGGGGTGAAATGCTCCCGGTTCAGGCCGGATCACCCAATCCGGTAGCGATGGCAGTGGGTGGTTTGGAGAACCGGTAGCAAACATCCCTGCCACTCCCATACCCAGCTGAGTCGCGCGATCATCAGAGGCTGTTTTTTTTTACTTTTAAAAGCATTTTTTCTACAACCTCTTCGGCCGAAAAAAATGCTTTTAAAAGTAAAACAAAAAGAAAGCCTCTGATGATCGCACAGCTCAGCTGGGATCGTCAGAGGCTTTTCAAAGTATTTTTTTCTGCAACCCCTTTGGCTGAAGCGGCTGTAGGAAAAAAAATGCCTTTAAAAGCCTCTGAGGATCCCAGCTGACTTGCCTGATCATCATAGACTTCTAAAAGCATTTTTTTCTGCAACCTCTTAAGCTGAAGAGGCTGTAGAAAAAAAAATGCCTATAAAAGCCTCTGGCGATCCCAGCTAACTTGCCTGATCATCAGAGGCTTCTAAAAGCATTTTTTCTGCAACTTCTTAAGGTTGTAGAAAAAATGATATTAAAAGTAAAAAAAAAAAAAAAAAAGTTGGCCATGGCCACCTAGTCACATTACCCCCACCACCACCAAGCCACGCCCACAGAACCGGTAGTAACAAATTGTAGATTTCATCCCTGATCATGGGGCTGGCATTGCCAGTGAACTGCTTCAAAGACACCTTCAAAATGACAAAGCCAGAAAACCAGGCGAATGCCTTCAGTCCTTAATTTAAGAAAACGAAACTGTGGCTTTATTAGCCTTAAGAATTCAAAATAAACAGCTAAAAAGCAAGAAAAGCATTACAGGAAGTTTTTAATGGATTAAGTCTCAGAAAAAGTTGGAATATTTTATTCTGAATATTAATTAAGAAATTAATATTCTTAATATTAAGGAATATTAAGGAATAAATGCATTTTCATGGCAATAAAAGTGATTTTTTTTCAATATTGGAGGCATAGCAAAATCATTACAGTGCTCTTCTGCATTCTTCTGCTATTTCATATCCATTAATCCAGTGGTGGGTTTCAAATTTTTTTACTATCGGTACTGTGGGTATGGCTTGGTGGGTGTGGCATGACTTGGTGGGCGTGGCAGGAGAAGGATACTGTAAAATCTCCATTCTCACCCCACTCCAGGGGAAGGATAATGTAAAATCTCCATCCTCTCCCCAATCTAGGGGAAGGATACTGCAAAATCCCAATTTCCTCCCAATTAGCTGGGACTTGGGAGGCAGAGAAAAGATGGGGGCGAGGCCAGTCAGAATTTTTACTACCGGTTCTCCGAAATACTCAAAATTTCTGCTACCAGTTCTCCAGAACTGGTCAGAACCTGCTGAAACCCACCTCTGCATTAATTCATACTGAAGCTGCAGATTCCACGGGAAGCAAGGGTCTATGTTTGCCCACTCTCTTATTAGCTCAAACACCTATTGCCCAAAGGTTTATTGGTCCCCATCAATTCTTTGTGATGGATTTTCATTAAGGTGTGTGTTGGGGATTTTAGCCAAACTTTGTTATTATGGCCTTTCTTTCAACTCAGTCACACTGGATTTGCAGAAATTTAATACCAAAATGGACAGATCTTTGTCATCACATGGAAGACAAATTTGGGAGCTGTAGCCACTTTTCACAGGTGGTCCCAATCTGCAAGCCCTTTTAACTCTGCAAGTAACACATTTAACTTTGCTTGACCAACTCACTGTAGAGCACCAGTGTCAAACTTGCCAAGTCACATTGCTGTCTCATTGATGTTTTGCGACGTTTTTCCCATTTGCGGAGCTGGGGTGGGCATGGTCTACACTGATGTATCCAGTCTGCAGTAAGGGTGAAATGTAAAATTTTTTACTACCAGTTCTGTGGGCGTGGCTTGGTGTGTGTGGGCGGGTAATGTGACTGGGTGGGCGTGGCCAACTTTTTTTTTTATTTGAACTTTTCAAAGCATTTTTTCTGCAAATGCAAAAAAAATGCTTTGAAAAGCCTCTGCTGATCAGGCAACACAGCTGGAATTGTCAGAGCCTTTTCAATGCATTTTTTTAACCACCTCTTCTGCGGAAGAGGTTGCAGAAAAAAATGTTTTAAAAGTCTCTCTGAAGATCCCAGCTGAGTTGCCTGATGGTTTTTAAAAATGCTTTGAAAAGTCTCTCTGACGATCAGGTAACTCAGCTGGGATCGTCAGAGAGACTTTTAAAGCATTTTTTTCTGCAACCTCTTTTGGGGAAGAGGTGGTTTAAAAAATGCTTTGAAAAGGCTCTGACGATCCCAGCTGTGTTGCCTGATCAGCAGAGGCTTTTCAAAGCATTTTTTTTCCTTACATTTCAAGGGATTTTTATTTTTAGAAATGCTGTAAAAATTTTATATAAAAGTTTGAGCATGCGCAGTCTACTTTTTCCTCATACTATTTATAATAAAAAATGTTTGAAAAGTCTGAAAAATCATTGTTTCTTACAAAGTACCATAGCTGCATCCACAAAGGGGGAGGGGAAAGGGAGGATGATCATTATAAAAATAATTTAGGAGGGAAGACGTTTAGCTTCTCTTTCACTTAAAAAAAACCCTTTTTGGCAAGTTTTGTGGTTAAAAAGACCCAAGCTTAGCCCATTCAAAAAAAAAAAAAAGGCGAAACACACGCACACACAGGTTGTTGTCCATCCCCCCTCCCCCACTCCGGCATAGTTCAGTCCAGCCTTCCAGGCTAGGTTTCTTGCTTGAGGGAAGAGGCGAGGCAAAGAGCGCCTCCCTCCCTCCGCGTACCTTTGGCACAGTCCCCAGGGCAGCCCGAGTCCTCTAGTCTGGCCCTCCCTCCCCCTCCCCCCACAGCCCCCGCTGCAGTTTGTGCGACTCGCGCTGAGGTATTCATGAAGAAGTTCAAAGTCTCTCGTGTATAGGCGGCGTGGCGGCACTGCCTGCAGCCAATTACCGGCAATCCATGACCGAGGAGGGCTGCAGGAAAGAGGTGTTGGGCAACTGCTTGAAGAAGTGTCGGAGGCTAGTCAAGTCCCAGCTGAGTTGCTCAATCTTCTTATGCAGCCTGTCATTCTCGGCGGAGAGCTCGACCAGTTTTTTTTTTAACCACCTCTTCCCTGGAAGAGGTTACAGCTGAGCCGTGTGATCATCAGAGGCTTTTTTTTACTTGTAAAAGCATTTTTTCCGTGGAAGAAGTTGTAGAAAAAATGCTTTTAAAAGTTAAAAAAAAAGCCTCTGATGATCGTGCGGCTCAGCTGGGCATGGTGGAGGGGGCAGGGATTTTTGCTACCGGTTCTCCGAACCACCCACCGCCATCGCTACCGGATCGGGTGATCCAGACCGAACCGGAAGCATTTCACCCCTGACTTTCAGGCTGTCACTTTGACACCCTTACTAGAGTATTTTCCCTAGCTTGGTTCAATAGCTGAAGAGGAGAAGTACAGTAGGACTCAATTCACCAAGGGAGGTTGTCCTTGTAGTCAAAAGGAACCTGAGATCCTTTCTAATGTATTTTTCCATTTCTCTTCCTATGCAGAATGGATGAGACATTTCCTGTCAGAACCCTCCCATCACCAAAGGACTGTTGAAGTTCCCATCTTCAGCAATTTGCATACAACACATGGTGCCCTAATTTAGGGGTGATGACATTGTGATAACTCTTTGCTCTTTTATTTTATTGTATGTATATTTTGCTCTATTTCAAGACTAACTTTCACTCTATTATCTTATGTTTTGTATTATTTTACAAATTTTTTTCAATTTCTACCTTGTTATCATTTTAAGTCTGTATGATTGTTATGCTGTCTTTCCTATTCTTAGACATTGTTTATGCAGTGTTCTTTGTTACCTTGCTGGTCATTTATCATATTTGAACTTGAATAATCCTGTTCTGACTAGGCTTCCTTAGAAAGCATGAAGCAAAGTCTTAGTCCCGCAAAACCTCTTTTATTTATACAACTGTAAATTACTTTCATTTACAGTCTGCAAGGCTTGATAAATAGTCTTTCAGAGGAAGATTATCAACAACCACCTAGATCACGTGGAACGCTGCCAGAGAGCTAATTTCCAGATGCTGGGCAAGGCCAAACTTGGCACAGAGTCACTTGCAAATCTTGAATCGGCCAAATGCACTAATTGCTTCCTGCAAAAGCTCACATCCTGTTCACTCTTCTTTATGTCTTATGGGAGGGGCCAATCATCTCCAAGCCTTACTCCCAAGTCGACCCTGTTTTCTTAATTGTTCTTGTCATCTGGCAGCTTTCGCATGTGTACACTGGGAACAGGCTCCCGCTGTTCTTCTGCCTTGTTGATGTCAGGCTCTGGAGGCTGCACATAACTATCAGATGGCCTTGGCCCCCTCTCTGCCTCTGATGCAGAGCCCTCCTACGAGCTTTCCCCAGCCCCCAGGAGTGGCCCAATTTCCTCCCCAACTTCCTCACTGTCTGATTCTGCTGCCAGCTCCGCTTGCCATCGCCGGGCCACAACAACTTCTCCTTCCATGGATGCCTCTGATACATCAACATTTATAGGGCTTATACCCATCCAAGGAGAACGATAAACTTTCTCGTAACCTAAAAACATTGCCCAGGGCATTACCATATTCGTCCACTTTTTTTAAGGAGAAGAACAACATGTAAATTGTTTGTCAGACATCTGGGTGCGATTATGGCTGAATCAAATATGTACTAGCAGTTGTTAGTTATTTTAATGCTTGTTCCATCTAGCTTTAAACTACCATCCTGTCCCTAGAGATAAGAGTATAAATAGACCTCTCCTTGCTCATTTCAGAAAGGAATTGTAGAAGGCGTGCATTTCAACTTGCATAAAACTCTTGTTTCTCTTTCGCTGCATGACCTAACTATCTAGAAGTGAAAGATCAGTGCATCCCGCTGGTACCTAATAAGTCTTAAATCTGCAGCTTGTTTGCTTCAAAGGGAAAAGAGGAAGAAAGAGGGAAAGACATAAATTACTTCTAAGAATCAAAGCAGAAGGCTTTGCCCCCATCTCTCTCTCACACACACACACACACATGCACACACACTCTTGCACACAGACACATAACATAATCTTCAATCCAGTCACATTTAAAAGAAAACAGTATGTATAAACATGATAACCCTCTGGGGATGTATGCAGCTAGGGAGATTAAGGAGTAAAAATCTCCAAGCAAGGGATGTCAAAGGGAAAGTGAAAAGGCCAGAGACTTCAGAACAAAACGTGTAAATTTTGTACCTCTAAATAATTATTTCTAAATAACAAAGGCAAAAAAAAAAAACAACCCTTGTGGAGAAGAACCTGCTGCAATTTTTTAAGACAAAATATTCACTGTAATTCTGATGAAATGCATTAAGACACTGCTACAGTGGTGGGATTCATCCGGTTCGGGCAAACCTCTGGTTAAATTTCTGGCTGGCCCCATTCCTTTCTGCTCCGCCCCTTCCAGGAATCCCATGCACCCCATTTTGGTTCCCAGGTAACTGCAGGGAGGTCTCCTAGGCCCAAAATGAGGCACAGGGGTGCACGCCCCCCGCGGCCCATTTTTGCTCCCAGGCGGCTTTAGGGAGGCCTCCTAGGTCCAAAATGGGGGGGGAGCTGTTGTTCACACAGACCTGGCTCCTGGCTCCTCACTCACCCAACTTAACACTATTATTATTGTTTTCTTTCCCACGCTAAAGGACAAATAGTGATTCCATTGAAAGTTTATTTTTTAATACTTAAAATGAAAAACATTTATTTAAAATTCCTGGATTTTATTTAATATACTTGGATTTATAGTATTTTCAGCTTTGGAAACACAAACAATTATTTAAACTCTGCAATATAAAAATCCAACAATTACTAATTATAAAATTCTGATGGTGAAGAAGCTATTTGATATGCAAGAGTGGCTGAATGGAATAAAAAAATTAGAATTCTCTTTTGCCTAAAGAATGGGTAGGAGAGTTAGAATCAATACCAGAAACCTCTATATATCTTCTTATGTTTTCTTCAATATAAAAATAATATTTTTGATTTACTGAACTTCGTTTTGCCTTTACAGAAAAGGCTTAAGCAAACTGTCATGTTATTTTGACATATAATGAGATTAATACTTCATTTAAAATGTTTACATAGCATTCCATAATCATTCCTTTTGGGGAAGACATTGCAATGTATCTCAATTGTGAGGTAAGATTAAATATTCTTGGATGCTCATATTCTTTCAAATTCTTATTGCATGAAAATCTACAAAAATGGATTTTCTATGCTCTGGTTAGAACTAAAAGGCATTCTTCAGTATTGGAAAAATAAATATACAGCTCTAATTACTTAACGGTTTTCAGGGATGATGTTATTAATAAATAAAAATAAAATACTTATCATTGTAAATTAGTTATGAAGGATTACTATGAAATATGGCTACCATTTATTGAAATGCTTAGGAAGAATTGTTATATATGCATGCATGCATATACTGTATGCCCTACACATATTTATGGGATGGAATGGAAATGCTTTCCTTTTGCTTTCTTATTTCTTAACCCTGTGTATTGTTTTTCATTTTTCCCATTGGTTTTGTGGTTTTTTGCATTTGATTAAAACACATTTGTTTTCTTCTTTTCCCACAATTGCAGGGTCTGCTTTTTTTTTTTTTCCAGATCAAATCAAGTGTTGATCCATTGCTTGTAACAGGAATTGACTGACCGCTTGTCAGCTGAGCCAGATGTTATGGGCTCAGATGGTGACTGTCCCATCTCTCTAGGAGTCTCTGGAGGCTGGGGACAGCAAAAAAGTCACTTCCTGTCCAACCGGAAGTTGGGAAATGGGTCGTTTCGGGCTTCCGAGGGGGTGGTGAAAGCTGTTTTCACCCTCCCTAGATACATAGAGAGGATCTGGAGCCAGGTGAGAAAGAAAAATGGGCCTTCCCCATAGGTTTGCCATCGTGGCTCTAGACTGTTGCCAAAGAGTGTGAAAGAAAGCCTGGAACTTTAGCATTGTATAAGCTAAGAGTATTAAATATTCCATTTGAGCAAATGCAAGGATTTATTATTATTATTTTTTAATTTGATTTATATGCCGCCCTTCTCCGGAGACTCAGGGCTGCTTACAATGCGTTAAGCAATAGCCTTCATACTTTTGTATATTTTATACAAAGTCAGCTTATTGCCCCCACAAACTGGGTCCTCAATTTATCTACCTTAGAAAGGATGGAAGGCTGAGTCAACCTTGAGCCTGGTGAGATTCGAACTTGCAATAATTGCAGACAGCTGAATGTTAATAACAGGCTTTTTGTCTGTTGAGCTATCCAGGCTCTTATTGAGCTATAATTTCCCACAGTAGGACTGAAGACTGAAAAAATAGTGGACTCGGTGGCACTAGCAATAACACTTAGATTTACTGAATTTTTTGGAGTATAAAATGCTCCGGACTATAAGGCGCACCTACCTTTTTTGGAGAGGAAAACAAGAAAAAGAAATCTGCCTCCCAGCAATTTTGCCTCATTGCAATAGCTTATATACCACTTCACAGTGCTTTTACAGGCCTCTCTAAGCGGTTTATAGAGTCAGCATATTGCCCCCAACAATCTGGGTCCTCATTTTACCCACCTCAAATGGATGGAAAGCTGAGTCAACCTTGAGCCAGTCAGGATCGAACTCCTGAAGTGAGCAGTGAGTTAGCCTGCAGTACTGCATTCTAACCCACTGTGCCACCAAGGCTCTTATGGTAGGTTGGCATGGTAGGATGACAAAGCCAATTATTGTAAACAAAGATTATTTAGTTTTGTTCCCATTTGGAAATCACTTTTGGACTTTATGCTCCATATAAAAAAAAATGTAATTTTGATTTTAGGTTTTCACAATCACTTTTTGTTCAATAAGGCACAACTGGCTGAACAACTAATCCCAACGTGCTAAGGCAAAGCCAAGGAAACCATTATTGTTGGAAGGTACCCATCAGGAGTGGTTAATACTTTACTACCGGTTTGCAACGGGATCGTGTGCATGTGCTTGCTTCGCTTGTGTGTGCACCTAGCTTCTGTGCATGCACCAATGATGACATCTGGAGTGGTGGGCGGGGCCTCTGACCAGTTTTACTACCGGTTCTTGCAAACCAATCCGAACCAGAGACAACCCATCACTGGTACCCATGCCCTAGAGGGGAGCTACAGCCCTTCAATCTATGGTCCTCAAAGTGAGTGGGCCCATATTTTCCGATCCTGAAATGTATGAGGTTTGAGACAGTTATAGGTCAAAATTGATACTTTAAGCCAGTGTTTTTCTTTTAACCTGGCCAACTTTAAAATGACTGGACTCCAAGTATGCTGGCTGAGGAATTCTGGGAATTGAAGTTCATCCATCTTAAAGTTGGCTAGGTTAAAAAAACATTGCCTTAAGCCTTACGAGGAGAGTCAATCTGGTACTGTGGTTAAAGACTAGAAAGAGGGTGACTGTGAGTTCCAGTCCCACCTTAGGTACAAACCCAACCGGGTGATTCTCTCTCAGCCCCCCAGAAGAAGACAAGGAAAAACCATTTCTAACATCTTGCCAAAAAACCTGCAGGGATTGGTCCAGACAGTTGTCATGAGTTAACACTGACTCAAAAAGCAGAAAGGAAGGGAAGGGAAGGGAAGGGAAGGGAAGGGAAGGGAAGGGAAGGGAAGGGAAGGGAAGGGAAGGGAAGGAAGGAAGGAAGGAAGGAAGGAAGGAAGGAAGGAAGGAAGGAAGGAAGGAAGGAAGGAAGGAAGGAAGGAAGGAAGGAGAAGGAAAAAGAGAGGAGAGGAAAAAGGAAAGGGAAGGGAAGGGAAGGGAAGGGAAGGGAAGGGAAGGGAAGGGAAGGGAAGGGAAGGGAAGCCTTGCAGAGAAAGACATCCATGGAAGGAGGTTGAGAAACATAAGAGAATGGCTTTGTGCCATGCATATTAAAAACAGAAACAATTTTGAGTGGACATTTGTGGCCAGCCTCTTAACCTACAGATGCCCCTGCTTGCAGAAGTGTAAGGAGTCAAATGCACCCTCTGAAAAGGCCTCTATTTCCAATTTCAATCCTTCTCAGGTGGAAAAAATAATTTGACCCCTGCCAATGTCATTGAAATTACAGAGTTACCGCTAATTTCCCTGCAACTCTCGGCAAGGCAGAGGAACCTAACGTGGGGAAAAATGGCTTTGCCTGTGCACAGCCACCTGATGTTGCTTTCTCTGCCAGAAACTTCAAATCAATATTATTAGTGTTGTGCCACCTTCAACCCAAGTAAGTTCCTGCGGGCAGCAGAATGTGAATAGGACAATCTCCTTTACAGATTAGATAATTGATGCATTTGCAACTCTTATTTGGTGCCAGCTTCATTTATTTTGTTTTTGAAGAGAAAAAAGATAAACCTATCATTTTAGAGCAGATGGAAGCAAATCACAAGGCATTTGATCTAGCGGCCCTGTTATGCAGGTGAAATAGGAATACTGAGCAAACACAGGGGTCTTATTTGTCAGACTTCTGAACTGGTAAAACTAGCAATTCATATATGGGTATCGCTCAGCAGTGGTTTTCAGATTATGTTACTACTGGTATGCACGCTTGCTTCGTGTGTTGTTGTGGTCCGCCAGCAACCTGCGAATTTGGCAGCGGAGTCGGACTGAGGAGATTGGGGAAGACAATGGGCCAGTCCTGGAGTCAGGGGAAGGCCCGGACGAAGGCTCTGCATCAGAGGCAGAGATGGGGCCAGGACCATCTGTGAGCGATGCGCGGACTCTGCAGCCTCCAGAGGTGGATAGCAGAGAAGCAGAGGAACAGGAGGAGCCTGTTCCTAGCGCATGCATGTGAAGAGCTGCCAGAAGGCAAGTGCAGCTGAAGCAAAAAGGACAACTTGGGAGGAAGGCCAGGAGATGATTGGCCCCTCCCAGAAGGCTTAAAAGAGCAGCAATGGCTCTTGGGATCTTTGTAGGAAAGCAACGTTGCTACATTTGTTTCTTGTCAGTGTCTCTTGCTTCTGAACTTTTGCCAAGGAAAGCCTTTGGCAGGGTATCAGAGATGATAAAGAACAGATACACCGGTTTGTGTGAACTGAGACAATTAATTTGTTCCGACAGAAAATATAATATTTCCAGCTACCCAGGAAATCAGCTTGTTTCTGCAGCAGTGACGCAGAAAAAGCAATCAAATTGAAACGTTAAACAGAATTTAGCTGGCTGAAAGGGTTCCTCCCACATACATACATACAATGTTTGTATTGGGGATTGCTGCTACTTTCTCGTTAGATTCTCTCTTCGTTGACCTCATATTTCAGAATGAGGAGACAATTTCTATCCTCTTCTTCACTTTTAATTTAACAATATTGATGGATCTCCCAGTAGGGAGGGAGGGGAAAAGAATAGGCATCAATCATCTTTACCTCGTTTTGGCTTTGCATTCTATACTTATGCAATTTGGAGCCAATCAATCAAACCCCTGCTTACATGCAAAATGCCAGACTAAACATGTTATTTGTTTCTTTTCCTTCACTCAAGCTAAAATCATTGTAAATAAGCACAGAAGAGGTATATTTTGTAACACTTCTATAAATGCTTTTAAAAGCAAGGTTTATGGACGATCATGATCTAATCCTGCTACTTAATAAACTGAAACAAAACCTAGACCAGTTTTTTTAAAAAGCAGTTGAATTGTTTGAGCAGAAATGGTGTGCAGCAACATTTTTATTTCTATAACTGTTATGCATATACTGTATGTTGTCTGCTTCATTTATTTATTTCATAAGCTAAGCATCCTACATCTAAAATTTCAGTATGAAAAATTAATCATCCACCCCTGACCCTTCAGTTTACTCAGTATTTTTCGGAGTATAAGATGCACTTTATTTTTTAGGGAGGAAAATAGGAGGAAGACAAATTCTGTCTACCAGGTATTCATCTGGCTAGTCCCAGCACATTAGTTCACTCACTGGTTTTGAAGTTGGGGCTGGTTAGGGCTGTGCTTCTAAAGCACAGCTGATTGTTGGAGGGAGCAGCAATTAGAAAAGCAGGCAAAGCACAGAAGATTGTTTTGCTTGCGTTGGGGCTGAAAAACAGCTTCAAAAGCACAGCTGATCCTCGGAGGGAGCTCCAGTGATTAAAGCAGGCAAAGCGTGGAAGGGGTAAGAGACGGCAGCAGCTGTTCTGGGTGGCCATTTTGGGCACCGCGCTGGGTTACATTCAGAGTATAAGATGCACTCAACTTTTCAGCCTCTTTTAGGAGGGAAAAAAGTGCATCTTATACTCCAAAAATACGGTAATCAATTCAGTTCTAAGATCAACTGTAAAATTACTTCATTACACTATCATGGTTGATGGGGACTGTCCTGCCCTATATAAACAAACTCACAAACTCCAGCTCCAGGTGTCCTTGTGAAATTCTTACCAAATACATTTCTGAAGATATCCGTTTAAAAAGTCAGTGATGCCAATCAGCTTGGAAAAAGTTCCGAAATATTTTATAGACTTCTGGGGCTCCACTGATCCATAGTCAAAGACATGGTCTTGAAACCACTAATGCTATATTTTATCACATTTCCAATCATTTGGGACCTGGGGATGAAGGCCTTCTTACTTGGGTGATGAGAAAAATGATAAAATAGTGGACTTATTTTAAAAGAAAACAGAGAGCGGGAGGGAAGGAAGGAGGAGTGGGATTCAACCGGTTCAAACCGGTTCGGGAAAACCAGATGCTAATTTTAATCTGGTTCGCCAAACTGGTAGTTGAAAGGACTGGCTGACACCACCCACCCTTCCCCTCCCCTCCCAGGAGTCTCCATGCGGCCTGATTTGGATGCCAAGAAAGTGCAGGGCCTGCACAGAGGCTCTGGGAGGGTGAAAAACAGGCCTACTGGAAGTACCGGAAGTCTGAAAATGGGCCCATTTCTGGCCTCCAGAGGGCCTCTGGAGCCTGGGAGAGGCCCTCCCTACACACACTGTGGTAAGGAAACAACTAGGACACACCCTTATGGCCACACCCAGCCAGCAACTGGGCAAAGAATGTGTTGCTAAAATTTTTCAATCCCACCCCTGGAGGAAAGAAACAACTTGCCTCTAGAAGTTGTGAATGCTCCAACACCGGAGGTTTTTAAGAAGATGTTGGATAACCAAGGCTTCTGGTTTGGCGTCATGGCAAAACAGTCAGGGAAATAGTGGGCTCTGATGAGCACCACGAAAACCCCAGCTGCCGAACTGCTGCCAATGGGTCTTCGGACCAGAACCGTCCTGCAGGGACGGGAAAAAAGAAGGGACACCTCGGATGACCAAGAGGAACAAGCAAGTTCCTTGGAGGTCAGAGGGAATCCTCTGTGAGTCGGCGGCGGGGGGAGGCAGCCATGGCAGCTGCCACAAAGCTGGGACAACTGGGCTAAGAGATGTATTGGAGGAAAGTGGATTGAAACTTTTTGAAGCTTTTTGAAGCCAGATGAGTGACAACCAACCCAGGCTTGTAACAATGCCTAGAACAATATTACTAACTGTAAAACCCCTAGCCATAAAACAGCAGCTGAACAACAAAGGGGCTATGGAAAGTTTAAAATGCAAATTTAAAGAGACAAAGACCTGATAAACAACTAACTCTTTAATAGAACTAATGGAATCAAATACTGAGACATGGTGAAAAGACACGGATTCTTTAAAATTTGAATTGGATCTTAAAAAAAAAAGACTTGGTATTTTTAAAATTAAAAGAAGAAGAGGAAATAAATTGGACTGTTATATAACTGCAGCAAAATGGATACATGCATGACTAATGGAAAATGTGGATTGTAGAGGGACAACTTCTGGTTTAAAAAGGAACATTGTAACTCACCTTTGTTATGGAAAATTTTGAGCTTTACAGATAACAGCCCAGGGATTTTGTGGAGGAAGTTTTTCTTCTTGTCTGCAGGCAGCTTGACTTTGGTGAAAAGAAAAGGAAATTATAAAGGAACTCCTATAACTGAAATAACAATAATTTAAAAAACTGGTGCAGGAAAAAAAAGAAGGATCTAGCGCAGGCTCAAGAAATGGGAACTTGATGCATTCTATCCAGAATAAAAATAAGAAAAAGAATTAATACGACATATGGAGGACAAATTAAAAGATTTTGAAAATGGAAGGAAATATATGCCAGCAGGCAAGGAAATGAAGAAATAAGGAATACACAGCTGGAAAAAGAAAAAAGAATATTAAATTAAATTTTTAAAAAACAATGTGATTAAAAATAAAATAATGTGTAGATGGATAGTAATAATAAAAAGGAGGGTTTTGTAGAAATATAAGAGAAATTAAGCATATTAAAAGAGATTTATAAATATATACAAAGGTATGTTTTAAGTAAGAACCATGTCTCAATGTTAAATTGTCATGAAAAAGGATAAGGATAAATATGATTAACTGGAAATAAGCAATGTATAGATGGATGGAAACAACAAAGAAAGGACTATGTAGGGATTAATAGTTAAACTAACTATGATTATGCTGTATTTAACAGCAAAAAAAATGGTTATGCTGTGTCTAACAGCCAAAAAACAAAAATGGATATGCTGTGTAACTGCCAAAAACCAAAAATGGATATGCTGTGTAACAATCAAAAAACAAAAATGACTATGCTCTGTTTAACAGCCAAAAAACAAAAATGGTTATGCTGTGTAACAGCCAAAAAATAAAAACGATTATGCTGTGCTTAACAGCCAAAAACAAAAATGACTATGCTGTGTTTAACAGCCAAAAAAGAAAAATGATTATGATGGGTAGGACAGCAAAATAATGAGGATTTTGCAGGGAGTAATAGTAAAAATGAAATGATTATGCTGGGTTTAAGAACAAAGATAATGATAATTTTGCTGGGTTTAACAGTAAAAATAAAATGAGGTTAGACAGCCAAAATAAGGAGGAGTATGTTGAGATTAACAGTAAATATGAAATGAATAAGTTGGGTTTAATAAAAGAAACAAAGATGATAATGTTGAGTTTAATAGTAAAAATAAAATGATTATGTTGGAATTAAATATTTTTTGAATGTTTATAATAATTGTAATGATTTATATTTTTAAAAATATATCCATCTAAGCAAAAAGAAAGAGAAAAATGGAATGATATTTGGTTAGGTTTTAGGATTTAAGTAACGGCATAGTTAAATAGATAGAATTGAGGGAAATAACTGAGTAAAATATTAAATTGTGTTAATTGAAAATTAAGATTTGTTAGTGGTTTGTATTAATCTGTGACCGGATCAATGCTTTGTTTTGGAAAAGATGTGTTTTATGTTTATGTTTTAAAAAAAATAATAAAAAACTTTTTTCAAAAAAAAAAAGATGCTGGATAACCGCTTTTTTTTCTTTTTGATTTGATTTATATGCCGCCCTTCTCCGAAGACTCAGGTTGGCTTACAATGTAAGCAATAGCCTTCATACTTTCGTATATTTATACAAAGTCAGCTTATTGCCCCCACAAACTGGGTCCTCAATTTACCTACCTTAGAAAGGATGGAAGGTTGAGTCAACCCTGAGCCTGGGGAGATTCGAACATGGAGTAATTGCAGACAGCTGGATGTTAATTAGGGTGTTTAGTCTGCAGAGCTATCCAGGCTTGTCTGAAGTGGTGTAGGGTTTTCTGCCTAAGCAGGGGGTTGGACTAGAAGACCTCCAAGGTCCCTTCCAATTCTATTTATTCTAAATTCTAAATTCTAACTACAGTATTAACTAGAGGTGTTGCTGATAGCAGTATTAACGTATCTGGCTAGAGGTGTTGCTGATAGCAGTATTAACTAGATAAAAGACAAATGTACCTTGTGTTATATTATTATTTCAGGATGCCAAGTGGATTTGAATTCTTCTTCTTTTATTTAAATAAGAAGACTGTTTCAGAACAGCCTTCCGAATGCCCTTAGAAGTTGGCCTCTTCAGCCTTTCGGAGATCAATACCAAGATATTGATCTGTTGCTGTTGTTGTTTTTCAGATTGTATTTTATATTCCAATTTAGGGAAAAATAAAGGAGAAGAATCAGAACTCACGTATCTAATAGGGGATAATATAAACATGCAAAATCTCAGTTTTAATGATACTCCTTAGTGCAATGCAACTGAAAAGTTTTTAAAAAATGATCATACTCCTAATTAGAACTTCATGAAAACTGCCTGAAGGATACTAGACAGCTCTGGGTGTCCTAGCAATTTTAGATTTAAATTAAGTTGAGTTTAATTTCCATTTCAAAAACCATTCCAAGCTGATAAGGTAAAGTAGAGCGCAATTGTTTAAAATGCTCACTAGAAATGCTTAGCTGGAAAATTAGACATTTGACACATACACACCAAAATCCATAATTCATACGTCAAACAGTTCAGTTCACAGAAGCAGAAGTTAGCGCAAGTCAGTTCTTGGATTGAAGTAGAACTGTTTTCCTTTACTAAATTGTCAAGAGTTGGATGCAAGGCATCCTTTTTCTAAAATGAATTTAAAATATTAATAGTGCCCCTCATGATTGAAAGTTCTGAGGCAGCTCACAACAGTTTAAAATGTACATAAAATCCAGTGCATCCATTATTCTGATTTTCTTTTGCTGTTGCCAACAAACCGCTATAAAAATAATTGAAATAAGTCACTTGCTATTTCAGTAGAAATACTAAGTGAAGAATTGAGCGGGGTGAACATCAAAATCTCACTTCTTCCTTTTGCTTGTTCTTTCTTCCAAATTTAAATGGGAATGTTTAATTAGGCAGAATAAACTCTGAAAGAGAAGAAATGAAGGCTTCTTCTCTTGCAGAGAATGTAAAAGGATAATGATAGAACTGGAAAGTAGCTAATTTAATATTAAAGAAGGCATAGAATATATGCTTCTGTGATTTGTCTTTTCAACCATTTGAATAATATGCAATCTGTCTCACTGTCAATTTAAATATAAGAATACAAGGTATGGGGGAAAATAACAGATACAGTTTCTGCCAACTATGACTTTTTGTTCTCGTGGTCTATTTGTTTTTCACTCCTTAATTTCATTTTGTCTCTTCATAAAACACAAGAAAACACAAAGCACTTGATTATAATACATCCAGACATTTATCTATCTACCATACATCTATCACTTGAGGCTCCAATTTGGATACTCTTTTCTTTCAAAGCCCATCATATGGGTATGAATTAGTCTGCTTGCCCCATTTCTGTTTTATCAAAAAGGACAATTATGTGAATTGCATGACAGTCAAACTCAGGATTCTCCTGTATACCCAGCTATCTATGCCTGGAGGGATCCCGCTCTGAACTTTTGAATTTAGTCTCCCTGCCAGCAGCCCATGAAGATGACAAAATGCTAATCTATATATATAAATGGCTCTCTATGTATGTATGTTCCAGCATAACTCTGGAACGCCTTGAGCAATTTCAACCAAACTTAGTACAAATGACTTACTCTCTGGAAAAAAATACTGTGGGGGTAAGACACTCCTAACACCCCTTGTGTGGGGGGGGGGGGAGTTCTGTTAAGATACAGCCTGCTGTGCCTTAAAATGGCTTCTACTGAACTGCCTTAAAATGGCTTCTACTGTGCAACACAGTGGAGTTGCCATGGCTTCACAATACTCCACAAGGGGGCTCACTCTAGCAAGGGGGAAAATCCAACATTAGAAATTAAGTTTGGTCCAGACATTTTCAACAAGGCTTTGATTATTCTCGAGGACAAATGTATGGCCATGATCAATAAAACATTACTGCAACTGGGCTTGCACTGCAGCAATATGAGACCAACATGATGTACTTCATGCAGATTACATAGGAGAAAAGAGCTACAACATCAAAGCACTTAGTGCATACATCACAGACAAGAAGCCAATTCTAAATCAAGATCAGGAAAAAGCATACCAAATGATCATGGATCAGCTAGCAAAACAAGGTGGTATCATTTTCCTTGACACTTTTGGGGGCACAGGGAAAACATTTTAACTAATTTAATTCTCACATAAATCAGGGCTCAGGGTGAAGTTGCTCTTCCTGTCTAATACAGGATTGGGATAAATAAATCCCAAGTTATCAGCTAGTTTATAATAAAGAAATGACAGTGCTTTATATGTTCTGCCATCATCGGCCATGTCCTAATGATGGGAATGCATTAGTTTGGATTCTTTCACAAATAGGGAATTAAGTCCATAGGTACATATGGAGCTCCAATGGCTCCATACAGCTCTGACCCAGATGACATTTATTGAAAATTGTGTCTTTTCTCCTAGTTTTGGGGCAGAAGTGGTTGAGCCCAACATTGGGTGTCTTACTGCTATAGAAAATTTGCCTCCCTGGCCACATACAATTTATTTATTTTATTATTTAAATGTTTATAGCGCCCTTCTCCCAAAGGACTCAGAGTGGTGTACAGCCACAATAAAACAATAGGAAATACAAAATTTAAGAGCAAGTTAAAACAGATTAAATATATTGGCCACCCCAGTTAAAAACCCACAAATTTAAAACACCCCATCCAAATTCTTATAAAGCCAGGCCAGCCTGTTGAAATAACAGAGTCTTAAGGGCATGGCGAAAGGTACACAGGTCGGGAATCATACGTATCTCTGGGGGCAGTTCATTCCAGAGGGCGGGTGCCCCCACAGAGAAGGCTCTCCCCCTGGGAGTCGCCAGTCCGCATTGTTTAACCGACGGCACCCTGAGGAGTCCCTCTCTGTGGGTCGGTGGGAGGCTATCAGTGGCAGAAGGCGATCCCGTAAGTAATCTGTTTCCTTTTTATTCTCATTTTTGTTTGGGGATTTTTTTATGAATAGTGCCCACAGTCATCTAGAGCCTCTAAACTATATTAAATCAATCAATGCATCAAATCAATTTCCAAAACACCCCTTTCAACTCATTTTATTCTAAAATTGTAGGGTCAGAAACATGTAATTACTTAACAAATGCACAGAATGCAGCACTATGGTGCGTTTTTTAACCTTTATAATCGAGAGTGCAAAATCACTCATTTTCAATTTTTGACAGAAGTCATCTTATCTAAATGTTTGTGAACTCCTGATTCCTGTGTCACTCCAAATCTGCCATTGGTTGGACAGGTTTTTAGGTAGTTTAATAGGTCACAGTTACTTTACAAAGTAGTGTAGATAACAAGCCTACCAAATTCAGTAAATGTCACCTCTTAAATTTTCATTTGCATTACATGATCAACAACATTAATAGAAGACAATACACTTTAGGCCAGGAGTGTCAAACTCAATTTCATTGAGGGCCGCATCAGGGTTGTGTTTGACCTTGGGAGTGGGGGCAGGGTGGATATGGCCAGGGTGGGGTGGCCAGTTCAACCTCATCTGTGGTGCTCTACCAGCAAAAACAGCTCCCGAGCTCTGTTTTTTGCTCCAATGGTTTCCTGCAATCCTCCATCCTGCAACCCTCTGCCAGCAAAAACGGAGCTCAGGAGGGCCACCCACAATTTTCCCAAGCTCCATTTTCACTGGCAGAGGCACTACGGGCTGGCCCTTCACTGTTTCTAGAGTAGCCTCGCGGGCCAGATCTAAGCATCCTGTGGGCCAGATCCGGCCCCCAGGCCTTGAGTTTGACACCCCTGCTTTAGACAATCAGTGTAACAATTACTTTATATTATTGATCTGAAAGATACATTTATAGACTACTTCAAGAAAAACAGCATTACCATTTATTCCGACATCAGTAAAAGCTGAAGTTCCTTTTGTGAAAAAAATGTCAAGGTATTTCCATCTTTTTGCTGCCAAGAACTCAGAATAAATTAATTTTTCACTCTGCATTAACATAGCAACACAGAAATAATAAATAACAGACGTTTAGCCAGAAGATTACTGTTCAGTGAACAGGAAGCGAAGAAGAGAACAGGAAGAAAGCAAGTACATTATTAAGAGATGTTAAAGTTCAGAAGACAAGGAGAAAAGGAGCCACTGGGCTTGACTCAGGGCATGTCACCATCGTTTGATTCAGGAGGATTAAGTAAATCTTGGCCAAACTGAAACATTCTGGCAACAGCTTGCAAGCTATTCAAACTAGATTGAAGGCTATGTTGGAAGAAATGTCCATCTGGATTCAGTTCCAAGTGGGGAGAAAGACACTGGAAACACAGAGGCTGATTGGAAAGGTGGTTTATTGATGAACAGAATCACATGGGTTTGAGGTCCTAGGTAGCTGAACACATGGAGGAGAGAGAGAGAGGTATTTATATCTTCTCTTGGGCCTTGCCCTTGAGCTTCCTGTTCCTGTGCAAGAAATGTATTCTATTGGTTGTCAGACTCCTGGGGGGCTATGAAGGGGTCATAACTGAGGTTTTCTAAGTTTGGTTGAACCTTGCTGGGTGATGCAATGAAGGGGTTTGGTTGTGCCATGTGGTGAGCTCTGCTGATAGATAATCCTATTATGTCCTGGAGGGTCATGTCTTAATCCCATCACCCTGGAGCTAAAGATCTAATTGTCTTGTAAATAGGCTAGCCCATGCTTCTCGATGGACACCAAATATCTGCTGGGGGCAGGGAGCTGAAGCTCTGGGTTTCTGTCTTTAGAAACATGTTTTTCCTTTAGGGAAAATGGAATGGGATGGGATGGGATGGGATGGGATGGGATGGGATGGGATGGGATGGGATAGGATAGGATAGGATAGGATAGGATAGGATAGGATAGGATAGGATAGGATAGGATAGGATAGGATAGGATAGGATAGGATAGGATTCTTTATTGGCCAAGTGTGATTGGACACACAAGGAATTTGTCTTCAGTGCATATGCTCTCAGTGTACATAAAAAGACAAGATACATTCATCAAGAATCATAAGGTACAACACTTAATGATAGTCATAGGGTACAAATAAGCAATCAGGAAACAATCAAAATCAATATAAATCGTAAGGATACAAGCAACAAGTTACAGTCATGTAGTCATAAGTGGGAGGAGATGGGTGATAGAAACGATGAGAAGATTAATAGTAATGCAGACTTAGTAAATAGTTTGACTGTATTGAGGGAATTATTTGTTTAGCAGAGTGATGGTGTTCGGGGAAAAAACAGTTCTTGTGTCTAGTTGTTCTGGTGTGTAGTGCTCTATAGCATCGTTTTGAGGGTAGGAGTTGAAACAGTTAATGTCCAGGATGCGAGGGGTCTGTAAATATTTTCACAGCCCTCTTTTTGACTCGTGCAGCATACAGGTCCTCAATGTAAGGCAGGTTGGTAGCAATTGCTTTTTCTGCCTTTTTAATATTTCCTAAAATATGTCCTTCTTCTGGCAGGGGAGTGGCCTCCCACAGCTACCAAGTGAGCAGGGTTGGCTGCAAAGTATAAAACGTTTTTAAAAAGTAACTAAACAAAGCAGTCACTAAGCAAGGACAGCCTGCACTTTATCTGTATGAGATAAAGTGCGGGTGCATAGATAACTTGAATGTTTTACATACAAAGTTAAAGCATCGACACGGACATGCATGAAGGAACAGCTAACAGGTTTTTACCAACCTCTTCTTAGGCTTATAAGCAGGAGTTTGGACTAAAAGATCTCTGAGGTCCCTTCCGGCCCTATGTCCCTATGTTTAGTGTTCTACTAACAGTCCTATTGCTTTCTAATGTCACTTTACCATGAACTAATAGAACAAAACAAGGGGTGAAATCCAATTTTTTTTACTACCGGTTCTGTGGGCGTGGCTTGGTGGGCGTGGTGTGGCTTGGTGGGCGTGGCAGAGGAAGGATACTACAAAATCCTCATTGTTTCCCCGCTCCTGGGGGAAGGATACTGCAAAATCTCCATTCCCACCCTACTCTGGGGCCAGCCAGAAGTGGTATTTGCTAGTTCTCCGAACTACTCAAAATTTCTGCTACTGGTTCTCCAGAACCTGCTGAATTTCACCTCTGGTACAAAAGCCATAACTCTCGCTTTATCACTGCAAGTTAGTAGTTGAAAAGTCAGCAGGCACGATTTTTTCCTTTTTAAATTATTGTTTAGTTTCTCTGGGCTCGCTAATGTTTCCCCTTGATGTTTTAAATTTTAAAACAAGGATTGCATTGGTTATTTAGGTTCTGAGCATGAAACCTTCTTACCTCAATTGACTAGGGAAATGGTTTATTTACTAAATTTTTTATGGCAGCTCATTTCATAGGCTGCTAACAATGAAAACAGAATGAAAACAACCGAAAACAACAAAGATAACATAAAATAGCAGCCAAGAACACTCATAATATCATATGCTCAATGTCACCACAAAACAGGCTCACCCATGCTAACAGGGCCCCAGGCATGGAACAATTAATTCCTCAACTGAGCCTGTCAAAGCAAATGTCAGCTCTAGAAAGCTGTCACAAACTTCTCGTTAATTTTACCTTTCTTCAGGCCTGGGAGAGAGAACCGAAGTCCTCTGCCAGAAGAACATCCATCACCTAAAGTCTCCTGATTTATTTAATTGTTTTTTCAGTCTCCATAACAAGGGAGAGAGAAAGAGAGAAAGAAAGAGGGGGGGTTGTTATCACAAGTGGAGTCCATATCTGCCTACCTTGGGTTTCTGAGAAACTCAGACATGTTTCTCTTGCATAGTAAATAAAATGTGTGTTTGTCTCTATGTGTATGGCAATGCATAAGCTAAAGGTAAAGGTTCCCCGCACATATGTGCTAGTCGTTCCCAACTCTAGGGGGCGGTGCTCATCTCTGTTTCTAAGCCGAAGAGCCAGCGCTATCCTAAGACGTCTCCGTGGTCATGTGGCTGGCATAACCAAACGCCAAAGGTGCACGGAGCTCTGTTACCTTCCCACCAAAGTGGTCCCTATTTTTCTACTTGCATTTTTTACGTGCTTTCAAACTGCTAGGTTGGCAGAAGCTGGGACAAGTAACGGGAGTTCAGCCCGTTACTCGGCACTAGGGATTCAAACTGCTGAACTGCCAACCTTCAGATCGACAAGCTCAGTGTATTAGTCACTGAGCCACCGCGTCCCTATGGAAATGTATATGTGCATTTAAATATTGCTCTCTCTCCCTCCCTCCCTTTTTATATACACATGTATATAGATATATACGTTACCAGATCGCTTACCATTTCATAATTTTTCAAATGGCAATCTGAAATAGATACAAAGCAGAATAATTCTGAAAACATACAGTATCAGCATCTCTCTTGGAACTAAATTTTGCCAGAATCAAGAAGACTCAGTTGGACAATCTTTCATAAGGCTGAATGACTGTAGATACTACATTACTTAGTAGTAATTATGTAAAATGGTGGCGCAGTGGTTGGAATGCAGTATTGCAGGCTAATTCTGCGGACTGCCAGGAGTTCGATCCTGAGCAGTTCAAGGTGGACTCAGCTTTCCATTCTTCCGAGGTCAGTAAAATGGGGGCCCAGATTGTTGGAAGCAATAGGATGACTCTGTAAACCGCCCAGAGAGGGCTGTAAAGCACTATGAAGTGTATATAAGTCTAAGTGTTATTGCTATTGTTAAAATAAAACAGATGGCACTGGGACATATATTAGTTTACGTGCTCTCACTAAATCCTGTTTTTTTCCTCTCTCCAAAGGCTTTGTACACTGTAGTGTGTAGGGTTCTTTAAAAAAAAAATGGTGCGGTTGATCAAACTATTGGACAGTGACTGCATGCTGTGTGTCACAGCTAAATGGATATTTGAACTGGGGGCTCCCTAGTCTGAACCAAACAGTAGTATAACCGAGTTGTACAACTATAATCCAATGAACCTTTAGCAACCAAGATCAACTAAGATACTGCAAGATCATTGAGGAGGTAATGAATATCTCCAGCTCAGTATGAAAAAAGCAGGATAAAATTTAATAATGATAATTAATAGGATGAAGAACAGTTGAAATTCAGCAGAATACAAGAGAAAGAGTATTGCTAAATTAAAATCATAATCTAGCCTCTGAGATGCAGGACAAAGCTGCTAAAAACAAGCATTAGATCTTATGAAATATGTTTCCCCATACACCCTTATTTTCAATTCTAGTAATTATTGCTTTAAACAATTACTGTCTTGTTTCATAATTTCTATTCTTCTTTTGGCTGTGTGTATGAATGCTATTATATAATTACCACACTGTCATCCTGAATGCATTATCATTTTACTGATAACAGCTAAGTATAGGAATGATAAAAAAATAACGGGGTGGGGGGGATCCATAGTATATTTCTTGGAAGCAAAATAATATGAACCACCACATATACAAAGTATTAGTTCAATTTATTTATTAGTTTAATTTATATGCCGCCCTTCTCCGGAGACTCAGGGCAGCTTACAAGCTTTAAGCAATACCCTTCATACTTTTGTATATACCTGCTTAGTAGGGCTTTCGCCCCCCCCCCCCAAAGCGGTGTTCTTTTTTATACAAAGTCAGTTTATTGCCCCCACAATCCAGGTCCTCATTTTACCTACCTCGAAAGGATGGAAGGCTGAGTCAACCTTGAGCCTGGTGAGATTCGAACTTGCAGTAATTGCAGGCAGCTGGTGTTACTTAACAGCACTTTAATCTGCTGCACCACCAAGGCTCAAGTACTAAATCAAATCCTACAGCTTCTGTCATTCTCCACTAAAAGGTTTCATATATATATATATATGAATGAAACCTTATATATATATATATATATATATATATAATATTTTAGAGAAAAGAGATCTAAACACTTTGTGAGTCAAGGAAATGGTTGTGTATGCATGCGTTTGTTATCATAATCTTGCTTTGGACAGGTTTTTGCTCCAAAAAAAAGTGACAAAGCAATAGTCCTCCCCGAAGAACTTCCCTGAAGAGATAAGGCTATCTCCTTGTTATTTTTCAGCTTGACTGCCAGAAAGAAAAATAAGCATTCAATTGAGTTTCTAATGCCTGTTTTGCTGCTGTATTCTGTGAGACTTTTACAAAAGCCTTTTATGGGATGTTTTAACACGTTTTTAAAATTATATTCCCTTTAAAATTTTACATTTATCCACCAACTTTCGTAAGTTAAAAGATAGGATATCAATTAAGTTCATAAATAGCAGGATTTTTTTTTTAGGTCCTGAGGGATAAAGTCATTTTAAAACTTTCTCAAGAGAGAAAGCTTGTCTTCTGCTAGAGTCAGATGTCATTATCACGATAGAGTCTTTCGAGATATCTAGGAAGTTAGCACCTACCCCTCTCCTAGGAAAATGAGATATTTTAGGAAATATTAAAAGGGCAGAATATTTACCCTAAAAGGGAGGCAGAAACTCAACCCCTGCAGCTTTGTCAATGGGCCATTAAGGCCTGGGCCAACCTATTCTACAAAACAAAGGTCCACCTCCTTCAGGCAGAACCATAATAGGAATTACCCAAAGCCCTTTCATTACATCATCACCCAGCAAGGCTCAACCAAGTCTGGGACTCAAAAGACGATCTATAAAGTTACCCCTGCATGGCCCCATTGGAGTTTGAAAACCAATCAGAATACAAGCTCAAATACAAAAGCCCAGAGAGGGTATAAAACTCAGACACTCTCAGCATCTCTGCCCCTTTTTTCTCTTCACCCACGATCTTCAAGGCATGTGATCCTGTCCACCATTAAACCATCTTTTCAAGCAGTCTCCATGTTCCCAGTGCCTTTCTCATCCCTTGGAACTAAACCCAGATGGATATTTCTTCCAACAGATAGAAGAAAGAAATAGTGAGGAGAGATAGTTGCATAAGGAACAACACAAATCAGAGCACAGCCAAGCTCCCACCCAATCAGTTCACACACCCACTAGCAGTTAAAAGGAAGAAACAGCTGCGATCATACATTGCTCCTAGAAGCACGAAGCCGAAAACACCAGCCTGAAGATGACGAATGAGACTTGGTCGAAACGTCGCCAAGACACTTCCAATTTTACGCGGGAGAAAACCCGAATAAGCAAAGACCTACATACAAACACCCATGAAAACCTCAGAAAACAACAACACAAATGTATCTATAGCATTCATTTGGATGCAATGTCAGAATAGCACCAAACCAGAGAAATAAGGTGCAAACCAGTGGTGAAATCTGAACCGGTTTACTACTGGTTCGCTGGCCACGCATGCACACCATGCTCCAAATATGCATTGCACATGTGCATGCAGAGTACACACCAAATTTGAGCTGAGTACGCACAGCGTGCGCCAAAGAAATGCTTGGGAAGGTAAGTAGAACAGCGTGGGGGTATGTGTGATCAGCTGTGGCATGTGTGGGAACCTTTTTAAAAACTTTTTAAAAGCATTTTTTACTACCGGCTCGGGCGAATAGGTAGTAAAAAATGCTTTAAAAAAGTAAAAAAAGTTCCGATGATCGTGCCACACACCTGGGATCATTGGAGCCTCTCTTTTTTTCACTTTTTAAAAGCATTTTTTTACTACCTATTCACCCAAACCGGTAGTAAAAAAAATGCCTAAAAAGTAGTTAAAAAAAAAAGTTCTGACGATCACGCATCGCTCAGCTGATCGTCAGAACTTTTTTTAAACATTTTTTTCTACCACTTCGGTGAACCTGTAGCGTTTTTTACTACCAGTTCAGGAGAACCGACCCAAACTAGTAGCATTTCACCCCTGGTGCATACCTTTACGAAGAGAAGGAAAAAGAAAGAGGAATATATATCATGGTATGAATCTTCTGGTTATGGAACTCTTGATGTATGCACTCTCATAAATACAACTGTCCTATAAATGTTGTGGTACAGAGCATTTCTTTAAAAGGAAGTTTGACCTTGCTCTGAAAAAGAAGACATTTTCTATAATTATACCTGCTCCAAGACTAAGGCCAAATCTGGGGAGAAAACTCTTCATTCCAGAGCTTCTTTGATATCAGGGGACCAGAAAACCGTTCAAGATCCCAGATGTGAAGTCGGATATATTGTGCCTAGGGACTTAATGAAGCCCTGGTTTTCTTACAGAATGGCCTTTTCATTTATCACACAGACCAAAGATGCGTCACATTGCAGGAAGTTAGCACCCACCCCTCTCCTAGAAGAATGAAATATTCTAGGAAATATTAAAAAGGCAGAATATTATACCTCCATGGATGAGAAATGTAGAAACATTTTTTTTAAGGCAGGAAGCAGACTCACTCTTAATAACCCTTCTCAATAACCCACAGCAGATGTCACCACTTAAGAGACAAAGAGATAGCTAGGTCTATTCATAAGCAAATGCCCTCATTCAAGATCCAACAAAGGTAGGATTAGCCCTCTACCCATCTAGCAACAGAACTCACCACATGGCACCTGGGGAGACTGCATCACCCAGCAAGGCTCAACCAAGCCTGGGACTCAAAAGGCAACCTACAAAGTTACCCCTGCATGGCCCCATGGGGGCCTGACAACCAATAAGAATACAAGCTCAAATTCAAAGCCCAACAGAGCAGTGGTGGGTTTCAAAATTTTTTACTACCGGTTCTGTGGGCGTGGCTTGGTGAGCATGACAGGTGAAGTATACTGCAAAATCCCTATTCCCTCCCTACTCCTGGGGAAGGTTACTTCAAAATCCCCATTCCCTCCCCACCCCACTAACCTGCTCTGGGAATGAATCAAGCTCTCCCCTCTTCATTTCCCCAAATAAAATATTACTTGTAAGAAAAGGCTCCCAGAAAAGCAAGGAAAAATCAAGCTGCTAACAAAAGAACCTGCCTGAGGCTCATTCCACATTCCTGCCAGCGGCATAAATGAAACTTTGTAAGAAGAAAACATCTACCGGTGCTTAGTGATAATAAAAAGTGGAAGCTGGAAGTTCGGCTCCATTTACAAGCAAGCAGAAAACTCATTCAAGACAGGATATTTCACAATGGAAATCACCCAACCCTTTTTAGAAACACAAAGCCCATATTGCACAAACCCCAAAACTTCAAAAACATAGAACCATATAAGAATCCCTCCTCTTATCCAGTTTGTTGTTCAGCTGACCCAGTAACGAACTGCTGAATGTCACTTTGCTTCTTGCAAGTAAAAACCTTCCAGCAGCTGCTTCTTGGCTTGTCAATTTAAAACGACAGCATCTTGGTTTGTTTCTTCTTCTTCTTCTTCTTCTTCTTCTTCTTCTTCTTCTTCTTCTTCTTCTTCTTCTTCTTCTTCTTCTTCTTCTTCTTCTTCTTCTTCTTCTTCTTCTTCTTCTTCTTCTTCTTCTTCTTCTTTGCCAAGCAATCTCTCAGCTGAAAACTGAGCCCTGGTTTTTTCCCTTCTAGCCAATCAGTTGGGAAGCTTCTTGGCTTGTCAGTTTAAAGCGACGATTTCTTGGGTTTTTTCTCTTCTTTGCCAAGCAATTTCCCCACTGAAAAGCGACTCCTGATTTTTTCCTTCTAGCCGATCAGCTGGGAGGCAGTGAATAGTTTGGGGGCAGGGCCAGGCAGAGGTGGTATTTACTGGTTCTCCAAACTACACAAAATTTCCACTACCGGTTCGTAAGAACCGGTCAGAACCAACTGAAACCCACCTCTGCAACAGAGGGCATAAATCTCTCTCTCACACACACCCATGTGCTCAATTGTCCAGGACCTCAAAACCATGTGGTCCTGTCCACCATTAAACCATCTTTTCAAGCAGTCTCCATGTTTCCAGTGTTTCTCTCCCCACTTGGAACTGAGCCCAGATGGACATTTCTTCCAACAACAACATGTTGGCAGTTAATGCTTTGAACAGGATTTTAGATTTCTGGAATAGTGGGAGGGATGCCTGCAGGATTGATCCAGGATATCACACCTCTAAAAAAAAAGATTGTGTTGTGATTAGCCCATCACACCCACACACAGGCTTTTTAGAAGCAAAAAAATATATATGTTTGCTTCAATTTACACAGGTCCAGTTTATTCTGTACAGCACAGCTCTGCAAATGCAAAGCATAATCCTGCAGTTGGGCAGGGGGGGGGGGGGCGAATGGGGACTCAATTCAGCCTTGGGTTTATGTTCCAAATGCCTGCTTGGGAATTCAAAAAAACAAAATCAAGAGCTATACTTAGCCCTTTAGAGTGGGTCAGAAAATCTGGGCAATCCAGAGATGTTGCTGCCATCTAGTGGTCCCACAGATTTTTATGGCCCAGATATAATTTCCCCTTGTAGAGCAAACAGGTAAGGAAATTTTAATCTGGCAATGATAATGCCTCTTGTGGCTAATCTGGGCCATCATGACTAAGGATAATGGATGCTGGGAGTTGTAGTTCAGCATTGTAGGAAGTTAGCACCCATCCCTCTCCTAGGAAAATGAGATATTTTAGGAAATATTAAAAGGACAGAATATTTCCCCTAAAAGGGAGGCAGAAACTCAACCCCTCCAGATTTGTCAATGGACCATTGGGCCATAGATCTTCATTTTGCAGAATAGATTACAAAATGAAGATCTATCTCCTTCAGGCAGAGCCATAATAGGAATTGCCCAAAGCTCTTTCATTACATCATCACCCAGCAAGAGTCAACCAAGCCTGGGATTCAAAAGACAACCTACGAAGTTACTCCTGCATGGCCCGATGGTGGTCTGACAAGCAATCAGAACACAAGCTCAAATTCAGAAGCCCAATAGAGGGCATAAAACCCAGGAACTCTCAGCATCTCTTCCCTTTTTTTCGCCCAAGTTCTCCAAGGCGTGTGATCCTGTCCATCAATAAACTTTCCTTCCAAGCAGCTTCCACGAATCCAGTGTCTTTTTCCCCACTTGGAACTGAACAGCTGGACATTTCTTCCAACAGCATATCCACAAAATTGTCATTATTCTTGCACGCACACTGTTCATGCCTAAGATTTCAGGTCCAGCAACAGGCTGGCTCATTTATGTTGGCTTGTGTACATGTAACCTCTCACCAATTGGCCCTAGTCAGCTGTCCAGGAATATTCATCTCTCAGGGAATATAAATACTTGTAGTTTCTGCAACAGTGAGTGGAAGCTCCAGAAGCAATAAATGAACAAGAACTAGAAACACACTCACTGATCCTGCCATACAATATATCCAGATCCAAACATTTCTGAATCATATGGTGGCACAATGGACTAAGTGCTGTTAAAGTAGCACTTAGTTGCCAGCTGCCTGCAATTATTGCAAGTTCAAATCTCACCAGGCTCAAGGTTGACTCAGCCTTCCGTCCTTTCGAGGTAGGTAAAATGAGGACCTGGATTGTGGGGGCAATAAGCTGACTTTGTATAAAAAAGAACACCGCTTAGGGGGGGCTGAAAACCCTACTAAGCAGGTATATACAAAAGTATGAAGGCTATTGCTTAACGCATTGTAAGCCACCCTGGGTCTCCGGAGAAGGGCAGCATATAAATCGAACTAATAAATAAATAAATAAATAATATGGCAAGCAGCCATGAGAAATGGAGGCCCCTCCTCCCTCCAATACAATGTGAACAGATTCTCTCCCCATCAGAAGATTTGGGGGGGGGGGGTCTGCTTTACTTATTTTGTTCTCCAAAGAACAAGCTGGCAATTTACTCAACATTAACAAATAATTATACATTTAAATATAGGTAAAGGTAAAGGTTCCTCTCGTACATATGTGCTAGTCGTTCCCGACTCTAGGGAGCGGTGCTCCATTTCAAAGCCAAAGAGCCAGCGCTGTCCGAAGACGTCTCCGTGGCATGAATAACATCAAAGATGCACGGAACACTGTTACCTTCCCACCAAAGGTGGTCCCTATTTTTCTACTTGCATTTTTTACATGCTTTCGAACTGCTAGGTTGGCAGAAGCTGGGACAAGTAACAGGAGCTCACCCCATTACACGGCACTAGGGATTCGAACCGCTGAACTGCTGACCTTTCGATCAACAAGCTCAGCATCTTAGCTACTGAGCCACCACGTCCCCTTACATTTAAATATACTTTGGCTCTATTGGTAATGGTAATCATATAATTTTCTGATTAGATTACAGCTGAGAATCCGTTTCCATTTTTTCCCATTGTGAAAATGAAAAGCTTCAAACGGGGAAAGCTTTTAAAGGAACATATTTTCCTTTTCTCAGTTTGCTTCCGGATATAATATTACAGTGAATCAACCACAGCATATTATTATCAAAGCTTCATTATTGAAAATACATGTACCCTTTTTTTTTTTTTTTTTTTTTTTTTTTTTGGCTGTGTTCTGGGCTCTGTGCTGTACTGAGCTTCCTTTAAGTTGCTGTGACAGGTTTGTGAGTCCTTCTACCTAATAAAATCATAAGCATTCGGGTCACAACTCCTCACCTTCAAGAAGTACAAGGCCACTAGGGATGGGTTGAACTTGTTTTTGTTAACGGGAATGGCACTTCTACTTTCACCTTCAAGGACCAAATCCGTGCTTCTCTACCAAAGAGGACCAGATACTTCCACTCAGTATCCAAGCTAATCAGAGGTGGTATTCAGCAGGTTCTGACCAGTTCTGGAGAACTGATAGAGGAAATTTTGAGTAGTTTGGAGAACCGGTAAATACCACCTCTGACTGGCCCCGCCCCCATCTATTCTCTGCCTCCGGAGTCCCAGCTGATCAGGAAGAAATGGGGATTTTGCAGCATCCTTCCCCTGGAGTGGGGAGCGAATGGAGTTTTTAAAGTATCCTTCCCCTGGAGTGGAGAGGGAATGGAGTTTTTACAGTATCCTTCCCCTGGAGTGGAGAGGGAATGGAAATTTTGCAGTATCCTTCCCCTGGAGTGGAGAGGGAATGGAGTTTTTACAGTATCCTTCCCCTGGAGTGGAGAGGGAATGGAGATTTTACACTATCCTTCCCCTGGAGTGGAGAGGGAATGGAGATTTTACAGTATCCCTCCCCTGGAGTGGAGAGGGAATGGAGATTTTACAGTATTCTTCCCCTGGAGTGGAGAGAGAATGGAGATTTTACAGTATCCTTCCCCTGGAGTGGAAAGGAAATGGAGTTTTTACAGTATCCTTCCCCTGTCACACCCAACAAGCCACGCCCACCAAGCCATGCCACACCCACCAAGACACACCCGCAGAATCGGTAGTAAAAAAAATTGAATCCTACCACTGATACCTAATCTTCTTAGGGTAAATGTTGAAGAAGGTGAGGGTTCATTATCTGGAAGAGTTGGTTCTGATGACTCTTGAGGAAGTGGACAGGGTCTTCAGGTCTGTTCATCCATCCACCTATTTATTAGAGCTGCATCCCTGCTGGGTTTTGAAGGCTGCTGCTGAGGTGATGCACATTTAGGTCCATGTGGTAGTACGGGAGGGAGAGATTTCACGAACCTCAAATGAGGTGGTGTGTCAATCCTGAAGCTGACCTGGCTGTGCTCATTTTCTTTTCTGTAGTTTGTTTTTCTATCCAGATTTCCTTTCACATGGCTTCAGGCTTGACACAGGTTGGAGCTGAAGGAGGGTAGAGATAGATGGGGTTTTGTAGCCAAAACAAAATAGTTCTCTCATGAGTCAAGGACATTCCAACTGCTGGCTGGCCAGAAGAAGAGGAGGAGAGGAGTAACCAGGCAACCAGCCAGTACCCAGATTGGACAGTGTGGTTTACTGTTTGGGGGAAAGGGAAACTTTCCTTTTTTAATGAGGTAGAAAGCACGGGAATCCTCAGAGTTGGCTTTCCACCAGTTTGTGCCAAGATAATAAAACTGTTAATAAAACTGTTCTTTGAGGAACCAACTTGCTTCGGAGTTCTCTTTGAGATGGGTGTATTACTTGGAACCTTGACATGGTGATGTTTTCTCTCCTCAACAGACTATCACTGGACCCAGTATTTAAACCTTCCTGCTGTAGGGACGCTTAAGAGTCAGGCTGAAATTACAGAGGATTCTGGCAGAAATTTTGATTATCTATCTAGATCTGTTCCAGTTGGCTTTTAAGTCTGGACATTAGTCATGCTTGTTGATGACCTGGGAGCAGAGCCAGGAAGGGGCTGGTGCTGTTATCCTGGCCTTCCTTAATAATTCAACAGGTTTCAGAGTCATTGATCATTATGTCCTTCTGGACCAGCTGTAGAGAAGAAGAAAGGCATGTGATTTTGCCTTCTTCATGCCTGTTTCAATCAGTGTTGGAGGAGAGTTCAAACCCAAATCGACTTGAAGACTCTGGACTCAGTGTCAGTGCTTAAAGGCAGACCTGACTAGGAAAACAATACTATGTAGGCCAGTAATATTTTATTGTAAAGCTATAGTAACAAAGTCTCACAAGTGAGAAAGTTCTTCCTCCTCCCCATTCTTTATCTTTGTGTGACTTGAGTAGGGGCTTCTCTGAGATATTTATTCACTTTACTTTCTTGAACCAATACCAGGCTCCTTTTATCTGACTATTAGCAATAGCAATAGCACTTAGACTTATATACCGCTTCATATTGCTTTATAGCACTCTCTGAGCGGTTTACAGAGTCAGCCCATTTCCCCCAGCAATCTGGGTCCTCATTTTACTGCTCTTGGAAGGATGGAAGGCTGAGTCAACATTGAGCCAGTCAGGATCAAACTCCTGATAGTGGGCAGTCAGCCTGCAATACTGCATTGTAACCACTGTGCCACCTGTTCTGACCTAGGCTTCCCCAGCAACATGAAGCCAAGTCCTCATCCCGATAAACCCCTTTTATTTAATTGACAGTGAATTCTTGTCCAGCAAAATCTTTCCTCTCCCATAGTCTTTCAAGATAGTTCACAATTACCAACCTTTATCAGGCTTGGAGATTGGCCAGGCCGATATCTTTCAGATGCTGCAAGACTTGGCAAGAATGCAGGAATGAACTAATTGTCACCTGCAAACACCCCTCCCCTTTCACTCCAATTTTATTCCCTATGGGAGAGGCCCTTCATCGTCTATCTGTGGAGTTACTCCCAAGTCGACCCTTGTTCCTTAGCTGTTCCCTTCATCTGGCAACTTCTGCCTCACTGATGTCTGACTCCAAAGGCAGCTGATACCTGTCATATGACCCTGGCCCCGTCTCTGTCTCCAACATAGAGCCCTCATCAGAGCCTTCCCCAGATCTCAGGACTGGTCCATGTTCCTCCCCAACCTCCTCACTATCCGAATCTGCTGCCAGCTCCGCCATAACACCACCATAGGTTCTGGTGCCTACCATTTATTTACCTTGGTAGTCACTCGTCCTTCTGTTCTTCAAGATCATTCCCTCTTCCCTCTATAATGTCCTCTCCCCTCCCCCTCCATGAAACAGCTGGGGGAAGTCATCAGTTGGTTTGAGGGTCAGGGGTCTATGCATGTTGGCCCCTTGTTTTAAGACAGAGCTCATTTTTCCTTGACTTAAGCAGTCTTGGCTTTCCCTTATGCAGCAAAGGGGGTTAAGCAGTATGCTATTCTTAGGCAAGAATATAAGTCAATCACTTTGGCCTTGGGGAGAGAAAGTACAAACTGTCCAAGCCAGTGCCAGCCCTCCTGGTCATAAAGAAAAATGGTTCTTTTGAAAAATTAGGCCAGACAGTCTAACCACACAGTGCAAAGGAGATTTGTCTCTGTTAAAACAAATGGATTAACAAGTGGGCCCTGGAAAAGTTACAGCAGATAACTGTATTGAAGCACCTAAAAATATACTATTTGTTGCATTTGCTTGCTTTAAGGCAGCTTTTGATTGAATCTCCCATTAACAGGAAAAGCTGATGCATTTGATCGCTAATACATGCTGGTTGATGGTAATAAGCACACTGTACAGTGGTGGTATTCAGCTGGTTCTATCCGGTTCGGGTAAACCGGTAGTGGCAGTGGTGGGAAGCTCCGCCCACCCACCCAGACATAATCACGTCCCGTTTTTGATGCTCTGAGCATGCGCAAAAAGTCCTGCACACACAATCACATTTGCGAACTGGTAGCGAATGTAAGTGAATACCATCCCTGACACTGTATGATAATATAAATCCAACTAACAAATAACCAAGTTCAATTTTGGACACGTCATGCAAAGGCCTAGCTTTCCTAAAAAGTCTATAGTGCTGGTAAAGGTTGAAGAAAAGATAAAAAGAGGATGTCCAGCAGCAAAATGGATGGAATCAATTAGAGTGGATGCCCCAATTGGAAAATTGATACAACTGGGTACATCATTGAAAAACGTAAAAGGCCAGGCTGGCTGGAGACAGCTCATCCTGGAGAAGATCTAATAGCCTTTCTGGTTGCTCAGAGTTGCTTAGAGTCAACGCTGACTTGATGATACATAATCATTGATAATACAAGACTCGGATGTAGCTGAAGCGGTTAGCTCACCAATTATAATTGTCAACAGCAGAGGGGTAACTTGGTATTGTTTTTCAATGTTTATATAATTTTTAATTATATGTCTACAAGAGTTATTTGCACATGTTTCAAGATAAATAAGTATCTGTTCTTCTTTACACAGATGACCACTGAGGTGCATCCATAGCTCCTTGTTCTAGATCAGCTATAGCTTCTGAATGATCTTCAAAAGTAGCCCCGCATACAACACATTGCAATAAATCACACACAAGGTGACTAAAACATAATGATTATAAGAAGGCCCTCCCAGTCCAGAAAGGAGCACAATTGCCACTTGTTCTTTGAGCAGCAGTTATGAATCCAGGAACACACCCAAATTCCATACCGGTTCTGAACTAGGGCTGACTGGTTTGATCGCCTTGCAGTCCAAGGGACTCACAAGAGTCTTCTTCAGCAAATAATGGGTATATGTTGCAAATATATAGTTTAAAGACAAGTAAGGTCCATACGGCAGTGGGACAGCACTTACAGAAGCTGTGGGTTCTCCCTCATTGGAGAATTCTAAGAAGACACTGGATAGCCTGAATACCTTAGAGGATTGGACTAGATGAACTTTTGATCCCTTTCAGCTCCACAATTCTGATGTTATGGTTCTATGAAGGAAGAGTGAACAAATCAAGGGAAGGGAAGGTGGACAAAGTGGTTCGGGAGCAGAATTGATTGGGAAAAGTGAAAGAACAAAATTCACTGTATAGTGTTGTATGAATCTGAGGAAGCAAAGGTTAGGAACGTTTGGAAAGGTATAATAAATAATACTAGTATAAATTAATCATCATCATCATCATCATCGGCATCCTTCAGTCTCAAAAAACTATGGTATCGTGTTCTGGAAAGAGGTCCTAAAAGAGTATCTAGTGTGACTAAAAAGGCCAATTCGAGAGTGACAATCCCTTCCACACTGAGGGCAGATACATTCTGTCCCCTGCCCAGCCCCCAGATTTTGCTGGTTCCAGGAGTGCCTCTTTGCCTCAGCCTGCCGAACAACTGTCTCTTCGAATTGGAGAAGGCCATGCTGCATCTTTAGCCTCCAAGCTGAATGATCAGAGGTCAAGATTTCCCAGTTGCTAATGTCCATTCCCAGGGCCTTTAGGTCCCTCTTGCAGATATCCTTATATCGCAGCTGTGGTCTCCCTCTGAGGCACTTTCCCTGCACTAATTCTCCATGAAAAGCGCCATGGAAATAATAATAATGGAAGTAGTAGTAATAGTAGTAGTAGCAGCAGCAGCAGCAGCAGCAGCAGCAGCAGCAGCGGTAGTGGTGAAATCCAATTTTTTTTATAACCGGGTCTGTGGGTGTGACTTGGTGGGCGGGGCTTGGTGGGCGTGGCAGGGGAAGGATACTGCAAAATCCCCATTCCCTCCCCACTCCTGGGGGAAGGATATTGCAAAATCTCCATTCCCACCCCACTCTCAGGCCAGCCGGAGGTGGTATTTGCCGGTTCTCCGAACTACTCAAAATTTCTGCTACCGGTTCTCCAGAATCTGTCAGAACCTGCTGGATTTCACCACTGAATAATAGCCTTTATTGTCATTGTACATCATGTATACAATGAAATTGGCTGTGTAAATTATGTCGCTATATATAGCTATGTTTCTTTTCTTTTTTTTTTAATCCCATGCTTTTTATTTCTTCCTTCATTCATTTACTTTGCATAATGTTGCTTACCAAGGGAATAGCATTGGGTATCTATGTATATCTCCTACCAGCATTTTGTTGCTAAAAATAATCTTTATCATTGGGAAACACGACTTTATACCTGACGGTGTTCTTATAAAACACACCAATGTAGTTTTCATATGAAGATCTTATTTTTATCCAAAATGGCATAAAACATTTGCATGCAGGTTTGCAGATTCTGTTATTTATAGTGCTAATACTGTGTGCTATGCTGAGAATGTAAAGTTCAGTAAATGCCTGATACAGTATAAAACTATATCAGCCCTAAATGCAGTAGCATTTGCATGGAGGACCAAGAGAGGCAAGATGAGGGGTCCCAGTATCATGATCAAGGCCCCACATCTTCATACATGTGCACATATGAATGGGGCATAGCTTTTAACCACGATGCCTTGACTGCCAGATTGCCTGTTTTGGGCAGGCAATCTGCTAGGAACACTGCTTCCTATGTACTTGCAAAATTAATAACACTTAATTTGGAAAGGATGAATCAAACCTGTACCACAAATATTTGTCAGCACCAAAAAGCACAAGTCCTGTGATAATGAAGTGATATGTAGTTAAATTGTATTTATATTGTCTCACTAATTATTACTTTAGTACAGTGAATTTGACAAATTTCAACTATTTCACAATATAATGGTTTATCTTTTTTCCACATAGAGGATTCTTAATTGATTTTCATAATCTCTCATGGAGAAAATCTATCCTTCATGGGATTTAGCCTCCAACCTAGATCCTTCTCACAAGATCTATTGCTGATCCTGCTATGATTTACCTTCTACCGTGTTTCCCCGGAAATAAGACCCTGTCTTACATATATATATATATATATATATATATATATATATATATATATATATATATATATATATATATGTGTGTGTGTGTGTGTGTGTGTGTGTGTGTGTGTGTGTGTGTGTGTGTGTATATATTGAACCTTGAAATAAGAGCTTGGCCTTATTTTCGGGGAGGTCTTATTTTGGGGCGTGTGAAGCAAAACGGGGCTCCTCTTGCTGTCTTACCTGATTTCCAGCTCTGTCTCCCTAACCCTAACCAGAGGAAATGGCAGGGACCGGCTGCGCATGCATTTAAATATTTTTGGCCTTATTATCAGGGGATGTAAGGTACTTCCGCTTCAAGGTACTAGTTCTCACCTATAAGGCCCTACATGATTTAGGTCCAGGATATTTACAGGAACTTCTCCTGCCTGCTTCCCATCGTCCTGTTCGCTCACATAGGGCTGCTCTCCTCAGGGTCCCGATGGTGAGCCAATGTCATCTAGCGGTGCCCAGGGGTAGGGCATTCTCTGTGGGTGCTCCCACCCTCTGGAATGAATTACCTACCGAGCTCCGGACGGCTCCTGATCTTCGCTCCTTTCGTCGGGAGCTGAAGACTTGGCTGTTCAAGCAAATAGGCTGACTCTGATTCTGGGTTTATTATTTATCATTAATTAGTTATTTGATTTAAAATGCGATTTTATTGTACATGTTTCTTAACTTGTGTTCGCCGCCCTGAGTCCATCGGGAGAAGGGCGGCATATAAATACATGTAATAAATAAATAAATGTCCTATTTTTGGGAAAACAGGGTACCAGTGCTTCTGGCTTTCTCTAAGTGCAGAGCCTTACATTCCTTGCAACTGAACTGCATATTATTAAATGTCCAAGTCTATCAAGATTTTTTTCAAACCTTGTTCCTCTCTTCTGTGGGGTTAGCAGCTTGTATTATCTTCAAATTTGATGAGCATCCTTTTTATTCCTTTATCTAGGTCATTTATGAACAAAATAGAAGGGCACTGGGCCCAGAACAGAACCTTACCTACTCCACCGCACACCTCCCTCCATATAGACATAGGATCATTAAGCACCATGCATGGTATGGTTTTTCAACCAACTAATAGTGAGGCTATTCATCCACATTGTATCATTTTATCCAGGAGGCAGCTATGATTAAATTTATCACATGCTTTACTGAAGTCTAAGTATGTTATGTCGACAGCTTTCCCTTATGTACTAATCTAGTCACTATATTTTTTTAACAAATTTTTAAATGTATTTTTTATCACACCTTTTTTCTTTTTATAAATAACTCAAGGCTTTTTATAAATAACTCAAGATATAAAATGGTTTCTCGTGAATGCGATTGCTTGAGGGCTCCTGGATTGGAGCTGAAAGGCGAAAGGGAAGCAGTATCCTCCCTCCCATATTGGGGTAGATCAGGTAATTCGATAGAAAAACACTTAATCTCTCCCCTGGCTCAAGCAGATAAAGGGAGGAGAACTTGTGGCTCAGAGGTTAATACAACTGCCTAATATGCAGACAGCCCAAGTTTGAATCTGAGTAAGGGTATGGCTAGCAAATGAGAGCTAAATCACCTGAAATATATCTATACTAGTCTCCCTTTATTTCTTTATCAGCAAATATGTGTGTGTGTGTGTGTGTGTGTGCTAAGATTTCCCCAGGGACTGATGCCAAGTTGACCTCTAGTTTGCATGGCCCATTTTTCTTCCTTTTCTAAAAATGGAACATTAGCTCTATTCTAGCATTCACCATGCATTCAAGGAGTTCTCAAACAGGACAATCAGAACAGAGTAGATATATTTTAACCTTTTCTGCTTCCAAATGCGGCACCTTTTCCTTTCTGAAAAGACAGTTGTAAAATAGGCATTAAGCAGCCCAACCCAGGGGTGAAATTTACTCACCTTCACTACCGGTTTGCAAATGTGAGCACCCAAGCACAGAGGGTCAAAAACAGGATGTGATAATGTCCGGGTGGGTGGATGAAGCTTCCCGCCTCTGGCGCTACCAGTTCGCCCGAGCCAGATAGAACCAGCTGAATTTCACCACTGGTCCAGCCTTTTTCTTATTGCCTGTCACAATTTTACCATCTTTTCTAATTGGCAGACCATTCATTTCTTCTCATTCAGAGGTGGTATTCAGCCGGTTCTGACTGACAGCTGGTAGTGAAAATTTTGAGTAGTTTGGAGAACTGGCAAATACCACCTCTGGCTGGCCCCGCCCCCAATTTATTTGCTGCTTCCTGAGTCTCAGCTGATCGAGTCCTAGCTGATCGGCTGGGTCTTCTTTTGTTGCCCTGCACAGGAGAATGGAACTGGAAAGCAGGTTAGTGAGGTGAGGTGGGAATGGAGATTTTACAGAATCCTTCCTCTGCCACACCTTCCTCTGCCAAAGCAGCTATCTCTCATTTTTCTTACTCTTTGATATTGTTTACGTCTGGGCCTTAATTACCTCATCTTTAATCATTTCACAAAGCTGCCTAGGATGTGTTTTTTTTTTTCCTTTTCTTTTCTTTCAGGATTTCCACTGAAGAATTCTTCCCTACTTTTACCCTTAGCTTATTGAAGTCAGTCCATTTTGATTTTGCAAGCTATGAAAATTTTTGTGACACAGTGTCCTGTCGGTGTTAAGTACCTGCCCATTCAGTTACAACAAAGAAAAGATTGCATCCCGAGCCGCCATTGTAGGGTTTCTTTGCTTTGCACAGTTAACAAAGCCCTTCCTTGGTCTCATCTCTAACACATGACAGAAAAAACATAGCTGAATGCTGCACTATTATCCTGAGTGAACCTTCTGATCAAAAATGATGGGTTGGCACACGAAAGGCATTTCATGTCGCTCTCATTGTGAAGCAGCAACAGATTGTCATTGTGACTCATAAAATCCATGTGTCCTGTCACCTGCCTGTCCTAAATACATCTAGTTAAAATCAGAACATAATGATTTTTTTTTCAGGTAAAACTATTCCTAGATCAAAGCGATAAAAGTTTGTGTTGTTGTGCTATGCTTCTCCTTTTTGAGCGATGGACGGACAGCGGTAAACTTGAAATACCCATTGCTAGAAAAGCACTGAGACACGTCCAAAGTATTGTATGCCTTACAGTTAAAAGTGTTGCTCTTAAAAAGAATTGCTAACAAAAACGAATCGTATTTAGGTTGGCGAAAACACCAGATCCTTTTAGAATTTATATTGCAGGCAGCTGCAGGTTCTTTTTTTAAAGCTAAAATTCATGTGCTGCTTGATTCCAGAAAAGCTGTAAGAGGGCCACACATAATCCTAAAATAAATATAATGAAATAATGAAATAAAGGAAACGTAACACGCCCACCCAGTGGTGGGCTTCAAAAAATTTTAGCAAGGGGTTCTCTGCCTGGTTGCTGGATGGGCGTGGCCATGGTGGGTGTGGCCTGGTCGGCCTCCTGCACCATGGCGGGGGGCGTTTTTGCCCTCCCCAGGCTCCGGAGGCTTTTTTTCGAGTCTCCGGGAGGGTGAAAACGGCTTCCCCAGGCTCTGGAGGCCCTCTGGAGGCTGGAAATGGGCCCAGAACTTCCAATAGGCCCATTTTTTGCCCTCCCAGAACATCCACACACACCTTGCACCTATCTGCATCCAAAACGGGCCATGCGGGGACTCCTGGGAGGGAAGGGGAGGGGAGGGGTGGGCGGGGCAGCCCGGAGTGGAATTTGGGGGTTCTCCGAACTGCACAGAAACTTAGCTAGAGGTTCTCTCGAACCCCTACAAACCCCCAGCAACCCACCCCTGCGCCCACTCCAATGAAAACAATCAGCCTTTCTGTCCAGTAACAGAAAAGAAAAATACTCATAAGAGCCAGTTTAGTGATTAAGAATCAGGCTAGAAACCAGGAGACGGTGGAGTTCTAGTCCTGCCTTAGGCATGGAGAGGTGACTGGTTCAGTAACTGTCTCTCAGTCCAACCCACCTCACAGGGTTGTTGTTCTGGGAAAATAGAAGGAAGGTATGTTGAGTTATTTCTAAAAATAATAATGATAGGATATAAATAAGTAAAATAAACCACACAACTCTCCTGTAAAAGTCGCCATTTGCGCACCCACAGTCCTAATACTTTTTTAACTGGATGATCTGGCATGGCTTATTTGTTATATTTCTACTATGTAATATGAATTATTTTTATGTCTCTTTTCCTAGGTTTACTTGTATAGGGTTTGTTATGGGGGTGAGGTTTTTGTGTGTCTGGGAAGCCCCCCCCCTCCCCCGAAGAATGAAATATTTTGGGAAATATTAAAAAAAGGCAGAATATTATATTTCCCTAAAAGAAAAATGGAGAAATATGTTTTTAGAAGCAGGAAGCGGTCCCCAAGTCTTTCTTAATAGCCCACAGCAGATGCCAACACTTAAAGAGATAAAGAGCTTATTGAAAGAGGAAGACAAGTACCTAAATAGCTCTATTCATAAGTAAAGCAAATAGTGCAGGCAGAAATCCATTCAAGACAGGATATTTTGTTTTTTTATAAAAAAAGTTATATTGTATCCCCCGCCCCCTCCATTCACCCACATCTTTTTTGAACAGAGTATTGGCCATATCTTATCTTATACAATTAATCAAATTCAAATACATTTTACTCAATTACAGTTTTTGCCAAAATCTCACACCCCCCCTTTTTTTATCATATCTCAATATTTCTATTCTTACTTACATAAACAACATCTTCATTTGCCCTTAAATTCTAGTTATTGCTATTTATTCATATTTGTTCTCTTTTATTCTTTAAACAATTCATTCTTCCAGACCAGCCCTGGACGACATCTTCGAATCTCGCTGTTTGAGGAAGTTGCATAACATTCTCAGAGACTCTTCCCATCCTGCTTACAATCTTCCAGCAGAAGATACAGAACAATTAAAACTCGGACCACACGTTTTCTGAATAGTTTTTATCCCAGAGCTATAATTGCACTAAACAATAAACTAAAGGGCCACCATCAGTGAACTGTTGGATAGTATTACTTTGTCTGTTGTGTAGATGTTTGGGTAGTTTTAGGGGTAGGGAATTGTGGTGGGTGGGAGTGTGTTTGGGGATTATGTGTGTGGGACCTGGTCTTTGGGTGTCAAGTAAATTTCGTCGTATGTGTATACTGTGTATACACATACAATAACAATAAGGTTTATGTATTTATTTATTTTATTATTTAATATCTTTATATTTGTTTAGGGTTGCCTTTCTTCCATTTCATCTTTTTTATTGTACAGCAATCTTTCTCCTCAAACCTACCACCTCTCTCTTTTCTTTCCTTCTTACTTCCCCTTCCCCTCCTCTTCTTCTCCTCTCTACTTCCCCTTCCTTTCTCCTTCTCCTCTTCTCTTCCTCTCTCTCTTATGCTCACTCCTACTCTAATTTCCCTTCCCTTCCTTCCTTCCTCCCTTCTCTTCCTTCCTTCTCTTTCCTTTCTTCTCTCTTCCATTTCTCTTCTCCTTCCTCCATCCCTCTCTATTGCGGTATTCATTTTCAATTTTGTATTTTCCACTATGGAATCCAGGCAACCCCGATCTTTCTTTCATTTATCAAGTATATTTCTCAAAATTTCCCTTCATCTTTTTAATTATTAGCAATATATTTCAACTTATTCCATTTTTTCTTTTAAATCTTTACTCAAACAATCTTCCAACCCTTAGACTTTTTACTTTTAACAATATATTTTTTCTACTTTACTTACAAGTATGTCATTTAAATCATTTTTTACTTTTCAATTTCATTCAATTTTACATTTAATTTCCATTTTCCATCTTAATTTCAATTAATTCTTATGTTATAATTTATTCTCTCCTTTTAGTGCTTCCTCCAATATCATTCTTTCTTTCACATTGCATCTACTGATCTATTTTTCATTTAACAGTATTTTCACATACAATTTCTACAACTAGCATCCTTCTCTTTATTAACAAATTAACATTTTCACTGGCTCTTAACCATTTTCTCTTAGTCTCTCCACAGTTCCCATTCTTGATGTTTTCCTCTATTTCTCCCATTTCTTTCCCTTCTTCTTTTTCCTTTTCTTATATCTCCCCTTCAGCCTTTTTCCTTTACTTTTAACTCTATAGCTTTTAATTCTCAATCTTTCCCAATTTATTTCTCTTCTCTTAATATTTGAGATGTATTTTCCCTTATCCATTTTTATTCTATCACTGGTGAACCCAGTGTGATTATCTTTTTTTTTCCATTATTTCCTTTTCAGTATTATCTCCTTGTTTCTCCTGCTTCTCATTCATCTTTTCTCTTTCTTTCTTTCTTTCTTTCTTTCTTTCTTTCTTTCTTTCTTTTTCTTTTTTGCAATCTAACCAATCCTCTGCTTCTTTATTTCCCTTAAACGTTTCTCTTATTTTTTTGAAACATCTCCCTTAGTGTCTCATATTCATCCTCCCAATTCTCCATATTTTCAATTTTAAAAGGCTAGGATTTTTAAGCTTATTCTTTTCATTTACATATGCTTCAGGTTTCAAACTCCATATAATGTCTCTTTAAAAAAATAATGTCCACTTCAAATATTTACTTGAGCCAGCAGAGTTTTAGTCTTTGTCTCTTTAACCTTGCTTCAGCTGCACGAATATGCACTCCCACGCCTCTCTCTCATGCTCTTTTTGCCAGCAGATGTCTTTCTCTGATTCACTAGTCTTCTGACAACAAAATCTCCATTTTATAGTCCACAGGAACGCTTATTTTCTCTATTCCAAATTAAATCCTTTATTGTTTAAAAACTGTTTTTCTGTCTCCTTTTTCCTTGTTTTATTCTTATTTTTTCCAAATCCAGTTATAAATCCAGGTGGAAGATTCCTTTTAGGGCTTTAGGTTTGATTTTAAAGTTCCTTTTTTCTCTCTCCCCCCTTAAGTTCCCCAGTGCTAATTAGCTGCCAATTTCCACTGGGATTTCTTTCAAGCAGTTAATTTTTTTTTCCTTTTTACCTGTGAGTTGGCTAATTACTCACTTGGCAACAATACTCCGTTCAATTACCGCTCCGACATTCCCTCTTCCTGATCATGGTCATTCTGGCTAGTGACAGCTCCTTAATGGCTGCCTTCCTTCGCCGACCGGTCGAAGACTAATGCCCTATTGCTCATTCCCTATCCATGCCAGCCAGCATCTTCTTTCTTCACTGTCTCCACAAGACAGCTATGATCCCTGGGGATCCCCAAAATCGGCTAGGATATTGGTGTTCTCCTGGAGCCCCAGAATCTACACCGTATCGCCCAATGCTGGCCACGCCCACTCCGAGACAGTATATTTGAAACTCCCTGCAGCAAAGTCTGAACAAAGGCAGAATGGTAGGATTAGAAGCAGCCCCTCACCCAATATCCAACAGAGGACAAAAGTCATAGGAATTGCCCAACACCCTTTCAGAACACAAGCCCCTTCATTGCAGTCCAAACTTCAAAGTCACAGAAACCTGGGAGCTCAGATAAACAATAAGCCAGAGGCTGACCAGATTAGCTGAGACAAGCAACTAGGATAGGGGTATCAAACTCAAGACCCGGGGTCCAGATCCGGCCCATGGGGTGCTTAGATGTGCCCTGTGGGACCGCCCTGGAAACAGCAAAGGACCAGCCCATGGTGCCTCATGAGGGCCATTCTGTTTTCGCTGGCAGAGGGTTGCAGGAGGCCATCACAGCTGAAAACGGAGCTTGAGAGCTTTTTTTCACTAGTAGAGCATTTGGGCCACCACAGGTGCCCCCAACACGAGTGATGTCAAGCTGGCCATACCAGGGGTGGGTTCTACTTACCTTTACTACCGGTTCAGAATGGGATCGTGCACGCACGCACGCTTTGCTCGTGCATGCGCCTTGCTTCTGCACATGCGCAGATCGCTGATGACCACATCCAGGGCAGTGGGCGGGGCCTCCGGCCAGGTTTACTACCGGTTCTTGTGAACCAGTATGAACCGGGGGCAACCCACCACTGGGCCACGCCCACTCTGGCCACATCCAGCCCAGGCCCCTGAGGTCAAACACAACCCTGATACGGCCCTCAGTGAAATAGAGTTTGACACCCCCGACCTAGGATTTGCATTTCTTCTTATGCCTATAGAGCCAGCTATGACCCCTACATAACCCCTACACGACCCCCATGGGAATCTGACGACAGCCAATAGAATACATGTTCTTGAACAGGAAGCTGAAATACAAAGCCCAAAAAAGGTATTTAAAAAACCCACTCTCAACTCCATTTTGTCAGCTGCACCAAAATCATAAATACTGGTGGCTCTGTTCATCATTAAACCATCTTTCCAATCAGCCTCCATGTTTCTAGTGTCTTTTTCCCAGCTTAGAACGGAACGAGGTGGATATTTCTTCCAACTCGTGTATGTTTGTTTTGGTTGCACTTTTTGTTTGGACTTCTTTATTGAGAGAGAGACAGAGAGAGACAGAGACAGAGACAGAGACAGAGAACAAGAGACAGAGAAACAGACAGAGACAGAGAGAGAGAAAAGAAATAGATGAAAAACAAAACAAATTTTGTTTCTCAGAAAGAAGAGATATTTTAATATACCAGGATTTAGTCTAATAATAGCAAAAGGCAACATAGCCCTCCAAGTATCATGAAAACATGAAGAGAGTCATCTCAGTTTAGATTTTGCTGTGCAGATCTCATAAGCATTTGTATCCTGAATGTTTAAATATGCTTCATGCATTATGAATATTTTATTTCCATGAACTGAAAGAAAACCTATAACTGTTTCGTGTGAAATGAAGATGAGATAGCATGCAACTTTTCACTCACAATAGAATCTTAATTCTGAAAAGACTTTTGATCAGCAGTCAATACACCAATCTGTTTTACCAACATTTTCTCCTAATTATTCGGTTTGAAAAAAAAAGAAAACAGCTCATATTTCAAATATTTCTGTCAGTTGATGGGCACCTGAAGATGAATTAATAATTTATGTGCTCAAGTTATATTCAGCATAAAAGGTGAATCAAAGTAAATTCCTTTACTTGATTGAAAAATTCCCCAAACAAGGGAGAAAATAATGCACCAATGCTTATTCCAGAACAGTTTTTTTTTAAAAAAAATTAAGCTGTTGTTGTTTACAATAAGAATATGTCCTTATTTTTAAAACAGCACTAAGCTGTATCTTAAAAATAAGGATTTTAGGATTTAAACAAAACTTCACCAAATAATAAAAGTAATTAAAAATCACCACAGTCCTAATTGTTATCCACCTGCATTTCTTCAGGAACTCGCATTAGAATATCAAGCCTTTATTTACTTTTTATTAATTCATAAAAACAGCTCCAATTTGGAGCCTAATTGACCAGTCAGTCAGGGCAGTTTATGACATTAATTGACAAAGTAATAAAAACAGTAAATTCAGTGAGCTATCAGTGAGCAAAATGTCTGTATTTGTATAGTGTATACTACTGAAATTACATGATTAGGGAGAAAAAATATATTTAGGTATAAATGATAGCAAGTAAAATGAGAACAGGTGGAGGCAATTTGTCCCCCGAAATGAGTCGAGAATATGTCCCTCAAAATAGAATGGTTTTGTGGCAAAACCACAAAACCACTGGTGGAGCAGTGTAAGCTTGGAAGAACTGATCATGTAATGCTGAATTTCCTAATGTTAAGGGAAAACAAAGCTGAACATAGTCAAACACAGGCTGTGGAATTCAAATATATATATTCGACTGAACTCAGAACAATGCTTACTAGAATTGCATTGTAAGAAAAGAAATTCAAGATATTTAGGAGTTCTTACCAAAGCACAGTGAGGGAAAAGATGAGGAAAGAAGAAGCCAAAATGGCTGCAGAAATGGTTATCTTTTTCTTTATCAATAAAATATACCAGTAAATCAGTGGCAGAGCCCTAGCCACATACAATATCCAAATCTTCATGACATACTATGTCATACTATGTCTTACCTCACCCCACACACTTTTACTTAAGATTCAATTATGACATTTTCATCATCTGAACCCATGGAAAAGAATATCTCTTCAAATTCTATCATGAACTCAACAACTTCAACCCCACCATCATGGTGACCTTCAACCTTCCTACAGAATAAGTCTTGATGACACAATAAAACTATACAATGAATACATCTATACAATGTTAGATGGGAAACCTGAAATTTGCCACGTATGTTCCTCTTGGCTTCTACATGCTCAGTAAGAAAGGATTTTTCGAAATGACCATCAGAGCATTAGTATTTCCTATATTATTATTAACACGCTCTGATGCTAAGGAGTTCTACTCCCCCTCCCCACTTGAAAAGAAATCTGTTCCACATTCTGATGCTAAAGAATTCTACCCCCCCTCCCCACCTCAAAAGAAATCTGTTCTAAATGCAAAACACAAGCAGAGGAGAGGAGTTTCACTTTCAGTTTTACTTTCACAGCAGCAAGCAGCTTTATTACAGAACAGTTGAGCTAAGCCATGCCCAACCTCCTTGCTGTCTCCTTCTTGCTCACACAGCAAATACTGTTTGAGTTTCCAAACACCCCTCAACTCTCTCACACACTGACAGGATACTAGCCAGATGAATACTGATGGATGCTGCAAGCTGGGACATTCTACTCCTCCTCCCACTCTGTTCCAACTGCCAGTTGCATTATATTAACACACTCTGGTGCTACAGAGTTACACATTCTACCTTAAATTTCAGGCTTTAAGTGTCAATTTATCACACCTAATCACATAGTTTTGTAGCGAAGCATGGGCATCCAGCTAGTGGATAAATATCCACAATTTCTCTCACATGTACCTTTCCAACTCTGTTATTCTGTTAAGTGGGAGGCAGCTCATAAAAGCTTATGCTTTAATAAAATAAAATATATTAATCTGAAAAGATGCAACTCGAAAAAGAGCATTTCAATCTGCAATCAATGAAGACCACAAATTCCCAGTATTTTAGGTTTAAGAAAAATCTCAAACCTGCCTTGGAATAGTATTATTGTGTTTATTTACAAAAGAAAAGCCTATGCAAATAAAGAAAGCAATAAAATATTGTTCCCGGGATCTCGATTTCACTTATCTCCCATGAAAGGTGGACTGACTGCTTGTATAAAATAGATTGCACTCATGAGGAAGGTACATAATGTCCTTATATCGACAGGCAAACATAGCTTGATATGTTTAATCCTTGATACGGATCTTCTCTGCTTGTATGAGTTGGTGACTATATATATTATTTTTCCTCCGTTCAATCCTGTCTGATTCCTAGAGACTGCCTGGACAAGTCCCTGAAGCTTTCTTGACAAGCTGTTTCAGAAGAGCTTTGCCATTGCCTCCTTCTTAGGGCTGAGAGAAACTGATTGGCCCAAGATCACCTTGTCTTTGTTCCTAATGTAGGATTAAAACTCATGGTCTCCCAGTTTCTAGCCTGATGCCTTGACCGCTATACCAAACTGGCTCCAGACTCTTTAATAAAAAGAACTAAATAGTGGATTTATAGCATTGGTGGGCTTCCCTTGCTTAGATATTTTCAAGAGAAGGTTGAGCAACCTTCTGTCTGATTGCTTTAATCTGGATTCTTGCACTGAGCAGGGGTGAAATTGAACATGAGAGACTCTTTGTCATTCTAAATTCCATATAAGGCATTTTTTTAAGCTCTTTGGGAAAAAGCACAAGACAAAAAAAAAGAATACACACACACACACTACTAGCTGCACACCCATGCTTCACTACAAAACTATGTGATTGGGCATGATAAATTGAAACTTTTAAAGCCTGAAACTTAACGTAGAATATGTAACTCCATAGCATCCGAGTATGTTAATATAAGGCAACTGGCAGTTGGAACAGAGGTGGAGGGGTAGTAGAATGTCCCAGCCTGCAGGCTGGATGAGTCACGCGTTGGTCACATCCACACCCAGTTTAGCAAAGGGGTAGCATCAGAATATGTTAATATAAGGCAACTGGCAGTTAAATTTCAGGTGGGAAAGGGGAGTAGAACGTCTAACTCCTTAGCATCAGAGCGTGTGAATATAGAGCCTGGTTTAGCTTTGCAGACTAAAGCACCGTAATTAACATCCAGCTGTCTGCAATTACACCAGTTCGAATCTCCCCAGGCTCAAGGTTGACTCAGCCTTCCATCCTTTCTAAGGTAGGTAAATTGAGGACCCAGTTTGTGGAGGCAATAAGCTGATTTTGTATAAATATACAAAAGTATGAATGCATTGTAAGTATGAACGCATTGTAAGCCGCCATGAGTCTTCGGAGAAGAGCGGCATATAAATCAATTTCTTTTTAAAAAAAAAGTTGGGACAGAGTTCCTTTCAGGTGGGGAAGGGGAGTAGAACTTCTAACTCCTTAGCATCAGAGTGTGTGAATATAATACTGTATATGAAATACTAATGATCTGATGGTCATTTTGAAAAATCCTTTCTTAGTGAGCACCTAGAAGCCAAGAGGAACATACGTCCCAAATTTCAAGTTTGTAGGCTTTACCATGTCATTTGAATCTCAGGTTATTTGCTTTTTTCTTAGCAAGAGTATAATTAACAAAAAATACTTAAAATTCATTAAGGACAATTTTACTTATAAGCATTACTCAATATTGGAGAAGGAAGAATCATACAAATACACAGAATTTTGTATTCAGAGCCTGAAAAACAAAGGAAAAAATTCCCATGACGCTAATCAACAAATGCTGAAGCTCTCGATTTAACTTGTTTTGCATTATTTATCATTTCCATTTAAATGCCTCCTCAACCCCAATCAGCCTCAGCTTCTTGGTTCTTTGTTGTAGAGGAATCTTGATAAACATTTCAGTTTTGTCTACAACGATGTTGTCAAATTCAGCACCACCAGAGAACCATTTTGAAAACAAAATGCAATTTCACAGTAACAAAGCCACAATAAAAACAGACGCCATAAAGTCAGAGATCAGCTCCGTGCAGTGTAATCCTCCATTTAAGCAAGAAACAGCAAAGAAGGCAAAGCAACTATTAACTAAAATATAGCTCTTATCTAAAGAGTTACTAAAGATTTGCTTTTTTGGCATTTTCTAGCATATTATCTGATAGTACTTGTCTACTGAGTTTTGGTCATTGGTCATAAGAGTTGACTGTTGCTAATTTATCCATGGTCTTATGCCTCATAACAGGCGTTGTGCTCTGTAATGGTGGTAGTGACATTTCAGCTTCAAGGTTGATTGCACATTTAGTTGATTGCACAGATGGGGCTCGCAACTTGGGTGTGCTCCTGGATACACGGCTGTCTTTAGAAAATCATATGATGGCTGTGGCCAGGGGGGCTTTTTATCAGGTTCGCCTGATCCACCAGTTGCGTCCCTTTCTGGACTGGGACGCCCTGCACATGGTCACTCATGCCCTCGTCACTTCCCGTCTGGACTACTGTAATGCTCTCTACATGGGGCTCCCCTTGAAGAGCACTTGGAGGCTCCACTTGGTCCAGAATGCGGCCGCGTGGGTGATTATGGGTGCGACATGACACACCCATGTAACACCTTTCCTGAACGAGCTGCACTGGCTCCCATGGTCTTCCGGATGTGATTCAAGGTGTTGGTTACCACCGTTAAAGCGCTCCATGGCTTAGAACCTGGGTACCTGCAAGATCGCCTCCTGCCGCTGATAGCGTCCCACTGGCCAGTACGTTCCCACAGAGAGGGACTCCTCAGGGTGCCGTCAGTCAAAGTATGTCGACTGGCGACCCCTAGGGAGAGCTTCCACCCTTTGGAATGAATTGCTCCCAGAGATACATTTGATCCCCGACCTACGAATCTTCTGCCGTGCCCTTAAGACCTTATTATTTCAACAGGCCGGGCTGACGAGAGACTGAATTTTAATTGGGTATTTTAATTTTGGGGTTTTTATAAAAAAAATAAGGGCCAAATTATTTAATCTGTTTTAATTGTTTTTAAATTTTGTGGTGTATATTGTTTTTTATTATGGCTGTGCCCCGCCCTGAGTCCTTCGGGAGAAGGGCGGTATAGAAATTTAATTAATTAATTAATTAATTAATTAAATAGTTGTTTTTCTGGGTCTTCTTGAATCTGGGATGAAATGTGTAGTTGGTCTATTCCAACTACACATTTGGAGAACAGCTTCCTCCTCACTATATTGAAGTGTTGGGTAACTAGCTGTTTCTCAGTTATTTGGATGCAGTTCTTCTGTCCATCCAGAGTTCCCTCATAAGTTTCATATATCCTCTCTCATTGGGTCTACAAGTAGAGGTATGCAAGTTTTGGTGTATTCGGGTCTTTTGCCATTTAAGATTGAGAGTATCTTGGCAACGTTTCAACGAGGTCCCACTCGTCATCTTCTGGTGTCTTTGGCTTCGTGCTTGTGCGAGGAAAGCGTGATTGGAGCTGCCGTCTCTCTATAAATACTGGTGGTGAGGTGTGGGGTGCTGCCTTTGTTGCTGTGAGTGGGTTGGTTGCCTGTGTTGTTACATCTTGATTGGTTGATGGAGTTAATGTTTGCAGATTAGTCAACTGTTTTGTAACATCCTGTGTGGGTGAGGTCCTTGATGTGTGCCCATTAGTCTTTTGTGCTTTAACGACCTGGGTAATGGGCTGTGTGTTAATATCCTGAGTTCTAGTTGTTGTGATATCCTGAGTTTTTTGATGTAATGTCCTGAGCAGATCGCTGTGATGCCACATCCCCAACTTTGGTTTGGCTCCAAGTTTGAGGTCTTGCCACGTGTTCATGGTGTGTGTCAGTTTGCTTTGTGTGGGGATCAGAGGGGGCTGTTGATGCCGCTGTGCCACTGTGGTCTGGCTTCTGGATGGTGGTTGTATTTTGTCTATGGGATGGGTTTGGGTTTGAATCTGGTAAGGATGATTGATGGTGGTGTCATGTGTTATCTTGGGTCCGGTGTTAATCTTCATGGCTGGGACTCTTCTGTTGACTAGGGCTAGTTTCCAGATGTCTGGTAGATGGGAGGTATTGTCGTGTTTATTCATGTTATGGGGGTGTTTCTCTATTTCGATGGCTTCCATAATTATTCTCTTGTTGAAGTGTTCAGTTTTGGAGATAAATTTGGTTCCTTCAAAGTCAATTTTGTGTCCTGTTGTTTTAAGGTGCTGGAAAAGGGAGGAAGTTTTTTCTTCTTTTCTGATTGCGTTCTTGTGTTCTGTAATGCATGCATTTATTCTCCTATTAGTTTTTCCAATGTAGGTGGCCTGGGCAGATTTTGCATGGTATTTCATAGACTCCTTGGTTCTTGGGGGGTATCTCCCTTTGGATTAGGTTGGTAGAACCTAAGAAACGAGACACAGAACAGGACAATGGCATCGCCCTCCTCCCTTACATCAAAGGCAGCACAGATAAAATCAGCAAAATTCTCCACAAACACAGTATCAAGACAGCCTTCTGCATTGACCAAAAAATAGCTAACATCTTAAGAAACCCCAAAGACAAGATCCAGCTAGAAAACCAAAGAGTCTAACCAAGTTTCTTTAGTCGGCTCCATAGATTTTCAACTGGGTTAAGGTCTGGGCTATTCCCAGGCCATTCCAGCTGTGGAATAGGATTATCTTAAAACTCCAAAAACAAAGTGGTGTTATTACCCATCAAACCTCAAAAATACACTTTTCCCAAAATATACATATATACATACCCTGTTTCCCCCAAAGAAGACATCTCTTGATAACAAACCCAATTGGGCTTTTGAGCACATGGCAATAAGGCCAAGCGCTTATTTCAGGGTTCAAAAAAAAATAAGACAGGGTCTTATTTTCAGGGAAACACAATACGTACATACATACATACATACATACATACATACATACATACATACAGGGGGGCAGAGGGAGGGAGAGAGGATTGGGGCATCTTAAATTTCCAGTTATTTGGATGTGTAGTTGTGATTGTAAACACAATGAAATAATCTTATAAATCAAAGCTTAGTGATTTGTTGAATATGTCCCAATACCTAAAACCCATCTAGATCCTAGTACACAGATGGTTCAGGATTATGAAACAGTATCAAAAAATTGAAACATTTTCATAGTCACTGATTCAAACTATAATTGAGGGCTGATGCTATACAATTCTTACAGGTACCAATTTGAGGCCGGCAATCAGATTCATCCGTTGATGTCTCAGGTTCATTGTCACAGGAGAGCTTTATTATTTTCCATGGTTTAGATGGTTCCTGCATGCTGGGACAATTGCATGATTTTAAGATGTCAGAATGAGGGCATTAGATTTCAGCTGCAAAGCCTCCAATGACCACTGGATGGCAGCTGTGGGCTAGAGTTTTGGGCACCTATTTGCTACTCTCTAATGGTCAGAGGGACTTTTGCATTCTGATAAGATTAGTCAAAAAATTAATATTAATATGATCTAGACCAGTATTTATATAAACATCAAAATGGTAATTGTTAAAGATATTTTTAAAGCAATAAAGGTCTATATAAACTTCCCTTCCTTTTCTCCATATATTAATCATCAGTACACAAAAGCTTGTAAAACCCTAAAATTAGTTTTTCCTATCAACCATTCATATAGGAGGGATCACACAGCATTCTTTATGAATAATTTTGGAGCACCGTCTGTAGAAGAATACATTTATGAATAATTCTGAAAATCAAAGCACAAGACTCTGAAGCTATTTTGGAAATACTTGTGAACTTCTTAGCAACTACAGGACATGCAAAAGAGGAAAAGTAATATAAACATCCAGGGACTGCCAATTTGAATTTTACCAGTTTAAATAAATTAGGAAGTGGAGTACAAGACCATTTCAGTTCTTTTTTTAAAAAAATCTGTATTGCTACTGAGATATTAAATAGAAAAATTATAATATCATTTTAGAGTGGAGTAAATCAGTAAGAAGCATTAAGCATTTTCAAAAGCATCAAATAGACAATGTATTTGACACAGGTAGAGAGCAAATCAGGCTTCAGAAGCCATTTTTCCCCCCTCCTTGAATGTTGCGTATCAGTTTTCTCAGCATGCCAATATTTGAGAACTCAGTGCAACCAAATCTGCATACTGGTGTGCTAAGTACACTTTAGGAGAAATCAGCAGTATCTAAATGTTATGTAACTATTGTGGCATCACCGTATCAGCTGCCACCACACAGGACGTCTCCATGGGCCATTCTGTTCACAAGGTACTTAGGCCAAGCCATTCTTCTAAAACAAGGGTGTCAAACTCAAGGCTTGGGGGCCAGATTCGGCCTGCAGGGTGCTTAGATCTGTGGGCCACCCTGGAAACAGCAAAAGTCTGGCCCACAGTGCCTCTGTCAGCAAAAACAGAGCTCGGGAGAGCTCCAGTTTTGGCCAGGATGGCCTCCTGCAGCCCTCTGCCAGCAAAAATGGAGCTCATGAGGGCCACGCACAGTCGCTGCCCCCCACTCCCTGCCCCCAAGCTCTGTTTTCACTGGCAGAGGGCTTCAGGAAGCTGTAGCAGCTGAAAATGGAACTCGGGAGCCCATTTTCACTGGCAGAGCACTCAGGCCACAGGTGCCCCTGGCATGAGTGACATCAAACTGGCCACACCCAGCCTGGCCACGCCCACCCTGGACCCCCAAGGTCAAACACAATCCTGATGTGGCCCTCAGTGAAATAGAGTTTGACACCCCTGTTCTAACAAGTCATTTAGTAGTTTCCTCTCTTCAAAATGGGATCAGGCACTCACCTAGTTCTAACACCTAGGCTGACACCTAGAACTTTAGACTAACAGGGTTGGAGGTCTTCTTGTCCAATCCTCTGCTCAAGCAGAAGATCATATTCCATCCTGGAGAAATGTTTGTCCAATGTCTTCTTGAAAACCTCCAGTGATAGAAACTCACAACTTCTGGAGACAGGCCATTCCACTGATTAATTGAAAGATGCTGATAGACTGCCAAGAGTAAGACATTGGGGTAGTAGGCAGATGTTCTGAAGACCTATTGCAGCATTTGCTTCAACAGGAGTGCAACTACATAAATATCCTGTTGGAAAAATATACAGTGTATATTTTTCACTGTAGAAGTTCTGAGGGATTTTTCAAGGGAACAAGGCATTGCAGCATCGCATCCAGAGTAAAGATGGAACCAGTCAGCCCAGGGGTCAGCAATCCACAGCTCTGGAGCCGCATGTGGCTCTTTTATTTCCCTGCTGTGGCTCCCTGTCACTCAAAATATGTGTTACAATCACCAACGTGTGATATCTGCCGGCATATGATTTATTGAGCTTTTCGACTCCCGGTAGGCCAACCATTGATAAATCTAAGACAAGAAAAATTTCAGAAGAAAACAAAACATTTAATTCAACTACATATGCTAGTTCTGTGACCTCTCAGGAAATAGTCAGGCACGGGAAGGGTTTTGTGGCTCTCGGTGTGTTCTTTTCTGTGGGAAATGGGTCCAAACGGCTCTTTGAGTGTTTAAGGTTGCCGACCCCTGAGTTAGCCTTTCTAATCAAGAGCCTTAGACAAGCTCATGTTGAGCCTTATGAGAGGGATGGTCAGAAGAAAAACATGGTTTGAATCAGAGGTGGGCTTCACATTCTGTCACCACAGAGTTTGCCCAGCACTGGAAATGTGAGTGTGCGTGCGCTGCCCGGGCAGGTGGGTGGGCTGCAGGTCGCTACTACAGGTTCACCCAAACTACTCTGAACCGGCTGAATACTGGTTTGAATCCCACCGAATAGAATTATACACTTGATAAAGTATTAAGAATAAAAATCTTCTCATTCGGAAAGTTTTCAACAATACCTTCTGTTATTTCATCAAATTACTGTAAATTATTCTCTAAATGACCACCCCCAAATAATCCACAATCCTGTAATATGTATATATGTATATGGTTGAAGAAGCACTTTGTAGGAAGTTAGCACCTACCCCTCTCCTAGAAGAATGAAATATTCTAGGAAATATTAAAAAGGCAGAATATTATAACTCCCTAAATGAGAAAAGGAGATACGTGCTCTTGGAAAGCAGCCCCTACCTTTGTTAATAGCTCCAGAAAGACTGGGCCATCCTATCTACAGGATGAACAGCTGGGCCAGCTTATCTACAACACAAAAGACCATCCTATCTACAGGACGAAAGCCTGGGCCAGCTTATCTACCACACAAAAGAATTTTGCCCTCAGGACATAATAGGATTAGCCCTCTACCCATCTCACCACATGGCACCTGGGAAGATTACATCACTCAGCATGATTCAACCAAGCCTAGGACTCAAGACAACCTACAAAGTTGCCCCTGCATGGCCCCATGGGAGTGACAACCAATCAAAATACATGTCTTTCACAGGAACAGGAAGCAAGTTCAAAGCCCAAGAGAGGGTATGAATATATCTCACTCTCCACTCCATGTGGTCCAGCTACCCAGGACCTCAAACTAAGGAGCCTGAGTGGCGTAGGAGGCTAATGCCTCCTACTAAGGCAGCATTTAACATCCAGCTGCCTGCAATTACTGCGAGTTCAATTCTCACCAGGCCCAAGGTCGACTCAGCCTTCCATCCTTTCTAAGGTGGGTAAATTGAACTGGGTAAACCCAGTTTGTGGGGGCAATAAGCTGACGTTGTATAAAATATACAAAAGTATGAAGGCTATTGCTTAACGCATTGTAAGCCACCCTGAGTCTCCAGAGAAGGGCGGCATATAAATCAAATTAAAAAAAAAAACAAAACCATGTGGTCCTGTCCACCATTAAAACCATCCTTCCAAGCAGTCTCCATGTTTCCAGTGTCTTTCTCCCCACTTGGAATTCAACCCAGATGGACATTTCTTCCAACAACTTGAATGACAGAATAAAAAGCAGATCTTCATCTGTGGCTGAAAAACAATAGGTAGAAATCCCAGCCTGAAGTCCAGGAAAGGGGATGGCTTTCTCTGGATTTCAGGCTGGCACTCCTAACACTAATGAAGTCTCAGCAACAATACTATATTATGCAATGTTACCATTCAACCAAATTCATAGTGGAAGGAGCAATCAATCCTTCCGATGTCGGGCTCATCAACCTTTCAATATTTCAAGAATGAACCAAAATTTTGAACCGTCTTCTCGTCAGAGGAAACATTGAATGTTTGCTTGTTGCAGTGGTAGACTGCTGGGGGTTCACAGAGGTTCGGGAAAACCTCTAGCTAAGATTCTGTGCAGTTTGGAGAACCCCCAAATCCCACTCCTGGCTGGCCCTGCCCACCCCACCCCTCCCCTCCCAGGAGTCTCCACGCAGCCCGTTTTAGATGAAGGGTGCACATGGAGGCTCAGGGAGGGTGAAAAACAGGCCTACCAGAAGTTCAGAAGTTCAGAAGGCCAGAAACAGGCCCTGTTCCTGCCTCTAGAAGGCCTGGGGAGCCTGGGGAGGCTGTTTTCGCCCTCCCAGAGGCTTGAGGAAAGCCTCCAGAGCCCGGGGAGGGCAAAAAGCCCCCTCCCCCTTGGTGCAGGAGGTCAACTAGGCCACACCCACCATGGCCACGCCCACTCCTGGCTTCTTGGGAATACTGTTTTCATGCTGAACAGTACTGGGCTTTTTCCCCCTTTTCCAAAAGTTGAAAAGTTCTTGCTGTGAACAATGGCTAAAAACGATTGAAAATTATTACTTTTTACTCCTGTGTAGTTTATACCCAAGCATTCCTTTTGAACTCATTCTATTTATTATTGCTTCCTTCCTAGACAAATACCATTATTACTGGTCTGACAATTCAAAATTGATGCCACAATAATCACTCTTAAAACAGACCTAACCTGCCATTTCCTCCTGCTAATGTGGGTTGGTAGAGGGTCACACTGACATTTCAGGAAAGGAAGCCAGTGATTATTAACCAGACCTGTGTTATACGGACTCTCAGGTTGGCTTATATATCCCTCAGTCATGCACACACAGCCTATTGTGGCACATGGATCTTATAAGCCCCCTTTGCTTTCTATCTGTGTTTTCCAGAGGGGGAGGCTAGAGCATACAAGACAGCTGTTTTTGCCCTCCCAGAGACTCAAGGAAAGCCTCCAGACCCTGGGGAGGACAAAAATGCCTCCCCCCCCCATGGTGCAGGAGGCTGATTAGACCACACCCACCATGGCCACACCCACCCAGCAACTGGGCAGAGAACCCCTTGCTAAAATTTTTGAAGCCCACCCCTGCACACACATACACACACACACACAGTATGTGTGAGAGAGAGAGGGGGAGAGGGAGAGGGGGAGAGAGGAGGGGGGAAGAGATTCATCCCCACTAGCCCAAGTTCCTAGCAACTACGTTGTGAGACACTAGGTGGAAGGATCAGAAGCAGGGGTGAAATCTAAAATTTGTTACTATCGGTTCTATGGGCGTGGCTTGGTGGGAGGGGGGTAATGTGACTGGGTGGGCATGGCCAACTTTTTTTTTTAAAAAAAAACTTTTAAAAGCACTTTTTCTACAACCTTAAGAGGTTGCAGAAAAAATGCTTTTAGAAGTTTCTGATGATCAGGCAAGTCAGCTGGGATCGCCAGAGGCATTTTAAAGGCATTTTTTTTCCTACAACCTCTTCGGCTAAAGGGATTACAGAAAAAAACTGCTTTGAAAAGCCTCTGACGATCCCAGCTGAGCCACGTGATCATCAGAGGCTTTTTTAAAAACTTTTAAAAGCATTTTTTTGGCCAATGGGGTTGTAGAAAAAAATGCTTTTAAAAGTTAAAAAAACAGCCTCTGATGATTGCACGGCTCAGCTGGGCATGGGGGGGGGGGGGCACAGGGATTTTTGCTACTGGTTCTCTGAACCACCCCCTGCCATCGCTACCGGATCAGGCGATCCAGTCCGAACCGGGAGCATTTCACCCCTGATCAGAAGCCACCAAGTCTAGATCCAGGGTGATTCAAAATGTTGGCGGATTTCAGAACCACAGTAATCCCTCAAAATGAAATTCAACATAGAGAAAAGCAATGTCTTAATAGCAATAACTGTGAAAGGGATCTTAGTGTCCTAGCAGACAATCAATCAAATATGAGCCAGCACTGTGTGGCAGCAGCCAAAAAGGCGAGTGCAATCCTAAATTACATTAACACGGGGATTGAATCAAGATCACGTGAGGTATTCGTACCACTCTGATCAAGATCAAGGGAAGTACTAACACCATTCTATAAAGCCTTACTAAGACCACACTTAGAATACAGCATCCAGTTTTGGTCACCACACTATAAAAAAGATGTTGAGACTCTAGAAAGAGTGCAGAGAAGAACAACCAAGATGATTAGGGGACTGGAGGCTAAAACATATGAGGAACTGGGCATGGCTAATCTGGTGAAGAGAAGGACCAGGGGAGACATGATAGCAATGTTCCAATATTTGAGGGGTTGCCACAGAGAGGAAGGGGTCAAGATATTTTCTAAGGCACCCAAAGACCAGACAAAGAATAATGGATGGAAACTTATCAAGGAGAGATTTAACCTAGAAATAAGGAGAAATTTTCTGAAAGTGAGAACAATCAACCAGCGCAACAGAAGTTGCCTTCAGAAGTTGTGGGAGCTTTATCACTGGAGGTTTTCTTGGAAAGATTGGACAGCCACTTGTCGGAAATGGTGTAGGGTCTCCTGCTTGCACAAGGGGTTGGACTAGATGACCTACAAGGTCCCTTCCAAGTCTGACATTCTAAAATCCTTGCTTTGTTGGTTGAAGTCTTGTAGCTGTCAAGATGGGTTTGTGGGGTTTTCCACATGCTCATTGCTCAACCTCCTTTGTCTGCTTTCGGTGATATTTTTCCTTAGATTCTTAATGACTTATTTCCTTCTTATCTAACTCCCAAAGGAACCATTTTGACAAGATTATTGGCTTTTATCTTTTCTGCTTACCTGCGTGTTTCATTTTCAAGTTATGGCGGCTTTAGCCTAGTCCCCTTGATGGCGAACCTATGGCACAGGTGGCACACAGAGCCCTGTCTCCAGGCATGCCAGCCATTGCCCTAGCCCAGCTCCACCATGCATGTACATGCGCCTCCTGCTGGGCAGCTAATCTTCGGGTCAGGGCAGGGCGTATGCAGGGATGCACCTGTGCATGCACGGGGGAGGCGTGTGCGCCAGGGGTGGGTTCTAAAAATTTTTACTACCAGTTCTGTGGGCATGGTTTATTTTGTGGGCATGGCTGGATGGCCATGTGACAATTCTTTAGGATTTAGCAGAGATACTGATCTACCAGGCTTTTAACTATTTGCCGAGCTGTACTGGTCTACTCATTTGTTTTTGGAGGCACTGGTCTATCACCACACTGCCTTTTAACACTGATCAGCTGTAGGGCGGCCCTTTGAAGTCCCACAAGAGTTTAAACAGTTTTTTTCCTTCTAGCCAATCAGCTGGGACTCAGGAGGCAGCAATAGATTGGGGGTGGGGCCAAATAAAAGGTAAGAATAACAGGGGGCGGAGGGCGGGGGGGAGAACCGGTTCGCTGACGACGTATTGTCACCACAACCGGCTCGGCGGAACCGGGAGGAACCCAACACTGGTGTGCGCGAGGGGCACTCATATTGCATTTTGGGAGTTCACTCACATGTGCATGCCCCCCATGCCCCATTTTGGGCCTGGAAGGCCTCGGTTGTGACCCAGTCCTAAGTAGATAGTAGTCGACGCAAACAGTTCCAAAACAAACGGACTTTATTAGTAAGCTGAGAATTAACTCATTCTCAGCATAGTCCAAACTAAATTAAATACTTCATAACACAAATTCTTCAGTCTAATCACCAACCTTGGTATAATTAGGCAAACTGCCAAAGACTTCTCTTGGCAAAAGTTCAGAAGCAGAAGACGCCGACAAGAGATAAGGGCAGCAAGACATGAACAAGTCTATCAACGTTGTTTTCTGATAAAGAGCCCAAGAGCTATTGCTAGTCTTTTAAGCCTTATGGGAGGGACCAATCATCCTTTGGCCCTACTCCCGAGTCGTCCTCTTTGCTTTAGCTGCTCTTGCCTTCTGACAGCTCTTCTCATACATGCACTAGGTACAGGCTCCTCCTATTCCACTGCCTCTCTACTGTCAGCCTCTGGAGGCTCCGGAGTCTGCATATCACTCCCCGATGGCCCTGGCCCCATTTCTGCCTCCGATGCAGAGCCATCATCTGGGCCTTCCCCAGCCTCCAGGACTGGCTCATGTTCTTCCTCAGCCTCATCGCTGTCCTCTGCCAGCTCCACCTCCTGCACCAATCTGGAAGCCAAAAATGGGGGTGGGGGGAGGGGCAAAGTCCAAAAGCATCTACGGCAGCATTTAAAAAGAGAAGCAAGCTGCCATTTTGTTTAGCACAGGCAAGACTCTCCTGGGGTTACTCTAGGACAGAGGTGTCAAACTCAAGGCCCACCAACTGGATGTGGTCCATGGGGTGCTTAGATCTGGCCTGTGGGGCCACCCCAGAAACAGTGAAGGACCGGGCCGCAGTGCCCTGGCTCAGCCCAGGCCGACCAGATGCTGATCTATAACCTAGTGGTGGCTGGTAGCTTGTTGTAGGAGGCCATGGCCACCGAAAGTGGATCCCCCAGCCCACAGGTGCCCCCAACATGAGTGACATCAAGCTGGCCATGGCCACCCCGGCCACGCCCACCTGGCCCCCTGAAGGCATGTGCAGGGGACGCTCACACATGTGCAGGGGCAGGGGGCATGTGCAAGGGGTGGGGCGCATGTGTGGGAGGCGCTCATATTACATTTTGGGGTTTCCAGCTTTGGGACGCGGGACCAAAAAGGTTAACCATCAGTGGCCTAGTCTCACTCCAGTTTCTAATTTGGAGGGGAAGCGTACCATCTGATTCTCTCTCACACTGTTTCACTGCTCTGAAGCAACTTGAGTTGTGAAGTTGTTCCCAATTCATTTTTTAAAAAAAATACAACTCTCTTCTGCACCTCCAATTATGGTGCCCAGGTTGGTCCTGAAACATTTAAAAATTTCTCCCAGCTTTGCCCTGAAAGCTTCTCCAAGCTTCAAGGAAGGCAAATCACTACCCAAAGGTAGTTGAGTGCAAGATAAACATGACTAATGCTCAGGCCACATCTGGGAATATTTCGATTCAGACTATTGGAGAAGAACCTTTGGACTGTGGACATTTCACATGTATATTTTTTTTTTCTTTTCATTTCTTTACTTGGTAGCTGACATATGACATTTCCAGGATCAAGCAGATTCTCAGCATGTTAACAAATGACAAATAGTCCTAAGTAAAATGCCAACAGTGGCCCTCATTCTGATCAACTTCTCCTGCTGTTACTTGTTGAATTTGACATCTGTTTCTTTGTATTCCTTAATAGTCTATCTAATGATGTATGTTCCACCTCCTACTCGCCTATGGAGAAATTTACTAGCTGGCAGATAATAAATGGGGCAGATCATTCGCTATATTTATTACTAAATGGCTCCCGTTGAGCCAGTATGCAGCCTTTGTTATAATGTTTCAAGAAAGAACAAACATAAAAAAATATCTTCATATGTCAAATTTTGTTTTTCTCCTTCTTCTGCCTAGTAGGTAACTGGAAGGGTATTGTGTAAAATTATAATCAATCTCAGAATACTTACTTTCACTCACAAGTTTTTTTTTTTAATTTGATTTATATGCCGCCCTTCTCCGGAGACTCAGGGCGGCTTACAATGTGTTAAGCAGCAGCCTTCATACTTTTGTATATTTATATTTATACAAAGTCAGCTTATTGCCCCCAACAAACTGGGTCCTCAATTTACCCACCTTATAAAGGATGGAAGGCTGAGTCGACCTTGAGCCTGCCTGGGATTGAACTCGCAAGTAATTACAGCAGCTGGATCATAAATACTGCCTTTGTAGAAGGCATTACTCCCCTATGCTACTCAGGCTCTTAATTATTTAATTATTCCTCTTAATCAAATAATAATGACAACTCCTTTAATGCCTCTTCTCCTAAGGAGATACTAACACCAACTGGCTCTGGCCTAAATCGTGATTAATTCAATTAATACATTTTCCTCAATCACAAGGTTGGATGCAGCAGTGAGTTTCAAATTATGTTACTACCGGTTTGGCCCATGTGTGTAGGATGGCATAGAGCCGGGGCGGGTGGGTGAGCGGGTGGGAGTGGACCCACCTGCGATTTCCGCTACCAGTTCGGGCAAACTGGTCCGAGCCATCTGAATATCACCTCTGGTTGGATCAATGAAAATATTTCAAACTCCCTTATTTTCATAAACACATACATTCTGTGAGGAAAGAATCGAGGATCTTGCTTTTAATCGCGAGCACAGAAGAGAAAGATGGATGATAAAAGAGAAGTAGCTGCGTCAGTTGACATCAACACAATATGCACAGCTATGACTACAATACTGGTTTACAAATCCTAAATGCTTTAATAGATTAACTTGGATAACTCATCATCTGCAAGATTAATCTTTCCAAATCATAGTCCGTGTCAACTGGGGTGGTGTTTAATCAGAGTAAATTAAATTAATGTCATTGTAAATATAATTAAATGGATTCAAGTGTATTAGATATAATTCCCAGAATTCCAGTTGCCATGTTTGAGGAAAGCTGGTTTAGATAGTTCTCAGGATACCAAGAAAGTTCTATCTCTTTCAAGCAGAGCCATAATAGGAATTGCCCAAAGCCCTTTCAGGCTCAACCAAGCTTGGGACTCAAAAACACAAGCCTACATGGCCCCATGGGAGTCTCACAACCAATCAGAATACAAGCTCAAATTGAAAAGCCAAGAGGGGGTATAAAACCCAGGTACTCTCAGCATCTCTGCCCTTTTTTTCCTTCATCCAACAAGGCATGTGATCCTGTCCACCATTAAAACCATCTTTCCCAGCAGCCACCATGTTTCCAGGGTCTTTCTCCCCACTTGGAATTGAACCCAGAAGGACATTTCTTCCAACGCAACAATGACCACAACTAATGCTAAAATGTAGATTAGTGCTGTGCGCCAAAGGCGGGATAAGTCCGTATGAGATTCATGTGTTCACTCTCTCTCCTTTCATTCTTCCTTGTGAGAACAAGAAAAGAGAGATTCAAAAAGATATCTGCTACTGAATATACTTACTGAATATACTTACAATTTTGGCTATAGAGATTACAGTAAATTATGAATAGCTCTTAAGCAGGAATCTGACTCTGAAGAATTGGCAGCTGTAATGAAGCAACAGTTGGAATGGAACACAGAATTACTGAGTGGTTCAGAATTAGGAACGGAAAATGCTGGGTTTGTACTCTGTCTCTTTAGGTATTTAACATATATGGAAGGTATCAAGAGAAATGCTGGATTAGAAGAAACAAGAAACGGAATTAAAATTGCTTATAAATACTTCAATAGCTCCAGCTTTGTTGATAATACAGTGCCACTTTGATGGCTAGAAGTGTGAGGACACCTTAATCTCTGGCTCAAGGGGAAAGAAGAGAATGTATAATTTTTGAAGCAGTATGTGTAATAATAGATTTTTATCTCCCTGGGCACAAAAATTCACTGAGGATGCTGATTTAATCTCACATAAGAATTGGGGGTGAAATCCACACATATTCTAGATATTCCCTGCTGAAATTTTGTAACATTTCATGAAAAAAAACAGCAGAGTGGCATGAAATGTTGAGAGTTTTTAAAATTTAAATTGATTTTAATTTACTTTTCTAGTCGAATAGATGCCATTTGCATCACTCCAATGTGGAAGAACAGGAATCAGAGTTACTTTGTTTTGCTCTATAGTCTTCTCCATAAATTCATCACTGGCTTGGCTTTTGACAGTCTCACTTCTCTGCTTCCCACTTGACAGAATATGGTCCTCAGTCTAAGCACTACTAGTGTTGTCGTTCGTTGACTGCCAGCGGAGATGGCAGTTGAATCAGAGGAGTCAGAGGAGTCAGAGGAGATGGAGGGGGTGCCTGGGTTACCATCTGAGCCGGCAGAAGGCTCTGAGGAACAGGAGGTCTCAGAGCCAGATGCAGAGCAGGGCCCATCTATTCCCCGCTCAGGCAGAGAGACAGCTGTTTTTGGGGCCTGAGCTGAGTGAGTGGGAGGAACAGCTGGGCCCTGTCCCAGATGCATGTATGCTCAGAAAAACGCAGAGAGGAGAGCAACACAGGACTGAGGGCCAGCTATCCAGGAAAAGGGGACATTTACAAGCCCCTCCCTGGCTGGGATATAAGGAGGAAGAGTGTGTGAGGCATGGTTGCAGAGACATCTGTTCATGCTCCAGAAAAGTTCTCTCCGGTGGATTTCTTGCCAGGATTTTCTTGCCACTAATCAGGACGGTCAAGACTCTTTGTGTTGGGATTGAAGGGTTGGGGTGGGCATGACCAGGTCAGTTCAACATCATTTGTGTTGGGGGTACCTGTGGCGGCCCAAGTGCTCTGACAGCAAAAACACACTCCCGAGCTCCGTTTTTGGTGGCAGAGGCACGCAGGCTGGTCTTTTGCTGTTTCCAGATTGGCCCCACAGGCCAGATCTAAGCACCCTGTGGGCCGGATCCGGTCCATGGGCCTTGAGTTTGACACCCTTGATATACAGTATACAATATGCAGATTCAAACAAGCCAACCAATTAAACTCACTAAAACAAAATAAAAACTTTCCTTAACCTGTCTATAAAGTAACAAAGTTGGAGCCAAAGTGATCAAATCTGAGGGGCCATTCCTGAAAAGCCCTATTGTCAATTCAGTGATCAACTGTTCAGCATTCAACTGCTCACCCTCAATTAACAAGACAAAAAAGTTAGATAGCAGAGTCAGCAGAGAAATGTTTTGCAATAAATCATTGGTGAAAAGCATAAGGCAGCTAAATGTCATTGCCAGTGTTGATGCTGAACAGTGAATTATCAATATTCAATACACACACAGATGCACATTAAGATAAAAGTAACCTAACCAAAGAAAAATGGAGGAGGGGGGGGGGAAATCACTGAAGGTTGATTTGTAATTCAGAAACTTCTTAGGACTTAAAGCAATTAATCTTGTGTTAACATTACAGAACATGCCTAGAGGCAGTTGCTCTGCTCTACTCATCTTGCTTCGTAGCTGGCCATCTGGGATATTTGATATTTTGATGTCCTGTGTTTGAAATCTGAAAGCTATGGCTGGGATATGTAACTTCTGTTGACAAAAGGGTGACACCAGGCTTTGCTCAACATGCTAAGGGTCATGTTCAAAAAGGGGGGCAGGGTTTTTTTCCAGGAATCTCAGGAGGTAAAATGGAGGCATTACACATATGTAAAGATCTTAAGAAACTCATTCTGCTTCCATGAGCCCCAGTACAAATGCGAGTGGGAGGAGGGAGTAGACACCATCATCCCCCCCCTACCCAAACAGCCACCCAAGTGACCACCAGACGACAACGCCGCAACCGGCAAGACCAAACCGCAAGCAACCTAACCACAAAACTCGAAACCGAACGGCTAGTAGACCCCTGGTTCCGAGACAACCAACACATCTTGACAAAAAGAGATGACCTAGTGTGAAAAGGGATGAAACTCTATGTCCCAGAATCCCTATGCACCCTAATCCTCTAGAGGAGCCACGATGTCAAACCGGCAGGACACTTCGGGTTCCTAAAGACTTTACACTTAGCACGAAGGCAATTCTGGTGGCCCGGCGTAAAGAAAGACGTGGACAGTTATGTGAAAAGTTGCACCATCTGCGCCACAATGTAGAAACGACCAGGAACCCCACCCTCAACCCCCCGGACTCCTGTAACCGGTAGCAGAGCCAACGAGGGCATGATAGGACCGGCCAGTACGCTCCCACAGAGAGGGACTCCTCAGGGTGCAGTCAGCCAGACAATGTCAGCTGGCGACACCCAGGGGGAGAGCTTTCTGTGTGGCAGCACCAGCCCTCTGGAACGATTTGCCCCCGGAGATCCGTATGATACCTGATCTCTGGGCTTTTCGCCGTGCCCTAAAAACTTTTTTATTTTGTCAAGCTGGGCTGGCGTAAACCCCCCCCCCCCTCTTTTTATGGGTTTTAAATTAAAATTTAAAACCCATAAAAAGTTTTATGGGTTTTAAATTTTAATTGTCTATTGGTTTTTTTAAATTTGTTGGGCCAAAATTATTTAATTCTTTTACTAATATTTTAAATTTTGTATTGGAGTGCTTTTATTCTTGGCTGTATACCGCCCTGAGTCCATTAGGAGAAGGGTGGTATATAAATTTAATAAATAATAATAATAATAATAATAATAATAATATAGTGGAGTTGCCAAAAAGTGGGGGGAACATGATCTGGACTGTAATAGACTTATTCTCCAAGCAGGCACACTTCATATCCTGCAGCGGACTACCCTTGGCCCACGAGCCCCTCAAGTGGTAGTCCCAAATATTCATTTCCTAAGAGACCTAAAGGCCAAAAAAGAGAGAGGCTTAACTTTTTGCACCCCCTGGTTATGAGTTTTAATATGATTTTTTCTCTGCCCTAATAAGACAAGTAGCCATGGGTTTTAGGACCCCCAAATCTAAAGATCTTCTATTGTTTATTCTGGCTGATATATTTCGCCCCAGCACTGTCTGAGTGCACAAATGGTATGTGTATTTCTAATGGTGTGTGTATGCATGTCTGTGTGTGTACATGCGCATGTGCAAGCTTGCGCATGTGGAACAATGACTCCCACTTAGTCTGCCTTTCCCGGGGGGGGGGGTCTGAAAAGCGAGGCAAGGAAACCTTCAGAGAACAGTGCAGGCTGGAGGAAACTTTGACTTCCCTTAAATCAGGCCAGCTTTGGAAACCAGAGTGGAAGGCCCAGGCTCTCAGCGAGTTGTCCCTGGGATGAGTTTGTGGGGTGAGATCAGGGGTGCTATTAGCAGGTTCTGACAGGTTCTGGAGAACCGTTAGCGGAAAATTTGAGTAGTTTCGGAGAACCGGCAAATACCACCTCCGTCTGGCCCCAGAGTGCGGTGGGAATGGAGATTTTGCAATATCCTTCCCCCAGGAGCGGGGAGGGAATGGAAATTTTGCAGTATCCTTCCCCTGCCATGCCCACCAAGCCACACCACACCACACCCACCACACCACGCCCACCAAACCGGTAGTAAAAAAATTTGAATTCCACCACTGGGCAAGGTGTCCCTTGGCAAGATGGCCACAAGAAGGTAGCCATGGTGAGGTGGCCGCGGTGAGTTGTCCAATTCCATTTTGGGCCTATGTCACCTCTGTTTCTTGGTTTGATTTACCTTGTATGGCTGACACCAGTTAAGTCACAGCTACTGAATCAACACAGGCTGGGCAAAAAGCTCTGGTAGTCACAGCTTTATAGTAGGAGCTGTGCATCCAGAAGGACCTTCAGATTACAAATATGCTCCTTCACGGATACTGTATGCCCTTCCAAAGTCTCAATGGACAAGCAGTGTCCCCATCGTGCTTCAGTCTATTCTGTTCTATCCAGACTCTTATAGCTTCCATGCAGTAGAATAAAATATCCGTAGTATCTCCCATGTGAAGAAAGTTAGCACCCACCCCTCTCCTAGAAGAATGAAATATTCTAGGAAATATTAAAAAGGCAGAATATAATATTTACCTGGATGAGAAAGGGAGAAACAGATTTTTAAAGACAAAGAGCAGTTCCCTGCCCCCAGCAGTTATTTTAGTGCCAGCAGTTATTTTAGTGCCAGCCTATCAACAAAACAAAAGACCTCAGCTCCAGGGTGATGGGATTAAGACAGGACACAATAGGATTATCTAGCTCACCACATGGTGCAACCAAGCCCTTATATTACATCACCCAGCAAGGTTCAACCAACCTTAATTCAGACAACCTCAGCTGGACACCCCCCCCCACATAGCCCCCTGGGAGTCTGGCTGCAACCAATAGGACACATTTCTTGCACAGGAACAGGAAGCTCTAGGCAAGAAAGGGCCAAGAGAGGGTATAAATATTTCTCACTCTCCACTCCATGTGGTCAGCTACCCAGGGCTTCAAACCCATGTGATCCTGTTCCTCCAAAACCAATTTTTCAAGCAGCCTCCATGTTTTCCACTAGTGATCAAATTCTGGCTTTCATCAACCCAATGATGGTACTGTACCACAAAGTGCCAGTCTCTTATAACAGAAGCTTATCACATTATCAAGATGAAGTAGGGAAATTTGTAATACATTTCAAACTGAACAGGGGAAAATTACAATTGCTCCAATTTATGTTCCAAATGATAATAAAAACATTTTTTCTGAAACATATTTTCTAGTTACTTCTTGAAATTTGCAGAAGACATCTTGATTCATGGAGATATACATTCCGTTTCTCCTCAAATTTTGATAAATCCCATTCATATTAAAGATGTTATTACTACCTGTATCAGAAGATACTGAATTGCCAACCTGGAATTATAAACTTTCTTTCAAATTAATTAAACTCCTGATGTTTCTTTATTCACAGTATGGAAATCCAGTAAAGTGTTTATGAAAAGATGATTTATTTCTTTGGCACCGAACAGAAAGAAATCCACCCCAAAATAAAAAGTTATATTGCTGAATGACTTGAAGCAATTGGAATCAGGGATCAAGCAAAATCTGATATTGGATATAGAGTAAGGCAATTTGCAACTAGATCTTTTGAAAGTAAACTAGATTTATAAGGAAAGAAATGGATTCTGTTAAGCAGAAGAATTTTTAAAAAGCCAGATTAAATTAATTCACTTTAGGATAGAAGAAATATGTTTCATTTTCATAAAAGTTGATGAAATAGTCTGTCATATAGCATTGTCATCTATATGGAAAGCAGACTCACTAAGCTTGTAGAAGATTACAGAGTGCTTAGACACCTCACAGATCCTGAAATATACAGATCAACAAAAGAAAGCATTTATAATTGGGTATAAATAAACAGTTATGTATAACTGGGTATATATAAGAGGGACACGGTGGCTCAATTGCTAAGACGCTGAGCTTGTCGATTGAAAGGTGACCATGGAGACATCTTCAGACAGTGTTGGCTCTTCGGCTTTGAAACAGACATGAGCACCGCCCCCTAGAGTCAGGAACAACTAGCACATATGTGCAAGGGGAACCTTTACCTTTATCTTTAATCACTCAAAATGGCACAAAGGAACAGAAATTAAATCGGAATAAATTTTCAAGACCAGATGGTTTTTCAAACATGCAAAGAAATTTTTGACAAAACCACTAACGCATGAAAGAGAATGAAAGAGATATCTATAAAGCCAAATATTTCCTCCTTCATGGAGAAAAAGGCTTTTGTATCTCTGATTTACAAAGAACACAATGAGCCAAGTCATCCTGTCACATACAGATCTTGTAGATTACAAGCTTTTTACATGTATCCTAGCAAAAAGGTTTAACAATCTTTTAGTCTTGGATCAGACTATATTCGTCTCAAAGAGATACATGACAATACCAAATACACCTTGAATGCTATTGATAATTTTAATCAGAAAAAATAAGAAAGTGGCTAAGATTTGATGTGCAGAAAGCTTTTGATACTTTGGAATGGCTTTTCATATGTATGACTTTTAAAAAAAAGAAGCATTGCAGTTCAAGTTTCCTTTCGTGGAACAAGAAGTCAAGATAATTGCTCTATCGCAAAATTGCAATATTATGAAAAGAGCCAGACAAAACTACTTTCCCCCCTGTTAGATCGGCGCAGGAAAGAAGAAGTGACCAGCAGGGTTCAAGTAACAAGTTTTAATAACAAGAACTGAACCGCTTGTGCACTGCCGGAGCTCTCCTTATATACACTCCGGCACACGCACCGCCCACTGACAGGGATTCAAAACTCCCGCCGAAAGGATCTTCAGCCAATCCCAGGCGGATGTCCTTATAAGGACATAACACTCCTCCCCCCTAGTTCTTAGTCAGTCGATCAGGGAAATAGTCACTAAGATAAACAGGACGTCTACGTGCCCGCGTAGACCTGCGCAGTTCAGAGTCAAGATGGACACTCTCCCGGACGGAGGGTGTCTGCTCTGCTCGGGGCTTCTTCCCCGGTGCCGGGCTGGATCTGGCCGTCGAGGACGCGGGCACTGTGTCCGAACCTCCGGCCGGGTCACGGACCTCCGCCTGCGGGCGATGCTGGTCTGCCTCGTTCCTGCACGGATCGTGGAGCCGCCGGTGTGGATCCCTGCTCTTGGCCGGTCCGGAACTCCTGAGCCACGGTAGGTCCCTGGGTCTCCCTCGGGTCCCCTCTGGGCTGGGGTCGCGCCGGTCTGGGTCAGGGTGCGAGTCCGGCGGTGGTGGTTGGGTTAAGCCCCCGGGGTCTCCGGTCGAGTCCGGCTTACTCCCGGGGCGGCAGGCGGACGGAAATGGTGACTGGTCGGCTCTGTCGGGGTGGCGTAGGCCTACCTTGCAGGGGTGGTGTAGGCCCTCTCTGCGCGGTTGGTCTGGCGGTGGTGTCGAATGTTCCCTCTGGCCGCTGGGCTGCTCGACCTGGTCGGGTTGGTGCTGGCCTACCCTGCCGGGGTGGTGGAGGCCTTCCTTGCAGGGTTGGTTTTCTGCGCGGTGGGCGGGTTGTTGTAGGGTCTCCTGGAATGTTGGCTGGAGGTCCCCAACTCTGGGCTGCCGGTTGCCCACTTCGCAGGGTTGACGTTGGCTTCCCCTGCTGGGTTGTCCCCGGTCTACTTGCCTTGCCGGATCTGGTATTAGGCTAGGTGCTGGGGTGTTTGTTCGTCCCTCGGGTCGCCGGTCTCCCTCGTCTGGGTGGTTTAGGCTTACTTCGGCGGGGTGGTTTAGGCCTACCTCGTCGGGGTGGTTTAGGCCTACTGTACCGGGGTGGTTTAGGCCTACCTCGTCGGGGTGGTTTAGGCCTACTGCGCCGGGGTGGTTTAGGCCTACTGCGCCGGGGTGGTTTAGGCCTACCTCGTCGGGGTGGTTTAGGCCTACTGCGCCGGGGTGGTTTAGGCCTACCTCGTCGGGGTGGTTTTCGCTCACTTCCCTCCACCTTTTGCGGAGCTGGTCGAGATGACGTCTCACGATCTGTCCATCGTCCAGCTCAACGCGGTAGGATTTGGGACCGGTTGTGCTGTGTACTGTAGCTTTAAGCCATTTCGGCGAGCCGTGGAAATTCAGAGCGAAAACGGCATCACCGACGGAAAACTGGCGAAGTTGGCGACTGGCGGATGCGGGCACCTCAGAGGAGTATTGCGGGTGCAGTCTGTCCAGGGGTGACCGGAGTCTCCTGCCCATTAAAAGTTCGGCGGGGCATTTTCGGGTGGCAGAGTGAGGCGTGATATGCTGGGTAAGCAAAAAAGTGTCAATGCGCTCCTGCCAGTCACCCGGGCCCATTTTGGCGAGCGACTCCTTCGTGAGCCGCACCATCCGTTCAGCCTGCCCATTTCCGGCCGGTCTGTAAGGGGCAGAGAGGGCATGGCGAATGCCCAAGCCAGCCAGGAAAGCTTCCATGGGCACGGACGTAAGTTGGGGCCCGTTGTCTGAGACCAAAACGTCAGGGAGTCCATGGGTCGCGAAAAGGCGCCGGAGGGCACGGATGGTAGCTTCCGTTGTGGTGGATGCCATGGGGACGACTTCCAACCACTTGGAGTAGGCATCAACCACGATGAGGAGGTGGTGCCCATGAATGGGGCCAGCAAAGTCTATGTGAATGCGCGACCAGGGGGAGCTCGGAGTCTCCCAGGGCATCGGGTCAGATTGAGGCGGGGCGGCTCTGACTTCTTGGCACGGGCTACACCTGGCGACCCAATGTTCAATGTCTTTGTCCAGTGTCGGCCACCAGACGTAGCTCCGTGCCAGGGCTTTCATCCGGACAATGCCCGGGTGTCCTTTGTGCAGCGCAGTAAGAGTCCTTCGTTGAAGAGTGCTGGGAATCAGCACCCTATCTCCCCATAGTAAACAGCCGCGCATGGTGGACAGCTCCCCTTGCTTGCGGCTGAACGGGCTGAAGTCGTCGCTGTCAATTCGAGTCGGCCAGCCTCTCAGGACCCAGGAGTGGACTTGCCGGAGGATGGGGTCAGCTCGCGTGTGCGTCGCTACGTCGGCAGATGTCACGGGACAGTTGCTGTCGTTGTCAATATGCAGCAGCTCGAGCGTGGGGGCCGGGTCTTCCACGGATTCGGCGGATGGGCACCTGCTCAACGCGTCGGCGTTTGCGATGGCTTTACCAGGCTGGTGGACGAGGCTGTAGGAGTAGCCGGCGAGGAATATGGACCAGCGCGTCATCCGGGGGGACATGAATGCTGGGGTCTGCTTGTCCCCTGCTAGTAGGCCGAGGAGAGGCTTGTGATCGGTGACAATGGTGAATTGCCGTCCATACAGGTATTCGTGGAAGCGCTTCACCCCTGCAACAATAGCCAACGCTTCTTTGTCCAGTTGGCTGTAGTTGCGCTCAGCACTAGACATAGTCTTAGAGAAAAATGCGATGGGGGCTTCACGACCGGTAGGCAGTTCATGGCTGAGCACAGCGCCAACTCCGTACGGGGAAGCGTCACAGGTCAGTCTGAGGGGCAGTGTCTCATTGTATTGAATGAGCACACTTTCAGAGGTCAGAAGTTGCTTAACGGCTCTGAATGCAGACTCTTCCTCACGTCCCCACCTCCAGGAAACCGCCTTCGCCAGCAAGCGATGGAGCGGCTCAGCAACAGTGGCTTTCTGCTGGAGGAAGATAGCGTAGAAGTTAAGCAATCCAAGGAAAGCCTGAAGCTCCGCTTTGTTTTTGGGGCTGGGAGCTTCATGGATAGCTTTAACTTTTGATTTGGTGGGGTGGATGCCAGAACTATCTATCAGATAGCCCAGGAACTCGACTTCCTGTACCCCAATGATGCACTTGTCCCTCCGGACTCTCAAGCCCTTCTCCCTGAAACGCTGGAGAACTAGCCTCAGCCGGTCCAGGAGTTGAGCCTTTGAGTCCCCAGAGATCAGTACATCATCGAAATAAGGCACCACCCCTGGAACGCCTTGGAGAAGGCGTTCCATCATGGATTGGAAAATGCCTGGGGCTGCACTGACTCCAAACTGGAGACGGTTGCACTTAAACGCGCCTCTATGGGTGACAATAGTCTGTGCCTCCGCCGTTTCCTGATCTACTGGCAGTTGCTGGTAAGCCTGGGCCAGGTCCAGTTTTGCAAAAATTTTGCCCTTGCCGAGTGAGTGCAGCAAATGTTGCACTACTGGCACGGGGTATGCGCTCTGCGGCAACGCCTTATTGATGGTCACCTTGTAGTCGGCGCAGATGCGCACAGATCCATCCTGCTTCATGGGAGTCACAATGGGAGTTTCCCATGAAGCATGATCGATGGGTTCCAGGATACCTTGGGCAATCAGCTTATCTAGCTGAGCGTCTACTTTAGCCCGCAAGGCAAATGGAACCCGGCGGGGCTTGAGCCGAATTGGGGTTACCCCCTTGTCCAGATTAAAGGAGATGGGTTTCCCTGAAAAGGTCCCTAACTTACCATCGAAGACTTCTTGGAACTCTCCGATGAGTGAGTCGAGTTCGCCTGAGCTAATCTGGTGGATGCCTCCAATAGAAAGCCCCAGCGGCTGGAACCACTCCACGCCCAGCAGGGTCGGGCGGCTATGCTCCACGACGGTTATGGGAAGCTGGCCCTGGAACTGCTTGAAGGCGATCCGGAGGTTGGTTCTCCCGATGACGCCGATGGGGTTGCCGCCGAAGTCCACCAGCTTGGAGTGCAGAGGTTCAAGCTGGCGCTTGGAGAGATTCGGTTTCAGTCTCTTGACCTGGTGCCAGTCGATGATCGAATAGACGGAGCCTGAGTCGACTTCCATCGTGCACGGCAAGCCTTCTGCCAACAGTGTCACATGGAATTTTGTGGCACTGTTGGTGCTGGTGAGGGCGATCGTTGTCTGGTTCACAGCGCCGCCATGATAACTGTTGCGGTCGTCGCGATTTTGCTGGATTGAGGACCGTTTGGATGACCTCTGGGAGTCGCGACGACTTTCTGGATTCTGGGGCTTGATCGATTCAGGAACCGGATCAGAGGCTCTGCATGCCTCCGCGATGTGCCCCCTCTTAAGACAGCGTCTGCAGGTGGCATCCCGCCAGCGACAGGATTGGCGGGGATGGTGTCCCTTGCAACTGCCGCACTGAGCGGCGCGGCGGCCATCTTTTTGAATTTCCCGCCTAGGTGGGCGGGAAACTTTCAAAACGGTCGACTCTCCCTCTGAATCGGTTGGTGTGGCAGAGTCCTCGGACGATTCAGATGACGGTTTGCGGATCTTATGGATCCCTCGGGACTGGAGCATGGCAGCAGCGGCGGTCTCGGATGTTTCAGCAGCCGTAGCCTCCTCAAGAACGTCCTTCAGGGACAGTCTTTTTCTGCTCAGGAACTTCTTTTGGAGGTTGGCATCTCTCATCCCGAAGACGATCCCGTCGCGTAAGGCATTGTCAACGTTCTCAAATTCGCAGTTCGCAGCGATTTGACGCAATGCCGCCACAAATTCTTTAAGCGATTCGCCTTCCTTCTGATTACGTTGGCGGAAGGTAAAGCGGTTTGATATGGGGGTGCCCGTTGGTGCATAGTGGTCTTGCAGGGCAGTCTGCAGATCCACCCAGGACATGACTTCAATGTCCCTGGGTGCGACGAGGTTGACGGCGAGTTCCAGAACGTCGGAGCCGCAGTGAGCGAGGAAGAGAGCCCTCTTCCTCTCGTCGTCTAGGTTGTTGTAGCCGTTTCCCCGGAGGAATTGGCGGAAACGTATCATATACGAACTCCACTTCTCCCGGCTGGGGTTGAAGGGAGCCAGCGAGGCGAACGGCGCTTGCGGCGTTGCCATTTCTCAGACCGCGTCGAGTGACTTCAGCTCGTTATGGCGATCGTGCCACGCGGAGGTTCTTCTCTAGACCTTCGTCGCCAGTGTTAGATCGGCGCAGGAAAGAAGAAGTGACCAGCAGGGTTCAAGTAACAAGTTTTAATAACAAGAACTGAACAGTCTGTGCGCTGCCGGAGCTCTCCTTATATACACTCCGGCAGACGCACCGCCCACTGACAGGGATTCAAAACTCCCGCCGAAAGGATCTTCAGCCAATCCCAGGCGGATGTCCTTATAAGGACATAACACCCCCTCCCCCCATTATTTTACTGGAAGGTACAGCAAAAAAAAAAAAAAAAGCAAAACTTCAGAAATTAAATTGGCAAAACAGAACATACATTCAAATTAGATGTCAGTTATATTGTAGTCATAGTTACTTATTCAAAGGATTCCATGTGATCAGTAATGGACATTTCTGTAACAGTTAAGACAGATTATCATATGGAATCTACTACATGAAGAGGAAAAAGAGGATCTGCAACAAACAGGGCTTAATATCAGCACCTGGGAATTTGCTTGGCTAAAAACAATAAAGATTTATTCAAAAATAATTATTCGCCAATCTGGAAAAATATGGCAGACGTTTTAGGATAGAAAAAATTAAACGTATCTTGGATAAGAAGAGGATCAACAGTAAAAAATTAAAATCGTATCAAGGATTTTACTTCTCACTGCAAATGATCCAAATGAAAATGAAGAAAAGACACTGGAAATATTTCACAGAGGACACATAATTTTATTTCCTCAAATAAAATACTGAGGATCAAATAAGGATCCTAAAAAATACACACACACACACAAACACAAAGTAGATTAGCTGCACCAAGTTTTAAAATATGTCATCAAGCTAATATATTGACTTGAATTACAGATTGGAATGCAGGTAATAAATACTCAACTATGATGGCTATTGAGACCAGAATTTCTATTGCCAAGCAACGCAGTCTTAAAATGCAACTGCATTGTTTAGTAATGGCAGTCCTTACAATTTTGGCTGCTTTCATTAACTGAAACTTCATCATTTCACGTTGAAGAAAGAGTGAGATTCAGGGATAATACGTAAGGGAACCATGGTGAGCATTGCAGGGATGTGAGGGAGAGTTCAGTAAGGCTCAGTGAGGTGCAAAGGTGCATGGGAGGCATAAGAGTCAGGAGAATGCATGAGGATGCAAGAAAGATGTGGAGAGGATGTGGGAGGGTGCAAGAAAGGCTTGGGCAGGATGCATGGGGTACGAGGGGGCAAGGGGGCAAGAGGGTGTATAAGTAGCCAGGATGGTACAAGCCAGTGGTGGGTTGCCCCCAGTTCGGATCGGTTCTAAAGAACTGGTAGTAAAACTGGTGGGAGGCCCCGCCCACCGACCCCAATGTCACCAAAATGCTTCTGCACATGTGCAGAAGAGCACGCATGAGCGAAGCGAATGCATGTGAGTGGCCCCATTGCGAACCGGTAGTAAAGATAAGTAAAACCAACCGCTGATACAAACACAGAAAGACTGGGGGATAATGCACAGACGGGACAGGGAAAATTTATCCAAGAAACCAGGGGTGGGCTGCTGAGGGTTCGCAGGGATTCAGGAGAACCTCTCGCTAAGATTCTGTGCAGTTTGGGGAACCCCCAAATCCCACTCCTGGCTGGCTCCGCCCACCCAGCCAAGCCCCTCCCAGGAGTCCCCACGTGGACCGTTTTGAATGCAGATAAGTGCAGGGCACGCGCGGAGGATCAGGAAGGATGAAAAATAGGCCTATATTTCCAGCCTCCAGAGGGCCATTTTCACCCTCCCAGATGCTCAAGGAAAGCCTCCGGAGCCCGGGGAGGGCAAAATGGCCCCCCTGCCATGGTGCAGAGGCTGACTAGGCCACACCCACCATGGCTACGCCCACCCAGCAGCTGGGCAGAGAACCCCTAGCTAAAATTTTTGAGGCCACCCCTGCCAGAAACCCGCTACTTTCCATGTTGATTTTCCCATTGATTTTCTGAGTAATCCAGCAGAGAAAGTAAATGGTGATCAAGTGATTGTAGGGTGCATGCAACCAGTCATGTATAAGTGTGAGCTGGATGTCAACCATTCAAATCATAATCACTTGACCATGGGGAAGCTGAGGCACCTGGGATTGCAAAGACCAGTCATAACCACCATTCCTTCCGCATCACTGTAACTATGAATGGTTGCTGAATAAATGTTTGAAGTTGAGGGTTACCTGTATATTATTTATTGAGATTGTTTTTATCTTGCCTTTATTATTTTTATAAATAACCCAAGGCGGTGAATGTAATTAATGTTGAAATACCTCTATGAAAGGAATAGGACACCTAGAAAGTCTGCATAAATATCTTTGGTCTAATAAAATGTTCTGTGCATAAGAGATCACTCACTTATAATAGCTTATTGAAAGCGTAGGATACATATAAAAGACTAAGCCAAGGCTTATTACTCTGGCTTCAATATTAATTACTTTCATGAAGATGAATATGCTAAAACATTGGATCAGTGGAGAGATAATAATTCATATAGATTGCGCGGTCTAATCTAATCTCTATAAAAACAAAAGTGAAATCTTTTGAGAATCTCTGCTTTGGTATAGCCAGAAATGTTTCATTGCTTTGAGTACCTTCAAATAAGCGTTACAGTTCAAAAGGAAGACACCAAATGAAATGGTATACTTGGAATCTGCGTGAACTTTAATTGTTTATAACAGAAAATCCAGAATATCTAACAGAACTAATATACATAGATAGATTGTTGTTGAAATATGTTTCAGAAACTAAATAAGTCAAAGATTGCATGATTAAAAGGCTGCAGAATTTAAATAGCGCAATTGTCCCATGTGACAATGGGAATATCAATAGAAGATAAATATTCAATTTTTTGTGAACGTCATTCTCAGATAAAACTTGATGCAAAACTGGACACTGGAAACATGGAGACTGCTTGGAAAGATGGTTTAATGGTGGACACACACACACACACACACACACACAGAGAGAGAGAGAGAGAGAGAGAGAGAGAGAGAGAGAGAGAGAGAGAGAGAGAGAGAGATTTATACCTTCTGTTCGGGTGAATAGGTTGTTAAAAATGTTTTTAAAAGGTAAAAAAGGCTCTGATGATCGTGCAGCTCAGCTGTGATCGTCAGAGCCTTTTTCTACTTTAAAAAGCAAAACTTTCCGCACATGAGCAGAGGGTATAAAACGCAAAGCGACAACCGGGCGGGTGGGCGGAGCCTCGTGCCGCAATCGCTACTGGTCCTCCAAACCACCCACCACGATTGCTAACAGATCGGGCGATCCGGTCCGAACCGGGAGCATTTCACCCTTGGATCAAAGACTGTTGAGAGGATGAGGAGGGGAGCAAAAATCTTCCTTCCAATTTCCTGAAGAAGCAGGGCTCAGGACACTGGACATGGAGCTCATGTCAGGCAACATTTTTTTTTACATCTTCACTGTCTACAAATTCAAAGCAGCCCCCTCTCTGCTTTAGTGTAGTGTAATTTATAATAAAGTAACAATAGTGAAGGAAGCCTCCCACAATATACCTGATACCCAATTCATCCTACTTTAATGAATGCAAACACACCGTGGATTAGATGCTAATGCTATTCATTCAAAGATCACCCTCCAAGAAGCATGCATACGTAGAGGCAGCACTGTGGTTTACTCAAAGCTAACATTCATTGTTGCCCTTTTGACCTATCCTTCATAAGAATGGCATGCTAATGCAGGGGTGTCAAACTGGTGGCCTGCAGGCCAGGTGCGTCACATGCAGGCCACGCCCACTCCCAGCTCTGCGAAGGGGAAAATGTCATGATACGTCACATGAGGGCAACGTGACTCTGCAAGTTTGACATTCGTGTGCTAAAGCCATCACTCTAGCAACTCAGTCTTCAAAGAAACATAAACATTTACTATATAAAATCATTCCTTCAGACCAATAGTGGGTTACTACCGGTTCTCCCTGATTCGGGCGAGCCGGTAGCAGAGATGGTGAGATGAGAGTGAACCGGTTAGCTCTGACCGTCAGTTGGGCACCCCCGCCTGCCCCTGCGCTATACCTACCTATATTCGTTCATTTTTAGCCCAGCTAAATTTTAGCCCATGAGGCAGAGCCGATTGCCATGCCTCAGCTTGCGCGAAGCACAATGTGCTTGCGCAAAGCACAAGTTTGCTGTCTGTGCAAACGAAGCGCATGTGCAAGTAGCACCAGTTGAAACCCACCACTGCTTCAGACCAGCAGTGGGTTTCACATTATATTACTACCGGTTCACCACATGCATGCATGCTGATTTCATGCATGCATGTGCCTGGTTCACGCATGTCCCTGCCTTCCAGATATGCACCCGGCTTTACACACATGTGCTTTGCTCACATGCGTGCCTTCTGCGCATGCGCCCAGTCTCAAAAATGTGCCTAAATAGGATGGCAGAACCCACCCATGATTTCTACTACTGATTCGGGCGAATTGGGGCAAACCGGTCTAAACCAGCTGAATACCACCTCTGCTTCAGACACCACCCAGTCTATTAGTTTTCCCAAGAGAAACCAAACTAACAGCATCACACTCTATTTTTTAAAAAATTTAAATTTAAATTTTTTAAATAAAAATTTAAAATTTAAAACATTTTAAAAAATGTGCCACAAACCCCCTGATTAACTCTTCCAGGCAGTAAGAAATGTTAAAGCACTTTATTATCAAAATGTATATTTGTAAAGCCCCAAACAGTGATGAATAATTGGAATATATGTATGTGTACGTTATAGGCGGGACCGCCTTCTGCCACCAATTGCCTCCCACCGGCCAGTTCGCTCCCACAGAGAGGGCCTCCTCAGGGTGCCGTCAGCCAGACAATGCCGGCTGGCGACCCCCAGGGGGAGAGCATTCTCTGTGGTAGCCCCCACCCTCTGGAACGATCTTCCTCCAGAACTGAGAACAATTGCCAACCTCCGGACTTTTCGTCGGGCTTTGAAGACTTATCTCTTCCAACTTGCCGGACTTGCCTGATCCCTTCTACTTTTTAAAATTTTTTAGAGTTGATTGATTTATTTTAATGTCTATTCTGTTTTAAATTCTCAGCCTAATTTATATTTGTTTTTAGTACGATTTTAACTTTTTTGTATTGGTTTTTTAGTCGGCTGTTCACTGCCCTGAGTCCGTCAGGAGAAGGGCGATATATAAATCTAATAAATAAATAAATAAATAAATAAATAAATAAATAAATATATATATATGATTGATCACATGATAATGAGAGAGATGGTCTTTTATCAATTGGTGGGGCATTACACCTGCTCCATATGGTTAGAATGAACAGCAGGGCTGTAGCTATTAAGATGATTTCCCAAGCAGTAAAATAATCTGCCTCTATTAATCCATTGAGAAATTACTCTTTAAATTAATAGCCTTTTAGGTACAGTATGACCTTACTGAGGCATATTTTATATTGCTGCGTTAAATCTGGTTGATTGTGACTGGGCTTGGAAGCTAAGCAGGGTAATGCCTTGTTAGCATTTGGATGAGGGACTATCAGGTAACGGCACAGCTCTTAGGAAGATTAAGAAGTCAGAAGCCATCCTAAAAATTCCAGACTTGTTCCAAGAATGAACACATTTGTGTATAAAGTCATCCGATGGATAGCTTCATTGGGAGAGGCATAGTATCCACAGCTATGTATGGAAGGGTTTGTGTTGTGTCTTTCTCCGCTTGTTGTTATATTTTTGTCACTGTAGCTAGTGAAGATGGCTATGGAAGAATTTGCTATTTGGAAGCATAAGTCGTCTTGCTCAGAAGGTTGCCAGATATTTGAGAGTTGGCTTTCAAGTGAGGTCTCACATCCAACTGGGCTGATCTGCTCTACTGCATTGGCCTTTTGCTGAAGATTTTCTGTCTCTTTTCTAGCAGGGCTGGGCTGCTGGGGGTTCGTAGGGGTTCGGGAGAACCTCTAGCTAAGATTCTGTGCAGTTCGGAGAACCCCCAAATCCCACTCCTAGCTGGCCCCACTCACCCTGCTCTGCCCCTCCCGGGGGTCCCCACGCAGCCTGTTTTGGATACAGGTAAGTGCAGAGTGCACACAGAGGCTCAGCGAGGGCGAAAAACAGGCCTACCAGAAGTTTGGGAAGGCCAGAAACAGGGTTCTTTCTGGTCTCCAGAGGGCCTCTGGAGCGTGGGTAGGCCATTTTCACCCTCCTGGAGGCTCAAGGAAAGCCTCCAGAGCCCAGGGAGGGCAAAAATGCCCGCCCCCAACCCCCCATAGTGCAGGAGGCCAACTAGGCCACGCCTACCCAGCAATTGGGCAGAAAACCCCTTGCTAAAACTTTTGAAGCCCACCACTGTATATATCTGTCTGTCCTCACTGAAGTCCAAAATTTTACTATTTGACGGTAGTTAATGGAAGAGCAGTAGTAGTAGTACCAGACTCTGGCTTTTGTCAATTGCTATCTAAAAATTAGTTGGTAAGCTTTCTTCGACATTTAATTATAAAATACTACTGTTGTACTTCCAGCTCTGATCCTCTATCTCCTGAATTGCTTATTTCCATTTTCCCTCCCTTCCTACCTATTTTTTCCTCCCACCACATACAGTACTTACAGAATTCCTAATGAACATTTCTCACTTCAGCTGACTTAGCGAAGCAAATTATCTAGTTGATTCAGACTTTCTCTGGATGATTTGAAAAATTCATTTTTACTCACTGGTGAGATTAGTTCAGTGTATTATCTGGGTTGTATTTTAATTGCTGTAAGAATCCTTGGAGCCAATTTGAATTAAAAATCATACAAAAATATTAAAATAAAGAGGGGGAAAAATGAGCCCTGAATGGCCAGACAGCGAGGCTTGCCATATGTGGACTGTTTCATTTTATGACATCAGGGATAATAAAGGGATGTGCATACAAGCTAATGTCTTGAATAGATATATTTGGCAGTCAGCTTTGACTGCATACTAAAAGAAAGATAAATATTGTCAATTGTAAAATTTGGGGAGAAATAAAAACCCCACAGAAGATCCAAACATGAAATTACAATAACTGAATGCTTAAGCATTTTGTTTTAATTTTAACAGATACTACATATCAAAAATGAATACCATTGTTATATTATCTTTTGAATATAAAACCATAAGAACTATTAAAAACCACTAAAGAGGACGCAGAATATAAATGAATACAGATTGTGTATTAATATTAATACACAATCTGCATATTTTCAGCAGGAGGAATGTTACTCTGTTCATAGTACATGTTTTTCCCTAAGCAAACCCAACCTTACCTAGAGTCGATTTTCTGTTTTCCATCTCTCTTGAAACCACTTCAAGAGCAGGTTGCTTTGTTTTTCATGCATATATAGAATGCAAGAGTTGGAAGAAGACTGGGAAATCATCTAGTCCAACCCCCTGGATTTTGTGTTTTGTATGCAATAGATAGATAGATAGAATTCTTTACTGGCCACGTGTGATTGGACACACAAGGGATTTGTCTTTGGTATATATGCTCTCAGTACACATAAGGAGAATAAAATACATTCAACAAGAATAAAAAGATACACTTAGTGATAGTCAAGGTTACTAATAAGCTATCAAATCATACTAGGAAACAAATAGAAACAAGATAAATGGAAAGATACAGGCAACAAGCGCTTATTTCAGGGTTCAAAAAAATATTAAGTCAGGATCTTATTTTCGGGGAAACACGGTATGTATAGTTTTTCATTCACAGAATGCATGCAAATCAATTGTGTGTGTTTGTGTGCATTTTACTATATTCATTTGTGAACATTTAAAGTGATACAATAGTACAACACATCAATCTTGTTTTGGGGGAGTAGTTCCTTTGTCAAGAAAACAAAAAGTGGATGGAAGATGGCGTGAGACCCCATGAGGGTTTATATCATATTTATGTTTTCTTCTTAAGCATTACGTACCCTATTCATTTATCCTTGATTCAGATTAAGCAATGTGAAACGTTAATTCATTATTCATCATTCTCTCCATTGTTCAAGGCAGGCAGGGATTATGTAAGCAAAAAAATATTTTTGAATGTTTGATACTATCAGATGGAAAATGTGTCAGAGTTTGTTGCAAAAATCAAATCCAGAAAGCACTCACAGGTAAACTGAATCAGCAGGATTCATTAACTTCTTTATATGCATAATAACACATGAAGTAAATTTACAATACCAACAGCAGATTCTTCCAACGTGGTAGAGAGGAGAGATTGGTTTCAGTTTCAGAGTTGCAGACAGACTCAGAGCTTAACACAGACAAAGAGAACCTCCTCTATACGGGGCAGTTAAATTAAGCCTAAACCATGCCCAGGCTCCTAGCTGTCTCCAGCTCCCAAACAGCCCTCATTGACTGACTTAGTTGCTATGCCTATACATTGGCTGACCTTGTTACCATGTCCTACTCCAGCCAGTCCCCAATGGCTGACCTGTTGCCATGTCTATCCCAGTTCATGAACATTCTGACAAAGTCTCAAGATCTTAAGGCACTTCTAGAGCAACTTGTTCTTATTTATCTAGAGCACGGGTGTCAAACTCACAGCCCACAGTCCAGATGCATCACGCACTGGCCACGCCCACCTCCATTTTAGTGAAGGGGGGAACTCGCAATACGTCACGTGACATTGTGACAACACGAATTTGACATCCCTGATGTAGAGCCTCAGAACATGTTGAAACAAATGCAATTTTAACACGCTTTATTTTTATTTTCAAACTAAAAGCTTTACTCAGAAAAGTATTGCATAGACTCAGACCCTATTTAGAATGCAGTTGAACTTCCCAGGCTAAGTTTGATATCCAGAAAAATGGAGGATGGAGGAACCCAACATTCATGGTACCACATTTTGCATAATGGACCCGAGGTACTACAATTCCCATCTATTTATGTAAATTCTACCAACACTTTTCCAGTTCTAGATTGAACATAGAACATGTTTTATCTTCAGTTATAGAATACCATCAAAGTTGGAAGGGACCTTGAGGTCTTCTAGTCCAATCCACTGCTTAAGCAGGAGACCCTATAACAGTTCAGACAAGTGACTATCCAGTATCTTAAAAGCCTTCAATGTTGGAGCACTCACAACTTCTGAAGGCTAGCTGTTCTACTAGTTGATTGTTCTCACTGTCAGGAAATTTCTCCTTAGTTTTAGGTTGCTTCTCTCCTTGATTAGTTTCCATCCATTGCTTCTTGTCCTGCCTTCTGGTGCTTTGGAAAATAGGTTGACCCCTTCTTTGTGGCAGCTCCTCAAATATTGGAACACTGTTATCATCTCACTGTCAGCACTTCAAGCTGCATTTTCTCTAGTGCTGACATAAGAAGGAGAAGCAGAGGCGTCTGGAAAGGGATGTTTGACTTTTCACCTACTTATTTTCCCTGGAGATAATATCCCCTAGGAGATGGGATGGGAGGGGGGAATTCCTTTGAGCTGGAGCAGTAGATTAGGGGTAGAGTGACTTGGAAGATGGCCAATGAGTGCAGAGGAGTGGGGATAGGAAGGGAGGGTTTTGGGTCAGGAAGTCAGTGTTGGCTATGATGGAGTCGGAGCTAGAATGCCGTGATTAATAAATGAAAGATTTTCAACAAAGACTTTGTTTGAAATGCAATTTATTTGAGACGACCTCGAAATCTGACACTCACATAGTTCTTCTTTTCATTAAACTAACCATACCCAATCCTGGCAACCAGTCTTCATATGTTCTAGCCTCCAGCCTCTCAATCATCTTCGTTGATCTTCTATTCACTCTTTCCAGAGTCTCAACATGTTTTTTAATATTGTGGTGACCAATACAGGATGAATATTCCAAGTGTGGTCTTACCAAGTTCTTATACTCTAAAGTGATATTAACACTTCACATGATCTTGATTCACTGACTGGTAGTCTTCTGAGCTACCTTGAGTTATCTATTCAAGTGTCATTGCTTATTTTTATTTTACTTATTTATTTTTGCGATTTATATGCCGCCATTCTCCCGAAGGACTCAGGGCGGCTTACAACAGCAATCAATAATACAAATCACAAAACCACAAAATAAGTTTCAAAACCCCTTAAAAACCATTTTTAAAATTATTGCAGTTTGTGCAACCCCTGACAAATCAAGTTATTTGACGGAAGAGCCACATCTTCAGTTTGCGGTGAAAAGAGAGGAGGTCAGGGGCTATCCTGAGTTCGGTGGGCAAATCATTCTTCAATCACTGCACATGGTAACCATCTCTTTTTTAAAGAATGTTCAGGTTTCAACATCTATCTTTTCTTGTACATTTGTAGAACTCTTCATTCTGATATTTTTCCACATGCTCCATAAGATATGCACTCTATCCAGGGGTAGGCTTCAAAAATTTTAGCAAGGGGTTCTCTGCCCGGTCCAGAGGTTTTCCTCAAGCCTCCGGGAGGGCAAAAATGGCCTCCCCGGGCTCCGGAGGCCCTCTGGAGGCTGGAAACAGCCCCATGTCTGGCTTTCCCAAACTTCCAGTAGGCCTGTTTTTCACCCTCCCCAAGCCTCTGTGCACACTCTGCACTTACCTGCATCCAAAATGGACTATGTGGGGACTCCTGGGAGGAGCAGGGGGGTTGGCAGGAGTGGGATTTGGGGGTTCTCCAAACTGCACAGAATCTTAGCTAGATGTTCTTCCGAACTCCTGCAAACCCCCAGCAGCCCGCCCTGACTCTATCTTTCCTATTTGTCCATTCACACAAATAAGTGACACTCTAAACCTAATCTAAATAAAGATAAAGATAAAGATAAACCAAAATACAATGCTAATAACTTGATGGTAACAAAACGATGTATGTATAATTCATCAAAAATAGTTTGAATACTATCAGACTTGAAAGGGAAGCAATACTGAACATATTACTTATTGGGTGTTTCTGCCGATTCTCATTGCAGCACTCACCAATTCTGTGTCCCAGAATGCCTATAACAGGAGTATCAAACACAAGGCATGTGGGTCAGATACGGCCTGTGATGTGGTTGGATCCGGCCCACGGGGGCTGTCCTGAAAAATGTAAGGGGCCGGCCCATGTCGCTTTGGCCCAATCTACCCAGTCCGAAGAGGAAACATGCCAGCAGTTTGGGGAGTGGCATCAAGCTGGCCACAGCCACCCAGTTGGCCACACTCACCCAATTGGCCATACCTACCCAGTTGGCCATGTCTGCCTGGCCCTCTGAGGTCAACCACAGCCCTGATGTGGCCCTCAAATAAAATTGAGTTTAACACTTCTGGCCTACAATGAGCAGAGGTGGTATTCAGTAAGTTCTGACCAGTTCTGGAGAACCGGTAGCGGAAATTTTGAGTAGTTCAGAGAACCAGTAAATACCACCTCTGACTGGCCCCGCCCCCATCTATTCTCTGCCTCCCGAGTCCCAGATGATTGGGAGGAAATGGGGATTTTGCAGTAACCTTCCCCTGGAATGGGGTGGGAATGGAGATTTTACAGTATCCTTCCTCTGCCATGCCCACCAAGCCACGCCCACCAAGCCATGACATTCCCACCAAGCCACACCCACAGAACTGGTAGTAAAAAAATCTGAATCCCACCACTGACAATGGGAGCCATGTCTTTGGAGGGTTGTCCCACATTGCTTATGGAAGCACTCAGAGTTTTTGAAGGATATGGATTAAGTTGTAGATACTTGCTAAAGAGTGATTTTTCACCTGTTCAGTTTTCCATAGCAGATGCATGTTTGTATCTGTGTGTTCAAAACTGGAATCATACTGTCAATGAAGAATACAGTGGACCACTGTGAATGAATGAATGAATGAAAGTGATGGAACAAAATTGTTAGGTTTGCAGTGAGTTCTTACTTAGAAATGTCATTTTCTATCAAAAGCAATTTTCTCTGCTTTGTAGCCTCTCTGAAGATACAAAGATGCAATGGATGGATTAAGATTGCAATAGCAGCTTAGATTCCATTTCCATTTTTAGAACTTATATTTTTCTCCCCTACCCACCCATCTACCACCCCTTATTCGGGTTTTTTCCCCCTTAAACAGCTATTATTTATGAGGCCTCCTACCACATTTGCTATGGTCAATGTTTTAGTGCTCAATGTCAAAATGCTGCCATTGTTTCATCATGAAAAATAAAATCAAATTAATTTAAACTTTTCTCTTTCTATCCAAAATGTCCATAAACTTTGATTCTGCCATATTAATTCATTATTCAAATGTTAATGTAAATTGCTTATTTACAACCCTGATGACACCCAAAATGCATTGTTTATTTTCAGAAATTATGTAGAAATGCTTCCAATTTTCTATTGGTTCAGAATACACTCCCTTTAGCGTTCTTCTCTGAATACATATTCCAGTCGACCAAGTTGTTTCTTGCTATACAAGTAGAATACAAATGAAAGTTTGACTGAACCGCATGCATTAAAACCATTAAAAATACCTCTTCTACTTTCAAATTTAGTAGCCATCCCTCAACTTATAACATTTCATTTTTAATTCTTAGCCTGAATTGTATTAATTACCAAGGCTCTGCATGGTTATTCTGGTCTTAAATTTAAAATGACAGCTGGACCTCTAATACTGGTGGGCTGCTGGGGGTTCGTAGGAGTTTGGGAGAACCTCTAGCTAAGATTATGTGCAGTTCAGAGAACCCCAGTGGTGGGATTCAGCCAGTTCGCACCAATTCGGGAGAACCGGTTGTTAACTTTCTGAGCAGTTTGGCAAACTGGTTGTTGGAAGAAATCATTAGGGCAGAGAACCAGTTGTTAAATTACTTGAATTCCACCGCTGGAGAACCCTGAAATCCCACTCCTTGCTGGCCCCACCCACCCTACCCCACCCCTCTCAGGAGTCCCCACACGGTCCATTTTGGATGCAGGTAAATGCAGGGTGCATGTGGAGACTCGGAGAGGGAGAAAAATGGGCCTACCGGAAGTTTAGGAAGGCCTCCAGAGGGCCTCCAGAGCCTGGGGAGGTCGTTTTCACCCTCCCGGAGGCTTGAGGAAAGCCTCTGGAGCCCAGGCAGGACAAAAACACAGGAGGCCAACTAGGTCACGCCCATCATGGCCATGCCCATCCAGCAACCGAGCAGAAAATCCCTTGCTAAAAATTTTGAAGCCCACTCCTGTCTAATACATATGGAGATCCACAGTTTGGAATGAAAAAAAACCAAGATGCAGTAAAAGTTTACATCTTCTACTTTGAGAACCAGATTTCCCTATGAGTGAAAGGTGCTCATCCATTTTGCAGTTGGATGCTGGCTCACATCCAGGAGGGAGGAAGTAAAACATCCTTGGGGAACGTATAGAAGGGAATTCAATGTGAGTCTCCTCTACCCCACATCTCCCCACATCTTTTCCTGGTGATCTTCTCCCCAATTGGGAGAAGATCCTGGCATTATGATAATTCCATTCGTGGGTATGCTTTGAAAATCCAACAGATGGTGGTATTCACTAAGACATTGATGGATGTAGATTTCCCTCCCTCACTTTACAATTTGCTTTAGTTTAGTGATCATACAGTGTTCTCCTAGATGATCTGCATTGGTTTCTCCCATTAACATTTGGTAGGCAGAGGATGGGATGTACAATTATGCCACAAAATGAACTTAAAAGAAACACAGTAACTTTTGTCAACTTTTTTTCCCCCATAGAACAAAAAGTTAAATCTCTAGGTCATTGAATCCTATTCTAACTCCAGCTAATTGCAGTTAAATGCAATTGCATCATTTAAATAATTCAATCATTATAGCACCAGTGTTGCTTTCAAAGGAATCTAAGACAACAGTGCCCAAACTTTTGGGCTCCATGGAGTGGCAGCAGGGATGCTGATGGGGATGGGGGGAGGGGATGGTTTTGGGCACATAGCCCAATCCTGCGTATGCGCCAATAAAACTTCATTCGCTCGCCCGTTACTTGTGCAGCCTAGTTCCCAATGGGCAACGGATCGGTACCGGTCCATGGTCCAGAGTTTGGGGACCCCTGATCTAAGATACCGATTTAGGCTGATGAAGATATGGATATAGTCTATTCCAGCTCAGCAAAATGATCAGAATAGAATAAAACAACAGAGTTGGAAGGGACCTTGGAGGTCTTCTAGTCCAACCCCCTGCTTAGGCGGAAAACTTCTGGAGGCAAGTTATTTGCCACTGATTAATTGTTCTCACTGTCAGGAAATTTCTCCTTAGTTCTAAGTTGCTTCTCTCCTTGATTAGTTTCCACCCATTGCTTCTTGTCCTGCCCTCAGGTGCTTTGGAGAATAGCTTGACTCCCTCTTCTTTGTGGCAGCCTCTAAGGTATCGGAACACTGCTATGATGTCCTTCTTTTCATTAAATTAGACATACCCAGTTCCTGCAACCGTTCTTCATATGTTTTAGCCTCGTCCCCTAATCCTCTTTGTTGCTCTTCTCTGCACTCTTTCTAGAGTCTCCACATCTTTTTTACATCCTGGCGACCAAAACTGAATGCAGATTAGATAGATTCCTTCTATCTATTCATTAAATCCTACCTTGCCTTTTCATTACTAAAAACAGTTCCATTGCAGGAATTTATAGAATGGGAATGGGTACCTTTAATTTCGTGATTTCTGTGACTGGCCTCTCTACTTTCTTTAGCAAAAATAACTAACAACTTCAATTCAATATTAATTAGTGCTTTATATTTTCTGAGTTGCGGGCATTGCTTTTGTACGTAATAACACCTATAACTTCTACTTCAGTTTCTAATTAAACTCTTTGACACTCCATTAGTCTATGTGTGGTGGTATTTGCTGCAAAATCTTTTTTGGGATTACATCTTCCAATTAATAGAGAAAGGGGGGGGGGAAGAAACAAATGAGAAAAACACTGTTTTTAAATGGAAGATTACTGCTAAGAGAAAACTAGTAAGTTGGTCAATTTGCAGAAGAGAAGAAAACTCCCATGAGTTTATACATGGTTTGACTTTTTTTCTGAAATTACTGGCAAAGACGTTTTTAATATTGTTTAGAAATTTGGCCATGAGAAATTTCTCCTTAGTTCTAAATTGGATCTCTCTTTAATAAGTTTCCAACAGTTATTTCTTGTCCTGCCCTATTCTGCTTTGGAGAATAGGTTGGCCTCTTCCTCTCTGTGATAGCCCCTCAAATATTGGAAGAGTGCTATGACATGACTCCTAGTCTTTCTCTTCATTAGACATACCCAGTTCTCGCAACTATTCATCATATATTTTACTTTCCAGTCCCCTAATCATCTTTGTTGCTCTTCTCTGCACACTTTCCAGAGCCTTAGCTTAGTAAACCATGGTGATCAAAACTGGATGCAGTTTTGTGTAAGTGTGGTCTTACCAAAGCAGTATATAGTGGTACTAACACTTCACGTGATCTTGAATCTATCCGTCTATTAATGCTGCCTAGGACTGCATTACTGTTGTTGTTTGGCAGCTGTAGTACACTGCTGGCTCATACTTAATGGGTTGTCAACTAGGACCCCTAGATCCATCTCACTATTACTGCTGTTGAGACATGTACCACTTACTCTCCACTCATGCATTTGGTTTTTCTCATCTAAATGTAAAACCCTACTTTCTCATCACTGAACTCCATTTTATTAGATAGGGCTCTGTGTTCACGTCTGTCAAGATCCTTCTGGATCTTGAGCCTTTCTTCTAAATCTGTTAATCTGTTTTAAACTATGTGGGGTGTTTTAATTCTGTCCAGGCCAAATTTATTTAATTTGATTTTAGTTGGGTTTTAAATTTTGTATATATATATTTTTATTGTTGGCTGTTCACCGCCCTGAGTCCTTCGGGTGTAGGGCGGTATATAAATCCAATAAATCCTAAATCCTAAAGTGTTGTCTATCCCTCCTGGCTTGGTGTCATCTATAAATTTGATGAGTTCCCATTCTATCCCTTCATCAAAATCATTCATGAAGATGTTGAAAAATACTGAGTCTAAGACAGAATCTTCTGACATGATCTATTTTTGACAAACTCATATTGGCTTCTAGTAATAGCTTTGCTAAGGGGATGTGGTGGCTCAGTGGCTAAGATGCTGAGCTTGTTGATCGAAAGGTTGACAGTTCAGCGGTTCAAATCCCTAGTACTGCATAATGGGGTGAGCTCCTGTTACTTGTCCCAGCTTCTGCCAACCTAGCAGTTCGAAAGCACATAAAAATGCAAATAGAAAAATAGGGACCACCTTTGGTGGGAAGGTAACAGCATTCCATGTGCCTTTGGCGTTTAGTCATGCCGGCCACATGACCACAGAGACGTCTTCAGACAGCGCTGGCTGTTTGGCTTTGAAATGGAGATGAGCACCAAAGCTTTGCTGGTTTGCAGATCCATTGATTATCTTCCCAGGATCTTCCCAGTGGACATCACTCCCCAGTCCCGTTATACTGACCCTTATTTTATGATCAGCATGTTTTGTCTCTTCTTTATGATAAAGTGTTTACAGACCACCAGTCAAAAAAAAATTACACTCTACATTTTTTCCTCAAAATCTTATTCAGTTCTGCAAGAAATAAGTTAGTTTCATATGAGATGTACAGTTATGGATCTTAGACTCTATATCCCAGATTACTAATGATTCCACATCCTGTCTGCCAACTCATATTTGATAGTAAAGCAAGCCAGGTAGGAGCACCTGGCACAATAATGATTGATCTTAACAGTAGGCTAATGTGTCATCTGAACAGACTTATCAAGGTCATTATGATAAGAGAGGACACATTTAGAAAACATGAGACAAATTGCTAAAGAAGGGTAGAATTGTTAGGTTAAATAGAAACTTAAACTTTGTTAACTTCATTTTGATTTACAGTCTATATTATATTATAATGACTATTGGATTATGTTCTAAAGCCTTAAATTAATACAAAACACTTGATCAATATAAGATGTGATATCAATCTAACACTATTACTCTGACTTTTTTATTCTCTCTTTGTAAATCCCTTTTCTAAATTTCTTTTGGTTTTCTTACTTTTCTGGTTTTTGATTGTGCTTTTAAATACTGGATATCAGAAGGCCCTCTCAATTCCTGGCAAATAGATGAGGAAGAAATGGAGGTAGTGACAGATTTTATTTTCCTGCACTCCAAGATCAACGCAAATGGGGACTGCAGCCAAGAAATTAAAAGACGCTTGCTCCTGGGGAGGAAAGCTATGGCAAATCTAGACAGCATACTAAAAAGCAGAGACATCACCCTGCCAACAAAAGTGTGTATAGTCAAGACTATGGTTTTCCCAGTTGCAATGTATGGCTGTGAAAGCTGGACCATAAGAAAGGCTGAGTGCCAAAGAATTGAGGCCTTTCAATTTCGGTGCTGGAAAAGACTCCTGCAAGTCCCTTGGACTGCAAGGCAAACAAACCGGTCAGTCCTGACTGCTCTTTAGAAGGCCACATCCTGAAGATGAAATTGAAATTCTTTGGCCACCTAATGAGAAGGAAGGACTCACTGGAGAAGAACCTAATGCTGGGAAAGATTGAGGACAAAAGAAGAAAGGAACGACAGAGAATGAGGTGGCTGGATGGAGTCACTGAAGCAGTAGGCATGAGCTTAAATGGACTCAAGAGGATGGTAGAAGACAGGAAGGCCTGGAGGAACATTGTCCATGGGGTCGCGATGGATCAGGCATGACTTTGCAACTAACAACAACAACAAAATCAGAAGTGTGAAGGAGGATGGCAAAATCCTGACAATCTCGTAACCCTACCATACCAACTTATTTTCACCAAGCTAAATTTTACAAACCTCTCAAAAAAAGAAGCTTGCAAAATTCCATGCATCCAATGATCCAAAAGCAAGCTTTTTAATGCAGAGATGCAACTGAAATAGCCTACTCCCTTGTGACCACCAATTCAATTGTCTTCATTATTTCAGGCATGCGGTTCCGACTTCAGATGATTGTCTTAAAAGTATAGCGGCAGTTTGTTTTAAAGTCATTTGAATTATTAAAGGTTAATGCTGACATCTTAAATTATGCTAAAAGTGCTAGTGACAATGGCCACTGATACAACAGGCATCAGATGTCCTGACATCCCCTGGTTGGAAAAGTTTACTCTAACCATCATTAAAGACCTCACAGAGAAGGAATTGAAAAAGTGCCTCCTCCACGTTTCTGGTTCATAGATAATGGAGACATCATTCAGCCTTCCCAGTTTCCTGGCTGAGAACCTGGCTAGTAAAAGGTAGTCCTGGAAAGTGCTGAATTCTTCCCCAGCTAGTGGTGCAACTTAAATTCAAATTGTGAAAAAAGCAGACTAGAATTCTTTCAGGTAAATGGAAGATTGGGGAGAAAAAAAACAGCTTTGATGAAAAATGTGCATTATTTTGGAACAAAGAACAGTAAAAGGAGATTTTTTCTGCTCAGTGGTTGTGAAAATGAATGGAAGCCGTTTGGATTTATGAGTGAATCTGCAGCTCTCACAATTTACTGGTAAAAACCATGAGTCTATTTATTAGAACTATGGATGGAATGAAAACGTGCTTAGTTCCATGTTTAGGATTTGATACAGATCAGTTCTAGTCAAGTATGGCCCAGACAAGCTAAAACGAGTGGTGAAATCCATTTTTTTTACTACCGGTTCTGTGGGCATGGCTTGGTGGGCATGGTGTGGCTTACTGGGCGTGGCTTGCTGGGTGTGGCAGGGGAAGGATACTGCAAAATCTCAATTCTCACCCCACTCCAGGAGAAGGATACTACAAAATCTCCATTCCCACCCCACTCCTGGGGGAAGGATACTGCAAAATCACCATTCCCACCCCACTCTGGGGGCTAGCCAGAGGTGGTATTTGCCGGTTCTCTGAACTACTCAAAATTTCCACTACCGGTTCTCCAGAACCTGTCAGAACTTGCTGGATTTCACCTCTGGCTGAAACCCAGAACCTCATGTTTGTTTCAAGCCTCGTCCAAGACAAATCCTTGTCCAGGACACATCTCCACTGTAATATCCATGCATCTAAGTAGCCCATGTCTTGCCTTTCAAGTCATCCTAGCCTGTTGCCAGGCAACCACTTAGCCCATAGCACAAACCCTTTGCCTGGAACATCTGCGCCTAGAAACAGAATGTTGCAAATCCAGATGGAACACATCTGCTTTAGCCTTGGCTCCTCCTGAATATGCCAGTCCACACAGAAACAAATCATTCTTGCATGGCTTATAGGCAACATTCCAACAGCTTATATACTAGAAAGTTAGACACAACTTACTTTTAAGGTTATATATCTCCCCTCCCCCCGCACACCCCCGTTTTAGGGACTTTCCCACTGCCAAGTCAGCCATACATGTCAATCAGCTGGTCTTCAGGTTTTTGGCACACAGATGTGCACCAACCAGCTAGTCTTTGCACACGCTGGAGCACTGGAAATCCGAAAACTAGCTGGCTAGTGCACATGCCTGGTTTGGGGGCCATTTTCAGGCTGCTTTTCAGGCTGCTTTCCGGGCCGTTTTCAGGCCATGTTTCGGGCCAAAAACAGTTCAAAAAACAGCCTGAAAACAGTTTGGAAAACATCCCAGAAAACAATCCAGAAAACAGCTCAGAAAACCCTGGAAAAAACCCTGAAAACCCAGGAAAACGTCCCAGAAAACACCCCAGAAAATGGCCTGTTTTTTGCCCATTTTCCAGCTGTTTTCTGGCACTCTGGTGCCCGCGAAGACCAGCTGGCTAGCATACATGCCTGTTTTTGGCTGTTTTTCGGGCCGTTTTCAGGCTGTTTTTCAGGGCATTTTTTGAGCCGTTTTTGGGTCATTTTTCAGGCCATTTTTCAGGCCAAAAACAGTCCAAAAAGTGGACTGAAAATGGTTTGAAAAATGGCCCCAGAGAACGGCCCAGAAAATGGCCTGTTTTTTGCCCATTTTCCAGCCATTTTCTGGCACTCTGGTGCCCGCAAAGACCAGCTGGCCAGCACACATGCCTGTTTTGGGCTGTTTTTCGGGCCATTTTTCGGGCCGTTTTCAGGCAGTTTTTCAGGCCATTTTTGGGGCCATTTTCAGGCTGTTTTTCAGGCCGTTTTCCAGGCCGTTGTCGGGTCATTTTCCACATCATTTTTCAGGCCAAAAACAGTCCAAAAAATGGCCTGAAAATGGTTTGAAAAATGCCCCAGAAAATGCCCCAGAAAACACCCCAGAGAACGGCCCAGAAAACAGCCTGTTTTTTGCCCATTTTCCAGCTATTTTCTGGCACTCTGGTGCCCGCAAAGACCAGCTGGCCAGCACACGTGTGCGCCAGAAACCAAAAGAGCAGCTGGCGATGGCACACATGCCCACAGATAGGGCTCTGTGTGCCACCTCTGGCAGGCATGCCATTGGTTCACCATCACGGCCTAATACCATCTTCATCAAATGGTTGTCTTATTTTATTCTTGAAAACCTCCAGGGACTGGGCACTAACAATTCTGGGAGGCAAGGTGTTCCATTGATTAACTGTTCTCACTGTCAGGAAATTTCTCCTTAGTTCTACATTGGATCTCTTTTTAACAAGCTTCCACTGATTGTTTCTTCTCCTCTGGTGCTGTGAAGAATAAGTCATTCTCATCTTCTCTATAACAGCCCCTCAAGTCCTGGAAGACAGTTATCATGTCACCTCTAATCCTTCTCTTCAATAGACTAGATATATCTAGCTCCCTGAACTGTTCATTATACTTATCCGCTATACTTAGCCTGTTTCTAGAGATTTAGTCCCCAGGATATTTATCATCCTAGTTGCTCTTCTTGCATTCTTTCTAGTGTCTCGGTATCTCTTTTATATATATATATCATGGTGACCAGAACTGGATGCAGAATTCCAAGTGCAGCCTCATTAGTGCAGTATAAATAATATTGATAATATCTTGATGTTATCCCTCTGTTGATACAGCCTAGGACTTCATCAGCTTTGCAGTCCTAGGATGCATTGACATCTAGATCAGGGATGAAATCCAGCAGGTTCCGACAGGTTCTGGAGAACCGGTAGTGGTCATTTTGAGCAGTTTGGAGAACCGGTAGCGGAAATTTTGAGCAGTGCAGAGAACTGGTAATGGAAATTTTGAGTAATTCAGAGGACCAGCAAATACCACCTCTGGCTGGCCCCAGAGTGGGGTGGGAATGGTGATTTTGCAGTATCCTTCCCCTGGAGTGGGGTGGGAATGGAGATTTTGGAGTATCCTTCCCCTGCCACGCCCACCAAGCCACACCCACCCACTAAGCCACGCCCACAGAACCAGTAGTAAAAAAAATGTGGATTTCACCACTGATCTAGATCCCTTTCTTGAGCCAGGTACACTATTCTATGCCTATGCATTTGTGTGGTTTTTTCCCTGCCTAAGTACATGACCTTACTTTTCTCACCACTGATTTGCACATCTTGTTGAATAGGGCCCAATGGTCAACTATGTCAAAATCCTTCTGAATCTTGAGTCTATCTTCTAAATTCCCAATTCCACCACGCACACACACCGCCCCAGTTTTGTGTCGTTTGCAGATTTGATGATCTCCCTTTCTACCCTGGTATCTAGATAATTTATGATCTACGCAAGGTTACGAAGGAGTTGAATTTTTTTTTCTAGACAGATGTTAGCAGACAGGATCCTCATTCAAATGGTTAGTAGAAAGCGGTGGCCTGAAAAGTGCCAGTTATAATCCCAGAAGCAAGAAAACGTTTTAAACACTTCCAAAGTCATAGAACGCCAAATTGCTAGCCAGTCCAAGAGTCAAGGGTTATGTAGGAAGTTAGCACTCACCCCTCTCCTAGGAAAATGAGATATTTTAAGAAATATTAAAAGGGCAGAATATTTCCCCTAAAAAGGAGGCAGAAACTCAGTCCTCCACCTTTATCAATGGGCCATTAAGGCCTGGGCCACTCTATTCTACATAAGAAAGATCTACCTCCTTCAGGCAGAGCCATAGTCGGAATTGCCCAAAGCCCTTTCATTACATCATCACCCAATAAGAGTCAACCAAGCCTGGGACTCAAAAGATACTCCCTCCCTCCCTCCCTCCCTCCCTCTCTCTTCCTCCCTCCCTCTCTCTCCCTCTCTCTCTCTCTCACTAACACATCTGTTTTTCTATAAAGGTCCATCAACCATGGATTATCTGTAGCTGGAATAATGGTTAAGCATCTACTTCTAACCCAGGAAAATGAGAGCAAAAGTCTCTGCTGCTCCAGTCATTTTTAAAGTTATCTAAGGGGTGAGGAAAGGAACTGGCAAACTACTGCCAAGGATCTGTAATAAGACCTGAAGGCAACTCTTGTAATAGAAGCGTCAAAGTCATGATGACAACTGCAACTATCTGATCAAAGTCCTGCTCTTTTTATCCTATGATACAGTTAAAAGGGGGCAGGGTTTTGCAACCACCATTTGACTTTTTTGATCCCCAAGAAGCAGGGCCTTGTAGCATTATAGGCAAATAGAATAGAATAGAATAGAATAGAATAGAATAGAATAGAATAGAATAGAATAGAATAGAATAGAATAGAATAGAATAGAATAGAATAGAATAGAATAGAATAGAATAGAATAGGAGCCCGGATAGCTCAGCAGACTAATGCATTGTGCATTGGGATTAACTCCAGCTGTCTGCAATTATTGCAAGTTCGAATCTCACCAGGCTCAAGGTTGACTCAGCCTTCCATCCTTTCTAAGGTAGGTAAATTGACGACCCAGTTTGTGGGGGCAATAAGCTGACTTTGGATAAAATATACAAAAGAATGAAGGCTATTGCTTAGCGCATTGTAAGCCACCCTGAGTCTCTGGAGAAGGGCGGCATATAAATCTAATTTTTTTTAAAAAAAATAGAATTTTTTATTGGCCAAGTGTGATTGGACACACAAGGAATTTGTCTTGGTGCATAGGCTCTCAGTGTACATAAAAGAAAAGATACGTTCGTCAAGAATCATAAGGTTCAACACTTAATGATAGTCATAGGGACAAATAAGCAATCAAGAAACAATATCAATATAAATCGTAAGGATACAAGCAACAAAATTACAGTCATACAGTCTATAAGTGGAAGGAGATGGGTGGTGGGAACAATGAGAAGATTTATAGTAGTGCAGACTTAGTAAATAGTTTGACAGTGTTGAGGGAATTATTTGTTTAGCAGAGTGACGGCGTTCGGGAAAAAACTGTTCTTGTGTCTAGTTGTTCTGGTGTGCAGTGCTCTATAGTGTCATTTTGAGGGTAGGAGTTGAAACAGTTTATGTCCAGGATGTGAGGGGTCTATAAATATTTTCACAGCTCTCTTTTTGACTTGTGCATACTCAATATGTCCAGCAAAATTCTTTTATCCAAAGAAAACCGACTTGTTTTCTTTGGATAAAAGAACTTGTACTGTTGTAACTTCTCAGTTCTTCACAAGAAGAAATTCCATATTACCATTTCCAAATGTATTCTAATAATATAAAGCAGGAAAGATTACGATCAAATTGCTCAATGTTACAAAAACAAATAGAACCTGAATAGCATAGATAAGCTGCGCGGTCAGTCCAAACAACTTTTCAGAGTACAACCGATGAAAATAGAAGTTCCACATCCTGATTTATATGCTTTGCTCATTCGAAATGTTAAATTGCATTAGTAACTCTTGTGAACAAAGAATATTGCCCTCCAGAGCAAAAGAAAATAGATAAAGCGTCTATGATTGATGATAGCTTTTTTGACTTAAGAAGATGGTACTAAGCCTTCAAAACAACAAATAATAACACTGGAGAAACAAGAAGATAATTTTTGTTATCAGACTGATTAATTAAAAACAGTAAACCAGTCTCACAAAAGAGGATGCAAGCAACTTTGATTCTTTATAATCTGCTAATGAAATAAATGAACATTAATTCATTATCTTTTTATTATCACATCATTAACGGCATGGGGATACAATGCATGCTGGAATAAAACTCCCCAACCACACCCATCAAGCTTAATACATTTCTAAGCATCAACTGTGTTTTTCTCTTCTGTACTTTGAAAAACAGAGGCCCTCGGAATAAAGGAAGGCTTCAACTCCCAGCCTGCATCTGAATGCCTCTTTGCAAGTGGTTATTAACACCTCATTAACATACCATTTTGAAGTGCATTGAAAGGGTATTTAAAGCCCCTGCTTTGTTTATGCTGTCATAAAGAAAGCCTTGCTTAATGAGATGGTAAAAGAACAGATGCTGTGATAAGAGATCTTCAGGAGCAAAGAAGCAAGGGAGAGAAGGCAATTTTGCAGCCATGCTTTAAAGTCACCTAAATATGTTTCTAGATCAGTGGTCACCAACCAGTGGTCCATGGACCACTGGTAGTCCAAGAGAAAATTTTGGTGGTCCGCAGAAAAATTATTTGCATTTTTTTAAAAAATTTGATTTATATGCCGCCCTTCTCCGGAGACTCAGGGCAGCTTATAATGCGTTAAGCAATAGCCTTCATACTTTTGTATATTTTATATAAAGTCAGCTTATTGCCCCCACAAACTGGGTCCTCAATTTATCTACCTTAGAAAGGATGGAAGGCTGAGTCAACCTTGAGCCTGGTGAGATTCGAATTTACAGTAATTGCAGACAGCTGGAGTTAATCCCAATGCACAATGCATTAGTCTGCTGAGCTATCCGGGCTCGCAATTTTTTATATTGCACTCAATCAGGGGTCCTCAAACTACGGCCCCTGGGCCGGATATGTGCAATGAACATTTGTGTTGCTGCAGAGAGTCTCCCCCTTCGGGGTCTATTTGTGTGGGTTGGAAGGGGACAGAAATTCTGATTTAGGTTGGGGCTTTGGGAGAAGGCTGGAGGGAAATGCCACTGGTGGCGAAGAGCCGGAGGGCCTTGTTCCACTGGGACTGCATCATGGCCTGGAACTGGCTGATTATCTCAGCCCGCTGAGCCTCAAGGCGCCGGTACCTGGCCTTGTACTCCCGCAAGTCTTCCCTTTGTTTGGAAAGCCTATGCTCCTAGTCCTCAGTGAGGTACTTCTGCAGAGCCTCTTTCTCAGTCAGATCCAATATGAACTGAGCTGTTTTGCAAACTCTTTCTCATGGTGACTGCTTAGCTCCAATAACTGCTTCTTACTGGGGCAGTAAGGAGCCTGGGAAGGCAGGTGACGAGGGGCTGGGAAGGGAGGGTCGAGTAGAGACTGGCGAGGCGATCATTAACAAGCAGTGGATTAGAATTTTCAATGCCCATTTAAATAGGAAATCCATTTTCAAGTGTGGTAATGTATCTGAGCAGCTTATTTGCCTTTCTTTACCAAAACATTTTCCCACATATTTTTTAGCTTCTTTCACTAGAACTATATATCATATTCCAAGCATTTGTTTTCAGACTATAAAAATATATCTTTCTATGAATTAGAAACAGCAACCAAAAAGAGTTATCTTGATTATGTAGTTGTCCTGTGCTCTTTCTATAATTTGAAATTTCTATTTACATGGAATGATATAAAAATAGTTGTTGAAATGATCTTTCAGATGTAGAAGTTGAACATTCAGCAACAGCGAGAATGAAAAGAGATGGATGCTTCCAGTGACTGATCTTGTTCTGTGCTGCCAGTTATACACATACAGCCGGTTCTGATAATGAACTCAAGGTATTTATTGCAAACATAAATCTTTCGCAAAAGGGAGCACAAAGCACTCTGCAAACTCAAACTTTCTATGGAGAAAACAGGCACAAAAAGCTTACTTGTGCAAAAGGGTCTAGAGAGACGCATCTCAAGATCAGGAATATCCAGGAACAGTCCATTTCCTATCCAAGGTTTCTGATAATTTAAAAACCATGCAGAGCCAGAGAAACAAGTAAGAATCTCCTAGATACTGTATATCCATGAGGATGAGAGTAGTTTAGGTTTAAATCTGGCAAGATTCTGTCTATATGGTGTGAGCAATAAAGAACTGAACTTTGGCTGGATTGTTCTATCTCAGTGTTGGCAAACCTTTTTGGCACCAAGTGCCAAAACAAGAGCACATGTGCACGCGTAGGGCAGCGCCAGAAACTGGAACAGCAGCTTCCAATCCTTTTCTCCTTCACTTTATTTCTGAAAATCTATTCCGGGTTGCTTTGTTCAGGAGAGAAGCCTCTAATATTTGCCCTCACTTTTGTTTATAGTTGATTTTATCTTTTTAAAAAATCTTTCTGTTTATTCATTATTGCACAGAACTCTTCTGTAGGACTGGCTGACTGCAATAATCAGCAACGTTTACTGTGAGGATTCTTGAATTAATGTAGGGCACCTTAATTTTTTGTCCTTAAAGTTTTCTTTACGGTTTTCGAACATAGCTAGAAAAGTCTTCTTCTTCTTCTTCTTCTTCTTCTTCTTCTTCTTCTTCTTCTTCTTCTTCTTCTTCTTCTTCTTCTTCTTCTTCTTCTTCTTCTTCTTCTTCTTCTTCTTCCTCCTCCTCCTCCTCCTCCTCCTCTTCTTCCTCTTCCTCTTCCTCTTCTTCCTCTTCCTCCTCCTCCTCCTCCTCTTCCTCTTCTTCCTCTTCCTCTTCTTCTTCTTCTTCTTCCCCTGGCCTTTAAATCTTAATCTTAAAATATATCAGCTTGGTAGAAAAGATGGATGTGTCCTTTAAATATTTGGTGGATGTTGCTTTAGAACAGGGGTCTCCAACCTTGGCAACTTTAAGCCTGGAGGACTTCAACTCTCAGAATTCCCCAGCCAGCTCGCTGGGGAATTCTGGGAATTGAAATCCGCCAGGCTTAAAGTTGCCAAGGTTGGAGACCCCTGCTTTAGAAGAAAATCCACTTCCTATTTGATGGGAGCTCAGAATAACAGTGGTGCATTCCCCCCCCCCTTTTTTTTTTTGCTTCCTCCTCTACTTTTGCATTTACTATTTTTTTAAAAAAAAAAACTCAATTCCATATTTATAATGATATGCATGCTTTCATTTTTAATGATCATCTACTGTTCAATTACCTAACCCTAGAACACAAGCTTTCAGTAGTTTTTAACACTGAGGACATTTTAACATTTCCATAACAGCACAACTTGCTATAACCTTTCCGTGAGCAAATTGACTAAGAAAATAAAAGTTAATTAATGCAGCTCGGATAAACCATGAAATTGTAATCTTCATAGTTATGGCTCGTTCACAGCAAACAAAATTACGCAAAGCAGATATTTGTTGGCCTGTTGATGATAACATCCCTGTGCTGATTTGTTATTTCAAACATTTAAAGTACCAAATGCAATTAGTTAAATTCAAAACACAATCAGAACAAGGTTGATATATAAGATGATAAATTTGCAATATAAAAGTATCAAAACTTGTTCAATTGTCTAGCTAAGGGCCCAAGGCCAAAATCTTTAAAACGAAGAGTTGTACCAAGAAAAGATGCACACATGGATGGATGTCTTTGCCCATCCTTTCCCACATCCTGTGCAACACTCAGATCCTTCTCCCCCTCCCTTCTTGTAGCATCATTGCTCTGATGCTACAACAATCAAAGCAACAGGAAACAGGCTGTTCTTTCATTCTTCCATAGGTCCATGAAAGCTTTGTGGCAAGAAAAACAAAACAAAAAGAAAGCGTTGTTTCAAAACTTAAGTTTTAAAGGGTGTTTTAAAAATTAAGGAGGAGTAAGGAAAGCTTTACAGTCTTATGGCAGGTGATGAAAAATCGAGAGGCTTGAATTGTGTCCAAAAGCACAAATGGAAAATTTCTTGGCCTGTAAAGAGAGAGAGGGGAGAAGCCTACTATCAGACTTGTAAGATTCTGTTATTGTAACCTTACAATAAAATTAGAACTCAGTATGCTTCTAGCCTGGACTACCTTGCAAGCAGTGATGGGTTTCCAATATTCTTACCACTGGTTCACCGCATGCATGCATGCTTGCTTTGCGTGTGCACGCCCTTCCGTGCATGTGCCCAACCTTCTGTGCATGTGCTTTGCTCGCTTGTGCATCTCCCACGCATGCGCCCGGCCTCAGAAATGTACCTAAATAGGCATCATAGAGCCAGGGCGGGTCGACGGGCCCACCAGTTTGCCCGAATTGGTATGAACCTGCTGAATACCATCTCTGCTTCCAAGGCTGGCATATTGTTAAATCGATCACAAATGTTAGAGATAGAGATATATAAACTGCTGACTAGCAGAAGAAAATAGGATCTTGGCAACCAAAGATAAAAGGACTGTTCAGTGCAGCAACCACAACTGGAGAGAGAGGTATTTATTATGAGGCACCAAGATCTCTCTGTGGAACGAAAAGGACAAGTTTAAAAAGTGAGAAAAAAGGGCACATAACAAAGGCAAAACATAAGGGAGTAACCCAAATCTATAAGGATGGGATTAGGAAGGTAAAGGCTCTGCATGGGTTATGAATGCCAGAAATATCAGAAAAGGATTCTTTGGGCACTTGTGGAAGAAGAGGAAAGTCAATTGGCCCACAGGCTGGAGAACATGGCCAGATTTTGACTAGAAAAAAGCTGAATTGCATAGTTTCTACCTGTCTTTTTTTTCAGGAAAAAGGAAAAAAAAAATATCCACCCTATCAAAAGCTCCCTCATGAAGTGCAGGCAGGGGTGAAATCCACCAGGTTTTGACAGGTTCTGGAGAACCGGTAGTGGAAATTTTGAGCAGTTCAGAGAACTGGCAAATACCTCCTCTGGCTGGCCCCAGAGTGGGGTGGGAATGGAGATTTTGCAGTATCCTTCCCCTGCCACACCCACCAAGCCACGCCCGCCAAACCACACCACGCCCACCAAGCCATGCCCACAGAACCGGTAGTAAAATAATTTGGATTTCACCACTGCTTTTATTCCAATTGAAGAGTTAAACACATGCTTCATGATACTGAATAGATATTCAATAGCTCAAGCCATACTAAGCTCAATGAAGCTTATACTTTTATAAAATTGGAGAGGAATCTAACGTGCTGAATCCTTTGAAGTGGGTGGTACACAGATGTTGGTATGCTTAAATCCATCAGTCAACAAATAAATCTGAATCCACTGAAAGCAGCCTGAAGCATGGACTTTAGCTAAACAAAGGCGAGGATTATGTGACAAGTTAACTCATGATATGATTGGCCCAAGAATGATATCTAAACTAGAACTAAAGATTAATATGGGGGTGGGGGGTGGGATTGCCAAGACAGGGTGAGAGATTGTGGGCAGGCTAAGAAAGTAACAGGAGGAACTGTTAAACCCTGTCAAAAAATCAAGATGGCAACTTTATGTTTGCCATCTTGACTTGTTTCACCATACCCTGCAGACACTCCTGAGGTAAAAGTCAGATATAAATTATATATATGTAAGTGAAAACCACACATGCATTAATTATGAAATCTCCAGAACCATAAAGCCTACAAACTTGAAATTTGCCACGTATGTTCCTCTTGGCTTCTAGGTGCTTACTAAGAAAGGATTTTTCGAAATGACCATCAGAGCATTAGTATTTCCTATATAATTATTAACACGCTCTGATGCTAAGGAATTCTACTTCCCCTCCCCACTTGAAAAGAAATCTGTTCCACACTCTGATGCTAAGAAATTCTACTCCCCCTCCCCACCTCAAAAGAAATCTGTTCCAAATGCAAAACATAAGCAGAGGAGAGGAGTTTCACTTTCAGTTTTACTTTCACAGCAGCAAGCAGCTTTACTACAGAACAGTTGAACTAAACAATGCCCAGCCTCCTTTTCTGTCTCCTTCTTGCTCACATAGCAAATACTGTTCCAGTTTCCAAATACCCCTCAACTCTCTCACACACTGACAGGATGCTAGCCAGATGAATACATATGGATGCTGCAGGCTGGGACATTCTGCTCCCACTACCTCTCTGTTCCAACTGCCAGTTGCATTATATTAACATAGTTTGATGCTATGGAGTTATACATTCTACATTAAGTTTCAGGCTGTAAGTGTCAATTTATCAAGCCCGAGCACACAGTTTTGTAGCAAAGCATGGGTGTCCAGCTAGTCAAGAGATAAGAGAGTGATTTGTTAATAATTTACATCCTAAATGCCCACTCAGTCCACACTGCAAAAAGCTCTGAGAAAAATATTCTTTTTTTAAAAAAAGTCAAGTTTTTTATTTATATATAAATATTTTGAAGACAGTGTATTGTCCAGGCATTTCATTTTACAGAGGGGGAAAAAAGTAACAGATATACTGATAGTGATAATGATAATGATAATACATGGCAAAAACTTTGGTTACAATATTGAACTGGATAAATGGCAAGATTTATGGGAGAGAAATATGAAATTAATGTTAGCCACTGTGTTCAAAGAAAATCTACACAAAATGTTTCATAGGTAGCATCTTTTGCCTACAACATTAGCAAAAATGAACAAGAATTTATCACTGCAGTGTTGGAAATTGTAAAGCAGTGCTAGGATCATTTTATCATATGTGGTAGTCATGTACGAAAACCAAGGAATTTTGGCGTCAGATAAAGACATGGTTGGAAGAGATGCTAGACCAAAATATAGATTTGAAACCAGAACTATTCCTATTAGGAATTATAAGAGAAATATAGTAAAGAAGTGATATATTTAATGCTGCATGTCATAACAGCAGCAAGATTGGTGTATGCACAAAATTGTAAAAATAAGGATACCCCCTTTGAAGAAGAGATAATAAAGAAAATAATGTCTTGTGCAGAAATGGACAGACTAACATTAGAACTTAAAAATAAAGGTGAGGCAAAGTATTATGAAATTTGGAACAAAATGTATCAATGGTTGAAAACGAGGAAAAGGAATCAAAACAGAAAATATTGAGGATTCGTAGAAGTGAAACTGGACGATACTTAGACAAATATTCAAATGAGGATAAGGGATATGTTTATAATACCAAAATAACAATGTATGATATGTGGGAATTGTAACTGTAGTTGTGTTAAAATATGTATGCAAATGACAAAGCCAGGATGGTCGCATTGTGTCCATTGTTTTAATGTTTATTTTTTAAAAATATATTAAAAAAATAATTCATGTAATAATTATAACCATATATATAATTATATTAGCTTATTTATGATCATATTAAATATACTAGCATACTTATAGTGATAAACAACATTCATATTTTACTTACACATAACAATAATCGTTCACCTAATTTCTACTTCTTATCTCTAACCATTGATAAAATCTCTTTCATGTTGAATAGTATCTCTTTTATCTTTTATTTTCAATGTCACTCTATTCATCTCTGCACAGTCCAATATTTTCTAAATTATATTTTCATCTGGTGTGGTGTTCTCATTTTTCCAATATTGTGTAAATACAATTCTTGCTGCTGTCAATACATGTAGCATTAAGTATATAGTACCCTTATTAAAAATATTCATATTGTTCAAAGAGAACACATCAATATCTGAGGGATGGAAGTTTCAATTACATTTTCCAAAGTTTTGTATCTTGCCATTAATTCTGACATTTATACCACCTTAAAGAAATTTGTGTAATATTTTCTTCTTTGTTTGTACTTGCTGTGAGGACTTGACAGGCAGCAATTATGTGAAGGATCTTCTCAACATGGGTTCGCAACTTGGGCGTCCTCCTGGACCCATGGCTGTCCTTAGAGGAGCATACGACGGCCGTGGCCAGGGGGGCTTTTTATCAGGTTCGCCTGATACGCCAGTTGCAACCCTCTCTAGATCGGGACTCCTTACGCATAGTCACTCAAGCACTCGTCACTTCTCGCCTGGACTATTGTAATGCTCTCTACATGGGGCTCCCCTTGGGGTGCACCCGGAGGCTCCAACTGATGCAGAATGCGGCCGCGTGGGGGATTATGGGAGCGACAGGGCGCTCCCATGTGACACCTCTCCTGCTTGAGCTGCATTGGCTGCGGTGGACTTCCAGATGTGCTTCAAGGTGTTGGTGATCACCTTTAAAGCGCTTCATGGCTTAGGACCAGGGTACTTACGGGACCGCCTTCTGTCACCAATTGCCTCCCACCAGCCTCCTTAGGGTGCCGTCAGCCAGGCAATGCTGGCTGGCGACCCCCAGGGGGAGAGCCTTCTCTGTGGTAGGCTCCCACTCTCTAGAATGATCTTCCCCCAGAGTTGCGAATGATCTCAGACCTCCGGACTTTTCATTGGGCCTTAAAAACTTACTTTTTTCAGTTAGCCGGACTGGCCTGATCCCATGGTTAATTTTTAGAGTTTGATATTAAATATTAATTGAACTGTTTTAAATTTATGGGCCAAATTTTATATTAGTTGCTTTTAAAATTGTTTTAACTTTTGTAAAATTCGTTTGTTTTTTACTTCTGGCTGTTCACCGCCCTGAGTCCGCAAGGAGAAGGGCGGTATACAAATCTAATAAATGAAATGAAATGAAATGAACATTAAAAGTCACATTGATTGGTCCAGAACAGGGGTGGGATTCTACTGGTTCGGACCGGTTCCAGTGAGCCGGTAGCTCTGACAATCAGCTGGGAGAGAACTAGTTCGCCCTGACGATCAGATGGGCCCACCCGCCCGCCCACACTGTTTTCCTATCTTTATCTTCTCAGTTGATTCATGCAGTAGAGCGGATTTCTGGGCGAATCAGCTGTGTTACTCCTCTGAAGAACCCACAAAGTAAAGATTTCTTCAAACTTTGCACATGCGCACAGCACGCAAATCGCGTGATTACCGAACCGGTTGTTAGGATCCCACCACTGGTCCAGAAAAGCCACTAGTTTGAATTAGGTAATGGAATTGTAACAATATATTAAGCAGAGGAATAGGAGTGATTTGTGGAACCAAGATGAATTTGTGGCATAGCAGATTAAAAAAAGTAGAATCAAAGCAGTATTATAAAATTTAAATGCTACACATTAAAAAATCAAATGAAGTGTCATTCAATAGGTCTTTTTTATCTCGTGAAATGTTGTATGAAATGAGACCTCTTGCTCCCAAAGCATTTAGGAAATGCTAAATTCCTATGAAATATAATTCTAACCACCAGCGATTAATTCTTCAATCCTATGGTCTGTTCATTTTTCTTCAGGCACATAATGTCAGGTAGGGAATGAAATGAGAATGTTTCTTCCTGCCTATCCCCTTGATTAATATTTAATTCACTTTTGATAAATCTTTAATATATTTTAATTCACATCCTTTAATTATATCTTTTTTTTCCTTGGGTGTATGCCTGAATAAAACAACATTCTCCTTTCCTTTGGTTAAAACAATCCATTCCCCCCCCACACACACACACACACAAATGCATTCTAGATACACCTAAGAGTTCTTCTCTGTTGCTAAGATTAATGCCTCCAATGTTATATCATCACAGATGGCAAAATTGATGTACCAAAAGCTCTGGTGAGCTCTTTCATTCCAGTTGGCAAGCAGTTGTTGGGTTACTGCTATTGTTCATGAAATAGGATAAAAGCAGGGAGAACTTGGCAGTGCACTTGAAGAAACACGCCCTGATTGAATTTTTGACTTCTAAAAAGTTCCTCCAATTGCACTACCAAATGCATATTATTAATAGCGACAACTGCGTTGGCATGAATTCTGTGCATTGCTGAGCCAAAAAATGGAAAGATTATGAACTAAGAAAAGGTGATTTATGTAAGCAGGAAGGAAATGGATGACCTATAAAAGCAACCAATGAGTTTCACATGAAAAAAAGCTGATTAACCAATTAAAGAAAAACAGATAACCCAAATGGAAATTCCTTGGCATTTCGCAGGAACATAATAGGTCAAAATATTGATGTTCTTAACACAGACGCGGTGGCTAGTCGATGAAGAGGTTGGCAGTTCAGCAGTTCGAATCCTTAGTGCCGCGTAATGGGATGAGCTCCCGTTACTTGTCCCAGCCTCTGCCCACTTAGTAGTTCAAAAAGCACGTAAAAAATGCAAGTAGAAAAATAGGGACCACCTTTGATGGGAAAGTAACAGCGTTCCGTGCGCCTTTGGCATTTAGTCATGCCGGCCACATGACCACGGAGATGTCTTCGGACAGCACTGGCTCTTCGGCTTTGAAACGGAGATGAGCACCACCCCCTAGAGTCGGGAACGACTAGCACATATGTGCGAGGGGAACCTTTTCATTTAACTTTAACATCAGAAGGTTTGTGCAAAATGCATTCCTTACATGCTGACAGCACAGATGGAAAATTTAAGATTTTATATTTTCCAGTAATTGTTGTCATGTTACAAAAATAAAAGTTTCTTTACAATGTTGTGACAGTTGACAAAACAAGGGCTCATCATTGTGAACCCAAAATGAAGCATCAGTCCATGAAATATTGTCATAATACTATGTCTGCAGAAAAAAGAAAATCAAAATTTAGGCTTCTGCAGAAAAATTCATAGTTACCTATGTTTGGAATGCAGATGATGTGACTGACATGGATTTCTTGAACCTGGTACCTCCATCTATCAAGAGCACTGGATTGCAGCATGCAAAATATTGAAACAATGATTAGAGTTTGGCAACACCAGAAGGAAATTGTAGCAATACTAGACTTCACACTTCACAAGATACCCAAGAGGCAAATGGAAAGTTGGATCTCCAGTCTTTTTTTAATTATTGAAAAAGTTTTACAAACACAAATTTTTCCACTTCCCCCCCCTTCCCCCTCCCTCCCCCTCCTCCCCCCTTCCCCTCCCTAACCCTCCCCTCCCCCCCCATGACTTTCCAGGGTGAAATCCAAATCATAACATATCATACAGTATCCCCCAGCTATTCTACCCTCTGTCTATACTATAAATTTCTACATAGCATTCAGCTAAAAGCTATCTGATACTTCCTTGTTTGATATTTATTCTGCACATAATCTATCCATTTCTTCCATTCCCACATAAAAGTTTCTTGAGTCCGGTCTTTTAAATATGCTGATATCTTCGCCATTTCTGCAAAACTGGCCACCTTCAAAGTCCATTCTTCAATAGTAGGCATAACGTCCTTTTTCCAATATTGACCAATCAGTAACCTAACTGCTGTAACCATATATAATATCAATTTTGTTTCAGTCAATGAAAAATCCTTAACTATGCTCAGTAAAAACAATTGAGGAGAAAATTGGAGTTTTTTCTTCAAAACATTTTGCATAACCCACCAAATTTTAATCCAAAAAGCCTTCACTTTCTTGCAAGTCCACCATATATGATAATATGTAGCATCTAAGCAATCACATCTCCAACATTTTGGCTGAACATTAGGATACATGCACGACAATTTCTTAGGATCTAAATGCCACCTATAAAACATTTTATAGAAATTTTCCCTCAGGTTTTGTGACTGTGTAAATTTAACGTTCTGAACCCATATTTTTTCCCATGTTTCCATCATAACTGGTTCTGCAAAGTTTTGCGCCCATTTTATCATACAATCTTTAACCAGTTCATTTTCAGAATCTCTTTCTAGCAAAATATTATAAACCCTCTTGATATGCATTGGGCCTTTCTCTTTTATCTGTCTTACCAATTCCTCTTCATACAACATTAAGCCAGTTTTTTGATCTTCCCTCCATCTCAATTGAAATTGATTATACTGTAACCAAGTTAAATTAATCCCTTCTTCCAACAGTGTATTTAGTGTCTTTAATTGCCATCTACCCCCATCATTAAAAAGTACCTCTTTATATAAAATCCCCCCGAGTGACTTTATATTTATATTCCATGTAATATGACCAAGATCTAACCACAAAGGTATTTTGTAATCCAATTTAAGTTGGTGCTTCTTCCATACTCTCATCAAAGAGTTTCTGAGTATATGGCTCTTGAATACTTTATCAACTTTATTTTCGTAGAATAAATATGCATGCCAACCAAATTCCAAATCAGATCTCCAGTCTTGTCCCATCAGCTATAGTCCAGACTTGGCATTGTGCAACTTCCAGATTACTTCAGTTAAGTAATCTTTTCCTGATCCTAGGAGATTTGAAGTGATGCATGTTTGGAGACTCAAATCAGTTCTGATTTTGGAACCAAGCAGAGCAATGAGACTAGGAAACACAATAAGAAAAAAAGTGTAATGCAAAGCAGTGGTGGGTTCCACTTACCTTTGCTACCGGTTTGGAACTGTGAGTGTGAGTGTGCACACGCTTGCTTCACTTGCACGTGGTGCTTCTATGCATGTGCAGAGCATCCGTGATGACATCCGGGTGGGTGGGTCCCGCCTGGATGTCCTGCCACCGCCACTACCAGTTCGGAGAACCGGTAGCAAAACTTTTGAGTAGTTCAGAGAACCGGCAAATACCACCTCTGGCTGGCCACAGAGTGGGGTGGGAAAGGGCTCCTGCCCTTTGGAACAAACTGCTCCTGGAAATACGTACAATCTCTGACCTCTGGGTTTTTCACTGTGCCCTCAAGACCCTACTGTTCCGATAGGCGGGGCTGTCTCTTTAAATGATTTTAAATTGGAGTTTTAACTTGGGGTTTTAAATTTCGGCTGAAAGCGTTTAATGATTTTAATTAATTTTAATTATGAAGTCTGTATATTTGTGTTTTAAATTGGCTGTACACCGCCCCAAGTCCTTCGGGAGAAGGGCGGTATATAAATAAAATTCATATAACATATAACATGGAGATTTTGCAATATCCTTCCCCCAGGAATAGAGAGGAAATGGGGATTTTGCAGTATCCTTCCCCAGAGTGGGGTGGGAATGGAGATTTTGCAGTATCCTTCCCCTGCCATGCCCACCAAGCCATGCCCACCAAGCCAGACCATGCCCATCAAGCCATGCCCACAGAACCAGTAGTAAAAAAAATTGAATCCCACCACTGTTTCAGGGTTTATTATAGCAACAGTATTTAGACTTATATACCGCTTCACAGTGCTTTACAGCCCTCTCTAAGCAGTTTACAGAGTCAGCCTATTGCCCCCAACAATCTGGGTCCTCATTTTACCAACCTTGGAAAGATGGAAGGCTGAGTCAACCTTGAGCCACTCAGGATCAAATTCTAGGCTTTGGGCAGCCTGAAATACTAGCTTCTCACCACTGCATTAACATGGCTCAGTTTTATGTATTTATTTATTTTATTTTTATTTTATTAAATTTATATACTGCCTTACTCCTGAAGGACTCAGGGCAGTGAACAGCCACAGATAAAAGTACATCATACAAAAGTTAAAAACCCATTAAAAGTACATTAAATACTTCTATGTAAGCAATTAAAATCTGTTTTAGCACTCAGATTTTCTTTCTTTTATGTTTTTGACATTCTCATTCCCCCTAATTACTTCTATTTCATTATTTTGAGTCTGACATCAGTTAGTCACATGTTCTGCAAACTTATGTCTGTTTCGCTAACATTTAATATTGTTATCAGTTTTGACAGAAATCAAAACATGCCCATTAGTTTGACACCGTTTTTCAGAATTCATTACAAAACATTGTCTTCTCTTTAATGTAACCACTGTTTTAATTTATTTGCATCTCCAAATAACAAATTAAAAGTGTGTTATTTTTCATTTAATCTTTCATAGTAAAAACCTCTCATACTTCTTTGAGTAAAGCAATTTAACAATTTCTCCTTGACTGGCAATTCATATAAATTTGTTAAAGTTCAATAGATACGTACTGTGGGTAAGTCATTAGTTCTTTGATGTACTTTCGGCTCTCAATAAATTATTGCATTATATTTAACTAGCAACATAATATAAAAATTTATGTTGTTAAAGTAGTGGCAAAAAGTTCTTTCAATAGCAGGTGTTGAGGAAAAAGCATATGAGAATGAACTAGGTAAAGCATTTACAACAGGGGTGTCAAACTCAAGGCCTGGGGGTTGGATACGGCATGGAGTGCTTAGATCTGGCCCACGAGGCTGCCATGGAAACAGTAAAGGACTGGCCCATGATGCTTCTGCCAGCAAAAACAGAGCTTGGGAGGGCTGTAGGCAGAAGGGTTGTTCTAACCTAAGCTTCCTTAGCAAGTATACAGCACAAACTTAGTCCTGGCAAACCTCTTTAATTCATATGGCTGTGAATTATTTGACTGCCTTTCCCAGTTGAAAAAAAGGCTTATCTAACAGTCTTGCAGGGGAGTGTTTACAAACACTCACCTTATCTCCTTTGGAATGCTGCCAGTGAACTAATTGCCACACGCAGGGCAAGGCCAAACTTAGCACAGAGTCAAACTGAACTTTTCTATAGCTTTTACCGACCAGATGAACTAATTGCTTCCTGCAAAAGCTTCTCTTTTATGTCTTATGGGAGGGGCCAATCATCTCCAAGCCTTATTCTCAAATTGTCACTTTTTTCTTAATTGTTCCTATCTCCTGGGAGCTCTGCGCATGCGCACACCGGGAACAGGTACACGTTGTTCTTCTGTCTCGCTGCTGTCATACTCCGGGTACTCCAGAGGCAGCTAAGAACAATCAGATGGCCTTGGCCCCCTCTCTGCCTCCGATGTAGATCCCTCGTCCGAGCTTTCCCCAACCGTCAGGACTGACCCAAATTCCTCCCCAACCTCGTCACTGTCTGACTCTGCTGCCAGGCCTGCTGGCCGCCAGCAAGCCACAACAAGGGTTGCAGGAGGCCCTCACAGCCAGAAATGGAGCTCGGGAGCCCGTTTTCACTGGCATAGCGCTCAGGCCTACCACAGGTGCCCCTGACACGAATGACATCAAGCTGGCCATGCCTAACCTGGCTATGTCCACCTCAGCCCCCCGAGGTTAAACATAAACCTGATGTGGGCCTCAATGAAATCGAGTTTGACACCCCTGATTTACATCATGGATCATAAAATACAGTAAAGATAGTCATTAAATAATATCCACCACTAATCAAACAAGTTGGCTTTAAAGCTCTCATGTCATAAAACATTGAACCAGAGCCCCAATGTTTGATATTAGAAAAGAGAATAATAGGGTTGGAAGGCCCTTAGAAGTCTCCTAGTACAACTCTCAGCTCAAGCAGGAGACTTTATAAGATTCTCGACAAATAGCTGTCCAGTCTCTTTTTGAAAGCCTCCAATGGTGGAGCACCCACAACTTCTGCAGGTAAGCTGTTCCAGTAATGTTCTCACTGTCAGGAAATTTCTCCATAGTTCCAGGATGGACCTCCAGGATGGACCTCTCTTTAATGATCTTCTACCCATTATTTTTTTCCTTGCCCTCAGATCAGGGATGAAATGCTACCGGTTTGCACCGGTTTGCACGAACTGGTACTAATAAAAGCTACCAGTTTGGGTGAACTGGTAGTAAAAAAATGCTACCGGTTTGTCTGAACTGGTATTTCCGATGATCAGCTGTGCCACGCACAGAAAGCACAATCCTGCTTTCTAGCGAATCTAAATCATGCGGCACAGCTTCCCCCGCTATTCTACTTATCTTCTTAAGCCTTTTTTGATGCACATCATGCATTGGCACACACTGTGCATGCACACTTAGCATGTGTTTGGCGCGCACTGCGCATGCGCAGGCAATGAATCGGTGGCAAACCATGGAGAATTTCACCACTGCCTCAGATGCTTTGGAGAATAAATCAATCCTCTCTTCTCTGTGACAACCCAAGGAATAGAAGACTATTATCATATCACCCCTACTCCTTTCCATTCAGGGACGTCTTAACAGCATTATGGGCCCCAGTCAAAGCAGTATATTGGGGCCGCTACGACAACTACTCTAAGGGATAAAAATGTAAATGGTTGATAAAATTAAACATATATTTATTTTATTGGCACTTTCAACAAAATTGGTGTTGAAACATTAAAAACATGCTGTGCAGCAACAAGTAATCAACATGATAAACATTTGAACAATACACGAGGCTTGAAAAACACAATAATACTCAGTGAGCCATGCAGTTGCTGTACTTATATAATACAATAATATAATATATAATGCAATAATGCATTGAAGGGTTAACATACACAGATTAGTATGGGGCCCCTATGCTCATGGGGCCCATGGGCAAGTGCCCATCAGGCCCATGCATTAAGACAGCCCTGTTTCCATTAATCTAGACATAGCTAGTTCCTTCAGTCATCATATGATTTAACCTGCAGATTCCCTACCATCTTTGTTGCTTTTCTCTGTGCTCTTTCTAGAATCTCAATATCTTTTCTGTATTGTGCTGACCAGAACTGGATGTAATATGAAGTAGTACTATCGATTCATGTGATCTTGAAACTATCCCTCAGTTTATGCAACCTAGGACTGTATTGATCTTTTTTGGTAGCACACTGCTGGCTCATACTTAAGTAATGATTCACTAGGACAACTAGATCCCTCTCGCAGTTACCACTGTTGAGGTGCCACCTATTCTATACCTGTGTATTTGATTTTTCCTGCCTATGTTTTGGACCTTACTTTTCTCACCACTGAATCACATTTTGTTGGGTAAAGCCATTAAGTCTGGTCAAGATCCTTCTGAATCTTGAGTCCATCTTCCAAATTCCCAATTCTCCCCAGCTTGGTATCATCTATAAATTTGATGAGTTCCCCTTCTCTGCCCTGATCTAAATCATTATGAAAATGTTGAAGAGTACTGGGTCCAAGATAGAACCTTGAGGTGCCTCCCCCCCTACATACTTCCCTCCATGTAGTTGTACTTCCATTGATGACTTCTCTCCGAATACATTTAATCAACCAGTTGCAAAGCCATCTGGAGGTGATGCTGTCTATCCCACATTGTTCTATCTTACAAAGAAGTAGGCTGTGGTAATTGTAAATATTTTAATTCTTTATTACATAAATAATGTATAATATTTATTAAGTTGGTGGCTTCTAAATGATTAGAACTGCTATTCCTTTCAATGCAAGCTTGCAAGTCTATTAATGGAAATGATGGAAATTGTAATGTACAACTTACAGAGGATATATAGGTTATTCATTCTTTAAAGTACATTGATTTGGAAGATCTTTGCTGAATAGTTTGATTTATCTTTGGTCATTGATCAAAATAAAGAATGTTTGACTAATCTGAAAAAAAAAAGAATTAGGCTGTGGTCTACTTTGTCAAATACCTTACTGAAGTCTAAGAAACTACAGTATGTGCTCAGCATTCCCCTTATCCATTAATTTAATCACGTTGCCAAAAGAGGTAATGATGTTTGTCTGGTATGATCTGTTTTTGACAAATCCACACTGGTTTACCAAATTACTAAATTACTAAAGCAAGAACTGTGTCCTTCTCAGCTGCCACTTTTTCCGAAGAGTCCTTAGTGAAATATAATTCATCCAGTCCTAGTGAGAATATTTATGATGATCCAAAGGGCCAGAGGTCTGCAAAGTCTACCGCAAAACCTTTTAATGAGCTGTGCTTCAGTGCAACCACCAACTTCATCCCATAGATAATCAATCAGGCAGTAGTAAAGGATCGTTTACCATGCAGGCTTTCAGAATGCCTATCAGCTAACACCTTAAAGCCTCAGTGCTGTTAAAAATAGCATAAAATAAAATAAAGAAGAACCTGAAGTACGTTCCCACTTAATTATTACCCTTACTATATGCTCAAAGTTGTTGCATGCTTCATGCATGTAGCGTCTCTTTCTTCTCCAAAGCCCTTCACTTTGGAGGGGTCAATATTATATCAAACAAAATAGCTTTCACGCTGCTTAGAAAAACGGCCCCTGAATCTGCCCAGACATGGCCACAAGACAGATGTGTAGCTTTGCAGAGTACACTTCAAGCACACAACTTTTCTTATAGGCTATACCTGTGATGGCAAACCTATGGCACGCATGCCAGAAACGGCATGCAGAGCACTCTCTGTAGGCACGCGTGTCATCGCCAGCTGCCAGAGCCCCGGAAACTGGAAGAGCTCCGGTACTCCAGCACGCACAAAAACCAGCTGGTCTTCGAGTTTCTGGGGCTCCGGCATGCATGCGCTCACACGCGCATTCCGGTTTGGGCACTCGGTGCCGAAAAGGTTCGCCATCACCGGGCTATACCTGGTGCACATCTGCAGTCATTAGGAGGATGAGTCTCTGTTCAGACCTTTTGCACAGCAGGAATTTAAAGTGTTTCTTTATTGTCCTTCAAAAAGGTCCAAATATGGATTATGGGATATGTTCATATTTTTTTTTTTCAATGTATTGGAGGGTTTCCAGCCAAATGTTGCAAAAATGTGTTTGAATGGCTAACATCTGTAAATCTCTCTTTGCTTCTATGCTTGTGAGCGAGCTTGTGGTTTGTACAGGCCTTTGAAAACTTTCCCCGTTGTTTCTTCTCATGGGGATCATTTCTGCCCGTAGATAATGCTGGTATGTATGATTCAGGGTTTACGTGCACAGTATAATTGTAATTACCATATGCGTGTAGGGCAGCGGTGAAATCCAGCCGGATCTATTCGGTTCATGCGAGTTGATAGGGCTGATGGCAGGAGGCTCCACCCACCCACCAGAACATCATCATGTTCCGTTTTTTATCCTCTGCACATGTGCAGAAAGGTGTGTGCATGTGCAGAAGTGGTGCGCGTGAGCACAGCAAGAGAGTGAGAGAGCGTGCGTGCTCACATTTCCGATCCGGTAGCAAAGGTAAGTGCATTTTACCCCTGGTGTAAGGGTGTGTGTTTCACTATTCCTAGTGAGGTTTATTTCTTTATAGGCATAATAGACAATCCCTCTAAAGTCTTAAAGTAACTTTCTGAGCTAATCATAAATAGAGCCTTCAGCTTACTTCTCACAGAATCCATCCTTTCTCTGGGAATTGCCACTGATAGCTCAACCTTTGAATCACTTCCAGGCTCCTTCTAAATGAAGTTTCTGATTACCTTTCAATGTTTCTGGATTTCAATCCAGCAGGTTCCTGTGCGGTGTGAGACCATCACAAATTGGAAGCCTGGCTGAAACCCGAGTGTCAACCTTCATTTGTATTCAAGCCAATGGAAGATAAAAAGTCATTGCTGTGGGATTCCTATTCACAGGATTAATGCTGGCAGAAAACAGCAGTGGGAAATTAATAATGGCTAAGAAAAAGCAAATAGACTTGAACGAAAGGATATGACCATAATACAGTAGAAAGAGGGTCTGAATCAGGAGTGGGCTGCTAGGGGTTCGCATGGGTTCGGGCGAACCTGTAGCTAATGTTATGGCCACTTCGGGGAACCTCCAAATCCCACCCCTGGCTGGCCCAACCACCCCACCCCTCAGGCCCCATCCTGCCCCTCCCAGGAGTCTCCACGTGGGCCATTTTGGATGTGAGGTAAGTGCAAGGCCTGTGCGGAGGCTCAGATAGAGGGGAAAATGGGATTCCCTGAAGCTCCGGAGCTCAGGGGAGGCAGTTTTCACCCTCCCAGAGGCTCGAAGAAAGCCTCTGGAGTCTGGGGAAGGTGAAAACAGACACACACACACACACACCCTGTTGTGGTGCAGGAGGCTGACTAGGCCACGCCCATCATCACCACATCCACCCAGCAACTGTGTAGAGAACCCGTTGCTGAAATTTTTGAAGCTCACCCCTGTTCTGAATGACAAGGACTTGCTTGCAAGAGGGAAATTGTTTTTTCCAGATAATTTTCTTTTTTGCACCAAGATTACTTTGGCACTAGTGTACTTTTCCAAATGTAAAGAAAGCCTTTTTAATTTTGCCCTGGCTCTTCCTAGATGTTTCAAATAAGAAAAAAGATCTGAGCCAGCTAAAGCATGCTAGCGAAAGATTGGATGCAAACTAAATAGACCAGGAAGCTTCCCAAAAAAAGGGGGGGGGGTCCAGAAGCAGATTTGGCTATAATTAAAGAGCTGCAGTTAGCCAACCTGATTCCAATAAGAATGATGACCCACAATAAACTTCATTAGTACCCTCACATGTTCTGGTTCCAGAAGATCAGAGGGATAATTGTGGATAATGCTACACTCTACGCTGACAGATGTTGCTACTTCAACTTGTGGCTTTTGGAATACATTGCATTCCCTTTTCTGACAGCAAGGTTTGGAGAGCGTCGTTCAACTATTTTTTCCCCTTAGCATCTCTCTGAATGGAAAAGAAATTCCTAACAAAAAGTGCCTGCAAGAGAAATCAAACTGCAGGACTGATGACTAACCCAAGCAGATTTGATATTTGATTCATTCAAAAACATGGCCGTGATTTTTAGCAGAAATTACAGATTAACAGTTGGAAGGGACCTTGTAGGTCATCTAGTCCAACCCCCCACCCAAGCAGGAGACTCTACACCATTTCTGACAAATGGCAGTCCGGTCTCTTCTTGAAAGCCTCCAGTGATGAAGCTCCCACAACTTCCAAAGGCAACTTCTGTTCCATGGGTTGATTGTTCTCACTGTCAGAAAATTTCTCCTTACTTCTAGGTTGAATCTCTCCTTCTTCAGTTTCCATCCATTATTCTTTGTCTGGCCTTCGGGCAGTGGTGAAATGTAAAATTTGTTACTACCAGTTCTGTGGGCATGGCTTGATGGGGGACGGGGGGCGGGGTAATGTGACTGGGTGGGTGAGCCAACTTTTTTTTGTTCTTTTAAAAGCATTTTTTCTACAACCTCTTCGGCCGTAGAGGTTGCAGAAAAAAAATGCTTTTAAAAGAAAAAAAGAGCCTCTGATGATCACACAGCTCAGCTGGACATTGGGGGTGGGGGAGGAAGGAGCGCAGGGATTTTTGCTACAGGTTCTCCAAACCACCTGCTGCCATCGCTACCGGATCGGGAAATCCAGCCCAAACCAGGAGCATTTCATCGTTGCCTTCAGGTGCCTTGGAAAATAGCTTGACCCCTTCCTCTCTGTGGCAGGCCCTTAAATATTGGAAGACTGCTCTCATGTCTCCCTTGGTCCTTCTCTTCACTGGGCTAGCCATGCCTAGTTCCTGCAACCTTTCTTTATATGTTTTAGTCTCCAGTCCCCTAATCATCCTGGTTGCTCTTCTCTGCACTTTTTCTAGAGTCTCAACATCTTTTTTTATAGTGTGGTGACCAAAACTGGATGCAGTATTATAGATGTGGTCTTACTAAGGCTTTATAGAGTGGTATTAGTACCTCACTTGATCTTGATTCCCTCTATTAATTCCTCACTTGATCTTGATTTCCCTCTCTTGATCTTGATTTCCCTCTATTAATGCAATTTACGATTCCATTGGCTTTTTTGGCTGCCACCACACACTGCTGGCTAACATTTAACTGGCTGTCCACAAAGACTCCAAGATCCCTCTAACAGTTACTGCTTTTAAGCCTGGTTTCACCCAGCCTGTATGTGTACTTTTGGTTTTTCTTGCCTAAGTGTTCTCTACATTGAATTTCATTTTATTAGATCAGGCCCAAGTCTGTCAAGATCCATATATAAATAAACTCTTATGGGGAAAATCTAGGTCATTTTTATGGGCTGAGTGAAAAGTAGTACACAGATAAGGGCAGATAAAGCCAAATTATCCCTCCCTCAAATTTAGTCATTGACTTCCTCGGACATTCTGCTCATCTGTGACCTCACACAGAAGGAAGATTAGCCTTGGCACAAGCCTCCAGACTCATGATGGCAAAGCTATGGCATGCATGCTGGAAGCAGCATACAGAGCCATCTCTCCAGGCATGCGAGATATTGCCCACTGCTATTTCAGGTTCCGGCACGCTGGACAGCTGCACAGGAGCGCCAGAAACCGGAAGAGCAGCTGCTCAGTGTGCATGCACCCGCCAGGAAGATGATCTTCTGGTTTACGGTACATGCATGCGCACCAGACAGCTGGTTTTCGCGCACACATGCATGTCAGAAACCAAAAGACCAGATGGCCGGTGCTTTTAAAAGCCTTTGGTGATCCCAGCTGAGCCGCACGATCATCAGAGGCTTTTTTTTTTCACTTTTAAAAGAATTTTTTCTACAACCTCTTCAGCCGAAAGAATGCTTTTAAAAGGGATCACCAGAGGCTTTTAAAAGCATTTTTTTCTACAACCTCTTTGGCCGAAGAAGTAGGAAAAAAATGCTTTTAAAAGTTAAAAAAAAAATTGGCCACACCCACCCAGTCACATTCCACCCCCACCAAGCCACGACCACAGAACCGGTAGTAACAAATTTTACATTTCACCACTGGCCCTTTTGCCCTTTTGGAAAATGCTTAAGATCTGGGTGTTTATGCGGATACGGGGGTTGGGGACTTGCTGAGGCCTCTGTGGATTGTCATTGTTCTAATTTTTTATTTCTTTTATTCTTGGCTGTCATTTCTTCCTCTTTTGATTAGCATTTCTCAACCTTGGCAACTTTCAGATGTGTTGATTACAAATCCTAGACTTCCCAGTAGGAATTCCCTATTCCTTTCAACCTCAGCAGAAGTCTACAGATCTGAAAGTTGCCAAGACTAATTTTTAGATATTCATGTTTTAATGTTGATGTTTAAATTTTAATTTCTGTTCACCACTCAGAGTTTCTGTGGCATGACGGCTGGCCATATAACTGGAGAGAGATGATGATAGATAGATAGATAGATAGATAGATAGATAGATAGATAGATAGATAGATAGATGGATGGATGGATGGATGGATGGATGGATGGATGGATGGGTGGGTGGGTGGGTGGGTGGGTGGGTGGGTGGGTGGGTGGCTAGACGGACGGACAGACGGACGGACGGACGGACAGAAAGATGGATGAATGGATGGATGGATGGTTGGAGGGAGGGAGGGATGGACGGACGGATGGATGGATAGACAGATGGATAGATAGATAGATAGATAGATAGATAGATAGATAGATAGATGATAGATAGATAGATAGATAGATAGATAGATAGATAGATAGATAGATAGATATGGGTGGGTGGGTGGGTGGCTAGACGGACGGACAGACGGACGGATGGATGGATGGACAGAAAGATGGATGAATGCATGGATGGATGGTTGGAGGGAGGGAGGGATGGACGGACGGATGGATGGATAGACAGATGGATGGATAGATAGACAGACAGACAGACAGACAGACAGACAGACAGACAGACAGACAGACAGACAGACAGATAGATAGATGATGGATGGATGATGGACAGACAGACAGACGGACGGATGGTGGGAGGGAGGGAGGGATGGACAGACAGACAGATAGAAAGATGGATGGATGGGTGGGTGGGTGGGTGGATGGATGGATGGATGGATGGATAGACAGATAGATAGATAGATGGATGGATGGACGGACGGACGGACAGATGGATGGATGAATGGTTGGAGGGAGGGAGGGATGGACAGACAGACAGACAGATAGAAAGATGGATGGATGGATGGATGGACGGACGGATAGACAGACAAACATAATTGGGAATTTGCATGTCCAATCCAATAAACAAGGACAAGATGCCAGATGTCATTGCCATATGTTCTATCTTCAGACACAAAGTGGATGAGCTGGATGACTTAGAAGTCTTCCAGACACAAAGTCATCACCCAAACAATAAATTATACAACCAGCTATATGTTGTATTACGTAAATGTAAAAAGGAGCCAATTAGAGAGATGTGCCTGTTTTTCAAACTTCCCTGTTCAACTTCTTTTAGAGCAAACTGGGGAGATGACAGAATTTTCACACTCTAATTCACTCAAACGTCTGCCAGTGAAACCAGATTTGCTGTATTAAATTAGCAATAAAAGCAGCAGCTGTTAATTCTGATTTATGGCGAGAGAAACCGAAGAGCCTTTGGCACAGACAAGAGAAGGTCCTTAAATAAGGCTCTCCTGGTGATGAATTTAGAAGAGGGTTTCCAGTCTGCATTTAGGGGTGTTTTGTTTTCTTTATGCTGTATCAATGAAAAGCGTCAGGGCAACAAGATGTCTCCAAGTGTCTGGATATACAGTAGGTTAAAAGATTAATTGTGAAGGATCCACTTTAAGGAACACGAGACGCTGCCCAAGCAATGAACAGAAAAGGATTCTGTGAGCATTTACCCTGTACCCTATCTATATTTATTCTTTGGCTTGGCTCCAAGTCTAATCTGTTTCACTATTTATATTCTCATTATCAAATTTGCAGACAACACCAAGCTGAGGGGAAGAGCCAAAATTTAGAAGATAGGCTCAAAATCCAGAAGGATTCTTGGCAGACCTGAACACTGGGCTCTATCCAACAAAATACAATTTAGTGGTACTGTAGTCAAGATGGCAACCAGGAGCGAGTACTTCCTGCATAACTCCTGAGGGCTTGGGGAGAATTTGCCTGCCTACTCCCAGCCAAATGGTTGCCCAACCCCAGGGAGCTTACTGTTCTGACCTGTCCTGTTAACAAGCAGGAGGCAGGAATTGATCCCGGGAAATCCACTTATATTTACACGACTGTGAATTACGTTCATTCACAGTCAGCAAGGTTTGTACAAACAATTTTGCAAAAGAATATTTCTCAACACACCTTATCTCATTTGGCAAGCTGCCACGTAACTTGTTTCCAACTACAGTACAAGGCAAAACCCGGCACAGAGTCTCTCAGAGTCACGAACAAATTGTTTCCTGCAAAAGCCCACTCCCTGTTCGCTCCTCTTTTGTTTCCTATGGGAGGGGCCAATCACCTCCAAAGTGTGGCTTTACTCTCAAGCCAACCCTGCTTTCTAAGTTGTTTCTTGTCTTCTGGCATAAGCACACTGGGAACGGGCTCCAGCTGTTCCTCTGCCTCGCTGCTGTCTAATTTCCTCTCTGCCTCTGATGCAGAGCCCTTGTCTGAGCTTTCCCCAGCCCCCAAGACTGGCCCAAGTTCCTCCCCAACCTCCTCACTGTCTGACTCTGCTGCCAGGTCTGCTGGACACCAGCGGGCCATGATATTTACTGGAAGGTGGTTGGGCAATGGTGGAAGGCTGGAGGACCCCACCCCCCACTTAAACTCTGATGGCTGAAGAAAAATCTCATGCTTGAACTCCAGTGTGACACTGGGAATCTTCCATCCTCTCCCTCATCACTTGCCTGAAGCTGCCCTGTTTTTTTCTATTTCTTTTCCCAAGGAGAGTTTCCTAAGGAAGGAGAGGGAGGAGAAAAAGGAGAAGGAATAACAGAAGGAAAAGACCACAATCCAGGAATTTTAGGCAGCTGGGGAAATGAAAAGTTCTAAAATCACAATTAAGCTTGCAATGGGGAGCAGAGGTGTAACTTCCTCTCTCCTTAACAATGAACCAAAATAAATCACTCTCAAAAATCTTAAACAAGCTCAAAAGTGCACCTGTAGGGAAATGTATTAATGGAGAAAAGACTGGATTAGGAAAGAAAGGAAGACCTTGTGAGAAACAAACTTTTATCAGATGCAAAGTTTTACTAGCTGCTGCATATAACTGAATATGTGTACAGTGGTAATAAAAGTAAGGTTTTACACTTAGTCAAGAAAAACCAAATGTATAGGCACAGTTGCAACTGTGAGAAGGATCTAGGAGTCCTAGTGAACAACCACTTAAGTATGAGTGAGCAGTATGCTGCAGCTGTCAAAAAAAGCCAACGCAGCCCTAGGCAGAATCAAAAGAGGGATAGCAGAGTTGACTAGTTGTCAGTGCTCCAACGAATGCCCTAATTAACTCATGAGCTTCAAACCAAGTTTCAAAAGAAATCCAGTTATTTATTAGAAGCAACACGCCGGCAGCTTCCCAAGTGTAGTCAACTCTGCCGCACATAATTTACAGCTCAACTATGACCCTGTTTCCCGCCTCCTCTCAGGTTGGGTCATAAATCACATTCTCCAATGAGGCACTTTCGCGGGCTGTAGAAACAACACCTCACAAACTGGCTCTGGTAATCTGAGATCCAACCTTGGAGGAAGCTTATCCGTGGAATGTGTTTGTGAATGTGGCTGCTGAACTGCTCCAACAGCTCTTCCCTCCCCTTTCTGCCCATGACAACTCAAGAGCAGACTAGAAATGCTTTGCGACTTGACATCCAGATAATGTGAAGTATTAGTACTGCTTTATACTGCTTTGGTAAAACCACACTTGGAATTCTGAATCCAGTTTTGGTCACCACAATAAACAAAAGATTTTAAGATTCTAGAAACAGTGCAAAGAAGAGCAACAAAGATGATTATAGGGATGGAAGCTAAAGCATACGATGAATGGTTGCAGGAAACTCACCTTCCGAAGATTTCCTCTCTGTGGTGGTTTCTTTGCCTGCCTCATTGTTTCAGGCTTTCGGTGCATTTGCAGAGAACAGAGGCTTAACGTACCACGAGATCATGTGAGATCAGTAGCGCGAGATCTCGTGCTGCTGATCTCGTGTGATCTCGTACTTTAGGCCTGTGAATTGAGGCCTGGACATTTGCAAATGGAGGAAAGGCTTTGATCATTCAGGCCTTCCATCCATTTACCGTTTCCTTGCTGAAGCCTGCAGGGAGATTGCGTTCCTGTAGGCTTTGGCAGCCTTTTGCAAAAGACTTTGTTGACACCAATGTCTCCTACTTGAGCAGGAAATTGGATTAGAAGACCTCCAAAGTCCTTTCCAACTCTGTTATTCTGTATTCTATAATATGTACCAATTTCTGGAGTCTGGTTAAGTTAGCTTAGAAGTAGAATCATAGGATTGGAAAAGAGCCATTAAATCCAATGATCCAGAGTTTCATAGCCTTGCCAATTCTAAAATTTTATATTTATTTATTTATTTATTTATTTATTTATTTATTTATTATTTATTTATTTATTTATTGGTTCAATTTATATGCCGCCCTTCTCCAGAGACTCAGAGCGGCTTACAATGCATTAAGCAATAGCCTTCATACTTTTGTATATACCTGCTTAGAAGGGTTCCCTCCCCCCCCCCCCCAAGTGGTGTTCTTTTTTATACAAAGTCAGCTTATTGCCCCCACAATCCGGGTCCTCATTTTACCTATCTCGGAAGGATGGAAGGCTGAGTCAACCTTGAACCTGGTGACATTTGAACTTGCAGTAATTGAAGGCAGCTGGCAGCTAAGTGCTATTTAACAGCACTTTAGTCCGCTGCTCCACCAGGTAGGTAGATAGGTAGACTTCTGAATTCTCTGCATCTAAATTGACAACGTAAGAAAACATTGCATTGATCCAACTCTGTGTTCTTTAAATCAACCAAAATAAAACATTCCTAACAGTGAAGTCTTTTAAATAAATAATAAATAAACAGATCTCTATTTAGACTCTGAATGCCTTCGAGAAACGAATGTATCACCTTTGACTAATTGGTTCCACCTTTCTGTATAACTGTTCGTACTGTTTGAAACAAATCTTCCTAAAACAGAATATGAGACATTAAAATCATATGAAATAAAATCAGTCAGAATTAGTCCTGTGCAGTGAACTCTGAAATAGATTAGTTCCAATAATAGATTTACAATTCCGGTTCCCGTATGTCGGAAAACATCCCATTAGAAACCTCCAACTTGGCACTATACAATCCCCAGGGGTTGTGACCTAGGCTTCCTAAGTCATTAAAACACACGAGTAGTCCAGTGGTGAAATGTAAAATTTGTTACTACTGGTTCTGTGGATGTGGCTTGGTGGGTGGGTGTGATGTGACTGGGTGGGCATGGCCAACTTTTTTTTTTTTTTACTTTTAAAAGCATTTTTTCTACAACCTTAAGTGGTTCCAGAAAAAAGTGCTTTTAGAAGCCTCTGACGATCAGGCAACTCAGCTGGGATCACCAGAAGCTTTTAAAGGCATGTTTTTCCCTATAACCTCTTCAGCCGAAGAGATTGCAGGAAAAAATGCTTTTAAAAGTAAAAAAAAAAAAACCAGCCTCTGATGATCGCTCTGATGATCATAATAACAAGTACAAACATTGTATTCTCAAGAGAGGGCCTAGAGTCTGTGAATCTATAAGCTAGTGTAGTTTTAGAGTGCCTAAGAAGGCATTGCTTGAAGTACTGAAATGCATCACAATTAATTACAAAGACACCACACCATTTACATACCATTGTTCCTTTACTGAGGGCATGATGGATCAAAAGAGTTGTGGGGAACATCCATGTGCACCTGGGAAGACTGACACCTGTTTCTGCCTCAATGCTTCTTCCCACATTTGGACGTTCCAGCAACTTCAATAGATTGGATGTGAGGGGCAGGGATTTTTGCTACCGGTTCTTCGAACCACCCACCGCCATTGCTACTGGATCAGAGATCTGGTCCGAACCAGGAGCATTTCACCCCTGGAGTAATCCCAAAAACCTCTTTTATTGCAACAGCTGTGAATTACGTTCATTCACAGCTGAGTCCCAATTAGTTGCAAAAAGTCCTTCGGGATAATCACCAACCTTTCTCTCCCTTGATACTCTGCCAAAGACCTACTTGGCAAAGCCACACAGAGTCCAAAATCAAACAGAGATGCCGATTGGGAACAGAATTAACAACATTGCTTTCCTGCAAAGGCTCCACGTGCCTTTGCTCCTCTTTTAAGCCTTATGGGAGGGACCAATCATCTCCTGGCCTTACTCCCAAGTTGTCCCTTTTGCTTTAACTGTTCTTACCTTCTGGCAGCTCTGCGCATGTGCGCACTAGGAACAGGTCCTCCTGTTCTCTGGAGGCTCTGGAGTCCGTGTATCACTCCCACATGGCTCTGGCCCCATCTCTGCCTATGACGCAGAGCCCTGGTCCTGGCCTTCCCTAGACTCCAGGACTGGCCCACGTTCCTCCCCAACCTCCTCACTGTATGACTCCGCTGCCAGCTCTGCAGGCTGCTGGCGGACCACAACACCAGGGTTCCCAGCTGAAATGAGTATTTGCTCCCTGGAATTTTGGTACTAACACATCTGGAGGATGTCAGACAGTGGTGGGTTTCTACCGGTTTGCCCCAGTTCAGGCAAACTGGTAATGGTGGCGGTGGGAGGCTCCACCCACCCACCCAGACATCATCATAGAGGCTCTGCACATGCGCAGAAGGTTCTACGCATGCGCAGAAGTGCCATGCACAAGCGAAGCGAGCGAGCACTCACAGTTCCGTACCAATAGTGAAGGTAAGTGAAAACAACTACTGATGTCAGAGGAATGTCATCCTTTGTTGATAGCCCACAGCATCCCTAATATTAAAAAAATGAAGGGCATCCCCAGGCCATGAAAGCCGCTCACATCCAATCTATTGAAGTTGCTGGAACGTCCAAATGTGGGAAGAAGCATTGAGGCAGAAACAGGTGTCAGTCTTCCCAGGTGCACATGGATGTTCCCCACAACTCTTTTGATCCATCATGCCCTCAGTAAAGGAACAATGGTATGTAAATGGTGTGGTGTCTTTGTAATTAATTGTGATGCATTTCAGTACTTCAAGCAATGCCTTCTTAGGCACTCTAAAACTACACTAGCTTATAGATTCACAGACTCTAGGCCCTCTCTTGAGAATACAATGTTTGTACTTGTTATTATGATAAACAAAAAGATCTTTCAAAGATTTCGGCTTAGACATAAAGCCTCACAACTGTAGTCTGCACCTTTTGCTTATTTTATCAGGTTTGTTATTTTGAATGACTCCATCTGTTTTCCTCGTTACGTCTCTGTAGCATCCATTTAATGAGTCCATCCATTTCCCTTTGAAAGGAATTGACTACCACACAATTGACTTTGCCTCTTGGCACTTACTTGGAAACCAAAGTGAACCTTTTAGGGGGAAAAAATGTCTAAACTTCATATTGAACTACAATGGGGGAACGGTCTGGGAGTGGGAAGAAGGCCACACTACGAACACCAAATAATTAGAGATTAGGGCCACTGCCACTGAATAACTTTTTAGAAACAGAAGGAAGTTCAGCTGGTGGGTGGATATTATAATGCTTAGCTTTGTAATGATGCATTTAGGAAAACATTTTAACCACAGAAAGATAAATTATGTCAAGACATAATATATTTGGGTTTGGGGGTGGCTTTTTGGGAGAGTCTTTTAAAATATTACACAGCTATGCCAAAAGTACTGAAGCTAATTAAATGCTTAATTTTCCTCCTGCATTTTAAATTTCTAGTCTTCTACTATCAATCAGTATAAAACCCCTGACCTGGAGTAAGCTATACTGCCAATGTATCTAGACACAGACAAACAGACAAAAAATTCTGTATGTCTGGGTGTATTTAGTGGTCTTCCGAAACAAAAAAAAATCTATTTTTTTTCCTGCATTCATTCTGCACAAGACTAAAAATATCTCTGTGAAAAGCAGATGAACATTACTGACCATAGAAAACATCAGCAACAGATAACAACAACAAAAATGAAAGCCATCCAGTATCAAGCAATAAGCCTTTTTTTAAAGATGTCCTAAACAAAATGCTGAGATTAAACTGGATGTGATTACCATTGTAAGATGATCTTAAGGCTCAGTTTCAATTTTGTATTCATGAAAATATAAAAAGAATTGATGGAAAAATATTCAAGTATTCAAAAAAATATTCAAAATATGTCATCAAATGTTTTTAACAAATTTCAAATATATCTATACGTACTTCATTTATAAATCATAGCCCACGAGTTACACTTGGTCTACAACTGATTGTAGACCAAGTGACAAATTTATTATTTTCATTCTTAAACAACGAATCTCTTAATAATAAAGATGTGGAGAATCTGTTTCTATTGTCCAGTCATTGATGTATTTAGAAAAAATATGACATACAGAAACATTAAAACCTGTCTTAAACTCAACAGAGGAATAGTATCAAGGTCACATCAAGGACTTTATATTTACCAAGGCAGTATAAAGTCCCACTTTATACTGCCTTGGTAAGACCATACTTGCATCCAGTTCTGGTAACCATGATTTTAAGATTCTAGAAAGCGTTTATTTATTTTTTATTTATTTATTTTATTGAATTTCTATACCGCCCTTCTCCCAAAGGACTCAGGGCGGTGCACAGCCACATTAAAACAACCGAATGTACAAAATTTAAAAGACAGTTAAAACAAATTAAATCCCTTGGCTCCACAAATTAAAAACCCCAAAATTTAAAAATACCCAGTCTGAATTCTTCTCAAGCTAGTCCAGCTTGTTGAAAAAGTAGGGTCTTAAGGACACAACGGAAGGTACGCAGGTCGGAGATCATGTGTATCCCTGGGGGCAGTTCATTTCAGAGGGCGGGTGCCCCCACAGAGAAGGCTCTCCCCCTGGGGGTCGCCAGTCGACATTGCTTGGCCGATGGCACCCTGAGGAGCCTCTCTCTAAGGGAGGATATTGGAGTTGAGAGAAGAACAACAAAGATGATAACAGGTCTAGAGGCTAAACCATACAATGAATGATTGAGGAAACTACGTTTGTCTAATCTAATGAAGAGAAGGACTGGGGATGATTTGGTAGCAGTCTTCCAATATTTGAGGGGCTGATAGAGAGAAGAGGGAGTTGATCAATTCTACAAAGCCCCTGAGGACAGGACAAGAAACAGTGGATGAAAGCTCATCAGAGAAACATCCAAACTAGAATTAAGGAGAACAATTTCCTGATAGTGAGAATAATTGATCATTGGAAAGGCTTACCTCTAGAAATGAATGCTCCATCACTGGAGGTTTTCAAGAAGACACCAGACAGTCATTTGGACAAAATGGTATAGGGTCTTCTGCTTGAGCAGGGGGTTGGACTAGAAGTTCCTTAAGGTCCCTTCCATCTCTCTTGTTCTATGTTTTATACATATGCAAGAGGCATACATATTCAAGTGATGGTGAGCACTGCGTGTATTGATTATTACTCAGCATCATCCTGAAAACTCTGGAGATTTCTCTGAAGGAGAAATGTATCTCGTTCTTTAACAAAAGCTAAATGTCTGTTGATTAAAAGATAATTTTAAGATCAATTTTTCCATTCAACATTAGCAATAGCTTCAGGCAAATTTTAATTGAAAAATCAAAGCAGAAGAGTTTAATTTTTTATTATTGTTTAATATGTTTGATGTATACAGGTGAGGGGGAGGGAGACTAAGGGAATACTCAAAGACAAACAGGTGAAAGAAAAACAAAAACCGTCATTACATATAGAAAATCACTCAACCTAATTGTTAAGCAAATTATTAAATCCGGACTGCGCAGAAAAATATTAAACAATCTTTTCATTGCATTGATAGAATGCAGAGTAGAGGTCAAGAATGCAGAGTAGAGGTCAAGCATCCAAGATGTGAAATCTGAGGCCTGCTATTTTCCAACATCGAAGTAACATTTTTTGCTGTCCACACACTTTTTTTTTCTTATCTCATGTGTTTAATGTCTTTGAGTTATTATTTCTTATTCCTTTACTGTGCTTTGCATAATGTTGTTTACCCTGAAAGTGAAGAGCATGATGGGTATGTATGTAAGTTTCAAAGGAAGCCTGATTACTGACAAGGAATGTCAAGATACCACATCTATTTTAAGTTGACTGATTGAACTGGAAATATTATAGATGCTGAAATTGCATTTCATGTTTATTTATTCATGTCAAACATTCATTTATACTTTGAAATAATAGAAAATAGTTGGTTGTGGTTTGCTCTCCAAGCTTGTTTCAAGAAACAAAAATCATTGGCCATATGCCAACACCCGCCACGCACGTGAATTTATTGGAGCCTGGTATTCTACCAAAGAAGCAATTAATAAGCATATTGATCTTGATCCATTATTTGAATATATATACCATATATCCATATCCAGTATATCATATCCGTATATGAAAAAGGGGATGCGGTGGCTCAGTGGCTAAGATACTGAGCTTGTCGATCGAAAGATCGGCAGTTCAGCAGTGTTCAAATCCCTAGTGCCGCATAATGGGGTGAGCTCCCGTTACGTGTCCCAGCTTCTGCCAATCTAGCAGTTTGAAAGCATGTAAAAAATGCAAGTAAAAAATAGGGACCACCTTTGGTGGGAAGGTAACAGCATTCCGTGCACCTTTGGTGTTTAGTCATGCTGGCCACATGACCACAGAGATGTCTTCGGACAGCGCTGGCTCTTCGGCTTTGAAATGGAGATGAGCACCACCCCCTAGGGTCGGGAACGACTAGCACATATGTGTGAGGGGAACCTTTACATTTACCTTTAAGAAACTAGACCATTCAAATGACCAATCAATAAGAGAACCAATCAGCTGCTCAGAATTTAAATATAGCTCCAAACGAACAACCAATCACATGACCAACTGACCAAACTGGCACCCAAGACATTTATAAGCTAAGAAGAATAGGACAAGAAAATCTTGATAATGTTGCCTAGTCTGGTAATGAAACATTCAGAAACTAAATTGTAACAAGCTTGGAGAGCAAACCACGGCCAAAATTCATTTATATTGTTAAAACTAAAGTGTGAATAGTCCATTCTCATACTTCAAGAATTCCATGTCTACTTTACAGCAATTGAAATAACTCTCATTTAAACCATCAGAGGGAAAGCAGCCCATGTTGAATTGGTCAATTCTATACAGATTATTTTTTAAAAAAATCTTTTTCAATTCAATGAAGATTTGGAGTCCAAATGCTGCGAAATACTTAGTTATGATAGCAGGGCTATCTTTGCTCTGAATACATCCTAACAAAGCTGAATTTTGAGACCATAAAGGGGAAAAAAAGAGAAAAATAATATTGCTATAGCTGTGTCTGAAAAAGAGCTAGTCCAATTTTGTAGTGAAGGATATGTGAGGCCGTGAAAACTTTCCTTGCCTATAAACCTTCAAACGTTAACTTCAAAATTTATGATCTCAGGCTATCACTGGGTGCCATTTTCATCTATCATAAATAACCTAAAGCATCTACCAATAATATAATAAATACCTTAGTATTAATTCAATAATAACTTCACTTTATAAATAGGTTTTCATGCTACAGCTTGCTGTTTAATTAAAACTGTGGGGAGGTTTTTTGTTTCTTTGTTTTTCAGCAGTTGAATTAAATCTGGAATACATATGATAGAAAACCTGTTGTTGAAAACTTTGGATAGAGGTTTGCTTTTCTCTGCCTAGTATCCCTCCTCCTTCCAGCTAAATAAATGCATAGCCAAATTTGCACATCGTAATCTAAAGTCCAATTCCAATCATGTTTACACAGATAGAAGCTCAATTGGTTTGGCTGTCTAATAAATATGTAAAAGACTTCAGATAATAAGATTCTTCCTAAAGAACTATAAACTCTAACGAGTTCAGAGCATTCCTCAAAAAATTACACTGTTCTGAACTCCTTGTAAAACGACTGAGGTAATTAGCATGAACAATACTTAAAGCTGAGCTCCTCGACAACAGGTTTGTTCTCTGGGGAATTCTAGAAGCTGAAATTCACACATCTGAAAACTGATGAGGTTGAGAAACTCCGACTTCAAGTCGTGAAATAGAATGCCATTATCAAATTAGAAAGCTTTTGCTCATTTCAGTTGGTTTTGGGAAATCATTTCTGAGTGGTAGGATTGTTCCCTTCTATAACAGCCCTTTCCAAAGATGTGTAATTCAAAAATGTAAGAACACTCCCCAAATACTACCTGCCCCCATCAAATCTTCTTCAAACTCTTCTGATAGGTAAACTCAGTGATAAAGTTCCCCATTCCCAGAAACAGAGGTGGGTTTCAGCAGGTTTTGACCGGTTCTGGAGAACCGGTAGCGGAAATTTTGAGTAGTTCAGAGAACGGGTAAATACCACCTCTTACTGGCCCCGCCCCCATCTATTCTCTGCCTCCCGAGTCCCAGCTGATCGGGAGGGAATGGGGATTTTGCAGTAACCTTCCCCTGGAGTGGGGAGGGAATGGAGATTTTACAGTATCCTTCCTCTGCCACACCCACAGAACCAGTAGTAAAAAAAAATTGAATCCCACCACTGCCCAGAAGTAACAGCTAAGTATACAATTCAGAGATAGGAAACAATCTACTTGTGTTTCCCCAAAAATAAGACCCTGTCTTATATTTTATTGCCACCAAAAAAGGCACTAGATCTTATTTTGGAGGGAGGAATGTTGTCCATTGATTCACCTCACTTGCGCGCATCACCCATGGCCTCCTTCTCGCTGTCAGAGGCCTTCAGGAACTTCTTCAGCCGGCAAGGACAGCAAGTCTTTCCTGAAGGTCTCTGCAGCTGATAACAGAGTTCCGGATCAATCCAGAGGTCTGTTATCAGCTACAGAGGCCTTCAGGAAAGCCTTGCCGGCTGCAGAAGAAATAGGCCAAGGTATGTGCAGTCTGGCTGCAACTGTCCAAAGGTAAGTTGCAGGGCAGCTCCACCCCCCATCCCCACCTTGCTTAATTTTTACTCATGCACCCTGAAGTGGGTAGGGTCTTAATTAGGGCTTATTTTGGGGGTAGAGCTTATATTGGGCACGCGTGTAAAAAATCAAGTTAGGACTTATTTTTGGAGTAAGTCATATTTTCGGAGAAACATGGTATTATTATCAAGAACATATGAAAACAAAGAAGGGATGTCACCACATGTTTCTAAGAACGTGCCCTCACTGAATTTAATGGATGTAAAATGTATGGCCTTCATGCTACTTTTAGAGGTGTAGGGCATAAAGCCGGACTGTTATATTAAAACAAAGGTTTTCCTAATTTTAACTAATCTCGAAAGAATTGGCCAAATGTTAAATGGGATTTTCAGTGGACAGCAAAATAGGTCTTCCACCCAAGAGATCCACTAATGCTGGATAATTAGTGCTGCAAACCTGAGAAATAGATCTGTGAGGTAGGGTGAGAAAGACTGAATCTGTTTGGAGCTGAATCTAATTGCCCCAAAATTTCAGGTTTAAAATTTATATGATATGCTCCTACCTTCATACCAAGCAGCGGGTTGATACAGGACCAGTAATGAGGCACCATGTGCTCCTTAAAGATGTAGAAATCTAAGCTTTTCTGTCTCCCCAAAATAAGCTTCAGTCAGATTTCCCCCAGTGCATGACATTAGGGAAAACTGTTCTCAAAGCTAATAATTCGACAAAACTCTACATTAATTCAAACCTTCAAATATATATACATACATACATACATACATACATATATGAAAAGCAGTGTCAATTAAATAAAAGGTCCTTCTTTCCTTCCTTCCTTCGTCATTTTTTGATTGTACTGTGTTTCCCCCAAAATAAGACCCTGTCTTATATTTTTTTTGAACCCCGAAATAAGCACTTGGCCTTATTTTCGGGAAAGTCTTATTATTTTGGGGCATATGGAGCGAGACAGTGATCCCTTTGCCGTTTTACCTGATTTCCAGCTGTTTCCCTAACCCTAACCAGAGAACATGGTGGGGACAAGCTGCTCATGTGTTTAAATATTTTCGAGGAGGATTTATTTTCAGGGGAGGGCTTATTTTCAGGTAAGATCTTATTTTCAGGGAACCATGGTATTTATTTCATTAAATTTATAAGATTATCCAGTTCTATAATGATTCTTGTAAAATGCTGCTCACATTACATTTCCTCAGTTTCTCTTTATCGATTATGAGAAGAGAGCAATACAGTACACAGAGCAATGATTCTCTCTAGCTATACTATCAATTATGTTCCATCTGATTAGCCTAAACAGATGAAGACCCTGGCATGGATGGAGTATGATTCTCACATACAACTGTGCTTATTAAATTCCATTTGTCTCCCTTTTTCAACTGATTGGCTTTTGCAAAGATACTTTGTGTTTCCCCCAAGAAGGGGAAAAAAAGGCATGCCTGCATCAAAAAATAGCATGTGTTTATAAACAAAAGCCTTCATCCAGATTCATTAATCTTTTCTTTCGAATTAAAATTTCTGCCGCTTCAGTTTTGCACTTAAAACTAGTCTGTGGCCAAAACTACATTGTCTGTGTACAAATAAATCAAAACATAATAAAACAAATGGCAATTAACCAACCACAGATCAACTCAGCAGCAATGATAAAACAATGAAATTTGTAATAAAATTAAAATAAAATGAACAACAGGGGCAAGCGACTTGTGGAAAAATGAAGAATGAAATTCTCAGATGAAATTCCCCTATTAAAAATAAAGCTGCCATGTTATGTTTGTCAGTTTGACCTATTTAATTCAGGAAGGACAATTAAAGCAGGATAAGGTCTTGGTAGGATCTAAGGAATTTTTCCCCCCCTAAATGGTCCCAAAGCACTTGGAAGTTTTAAAATTAAAGACCACATATTAAATTGGATCCAGGGACAGAGCTCCAGTTAAAATAAATGCCAAGAATAGATATAATTGGATTGTACTAACAATGCTTACTAATAGAAGAGAATATATGCAGCTCAGGGTTGAACTGTGCGGTTTTGATATTCTCTGAATTTAGTTGGTTGGTTGCTTGCCAACGTTTCATTACCCAGTTAGATAATTTCATCAGTGCAAGTCATTTGCTGCCGTTTTCTATATAATAACTTGCCCTCCCAGTTTGGGTGGGAGGGCAAGTTAGTGGTTCCTTGATTATTGTTTTCTGCTTGTCTTCCTATTACAAGCCTACTTGTCTGGTGTTGTTCCCTGTTTATCTGAAGGCTGGCTGCTGAGGGGATGTATCAGGGGTGAAATCCAGTAGGTTCTGACAGGTTCTGGAGAACCGGTAGTGAAAATTTTGAGTAGTTCGGAGTAGCCGGCAAATACCACCTCTGCCTGGCCCCAGAGTGGGGTGGGAATGGAGATTTTGTAATATCCTTCCCCTAGAAGTGGGGAGGGAATGGGGATTTTGCAGTATCCTTCCCCTGTCACGCCCACCAAGCTATGCCCACCAAGCCACACCATGCCCACCAAGCCACACTCACAGAACCGGTAGTAAAAAAAAATGGATTTCACCACTGGGATGTTTTCTATTTTTTTTTTGTTTCGTTAGTAGCTTTTGTTTTTGTTGTTGTTGTCTCTTTTGAATGGTATGTAAACGTGGTTTATGGCTATGTATCTATTAATAGCTGATTTGTCTGAATGCCAAGCTTCCAGGTATAACCAAACATCGTGAAAATTTTATCTAGCTGGGTAATGAAACATCTGCAAACAACCAAAGTCATAAGAATTACAGTGTAAACTACCATGTTTTGGATTAACTGAACTTTCTAGCTTACTTTCAAACATAGCCCTTCACATTCAAGGACATCAAACAGTCAAAGTCAAGTGAATTAATGATTTTCCTACACTATTACTGATTAAAATTCATTGTCTTTTATTAAACTGGATCCTATCAATAATCATGTGAACTTTCAATTAACATCTACCAATTAAACTAATTAAAAGGAGGTGGCCCTATTATAGCTTGGTGTAAACAATAGGCTCCTATTGTCTCAAAACTTCCCTTAAAACAATTTTTATTTTAATATTGAATTTAAAGAAGCAGATGGCAGTCAAGAATTTAGCTTGAGAAGGAGCATGTCAACCTTTATTTAAAAGGAGCATGTTAAAAGGAAAATGTGTAACCTTTCAGGGAAGAGCACCAGTGGTGGGATTCAAAATTTTTTACACCGGTTCTGTGGGTGTGGCTTGGTGGGCATGGCATGGCTTGGTGGGCGTGGCAGGGGAAGGATACTGTAAAATCTCCATTCCCACCTCACTCCAGGGGAAGGATACTATAAAATCTCCATTCCCTCTCCACTCCAGGGGAAGGTTACTGCAAAATCTCCATTTCCTCCCGATCAGCTGGGACTCGGGAGGCAGAGAATAGATGGGGGTGGAGCCAGTCAGAGGTGGCACTTACCAGTTCTCCGAACTACTCAAAATTTCCGCTACCGGTTCTCCAGAACTGTTCAGAACCTGCTGAATCCCGCCTCTGAAGAGCATTATATTATAAGGCACTGCTTCTCAACCCAACAACATCAAGATGCATGTGGACTTCAACTGCCAAAATTTCCCAATTTACATACTCGCTTGAGAATTCTGGGAATTGAAATCCACACATCTTAAAGTCGCTGTGGTTGAGAAACACTGCCCCAAGGAAAAGAGCAGTATACAACATCTAGTGATCTTGATGGTTATTAATATTTGGATGAGAGACTGCCAGGGAATCCCAGGTACACATAGACCAAACTGAGAAGTCAGAAATATATCCTGGAAGTGAAACCACTTTCTATCTGTTGCCAATACAACTACAAGGATCTTGTCTTGAAAGCATCACGAGTCAATATAAAGCAAAGGACAATTCACCTCTGCTTGATTTTTCTTATTAGAGGTTTACAGTGGGGAAAGACAGTCTTAACTTGATCCTGTAGGGGCACCATTTAGGGTTTCAAAAACACCCCAAAGCAAATAGCAGAGGAGTTTTGAATCCTGTCTGGTCTCAACTGACTGCCTCCTCTGAACAACTGTTCTACCACATTTTCTACAGCTGTAACCCTTGAAAGCTTTTAACACACTCTTTCATCAATCAACCTAAACAGGTTTGTAGCTGCTGCACAAATCTGCTTGCTCAAGTCTCTTGCATTTAATCTTTTTTTTAAAGCATTGCTGTATAGATTTTTTTTTTAAAAAAAGAATTGCTATCCTGTTTCCCCCAAAATAAGACATCCCCTGATTATAAACCCAATAAGGCTTTTGAGCACATGGCAATAAGGCTTTTGAGCGCATGGCAATAAGGCCAAGTGCTTATTTTAGGGTTCAAAAAATATAAGACAGGGTCTTATTTTCGGGGAAACACAGTGTATAATTTAATATTTTTGAATATTAATAAGTGAAATGCCAATCCCCTGGCTTTCACTTATTGAAATGATGATGAAATATATATGATCAGTTCTGGATAAGATACTATAATGATATAAGATCCCACCTACTAGGCTTAATAATACTTTCAAATTCTTCCATGTATCCTTTTCATAGTGTTATTCCTGTTGTGGCCCGCCAGCTGCCAGGGGAGCTGGCAGCAGACTCGGACAAAGAGGAGGTTGGAGAGGAACTTGGGCCAGTGCTGGAATCTGGGGAAGGCTCTGATGGATGCTTTGTGTCGGATGCAGAGATAGAACCAGGGCCATCCGACATTTCCCGGCCACCGGAGAGGCAGCTGCCATTGGAGGCTGATATAAGTGAGGAGGAGGAACAGCTGGGGCCTGTTCGGGATGTGCGGATGCACAGAACAGTTAAAAGAGGTGAGCAACGGAGGACAAGGAGTCAACTTGGAAAGCAAAGCACACGTGGATGCTGAATGGCCCCTCCCTGGCTGGAGAATAAATAGAAGGAAAGGGAGCGGTTGTCATAGGGGACAACAGTTCGTATTTCTGAAGATTTTGCTCGTTGTGTTCTGTGTCACAAAGATTGCTTGCCAGAACTTAATTTGCAGCCTTTCGTCTGGGAGCTCATGGCCTTAAAATTATCACAAGGAACTGATAAGGTCTGTATTGAAGTTAATTCCTTGAAGGACTATTGTCTGGACTTTTCAGTGGGTGAATGCAATTAATTCACAAGAGGAAAATAAAGAGGAGTTTTTCGTGACAAGGAGTCTGTTTCTTGTTTCTGCTATGGCTGGGTCACCCTATTCCCAATTCCCACCCTATGGCAAGATCCATTGTCAGCAAAGCCGTCTCCATTTGGCTCAATCCAGAGCATCTTCAGGTCAATGTCCATGTATTCCATATCCTCCTTGAGGTGATCCATCCATCCTTTCTTGGATCTGCCATGGGGTTGCTGGCCATCGGGGTCCAGATGTATGGCTGTCCTTGCCACCGAGTCTTCTTTACCACATATAATGTGGTACCATCTAAGTCTTCCTTTCCATATTTTTGCTACAATTGGCATGACTCCCAGTAGATGTGAGATGTTGTTCATAGTGTGGTCGAATTGTATTAGTTCAAGGCACCATCGAAGCATCTGAATTTCCATCACATGTACAGCCTGCTCATATTTTGCCATCGCTGGCCAGCACTCTGATCCATAGAGGAAGACTGGGCACACTACCGTTCTGTAAATATTTGACTTGAGGCATAGGGGCAACTGAGGATCACACAGGATTCCAGTCACCTGGTGCCAATTCATCCAGGCAGTGTTGGTACAGACACGGACATCTGGAAAGTTACTGCCATTGTTGCATATGAGGGAGCCAAGATACTTTAATTGCTTCACTTTCTTAAGGTCTTCTCCACCAATGCTGATGTTTCCATGAGTTTGGGGGCCACATTCCATATACTCCATTTTCTTGATGTTCGGTCTAAGTCCAAATTCACCGAGCCATTCATTCCACTGCTATGTTCACTCTTGGAGGTCTTCACGTTGCTCATTCATCAAGAAGATGTCACTGGCATAGAAAAGTGACCATGGGTGGGGTGATTGGAGGTCAAGCATTACAATGTCCATGGAAAGGACGAAGATAGGGATGAAAGCGCCAATCCTTGATGTACTCCAATGTTAATGGCGAAGGGAGCGCAATGTTCCCACTGCACATTGGACCATGCTGGTGATGTCATGGTACAATAGTTGAATGCACTGGACAAAGGCTTCTGGGACATTGTGGGATCATAGGGTGTGCCAAATGAGTTTCTGTGGGACATGGTCAAAGGCCTTTTCCAGGTCAAGGAATGCCATGTGGACAGGCTTCATCTTCTCACGGTGCTTCTACAAAAGCAACCAAGCAACATGAATGGCATCCATCATTCTACTCCCATTCACAAAGCCACATTGGTTTGGAGTGACAGAGACAATCTTGTGGAATCTGGTATCGATAACCCATTCAAATATTTTCATGGTTTGACACAGGATCCGGATCAGCTGATAATTTGAGCATTCAGACATGTCACCCTTGCCCTTCCAAATTGGCACCATGGTACTGGTTGCCCAGGCTGCTGGGGCTGCACTCTCTTCAATGGTTTGGTTAAAGAAGGGAACAAGAATCTTGGCTCCTTGGTGTCTGAGGATTTTCTAAATTTCAATTGGGATTCATCGGGGCTGGTTACCTTCCCATTTTTCTTCCATGTATCTACTGCAAACAAAAAACAAATATATAGCAAAACTGTTATTGCCTTCTTGTTACTTTCATATAATTTAAGAAAAAAGAAAAAAGAAAAGACGGTCATTTAGTGGTAGAACCTCTTTATGGATATTTAATTACAACTTTTAAACTTAGCCAGCATTTCAAAACCTCACAGGCCTGTTTTCAATTCCAGGATTCAGTATTTAATTTTGTGAGGAGAAAAAGAATTCAACTTTGTAATAGAAATACCCTTGGAATTTAACACCTCTCCTGCATGAGCTGCACTGGCTCCCAGTGGTTTTCCAGGTGCGATTCAAAGTGTTGGTTACCACCTTTAAAGCGCTCCATGGCTTAGGACCTGGGCATCTACGAGATCGCCTTCTCCCACCGATAGCCTCCCACCGGCCAGTACGCTCTCACAGAGAGGGGCTCCTCAGGGTGCCGTCGGTCAAATTATGTTGACTGGCGACCCCCAGGGGGAGAGGCTTCTCTGTGAGGGCTCCAACCCTTTGGAATAAATTGCCCCCGGAGATACACAGGATCCCCAATCTCCGTACCTTTCGCCGTGCCCTACTATTCCAACAGGCGGGGCTAACCACTTAAGTGAATTTTAATTGGGTATTTTAATTTTGGGGTTTTTTAAAAGAAAAACTGGGCAAATTATTTAATTCTTTTAAACTTTTTTAAATCTATGGTGTTTTGTGTTTTTACTTTGGCTGTACACCACCCTGAGTCCTACGGGAGAAGGGTGGTATAAAAATATAATTAGATAAATAAATAAACAAACAAACTTGGGAGTTACCCTGGGATGTTGCAGGAAATCTTAGATTATGACTACTAGTCACACGTTGCTGTTGCTAAGTGGCTGATGCTGATGCTGAGGGCACGGGTTCTTCTTGAAACTGTGGGTGCGCAGGCTAAATATTAAGACATAATGGGAAATATTTCTTTCCCATTCGTTCAGGACAGCCATTTGTCCAGAATGTATACAATCTTCTGCTTCAGCAGTGAGTTGTACTAGAAGACTTCCAAGGTCCCTTCCAACTCTGTAATTCTGTAATTCTACATTGTGTGTGTGTGTGTATGTGTGTGTGTGTGTGTGTATAGGTCTTTGGTTATTCGGGTCTTCTCCCGCGTAAAATTGGAAGTGTCTTGGCGCCTCATTCGTCATCTTCAGGCTGGTGTTCTCGGCTTCGTGCTTCCAGGAGCATGTGCTTCTCCTGGAAGCACGAAGCCGAGAACACCAGCCTGAAGATGACGAATGAGACTTCGTTGAAACGTCGCCAAGACACTTCCAATTTTACGCGGGAGAAGACCCGAATAACCAAAGACCTACATACAAACACGCGCGAAAACCTCAGAAAACACACACACACACACACACACACACACACATATAATGAAATATTTATTTGATCAATAACTAGCAAAATTTGAAAAAGTACACCAAAGTAAAATGAAACCGATGAGATAAAATATTAGCATAACAGTGATAAAATAACTAATAAAATTTGATAACATAACGTATTTTAATTATCTGTGCAAGTCAAGGGTGGGTTCTACTTATCTTTACTACTGGTTCGCAATGGGGCTGCGCGCATGTGCATTTTGATGGCATTGGGGTCGATGGGCGGAGCTTCCCACCAGTTTGACTACCAGTTCTATAGAACCGGTGCGAACTGGGGGCAACCCACCACTGATGCAAGTGTAAATTTAAAATATTACTATGAAATACACACACACACATCAAGACATACACACTATATAATGGCAAAGGATATATTTTTATGTAATAAAGATGTATTTACATTTAATAGAGTTCCATAGGATGCCACAAATCAAACAACTATGGAGATAATTTAACATGTAAAAATATTCTGCAGACTGATTTTCATACCATTTTCAAGTCTAAATATTATGTGTTCATTCTTGCATGCCAAAATATGTACAGTAGCACCCAGGGGGGATAATTTTCATCAAAATTGCAGGAGAAAAGGGTTACTTTTGTACCATCACTCCATATATTCACACACCTAATTCCAGTTTAAAAACACGCATGCTGTAAATAATACATTTATAATTCAAGATATTTGGTTCTGCATCTGCTTTGTTGTGAATGCTTTTTATTTTAGTCATCCTTTGGAAGATTTCTAGAATTTTAAAACTATCCTCTTTGGATATTAATTAAGTGAATTTATATTCCTTAAAAGCAATGCCAACACCTGCTAAGTGCCTTCACATGAAGTTGCTTCATTAACCTTTGCACTGCAAAAACTCACAGCACAAAAAAGTACATTAGACTTTAAGATAATGTGGAATTTGTGTCCCCAGATCCCCATGCCAGTAGTTACAACGGTGGCAGGAAATATTTGGAGTCATCTTCCCATGCTCACATTTATTGTAGTTAAGTCAACACCTAACATAGTCTAAAGTTTTATTCAGTAGTACAGTTACTAGACATTTGCCAGCCATTTTGTATCTGCCTATTATCTTGGGTAACTCCAGGATGGTGAAACAGAACGTAAGGTTCTGTAGGAAGCTAGCACCCACCTCTCTCCTAGAAGTATGAAATATTTTAGGAAATATTAAAAAGGCAGAATAGGGGAAGGATACTGCAAAATCCCCATTCCCTCCCCACTCCTGGGAGAAGGATATTGCAAACATCCCCATTCCCTCCCCACTCTGGGGCCAGCCAGAGGTGGTATTTGCCAATTCTCCGAACTACGCAAAATTTCTGCTACCGGTTCTCCAGAACCTGTCAGTACCTGCTAGATTTCACCCCTGGTTTGCAGGCAGGCATTTCATGGAAGCAAACACTATCATTTCCTGGATTTGAATTGCAAAGAAGTCTAGGTAATTAACCTTGATTCACTTCCCCTCCAAAAAAAAAAAAAAAAAAAAAAAAAGCTAAGAATACGACAGACCTGCTTGGATCAGAGAATCACGAAGAAATCCAATAGTAGTCAATTGTATAGGAAAGTTTTAATACTTCATTGAAAGCAGTACTGGCCTAACTGCACTGGCCAACCACTTCTGCATGGTTGCCAAGCAACTGAATTGTCAGTAGTAGAACACTGATTCAAAGGAGATGCTTTTTTAAAAAAAAAAAAAAGTAAATGAGTATCTGCTGAACTTCCTCAAACTTGCAATTTTAAATCTTTGAAGAGAAATAGCTTCTCAAAAAACAAACCAAAAACAGGCCTATCCCAATGCAAAATAAAATTGGCTTTAAATCCATGCATATGTATATGCGGAGGTGGGATTCACTTACCTTCCCTACCAGTTTGCAAATGTGAGTGTGCGCATGGGCTTGGCTCAGACGTGTCACCTCTACTCTACTGCGTAATGCTCAGTAGTCGCGCATTGCGTCTGGGCGGGTGGGCGGAGCCTCCCGCAGTCACCGCTACTGGTTCGTGCGATCTGGAGAGAACCGGCTGAATCCCATCACTGGTTATATGTGAAATGAGCCTGAGTAGCGTAGGGGGCTAATGCCTCCCACTAAAGGCAGCAATTAATATCCAGCTGCCTGTAATTCTGCGAGTTCAATCCTAGCCAGGCTCAAAGTCGACTCAGCCTTCCATCCTTTCTAAGGTGGGTAATTTGAGGAGCAAGTTTGTGGGGGCAATAAGCTGACTTTGTATAAATATATACAAAAGTATGAAGGCTATTGCTTAATGCATTGTAAGCCGCCCTGAGGCATATAAATCAAATTTTTTAAAAAAATAAGTAAACTGAGTTTGTTGTCTTGAAAGTAGACACCCTGAGTTTGGCATTCAGATGATAAGGATTCCTGAATCTGAAAGAGACAATTTTATCTTTGCACAGGGGCTTCTTTGCCCACCTGATAATCCACCCAGTAAATTCAGGCAAAGCAAAAAGCATTTATTTTTGTGGCTGCACAGGTGATTATGGGAGCGACACAACACACCCATGTAACACCTCTCCTGCGCAAGCTGCACTGGCTCCTGGTGGTCTGAGTGCGATTCAAGGTGGTGGTTACCATCTTCAAAGCGCTCCATGGCTTAGGATCCGGATATTTACGAGATCGCCTCGTAAATGGCCTCCCACTGACCAACACACTCCCACAAAGAGGGACTCCTCAGGGTGCCGTCGGTCAAACAATGCCGACTGACGATCCCCAGAGGGAGAGCCTTCTCTGTGGGGGCATCCGCCCTCTGGAATGAACTACCTCCAGGGATACGTATGATTCCCGACCTACATATCTTTCGTCGTGCCCTTAAGACCTTACTATTCCAACGGGCTGGGCTGGCTAGATAAGGAATTTTAGGGGTGTTTTAATCTGGAGTTTTAAATTTGGGGCCAAATTATTTAATACATTTTAAATTGTTTTTAAATTTTGTATTATATGTTGTTTTTACTATGGCTGTACACCGCCCTGAATCTCTCGTGAGAAGGGTGGTATAAAAATTATATATATATATATATATATATATATATATATATATATATATATATATATATATATATATATATATATATATATATATATATATATATATATAAAGGAGAGTTGTGTTTTTAAAGGATACAGAAACAAATGATTCATACATGCGGTATATGTGATACATCAGAAAGTGATGTATCACGAATGATCGAACAATGATCATCAGAAACTTTTTTTTTCTTTTAAAAACATTTTTTTCTACAACCTCTTCAGCTGAAGAGATTGTAAAAAAAATGCTTTTAAAAGCCTCTGCCGATCAGGCAACTCAGCTGGGATCATCAGAGGCTATTAAAAGCATTTTTTCTACAACCTCTTCGGCCGAAGAGGTTATAGAAAAAATGCTTTTAAAAGCCTCTGATGATCCCAGCTGAGCCGCGCAATCTTCAGAGGCTTTTTTTTTTAACTTTTAAAAGCATTTTTTCGGCCGAAGAGGTTGTAGAAAAAATGCTTTTTATTTTTTTTTTAAAAAAAGCCTTTGATGATTGCGTGGCTTAGCTGGGCATAGGGCGTGGGGGGGAGGGGCGGCCAAGGATTTTTGCTACCGGTTCCCAAAACCACCCGCCGCCATCGCTACCAGATCTGGTCCAAACCAGGAGATCTGGTCCAAACCAGGAGCATTTCACCCCTGGGCCAATCCCTCTTTCTCTGCATCAAGCTGGTTTAAAACCAAAACTCTTGGTTGTGTCGGAAGACCCCCCTCCCCCTCCCGAAGAATGAAATATTTTGAAGAATATTTTAAAAAGGCAGAATATTTTATTTCCCAAAGGGAAAAATGGAGAAACATGGTTTTTGGTTTCTTTGTTGTTGTTGTTTTTGAGGCAGAAACAACCCCCACTTTCCTTAATAGCCCCAGCAGATGCTGAGGGCAGCTTTTAGAAATACAGATTTGGTAATCCATTCAAGACAGGATATTTTGAAACAAAGGCAGAATAGTAGGATTAGACCCAAGATCCAACACAGGAAAAAGTCATTAAGCCACAATAGGAATTACCCAACACCCTTTCAGAACACAAAGCCCCTCATTGCATCACCCTCAGAAACTTCAACCAAACGTAGCTCAGACAAACACCTAGGATTTGTACTTTGCCTCTAGAGCCAGCTATGACCCCTACATAACCCTTACATGGCTCCATGGTAGTCTGACAACAGCCAATAGAATACATGTTCTTGCACAGGAACAGGAAGCTCTAGTGCAAAGCCCATGATAAGGTATAACACACACACACCCAATCTCAACTCCCATGTGGTCAGCTGCCCAGAATCACACATGCTTGCTGGTTCTGCTTCATCAACAAATGGGCCCTTTTTCCAATCAGTCTCCAGCCTCCATTTTGTCTCCAGTGCCTTTCTCCTGGTTTGGAACTGAACCAGATGGATATGTCTTCCCACAGTTCAGTGGTGGGTTTCAAATCATTTTTACTACTGGTTCTGTGGGTGTGGCTTGGTGGGCGTGGCATGGTGGGTGTGGCAGGGGAAGGATATTGTAAAATCTCCATTCCCTCCCTACTCCAGGGGAAGGATACAGTAAAATTTCCATCCCCTCCCCACTCCAGGGGAAAGTTACTGCAAAATGCCCATTTCCTCCCCACTCCAAGGGACGGTTACTGCAAAATCCCCATTTCCTCCTGATCAGCTGGGACTCAGGAGGCAGAAAATAGATGAGGGTGGGGTCAGCCTGAGGTGGTATTTACCGGTTCTCCGAACTACTCAAAATTTCTGCTACCAGTTCTCCAGAACTGGTCAGAACCTGCTGAAACCCACCTCTGCCACAGTTGCATTGTTAGCTGCATATGCAACACGTTAGCAGGCAAATGCAGCACAAAAGAAGCAGTCTTGACAATCAGGCAGAAGAAACATTAAAAAAAACCTGCTCCTTTTGCATTAAGAAATATGAATAAAATCTATTAGACAAGCCTTAATTCACATAATTTGCTTAAAATTAGCTCCCTCTTCAGAATAAATTCTGTATGTTTCATAATTACTTAAACATTCTCAAAATCCTAACAATCCTAGCATCTTGGGCCATGTCTCTAGATGCCTAATGAATCAGTTAAAGACAGGCTATCTAATTAATCAAAACAGACGGACAGGCTTAATTTTAAATTGTTTCATTTCACTTCCTCTGCAAACAGCAGTTTAGATTGCATTAATTTTAAATAAAATTATTTTTCTTTCTTGTACTTCTTATACATATATTGACAAAAATAATGAACCCTTGGGAAAGTGAATGGCTATGAGCCAGAATCCTCTAGATCAGCCTAAACGTTTTTTCTGACAGAAGGCAAAGAGAGAATAGGATGGGGGTCAATTGACTTGGGAAAGGCATAAATCAATGAGGCAGGGCGTAAAAGTGATCTGCTGATCAAATAAATGAAATACAATGGTAGAAACATGTGCTGTCTAGCTGACTATAGCAGATAGAGGGGGAAGAACATGAAATCTAAAAAAAAAAATCCCACATTATAACAGAATGCTAGCTCAGTAGGAAGAAAATCACCTCCGAAAATAGCCTACTATAAAAATGTAAGGAAAATCAAAGGAAAGAGCTGTAAACAAACCCACTGCGCCTCCACAATAGGAACAGAAGGCTGCGTGCATCAGCACAACTGAAGAAGAGGTAGATTATTTCAGTGGAAAGAAAATGGCACAATTCTGCAGGAATATAGAAGGAGGAGAGGGCGGAGGGGGTCTGAGTGGCTAAGACACTGAGCTTGTCGATCAGGAAGACTGGCAGTTCGAATCCCTAGTACAGATCTCCTGTGTGAGCAGGGAATTGGACCAGGGGTGAAATCCAGCAGGTTCTAACAGGTTCTAGAGAACTGGTAGTGGAAATTTTGAGCAGTTCGGAGAACTGGCAAATATCACCTCTGGCTGGCGCCAGAGTGGGGAGGGAATGGGGATTTTGCAGTATCCTTCCCCTGGAGTGGGTGGGAATGGAGATTTTACAGTATCCTTCCCCTCCCACGCCCATCAAGTCACACCACACTCACCAAGCCATGCCCACAGAACCGGTAGTAAAAAAATTTGGATTTCACCACTGGGTTGGACTAGATGACCTCCAAGGTCCCTTCCATCTCTGTTACTGTTACTATGTTCTGAGAAAGAAGGAATAAGTGAAGAAAAAGAAAATATCCCTCTCTTGATTTTCTTTAGTACTGTTGGAAGAAATATCCTCCTGGGTTCAGTTCCAAGTGGGGGAAAAGACACTGGAAACATGAAGACTGCTTGGAAAGATGGCTTTTAATGGTGGACAGGATCACATGCCTTGAAGATCTCGGATGAAGAAAAAAGAAGGGAAGAGATACTGAGAGTGCCTGGGTTTTATGCCCTCTCTTAAGCTTTTGAATTTGAGCTTGTATTCTGATTGGTTGTCAGACAGCCATGCAGCCATGCAGGGATAACTCTGTAGGTTGTCTGTGTCCCAGGCTTGGTTGAGCCTTGCTGGGTGATGCAATCTCCCCAGGTGCCATGTGGTGAGTTCTGTTGCTAGATGAGTAGAGGGCTAATCCTATCTTTGTTGGATCTTGAGTGAGGGCAATTCCTACTATGGCTTTGCCTGCAGGAGGTAGATCTTCGTTATGTAGAATAGACTGGCCCAGGCCTTAATGGCCCATTGACAAAGGTGGGACGGGGGTGAGTTTCTGCCTCCCTTTTAGGGGAAATATTCTGGCCATTTTAATATTTCCTAAAATATTTCATTTTTTTAGGAGAGGGGTGGGTGCTAACTTCCTAGAGTACAAAGTGGAAGAGAATGAAACACATGGGAGCTTTCAGGACTCCCATATGTTTCTCAGGTGATTTTATCTTACCACAATAAAGCCAGTATTGGAATAGAAGGAATGATTGTTCTTGACCTCATTTACCTTCAAGGGCTGACATTTCAGCCAACAGCATACGGGGGTGGGGGGGAGGAGTTATGGGGTCAGACAGAGAGGTCAGGGTGGTGACTGCAAACCCACAATTGAAACCCTGCCCCTTTATAACAAACATTATTTGTGTCGAGTGTCGAAAGCCCCTCGACAACACATCATCCTTGATGGATGGTATTGAAGACCATGAAGGGGATCCAGAGAATACTGACGGATTCCAGCAATAAAACACGGTGGAGGGGGGTGCTGCATTAGGACACCATGTACACTGATAGTGGGTGATGGACGGAAGGCAAGAAGGAGGGGGGTGGAATGGGCATGTAAATCAGCTACTGAAGAGATAAGAGTGCGGAGGGGAATGACGTCCTATGCCTGTGACGAGCATGAACGGAAAAAGCGGCAGCTTTGATCGTGGCAGAGAATGTGAGAAACCATTGCCGGCCTAATGATAGTTAACGGTATCCACGCCCTATAAAACAGTACGGGAGGAGAGCTAGGGCGTCTCCGATTTTGTTTTCCTTAGCAGCTCAGTCTCTACTGTACGCTGCTGTGTTGCCTCCATAAACCGGGTTTTGAAACGAATCCTCCTTTTTGTGTGTATGTTCGTTTGTGCCCGGTGAAGCACTGGCGGCTCCAGAGGGGCTGAGAATTTGTCTGATACATATAAACATACAGGACAGAATTTTAGCCCGTCACAGCTACGATCATGGCTTTTCGACTGTCCTGCAGATGTCCCATATTATTGCATTTGCCCCACCATTTTTCAGTAGGATTTTGTGTTTGCTGATTTTTAAGCTTTACTTAGGATAAACCAGAAAGCTGAACCTGCCATTTTTAATTTTACAAACTGGAATTCAGAACTCTTTAAAAAAAAATACGTAAAAGACCAAGGAGGAAAAGATGTAGCAACTGCATCTGGCCGATCATTTAAAGTTCTATTGCAATGAAGTAACATCTTTTACTACCGTTCCTGGCTCCAAAAGGTCCCTGTCCCCTGTGGGGGGGTGCCACAAAATTAATCTGGAGTAGACAGAGGGTTCAATTTAGAGAAAAATCACTTGTTCCTGAATCCCGCCCAATCAAACTACTTATCAATCAGTGGTGGGTTTCAAATTTTTTTACTACCAATTCTATGGGTGTGGGTTGGTGGGTGTGGCATGGCTTGGTGGGCGTGGCAGGGGAAGGATACTGTAAAATCTCCATTCCCATCCCGCTCCAGGGGAAGGATACTGTAAAATCTCCATTCCCTCCCCACTCCAGGGGAAGGTTACTGCAAAATCCCCATTTCCTCCCGATCAGCTAGGACACGGGAGGCAGAGAATAGAGGGGGCGGGGCCAGTCAGAGGTGGTATTTACCGGTTCTCTGAACTACTCAAAATTTCCGCGACCGGTTCTCCAGAACTAGTCAGAACCTGCTGAAATCCACCTCTGTTATCAATGAAACTTAAAGCCGTCTCTTTAAAAAACATAAACCCTTTGCCTTTTATATGGCTGCTACTATTATCTAGTTAACCCTGAATATGTTTCAGTTTGGACTTGACAAATTTGAGCTTGAAAGCCTGCTCCAATCAGGAAGAACAAAAATTTGATAGAAGGGAAGGAAGCTTGTTTAAAGGAACTTCCCTCCATCACTTTTTTCTGCTAGACTTCAAATAATGGGTAACATCAGGGGTTTTATTTATTTAGCGTATGGCAAATACATGGACTTATAATAGTTCAAATGTTAATGTCCAGTCCACCCAGACATGTCTATGTTGAAAAAAAATCAGACATTGGGCCAGTGTAAGCTCTTGATGGACATTTGGACACAATGTGGTGGATATTTTGTTGAGGAGCACCCCAGTCACACTGAGGAGTAGAAACAAGACCCCACTTAAACAATGAGTTCTGACAGACACCATGTTGGGTGCGGATCCTGTACAGAGTTGACTAAAGCTGGTGAGGAAGATCAAAGATCAAAGTAAAGGTTCTTCCCCTCGCACATATGTGCTAGTCGTTCCTGACTCTAGGGGGCGGAGCTCATCTCCGTTTCAAGGCCGAAGAGCCAGCACTGTCTGAAGATGTCTCCATGGTCATGTGGCCGGTATGATTAAACGCCAAAGGCACACGGAACGCTATTACCTTCCTCCCAAAGGTGGTCCCTATTTTTCTACTAGCATTTTTTATGTGCTTTCGAACTGCTAGGTTGGCAGAAGTAATGGGAACTCACCTCGTTACGCGGCACTAGGGATTCGAACCGCTGAACTGCCGACTTTTCGATCGACAAGCTCAGAATCTTAGCCATTGAGCACTGCATCCCTGAAAAAAACTGGCACCTTTTTTGTAGGGTAATCTATGTAACTGCCTGTATCTGGGGTTTCTAATTCATCTGAAAAAAGGACTAAAAACTGAATAAGCCTCTTTTTGAAAAGTATTATTCAAAAACTCCCTGCATGGCATAAAGATGAAGAGGAAAATGGAGAAAAAAGAGAGCAGCCTAAAATAACAGAGACATGAACAGTGTTGGCCAGCTGCTTATTAAAACATTTCAGTGTCACCATCAAGAGTGCCCCAACTTTCAACACATATCCCTTCACAGATAGTAATTATCATGAAAGTGGAGTTCCATGAGACACACGGGAGGGGGGAGAGAAGGCTATTTCTGGCTTAATTAGCATTGGCACTTCACTTTTTTACTTTATCTATTATTTCTAAAGTTTACTATGGACATTAGTAAGAAAAGAAGAAGAGAATACTGCCAAAAAACAGAAAGAAAAAAAGATCATCTGATATTAGCTGAGGTTTTATAAAGAATACAGCAATATCCATCAAACTGCCATCACTCTCCCATTACTATCACTTCTATCTGTCCTGGATGTTGAATGGAAATAGCCCCGGGCATTCTGACTTAACCAATTCGTTGATAATCATTTGAAACTGCCCATCTGTAAAATTCTTTCCTTCATTTGTAATTCTATGGCCTGTCAATGGAAAATTCTGCAGTCTCCCACATCACACTGGTTTCTGTATCAAACTCACTTTTCTATTCAGTAATAACACCCGTGTTCTTTGAAAACAACAGCCAAAAATATTTCAAACACACACACACACACACACACACACACACCATTATTTGTGGTTTGTACTTACTCTAACTACTGTATTTTTCGGATTATAAAATGCACTGGAGTATAAGATGCATCAAGATTTTGAAGAGGAAAACAAGAAAAAAAATAGTTTTTAGCCTCTGTGCATCCAATTTTTGCCCTCCCCAGCCCCCAGGAGCACTCTGCAGGCCTCCGAAACCCTCTGCGCATTCAGTTTTTGTGAAAACCCAATCTGTTTTTGTGAAAAACTGGCCTGTTTTTGGCTTTCGAAACCCTCCCACAAATCCTGTTTTTGCCCTTGCTGGCCCCCAGGAGCATTCTGCAGGCCTCCCAAACCCTCTGCACATCCCGTTTTTGGCAAAAATGGGACGTGCAGGATGGGGTTTTGGGAGGCCAAAAATGGCCGTATTCAGTCTATAACAGGGGTCTCCTGTTTGCTGGCTGAGGTACTCTGGGAGTTGAAGTCCACAAGTCTTAAAGTTGGCAAGGTTGGAGACTCCTGGTCTATAAGACACACCAACATTTCCACCCTCTTTTAGGGGGGAAAAAGTGTGTCTTATACTCTGAAAAGTATGGTTCTCGCTAATCAACTTTTCCTATCTGGATAACCATCCTAGAAATGTATTGGGGTAATTACATTTTTGTATGTGAACACACTACAGTTGTACGCAATGCACATAAGCACAGTGTGTTTATTCAGAAGGATTTGCATAACCCTTTGCCCCCAATATATGTGCTTGAAGTGGCTGCTTTACTTTGAAATCTCAGGGGAAAAGAACAGGAGGTGTTCAAATGGATGAGCCAATGGCCTTAATCACTTCAGAATGGCGAAAGAACAAGTTCTTTGGTCTCCAAGTATAGAAGGCAATACGCTGGCCCAAAATCTGCTCCAAGAATTTCTTTTAGATGTCTCTCAATTGTGTTTTTAAACTTTCCTTATTGTTGAAAGTAACTGAGAGTGCTAATGCTGTAGTTGTTTTCTGTTATGTGTTTGTCCATCAGTTTAACGCAGCATCGTTCAATAACTTGGCAACTTGAAGATAGCAATAGCAATAGCACTTAGACTTTTATACTGCTTCATAGTGCTTTACAGCCCTCTCTAAGCGGTTTACAGAATCGGCATATTGCCCCCAATAATCTGGGTCCTCATTTTACCCACCTCGGAAGGATGGAAGGCTGAGTCAACCTTGCACCTGGTGAGATTTGATCTGCCAAATTGCTGGCAGTCAGCGATGAGCAGAAGTAGCCTGAAGTACTGTACTCTAACCACTGCACCACCACAACTCATCTAAGATTTGTGGACTTCCCCCTTTTGGCTGGAGAATTCTGGGAGTTGAAGTCCACATGTCTTAAAAGTTGAAAGACACTCCTTTGAAGCATTCCCAACTGCCCGTTCTTCCAGTCATTAAAATGCCCAATTTGAGAAACTCCGTCTTGAGTTCCACTAGATATAAAAGAAGCGTGGGAAGCAAGGGTGGCCACAGATTATTGGAGGGATTATTGGAGTATGTGCTAGACATTTACACAGATTTCTGAGTCACATTTATAATTAAAGGAATGCAGGGATGTCACCTTTTACCCATGAGAATTTCATTATAATGTTCTTCTCATCGGAAAGACAATTTTAACATAAAATCGATTTTTAATTAAAGAAAAACACAGAATGAGAATTAGTAGGGGGAAAAAATGCTCCATGGCACGAATTCCTGCTTAGCATACCGTATAGGAATATTCATCATGTTTTGAGTTATAATCAGTTGTTAAAGGTGTGTCAGAAAATCCAGTTCAGGTGTGGGCTTCAAAAATTTTAGCAAGGGGTCCTCTGCCCAGTTGCTGGGTGGGTGTGGCCATGGTGGGTGTGGCCTAGTTAGCCTCCTGCACAACGGCGGGAGGCTGTTTTTGCCCCCCTCAGGCTCTGGAGGCTTTCTTCGAGCCTCCGGGAGGGCAAAAAAGGCCTCCCCAGGCTCCGGAGGCCCTTTGAAGGCTGGAAACACAACTGTTTCCGGCCTTCCTGAACTTCCAGTACGCCCATTTTTCACTCTCCCCGAGCCTCCGTGCACACTCTACACTTACCTGCATCCAAAACAGGCCGCGTGGGGACTCCTGGGAGGGGCCGGGAAGGATGGGCAGGGCCAACCAGGAGTGGGATTTGGGGGTTCTCCAAACTGCACAGAATCTTAGCTAAAGGTTCTCCCGAACCCCTGCAAACCCCTAGCAGCCCAACCCTGATCCAGTTACAGATAGTTTTTTTTTCTTTTATTTATTTTAATTTATATGCCGCCCTTCTCCGGAGACTCAGAGCGGCTTACAATGCGTTAAGCAATAGTATACAAAATATACTTTTGTATATTTATATTTATACAAAGTCAGCTTATTGCCCCCAACAAACTGGGTCCTCAATTTACCCACCTTATAAAGGATGGAAGGCTGAGTCGACCTTGAGCCTGCCTGGGATTGAACTAGCAAGTAATTGTAGCAGCTGGATCTTAAATGCTGCCTTTGTAGGAGGCATTACTCCTCTACGCTACTCAGGCTCTTAATAGTCCTCGACTTACAACCATAATTGAGCCCAAAATTTCCATTGCTAAGCAAGACAATTGTTAAATGAGTTTTGCCCCTATTTTACGACCTTTCTTGCTAAGTGAATCACTGCAGTTATTAAGTTAGTAACATGGTTGTTAAGTGAATCTGGCTTCCCCATTGACTTTGCTTGTCAGAAGTTCACAAACGGGGAATCACATGATCCCAGGACATTGCAGTCATCATAAATACACACCAGTTGCCAAGCGTCCAGTTTTTGATCACATGACCAGGGGGATGTTTGCAAAAGTAGTGAGAGAAATGGTCATAAGTTATACCATTGAATGGTCACTCCACAAATCATTATAAGTTGAGGACTTATCTGTATTCTGTTTATCAAGGAACTATTAGATAACTCTAACGTGGCTTTATTATTGTTGGTTTTTGTTGTTTTGTGCTTTTGAGTCAGTATTGACTCCTGGTGACTACCCGGATAAGTCCCTGCAGTTTTCTTGGCAAGGTTTTTCAGAAGTGGTTTGCCATTGCTTCCTTCCTAGGACTTAAAGAGAAGGACTGGCCCAAGGTCACCCATCTGGCTTTATGCCTAAGGTAAGATTAGAACTCATAGTATCCCGATGTCTAGCCAAGTGCCGTAATCACTACATCACTACATTCAATTAAAAAAAATGAAATTCAGTAGTGAGAAAAATAAGATTTTACACCTAGGCAAGAAAAACCAAATGCACAGGTATAGAATAGGTGGAACCTGTCTCAATAGCAATAACTGTGAGAAGGATCTAGGGGTCAAACTATATATTGATAAAACTGAAGACAAGTCAATAAGGTGCAAAATGTATTTTACAAAATGTATTTTCCACAAATTGGGCCTGTATCTCTTGTCAGGGTTCCAAGTAGCACTCCCAACAAAAGAAGATACCGAGGCTAGTAATTCCTCAAAGTTTTATTTTATTAGAGATGTCATATTGTCACATCTGGGAAAACCCGAATCTGAAAGCTCCTAGGTTTTCCCCACCCAAAAGAAAGTCGAAGTCCCTTTCCCTGAACCCACATGTCCATCACATGGTACAATCAATCCACTGTCCCAACTGGAGATGCCTCCCAGTTACGCTACTCCAAGTGCAGGCTGAATGTCCTTGACTCCCAGAGAAAAGAATGTTGTTATGGCTCAATACTTCTACTAACTCCATTCAATTCCCCCCTCCCAGTTTCCCACAGACTAAGTGTGACAGCCCTGAAGATCCAAAAAGAAAAGATGGCCTCCAGGGCTGACATCTCTCTTACTTCAAAGGAAGTTGTGTTTATGAAAATAAAACTGTTGTTTCTGTGGCTGTCAGAATTTCAAGTATAATAAACTGCAATGTTGTACCAATTTATTTCAAGAACCAATAGTTGGTGTTTTCATTATGGCAAAATGTGGTGGGTTTAGGGGGTTTTGGGGGGGGGGGGGCAAGTCCAAAATCATGACTTCCAAAAAATTATTTGAGGCCAAAAAAGAAAAAGAAAAAAGATATAAATTGGAAGACTGAGAAACTCAATCTAGCATATTATGGACTGGCTGAAAAAAAATGCAGCAGTTCAGAACTCTTCCTCAGAGTCATTTTTCTTACTGCAACTTCCTGATATCTACTAAGGGAAAGTTTTTCAGCTGACTGTTTGAAAATAAAAATGCATTGCCAATGTCCCTGAAGGTACAATTCTAAACTCCCATTTATCTCCTCGTGGTTTCATTGATTTTCTGGATGCTCATTTAAAGTTGCTCCAGAAAGGAATTCCGATTTCAGGTACCAACTGTGCTTTCAAAGCAGCAGTTATGATATTCCCAGATTGCACCAATCAACTCCCGACTGGACTTGAATAAGATCACAGAGACACAGTGTGGTTTTAATGAAGAATTATCGCTTTATACATTTCTGTATCCTTTTCACTGATGCCTTGAATATTGTACGAGGGAAGATGCAGAAAGTTTCTTCCCATTTCACTTGAGATTATTTTTTTTAAGTGAAAAGTTTTTGAAAGCCATAAGAGATAAATAACTTTTTAGAGGAAAAGAGCAGGCTATATATTTATCTAGAAATAAAAATATTACAGGTAGTCCTTGCTTAAGTGACTGTCTCATTTAGTGACCATTCCACAATTATGAAGGTGATGATAAACTTTCTGGCCAATCTTCACATTTATGACCTTGGCAGGGAAAGAAAGAAAGAAAGAAAGGAAGGAAGGAAGGAAGGAAGGAAGGAAGGAAGGAAGGAAGGAAGGAAGGAAGGAAGGAAGGAAGGAAAGAAAGAAAGAAAGAAAGAAAGAAAGAAAGAAAGAAAGAAAGAAAGAAAGAAAGAAAGAAAGAAAGAAAGAAAGAAAGAAAGCTGGAGTAAGTTCATTAGCACAGTCACATTTAGTTGCTGGTCCCAAATATGGTTGATAAAAGACTATCCCAGGGGTGAAATGCTCCCGGTTCGGACCGGATCGCCCAATCCGGTAGCGATGGCGGCAGGTGGATTTTAAGAACCGGTAGCAAAAATCCCTGCCCCCCCCGCCCCCATTGCCCAACTGAGCCGCGCAATCATCAGACGCTTTTTTTTAATTTTTAAAAGCATTTTTTCTACAACCTCTTTGGCCAAAAAAAAATGCTTTTAAATGTTTTTTTTTAAAAAGCCGCTGATGATCGCGTGGCTCAGCTGGGATCATCAGAGGCTTTTAAAAGCATTTTTTCTACAACCTCTTCGGCCGAAGAGGTTGTAGAAAAAATGTTTTTAAAACGAAAAAAAGCCTCTGCCAATCAGGCAAGTCAGCTGAGATCATCAGAAGCTTTTAAAAGCATTTTTTAAAAACCTCTTCAGCCAAAGAGGTTGTAGAAAAAATGCTTTTAAAAGTAAAAAAAAAAAAAAGTTGGCCACAACCGCTGTCATATTACCGCCCCCCCCACACCAAGCCACAGTTTTTTTATTTTAATTTAAAATAAATCTTTTTTTCAAAAAAAAGATTTATTTTTTTTTGCAAAGGTTCAAAATGATACGACAAATTATGGATGACAAAAGACATTTTAAAAACTAATAAAGAAAAATTAGCAAAGTCCATACCATGCCTTTATTTTGAATATATCCATGGGACAAGAGAAAATACCATTGTACCTCTGAAATCTAGAATAGAATAGAATAGAATAGAATAGAATAGAATAGAATAGAATAGAATAGAATAGAATAGAATAAACTGAACAGTTTGGTGAACTGGTTTTTGGAAGAAATCATTAGGTCAGAGAGCGGTTGTTAAATTATTTGAATCCCACCACTGCCTATACCATTTCAGACAAAAGGTTGTCCAATCTCTTCTTAAATACTTCCAGTGTTGGAGAATACACAACTTCTGAAGGCAAGTTGTGCCACTGATTAATTGTTCTAACTGTCAGGAGATTTCTCCTTAGTTCTAAGTTGCTTCTCTCCTTGATTAGTTTCCACCCATTGCTTCCTGTCCTGCCCTCAGGTGCTTTGGAGAATAGCTTGACTCCCTCTTCTTTGTGGCAGCCCCTGAGATATTGGAACACTGCTATCATGTCTCCCCTAGTCCTTCTTTTCATTAAACTAAACAAATCTAATTACAACAAAGTAAATATTCATTACTAAAATGCATTTAATCACACAGGCTGGTGAAAAAGAGAAAAGTTGGTGTCATATTATGAGTAAAAATCACCGTTAGGATTGGCCATAAAATGTACCTTTTAAAAATACATTTCTTCTTTGATTCTTAGATAAGTAAACCTTGGCCAAGTGACAGAAATATTACTAAATATGATATTGCAGAGATATTTTGGCTATTGGAAGCATCATTTCACTTGCATAACATCAATGTACACACCAATAAAGATAGTGACACAATAACATTTTATGATTTTGAAGAGAGGATAGTGAGAATTCAGATTATCTGTTCATAAATGTGTCAGGCATAAGATGTGATCTTAAAGCTATGAAAGGAAACCACTTGACTCTCTCCTAAAAATCTCAGATCCAGACAGCTTCCAACACATTTAATCCACTGTTGAAAGTTAGCACCCACCCCTCTCCTAGAAGGATGAAATATTTTGAGAAATATTAAAAAGGCAGAATGTTATATTTCCCTGGATAAGAAAATGGAGAAAAATGCTCTTGGAAAGCAGCCCTCACCTTCCTTAATAGCCCACCGCAGATGTCAGCACTTAAGAGATAGCTAGCTCTATTCATAAGCAAATACCCTCACCCAAGATCCAACAAAGATAGGATTAGTCCTCAGCCACAATAGGAATTGCCCAAAGCCCCTTCCTTGCATCATCACCACTGGTCCAGAATGCGGCCGCACGGGGAATTATGGGAGTGACGTGGCACTCCCATGTGACACCTGTCCTGCGCGAGCTGCACTGGCTCCCGGTGGTCTTCCGGGTGCGCTTCAAAGTGTTGGTGACCATCTTTAAAGCGCTCCATGGCTTAGGACCTGGGTACTTGCGGGATCGCCTTCTGCCGCCAATAGCCTCCCACCGGCCAGTACGTTCACACAGAGAGGGCCTCCTCCGGGTGCCGTCGGCCAGACAGTGTCGGCTGGCGACCCCCAGGGGGAGAGCCTTCTCTGTGGCGGCGCCCGCCTCTGGAATGATCTACCCCTGGAGATACGCAGGATACCAGACTTCCGGACCTTTCTTCGGGCCCTTAAAACCCATTTGTTCCATCTAGCTGAGCTGGCTTGATCCCATCCTCCGTTTTAAATTGAAATTGATTTTAAATTGGATTGTTTTAATTGTCAACCGAAAATATTTAATAATTTTTAATTGCTTTTAAATTTCTGTATACGTTGTTTTTATTCTGGCTGTTCACCGCCCTGAGTCCACAAGGAGAAAGGCGGTTTATAAATTGAAATAAATAAAATAAATAAATAAATAAATCTCAGTTGCACTATACCAAGCAGTTCAAACTTCAACCAAACCTAGCTCAATCAAACCCCTGGAATTTGTACATGGCCCCGTGGGAGTCTAACAAGAGCCAATAGAATACATGTTCTTGCACAGGAACAGAAAGTTCAAATGTAAAGCCCAAGAGAAGATATAAATACCCTCCACTCTCAACTCCATGTGGTCAGTTGCACCAGAACTACAAACATGTGGTTCTGTTCATCAATAAATGGACCCTCTTTCCGATCAGCCTCCAGCCTCCATTTTGTCTCCAGTGCCTTTCTCCCTGCTTGCAACTGAACCAGATGGGAATTTCTTCCAACACCACAATTTCAAAATTCATGAGTAATCTGATTGTGAGAGAATGCATTACCAAGACAACTCTATTGTTATCTTTTGGAACAATTTTGCCTATTATAACTTCTAGCAAAATTGGATTTTACCCAGAAAGGAAGAAACATATTGTTGGCATATTTATTGATTTGTTTGTTTGTTTGTTTTTATTATATTTTTATTCCAGCTTTATTACTTTATAAATAACTCTCAAGGCAGTGAACATACCTAATACACCTTCCTCCTTCTATTTTCCCCACAACAATTCTGCGAGGAGGATTGAGCTGAGAGAGTTTTTAAGTGAGACTAGAACTCGCAGTCTCCTAATTTAATCTAGGCCGGGTGTCAGCAACCTGTGGCTCCAGAGCCGCATGTGGCTCTTTGGGCTCTCTGCTGTGGCTCCCTGTCAGGTGATCCCACCACTGGCTGGCCCTGCCCCACACTCTCCCCTCCCAGTCACTCGTCACCTGGCCTGAGAAGGTAAGGGGGCGGCGGGGGATGGAGAAGTGGCCAGGGCAGAGACAGAGATACAGAGAGAGAGGGGAAGAAAGAGGGAGGGTGGGGGAGGGGAGGGGGAGAGAGAGAGATGTCAAAAGGGTTTTTTGATTCCCGGCGTTTGTTAACAACCGGTTCTCTGACCTAATGGCCAGATGGGTAGGCATGGCTAGGGGGTGATGTGATTGGTGGAAGTGAGTGATGTCAAGTTGGCCACGCCCACCCAGGTTTTGTGGCTCCCGGTGTTTTCTTTTCTGTGGGAAACGGGTCCAAATAGCTCTTTGAGTGTTTAAGGTTGCAGGCCCTTGATCTAGGTGGTCACATTCACCACATCAAACTGGCTCTTTGATGTTTTTGATTTTTAGATAAAAACCCTCATGAAGACCCATATCTCAAAGGAAGGTTGACAGTTTACTTCAAGCACACGACATACATCCGATAACTGATTAAGATATACAAAGATTCTTTTAATATAAAGCAATTGCCCCAAAATGAGTTTTTGGTGTCAAGTCATGCCTTAAGCAACATTTGCTAATAAGTCTGGTGAAAATTGTTTACAGTCACAGTTTAGCTTTTATAGCAGGACTAAGAGCACCAAGCCATAGCAAGGTAAAATGCTAAGTATCAGTATCACCAACCTGTTTTTCTTTTGAGATGTTCCTAATATCCTTATTTAAAGAGAAAGGTTCTTTATTAGAAACTCTAGATATTAATATGACTGAATCACATTATCATATTATGAACTGTATGATAGATACAATCACTCCCTACTCAAATATCCTGATATTTAAAAGGATTATAAAGTGGAACATGGATGAATAATATGTAAGTCATTTTAACAGCAGAGATAATTTGTTAGGGGCCAGAGAATTCACTGATACTTTAAAGCAACAGAAATGTATTTTCACCATCCTTTTTATTACTAAAAAATTAGTTCTTCAATTTTGGAAAGATGTATTTATGGCCCCAATTATTAGTAGCCCTCACATTCCTTGTGACATACAAATAAATTTTTGCTCCTTTTGTTATTTAAGATTCTTAATGTACACCATTAGCAAAATAATATTTAAACTTAAAAAATAATAGAGGGGGAAAAAATAGAAAAAAGCCATCCCAAACTAAGAATAGAAAAAAAGAAAAGTAAGTCAAGAAAAGAAAAAGAAAATCTACCTTATATTTTAGACTCATCAGGAATCATTGGCTTACTAATGAATATACTACTATAATGTAATTAATACAAAAATATTGCAAAATATCACAACATCTCCGACATAGTAACGCATAATGCTGCTTCTCTTAATTATTATAAAATATTGTATTTTCCAGAACAGACAGATCATACATTTCCAACAATTACTTAACATCAAGAATATCACATTTCCAATTTTGCAAAATGATTCTTTTAGCTAAGCTATTAATGATGGCAAACCTATGGCAAGTGTGCCAGAGGTGGCATGCAGAGCCCTCTCTATGGGCACGCGCGCTGTTGCCAGCTGCTGTTCTGGGTTCCATAGCACGCACGCAGGCGTGCACATGTGTGCTCCGGTTTCGGCACTCAGTGCCGAAAAGGTTAATCATCACTGCCTTAATATAACCATAATTCCTGATCAACAGATTCTAAAGATTTGGTTATGGTTCAACAAGACATTAAGATATTTAAGATATTTAAGATTTCCCCATAAATCTACTTATTTCTACTTTGCTTTACTGAATTGTTTTTCTGTTCTCTTACATCTTACCTTTTTCTCCTTTATTTAATCAGGAATTCTCCTTAAGGAACAATGAGGGGTTTATGACAAAATTTGTAGCAGAACCAACATTTACTACTTGAGCGTATATATAAATTGCTATTAAAATACGATACAGAAATAGACTAAGTAAATGACAGTATGATACTGTATAGTGGATGCAAAATTTCTCATTGCAACAATGGGAGGGTTTATGGAAAAATTCAGTAAATTTTACCCTACACTGTAAGAAAAAATTGGTATGAAATGTTTTAACGATGGCCTACAACTCTAACCAAAATTATAAAAATAGATAAATCATATAATAATAAATGTTGGAAATGTTATGATACAGAAATACATTTTTTGCTGTATGCGGTTTGTGCCGTATGTAAATAGATTTCAAAAATATTAGGAAGGAAGTCTCTTTTGAATATATGAGATTGGGAAATATTTAAACAATTAAAGAATTTTAATTTTACGTTCTGTTACATTTATAAACAGAACTTTTATAAAAAAATTTACTATTTGCCTTTTTTTTTTTTGTGCAGTCATTTACTTTTATCTTTTGAACTTTGAGAATAATTTTAAAAAGACAATTCTTTAGCTGAAGTATGGTAGGAGTGGGCATGCAAAAAATCCCAGGTTCAAAGACAATACAGTAATAAATATACACTATTAAAGCTCTCAGGTCTGTTGATTGTTAGTAACCTTCAATTGGTGAATTGGGGGAAACCATGGGGCAATGAATAGAATAGAGTAGAGTAGAGTAGAGTAGAGTAGAGTAGAGTAGAGTAGAGTAGAGTAGAGTAGAGTAGAGTAGAGTAGAGTAGAGTAGAATAGAATAGAATAGAATAGAATAGAATAGAATAGAATAGAATAGAATAGAATAGAATAGAATAGAATAGAATAGAATTCTTTATTGGCCGAGTGTGATTGGACACACAAGGAATTTGTCTTTGGTGCATAGGCTCTCAGTGTACCTAAAAAGACAAGATACACTCGTCAAGAACCACAAGGCACAACACCCAGTGACAGTCATGTGGCACAATAAGCAATAAACTCGTACTAGGAAATAATCAATATCAATATAAATTGCAAGGATACAAGCAACAAAGTTACAGTCGTGCAGTCACAAGTGGGAGGAGATGGACGACAGTAACGATGAGAAGACCAATAGCTGAATCAATGTACCTTAAATGGGCTAACAACTGAAAGACTACATCCAAAGTCCAGGATCCATGACTTCGAAGGGATTGAAATTTGGCAAAATTGTGGCTACGCTGTTGGCAGGAAATTGGAATTTCCTGCTTGGCTGGCAGGTAAGTGGCTGCTGAGAGATCATGGAAGGAGTGAGGAGACACACAAGAGTGCAGTGGAGGTGCTGTGTTGCTTGGGGAGGGAGCATAGCAGTGGTGAAATCCAATTTTTTTAGTACCGGTTCTGTGGGCGTGGCTTGGTGGGCATGATGTGGCTTGGTGGGTATGGGAGGGGAAGGATACTGCAAAATCCCCATTCCCTCCCCACTCCTGTAGGAAGGATATTGCAAAATCTCCATTCCCACCCGACTCTGGGACCAGCAGAGGTGATATTGGTTAGTTCTCTGAACTACTCAAAATTTCTGTAACCTGTCAGTGGTGGGTTTCAAAAAATTTTACTACTTGTTCTGTGGGTGTGGCTTGGTGGACATGGCAGGGGAAGGCTACTGCAAAATCTCCATTCCCACCCCAATCCAGGGGAAGGTTACTGCAAAATCCCCATTTCCTCCCAATCAGCTGGGACTTGGGAGGCAGAGAATAGATGGGGGTGGGGCCAGTCAGAATTTTTACTACCGATTCTCCGAACTATTCAAAATTTCCACTACCGGTTCTCCAGAACTTGTCAGAACCTGCTTAAACCCACCTCTGCTACCGGTTCTCCAGAACCTGTCAGAACATGCTGGATTTCACCCCTGGAGCGTAGGGTGCACGAAAAGTACCACATATGTTGCGGAGGACACGAGAGGCACCACATGAATCAGGGATGGTACACAGGGGTAATGAGAGGCACAGTGGTGTTCAATAGATGTTGTATGAGTCAAGGAGGAGGCATGTCAGTGGGAGCTGAGTAGGACGCACAGGGGTGCAAGTGGGTGCCTGAGGAAGCAAAGAATATGTGACGAGAGTAAGGGAAGATGTGTGGGGGTGCACAAATGGTAGGTATAAATATCTCTGAAAGGATGACCCAAAGGATCATGGATTAGCTAGTAACATTAAATTTGTATGCTGCCCACCTTCCTGCTTGCCCTTCTGTGCGGTTAGAAAGATCTGCGTAGCAGATTGGATGTCAGCCTGGAGCTATTTTGGGAGCATCTTTAGGGCTGCCACAGTGAGACCGAGTGGAGCTGTGGAAACATAAGGGTGGAGGTAGAGATAGCTGGGGGACCTGTAGCCAAAAAAACATCCTTTCTCGTGGGAGCTAAGGGTGGTCTACCAGGTGTTGGAAGGGTGGGAACCAAAGTCAGCCAGAGTTGGGACTATGACCTGATTGGACCACATGATGGACATGTGACTGGAGAGCAAGAATTTTGGGCTTATAATTGGGTGGGGAAAACCCTGGGTCCTTCAGAGTCGGGTTTTCACCAGCTGCGCCAATACGATATCCCAAATACAATTATGCTTTGAGGAAACTCTAGGCCTCAGAGTTTTGATTGCTTTGGGGTTATTACTTGGAACCCTGATACTGGAATCCAGAGAATGAGAGTAGAAAAGCAACCATGAGAAACTAAGAAAGAGCTAAATTTAATCATATGAAACTAAACTTCTCTGGATTTTTATTTGTGCATCATTGCATTAAAAGAAATAGAGAGAGATCTAAGCTACGCCCACATGTTTTAAAGTATAGTTCAATTTTAAAATGGATGTAAAATATTGTTTTAAAAAATTTAACAGTTCTAAACAGGAAGAGAAATGAAATGTCAACACTAAATACTTAACTTTGTCTGAGCCAGGTTTTCGGTGAAGCAATGTATTAATTTTACATTTCACCCATTCTCTGATGCTTTGAACAATTGAAGTTAAGCGTCTAAATTTGCCTGTCATTTTCTTCTCCCTGGATATTTTAAACACTGACTTTGCACACATACACATACACACGCACACACACAATTCCTTTTCACTCCTTTCTATTAAAAATGTGTATAGCATTGACAATAGGCCTATGAATTTCCAACTGTTCCTTAAACTAAGATCAAGTAATAAAATCTGTCGAATCTCAAAAACTGAGGTATTTTTTTTTTCATTTTCTCTTTATGAGATACAAAGTCAAAGCCAGACTGTATTCAGAGTCTTTCAATTCATTATTGAGAGATTTGATATTAATACAGGGGTGGGCTTCAAAAATTTTAGCAAGGGGTTCTATGCCCAGTTGCTAGGTGGGCGTGGCCATGGAGGGCATGGCCTAGTCAGATTCCTGCACCATGGCAGGAATGTTTTTGCCCTCCCCAGGCTCTGGAGGCTTCTCTTGAGCCTCCAGGAGGGCGAAAACAGCCTCCCCAGGCTCCGGAGGCCCTCTGGAGGCCGGAAACTGGCCCAAATTTCCCAAACTTCCATTTTTCGCCCTCCCCAAGCCTCTGCAGGCCCCCTGCACTTACCTGCATCCAAAATGGGCTGCATGGAGGCTCCTGGGAGGGATGGGGTGGGGCGGGGCCAACCAGGAGTGGGATTTTGGGGTTCTACAAACTGCACAAAATCTTAGCTAGGGGTTCTCCCGAACCCTGTGAACCCCCAGCAGCCCACCTCTGCTGATAGGAGATCCATCCTCACACATCTAATACATTTTCCACCCCCAAGTCTACTTCCTTAACTGCAAACCATTGTTCTGCCCCAGCTTCGGATTCCCAGAGAATGTGACACACACCAAGCTTCGCAAACACTGTTTAATTCCAAACAACCCCTTTTCAAGAATGCAGGCTTCCTGTGCAAAGGGTCCTTATCAAAGTTATTAAGAATAAAGTCCGACAAAGATTGGCAATCAGCCCAGAAAACCAGATATGAGAAGTCGCTCGCTCTCCAAGATACTTTGTAGTAATGAGACGGTGTTTCTAGCAACAAAGCACTAGCTGCATGCGACTTAAATAGGCTAAATACTCAAGCCCTACTTTCAAGTAGACCTTCTCCTCCTGAGCTGCCACTCCTGCCTTTTGGCAGCCCTGCGTGTCCAAGCATTGAGGAGAGGCTCCTCCACTTTATTCTCTCCACTGGAAGGGGCCTCTGAAGGTTCTGAAGGCCCTGGCTGAGTCTTTGCCTCTGGCATCACATCCTCTTTGGCCTCCTTGCTGTCCGACGCGAGCGTCGGCTGCGCAGGCTGCTGGCACGACACCACACCAGCCTCCTCGTCATGGGGATCAGCCATGATCCACGTAGACCGCTGGCGGGCCACAACCACCACTGACATGTATAACTGAAGTATTACCCACTACCCAAAACATTTTCTTGCACAGGCATCAATGTACTGTGTGTGTGTGTGAGTGGGTCTGTGTATACAGAAGGGTCATTTATGTATAAATGGTAGTACAACTCAGTGATCAAAGTGTTGCCTCTTATTACATGCTAGCAATGTATGCAATGCACATAAAAAAGGAATGGAATTTGAATTGGCTGGCTGTAGTAGTGCTGTTGATGTGCACCCACTACACAGAAGGCTCTGCTTTCTTGTCTTCATAATTTATGATACTGCAAAATTGCTCCTGCAAATCATTCAGAAAAAGATTACTTTTTAGCTTCACCATAACCAGCAATAAACTTTACAAAACCTGGGAAAGAGTATTGCAGTTTGCCAAATATTAGAGACCGGTACATCAGCTTGTTCTTCTGTGTCAAGGAAGAAAGCAGAAACCTCCCCACTGTTCAAAGAGACAATCAGCCAAAGGATCACAGAATTCCTGGCTTTACAGATGTAGTATTAGTATGAAAATACACATATGCCCCATATCTCCAAGATAGGCAGTGAAGTTGATGGTGCAAATCCTTTGAAGGTTCATGGTCATCTTAGACGGGATATTTGATATGAATTTTAGTACAGGATGAGTGTTCTGTCCCCACTGCACATAAGTCTGGGTGCAACTCAATAGGCAGCTAAACCAGGGATCAGATTCAAAATTTTAGCAACTGATTCTCTGCCCGGTTGTTGGGTGGGTGTGGCTATGGTCGGCATGGCCTACTCAGCCTCCTGTACCATGGGGTGGGGGGCTTTTCACCCTCCCCAGACTTCAGCGGCTTTCCTCGAGCTTCCAGGAGGGCAAAAATGGCCTCCTCCAGGCTCTGGAGGCTTTCCAGAGGCCGGAAATGGGTCCGTTTTTGGACTTCCAATACTTCCTGTAGGCCCATTTTTTTGCCCTCCCCAGGCTCCGGAGGCTTTCCTTGAGTCTTCAGGAGGGCGAAAATGGCCTCCCCTGGGCTCTGGAGGCCCTCCGGAGGCCGGAAATGGGCCCGTTTTTGGACTTCCTGTATTTCCAGTAGGCCCATTTTTCGCCCACCCAGAGCCTCCGCACGGGCCCTGCACTTACCTGGCATCCAAAATGGGCTGCATGGAGACTCTTGGGAGAGGAGGGATGGGGTAGGTGGGGTCAGCCAGTTCTTGCAACTATCGGTTCGGTGAACCAGATTAAAATTAACATCTGGTTTGCTTGAATTGGTCCGAACCGGCTGAATCCCACCCCTGAGTTAAACCCACCAATAAAATGGACCGTGTGCGTAGATCTGAGTGCATTATTGGGAGAACAGGGCATGATGAAACTGAGGGAAATAGGAAGATAGGTAGATAGATAGATAGATAGATAGATAGATAGATAGATAGATAGATAGATAGATAGATATAGAGATAGATATATACTGTATATAGATATACATATAGTGAGAATCAAATATAAGATAGACTGTATTAAGTTACTGCTGAATATAACATTGAATAAATACAAGCGGTTTGAATCTCACCAGCGATGCTCTGGGTGTGGGATGTGAGGTTGTTCTTGGATGACTATGTGGCACAGATTAAAATGGCTGCTTCTGCCTTCTCCAAATGCTAAAGGAAATGGAATCTGGCTTCCCTGCATGAACTTGGTTTGAGAGTGCGGGTTGATTGGTAAATGGGTGGAGTCAGCTCTAAGCAATATACTTGGGAGCCTCTATGTCTCTCTGGCCACTAGATGGGGCTAGAGAGTAACAACACAATATTTAACAGATTTAACAGATTAACAGAGTTGGAAGGGACCCTGTAAATTATCAAATCCAACCCCCCACCCAAGCAGGAGACCCTACACCATTCTGACATATGGCAGTCCAATCTGTTCTTGAAAGCCTCCAGTGATGAAGCTCCCACAACTTACAAAGGAAAGCTGTTCCACTGGTTGATTATTCTCACTATCAGAAAACTTCTCCTTGTTTCCAGGTTGAATCTCTCCTTGTTCAGTCTCCATCCATTATTCCTTGACTGGCCTTCAGGTATCTTGGAAAATAGCTTGACCCCCTTCCTCTCTGTGGCAGCCCCTCAAATATTGGAACACTGCTATCATGTCTCCCCTGGTCCTTCTCTTCACTAAATTAGCCATGCCCAGTTCCTGTAACCGTTCTTCATATGCTTTAGCCTCCAGACCCCTAATCATCCTGGTTGCTCTTCTCTGCACTTTTTCTAGAGTCTCAACATCTTTTTTTATAGTGTGGTGACCAAAACTGGATGCAGTACTCTAGATGTGGTCTTACTAAGGCTTTGTAGAGTGGTATTAGTACCTTCCTTGATCTTGTTTGTATCCCTCTGTTAATGCAGTTTAGGATTGCATTGGCTTTTTTGGCTGCCACTGCACTCTGCAGCACGATAAAGTTATATGTTGTGGCATGACAATGAGATTTTTATCCAATTATATTTCTTATAGGTTAGCAATATAGATATCGTTATGCTTACCATCACAGTCATCTGAATGCTGGCTGTTACAGGGATGTTATTGTATGTTTACATAGATATTTTATTCCTTTTTCTAAAAAAAAAAAAAGAGTTAGATGTTAATGCTGCCATTGTGGATATTTGATTGCTTGATGTGGTTGTGAGTTGACATGGATTCAGCATCATAAAAATTCAATGAATGGTGTGAATGAGTTTTAATGTTTTTAATTCTTAAATGTTTTTTATAATGATTTTAAATGCATTGTGAGACGCCCTGAGTCTTCGGAGAGGGGCGGCATACAAATTGAATTAATAAAATAAATAATAATAAATAAATAATAAATCCAGCGGGTTCTGACAGGTTCTGAAGAACGGGTAGTGGAAATTTTGAGTAGTTCAGAGAACCAGCAAATGCCACCTCTGGCTGGCCCCAGAGTGGGGTGGGAATGGAGATTTTGCAGTATCCTTCCCCTGCCACACCCAAGCCACACCCACCAAGCCACCCCATGCCCTCCAAGCCATGCCCATAGAACTGGTAGTAAAAAAATTTGGATTTCACCACCGGATCAATGACTCTGTAGTTGTGGTGGAGTTCTGCCCACCATTTGCCATTCATAAGATTAGAGCAGTTGTTATCACATAATATTGTTCACACAGTTTGCCTTCCTTCTATTAATCAAATGTCAGGTTTATTTCATTTGTTTCTTATTAGTATGGATTGTACACAGAAAAATGTCTTTATTCCGATAATAGTTGTACACAATTGCTCCTGGTCACTGTAATAGGATTAACTTGAATATTTCTCCCAGGTTCGCTGCGGATGCGCACCATCTGGGCATGCACCTGGCCTTCCGTGCATGTGCTTTGCTCATACATGTGCCATCCATGCATGCGCCCAGCCTCGAAAACATGGCTAAATAGGACAGCATTATATCCAGGCACCACAGTCGCAGTCGGTTGCCCAAACTGGTACAAACCGGCTGAATATCATTTCTGAATACAACCAGTGGTGGGATTCAAAGAATTTAACAACTGGTTCTCTGGTTGGCGCGGATGGGTGGTCATGTGACAGGGTGGGCGTGGCCAACTCTATGTCACTCGCATGGGTGGTGCCTGTATGGGCTTGATGGGGTTGGGAAGGGAATCCAGGGGTCTTCAGTGGGTGGAGTTGGAGGAAAGAAAGATCCAACCTCTCTCTCTCTTTCTGTGTGTGTGTGTGTGTGTTAAATGTCCCATACCAGGGGTGAAATGATCCTGGTTCGGACCGGATTGCCCGATCCGGTAGCGATGGCGGCAGGTGGTTCGGAGAACCGGTAGCAAAAATACCTGCGCCCCCCCCCATGCCCAGCTGAGCCGTGCGATCATCAGAGGCTGGGGTTTTTTTAAAACTTTTAAAAGCATTTTTTCTACAATCTCTTTGGCCGAAAAAATGCTTTTAAAAGTAAAAAAAAAAGCCTCTAATGATCGCGCAGCTCAGCTGAGATTGTCAGAGGCTTTTAAAAGCATTTTTTTCTACAACCTCTTCGACTGAAGAGGCTGTTAAAAATGCCTTTAGAAGCCTCTGATGATCCCAGCTGAGTTGCCTGATCGTCAGAAGCTTTTAAAAGCATTTTTTTCTGCAACTTCTTTGCCGAAGAGGTTGTAGAAAAAATGCTTTTAAAAGTTAAAAAAAAAAAGTTGGCCATGCCCACCCAGTCACATTACCACCACCACCACCAAGCCACGCCCACAGAACTGGTAGTAACACATTTTAGATTTCACCCCTGTCCCATACCTGTCTACCTGGTACTGTTTCTCTTTCTAGAATCCAGAAATTTTTGTGCTTCTATAACTTTGGGGATTTAGAAGAATGTTGGCCATTCCCAAGCACTGTAGCTTTCAAGTTTCTGGTATTACGATTTCCTTCTAGTAGAAGTGGATTCAAAAGCATAGATGTGTTTTGCAAAAAAATTATTCAATGGCTGGTTGGATTAATTATTTATCTCATTTCATTTCTATTACACCGCAATCTGCTTTATATTTAGGACTATGAACTTGAACATAAATACAGTACTTCTACATTTACCTAGGAAGCAGTTCACAAGAGGCAATATCCCCCCCAAAAAGTTTGAGAAAGTTCCAGAACTCAGTGAACCCATCCATCCCACTCCTCCACTTATGCAGGAATCTAAATTAAAGTTTTGTTAACTTAATTGTCATTGCACCTCGTACAACGAAATTAAATGCCATCTTCAGTGTACATTACAACTATAAAAATAAAACACAAACACACATCCTTCACCTTCTATACAATGGAATTGAAAACCCCTGATATTGCATTAGTATTGCACTATACAGTAGAATTCAATATAGTTACTGCTCTGGGATAGAAGCTGTTTTTCAGCCTATTTGTCCTTGTTTTTATTGTCCTGCACCGTCTGCCAGATGGTAATAGTTCAAAAAAAAAAAAAAAGGTGCCCGGGATGAGATGGATCCTTAAGAATGTTTTGAACTTTCTTAAGGCAGCAGGAGCTATAAAGCTCTTCCAAAGAGGGGAGAGGGCAACCAATGATCCTCTGGGCAATGACCTTAACTCTCTGGAGCACTGTCTTATCTGCCGTTGTGCAAATGGCAAACAATACACAGGTGCAGTAAGTTAAAATACTCTATGGGGCAATGGTAGAAGATCACCAGCATCCAAGAAAGAAGACAATTTGAAAACATCCAAGGAAGGTAAGCTTACCATTACCCAGAAAAAAAATAATGTTTCTTTTAACTTTCAGTCGGGAGCTGCTTTCCATGATTTCTCATTGCCTTTCTCGGAAAATGTGTCAGTTTCTCTGAACACTTCTTAAAAGTGTGATGCCCAGAAATTGTATTTTAGACTTCAGGGAGAAAGATATTGAGAGTTCCAAAATATGATCTCAGCCATTCCATTACTTCTGTAAGTAACCTTAGCCCCAAATCTAGCTTCAGGACCCTCAGACAGAAGAAGAAGAACAAGAAAAAAACATTGTGAGAAGTTTTATATCCAAATATATTTTATTGTTTATTCTGTCTCCATCTTCCCTTAAAATATTAACACAATCCACAATGGTCTGAGAATCAGTCTCCACTAGATAATTGACAGTCAAGATGAAACTAAGTTAATCAACTCAAATAAGAAAGCTTCCTCAAACCCCTAAATCAGGGTGAAATTAAAAAATTTCCCCTACCGGTTCTATGGGCGTGGCTTGTTGGGGGGAGATCATGTGACTGGGTGGGCGTGGCCAACTCGACATCACTCACATCGAGGGGCTCCTCCCCAGCCCCTCCCCTCCCAGCCACTCCTTGTCGCGAATGGCAGGAAAATGGGGAAGGGAATATTCCTGCCTACCATCCTTCCCTCAGTCTGTGCTGAGCTTGAGAAATGGATGACAGGCGGGAAAATCCCCTTCCCCATTTTCCTGCCTTTCACAAAAACAGCTCCATTCCAGCTGCTCCCCCCCTCTCCATCTCCCTCACTCCTGGGAACTACCTTAAAAGGGACAGGCTGCAGCAGCTCTGTTGTGAATGGAGGGAGAAAAGTTAGCATTCTCTTTGCCGCATTTAACATTGAATTCTGTGGAATATTGAGTGGCTGGAAGAGGTGAGTGGCGACCGGCCAGGCACGGGAAGGACCGGTTCGACGAACTGATGACCATTATCCCTAGCAGTTCGCCCAAACCAGTCTGAACCGGTAGAATTTCACCCCTGCCCTAAATCACTCAGACCTAATCCACATATCAAAGGATAAGGTTTGCAAACACAGAATTAATTAAATTAGGTCTCCCAGAGCAGCTGCATTTTGACAAGAATAAACATACCTATACACACACACATGCCCCTTAAGTGTCACCCTAGAATCAGTACGTACAGTTCACTCCAGAAGAGTTCCCCCTATAAAAATCTGCTGCTGTACCCCATTTCTCTGCAGCCTGCTCCTAAAGGCAAACTGTTTTGCTTTTAGAAATGAATATTTCCTCATAGCTGTCTGGATATCATTTTTATTTATTCTTGCACAGCCCTGGCTAGAGTTGGAACCCCAAATTATTCTTCTCATAGCATGTTGCTATTTCCTTAACTATCCTGTTCAATCCCTTTTTTAGGAGTGACTGTTTCAAATAAACATTCATATTATCTTACTTTTATCATACTTTGAAACAGAAAAATAGCCTATGCTTTTCAGAGCTTTGCTCGCTCATTGTATGTCAGGATTAGATTGAAAATTCCTTCTTATTTACAGAGGAATATATTCATAGATGCTATATTAGCATAATCTAATCTGTTTTAGGTTTCTGGCACCTGATTTACTGATTTATACTTGAAAGCCTTCAAAGTAAAGCTTTTTTAAAATTATAACATCATGTATTTTTTTAAGTTGAAAAGGAAACTTTCCCAAGATAAGAACCTGGTAATTTCCTTTCCCAACTATTAAGAGCAAAATCATAAAGCATTACAATTGACGATTGAATAGAAAGAGAGATCTTATGACAAATTGGAGGCAATGCAAAACAAATTGTATTTTTATATTCCTGGATCCATTTGCTATGTCTAACCTTTCAATGTTTTCTAGAAACCCTTGAAATTCAATTTAAGGGTTTGAATTACTTTCAGTAATAAGTAATTAATTCCATCAAAGCCAACCTGGCCACTTAATAATTTTAGTAAAATATGCTTCTCAGCCATGCCTGGGAAACACTTCTATCAAAAGCTAAGGTGCCATTACATTCTTTCTCCCACCTCACCCTCTCTACAATATTCCTGTTTGTTTCTATTTCTGTTAAAACAATTTGTGAAAGCAAAATACAATAATTCACATACAAAGTAGCTGTGCGAGTGAGAAATTTCATTCTCAGTGGCAGCCCCAAAATGCAAAACTTTATACCACTGAGATCAGTAAAGAGAAATTAATCCAAAGCTTAGAAAATTCAGCAAAATACACAGTCATTTCTAACCTGCCGGGCCCCCAGGTTTTCAATACAAGCCATAACAATTTCACAGAAATCATAACATAATCAGACAAATTATATATTTTGCAGCCCTTGCGCTCAAAGGGAGGTCAAAATGTGCACTGAAACACGTGTAGAAAGGGGCAGAGTTTTGAGCACATTAGTTATGGTTGCCATCTTGAATTTCCCACCCTGCAGACACCCCAGCACACCAGTGGTAGGTTGCCTCTGGTTCGGACCAGTTCGCAAGAACCAATAGTAAAACCGGCAGGAGGCTCCGCCCAATGCCCGGAAGTTGGCATCAGTAATCTGCGCATGCGCAGAAGCTTCTCGTTGCGAACCAGTAGTAAAGGCAAGTAGAACCCACTCCTACAGCACATGTAATATAATACTGAGGCAGCAATATTCACAGGCTTGCATAGATCAATAATATCAGGATGAAAGCACTGTCTACAAGTAGAAGGAACTTAGCAAGGATCAAACCAACTGCAGATATCTTTCTCCACTAGACCAGAAGTGGTATTCAGCCGGTTCGGACAGGTTCACCTGAACCGATAGCAGTGACTGCACGCAGTGCACATGCGCGCAGCGAACTGGTGGTAAGAATATGTGAAACCCACCACTGCGTTAGACATGGATTACTGGGCAATGGTAGAGGCCCTGCAGAAAGGAACTAGATTAAGAAAAGGAAATGCCCTCGTCACTTCCCGTCTGGACTACTGTAACGCTCTCTACATGGGGCTCCCCTTGAGGAGCACCCGGAGGCTCCAGCTGGTGCAGAGTGCGACCGCGCGGGTGGTGATGGGAGCGACATGGCATTCCCATGTGACACCTCTCCTGCGCGAGCTGCACTGGCTCCCGGTGGTCTTCCGGGTGCGTTTCAATGTTTTGGTTACCACCTTCAAAGCGCTCCATGGCTTAGGACCTGGGTACTTGCAGGACCGCCTACTACCACCAATAGCCTCCCACCGGCCGGTACGCTCTCATAGAGAGGGGCTCCTCCGGGTGCCGTCAGCCAAACAGTGTCAACGGGGGGCCCCCAGGGGGAGAGCCTTCTCTATGGGGGCACCTACTATCTGGAACGAGCTCTCCCCAGAGATACGGAGTATCCCGGATCTGCGCACCTTCCACCGAGCTCTTAAGACCTTTTTATTTCACCAGGCGGGCCTGGCCTAACCTCTCTTCCTCTTTTAGCATTTAAATTTTAATCTGTTTTAAATTGTGTGGGGTGTTTTAATTCCGTCTGGGCCAAATTTATTTAATTTGATTTTATTTGGGCTTTTAAATTTTGTATACATGTATTTTTATTGTTGGCTGTTCACCGCCCTGAGTCCTTCGGGAGTAGGGTGGTATATAAATCTAATAAATCTAAACCTAAATGAGAAACGCTGGTTTATACAGCACATAACTTGTCATTCTTGTGGGAGATCTGTGCAACTATACCGTTGTTGAACTGAAGGAAAAGATAATCAAGATGATCAGTAGTTATATTGTCTAGGCATAAAATAACACAAGGAGTTTTATTGTGTCATTAGCTACAATCAGTTGACCTCACAGTTTGCGGGATTCCTACAGATAGACGTTTAGTTGTACAAAAAAAAAAAAAACCACATTTTTCAGCAGCAGAACTAAATTATATAGACATTGCAGTGAGTAAAATGGATTGCCTTGAAAGACAGGAGGAAGACTCACTACCAAAGCAATACTTAGGTGAAGTAAGCCCAAGCCAAGAAAGTAATTTGCAAAACTGTCTCGTACAGGCTCCTCTCACGAAGATAATAGAAGAAGGAAAGGTAGCACATTTAGACTTGTGACATTCAGTTACTAGAGCTGTTGTAATACTATAAGTCTGTTTCTTAGTTTGGTCTACTGTTAAGGCTGACAGATACCAAAGAATCTACTATTATAGATTGGCTAACTCCACTTGCAATAATATCTATGGCAGATGTTCTGTATTATGTTGAATTATGTATTATGAAGTTCTATCATGTTATTAGCATATTGGACACTAATACAATCGAACGACTCCAGAGATATTTCACAAGAAGAGTCCTCCACTCCTCTGCTTGCAACACAATACCTTATGCCACCAGACTCGAAATTTTGGCCTTCAACAATTTAGAACTTCGCCGTCTTCGGTCTGACCTAAGCATAGTACATAAAATCATCTGCTACAACATCCTACCAGCCAATGAATACTTCAGCTTCAACCAAAACAATACAAGAGCGCACAATAGATACAAACTCATGATAAACCAATCCAAACTAGACTGCAGAAAATACGATGTCAGTAACAGAGTTGTCAGTGCCTGGAATCCACTACCTGACTCTGTAGATTCTTCCCCAAATCCCCAAAACTTTAACCTTAAACTATCTACTGTAGACCTCACTCTATTCCTAAGAGGTCTGTAAGGGGCGTACATAAGCGCACCAGCGTGCCTGCCGTCCCTGTCCTAATGTTTTATTTTATTCATATCCTTTTCGTGTATTTATAATTATGTTTACACTTGTTTCTGTCATAAAATACATACTTGAGGAAATAAAACAAATTAAATAAATAAAATAAATAAATTAGTGTCTTGTTTGGAAATTATTCTACCTTCCATATTTTCTTGTAAAAGGATATCAACAATACAGGCCGTAATTCTACATAAATGCAGTAACATTGGTTGGAAGAAATATCCTTCTGGGTTCAGTTCTAAATAGGGAAAAAAGACACTGGATTCATGGAAGTTGCTTGGAAAGATTTATTGATGAACAGGATCACATGGTTTGGAGATCTTGGGTGGGGAAAAAAAGGGAAGAGATGCTGAGAGTTCCTGGGTTTTATACACTCTCTGGCTTTGAACTTGAGCTTGTGTTCTGATTGATTGTCGGACTCCCATGGGGCATGCAGGGGCAACTTTGTAGGTTGTGTTTTTTAAGTCCCAAGCTTGGTTAAGCCTTGCTGGGTGATGATGGAATGAAAGGGCTTTCTGCCTGAAAGAAGTAGATCTCTGTTATGTAGAATAGACTGGCCCAGGCCTTAATAGCCCATTGACAAAAGTGTGTGTGGGGGGGTGAGTTTCTGCCTCTGTTTTAGGGGAAATATTCTGCCCTCTTAATATTTCCTAAAATATCTCATTTTCCTAGGAGAGGGGTGGGTGCTAACTTCCTACGCATTGGCTTTAAAATTTTAGCAAATATACAGGCCAAGAACAGAGTGGAGGTCATATGGTATAATGGATAGAGTGAGAAAGTCAGATAAAGTGCCTCTTGACCAATCAGTTTGTCCCCTGGAATCATAGAAGGGAGATTAGAGATCAGCTAATCCAATCATTTGCTCTATGCAGGATCCATCAGAATTTTTCTAACGAACAACCATCCAGCCTCTCTCTGAAGTTCTTCAATGAAGGAGAATGTACCATGATGGGACACACTTCCCATGCCTGGCCTGCTCTTGAGTTTCCATAAGCAAGAGGAATGGGAAATCGATGAAACGGCATGGCAGCCAAAGCAGATGTACATTCCAGACTTATCTCTCTCAAGGCTGTATCCCAGGGTTATCCACAGCACATTCCCAAGTGAAGCCAGCTCTGACCCTATGTAATTTACGCCCCAATCATGACTCTGTTTCCCCACTCCCACCAGGGTGTGTCATCAGTCACATTTGCCAATGGAACAATTTTGCGGGTTGTAGAGATCACTCCCCTCCGACTGCTGTAGGTAATCCTGGGATACAGCCTTGAGAGAGGTAAGTCTGAAATGTACATCTGTCTTTGGCTGCCATGCCATTTCATCGGTTTCCCATTCCCCTTGCTTATGGTAACTCGAGAGCAGGCCAGGGATGCTTTGCAAGTTGACAACAATATTCCATTGGCTGAGAGTCAGGAAGTTCCTCCTGATATCTAGCTTGAGCTTGTTTCCTTTTGATATTAATCTATTGGATTTGATCCAGACCACTCAGGACAATAGAGAATGTTCACTCCCTCTTCTACGTGACAAGAAGAAGAAAACAATCAGTTATAAGAAAGTCATTTTGTTTTAAGGGGAATTGTCATATTTTTATGGCTGGAAAGCAGATTGATGTGGAAGTTGATTTCGAGGCAATGAATACATGAGATGAATATATTCATTTAGAGACAGAATATGTATACATTTTGCACTGTTAGACTCACAGCTATAACTGAATGGAAAACTGAACTGAATACTTCTATCTTCCATTCCATAATTTCATATGGTTTCTGTCATTTAAACTATGAGATAAGAGCATTTGATGAACATCTGGAATAAGAACATTATATCCAAGGACACTTCCAAACATCACATAAATGCTGACTGGTATGAAGGAAGATTATTCGACTCAATGTAACTGGATCGTTTAAGTGACAGCTAAAAGAATAAGGTAAAAAGACAAGTTCCTTTCCCCCCAACAAAACCGTGTAATCTCATTTATAAAGATGAGCAGGGAAAGTATTTCTAGCTTTAAATATATTCATTGAATACTTCTCAGTTTAGGACTTGATCTGCTTGGTTCGCTCGGTGTCAGCTTGTGGTTGTCAATCATGCCTTCATATAGATCGGTGCTAGGTGATTGATGGAGCTTGACGCAGTGCATCAAACCCACAAGAGCAAATAAAGCTTGGAGAGTTAGAAAACAAAATTAATGGTGCAACCTAAATTAAAATGAACCTTTGTTTCACTTCATCCAAAAGTTTGGAAAAAGAAAGAGGATGAAAACAGTCAAAAAAATTATTATGGTTGGTTAAATTAATCTGCAAACAGAAAAGTAAGAGATGAATAAAACAAAATGTCAGATAACCTAAAGATCAGCAGCTTGAATTCCTGGATCAAATATAGTCCTGTGGTGTCACAAAAAAAGTAGCTCTCAGCCTACTGGGGGGGGGGGGGGCGGGGGGGAAATCAGATGCAGCACCAGAATTTAGTCATCAAGCAAAATATGAGCAATGTCTAGCCTGCCACTACTCTCCAGTCTCAATGGCCTCTAGAAAAAAACTTTTTATGAGCCAAGGGTTTGTACCATACTTTTAAAAAATCAATAAATAATACAGCAATAAGCAAAATACACTGTTCTGTGTCTAAGTGTGTATTTTGTTTTTAGTGTGTGTGTGTGTGTAAATCCACACACATACACCATGTTTGTTTAGCTTCTTGTGCAAACCTAGCCAGAAATAAACCATGGCTCAGCATGTTGAATGGAACCATTCATGATGGATTATGAAATAGAGGTGGCCATCCTCAGCTATGTACTACTTAAAAAAGCTTTCCACCGCCATAGCTAAACCTCTAAGCATAATCTTTGAAAAATCTTTCAGGACCAGCTCCCTACTCAACCTGTGGTCACTAGCCACAGAAATCCCTATCTTCAAAAAGGGAGACCCCAGCCTGGTTGAAAATTACTGACCAATCTCTTTATGCTGCGTCACCTGCAAACTCATGGAATCAATCATAAACCAACCCATTACCCACCACTTAGAAAAAAACAACCTACTTTCTAACAAACAATTTGGTTTCAGAAAAAAATTATCTTGTAATCTACAACTTCTACACTACAAAAATATCTGGACTACACAACTCGAACAGGACAAAGCAATAGACGCAATTTACATAGACTTCTGTAAAGCCTTTGATTCAGTGGTACACGACAAATTACTTCTAAAACTAAAATCCTATGGCATCTCTGGACCCGTACATAATTGGATAGCTGCATTCCTGTCAAACAGACAACAAGTGGTCTTCCAAAATAGGAAGTGCCCTATCAAATCCTGCACCTGTTAATAGCGGTGTCCCCCAAGGCAGTGTTCTAGGACCAACACTCTTTATACTTTACATAAATGACCTTTGCGATTATATTATAAGCAACTGCATTCTCTTTGCCAATGATGTAAAACTATTTAACACCATCAACAATGCTGCTAACTTTGAAAAAGACCTTGACTTTGTCTCAGAATGGTCGAACAATTGGCAACTTCAAATCTCAACTAACAAATGCTCTGTCTTACACATTGGCAAAAAGAATCAGAACACAAAATACAAGATGAGTGGACATGACCTTGTAGAAGACCCTCACTCTGTCAAGGACTTTGGAATAATCATATCTAAGTGCCAAAGCCCACTATAACAACATCGCCAAAAAGGCATTAAGAGCCTCAGATAGCTCAACAGGTTACGTTGAGCTATCTGAGGCTCTATGTAAGCTGTCTGCAATTATTGCAAGTTCGAGGCTAAAGGTTGACTCAGCCTTCCATCCTTTCTAAGGTAGGTAAATTGAGAACCCAGTTTGTGGGGGCAATAAGCTGACTTTGTATAAAAAATATACAAAAGTATTAAGGCTATTGCTTAACGCATTGTAAGCCGCCCTGAGTCTCCAGAGAAGGACGGCATATAAATCTAATTTTTTTAAAAAAAGAGTTGTAAACCTAATCTTGCATAGCTTCTTCTCTGGTAATATTACACTACTAACCAGAGCATACAAAACATTTGCTAGACCAATTCTCAAATACAGCTCATCTGTCTGGAACCCACACTGCATATCAGACATTAATACAATTGAGCATGTCCAAAGATATTTCACGAGAAGAGCCCTCCACTCCTCTGCTCACAAAAGAATACCTTATGCCACCAGACTTGAAATTTTGGGCTTAGACAATTTAAAACTACGGCACCTTCAGTCTGACCTAAGCGTAGCTCATAAAATTATCTGCTACAATGTCCTACCTGTCAATGACTACTTCAGCTTCAACCACAACAATATGCGAGCACACAATAGATACAAACTTAAAGTAAACCGCTCCAAACTCGTTTGCAGAAAATACGACTTCAGCAGCAGAGTGGTCAATGCCTGTAATGCACTATCTGACTCTGTGGTTTCATCCCACAACCCCCAAAATTTTAACCTTAGCCTGTCTACTGTTGACCTCACTCCATTCCTAAGAGGTCTTTAAGGGGCGTGCATAAGCGCACCAGCGTGTCTACCATCCCCGTCCTAAAGTTCCCTTTCATTTGTATCCATTTCATGTATTCAAATCATGTTTATACTTATATATGTTATCTAATACGTACTTGACAAAATAAATAAATAAAATAAATAAATATATCAAAAGACCATTCCAGCCAATTCAACTGGATATCAGTTAGCTTTGCAACAGGGTACAGGTAGAGGTTTAGGTATACCTCCATTAGCAGCAGAAGCATAAAGTTTAGCTCAGATGAAAACTTTTCTCAGACAGGCTTCATTTGGTAAATGTTTATAGTGAGCATGGGTGTCTGTCAGTTCAGATGATTTTTTTTTCACTAAGTAATATCCGTTTTTAGTTATTCTTCAGCCCAACAAGGCTACTTAAATGTCCAACATAAATTAAAAATCATACTCCTAATTCTCAAGTTATGGTTTTTCCAGTTGCAATGTATGGTTGTGAAAGTTGGACCATAAGGAAGGCTGAGCATCAAAGAATTGAGGCCTTTGAACTATGGTGCTGGGGAAGACTCCTGCAAGTCCCTTGGACTGCAAGGCGATCAAACCGGTAGTCCTAGAGGAGATCAACCCTGACTGCTCTTTAGAAGGCCAGATCCTGAAGATGAAACTCAAATCAACTCCCCCATTGCTTGTTGGAAACAGGCTGGGAAGGTCCCAAATGGTGATCCTATGATTCTGGGACGCTGCAACTGTCATGAGTACATGCCAGTTGCTAAGCAACCAAATTTTGATCACATATCCATGAGGATGCTGGGACAAGTGCAAGAACTCATTGTAAGTCACTTTTCTCTGCCCCGTTGTGATTTCCAACAGTTGCTAAACTAATGGTTTATAGGTTACACTAGGACTTACTGCACTACTGTAACTTATAGTAGAAATAATCTTAATGTGCTTATCATGAGTCTTGATTTTTGCTTTGCCCATTGCTTGTTCATAGGTTTTGTAAATGTGTTGCTTGCAGCAATGAGTATTATGGCACTGTCAAAACTGTCAGATCTTTGAATATATCTTAATATTGGTAGTCAGTCATCTCTCACAAAATACTATCCATAATCTCACTGGGTGACTGATTTCCTGTACAAATAAAACACAAAAACACAGGAAAGGGAAGGTATAGCTCTGATCTACAAAGCTGATGAAATAGATTCTTATATTCATAATGTTTCCCAAAAGAGCTATTTAATGTGAAAGGCTCCAAATAATATTTCTTGCTACTTTAAATGTATTCTTTTTAAAATGCATTGGAGGTGAAGAAATGGTCACATGAACTCTTCCCAATTATTAAATAATAATGTTGACAAGAAGATGACGGTACAACTTAGATTAAAAAGAGCAGCTGAAACAATCTTTTTTTCATATCATTTATGTTCTAATATCATTTATACCCTATCCCGACAGGTTAATATTTATAGTTTTAATATCGGTAATACAAAACTTTGTTATAGTTAGGTCTCGGTGTTACAAGGTTTAACAGTTTTATGTTAATAATTCTGTAATTATTAATTATCTGCTCTGTTCCTTAAATTCTTATTTTTGGAATAGTTGAATATGCTTTATGGTAATCTATGACTGAGAAAAAGATGAATGATGGACGATGGACAATAGCAATATAAAGGTGCTATTTTTCTGAAACCAGTAAAATCCTTTCAGCCACAAAATCTCAGATTAATCGCAAGAAAACCTTTTTAAAGTCCTACTTCTGAATATTTAATTAAATTTCATGAAGAAAAATTCTCAATAAGCCAATATCCTAGAAGTACATACGTAAAATACTACTTAATTAGATACAGATATAGATTAACAGAGTTGGAAGGGACCTTGTAGGTCATCTAGTCTAACCCCCCGCCCAGCAGACCCTACACCATTTTTGACAGATGGCAGTCCAGTCCAGGGGTGAAATCTACTTACCTTCCCTACTGGTTCAGAGGTTCACAATTTCTGAAGGCAAGCTGTTCTATTGGTTGTTCTCCGGCCATTGTTCTCTGTCAGAAAATTTAGCCTTATTTCCAGGTTGAATCTCCCTGTGTTCAGTTTCCATCCATTGTTCCTTGTCTGGCCTTCAGGTGCCTTGGAAAATAGCTTGACCCCCTCCTTTCTGTGGCAGCCCCTCTAATATTGGAACACTGCTATCATGTCTGCCTTGGTCCTTCTCTTCACTAGGCTAGCCATGCTCAATAAGTAGCATCGATCTATACCCGTGATGACGAACCTCTGGCACGTGTGCCACAGGTGGCACATGGGGCCATATCTGTGGGCACACAAGCATTGCCCTAGCTCAGTTTCAGTGCGCACAGCTGATTTTTGGGCCTTCTGGGCCCACCAGAAATCAGAAAACGGCTGTTCCCAGCTTCCAGAGGGCCTTCAGGGGGTGAGGAAGGCCGTTTTCACCCTCCCCAGGCTCCTAGAAAGGCTCTGGAGCCTCGGGAAGGCGAAAACGGGCCTTGCAGTCCAATTGAAAGTTGGGGAACTGGCCATTTCCAGCTTCCAGAGGGCCTCTGGGTGGGTGGGGAAGGCCGTTTTTGCTCTCCCCAAGCTCCAAGAAAGCCTCTGGAGCCTGGGGAGGGCAAAAATGGGCCTACCGGGCCCACCGGGCCATCATGTTCCAAAAGCAGGGGGAGCACAGGGGGTTGCATCCATGGGGCTCATTGAATTATGGGTGTGGGCACATGCACACACAACCCCCCCCCCCACATGCTCCCCCTGCTTTTGGCACACGACAGCAAAAAGGTTAGCCATCACTGATCTATACTGTGTGTATGAAATAAATTTGGAGCCTTCTTTGATCTTGGAAAGGAACATCCTGAAAATTCTATAAATGCTGGAGTGCCCTCCAACAAAAACTATAAAATTGCAGGTGAATAATTTACACTACGGGTTCTCAAATGCTATGGAGTTTTGGCCCACTCAAATGTAATTTAACTTCTGTGGCCTTCATCCACTTGAGTAAAATTAATCAACTTCATTGAATTGGTGGTGGCTAGCATTGCATAAGGTCCCTGCCCCACTCGCCATTCCCTTTCCCCATGCAAAGCCTGAATATTGTCATGACTCACACTCGAGGCTGGTTTGTTCTTGGTTCACTATTAGGCTACAAGATAGATTTGATCATTCTTCCATCTGAATAACCCACTCATAGTGAGCAGATATCTGACACTACAAATGTTTTGCACATTGGCAAAAAAAATCAAAACATAAAATACAAATTAGATGGACATGACCTTGTAGATGACCCTCACTCTGTCAAGGACCTTGGAGTACTCATTTCTAATGATCTAAGTGACCGAGCCCACTGTAACAACATTGCCAAAAGGGCATTAACAGTTGTTAACCTAATCTTGCGTAACTTCTCCTCTGGTAATGTTGTACTACTAACTAGAGCATACAAAACATTTGCTAGACCAATTCTTGAATACGGCTCATCTGTCTGGAACCTGCACTGCATATTGGACATAAATACAATCGAGAAAGTCCAGAGATATTTCATAAGAAGAGTCCTCCATTCCTCTAACCGCAATAAAACACCTTATGCCACCAGACTTCAAATTTTGGGCTTAGACAATTTAGAACTACACCGACTTCAGTCTGACCTAAGCATAGTACATAAAATTATCTGCCACAATGTACTTCCTGTCAATGACTACTTCAGCTTCAATTACAACAATACACGAGCAAATAATAGATACAAACTCAAGGTAAACCGTTCCAAACTCGATTGCAGAAAAAATGACTTCGGTAACAGAGTGGTTAATGCCTGGAATGCACTACCTGACTCTGTAGATTCTTCCCCAAATCCCCAAAACTTTAACCTTAAACTGTCTACTGTTGACCTCACCCCATTCCTAAGAGGTCTGTAAGGGGCGTGCATTAGTGCACCAACGTGCCTACAGTCTCTGTCTTAATATTCCTTTTTACTTACTCTATTCATGTATTCAAATTATGTTTATACTTTTACCTGTTATCTTATATATGCTTGACAAAATAAACTTATGATTTATGACTTATGACTGTTTGTCTATTATATGAATCTCCTGTTTTGTTAACCATGTTTGTAGAATAAGCAATAGATCATGGGGTTTATACAACACGGTAACAAACTAGAGTTTACAGTAACAGTCACAAAACTTACCCAATGTACCAAGCCAAACATTAAAGAATCTTAATGGTAGTTTGGAGCAATGTGTGAATCCGGTTGATGCCTCTGCAAGCTTGCAACCACTCCTCTAAGGGTTTTTGCCTCAAGCCACAAGAGCATGCCATTTAGCACGATGTTTGCTTTATCATTAAGCATGAAGTATGAATTCATCCAACTGTAACTTAAACTAGCAGAGCAATGTATGGACTCAGCCTGTACGTCCCATCAGGCCCATTTTACTTCAGCTCTTGAGAGCTAGAAATTATAGAGAGTGCACTGGGTGCTATTAAGGGGTCATTGGGGCGAAGGCTAAGTATCTTAGTAGTTTCTTTTCTTTCAAAAATCCCTACGTCAAACCGATTCCTAACATTTAATGACTTCTATTAATTTTTATATTAAAGTAATATTCATACCATTTCCTGATCCAAGCAGTTTTCTTAAAAGGCCTATGCCATTCATTTTCCTCCAATTGTGTGCTATGAAATACCATGTTTCCCTGAAAATAAGATCTGTCTTATATTTTTTTGAACCTCGAAATAAGAGCTTGGCCTTATTTTTGGGAAGGTCTTATTATTTTGGGGCATGTGGAACAAGACAGAGCTTACCTGATCTTCCAGCTCTGTCTCCCTAACCAGAGGAAATGTGGGGGACCAGCTGCTCATCTGGGGAGGGCTTATTTTTGGGAAGGGCTTATTTTCAGGGAAGAGTTTATTTTGAGGGAGGGCTTATTATCTGGGGAAGTCTTATTTTCAGGAAAACATTGTAGAATGTCTTCAGAATAGTTGGATAACGAAGAGGCATTGGGTTCTTTTAAAATGCAAAGCTAAACTTCAGAATCTATTAGTGCACTTTTAAACAAGAACAATTTGCTATAAAGGAGAGATTAACTGCTTGTATTATTGTTTTCTGGGAGACTTTTCACATATTTTTGAGCCAAAATGGACACTAGATATTAAGCAGTCCTTTTAGTACATTTGCCATTTTTTAAAAACTTTGTTTTGAAATTGGTCAGAACCAATGCATCTCCTTAGCCCTTTATTATACAGACACATCAATGTTTTTTCACACCTCTCCATTTCAGTCTGGACTACAGCAGAGTTGACGTTAAATCTAATTAAACTGACTGACAGATACACATGGATATTATTTGGCATGGTTCCTCATTGCTATTTGTACAAAGCACTTTCTGCCTTTCAATGACTTTCAGTTATAGATACACAAGTAGTCTTCACTTAATGAGCACAATTTAACTTATAAGCCGCGGTGGCGCAGTGGTTAGAGTGCAGGATATTTCTGCTGTCTGACGGCTGCCAGCAGTTTGGCAGATCAAATCTCACCAGGCTCAAGGTTGACTCCATCCTTCCATCCTTCCGAGGTCCATAATATGAAGACCTAGATTGTTGGGGGCAATAGGCTGACTCTGTAAACCACTTAGAGAGGGCTGTAAAAGCACTGTGAAGCGGTCTATAAGTCTAAGTGCTATTGCTATTGCTATTTAATGACCCCAATTCCATTTTAACTTAACCACCACAATTTAACCACATTTAATGACCACAATGGACAAAAAGTCATATAGAATGACCAAAGGAAGAATTTTGAAAAAAAAAAATTCTGAACAAGAAGAATTCCTTCTGTACCACCCTACCTTCCTTCTCCCTTCTTCCCTTCCTCCCTTCTTTTCTTCCTCACTGTTCTTTCCTTCTCCTTCCTTCCTTCCCTCTTTGCTTCCTTCCTTCCTCCCTCCATCCTTCCCTTTCTTCCTTCCCTCCTTCCTTCCTTCCTTGCCTGCCTGCCTGTTTCCCCGGTTACTTTGCTTGTGGGAAGTTTGCAGAGAGAAAGAGTGAAAGACAGCAGGATTTTGCAGTTTCAAGGCCAAAAGGCTGATAAATTGACTGCTGCTGGATGGGAAAGGGAGTGTGGCACAGGTCAAGAAGTGCATGACAGGTGCTGTTTGGGTCAGGCAGAGTGTCTGGGGGAACAGTTTGGGTTAAGAAGCGTCTTCATTGGAGAAGAAAAGCACATAAACACATCATTGGTGAAATCCATTTTTTTTTATATGTATTTAATTTGGTCTCTGACCGCAATAAAAAGTATCTATCTTTTTTTTTACTACCGGTTCTGTGGGTGTGGTGTGGCTTGGTGGGCGTGGCTTGTTGGGCGTGGCAGGAGAAGGATACTGCAAAATCTCCATTCCCAACCCACTCTGGGGCCTGCCAGAGGTGGTATTTGCTGGTTCTCCGAAATGCTCAAAATTTCTGCTACCAGAACCCTGTCAGAACCTGCTGGATTTCACCCCTGAAACATATACAATTAATGAAAGAAAACATAATGGGGTCAAATATTTCCTATCCTGTTCACTATTCTTTATAGGCAGCAAATCCCAAACAGCCTGCAAATAAACAGAATATTTCCCTTGTATTAAATTCAACTTGAGAGAGGAAAATTAAAACTCTGTAAAAATGAGATTTTATGATTTCAAGGATGAAAGGGTTAGCAGTGGTTTTAGCCACACCAGCTAAATGGAATTTCTATATACTAAAGTGATATATCACCACAAATTGGATGCAGGGACAGAGAACAAAGGATAATCTTCCAGTCACATCTATTATTATCCAGAAGACTCCAATCAAAACTATTGGAAACAGAATGGCTTGTATTTTCTGTAAAATGTTAAGTAAAATAAAATAAAAATAGCACATCTTTATTATCGATTTATTACACCCTCCCCTTTCCAGCTGCATGCAATTAAAGGGGCAGGATATTTCTCCGTCAGACACATTAAATCCTTACTGAGAGAGTGGACAATTTAATAATAGTTTTGAAGCTGTAAGTCAAGTACACATACACATTTCCATCCAGCTATTGCGGTTTGGCAAATGATGTCCAATATAGATTGTTTACACAGAAAGCTGTATTTAAGAATGAAGGGACATCATCATCATTATCATTATCATCATCATCATCATCATCATCATCATCAGTAGAATTAGTGGGACATAATAGCAGAGTCAGTAGAATTAGTTTGACTTGCTGTTTTGCTTCTGTAAGAATTGCTTTGTTAAGAATTGGAATTGCCTCTGCCATTTGCTTCTACCAGTGATCTAACGTCTGTTATCTTGTTTTTTTGTACAACTCCGTGCCTGGTGGATATCTCAAGAAGCGGAGTATGTCATGGTTTGGCAGGGTTACATCAGGCAAATACCTGTGTTGCTAAGCACATAGCCCCCTGTTCCTTATGGCCAATGCAGGGTTACAAGGAAAGCATGGGCCAGGGGGCCAGAATTGGCTACTAAACTGATGTCTGAAGATATAAAAGGATGCCATACTTTCCCCAAGGTGTGGCTATTCCATACATGCATTGTGTCTGTACGCTCTGGATATAGTTTCATCCAGTATTTTGTTTTGGCCAAAAATAAAATCTGCTTCTTTTTGCAAGCCTCATCTCGAGTCTCATTCTCTTTGACATCTCAGTGATGCAAGAAAACTTCTGGACCTTTCAAGAGTTACAGGTAATTCATGTCTTCAACCCAAAATGAAGCATCTAAATTTAAGAAGATCCTCAACAACTTACAATTATCAGAATTACACCTGTGTGTTCACACACACCTACCGGAAATATTGTTCAGGAAGCGCACCAAAACGCACAGAAATCTCTGAAGCATCTGAAAGGCAAATAGCATTACAATGAATGGAAAATAAGGAACAGATGCACGCAGCGCTAAAATTAACATTAAAAAGTTAGTAAAGAAAATGGGAGAGAACAGAACAGCATGATCTAAACTGGAGGCAAAGAAGCAATTGTGAACCAAATCAACAGCTAATGTCACCCTCGCTGAACGCACACCTGTTCCATCCACCCACCCCTGCTGAGAATATATTTTTAAAAAACCCAATTTCAAAAGACCGTAGTGAATGGAGAAATTACAGGCCCATCCATCACCATTATCCCTCCTGTTGAAGCAACTGCTGAAAAGAGAAACAGAACAAATGCAATAAACCATTTTTATGATATGAAAAAAACAAATCTATAGACTCAGGCTATGTGCTATATCATCAAGGTAACAACACACTGCGACTGGCAGATAATGCTATAAAGTCATGACGTTTGCATTTAGAAGTATTACAGTTTCTATAATACAAGAAACTGCCAGCAATGGATCTATAATTCCACACGTTTCCAAAATGAAGTATTCAGTATTTCCTTTGGTAAGTTGTACTCATTTGCGGCCATAACTCAGTGGTGAAATCCAATTTTTTTTTACTACGGTTCTGTGGACGTGGCTTGGTGGGTGTGGTGTGGTGAGGTTTGGTGGGCGTGGTGTGGTGTGGCTTGGTGGGCATGGAAGGGAAGGACACTGCAAAATCTCCATTCCCACACCACTCCAAGGAAAGGATACTGCAAAATCCCCATTCCCTCTCCACTCCTGGGGGAAGGATACTGCAAAATCTCCATTCCCACCCCACTCTGGGGCCAGCCAGAGGTGGTATTTGCCGCTTCTCCGGACTGCTCAAAATTCAGAACCTGCTGGATTTCACCCCTACCATAACTGCTCTGTCTGAGTGGAACCTCCGGTGGCTGTTCCCTGCCCAGTGGCTTCCTGTGGGCATTGCTCAGAGGCTCCTGTTTGCTTTCCTTTCCTCATGAGTTGAATGGAAGAGATCCTTCCAAATGGTAGTTCTTTGCTTCCTCGCAGATTTTCACCACTGCCCATATTGAATCAGTGAATGTTGAAGATGGAAGTGAACTTCGAAGTCATCCAGTCCAGGGCAAAACTTCACGAAGCACAATTCCACCAAAAGGCAAAATCACATCAGATACCTGTACAATTACAGGGCTGTGTGCTCTCTCCACTTCTCTTCTCTCTATACACGCATGACGGCATCTCAAAAGATCCCTCTGTTAAAGTACTGAAGTTTTCAGATGATACAACAGTGATTGGTCTCATTCGAGACAATGACGAAACTGCATATAGAGGTTGAACAACTAGCCTTGTGGTACAACGGGAACAATCTTGAACTAAACACCCTCAAAGCCGTAGCAATGGTGGTAGATTTTAGGAGAAACCCTCCTATACCATCACCTCTTACAATACTAGACAACACAGCATCAACAGTCGAGACCTTCAAGTTTCTAGGTTCTATCATATCTCAAGACTTAAAATGGACATCTAACATGAGGACCCAGATTGTGGGGGCAATAAGCTGACTTTGTATTAAAAAAAAGAACACCGCTGGGAGGGGGGGCGAAAGCCCTACTAAGCAGGCATATACAAAAGTATGAAGGCTATTGCTTAATGCATTGTAAGCCGCCCTGAGTCTCCGGAAAAGGGCAGCATATAAATTAATTTAAAAAAAAAAAACCATCAAAACCGTCATCAAAAAAGCACAACAAAGAATGAACTTTCTGTGTCAACTCAGAAAGCTCAAACTGTCCAAGAAGCTGCTGATACAGCTCCACAGAGGAATTATTAAGTCTGTCATCTGCACCTCTATAACTGTCTGGTTTGGCTCTGCAACCCAAGAAGACAGACACAGACTTCAGAGGATAATTAGAACTGAGAAAAAACAATTGCTACCAGCCTGCTTTCCATTGAGGACCTGTATACTGCACCAGTCAAAAAGAGGGCTGTGAAAATACTTACAGACCCCTTGCATCCTGGACATAAACTGTTTCAACTCCTACCCTCAAAACGATGCTATAGAGCACTGCACACCAGAACAACTAGACACAAGGACAGTTTTTTCCCGAATGCCATCACTCTGCTAAACAACTAATTCCCTCAACACTGTCAAACTATTTACTAAGACTGTATTATTGTTACTCTTCTCATCCTTCCTATTACCTATCTCTTCCCACATGACTATAACCATGTTGCTTGTATCTTTACAATTTATATTGTTTATTTCCTAGTATGATCTGATTGCTTATTAGTAACCTATGACTATCACTAAGTGTTGTATCTTATGATTCTTGATGAATGTATTTTTTTTCTTTTATGTTTTTGATACATATGAGAGCATATGTATCAAAAACAAATTCCTTGTGTGTCCAATCACACTTGGCCAATAAAGAATTCTATTGTATTATATTATATGGATTCGATGCTGATGTGCTAATGTTTAGGACAATTTTAAGCTGGCTGCATTAAATAATGTTTTAAGAAAATACTTGCTACAGTTGTTGAAAAATATGTTGCGTATTACTGATTTCTCTTTCATAAATTGTCTAGAGTCTTGGTTAACGATGATGATGAAAATATAAAATTATATGTGCAGTTATAATATGCAAAAATATCCACTACACATGAACCTTTGGGGCCACAAAATCTGTAGAATAATTGTCATGCCATGAATGTATAATGCTGCTTTAAGAATAAACAAATCTTCATATTTAAATCTCACCGAGGAGATGAAGTCAGATATTATTTTATTTACAAATACTGTTAATTACTGATGTAAGTAACTTCTCCTTTGAACACTTTGAGGGGGTAGATATTCAGTATGGACAAGTACTAACTAAAATTATTTTCAAAGAAATGTCATAAAGGAGTGTACTTCTGTTATTAAACTCTACAAGTTTTTTTTTTTAAATAATCCATCCAGTTTATAAAAACAAACCAGTATTAAACATTCAAGAAATGTTTGCCAATTTGCTGGAATGAAGGGCTATCAATGGGGAATATTATCATAGCACTAAGAATAATGTGTTATCTGGTCCCTAACCCTGAGCAGTACGTAAACAGTATGTTTTCTTCATGGCAATTATTGAAAATTAATGGGGTTTGGAATATGTTCACAACCTTCCAGTGATCAAGAAAGTTCTATTGCTTATTGCTTGTGGTAAATAAATCACAAATAAATCTTGTTTTCTTTCCTGGATACAAAACATCATTCTCTGAAATATCAGCATCTCCCCATGATGTCAGTATGTGCTTCATTTTTAATGCTAAATAAGACATGCCAGCTGGAGGAGAATGAGTAGCTAAAATGCTCAGTAGCTACGCCTGAGTAGCGTAGGGGAGTAATGCCTCCTACAAAGGCAGCATTTAAGATCCAGCTGCTGCAATTACTGGCGAGTTCAATCCCAGGCAGGCTCAAGGTCGACTCAGCCTTCCATCCTTTATAAGGTGGGTAAATTGAGGACCCAGTTTGTGGGGGCAATAAGCTGACTTTGTATAAATGTAAATATACAAAAGTATGAAGGCTATTGCTTAACGCATTGTAAGCCGCCCTGAGTCTCCGGAGAAGGGCGGCATATAAATCAAATTTAAAAAAAAATAAATATGAGTGGATCAATGGACACTTGTAAATTTAAATACATATGCATACATATATATTTGCCTGGTTCTTTGACCTTAAAACAGCAGTTTGTGTAACACATGTACACATTGCATTGTTTTTGTTATATAACTGTCTCAATGTAGACAACATAGGTATCATAGTCTAGCACTACGAAACTCCCAGTTTGTACAATAACTCCTCCAATGGCTTCCATGTTGTGGCTCTATTGACTTGCAAAATGTCCATGATGAAAAGTGCTTCTAATTCAGTGTTTCTGTGAAAGCAACTCACCTGGATAGCAAATGGGGTATATCTAAGCCAAATATTTCTGAGAGTAAATTGGGTGCTATTACTCACAATTAGCCTCCTCCTTTTCAACTGAGAGAAAAAGAGAGGATTATATGAGCATAAGCAGCATGTAGAACAGGGATAGGCAAATATAGCCAGGTTATGACCTGGATGGTTCAGGAATACTGGGAATTGAAGTCAGAGGTGGTATTCAGCAGGTTTGGACCAGTTCCCACTCACCTGCCCCACTCACCTGCCCCACACACCTGCCCCGGCTCTATGCCATCCTATTTAGGCACATTTTTGAGGTCGGGCACATGCATGGAAGGTGCACATGCAAGCAAAGCGCATAGCCATGGCCACCCGGTCACATGACCAGCTAGCCACGCCCACCCAGTCACATGACCTCCAAGCCACGCCCACAAAATAAGTCATGCCTACAAAACCGGTAGTAAAAAAATTTAGACCCTACCCCTGCATAGGAAAATATCTAATTTTAACTATTTGGATGAAATCTCCCAACAGCCCAAGGCTCATGCTTCATTGAAAACAGTTATAATGGGAAACAGTGGGATTAAGGTGATATTGCTTTCAGCTCCTTGCATATGCAATGTGACAAAATGGAGTCCCTTTGGTTATAATAAGCAACAAAATTGAACTACTATACTGTGCCATTTGTTTCTAATGCTACATTAACTGCGAGACAACCAGGAAGTAAAATTCGATTCCTTGAGTAACTTACGAGATGGATTTTGAGTGCTTTAAGTGCTGAGTTACTAAAGCCTTGCACATAAATAGATCTCAGCAAACCAGAAATTGCACTGCTCATATCTAACATCAGCTGAATGTCCTAGGAATTAATGTTTCCCTTAACAAATACTGATTTTGTGTTTTTCCACTGCAACCACAATATATGTCACATCGAACTCAAATGCATTTAAAACATCTTCCACTACAGCAATTTCATTTAGAGAATGTTGAAAAACTAAACACTCCAGAATCCCTGGCAAAATCGTCTTTCTCCTTTATATTGTTCTGTAGGAAGCACCCGCCCCTCTCCTAGAAGAATGAAATATTCAAGGAAATATTAAAAAGGCAGAATATTATACCTCCCTGGATGAGAAAAGAAGAAACATGATCTTGGAACGCAGCTCCTACCTTTGTTAATAGCCCCAGAAAGACTGGTACCAACCTATCAACGAGACAAAAGGTGGGGCCAACTTATCTACAAAACAAAAGAACTTCACCCTCAGGACATGATAGGATTAGCCCTCACTCAAGATCCAAACCAGGACAAAGCCATTAAGTCATAATAGGAATTGCCCCAAACCGCTTCATTACATCACCCAGCAAGATTCAACCAAGCCTGGGACTCAAGACAACCTACAAAGTTTGAAGCAAGTTCAAAGCCCAAGAAATGGTTGTGCTCTCTCTCTCTCTCTCTCCCTCCCTCCCTCCCTCTCTCTCTTTCTCCCATGTCCTCAATTGCCCATGACCTCAGACCAGTGGTGGGATTCAACTGGTTCTCACCACTTCGGCCAAACTGGTTGTTAAATTGCTGGCTGGCTTCGCCCCTCCCCTCCCTGCCCCTTCCAGAAGTACCCATGTAGCCCGTTTTTGCTCCCAGGGGGGTGCAAAAGGCCAAGTGCTGCCTGTCACATCCCCTGGTCACGCCCACCATGGCCACGCCCAGCCAGCCGGTTATTAGGGAAGAGAACCGGTTGTTAAATTATTTGAATCCCACCGCTGCCTCAAACCATGTGTTTCCGTCCACCATTAAACCACCTTTCCAAACAGCCTCGACGTTTCCAGTGTCTTCCTCCCCACTTGGAACTGAACCCAGATGAACATTTCTTCCAATTGCATTCATATCCTTTGTTCATCCGTAAGTATAACAGTGTTTCCTATACATATTTGAGGGCTTGCTAGCTCTTGTGGTATTTGCACATCTATCTGAAATAGCAAAGCTTGCCTTTGCCCTGGATTTTTATATTTCTGTCACTGAGGAGAAAATGAAAACAAACATACAGTAAATGCAACAAGGTTAAAAGAGAAAACAATTCAACAGAAGGACCATTAATCTACCCTTCTAATATTGAAGCTCTATGGTTGGATGAGGGGAAGCTTACAGCATTTCCCTGAGGGCTGAAAGATGCTTGGGATCAATTCTCTTTTTGCCTTGTATGGCATTTTGGAAGATCTCTCAAGTTTCATAGCATAGTAGCCTAAATGCTTTTTTCTGTTTTTTTCACATAATGGAGCAGGAAAAAAAATTGCTTGGATTAATCTTCAGGTTCTTGAGTTTTGTTTTTCCAAGTTCAACCAATTTTAATTTGGCCCAAAATGTAATCTGAAACAAGACAGCCAAATGTCTCATTAACACCTATCTACAGTTGTCTTCTCTTTTTTAAAAAATAAAATAAAATAAAAATCAGCTTCTAGCTAATTAATCCTGAAAGAAGTGATTTTAAATTTTCAACATTCATCTTGATTTTTTGTCAAAGATCTGTTCTGAATGGACTTGCAGTTTTATTTCAAAGTAATTATGAGTGGTAATAAAATTAAGGCCATAACTCCCTACGCATAATCTAACTATTATGTAAGCCATATTTTCCCAAGTCAGAGTTACTGTTATAAAGGAACTACCATGTTTTCCTGAAAATAAGACCGGGTCTTATATTAATTTTTGCTCCAAAAGACGCATTAGGGCTTATTTTTTTTGGTTAGGTCTTAATTTGGGGAAAATACAATACTAAATGCACCCATCTCGTTAACAATCTTAACTGGGGTTTATTTTGGGTGGTAGGGCTTATATTACGAGCATCCTGAAAAATCATGCTAGGACTTATTTTCCAGTTGGGTCTTATTTTTGTGGAAACAGGGTATTTTAAACTTGCTGACTTAAAACACAAAGCTGAAAATATTAATTTAGTAGCTAAAATGTTTCTGAACTGATAAGTGAAGATCAACTCCTATATTTAGGTACGCTATGAGCTTCTTCTGTGTTTGATCCCCAGACACCAGCAGTCAGAAATGCATGTGAGAAATGCATATTTGAAGTGACATGAGAAAACTATTGACTGTGATGTTGAGTTAGGATTTCCAAATCACTCATGGATTCCTAAAAAAAAGAGTTCCCAAGCATAGGATGAGAATTACTGCACAGAATTCCCATTAACCACAGGAGACCTTTAGATTAAAGTCATGGAGATTATACAGCACTGCAAATATGTAACAGTTTAATTTCTGTGCAGCTTCAGTGAAATAGCAGTAAGCATCTTACCCAATCTCATAATGCAACCACAAATAAAAATCAATGCATTAATTAACAATAAACACAATACATACTGTTGAAAGAAATGTCCATCTAGGTTCAGAATTGTTGGAAGAAATGCCCATCTGGGTTCTGTTTCAGACACTGGAAACATTGGAGACTGCTTGAAATATGGTTTAATGGTGGACAGGACCAGATGGTTTGAGGTCCTGGACAAAAAGAGCACATGGGTGAGAGAAGGAGAGAGATTTATACTCTCGCCTTGGAGCTTCCTGTTCCTGCGTAAGAAATGTACTCTGATTGGTTGTCAGACTCCTATGGGGTCATGCAGAGGTAACTTTGTAGGTTGTCTTGAGTCCCAGGCCTGGTTGAATCTTGATGATGTAATGAAGGGGCTTTGGGCAATTCCTGTTATGGCTTAATGGCTTGTCGTGGTTTGGATCTTGAGTGAGAGCTAATCCTATCATGTCCTGAGGGCCATGTCTTTTGTTTTGTAGATAAGCTGGCGCAGCCTTTGTCCTGTAGATAGGATGGCACCAAAATATCTGTTGGGGGGGGGGGCCTGGAAGCTGAGGCTCTGAGTTTTTATCTTTAGAAACATGTTTCTCCTTTAGGGAAAATATAATATTTTGCCTTTTTAATATTTCCTAGACTATTTCATTTTTCTAGGAGACAGATGGGTGCTAACTTCCTACATAACACCTACCATTCATCCTAAGAAAAAATGGTAATAATTCTCTTCTACAGCCCTGAAGGCCTGGTAAAACAATCTGGATTTTGTTGATTTTCATAGATTCCATTATAGTGTCAGAGGGCAAGTATTCCACTACTTGAGAATGTGCTTTTAATGGGATTACTGGTCTCTTTTTATCGAATTACTGGATTCTATATAGTAGGAATCTCCAAACTTGAAGACTTGTGGACTTCAACTCCCAGAATTCCCCAGCCTTCTCCTAGTATTTGGACTGACAGCATAATTATTCCGTAAAGGGAACCAGTACAAATAGCTGAGGTTATAAATTATAAGCCATGTTTTAATAGCTAAACATGTCATCAGAAGCACCTTTATAAAATGGCAATTAGATATTCATATTCCACACAACAGCAGGAATCCCCAAATGGAGAGGGTCATGAATATTTCTTAGAATAAATATCTGGGAAGAGATTGGGTTGTAGTTTCCACATTTAGCCTCTTGCTCTGTTGCTAAACGATGCTCACAGGTGTTTGGTTACCTGACAATCACCTATTAGGTTTTCTAAGATGTTGCATGTTAACAAAAGCTCTCCTAATTAGATAGGTTTCTTTAGACAGTTGGGAACAGTCGAGGAAAAAATACCTAATTATCTTCATGAGCCATGCCGGTAACATTATCATAAAAATTAACTACAGGAAACCTGCAAAATTAACATGCCACATTTACTATTTCAGAAATAATTAGTTCTTTGGAGAATTTCAGATGCTTCCTGCAGTTAATGTAGACTGTGACAGCCTAGGCAGCTGTTTTTTGAAAGCATTTCTGCTTCTAAGGCCAGGAAGCCTCGTCTTTTCAAAAGGTGAGAAACTTTGGACTTTGTATTAGGCTGCTACTCACACAGAAATGGCTAATTCATCAGATAGCCTCCATTTTTCGGGTGGAAAAAATGGTGAGAATACTTAAAGTAATCCTGATTTAAGGGGAAAAAAAGAAAGAAAACTCATGCGGGTCCAATTGGCCTAAAATTCAAATGGGGCCACATTTGTACAATGGGGATTTTTTGCTGGGAGCAAAGCAGGTTCTGAAGAACTGGTAGCGGAAATTTTGAGTAGTTCAGAAAACCGGCAAATACCACCTCTGGCTGGCCCAAGAGTGGGGTGGGAATGGAGATTTTGCAGTATGCTTCCCCTGCCACATCCACCAAGGCACGTCCACCAAACCACGCTCACAGAACCGGTAACAAAAAAAAAATTGAATTTCACCACTGGAGCAAAATACCAACAAGGCTGAAGATGCAGGGAAGAGCTGTTGGCCATTCTTGAAATCCGGTTAAAACCTGTAGGAAGTTAGCACCCAGCCCGCTCCTAGAAGAATTAAATATTCTAGGAAATATTAAAAAGGCAGAATATTATATTTTCCTGGATGAGAAATGTAGAAACATGTGTTTTAGGCAGGAAGCAGGCTCATTCTTAATAGCCCCCATCCTCCTCAATAGCCCACAGCAGATATCAGCACTTAAGAGAGAAAGAGATAGCTAGGTCTATTCATAAGCAAATGCCCTCACCCAAGATCCAACAAAGGTAGGATTAGCCCTCTACCCATCTAGCAACAGAACTCACCACATGGCACCTGGGGAGATTGCATCTCTCTCTCTCTCTCTCTCTCTCTCTCTCTCTCTCTCTCCCATGTGCTTTTTTGCCCAGGACTTCAAAACCATGTGGTCCTGTCCACCATTAAACCATGTTTTCAAGCCCTCTCCTGAACTGAACCAAAATGGACATTTCTTCCAAAATCCAATTGTACTAAAAGAGCCCATTTAAAGATGGGAAGCCAAAACAAAGCACGGGAAGGAGATCATGTTCGGGGGTGGGGGGAATACTATTTAAGAGGTGGGTAGCAATGAGAGGCTACAGAAAAGTGAGTAGACGAATGGTTCCCAATGTTTTCTTCACCACAGGCCAAGGGTGAAATGCTCCCGGTTCGAACCGGCTCGGGTGAGTAGGTAGCAATGGTAGCTGGCAGTTCGGAGAACCGGTAGCAAAAATCCCTGTCCCCGCCCCCAATACCCAGATGAGCTGCATGATCATCAGAGCCTTTTTTTTTCTTTTAAATGGCTCTGATGAGCCAAGCTCTGACGATCCCAGCTGAGTTACCTGCTAATCAGGCAACTCAGCTGGGATTGTCAGAGTCTTTTGAAAGCATATTTTTACATGGTTTTACATGTAAAAAATGGTTTTAAAACTAAAAAAAAATAATTGGCCACGACCACCTAGTCACATTACCCCACCCCCACCAAGCTATGCCCACAGAACCAGTAGTAACAAATTTTAGATTTCAGCCCTGTCACAGACCCCCTTTAAATACCTTTTGTGGCCATGGAGACATAGACCTAACTCAAGATTTAAATCATAACATTTCTTCAAGGCTTTGTGGACCTCCTGTGATGACATCGCAGCCTCCCCCCCTCCCCAGCAGGGGTGGGTTCTACTTACCTTTAGTACCGGTTTGCAGCAGGGCCGTGTGCATGCACAGAAGCATATTCATGACGTCGGGGTTGGTGGGCGGAGCCTCCCGCCAGTGTTACTACTGTTTCTATAGAACCGGTGTGAACCGGGAGCAACCCAGCACTGGTCTGCAGATCACAGATTGAGAACCACTGCAGTAGACCATTTGGAGACTCAGACTGGAGTGGTCAGCTGATCTGCAAAGAAAGCAGACCTGAGTGAAGACATCCTAGATCCCCCTTACTGAGAATGGCATTGTTCTATTCTGAACAAGTGGGCAAGGATGGAGGAAAGGCAGGTTAACAATTAACAGCTCTTTATTAAACAATAGCGGTTAACGACGATTCAATCTTTATGCTAATAAACAGGGTGAGCAAGCAAGCTTTTTTCCAAGCTGACAGCTCTTTTATACAAGAGCTGTCAGTGGCTTATCCAATCACAGGGGGCAAACTTCCCACCTGCAGATTGCCGGCAGACGGACCAATCAGCTCAGTGTGTGTATTTGTCACGTGTTCACCGGCCGGGCTCAACAGGCACCCTGCTTGGGGAACTTCTGCTGAAACAGTGCCCCCATTTGTGGTAGTCCTGTGCCAGGAACATTCTTTAGTGTGAGCTGACATTCAAACGCCCAAGTCTTGGACCATCAATGGTCTTTTTTTCCTTAGATCTCAACAAAAGGTTTCTTGATGCCTTCTTTTGGATTTCTGACTGTGTGTATTCTCATACATATTTATAGATTGGAAATTCAGTCTGTGTAATGAGAGAGAATATAGTAACTGGTAAAGTAACCTTGAGAGATGAATGCCAGAGGTGGGTTTCAGCAGGTTCTGACCAGCTTTGGGTAACCGGTAGCAGAAATTTTTAGTTCGGAGAACTGGTAGTAAAAATTCTGACTGGCCCTGCTCCATCTATTTTCTGCCTCCCAAGTCCCAGCTGATCGGGAGGAAATGGGGATTTTTTTTTAAAATTAGATTTATATGCCGCCCTTCTCTGGAGACTCAGAGCTTACAAGGTGTTAAGCAATAGCCTTCATACTTTTGTATATTTTTTATACAAAGTCAGCTTATTGCCCCCACAAACTGAGTCCTCAATTTACCTACCTTAGAAAGGATGGAAGGCTGAGTCAACCTTGAGCCTCGAACTGGTGTAATTGCAGACAGCTGGATGTTAATTACAGACTATTCAGCCGGTTAAGCTATCTGAGGCTCTTTTGCAGTAACCTTCCCCTGGAATGGAAAGGGAATGGAGATTTTACAGTATCCTTCCCCTGCCATGCCCACCAAGCCATGCCCACCAAGCCATGCCACAACCCCCAAGCTACACCCACAGAACCAGTAATAAAAAAATTTGAAACCCACCACTGATGTGTGTGTATAAAACCTAAAGTAACTAATAGCATTGAGGGGTGTATGTGTGTATGTATCCTGCTCTCCAGAGTGGAGAGTTGGTCTCTGACAGAAAGTCACTTGAAGAAGCATTTGAAATGTGGATTTATGGGCGGCTGTTACGTATAAACTGGGTTGACAAAATGTCCAATTACGGATATGACACAAGAAGAAGAAGGAGAGGGAACTGTGCTTGCTTGCTTATTTATTTATTTATTTATATATTTATTTATTTATTTATTTATTTATTTATTTATTTATTTATTTATTTATTTATATTTATTTATTTATTATTTATTTATTTATTTATTTATTTAATTTATATACATTTATATACATTTCAAACTACTATACAATCAAATAAAGAAACCAAATATGAGCTCTTACACATGTTTTAAGGAGGAAAGTCCAATTTACTGTTGTAAAGTTAGAGAAATCTAATAGTTTTGTGATTCAAGAATAAACTCATCACAAGATTTGGGAAGAAGGACAATCTTTTAAGAAGATAGCCTCTTCTTCAAAAACAACCCTCACAATTCCACAGACATGATTACATTATAGAACAGATCTTACTGTTAAATAGATGAGTTCCCTTCACAGTAAACGCATAAACAAGTAAACAGCAAGCCTTTCTGGCTATACCCATTGATGCTATTATGACATTTAATTTGGCAACATTAGCAAATATTCCGAAATTCATTCATAATACATCAAGAATACAGAAAGCTGTTTCAGTTCATGTTCCCTATGGGTCTCCGAAAGAACAAAACCATCTTCAAAGAATATTTGCCAATAGTGGAATTCTCAGGGAAGTTAAGACGAAGGATATCAAAAGCCCCTTTTCTCTATCTGTGAAAAGGCAAACAGCAAACTGAGCAAAGCTATAACCCCAGCGATTCCAAACACAAACCAAAGTCGCAAATGAACTGTTTGTTCATGGCACAGTTAGAGAACAAACCAAATTCCTAGAAGACCTCAAGGCAAAGTGGGCGAAGTAACAGCGTACAAATTTGTTCAGTTTGCCAGATTCAATTAACACCCATTAATTGTTGTAAGAACATGTAAATCAGATTTTAGTACTTGGGATCCTTCAACAGGGGCAGTTACCAGTTACAAGTCTGTCCAGTGGACATGAGTATTCCCAAGGTAGCTACTACATCCAGGATCAAATTAGCACTAATGATTACCTAGTTTGGGTAATGAAACATCTACAAGAAAAACAACCCAACTCAGAGAGCACCAAGGATCCCTTAGTATAATACAGAGCTGCCAAACTCCCGGCCCGTGGGCTGGATACATTACGCGCTGGCATGCCCATGCCCAGTTTAGCAAAAGGGAAAAAAGTCCCGATACGTCACAAGACGCCACCATAACAATGTGAGTTTGACACCCCTGCCTTAGTACTAGAATTATAGTTCTTCAGCCTCAGGGGTGGACTGCTGGGGGTTTGCAGGGGTTCGGGAGAACCTCTAGCTAAGATTCTGTGCAGTTCGGAGAACCCCCAAATCCCACTCGTGGCCGGCTCCACCCACCCTGCCCTGCCCATCCCAGGAGTTCCCACACAGCCCGTTTTGGATGCAGGTAAGTACAGGGCATGCACAGAGGCTTGGGGAGGGCAAAAATAGGCCTACTGGAAGCTCAGGAAGTCCAGAAATGGGCCTCCAGACCCTGGGGAGGCCATTTTTGCCCTCCCGGAGGCTTGAAAAGAGCCCAGAGAGGGCAAAAATGCCCTCCCACCATGGTGCAGGAGACCAACTAAGCCACACCCACCATGGCCACGCCCACCCAGCAACTGGGCAGAGAACCCCTTGCTAAAATTTTTGAAGCCCACCCCTGTCCAGCCTTGTATTGATTAGATAACTAAAGATCCCTCCCAGAGAGACAAACAAGCCATTTCAGCCTCATCTACCCTTTTGTGACCTAAGCTTCTCAGTGTAATTTCCCATCCACCTTACTCACTATAATCAAGAGTAGTTCAAGTGTTCCACTGAAGTTTTAGTACACTTCATTGTGTATCATTGCTTGAGGATTTTGGTTTTCAGAACCATCGGGTAGTTTATCGTGTCTTACAAAATTCTTTCTATGGATCACATGATCTCATTTGCTTCATGGGCTTCAGGGAAAAATTATATTTTAACTTACGTTTGAGTACCAGTGTGAGTACCAGAAAGATAGCTGCTTTTTTTGAACATTTATCAGGAAGAAAATTAATATTCATCCTCTCTGTATTCAAGGCTTTTGATATATTCCAAACTATTAACCAAAGCAAACAAATTAATTTCTGGAAAATGTATGTTTTCCCAGTCTCTCATATCTCTGAAAATCACCACCCAGTGATTTAAATAAATCATCTAGAATTTGATGCGACTCAATGGGGCTACTCAATCGGGCTTGAGGACTCCTTTGATGTAGCCATCACAGTCCACAGTATCCGAATTACAAATGTGTTCAGATTGAAGTTAGTTAGGAGCAAAATACAGAAGATATATCTTCTGTATATATCTTGTATACACAAGATATATACAGAAATATACGTGGTAGACAAATACCTTACAAGCAATCTGTTAGATCGGCGCAGGAAAGAAGAAGTGACCAGCAGGGTTCAATTAACAGGTTTAATAACAAGAACTGAACAGCTTGTGCGCTGCCGGAGCTCTCCTTATATACACTCCGGCAGACGCACCGCCCACTGACAGGGATTCAAAACTCCCGCCGAAGGATCCTCAGCCAATCCCAGGCGGATGTCCTTATAAGGACATAACACTCCTCCCCCCTAGTTCTTAGTCAGTCGATCAGGGAAATAGTCACTAAGATAAACAGGACGTCTACGTGCCCGCGTAGACCTGCGCAGTTCACAGTCAAGATGGACACTCTCCCGGACGGAGGGTGTCTGCTCTGCTCGGGGCTTCTTCCCCGGTGCCGGGCTGGATCTGGCCGTCGAGGACGCGGGCACTGTGTCCGAAACTCCGGCCGGGTCACGGACCTCCGCCTGCGGGCGATGCTGGTCTGCCTCGTTCCTGCACGGATCGTGGAGCCGCCGGTGTGGATCCCTGCTCTTGACCGGTCCGGAACTCCTGAGCCACGGTAGGCCCCTGGGTCTCCCTCGGGTCCCCTCTGGGCTGGGGTCGCGCCGGTCTGGGTCAGGGTGCGGGTCCGGCGGTGGTGGTTGGGTTGAGCCCCCGGGTTCTCCGGTCGAGTCCGGTTTACTCCCGGGGCGGCAGGCGGACGGAGAAGGTGACTGGTCGGCTCGGTCGGGGTGGCGTAGGCCTACCTTGCAGGGGTGGTGTGGGCCCTCTCTGCGCGGTTGGTCTGGTGGTGGTGCCGAATGTTCCCTCTGGCCGCTGGGCTGCTCGACCTGGTCGGGTTGGCGTTGGCCTACCCTGCCGGGGTGTTGGAGGCCTTCCTTGCAGGGTTGGTTTTCTGCGCGGTTGGCGGGTTGTTGTAGGGCCTCCTGGAATGTTGGCTGGAGGTCCCCATTTCTGGGCTGCCGGTTGCCCACTTCGCAGGGTTGACGTTGGCTTCCCCTGCTGGGTTGTCCCCGGTCTACTTGCCTTGCCGGATCTGGTATTAGGCTAGGTGCCGGGGTGTTTGTTCTTCCCTTGGGTCGCCGGTCTCCCTCGTCTGGGAGGTTTAGGCCTACTTCGCCAGGGTGGTTTTGGCCTGCCTCGTCGGGGTGGTTTAGGCCTACTGCGGCGGGGTGGTTTAGGCCTACCTCGTCGGGGTGGTTTAGGCCTACTGCACCGGGATGGTTTAGGCCTACCTCGTCGGGGTGGTTTAGGCCTACTGTGCCGGGGTGGTTTAGGCCTACTGCGCCGGGGTGGTTTAGGCCTACCTCGTCGGGGTGGTTTAGGCCTACTGCACCGGGGTGGTTTAGGCCTACCTCGTCGGGGTGGTTTTCGCTCACTTCCCTCCACCTTTTGCGGAGCTGGTCGAGATGACGTCTCACGATCTGTCCATCGTCCAGCTCAACGCGGTAGGATTTGGGACCGGTTGTGCTGTGTACTGTAGCTTTAAGCCATTTAGGCGAGCCGTGGAAATTAAGAGCGAAGACGGCATCACCGACGGAAAACTGGCGAAGTTGGCGACTGGCGGATGCGGGCACCTCAGAGGAGTATTGTGGGTGCAGTCTGTCCAGGGGTGAGCGGAGTCTCCTGCCCATTAAAAGTTCGGCGGGGCATTTTCGGGTGGCAGAGTGAGGCGTGATATGCTGGGTAAGCAAAAAAGTGTCAATGCGCTCCTGCCAGTCACCCGGGCCCATCTTGGCGAGTGCCTCCTTCGTGAGCCGCACCATCCGTTCAGCCTGCCCATTTCTGGCCGGTCTGTAAGGGGCAGCGAGGGCATGGCGGATGCCCAAGCCAGCCAGGAAAGCTTCCATGGGCACGGACGTAAGTTGGGGCCCGTTGTCTGAGACCAACACGTCTGGGAGTCCATGGGTCGCGAAGAGGCGCCGGAGGGCACGGATGGTAGCTTCTGTTGTGGTGGATGCCATGGGGACGACTTCCAACCACTTGGAGTAGGCATCAACCACGATGAGGAGGTGGTGCCCATGAATGGGGCCAGCAAAGTCTATGTGAATGCGCGACCAGGGGGAGCTCGGAGTCTCCCAGGGCATCGGGTCAGATTGAGGCGGGGCGGCTCTGACTTCTTGGCACGGGCTACACCTGGCGACCCAATGTTCAATGTCTTTGTCCAGTGACGGCCACCAGACGTAGCTCCGTGCCAGGGCTTTCATCCGGACTATGCCCGGGTGTCCTTTGTGCAGCGCAGCAAGAGTCCTTCGTTGCAGAGTGCTGGGAATCAGCACCCTATCTCCCCATAGTAAACAGCCACGCATGGTGGACAGCTCCCCTTGCTTGCGGCTGAACGGGCTGAAGTCGTCGCTGTCAATTCGAGTCGGCCAGCCTCTCAGGACCCAGGAGTGGACTTGCCGGAGGATGGGGTCAGCTCGCGTGTGCGTCGCTACGTCGGCAGATGTCACGGGACAGTTGCTGTCGTTGTCAATATGCAGCAGCTCGAGCGTGGGGGCCGGGTCTTCCACGGATTCGGCGGATGGGCACCTGCTCAACGCGTCGGCGTTTGCGATGGCTTTACCAGGCTGGTGGACGAGGCTGTAGGAGTAGCCGGCGAGGAATATGGACCAGCGCGTCATCCGGGGGGACATGAATGCTGGGGTCTGCTTGTCCCCTGCTAGTAGGCCGAGGAGAGGCTTGTGATCGGTGACAATGGTGAATTGCCGTCCATACAGGTATTCGTGGAAGCGCTTCACCCCTGCAACAATAGCCAACGCCTCTTTGTCCAGTTGGCTGTAGTTGCGCTCAGCACTAGACATAGTCTTTGAGAAAAATGCGATGGGGGCTTCACGACCGGTAGGCAGTTCGTGGCTGAGCACAGCGCCAACTCCGTACGGGGAAGCGTCACAGGTCAGTCTGAGGGGCAGTGTCTCATTGTATTGAATGAGCACACTGTCAGAGGTCAGAAGTTGCTTAACGGCTCTGAATGCAGACTCTTCCTCACGTCCCCACCTCCAGGAAACCGCCTTCGCCAGCAAGCGATGGAGCGGCTCAGCAACAGTGGCTTTCTGCTGGAGGAAAATAGCGTAGAAGTTAAGCAATCCAAGGAAAGCCTGAAGCTCCGCTTTGTTTTTGGGGCTGGGAGCTTCATGGATAGCTTTAACTTTTGATTTGGTGGGGTGGATGCCAGAACTATCTATCAGAGAGCCCAGGAACTCGACTTCCTGTACCCCAATGATGCACTTGTCCCTCCGGACTCTCAAGCCCTTCTCCCTGAAACGCTGGAGAACTAGCCTCAGCCGGTCCAGGAGTTGAGCCTTTGAGTCCCCAGAGATCAGTACATCATCGAAATAAGGCACCACCCCTGGAACGCCTTGGAGAAGGCGTTCCATCATGGATTGGAAAATGCCTGGGGCTGCACTGACTCCAAACTGGAGACGGTTGCACTTAAACGCGCCTCTATGGGTGACAATAGTCTGTGCCTCCACCGTTTCCTGATCTACTGGCAGTTGCTGGTAAGCCTGGGCCAGGTCCAGTTTTGCAAAAATTTTGCCCTTGCCGAGTGAGTGCAGCAAATGTTGCACTACTGGCACGGGGTATGCGCTCTGCGGCAACGCCTTATTGATGGTCACTTTGTAGTCGGCGCAGATGCGCACAGATCCATCCTGCTTCATGGGAGTCACAATGGGAGTTTCCCATGAAGCATGATCGATGGGTTCCAGGATACCTTGGGCAATCAGCTTATCTAGCTGAGCGTCTACTTTAGCCCGCAAGGCAAATGGAACCCGGCGGGGCTTGAGCCGAATTGGGGTTACCCCCTTGTCCAGATTAAAGGAGATGGGTTTCCCTGAAAAGGTCCCTAACTTCCCATCGAAGACTTCTTGGAACTCTCCGATGAGTGAGTCGAGTTCTCCTGAGCTAATCTGGTGGATGCCTCCAATAGAAAGCCCCAGCGGCTGGAACCACTCCACGCCCAGCAGGGTCGGGCGGCTATGCTCCACGACGGTTATGGGAAGCTGGCCCTGGAACTGCTTGAAGGCGATCCGGAGGTTGGTTCTCCCGATGACGCCGATGGGGTTGCCGCCGAAATCCACCAGCTTGGAGTGCAGAGGTTCAAGTTGGCGCTTGGAGAGATTCGGTTTCAGTCTCTTGACCTGGTGCCAGTCGATGATCGAATAGACGGAGCCTGAGTCGACTTCCATCGTGCACGGCAAGCCTTCTGCCAACAGTGTCACGTGGAATTTTGTGGCACTGTTGGTGCTGGTGAGGGCGATCGTTGTCTGGTTCACAGCGCCGCCATGATAACTGTTGCGGTCGTCGCGATTTTGCTGGATTGAGGACCGTTTGGATGACCTCTGGGAGTCGCGACGACTTTCTGGATTCTGGGGCTTGATCGATTCAGGAACCGGATCAGAGGCTCTGCATGCCTCCGCGATGTGCCCCCTCTTAAGACAGCGTCTGCAGGTGGCATCCCGCCAGCAACAGGATTGGCGGGGATGGTGTCCCTTGCAACTGCCGCACTGAGCGGCGCGGCGGCCATCTTTTTGAATTTCCCGCCTAGGTGGGCGGGAAACTTTCAAAACGGTCGACTCTCCCTCTGAATCGGTTGGTGTGGCAGAGTCCTCGGACGATTCAGATGACGGTTTGCGGATCTTATGGATCCCTCGGGACTGGAGCATGGCAGCAGCGGCGGTCTCGGATGTTTCAGCAGCCGTAGCCTCCTCAAGAACGTCCTTCAGGGACAGTCTTTTTCTGCTCAGGAACTTCTTTTGGAGGTTGGCATCTCTCATCCCGAAGACGATCCCGTCGCGTAAGGCATTGTCAACGTTCTCAAATTCGCAGTTCGCAGCGATTTGACGCAATGCCGCCACAAAGTCTTTAAGCGATTCGCCTTCCTTCTGATTACGTTGGCGGAAGGTAAAGCGGTTTGATATGGGGGTGCCCGTTGGTGCATAGTGGTCTTGCAGGGCAGTCTGCAGATCCACCCAGGACATGACTTCAATGTCCCTGGGTGCGACGAGGTTGACGGCGAGTTCCAGAACGTCGGAGCCGCAGTGAGCGAGGAAGAGAGCCCTCTTCCTCTCGTCGTCTAGGTTGTTGTAGCCGTTTCCCCGGAGGAATTGGCGGAAACGTATCATATACGAACTCCACTTCTCCCGGCTGGGGTTGAAGGGAGCCAGCGAGGCGAACGGCGCTTGCGGCGTTGCCATTTCTCAGACCGCGTCGAGTGACTTCAGCTCGTTATGGCGATCGTGCCACGCGGAGGTTCTTCTCTAGACCTTCGTCGCCAGTGTTAGATCGGCGCAGGAAAGAAGAAGTGACCAGCAGGGTTCAATTAACAGGTTTAATAACAAGAACTGAACAGCTTGTGCGCTGCCGGAACTCTCCTTATATACACTCCGGCAGACGCACCGCCCACTGACAGGGATTCAAAACTCCCGCCGAAGGATCCTCAGCCAATCCCAGGCGGATGTCCTTATAAGGACATAACACAATCAATCTTCTTCAATGACTTGGACGAAGGGATAGATGGGGAACTCATCAAATTTGCAGATGATACCAAGCTGGCAGGAATAGCCCAGAAGATAGGCTCAAGATACAGAAGGATCTTGACAGACTTGAACATTGGGCGCTATCTAACAAAATGAAATTCAATAATGAAAAAAGTAAGGTTCTACATTTAGGGAAGAAAAGCAAAATGCACAGGTACCATATATGTGATACCTTGCTCAATAGTAGTAAATGTGAGAGGGATCTTGGAGTCCTAGTGGACAACCATTTAGATATAAGCCAGCTGCCAAAAAAGCCAACACAGTTCTGGGCTGCATAAACAGAGGGATAGAATCAAGATCACTTGAAGTGTTAATACCACTTTATAATGCCTTGGTAAGGCCACACTTGGAATATTGCATTCAATTTTGGTCACCATGATGTAAAAAAGATGTTGAGACTCTAGAAAGAGTGCAGAGAAGAGCAACAAAGATGATTAGGGGACTGGAAGCTAAAACATATAAAGAACAATTGCTGGAACTGGGTATGTCTAGTTTAATGAAAAGAAGGACTAGGGGAAACATGATAGCAGTGTTCCAATATCTCAGGGGTGGCCACAAAGAAGAGGGAGTCAAACTATTCTTCAAAGCACCTGAGGGTAGAACGAGAAGCAATGGGTGGAAACTAATCAAGGAGAGAAGCAATTTAGAACTAAGGAGAAATTTCCTGGCAGTTAGAACAATTAATCAGTGGAACAACTTGCCTCCAGGAGTTATGAATGCTCCAACACTGGAAAATTTTAAGAAGAGGTTGGATAACCATTTGTCTGAAGTGGTATAGAGTTTCCTGCCTGGGCAGGGGGTTGGACTAGAAGACCTCGAAGGTCCCTTCCAATTCTGTTATTCTATTCTATTTCTATTTCTTCTTAACTCTACATGGAGAACTCAGCAATGAATACTGGACACAGGGAGAAAGAATACGCCCTCTCCTGGCAGCCTTATGTAAACACCTCTTAAAGTGGTAAAACCTTTTGTGGACCCTTTCCAGTCTACAAGCAGCAATACCAATGCTGATTCATCTTCATTGCATCAGCCTTACATTGCATCAGCTTTACAGTTGGTCAGCTCTTAAATCTCAATACTTAACATAGATGTGTTTTTTAAAAAGGTGTTTTTCCTTGCCTAACAATGATTAGCACAATTGCGAGTTCTGCTTACCCACTGTCTCTCTCTCTGTGTGATGTAGAGATAGAGAGACTATTCCACAAAAAAGACTGTAGAAAACAAAGATGGATCACCTGTTTATAATGTTCTAGCTAACCCCATTTCACATGAAAGGAATCAAACTGTGCACTTAGGATATGCAACTTCTTTTCCAAGTAGATCAATACCAGCAGCATAAATAACAGGAAAAACTACATAAGTTCAATAGGATAATATAACAACTCCCAAAAATATCAATCTAGTTGGGAATATCCAAAAACCTGATGTTGATAGATGTTCAAAGGTCTTGGGTAATGCAAGCATACAGCTAGCAGCTAAAATGCAAAATAAAAGGCCTTATATAGGCATGAAATTTCACTAAAAATAAGAAAAAACCCAAAATGGTGTAACAGCAAGAAAATAGTTTAACAGATATGCCTATAAGAATAAAAATAATATGCATATGTGCATACTGGCTACAATGTAAACGTTGTACAGAATATTCCAAAATTCATTCATAATGCATATAAAAATATAAGAAAGTTCCTTCGTTGTTGTTTTTTTTTAAGGGCTTGGCTATTAAGAATATTGAAAAACATTTAAAAGTTAGTGCCTGGAAGAAAATTTGAGAGATATTTGCTTTCTGTTACATATAGTGTATTGAGTTTAACTAATAAAAAAATGAATAAAATTGATTACTGGTAATTCTGAGCTGAGATTAAATCTAACTCACAGACTGAGCCTTGGAAGTAGAAAATAGAAATGGGGAGAAAATTCTTCTTTACACATTTTAGTGCAAATTTACCAAGTTGCACGTTTTCAGTTTTCATATTCCAAAATGCAGTGGTCCTCTAAATTTGTGCTAATCCTAGGTTTGCGGGCCACTTAACAGGAAAAGGGATGTGGTGGCTCAGGGGCAAAGATGCTGAGCTTATCGATCAAAAGGTTGGCAGTTCAGCAGTTTGAATCCCTAGTGCCACATAATGGGGTGAGCACCTGTTACTTGTCCCAGCTTCTGCCAACCTAGCAATTCGAAAGCACATAAAAAAAATGCAAGTAGAAAAATAGGAACCACCTTTGGTGGGAAGGTAGTTCCATGTGCCTTTGGCATTTAGTCATGCCGACCACATGACCGCGGAGACATCTTCAGACAACGCTGGCTCTTTGGCTTTGAAATGGAGATGAGCACCGCCCCCTAGAGTCGGGAACAACTAGCACATATGTGCGAGGGGAATCTTTACCTTTACCTTTTTAACAGAAAACAGGTATGTTTCAAGAAAAATGCACACAAACAGATATTAAAACATCATTAGAATGCCTTTTATGTAGGGGACATGTTTGTAAAAAATGCATATGTTAGAAATGTTATTGGTATTTCTTCTAATGTGTGGTTTTTTTAATAGCAATATATAAAAGGCATTTTAACGGTGGTGTTTTAATATCTGTATTTTAGTGCAATCAAGCCTTAAAAAAAAATTCAAGCTGACGTAAAACAAGGCAAGCCAAGAGAAATAGAAATGAAAATTTATACATTTGCTCCTCCCCAGACTGATAGTTAAGGGCCTTATCTTCACAACTTTTATTTGGTTTATATTAATATTACGCAAAGGTCCCACTTCATCCAATATTAATGTTGCTGTTTTAAAGAACAGTAGATCAAAGACAGCAGTGAAAAGATGCAAAGGAAGAAACAGCCAAGGGCAAAATATTGTTCCTATACTGGTGATGCATCCACTCAGAGAAGTAATATCAGAGGTGATATTCAGCCGGTGAACCGGTAGCGGCAACTGCAGTGGGCCTGGCCACCTGCCCGGATGTAATACCTTCCTATTTAGCCACGTTTTCAAGGCTGGACACATGCGTGGAAGGCACATGTGTGAACAAAGCACATGCACGGAAGGTGCGTATGTGCACAGCAAGCGTGTGGAAGGCTGGGTACATGCGCGGAAGGCACACGAGTGAGCAAAGCGAGCATGCGCACGCGGGGCGGACTGGTGACAACAATATGGGAAACCCACCCCTGGTAAATATGATGGAGAAGAGAAAGGACCAGCCCCTCCCTAAAAAATTAGGGTGCTACATGGGGAGTAAAACCAATTGTGCCAAATAAAACTTTTGTATTTTATTGCAGTATCTCCAGAGACAATTACAAAAAAATTGTACAAAGAGAATAAGATCAATAACACAGACTGATTTAGCCATCAAATATGTATGATGTTCAAGCTCCGGTTTTATACACCTTGTTTAAAATGTTATCCAGCAGCCGTGTTTCTCATTTACATTCATAAAGCAATGTAAAATCAACTCTTGGGCTTGCTTTTGAATTTTAAAGTAAGCAAACTATTTACTGCAATTAAATATTTAGCTATGACACTTGATCTTGGCCCATCCTGATAACCTACGTGAAGGCTGCTGTAAAGAATATGAAATCAGTTTCTCTTGAGCTTAATATGAAGTGAAATAATAATTTTTAAAAATTGTTCTGGATGCCTTTGAGAATGTTTTGAATAATGGAATAAGAGTCGTCGTTGTTGGAAATGTAATTCAGCGGAAGTGTAGTTCAGTTTACATGATGTGGACTTGTCCTATTGTTACATTTGGCTCTGAAATCAAAAGATAATTAATATGACATACTGATTGTCACATGTTAAGGATCTATATGTTCCGTGTGGCAATCACCAAGATTTGGAGTTTATCAAGATATCCAGACCTGTGAAGTTCTAGAGCTCTTGGGTGACCAGAATATTAAATATGAAACACTGGATGAAGATGGTTTTTTCATATATACCTTATTTTTTGAAGTTTAAGATGCACTTTTTCCCCCCTAAAAGAGACTGAAAATTTGGGTGCGTCTTATACTCCGAATGTAACTTTTTTGAAGCTTTTTTCAGCCCTAATGAGGCGCTGAGTGAAGCAATCTTCCCCACTTAGCCTGCTTTTCTCATTGCTTCTCTCTCCAAAGATCAGCTGTACTTTAGAAGCTATTTTTTTATCCCCAATATTCAAAACCAGCAAACTAATGTGCTGAAGCTGACTAGACTAAGGATGCTGGCCAGATGAATACCTGGTAGACAGAAATTTTTTTTCCCCTAATATCCTCCGCAAAAACTAAGGTGAGTTTTATAATCCGAAAAATACGGTAGTGTATTAAAAAAAAACAACCTAATTCAAATGAAAGAAACCAGGAAAAGGGCTTTTAAACAGTTTGATCCAATTTTTGGAGTCCTATCTAGAATATAATTATCAGGTTTTGCTCCCTTTTTATTATTAATTTAAAGAATCTTGTATACTGTTATATCTACTGCACAGAAATTCATTGTATACCATCTTTGAACCTTTGAACAGGGACAGGGTTTTTTTTCCCTTGTGCCCTCACTGTGCTGAATACCTAATTCTCACAATTGACAAAACACAATGGCTACTAAGTTCTGTCTAATATGTATCGGGGTGAAATGCTACTGATTCGGACCAGTTCACGTGAACCGATAGTAACAAAAATGCTACCAGTTTGGGCAAACCGGTATTTCTGATGATCAGCTGTGCCGCGCAATTTATATTTGCTAAAAGCAGGAAATCCTGCTTTTTAGTGAATCTAAATCGCGTGACACACTGTCCCCCCCCCCCTTGCTGTTCTACTTACCTTTGTGGACTCAGAAAAAGCTTCTTAATCCTCTTTTTTCAACACTGCACAGTAGCACCTGCACTGCGCATGCGCTTGAAGCGTGCATTTGGTGCGCGCTGTGCACGTGTGTGTGTTTGGCACAGCCAAAGCAAACTGGTAGTGAAGCAAACTGGTAGCAGACTTCAGAACATTTCACCCCTGATGTGTATGTATAGTATATCAACATAGTGGCTGTAGTATTATTTATTTTTTATTTATAAAAAATATAATATTTTTTATTTATGTTTTCATTACCACTTATTTCCCCCATTATTATTGATGATGGCACAGTCAGCCAGATGTTCAGACTGGCTTTGGCATTTTTGTCTACCTATCAAGTCCTTATCAAGGACCTGGATGTGGATGTTTTATGGTGTTACAGATATCATCGCAGTATGGAAGCTGTTCCAACCTCCTTCTGCAACTGACTGATGGCAAATTTGTCAGTGCCTATGGCAGGGATGTTAAACTGGATTTATTTGAGGGCCGGAGCACCAGTGTAGTTGTCCTCTGCAGGCCAGCAGGATGGGGGAAGACAGGACAGACAGCAGAGGGGACGGACGCCTCCTGCAGCACCCTGCCAGCCAAAGCGTTTTCACCAGCAAGGTGCTGCAGGAGGCCCTCCAGGCTGAAAACGGGGCATGGGGCAGTCCTCACATGGCTCCCCTGCACCCCGTTTCACTAGCAGATGCACCTCAGGACGATCCTTTGCTATTTCCAGGCCGGCTCCACGGGCCAGATCTAAGCACCCCAGGAGTCAGATCCAGCCCCTGGGCCTTGAGTTTGACCCCTGGCCTATAGTGTTCCAGTGGTGCATCAGTTATTTTGGGATTGCTCCCAAGGTGCCTAATTACTATTGGTACTACCCTAGCTTGCCTTTGCCATAGTTGTTCTATTTCTATTTGTAGGTCTTTGTATTTTGTTATCTTCTCCAGTTCTTTCTCTTCTATTCTGCTATCTCCAAGCACTGCCACATCCACTATCCAGACTTTTTTGTCTTTCTTATCGACAATTGTTCAGTCAGGGGTGTTATGTGGCAGCTGCCTGTCTGTTTGAATGCTAAAGTCCGAGAGCAATTTAACTTCTCCATTTTCTATGGCTTTCTCTATTTTATGGTCCCATCAGTTCTTGCTTGCACGCAAATGATATTTCTTGCAGATCATCCAGGGCATCATTGCTGCTACTTTGTCATGCCGCTGCTTGTAGTCGGTTTGTGCGATCTTCTTGTAGCAGCTTGCCAGGTGGTCCACTGTTTCCTTAGCTTCTTTGCATAGGCGGCACTTACTGTCTGTTGCTGTCTTCTCAATTCTAGCTTTGTATGCATTTGTCCTTAAGGCTTGGTTATGTGCAGCCAGAATTAGCCCCTTTGTCTCTTTCTTCAACTTTCCTGGTCTTATCCATTTGTCCAGTCCATGCTTCATTGCAATATCTTAGCTGTATATACAGCCAGTGTTGAGAATTGATTCTATTTCAGAAAATGTTTTTTCTATATAGCTTCATATCATCCATGTAAAGAAAGTGGGATAGCCTGGCAGATGTTTTTATGTTTGTTAGCCATGGACTGAGGTATTCAGTATTGTTGACAAGAGGAATCAGTGCAGATACAAGCAGTAACAGCGATAGTGAGTTTCCTTCAGTGGTGGAATGCTGCCGGTTTAACAACTAGTTGAAGTGAGCGTGTGCCTAAGGCGCTTGCGTACAACACTGAAAATGGAGCATTTAGAAGCTCAGCTGCTTACCTTCCAAGTCAGCAATGGTAAGTAGAACAGCGAGGAGGGAAAATCAGCTGTGCTGCATGATTGAGATGAGCTACAAAGCAGGAAATAAAGGACAGGATAGAGTGGGGGTGGGTGGGCGGGGCCAACTGATCATCGGAGCTACCAGTTCACCCAAACCAGTCTGAACCAGGTAAATACCACCTCTGGTCTCCTTGGAAAATTCCTCTCTTGATATTAACCTCTTCCATTTTATCACCATTGACCAGCAACTCTGACTTCCATTGTGCCATTGATCTTTGCACAAAGCTTCTTATCCCTGGTATTTCAAGGTTGATTAGCCAATCATGTGGCAGAGAATGGAATGCCTTCTTATAGTAAATCCATGCTACATTCAAGTTGGTCTTCCTTCTCTTGCAGTTTTCCAAAATCATCTTGTCAATTAGGAGTTGATATTTTTCTCTCTTTCTGCATATGCGCCCAGCCTTCCACGCATGCACCTGGCCTCCAAAATGTGCCTAAATAGGAGAGCATAGAGCCAGGGTGAGTGGGCGTATTTCCGCTATCAGTTCTGGCGAACCGGTCCAAACCGGCTGAATACCACCTCTGCTCACAACATATGATGTAACGGCAGGCTCTGTTATGATCATAGGTCAAGAGCCACCTGTAATTGTCCATAATCCCTGGTCACTGAATATAGTATGTGATTACTACCTGCACTTTCTTGAATAACACACACCTTTGTTACACATTCATGGATGCCCTCTTAATGAAGTGCATTATACCTGCTCTTAAGCCCCTTTATTTTAAAATTCAACAGGGAACATTATGTGAAATTCAGTAACATTGGCAGGAATCATGAATGAGGCCTGGCTGTTCATTAATGAAAACACAAAGGAGGGAGGGGGGTGTCATATTAAAAAAAATATTGTTGAAAGAAAAAACAACAGCACTGCTTCATTTATATGAGCAATATAAGTAGACCTCTCTTTGGACTCAAGCTTTAAAAGTGAAGTGTGAATTTGTTTTTATATCCATAGGATCACACATGTCTTCTGATCATTTGAAGGGATACACATACATCAGGCCATTGACAGACCTGTGAAACTTTCATTGATCTTTGTGATCTTGTTCATTCATCAGAATGGTTAGGATGCAAAGTTATTTGATTTTTTTTTTAAAGTAATGTCCCCTGGAGTCTTCATGGACATTTTCACAAATTTTCTTAGCAACCTGCCTGACTTTCTTCCTAGTCTCCCATCAGTGGTGGGATTCAGCCAGTTCGCACCACTTCAGGAGAACCGGTTATTAACTTTCTGAACAGTTTGGCAAACTGGTTGTTGGAAGAAATCATTAGGGCAGAGAACCGGTTGTTAAATTACTGGAATCCCACCACTGTCTCCCATCCAGATGTTAAACCAGTGGTGGGATTCAGCCGGTTCTGTCTGGTTCAGACGAACTGGTAGCAGCGACTGCAGTAGGCCCCGCCCATCCACCCGAGCGTAATGTCACCCCATTTGGCCACGTTTTGGAGGACATGCGCATGCGCGGAAGGCACATGCGTGAGCAAAGAGCATGCACGGAAGGCTGAGCATGCGTGGAACATGCGTGCTCACATTTGCAAACTAGTAGAGGAGTTAAGTGAATCCCACCTTTGTAAGTTTCCAAATCCAGATAAGATCCGTCTGGAACTGCCAGTGTTGAGAAAGTTATTTAACCAAATGTTTCAATTTAAACAAGGTTAGACCCTCATGTGTTTAAAAACCTTCTGAATTAAACCACCGGAAAGCCTCATTCTTGGTCAAATGATTAGAGGAAGCACATCCAAGCCAATTTCCTTTTTTTCCATCCTTATCAAAGCTTTTTCTGTTCAGTGCACTTTGATGGGGGCTTTGAAACAAAGCTCCAAAGCAAAGGGTTTGCATTGAAATGTCCCATTATTCATTCAGATATGGTGTGTATAACTTTGCTTTCCTGTACTCCCCTCCTACAGAAAAACACCAGCATCAGGGCTTTTAGAAATTTAAATTACATCTGCACAACTAAACTGGGAAACCATTTGAATAAACTCAGGAAATGTATTTCACAATCCATGTTTCTTTTCATCAGCTCTATTTGTGATTAATAAGGAGGAAACTCAAGTGGCTCAGCAAAACTGATTCCAATTCTTTTCAGGCCAAAATAGTTAACCGTCTTCTATCATCTCCTGCTTTCTCCTCCTCCTACCTGCTCAGGGATTTTATGAGCAGTTGGAAACAGCTTGAAGTGAATTCTCAGTTCTGAATGGTCCTTAAGTTTATGCAATTCTATCTATTATCAAAAGTGAAGAATAGAAGGCCCTTCTCCCAGGGCCATCCCAATTTTCACATCATCTTTCCTTCCTTCAAATAATTCTTCCTTTCTGATTCTTTCTACTTTTCATTTGACAGATGCATTAGAGTTGTGTGGAGACCATCTACCCTTGGCACTTCTGTTTTTATTGAAATACTAGCTGATAACCCGGTGTTGCCTGGGTATTTATTTATTCCAATCCTGTATTAGACAGGAAGAGCAACATCACCCTGAGCCCTGATTTCGGCGAGAATTAAATTAGTTAAAAATGTTTTCCCTGTGCCCCCAGAAGTGTCAAGTAAAATGATATCACCTTGTTGTTTTGCTTTTTTCTGATCTTGATTTAGAAGTGGCTTCTTGTCCGCGATATATGGACTAAGCTGTTTGACATTATAGTTCTTTTCTCATATGAAATCTGCATGACATATGTCGTGTCAGTCTCATAGTGGCGCTGGCAGTTGCAGCAATGTTTTATTGATCATGGCCATACATTTGTCCTCAAGAATAATCAAAGCCTTGTTGAAAATGTCGGACCAAACATACTTTCTAATGTTGGCTTTTCCCCCTTACCCAAGGGAGTGCCCTTGTGGAGTACTGTGAAGCCGTTACCAGGGCAACTCCACTGTGCTGTTCGGTAGAAACCATTTTAAGACACAACAGGCTGTATCTTAACAGAACACACACACGGCCGAGGGCTGTTAGGAGTGTCTTATCCCCACAGTATTACTTTCCAGAGAGTAAGTCATCTGTGTACCAAGTTTGGTTGAAAATGCTTGAGGCATTCCAGAGTTATACTGGAACATACACACACACAGCTATATATGTGTGTGTGTGTGTGTGTGTGTGTGTGTGTGTATGTATGTATGTGAGTTTTTCATGGGTATATATGTGTGTACAGATAATATCTCGGGTTTCTTCCCATGTAATTGTAAACATATTTTTAGAAGGGTAGTAGTTGCCACCATTTCCAGCATAACTTATCCATCAACCCACAACCTAGCAACAGCGCCTCCACCCAATCAAAATACAACTACGTCATCAGCCAATCAGAATACAACAACACTGTCAACCAATCAGAATACACCTTTGCCTCTTTTCATAGAAAAATGTCAGTTAAGATCACACAGTTTGCCCATAAGCACCAAACCGAGAACATTAGCCAGAAGATGACGAATGTGATTTTGTCGAAACGTCGCTACTACCCTTCTAAAGATATGTTTACAATTATACGGGAAGAAACCCGAGATATTATCTGTACACACACACACACACACACACACACACACACACACTAGAATATTCCCATCAACCCTTCCTAAAATAACAGGAGGGAAATCTTGAAGAACAAAATCAACAGCATTGGACAAGAGAAAACAATAACCGACTATTCTTATTTACCATATATGATGCAAATGGAGGGGGAGACAGATCTTGGAAACTACAGACCAATCAGTCTGACATGAATACCTGGGAAGATACTGGAAACGATACTCAAGCAACAAATTTGCAAACACCTAGAAAAAAGCAAAGTTATAACCAGAAGCTAACATGTGTTTGTCAAAAACAGATCATGCCAAACCAATCTTATTTCATTCTTTGACAAAGTGATTAAATTAGTGGACCAAGGAAATGCTATAGACATAGTGTACTTGGAATTCAGTAAGGCATTTGACAAAGCAGACCATAACTTACTTCTTGATAAGCTATAAAAATGTGGGATAGATGGCATCACCGCCAGATGGATTTGTGACTGGCTGACAAACCACACTCAGTGTGTATTCCTTAATGGAACTATATCTACTTGGAGGGAAGTAAGCAGTGGGATACCCCAAGGTTCTGTTTTAAGTCCAGCCCTTTTCAATTTCTTCACAAATGACTTAGATGAGAGAATCGAAGCGGAACTCACCAAATTTGCAGATGACACCAAGCTGGCAGGAATAGCAAACACCCCAAAAGATAGGCTCAAGATTCAGACGGGACTTGACAGACTTGAAAACTGGGTGTAGGGGAGCCAGCGGTGGGTTTCACATTTGGTTACCACTGGTTCGCCCCACATGGACACTCACCTTCCTTGCATGCGCCCGGCCTTCCACGCATGCACTTTGCTCACACAAGCACCTTCTGTAAATGCAACTGGCCTCAAAAATATGCCTAAATAGGACAGCATAGAGCCAGGGCAGGCAGGCAGGCAGGCGGGCGGGGTGGGTGGGCCCACCCGCGATTTCCACTACCGGTTCAAGCGAACCTGTCCGAACCAGCTGAATAGCACCTCTGGGGGAAGCCCTCATGAATCAATGAAAAGATGAATGAAAAGTGTTTGTCACCACTACCAGATACAATCTGGAACAGAATATCATGGAGGAAGGAATGGAATTTAGAGAAAGTTGTGGGGTTTTTTTGACTTGGCTGATTTTTAGAGTAGGAATATCTTCTTTCCTTTCCTTGCAACTTGAAATCCCCTCTCTGATATTCACCCTCATGAATGCATTCATTCCCCATCATTCCATTTTTCTGAATATCAGTAAACAATATCTAAATTCATATAACACTTAAATTTTGCTTCAAAGTGAAGAGCTACTTGATAATTTAAGGCTACCACGGGTACAAGAAACAAAACAAAAAAAAAATGAAAAATGCATTAGCTTTAAACCCTGAAGCTTATTTGCTAGAATTTAAGAATTATGTGCTTCATTTAAATACAGTTGCCAATAGCCAAATATATTTAATTTACCTCATTAGGCTTTAAATTTTTTCAGTTCAAATTCAATAACATAGTGTATTTTACTTCATGTTAAGGTATATTTCCCCAAGTATTTGTTGTTGTTAGCTGCGAAGTTGTGTCCAACCCATCACGACATGGATAATGTTCCTCCAGGCCTTCCTGTCCTCTACCATCCCCCGAAGACCATTTAAGCTCATGCCGACTGCTTCAGTGACTCCATCCAGGGACCTCATTCACTGCCGTCTCCTTCTTTTGCCCTCAATCGTTCCCAGCATTAGGCTTTTCTCCAGTGAGTCCTTCCTTCTCATTAGGTGGCCAAAGTATTTGAGCTTCATCTTCAGGATCTGGCCTTCTAAAGAGCAGTCAGGGTTGATCTCCTCTTGGACTGACTGGTTTGATCGCCTTGCAGTCCAAGGGACTCACAGGAGTCTTCTCCAGCATCATAGTTCAAAGGCCTCAATTCTTCGGCACTCAGCCTTCCTTATGGTCCAACTTTCACAGCCATATATTGCAACTGGGAAAACCATAGCCTTGACTATACACACTTTTGTTGGCAGGGTGATGTCTCTGCTTTTTAGTCCCCAAGTATAGGTAATGCTAAAATATTTTCAAATAAGATCACTATAACAGTGCATTTTTATGAAGAAGTTAATTGACATCATCATCAGGGATGACTAAACATGAAAAATGAACAGGGTTTTGAATTTTGACCATCATTTTTACTTTTTCATCTTTCCTCTGGATGCCCCTGAATACCAATCAGGAAATTCTTCCTTTTCTGTAGACAGTTCAGTCAGGCTCTATGAAGGATTTTCGCGCATATGTTTGTCAGGGTTCCAAGTAACACCCCCAACAAAAAAAGACTCCGAGGCTTGAAGTTCCTGAAGGTTCCATTTTATTAGAGCACATTGGCACTATTGGCACGTCTGGGAAAACCCAAATCTGAAAGCTTCCAGGTTTTCCCCACCCAAAAGAAAATCCACATCTTTGCAGAGCATCCCACATGTCCATCACATTGTCCAATCCAAGCACCGTCCCAACTGGAAATACCTCCCAGTCACAACCCTCCAGGTGCAGGGCAAGATGACCTTGACTCTCTGAAAAAGGAATGTTATTATGACTACATATCACCCATGCTCCACACAATCCCCCCTACCAGTTTCCCACAACAGTAAATGTGGCAGGCCTGAAGGCCCAATGCAAAAGATGGCTTCCAGGCCTGACAATGTTATCTATATGAGGTCCCTTGTGCAGCACATATTGCTAAAAATGCTTTATCATTTTTGACATACTAATTGTTGACTTAATAGTGAGAGAATTTTGTCACTGAAAAGAATCTTACTTTTTTCCAGCTCAAGCTTCCTTACAACCTCCTATATAACTTAGAAGCAAAATGTAACATATTTCTATTGCTAGAAATACATATGGATTGGGGGTGCATACATAATAATATCCTTTGGCTAATTAAGGGTAATTTCTAATTACCACAGCTAAAAGTCAATTTTTTCTCAGCTTCTTGTGATTTTGATAACATTTGCGTGTTTGAAATCTCAGTTATGAACTAGGAGGAACGAATCATTTTAAAACTCTCCAGGGGTTTCCCAATGAAAGGTGAGTATAATAAGCTGAGCATATTTGCAGACTCTGTCCTATGGAAGCACTATTCTTCCTCATCCCATCTCTCAAAAAAAATAGGAAAGTGTTTCAGAGTTTAGAATTTCAAACCTTAACAAATTTTGCATCCGTCTTAAAACACATAGACCTTCTTCTTATGTAGAGCTGTCAATGTAGAGCAGGGGTGTCAAAATCAAGGCCTGGAGGGCGGATCCCGTCCGTGGGGTGCTTAGATCTGGCCCATAGGGCCACCTTGGTAACAATGAAGGGTTGGCCCGTGGTGCCTCTGCCAGGGAAAACGGAGCTCGGGAGGGCTGCAGGAGATGGTTGCAGCCAAAAACGGAGCTCGGGAGCCCATTTTTGCTGGCACAGTACTCAGGCCACCACAGGTGCCCCTCACACGGGTGACATCAAGCTGGCCATGCCCATCCTGGCCAAACTCAACCCTGATGCGGCCCTCAATGAAATCAAGTTTGACATCCCTGATGTAAAGGTTCCCACTCACATTGTACCTATGAGTCTCTTCATACCAATTTGTGCTACACAAAAATAGCAAAATAAAAAATAAAAAATTCAACAGTGTGCTGCAGCTGCCAAGAAAAAAGAGAAAAACCTACCAGAGTCTTAGCCTGCATAACTGAGAGATTTAATCAAGATCACATAAAGTGTTCATAGCAGTTTATAATGCCCTGATAAGACCACAGTAATGGAACATTTCATCCAGTTTTGATCTTCACGCCTTAAAAATAAATTGTTGACCTTCTATTTTTTTTAAAAAAATATACTTTATTGATTTTTGAAAATAAAACAAAATACAAGATGTTTCATGCCACATCGGAAGTGCAGTGTTAACCGTAATTTACAGAGTTTATCACAATAATATTCTAGTTAAGAGTAAATAAAATCACTTTTCCGACTCTCAAATATTTTTCCTGTTACGCATCCAATTGTACCATCTACCCCATACATCATAATATTTAGATTTTTCACCATTATTCAGCTCATTTGTTAGATTGGACATTTCCGCACATTCTAGAATCTTATTAATTACACTTTCCTCAGAAGGAGACGCATTATCCTTCCATGTCTTTGCAAAAACTAATCTGGCTGCTGTGATTATATGGATCAAGAGTTGAGTCTTTTCTTTTGCCAATCTCTCCCTAGTTATGCCTAGTAAGAAGATCTCGGGGGCTAATTCCAAATCCTCTCCTATTATTTCCTTCAGCCAGGCCCGAATTTTAAGCCAAAACTTTTTGGTTATCTGACAGGACCACCACATGTGGAAAAAAGTACCAACCTCCTTACCGCATTTCCAACAGGTTGGTGAGGCATTGGGAATCATTTTAGCTATTCTAGCTGGTGCTAGGTGCCATCTGTGGAACATCTTGTACTGATTTTCCCTATAGGATACCGCTTTTGTTATATAGTAATTCCTGTTCCAGACTTCTTCCCACTCATTAAAGTTAATATTGTATCCTATATTTTTTTCCCAGACACCCAGTTGGTTCCTAGCTATGATCTCTGCCCTATCCTCATCTAGTAACACGTTGTACAGTCTAGCCAGCATTTTCTTTTCTTGTCCCAGTAAAATTTTATCTAGATTTCTATATTTGGATTCTATGCCAAATCGGTCCCTATCCTTTTGGTACCTAGAATTGATCTGGAAATAAGTCCACCAATCTATATTGAGGCCTTGGTCTCTTAATAAATCTAAAGATTTTAAACTCCCTTTATCGTCTAATATCTCCTTATATGTGGGGAAATTTTGAATGTCTCGCCTGTTTGGGTCAATTAGGGCCTCCAGAATGGAGAGCCAATTTGGGACTTTAGTGTAAAACCTCTGCCTGATTTCTACCCATATTTGAATAAGGGTCTCCCTTACTTTATGTCTACAAAAAAGGAGGCTTTTTTTTTCTCTCGGGTTCCACAATTGGGCATGCCAACCTTCTTGCAGGTCGTGCCCTTCCAAAGTCAAGATTCTTCTATTATGTAGTGTGATCCAGTCCCTAATCCACACCAATTTGGCTGCCTTTTGATATGTTTCCCAATCCGGGAGACCGAAGCCTCCCAAATTTCTTTTGCCTTGTAGAATCCTATATGAAATCCTGGACTTTTTCCCTTCCCATAGAAAGAGCCTAATACCTTTATTCAATTCTGAAAAAAAAAATTGCCTAATTTCACCGGGATATTTTGGAATAGAAATATTATTTTGCGGAGGATGTTCATTTTGATTGCTGCAATTTTTCCTATAAGGGACAATTTTATCTTTTTCCATCTTTCCAGATCTAGCTGTATTTTTTGCAATAACGGGATGTAATTATTTTCTTTTAATGATGAGTGCCGGGAGGTTAGCCAAATACCTAGATACTTAGTTTTTTTCACTATCTGGATGCCTAGCAATTCTTCTAGCTCTATTTTTTGTGTTTCTGTTACATTTTTCACTATTATTTTTGTTTTGGTTTTATTGAGTTTGAAGCCAGCCACTTTACCATAATTTTCTATCTCCTGTAGGACTTTTGGGCCTGATACGAGTGGATCCTCCACAATTAAGGCCACATCGTCTGCAAAGGCCTGTGCCTTAAAAATTTCGTTCCTTATCTTGAGACCTTTAATATCTTTGTTAGCCCTGATCTTTCTGAGGAGCACTTCTAGCACCAAAATAAAAAGTAAGGGGGATAAGGGACATCCTTGCCTTACACCTTTTTGGATTGGAAATACTTTCATCCTATCCCCATTTATTACAATATTTGCCTTCTGATTATGGTATATGTTTTCAATCATTTTCCTGAAATTGGTCCCAAAGCCCATTAAATTAATTTGGTTAATCATAAAACTCCAGTTCAAATTGTCAAAGGCCTTTTGAGCGTCTACGAAAACTAGTGCCAGCTGTTTATCAGAATGGTGTTCATAATATTCTATGACATTTAATACTGTTCTCAGATTATTCCTGATTTGCCTCCCAGGGAGAAACCCATTTTGGTCTTTATGGATCCAAATATTTAAGATTTTCTTCATTCTTTCCGCAATGATGGACATAAAGAGTTTATAATCGGAATTTAATAAAGAAATTGGCCTGTAATTTGCTATATGCTTAGGATCGGTACCTTCCTTCAAAATCAGTGAGAGGTACGCTTCCCTCCATGTCTCGGGAATACTTACACCTGTTAAAACCTCATTGCAAATCCCTAGTAATTCTAATTTTAGTGGTTCCTCAAATTTAGCATATATTTCCCCTGGAAGTCCATCAGGGCCTGGGGATTTTTTTTTTTTGATTTTAGTAAGGGCGGTTTCCAATTCCTCTATTGTGATCAGTCTGTTTAATATATCCTTCTCTTCCTCAGTTATTTGTGGTAGGTTAGCCTCCATTAAATATTGTTCTACTGCTTCGGCCTCAACCTCTTCTTGTTTGTACAATGCTTCATAAAAGTCTCTAGCTAGGCCTAATTTATCCTCTTCCTTTGTCAAGAGGTTGCCTTTGGAGTCCTCCAATACCAAAATTTGACTTTTTTCATTCTGTTTTTTGAGTTTATATGCGAGCCACCTAGAATGCTCTGGTTTCTCTTCAGATCGTATAAATCTTTCGCCTTTTATTAAATTGTTGACCTTCTAGATCTAGAAAGAGTGCAGAGAAAAGCAAGAAAGATGATTAGGAGACTGGAGGCTAAAACATATGAAGAACAGCTGCAGGAACTGAGTATGGCTAGTCTAAAACAATTAATCGGTGGAATGTCTTGCCTTCAGAGTTGTAACTGGAGGTTTTTAAGAAGAGATTGGGATGGATAGCCATTTGTCTGGAATGGTTCAGGGCAGTGTTGGGTTTCAAATTTTTTTACTACCGATTCTGTGGGTGTGGCTTGGTGGGCATGGCAGGGGAAGGATACTGTAAAATCTCCATTCCCTCCCCAATCCAGGGGAAGATTACTGCAAAATCCCCATTTCCTCCCAATCAGCTGGGACTCGGGAGGCAGAGAATAGATGGGGGTGGGGCCAGTCATAATTTTTACTACCGGTTCTCTGAACTACTCAAAATTCCACTACTGGTTCTCCAGAACTGGTCAGAATCTTCTGAAACCCACTTCTGGTTTCGGGTCTCCTGATTAAGCAGGGGATCCCTTCCAACTCTGATATTCTGTTGTTCTATTAATAAGTAGAGGATGTATTTGCAAAATGTGTGATGCTGTGGTTGGGCTACTATGTACATCAGCGGTGGGTTTCAGAAATGCTTACCACCGGTTCCCCTCACACGTGCATGCTCGCTTTGCTCACACGTGCATCTTCCGTGCATGCGCTCGGCCTTCTGCGCATGCGCTTTGCTTGCATGTCTGCTTTCCGTGCATGTGCTCGGCCTCGAAACAGTGGCTAAATAGAATATCTTTACGTTGGGGTGGATGGGCAGGCCACCCACAGTCGCATCTACCAATTCACCCGAACCGGTCCGGACCGGCTGAATGCCACCTCTCCTGTACATCATCATTATTGTACTTCATGTTCAAATATAGACCTAATAATGTCGAAGGGGGCTAAAAGGGAACTAACTTGGCAGACCTACCCTAAAGAAATTTTCAGAGGGTCTTCTTATTTTTGCGAACAGTAATAGGTTAAACAAGTCAGGGTTAAGATGAAGAAAGGAGGCTGCAAGGATCAAAGCAACTTTACAAAAAGTTAACTTTCCATCAACATACGGAAAGTACAAATGCTAATTTTGATATGCCTGAAAAAAGCATGATGGAATTGATTCTGCTTCATTTCCCGAGTGATAGTCCCATGCAGATATTTTATCACATTAACATTTTTTGTCAGTTGATGAGAAAGCAATTCATACAAAACTCCAATGATCAGCAAAACATGAATGCTGCTGAATAATTGCCTATGTGGGTTTTCATTTTCTATTCAAAATCCAGAATTAGCCTAAGACAACTAATGCAATTCTTTTTACTGGGGAAGAACAAACTGCGTTGTGAAGAATTCTGAAAAGCTTTCAGAGATCTAAAACATGGACTCTATTAATCAGCCTCATCTCCTGACAACAAAACAATGAGCAGAGTTACTCCCTTGTCAAAATTGTAGCTTTACTCAGAGAAAGAAATAAAGATTCCCTTTGAAAACATACTAACAGAAAACCCTCACCTAATGATTTTGCGGGCAAGGCTGATAAATTGAGGGATAAGTAAGAAGACAAAAAGGGCTTTTTTTCAAATCAATCAAAAAGAAAAAAAGATTAGCCTGTCTAAAACTCTGTTTCCAGCAAAACCAATATGTACATTTACAATTCTTCGAATTAAGCTTGGGATGAGACGACATCTGACTTTGGAGGCCTCAATAAGGATTATAAGCTTTCACTATCATGGTTTTGTGGGACATTTACCCTAAAAGGACAGTGCCAGAAACTTCACAGCACCAGAAACCTCAGAAAACAGTGCCAAAAGACTCAAGCCAGCTCTTCCCCCTTTAAGAAAACCCCAGGCAAAAGCACCAGCTGAAAGGAACACTTAAGTAGAGCCATTAAAATAAGGGGAATCAGGCTAAAAATAACTCACCTGGAACTCCTGTTTTTCCTCTTTCCTGGCAGAATTAACCCCCCAGGATAGGAAAGGCAAAGCCCCAGAAACAGGATTAACCCATTAAGGCAGGAAGACAGGATCCACGGCAATCACTTTAACTAGAGGCACACAAATACACCTATCAAGTTGCAGGAGCTTCAAGGGGGAATTAAGCATAAAAGGCTCAGAGTCACACTTCCAAAGTTTGCTTGCAAGCCAGGAATGCTGGAGCTGTGTCACTACTTTTCTTGCCTTCCTTAATTAAAGGATCCCTTTTCTGGCAGCTGGCTTCCATGTTTATTTCTTCTCAGCATCAATGAAATTTCTTCCAACAGCTTATAGCCACAAATAAATACAGGAATTTAATTCATTAATTTTTTAATGAACTAAATTTTTAAAAGAAAAGAAAACCGCCCGTGATTTTCGCTACTGGTTTGAACTGGTCTGAACTGGCTGAATATCACCTCTGGGGTGAAACGAAGGTACCACTCAGTTCCCTGCAAGTATTAGAAATGCAATTCTTAATTTGCAGCATCGTGTATCTTCATCTGGTGATGATTCCCTGATAACCTTTTTGAGGCTGAGGCTGGAAGGAAAGGCTGTTAGCAGGATGAGGGGTGTTTTCGGGAGGAGTTTCTTGCACCGGGGAGCTCTCCTAAAAGCACCAGGGCTCACGCCTGACCTGGTAGAAATGTTTTCCATAGCAGAAATTATGGCTGTGATGCCGCAACTAAAAACCAAACTTTGATTGTACCATCCTTGCCACTGTACCATGTGGACATCCCTGGCAGGAGGGGTGTTCAGCAAGACCATTCTTTCTTTTCCTTTGCTTCTGACTTATTTTTTTTCAACCATCTTGGAGCACTAAAACACATACTAGCTTTAATGGGGTGATTAAAATAGGCAAAGTAATTTCACGTTGGAGAAGGAAATTACACCATACTTGCCAGAAGAACAAACGCATATAAGATGTGCAATTAAAAGCATGCAGAGCCTGAGGTGTGCCCTTTAAATATCAGCTCCTAACTGACCTGATGTGAATATGAAAATTCAACGATGTGTGTTTATGAATTAGGAACTTCATTAATAATGTCTTCGTGTAAATAGCACAGTCAGGTTTCCTATCAAGGTTAATCATCAGTTTCTGTTCTGATAGTTGTTGATAAACTTGGCAAAATCCCAGAGACTGCCCAGGTATCTGCTTCTTGGCAATGGGTTTTTGGCACAAATATCCTCAAAAAGGGACATGGTGGCTCAGTGGCTAAGACACTGAGCTTGTTGATTGAAAGGTCAGCAGTTCAGCGGTTTGAATCCCTAGTGCTACGTAACAGGGTGAGCTCCCGTTACTTGTCCCAGCTTCTGCCAACCTAGCAGTTCGAAAGCACGTTAAAAATGCAAGTAGAAAAATAAGAACCATCTTTGGTGGGAAGGTAACAGTGTTCCGTGCGCCTTTGGCATTTAATCATGCCAGCTACATAACCATGGAGACATCTCTGGACAGTGCTGGCTCTTTGGCTTGGAAATGGAGATGAGCACCGCCCCCTAGAGTCAGGAACAACTAGCACATATGTGCAAGGGGAACCTTTGCTCATTTTGCACTGATTCTGCACTAGACACTTGTATTTCAAGATTGAAATCAACCTCATCTCCAGAGCAAAGCCATGTGTCACATTCATAAATGTTAGAAAAGAAAAGTGGCTAATGTTTCAAACTATCAGCACCCAGAATAAAGTTTTGCTTTAGTATGTAAGGTTAGTACATTAAAGAAGTTCAACTGGAAAAGAGGTACTTTAAGAGTGTTCAATCTCTACATCAACTTTCTTTCAGTCAAAATAAATAGTGATTTAGAGCATCATCCCCGAAGTTAGCCAGTAAGCCCATTGCAATCTAACTGAAATGCTCTGAAGTCTGCTACTGGTTTGCTTCATGTGCGCATGCGTGCAAAGCACACCGGTAAAAAGAAATAAAACAAAAACAAAGTTCCAACTATCAGCTGTGCGACAATCAGCTGTGCCGCGTGATCATCGGAACTTTTTTAAACCTTTTTTTAGCATTTTTTTACTACCGGTTCCGGTGAACTGGTAGTAAAAAAATGCTTAAAAAGGAAGGAAAGAAGGAAGGAAGGAAGGAAATTATATCCAGGCTTATCAATAAGTTGAACCATTTCAGGTTCAACTTATAAATATCTAATCAGTTCCCACAATAACTCTATGACTGTCTCATTTATATTTCATTTCAATAATTTTATCTCTCTTTTTCTCCCATAAGGAAGCCTATGGCAGATATATAGATATATAGATATATATATGAGACTTTGTCGAAACGTCGCCAAGACACTTCCAATTTTACACGGGAGAAGACCCGAATAACCAAAGACATATATATATATATGTGTGTGTGCAAAAAGTTACAACATTGCAATCAATACAGACACTATTAATATTTAAGTGCCAGTAAAACAGTTCAATATCATCCCCCAATTGTAATGATAAATCTACTAAGCACAGATTCACAATATCATTATTTGTTTTAAATGAATAAAATACCACATCTAAGTAATGAATTGAAAACAATTACAGACACCAAGGGCAAAAATCTCAGAGCTGGAAAAAGGCTGGAAAAAGTTAGCTATTGATGGGAATCTCTTTTGCCTCCGGATACTAGCTGAAAAAGTGTCCAAACCATCATTTGATATAGGACAGTGTTGGTGAAACTTTTCAGCACCGAGTGCTGAAACGGGTGTGCCGGAAACCGGAAGAGGAACTCCCTGGCACACATGTGCATGTCGGTCACCTGGTCTTCCGGTTTCCGGCACCCCCGTGTGCACGAAGACCACCTGTCCGGCATGCATGTGCATGCCAGAACTCGGAAGAACAACGGGCAACAGCCATTGGGTTCGTGTGCCATAGGTTCGCCATCACAGGTATAGGGACTTCCAGTGGTGGAAGGGCAAACTGGCACATCTCCGAATGAGCGAAGATGAAAATTGTAGCCAAGGTGGAAGAACTGGTCCTACAGAATCCCTCCAGAGAAGGAGAGAACAGGAAATTATCCACATAAGCTCCAGACAGTGGCTCACTTTGAGACAATTGCAGAACAGTGATTTTCCATGGGTTTGAGTGCCCCAAGACAATAGGATCAACCATCTTGCTTGCAACCACGGTGTGGTTAAAGGGCATTAAGTTTGCGAAACCTTACTTTGTAATTGCATTTGGAAAGTATCTGTTTAACTATCTTAAGGCTGCTAGAGATCATCAAAACATCAAGTTTGAAAAGTCAGTTGGTGAGTTTACCTTCATTCTTAAGTAAAGGAAAAAATAAATTTTAAGCTTAAGAATTTAAAGAATTGCCAATAAATGGCATTTGTAATATTGTTTTCAGCATTTATTATCGGTTTCTGACAAAAACTGCCCATTGGGAAAAATTAATTTGCTTAATGGCTTAATAATAGTGGAATTCACTTAACAACTGCTGGGAAAAAATGGAAACATTGTTTTGGTGACATGATGCCTTGATTTATGACTGCAGCAACCATAATTTTTTTCTCCTTTTTCTTTTTTCTTTTTTCCTTGCTCTTTTTATTCCTTCTTTCTATTTCTCTTTTTCTAAGTTTAATTCATATTTGCTTTTACTACTGTGATCAAAATGTTTAATAAAAATTGGAATTTTTTTTAAGTTTATGAGTTGCCTGCTATATGCCACCCTGCAGTGTGCCATCCTCACCATTTCCCATCTTGCTTCCAGCTTTCCCAAATCCTGCCTGGACGAAATCCTTTCCATACAGCTTCCACCCACTTCAGGTGTGGAGACAATAATTTGGTCCTTAACACCAATAAGACGAAGGAGCTTATAGTGGACTACAGAAGGAATAGATCAGACATCCAGCCCTTGTTATCAATGGAGACCGAGTGGAACAAGTGGCCAGTTTTAAGTTTATCATAAAAGAGGACCTGACCTGGGGCACTCACATTGCAGCACTGGTCAAAAAGGCCCAGCAGAGATTATACTACCTGAGACTTCTCAGGAAACAACAACTGAATGAGAAACTGCTGGTGACCTTCTACCACTGCACCATAGATAGTATTTTAATTTACTGCATCTGTGTATGGTTTGCCAATTGCACAGTGGCAGATAGGACAGCACTCCACAGGGTCAACGTCATTGCCCAGAGGATCTTTGGTTGCCCTCTCCCCAGCTTTATAGCGCCCGCTGCCTTAAGAAAGTTTAAAACATTCTTAAAGATCCAGCTCATCCCGGGCACCTTTTCCTTTTTTTGAACTATTACCATATGGCAGACGGTACAGGACAATAAAGACAAGGACAAATAGGCTGCAAAACAGCTTCTATCCCAGAGCAGTCACTATATTGAATTCTAGTGTATAGTGCAATATTAATGCAATATCAGGGCTTTTCAATTCAATTGCATAGAATGTGCTTTTGTTTTATTTTTATAGTTTTCTTATGTATAATGTACACTGAAGATGGCATTTAATTTCATTGTACAAGGTACAGTGACAATAAAGTACTACTACTTACTACTTATTTTCTGTTTCTTAAGGCAAGCCTGGTAAATTTTGTTCTGCTTCAATAATACCGTACCTGCCCTCCTTCACTTTACTTCAGAGGTGAAATCCAGCAGGTTCTGACAGGTTCTGGAGAACCGGTAGTAGAAATTTTGAGCAGTTTGGAGAACCGGCAAATGCCACCTCTGGCTCGCCCCAGGAGTGGGGAGGAAATGGAGATTTTGCAGTATCCTTCCCCTGCCACGCCCACCAAGCCACGCCCACAGAACCAGTAGTAAAAAAAATTGGATTTCACCCTGGTAGGAATGGAGATTTTGCAGTATCCTTCCCCTGCCACGCCCACCAAGCCACACCCACCAAGCAACACCATGCCCACCAAGCCACGCCCACAGAACCGGTAGTAAAAAAAATGGATTTCACCACTGCTTTACCTCTTTGTGGTTTCTGAGACATTTATTCTCAAGAGGACAAAAGGGTCTTAAGTGTCGCACTAGCACGTTTGACTCCAGATGCCTGTCCTCCTGCTTGAAAAGGGCACATTTAGAACTGCCCTCTGGGCAAATCAACCTACAGCAACTTACTTCCAAAAGCTTTCTAACAGCCAAACAAGAAGCATTACAATAACCAAATTTCCTGTCAATCTTTTGTTGGAAGAATTGTCCATCTGTGTTCAGTTCCAAGTGGGAAGAAAGACACTGGAAACATAGAGTCTGCTTGGAAGGTTAGTTTTAATGGTGGACAGGACCACGTTGAGGTGCTGAGCAAAAAAAGCACATGGTTGAGAGAGGGAGAGAGATTTATAACCTCTGTTGGGCTTTGAATTTGCTTCCTGTTCCTGTGGCAAGAAATGTATCCTGATTGGTTGTCAGGCTCCCACGGGGCCATGCAGGGGTAACTTTGTAGGTTGTCTTCTTGAGTTCCTGGCTTGGTTGAGCCTTGCTGGGTGATGTAATCTTCGCAGGTGCCAGGTGGTGAGATGGATAGAGGGCAGTAGTGGGTTTCAAAAAAAATTTACTACCAGTTCTGTGGTTGTGGCTTGGTGGGCATGGCAGGGGAAGGATACTGTAAAACCTCCATTTCCTCCTGATCAGCTGGGACTTGGGAGGCAGACAATAGATGGGGCCGGGGCCAGTCAGAATTTTTACTACTAGTTCTCCTAACTACTCAAATTTTCTGCTACCGGTTGTCCAGAATTGGTGAGAACCTGCTGAAACCCACTGGTAGAGGGCGAATCCTATTATGAGGGCCCTGAGGGCCATGTCTTAATCCCATCACCCTAGAGCTGAAGCGAGGGAGGGCAGGGAGCTACAGAGAGCTGCTTTTTGTCCTTAAAAACATGTTTCTTCTTTTCTGATACAGGAAAATATAATATTCTGCCTTTGTAATATTTCCTAGAATATTTCATTTTCTAGGAGAGGGGTGGGTGCTAACTTCCGACACTCTGTCCTTGATTTCCAGGGAAACAAGCCTTGACATACATTTTTAAAACTGACAAGAGTTGCCAAGGCATCTGAAAGCCCAGCGTGAAGTCTTCCTTGCTGCTGCTCATCAATATCTAAAATGTCCCACTCAGGATGCAAACTTTTTGTCAGAGTTTCTTGCAAAAATCAAATCCAGAAGCACGCACAGATAACTGAATCATTAACTTCTTTATATTCATAATAACACATAAAGTATTTACAATACCAATAGTCGATTCTTCAGCTCAGATCAGCAAGCATGTTAACACACAGAGAGAGTGCAGCAGCTCAGAGTTTAATACACACTTAACTCTGAATAGTTTCAGTTTCTCTTTGCAGAATCAGAAGCTGCAGATTAAGACACGCCCTGGCTCCAGTCTCTCTCAGCTCCCAATTGGCTGATTTAGTTGCCATGTCTTCCCAATCATGAATATTCTGACATTTTCCTACATATTATGACCTTTTCCTGGTATGTGTTGTGGTCCACCAGCAGCCTGAGGAGCTGGCAGCAGAGTCAGACAGTGAGGAGGCTGGGGAGGACAATGGGCCAGTCCCAGAGTCAGGGGACGGCCCGGATGAGGGCTCTGCGTCGGAGGCAGAGATGGGTCCAGAGCCATCTGGCAGCAATGCGCGGACTCCAGAGCCTCCAGAGGCAGATAGCAGAGAGGCAGAGGAACAGGAGGAGCCTGTTCCTAATGCATGCATGCAAAAGCTGCCAGAAGGCAAGAGCAGCTAAAGCAAAAAGGATGACTTGGGAGTAAGGCCAGGAGATGATTTAAGCCAACCAGAAGGCTTAAAAGAGCAGCAATGGCTCTTGGGATCTTTGTAATATAGGAAGCACCTACCCCTTTCCTAGAAGAATGAAATATTTTGCGAAATATTAAAAAGGCAGAATATTATGTTTCCCTGGATGAGAAATGGAGAAGCATGTTTTAAAGACAAAGCAGCTCCCACCTTCCTGCCCCCACCCTTTTGTTAATGGGCCAGAGGCAGAAACTCAATCTTTGTCAATGGACCTCATCTGCAAGACAATGGGACCCATCTAGGACAAAACTCACCACATGGCACCTGGGAAGATTACATCAGCCAGCAAGGCTAGCTAAAACCCCCACCCCCTGGGAGTCTGACAACCAATCAGGATACTCTTTCTGGGCCCCAGGAAGTTCAAAGCCAGAGAGAGCATAAAACCCGGAAACTCACTGTATCTGCCCCTTTTCTGTTCAGGAACTCAAGCCATGTGATCCTGTCCACCATTAAACCATCTTTCCAAGCAGTCTCCATGTTTCCAATGTCTTTTTCTCCACTTGGAGCAGAACCCAGAAGGATATTTCTTCCTACAGTAGGAAAGCAACGTTGCTACATTTGTTTCTTGTCAGCGTCTCTTGCTTCTGAACTTTTGCCAAGAAAAGCCTTTGGCAGGGTGCCAAAGTAGACAAAGGTTGGTGATAAAGCCGAAGGACTGTTTATTAAAAAATTGTTTTGGACTCAATTTGGACTTAATTAAGCTGAGAATGAAGTAATTCTCAGCCGTTCCAATAAAATATGTTTGTTTAGGACTGATTGTGTCTTGTAATAACTACATGGGCCTAAGTCATAATAGTATGGGTCCTGTCCCCAGTATTTTTGGGGTGGGGAGTATAATTTGACCCCAATTTTTATTTTCTCATTGGGGGGGGGCAAAAATCTGCACCTGAAGAAAGTAGCTTATTTTTTCTACTTTTCTCCTCCAGAAGAGCCACATTCCCCAGAAATGTTCCTGCTTCTCATAGTAGCCTCTGGCCCTTAGGCACTAGAAAACTATTTAACTGATTGAAAATGAGGCTATCTATTTTCTGCACCAGTCAAAGCTTACCTTTGATTGCTGGGAGAAAGTAGACAAGAGACCTTTCACCTTTCATTAGCTAAGAGTCGTGTTCCAGTCACAACCTGCCTAAATGGGTTTCTTTTCTTGGATTTTAATTTCCTAAAACATTATGTTGCTATTTTAGAAGAGCTGCTATTGATCTTTTTTCTCAGCCCATCTTGGCCTCTTCACCCAATTCTGTTTCCTCCTGTTTTATCCTATAACAGGCTCAAATTGCTGTTCTCTCGCACCCAACTTACCGTATTTTTCGGAGTATAAGATGCACCTTAGTTTTTGGGGAGGAAAATAAGAAAAAGGCTGATTGGCAGGTGGATTAGCCCCCAATTAGCTGTTCCCAGAGGTGAATTTTAGCAACAGGTTCCTTGGTTGTGAGCTCTATGCCTTGCTTTTTTTTTTTTTTGCTTCTTTTTCTGCCTCTGAAAGCCTCTGAAACAGCTTCAGAAAAAAAATCCTCTGAAGCTCTGTTTCTTTTCTGAAGCTTCTATTCTGATGCTATTTTCAGCCTCTGAAACCTCCGTTCGAGAAGCTGGGCAGGGCTATATTCAGAGTATAAGACGCACCCAGATTTTCACCCTCTTTTCTGGGGGAAAAAGGTTGTGTTTTATACTCCAAAAAGTACCGTACTTTCTTTACTTACAGTAGTGGCCAAAATTGTGGAAACCTTTTGGGAAAAGTGTATTTTTTTAAAACTAGCAAATAACACCACTTTTTTTCGAGTAGTACCATAAAATTATATATCAATGGAAAGACAATTTAATCAAGAATGTAATGCAATAACTTTTAGGAAGGATATTCTATTAGAATAGCAATTACAGTATAAAGAAAAAAGTGAAACAAGTAAAAAAAAAATGAGATATACAAAAATTATCACCATGTTAGTTAATACTTGGGTAATCTTTAGCATGAATTATGGCCTTACAACGTCTTCCCATGGAGTGAACCAAGTCTTTTAGTTCTGCAGCTGTTATAATGTGAAACCAAGATTGAAAGATTGCTTCTATTAACTGGGTTTTATTACTGGGTCGCTTCTGTCTAACAAGTTTCTTTAATCTACTCCACAGATTTTCAATTGGGTTAAGGTCTAGGCTATTCCCAGGCCATTCCAGCAGTGGAATAGGATTACCTTGAAACTCCAAAAAAAAAGTGGTGTTATTAGCCATCAAACTTCAAAAATACACTTTTCCTAAAAGGTTTCCACAATTTTGGCCACTACTGTAATTGCAATCACTTCTGGCCTAAGAGAAATATTTTCCAGCCTGTGTAGTTATTATCTACTAAAAGAATAATTGAAAATTAGGACCTTGCTCTACTCTTCTTTTTAATTCAGCACCTCTGTGAACACCTGTGGTGTTTTGCAATTCCAGGTTTTCAGTCAACAACTATATTATTAGTATGATATCCATGAGTAGACAACAGACTTACCATAGCAAGATACTATATAAAGTTTGTAATTAGGGCCATCTAAGCCTTAAATATAGGACTAATAATACTAAATTTTCTTGGTATTTGCTAAAAACCCATTTCAAAAGTGCATTCTTTTTTATGTTTCGTATCTGCACTATTTCTGCTTGATTTTCTGTTTTGCTATAGGGAACTAACAAGCACTGAGCATTTTATTGATTGATACTAGAAGAAGACAGTTCCACGAAAAACACCCATTGTCTTTTATTCATGTTTGCAGACTTATTTTTCCTTTTACTATTCTGTTGAAACTTGCTGGGGGAAACAATCCAGAAAGAGCAACCTTCTACCAAAATAAAATCTCTTCTGCCTCTTGAGACCTGGTAGATTTTCACCTCTAGAAGCAACAATAAGAAGAGCACCTGATGGAGCACAATTTTACAGCTAAGTGGCAGAGATGCCTATCTTTATTTATCAAATGCATTTATCAAATGTATGGGAAAAATGTCTCTGCCTTGTTTTCTGGAAGGCAGCCAGTGTTCATCCATGTAACCACATCTCTACGTAAGGTAATCAAGGGCTATTTGCTCTAAACTTTAGACAGTTTTGGTGAGATCATAGTCTTTATTCTATACAAGTGATGGCTAACCTTTTTGCCATTGCGTGCCAGGAGTGGGGGGGGGAGAGGGGGTCGTGCGCAAGTGTGCCCACATCCATAATTCTATGCACCCCACCCTCACGCATGCATGCACGACCCCTATCCCCGCTCCTGGCACACAATGGCACAGTGGGCCCAGTAGGCCCATTTTTCTCTCTCTCCAGGCTCCAGAATCTTTCTAGGAGCTTGGAGAGGGCAAAACCGGCCTTCCCCACCACCACCACCCCAGAGGCCCTCCGGAGACTGGAACAATCCGTTTGCCGACTTCCAATCCCACTGAGCTCGCAGGCCCACTGCACCCAGTGATGGGATTCAAAAAAATTTACTACCACTTCTGTGGGCATGGCTTGGTGGGCGTGGCATGGCTTGGTGGGCGTGGTTTGGTGGGTGTGGGATACTGTAAAATCTCCATTCCCTCCCCACTCCAGGGGAAGTTTACTGCAAAATCCTCATTTCCTCCTGATCAGCTGGGACTCGGGAAGCAGAGAATAGATGGGGATGGGGCCAGCCAGAGGTAGTATTTACCGGTTCTCTGAACTACTCAAAATTTCCACTACCGGTTCTCCAGAACTGATCAGAACCTGCTGAATACCACCTCTGCCTGCACCCTAGAGATGTAGCTGACAGTGCAAAGTGGTGTTCAATGATCCAAAAAGCAGAGGCTGCGCTTGTAGAAATACATGAGGAGGAGGAGGAGGAGGAGGAGGAGGAGGAGGAGGAGAAGGAGGAGGAGGAGGAGGAGGAGAAGGAGGAGGAGGAGGAGAAGAAGAAGAAGAAGAAGAAGAAGAAGAAGAAGAAGAAGAAGAAGAAGAAGAAGAAGAAGAAGAAGAAGAAGAAGAAGAAGAAGAAGAAGAAGAAGAAAAATAATTAAGTTCAGCCGTAATTTGCATGAGGAATAGTTATTCCATATTAATATACGTTTTCCTGATGCACAAGCTCTCCTTTGGATGATTTGGCCAAAGTACTGGTTGGATCAGTGTTTCTCAACCTTAGCAACTTTAATATTTCCAGATTTCCCCAGCCAGCATTTTAAGTCCTGTGTCCTGGCTGGAGGATTCTGAGAGTTAAAAGTCCTCACATCTTAAATTTCCCACAGTATCCTGCCCACATTAACATTTTATTCTTGCCATAAGAAACTCCTCAGTTACAATGCACTTAAAAGCAATTAACATTCCTTTCCCTGAAGTTACCAATCTTTATATTTCACTTTATGGTCTCTGCACACAAGGGAAAATGATTAATAGCTGTTATTGATCTTCTTCCAGCTCCCACCCCCACCGAAACCAGAATGAAATATAATAACATGAAGTAGAAAAGAACAAACTACATTTCACAGTAAGGAGGGGCCGTTGTTACACAAAGGCCATTGGTATGTCGTCATTCCTTCCAGAGAGGGCCTTTGCAGGCCCACTCTGGCCATAGGACAGCTGGACACAGCGAGTGTTTAAAAGACCAGGAGTGAGGGCAGACATCAGGGATTATCAATAAAGGAGAATATTTATAGCTCAGAATTTGAAATGTGAGGTCCTTGGTACTCTCTGAGCTTGGTTGCTTTCTTGCATTCATTTTATTTCCTAATTTTGTGAAACTTCCTAGATCAAAGTGTTAATCTCAAACATCAAGTAGCCAAAATACAATAAACATTCACAGAGAATAAGGAATGATGTCAATCGGTTTACCTAACACATTTGGAAATTAAAAACAGCAAGAACACAGCATTTCCTTGTAAATCTATTTGCAGCTGTGTTGTTGTTCACAGCCGGTCCATGGGGACATCGACATATCCTAGCCACAATGCAGTCCTCCAACAGATTGGCATCAGGCTATCACTAAAACCATCTAAGGATATGGAAAGCTGTAACATCACACGTTAGGAAGAGAAAATAGTTCAGATCAGAGATGGTATTCAGCCGGTTCGGACAGGTTTAGGCAAACTGGTGCTATGCCGTCCTATTTAGCCACGTTTTCTAAGCCGCATGCATGCGTGCAAGCGGTGCGCGTGAGCAAAGCGCATGCGTGCACATGCTCACATTTTTCAGTGCATGGCAAACCAGTGGTAAAATTATGTGACACACACCTCTGATTCAGATGTGTTGATTTTCTGAAACGTGGCTATTTTAATGGTTATGTTTAGCAAAGTAGCATATAGTAACACCATTTAAATTAGGCAACCTTATAAAGCAATACATACATACATACATACATACATACATACATACATACATACATACATAGTGTTGTGGTCCACCAGCAGCCGGCAGAGGCTGAGGAAGAACATGGGCCAGTCCCGGAGGCTGGGGAAGGCCCAGATGAGGGCTCTGCTTCAGAGACAGAGATGGGGCCAGGGCCATTTGGGAGTGATGTGTGGACTCCAGAGCTTCCAGAGGCTGACAGCAGAGAGACAGAGGAACAGGAGGAGCCACACATGAGAAGAGCTGCCAGAAGGCAAGAGCAGCTAAAGCAAAAAGGACAACTTGGGAGTAAGGCCAAGGCATGATTGGCCCCTTCCATAAGGCTTAAAAGTCCAGCAACGGCTCTTGGGCTCTTTGTCAGAAAACAACATTGATAGATTTGTTTCTTAACTTGTTGCGTTTATTTCTTGTCGGCATCCTCTGCTTCAGAACTTTTGCCAAGAAAAGCCTTTGGCAGGTTGCCTAATTAGACCAAGGTCGGTGATAAGGCTGAAGAATTGTGTTATGAAGAATTTGTTTTGAATTAGACTGGACTACGCTGAGAATGAGTTAATTCTCAGCTGTTCTAATAAAGTCTGTTTGTTTTGAACTGTTTGCTTCTGATAATATCTACTCGGGCCTCGGTTACAACACATACATACCAGGGGTGGATTCTATTTACCTTTACTACCGGTTCGCATCGTGCCCATGCGCTTGCTTCACTCGCATGCACGCTCGCTCTTCCGCACATGCGCAGATCACTTCTGATGACATCCGGGTCAGCAGGTGGAGCCTCCCGCCAATTTTACTACAGGTTCTTGCAAACCTGTCTGAACCGGAGGCAACCCACCACTGATACATACATACATACATACATAGCATTGTTTTTTTTAAAGTTACAATCAAAGCATTTATTGGCAAACTCTTTTAAAGTATAACTAGAGAAAGCCTGCCCTCTAGAGAACACAGGTTTTTTTTTCCCAGTGCAATCATGGCTACATGGGAGGAGGGGACCATTTGCTTGTTCTTGCGGGAGATGCAGAAGAAGAAGGACTGCACTTTGAAATCATTGTGGTTTAAAAACAAATGCATTAGCAAATGTATTAGCATAAAGCAACTTGTGGGCGGGGGACTAGTAACCAATGGTCAGGCTATGATGCACTATCAATCTGTATGCTTCTTCTGAAAGAGAAACTGAATCATGCTCTTCCCTGCTGTTATACATCATGGTCACAATCATACGTGAATCATTGCTGTAATGAATAGCCAGAAGGGATGTTTCGATAAGACGGTAGCATGCTGGAGGTAGAATATTTGAATGCTGTTTTCCATCAAATATCTACTATAAATATTGAACCGTAGATGAGAAACAAATGACACACATATAAGACTCAGATAGCTCAACAGGCTAAGTAGCCTGTTATTAACATTCAGCTGTCTGCAATTATTGCAAGTTCGAGGCTCAAGGTTGACTCAGCCTTCCATCCTTTCTAAGGTAGGTAAATTGAGGACCCAGTTTGTGGGGGCAATAAGCTGACTTTGTATAAAAAATATACAAAAGTATGAAGGCTATTGCTTAACGCATTGTAAGCCGCCCTGAGTCTCCGGAGAAGGGCAGCATATAAATCTAATTAAAAGGAAAAAGAAAAAAAGACTGGGATCTTATCCTCCAGCTTGCAAAGATGGGGCAGAGCTGTCTCGTACTAAATTCTTAATTATTAAACCCTTTTTAGAAATGGGATCAGGATAGATCTGTGCCAGAATCAATCTCAGCATTATTTCTCAGGGCACTGTTAAAATTGAACAATATGAGCCAGTAGTGTGCAGCAGCTGCCAAAAAAGCCAACACAGTCCTAGGCTGCATAAACAGAGGGATAGAATCAAGATTGCGTGAAGGGTTAATACCACTTTATAAGGCCATGTTAAGGCCACACTTGGAATACTGCATCCAGTTTTGGTCACCACACTATAAAAAAAGATATAGAGACTCTAGAAAGACTGGAGAGAAGAACAACAAAGATGAAGAACAACTGGAGGCTAAAACATATAAAGAACAATTGCTGGAACTGGGTATGTCTAGTTTAATGAAAAGAAGGACCAGGGGAGACATGATAGCAATGTTCCAATATCTCAGGGGCTGCCACAAAGAAGAGGGAGTCAAGCTATTCTCCAAAGCACCTGAGGGCAGGACAAGAAGCAATGGGTGAAAACTAATCAAGGAGAGAAGCAGCTTAGAACTAAGGAGAAATTTCCTGACAATTGATCAGTGGAACAACTTGCCTCCAGTGTCACTGCGTTATTTTGTATTTGCCAGCTGAGCTTCCATTCTGAGACTTAAGGTAGCTTGCCAGAACCTTATCTGAACTATTTTGAACTACTGCACATGTCTACATTCTTTCTTTTCTAACTGGCTTTACTTTCTCTTTTGTCCATCTCTGAGATACAGCTGCCGGCAAAATGTAGTTATCTAGTTTATTTTTTTACTTTTACAAATAAATATGCTTATTAGCATTTATACTTCGGGTTTTTTTCTTTGTGGGTATACACCATGGAAAACAAGATTCAGTCACCTCTAATTAATTTACAGTTTCCCCAGAGGGGGGAACGAAGCTGATTCACGCTTTGACATCCAGAAGCTGTGAGTGCTCCAACACTGGAAGTTTTTAAGATGATGTTGGATAACCATTTGTCTGAAGTGGTGTAGGGTTTCCTACCTAAGCAGGGGGTTGGACTAGAAGACCTCCATGGTCCCTTCCAACTCTTCTATTCTATTCTATTCTATTCTATTCTATTCTATTCTATTCTATTCTATTCTATTCTATTTCAACTCACAAATGAAAGCAGAAGACTGCTGTTGGCTTATTTTCTGCTGGTGGACTTTCCATGGGTATGTAGCTAGAAGTAGTCTTCAACTTATGACCAATCACTTAGCAGCCAGTCAAATTTATTACAGACATCTCACAAGGCACTTATAGCCTGGTTCTAAAGTTCTGACAGTTCCCCCCTCCCCCGCAATCACATGACAATCAATTTTGGGCACTCAGCAAATGACCTGCAGTCACAGCTGTTTACAGCATTCCACAGTCACATGACCGCAATTTATGGAGGGTTTTTTTCCGGAAACTGCACTTACTTCTGATTTCTGGGGAAAATATCCATAGCAAACAATGGGTTTGCTTAACAACCATGGTATTCACTTAACAACCATCATGTTCGCGTTAGGACTGCCATGTTCACTTAATGATCAGTGCAAACAGGGTCATAAAATCAGGTCTGGTCCCATGATGACATGCATGAATTACAGTCATAAATTGAGGGCTACCTGTACTAAGAACAGGACTGAGATGTACTTTAAATCTGATCTACTGTGATTCTGATATTTTTGTAGCTATCAATGCTGCTGGGGAGTTGGAATGTAAAATGTAAGCATTATGCACCAATGCTATCATCATTAAGCATCATTTAAATCGATACAAATGTCTAAGGAACTGTGCCAAGAGAAAATAAAAATGCTGAGACATCTGAGGTTTCTGTGAATGACTTCCAGTTTAAAATACTGCAAAGGATCCCAGACCTTTGGGGTAGCAAAAATATTTTTCACAAGAATAAGATGCACTAAATTCATTCTTCATTTAGGGTATGCTTGGGTACAACTTGGAAATGCATGTATATCCGTGATGGCGAACCTATGGGACGCTTGCCGGAAGTTGCACACAGAGCCAATCTCTCTGGGCACTAGAACTGTCGCTGCTCTTCATGCGCACAGAAGAGCAGATGCCCAGTGGGCATGCGCATGCCGGGAAGTTGATTGTTGTGGTCCGCCGGCGGCCTGCGGAGCTGGCAGCAGAGTCAGACAGTGAGGAGGCTGAGGAAGAACATGGGCCAGTCCTGGAGGCTGGGGAAGACCCAGATGAGGGCTCTGTGTCGGAGGCAGAGATGGGGCCCCGGCCATCTGGGAGTGACGTGCAGACTCGGGAGCCTCCAGAGGCTGACAGCAGAAAGGCAGAGGAACAGGAGAAGCCTGTTCCTAATGCATGCCTGAGAAGAGCTGCCAGAAGGCAAAAGCAGCTAAAGTGAAAAGGACGACTCGGGAGTAAGGCCAAGAGATGATCGCCCCCCCCCCCAGGCTTAAAAGACCAGCAATGGCTCTTGTGCTCTTTGTCGGAAAACAATGTTGATAAATCTGTTTCTTGTCTTGCTGCATTTATTTCTTGTTGGCATTCTCTGCTTCTGAACTCAAGAAAAGCCTTTGGCAGGTTGCCAAAGTAGACCAAGATTGGTGATAAGGCTGAAGAATTGTGTTATGAAGAATTTGTTTTGAATTAGAACTACACTGTCTGGACTACACTGAGAATGAGTTAATTCTCAGCTGTTCTAATAAAATCTGTTGGTTTAGAACTGATTGCGTCTGATAATACCTACTTGGGCCTAGGTCACAACAATGATCTTCCGGTTTCTGGTACACGCATGCACACCGGCCAGCTGGTCTTCGCACGTGCATGTGTGCATGGGCTCCCGTTTCAGCACTCGGTGCCAAAAACGTTCACCAACACTAATATATATCTTTTTCAAAAATGATTCTAAGAACCTCCTTTCCTTTCCCTCTTCGTGTTCTGAGTACAATCACTCACAACTCTTTTTTCTATTTCTCACTGGTCGATCGATCAAAACACAACTCCTGATTGTCTTCAAAGACTCCTGTGATGCCCAAGGCAGAGAAAACCACCTCGAGTTCTAGCGGGGCAGGGCTGAAGAAGTTTCTGAGGTGGAGATACAAAGATTCCCAATAAGGCTTGAAAGATCAATTCAACCTTGAGGGGTAAAAAGCAATTTTGTTTGGGTTAGGACTGCTTCAGGCCATAACAAAGTTTTTTTTTTTAAATAAATACACCTTTAAAGAAAAACATAAGCACTGGTGAAAGATTTAATGTTTTCCTCTGTTTCTAAAAAGATTTGTTGCAGTATTATTTTTGATACTGTAGAGATTGGTGAGTATTCCTGAGACTTATTCACACAGCCCGAATTATCAGGCAGTGTAACCCCCACCATCCTTAAATAATTCCCATGTGCTTGAGAATTTTGTCTCCTCTTACTGTATAAATTGTGAAATATTCTAAGGTTAGTGAAGACAAACTACCATTTCATTGCCTGAAATTTTAGATTCCCACAATTTGAACTTCCACAGCTTATAATGCCACCTTGAACCGAACAGCACACCAGTATTATGAACTGAGGTTAAAAACCAATGACAGCTATGAGGTTCTCGCCTTTATTAAAGTCTTTTTTGTATCTTCCCATTTTCTTCACTCCTGTCACTAAATGGCATTTCCCATTCTGCTGAAAAGGACACCAGTATAATTGATGAAGAAGCTGTTCTAACCAAAAAATGCAGACCAGAAGATAAAGTGACAGAGAAAGAAAAACTTGTTGGGTTCAACTTTGTTTTCATTATCTCTCGATTTATATATGCAGGGCATTGTTTCAACAGAGAATAATCACTCTGTAGTAGCAATTTCTGTTGCGCCTTTACTGATTACAAGGAGGCCTTCAAGCACATCAAAGCACGAGTCAATTTGATCTACCGGTGAAGGCACCAGAAACCAGGAGATTGTGAGTTCTAGTCCCATTTTAGGCATGAAAACCAGCTGGGTGACTTTGGACCAATCACTCCCTCTCTGCCCAACTCACCTCACAGGATTGCAGTTGGGGAAAACAGGACAAAGGAGTATTAGGTATACCGGTACATAATGGACTTTGGTTTGTTTAGCATACTCTGAGAGAAATTTCTCCATACTTTTTTAACTGAAGTCTAAATTGTTCATTATGGTACAGGAGAGTTGAGGCTGCCCTTTATAAAGGGTAGAGAAGCAGCTTCCCTCTCTAGAATTATACAAGTTAAAATATTGTGTGATTGGATAGACTAGCAAAGAATTAATTGGTTATAGCAGATAATGCATGTTGATAAGGTAAGGAGGTCAGGGTAGTGATTTAAGAACTGACCAGCTGCTACGATGATGCACTGATGTAATGATGGGAATGAGTCAGCAAGGTTTTTGGCTGTTATCCCTTTAAGAGCCTGTATAATAAGAAGAGACCCAGTTAGGGTGTCTCTCTCTCACCATGTGTTTTTTTTTTTTAATTTGATTTATATGCCGCCCTTCTCCGGAGACTCAGGGTGGCTTACAATGCGTTAAGCAATAGCCTTCATACTTTTGTATATTTATATTTGTACAAAGTCAGCTTATTGCCCCCAACAAACTGGGTCCTCAATTTACCCACCTTATAAAGGATGGAAGGCTGAGTCGACCTTGAGCCTGCCTGGGATTGAACTCGCCAGTAATTGCAGCAGCTGGATCTTAAATGCTGCCTTTGTAGGAGGCATTACTCCCCTACGCTACTCAGGCTCCCTGTTCTTCTCTGCTGTAATTTACTGATTGTTTGACTTCTGCCTATATTATGTGTACATGTACCCTGTTTCCCCCAAAATAAGAAATCCCCTGATAATAAGCCCAATCGGGCTTTTGAGCTCATGGCAATAAGGCCAAGCACTTATTTCAGGGTTCAAAAAAATATAAGACAGGGTCTTATTTTCAGGGAAACACAGTATTATATATTCTTTTGTAGATAAAACTGCTAATCCTTACAAACCTCTGTTTGCTGTTATTGCTCCTGGGTTATCTCAGGTAGTAAAGCTGTGTGCACTCTGACAAAGGATAATGAAGTAATGTGAGTGGCATTTTAGAAACAAAGGTTTACTCATTTGGACAAAGACAATATATTTTTAATGGCCTTGCTTTCCAGTGCCATCCTTGTCCCTTAGAGTCATTATCAACATGTTCCTAAATAAGAGGACAGTTCATTTTCTCTAGGAATTCAGATTTCAGGGAGAGAGTGTTTCACTTGCCTTGATTTATTTAGTGCCAAAGAACTATATGTGGAAACCAGAGAACACATCTGGCTTCTTCTAATGGACATGTGTATCTCTGGCCTTTAGAGATTACAGGAGAATTTATCAACTATCCAGGAATTCTTGAAAAACCCAACTTAAAATGTTACAGGCTTTCCTCTGAAAAGTTTTTTTCAGATTAGGATCCCGTGAGTATCATGATGAGTATTCATGAAGACAGCAAGATTTATATTTTTAAATTCAGAAATGCAAGTATTGAGGATTCTTATGTCGTTCACTTCAAAAAAGAAGGAAGTTCAATCTAACATTAAAGAGACATCCTAGACCCATGATGGCAAACCTATGGCACACATACCACAGGTGGCACACACAGCGGTATCAGAGGGCACGCGAGCTCAGCTCCAGCAAGCATACGCGCACTTTCCAGCTGATTTTCAGGCTTTCTGGGCCCACTGGAAGTAAGGAAACAGGCTGTTTCCTGCCTCCAGAGGGCCTCAGGGGGTAGTGAGGAAGGCCTGTTTTTCTCTCTCCTCAGGCTCCAGAGTCTTTCTAGGAGCTTGAGGAGGGTGAAAATGGCCTTCCTCACCCACCCACCCACCCCTCAGAGGCCCTCTGGAGGCAGGAAATGGGCCATCTGTCAACTGCCGGTCCAACTTCGGTAGGCCAAAAATGCGAGGCACAGAGACCAAAAACACAAGGCACGGAGGCAGCGATGGTCTGTGGCAATCCCTGCAGCCTGGAACAGCTGATTGGGAGTATTCTGGGAGGCCAATCCACCCGCCAATCAGCTGATTGTGCTGAATCAGGCTGTGTTAATGTTCTGAAGCTGAAAACGGAGGCATGGAGATAGGGCTGTGCTGTGGTGATCCCCGCAGCCTGGAACAAGTCTCCAACAGTTTGTGGAGGCCAAAAATGGCTGAAGGGTGGGGGCTGGCGGGTGGGCACGCGTACATTCGGTGTATAAGACACACTCAAATTTTCACCCTCTTTTAGGGGGGAAAAGTACGTCTTATACTCCAAAAAGTACAGTAAGTCTATTGCTAATATGGTGCTTTTCTGTGAAAGATATAAGAATGCTTGGCCAGTTAATAATACTCATGTTTTTCATGACATTCTTCTTCCCAGCTGTTCTTCTTGACCTGGGCTTCTATGAATACAGTGGATTTTACCTTTTATTATCCCATTCAGTGGGATAATGTTTCCTTTGATGTAGGAAAAAAGTCCTAGATCTTTTTTCCTACCTCATTTTTTCTGTTTAAGATGGAAAGCTTAAGAAGATAACGCAGAATATATTATCCATGAGACATGCACACACTTTCAAAATCATCCCCAAAATTCCTTTGGGAGTCACATAAGCACAGCACTTTTCCACTGTTTTGCTGCTGGACTTCTTTCCACGCAGACCTGAAAAAAAAGATAACACTGCAACTTTTCTTCCAGCTTGTGTGAAAGCCTAAAAAGAAATGGTCTGTTTTAATGAAAGGCAGAGGGGACCTGCATTTGCACTGCACCAATTACCATATTTTTCAATTACCTTTTTTCCCCAAAAAAGAGGGAGAAAATCTAGGTGCGTCTTATACTCTGAATGTAGCCCACCCAGTTTCTCAAACGGCAGTTTCAGAGGCTGAAAAAAGCATCAGAAAAGCTTCAGAAAAGAAGCACCCAAACAGCTTCAGAAAAAAAGCCCCAGAAACTAATCTTCAGAAAAGAAGCCTCCCAACAGAGCTTCAGAGGCTTTTTTTTTTCTAAAACTGTTTTGGAGGCTTTCCGAGGCAGAAAAAAAAGTTTTTTCTGAAACAGAGTTTCAGAAGTTTCAGAGGTAGGGAAAAAAAGCAAAAAAAAAAAGTGAGGCACAGAGCTCACAACCAAGGAACCTGTTGCTAAAATTCACCTCTGGGAACAGCTGATTGGGGCTTTTCCAGGAGGCCAATCCACCTGCCAATCAGCTTTTTTCTTATTTTCCTCCCCAAAAGCTAAGATTATACTCCGGTGAGCCTTATACGCCGAAAAATACGGTACATTTCTGGAATCCTTTTTGAAGTGTTGTGCAGCAGTCCAATAAACACTGCTAGACATCTAACCTATAATAGGACTGTAAAGTGGGGTAGAATTAAAGGTTAGGAAAAGGCCTCCTTTCCTCAGGATAAGCAGCAGTTCCCCTCTCATGGCTGGGATGTCTTCCTTTGGCCTCCATGAGTGGAAATCAATATCCCTTTACGTTTGAAATCCTGTGTAACACTGGTGTAACTTTTATTCCTGTAAAAAGTGATTCTGAAGGAACAGAAATATGCATGTCGCAAACATTGTAAAGGCTTTGGGAAGGCATTGTGTTTAATTCTCTGTGAAAATTCTGATAATTCTGTTGGAATGATGATGTCAAAGAGCTGCACTGTTGTATCATTAAACCAGGGGTGAAATTCAGCCGGTTGTATCTGGCTCAGGCAAACGGGTAACGGTGGCTGTGGAAGGCTCTGCCCATCCGCCCGAAAGTCATGATGTTGCTTTTTTTGCGATGATTTTAAGCCTTTGTGCTTGCACGGTGCACACACATTTGTGAACCGGTAGGGAAGGTAAGTGAATTTCACCCCTGCATTAAACTGTCTTCTGACGATGTCAAAAGGCTGGCCTAGAATTGCCAGTGATTTGATCTCATGGGGTTCTGACTGAATGAATTTGCTAGTCAAGGAAGAGACACAAGATTGGTTCATTTTACAATATATTAACCAACACTTCAGTTAGAAAAAACAGGGATGCACTTGAAATACTCTATATCTGATAAATAGGCACATGACCAAATATTATATTAAAATTGAGCCTAAATTCTCAATGCCTATCTTGGTAGCAGTATTAAAGTGATTTGCTTTGTAGTATAAGTTGGGGTTTTTTCTCCCAACTTTCCAGTTAGTGTAAAGTCTTGAAATTCCCTGATCTAACCAGGCCAACCTAGAAGACCTCCGAGGTCTCTTCCAATGATATTATTCTATGTTCTAAGCAAAGTTCCAGCCAATTAGCGCTCCTAACAAGACTGAAAAAGTAATGGGGAAAAAGTTTTTGAACGATTTTGTTTTTCAGTTGGAGTAGCCCCGTTCTGATTTGGTTCAAACAACTCCTCCTGTAGGGTTTTGGTTGTTTTTTTTTTGTTTTTGTTTTTTTTTGTTTTTTGCTAGACAAAGTTGAAATATTGCCCTTGCCTCATCTCTGCTATCTGTTCATTTAAAAGTGCAAGGAGGATATAAAAAGAAACTTTTGTAATACAACCTTTAAAAATATCTAGGGGAAACTTGGCAAGCCAAAGATTCTGTAAATGGTTTATCTCCCCTGATAAAAAAATTAAGTGGCTTCAAATATTCTGAAGTTTCTCCATTATAACCTATGAAGACATTTTTTTTACAACTCGTCCCGAAGCAGCTTGAACCTTCAATTATAAACTCAGATTGAATTATACCCGAATCCCACATCCCCAGTTCAAATTCTGCACCTTTCCCAATATCCATTGCCAGACAAAATTTAGCTCTCTTGCTTGCTGGCTAGCTGGAAGCTGTAGCCCTACCTCTTTCCCTCCCAAGCATCTTTGCATGCTATCTATTTTAGCATTAAGCTATATAATAGGCAAGGGACGCAGTGGCTCAGTAGCTAAAACACTGAGCTTGTCGATCAGAAGGTAGGCAGTTCAGCGGTTTGAATCCCTAGTGCCATGTAATGGAGTGAGTTCCCGTTACTTGTCCCAGCTTCTGCCAACCTAGCAGTTCAAAAGCATGTAAAAAATGCAAGTAGAAAAATAGGGACCACTTTGGTGAGAAGGTAACAGTGCTCTTCAGCTTAGAAATAGAGATGAGCATCTCCCCTAGAACCAGAAATGACTAACACATGTGCTGGGGATCCTTTACCTTTTATATAATTGGCATCCACCTGTCATATAGTTTAATGCTAAGTTAGCCACCAGGAATCTTACAAAATTGGCCACAGTGTTGGCATACAATGGCAACACTGCCATTAGAGACAAGACTTGCATTTGGCCCAGACTCTACATCAAATATATCTGTGGGAAAATAGTACGTTTAAGGAAATGTCTAACTCACACTGAGAGGAAAAAAAAAAGACAGTGAACTTGCCAGGATTACAATAATATTTCTCATTCAAGGAAGAAGATGATTGATATGATTGATGATGAGGACTGTAAATAATGTATTCAGTGAATAAATTCAGTGAGATTTTTATTTTTTACTTTACACTCCTTAATTTATATTCTAAATAAGTACAACTTGGAAAAAAAAGACATTTTTCCTTCCCTGTTTTTTGAGCAATAAGATTGACTTTTCTCTCTCTACATCAGAAGTTTTCAACTTTGGCAACTGTGCAGGCTGGGAAATTTTGGGAGTTGAATTCCTCACATCTTAAAGTTGTCAAAAATTGAGAAACACAGCTCTAAGGAAATGAAAATGTATGGCACTCCATTACACTCCATTAACCAAGGAAAATATATTTGCTTTTATATCTGATTAAGCTGTAGACTATATTTTTACTACATCATTAATTTCCTGTGAGAATACAGCCCCCTGAACAATTCACTGAAAGATCCAGTTGCATACTTTATTCTTGGTGCTTTTTCAAATTTCTTTAAGGGGATAGGTCCATATGCACACATTTCTCCCAGTAAAGGAAGCATTGAATTCACTGGAATCCATGAATAAATAAACATACATAGTATTATATAAGAGAGGAAAAGAAGGCACTTACCATATTTTTCAGAGTATAAGATGCATCTTTTCCCCCCTAAAAGGGGGTGAAAATTTAGGTGTGTTTTATACACTGAATGTACCCCCGCCCACCCACTGGCCCCCAACCTTTGGCCTCTGCCTCCCAGCAGTTACCTCCTTGCAGCAAGCAACAAGAAGAAACAGCTCCTTTCAGCGTCAGCACAGGCTAATTAGCACAAGTTGATTGGATCGGCCTCCCGACTCTCAGCTGTTTTGCGAGGGTCTCTGCTGCTTGCTGCAAGGAGGTAAATTGCTGGAGCAGATTTTTTTTCCCTTGTGCTAATCAAGCTATGGTGAAAACAAAGATGAAAGTAAAGCAGGCTGTTTGCAGTTTGCTGCAACAAGGCAAAATTGCTGGGAGGCAGAGGCAGATTTCTTTTTCTTGCTTTCCTCACCAAAAAAGGTAGGTGCGTCTTATAGTCCGGTGCATCTTATACTCCGAAAAATACAGTAGGTTAGTGTGTATTTTTTTCAGTGGTCAATGTAAATGCAGGTGTTCTTTATGGGTAAACGAGCTTTTGATGTATTTTTGGCTGGAGTCTGGGCACTATTTTCATTCAGAGGCCATATTTCAAATCCAGGGGTGGTATTCACTTACTTTCCCTTCCAGTTTGCAAATGTGAGTGTGCGCATGTCCACACATGCGCCCGGCCTTCAGTGCATGTGCTTTGCTGGCGCACATGCTTTCCGAGCATTCGCCCGGCCTCAAAAACATGCCTAAATAGGATGGCATAGATGGGATGGGAGGTCCACCCACGATATCTGCTACCAGTTCAGACGAACTGGTCCAAACCGGCTTATTACCATCTCTGTTCAAATCCCACAATGGCTTCCTAACATGGTCTTGTGCCTTGAGGCTAACCATGACCAATACTGAAAGTGGATTGCATCTTCTACCAAATAAAGTATTTCCCCTCCACCCCTGGGCTTAAGACTCTTGATTTTTAATTAATGACTTTGTCTCATCTTGGAACAAAACCTTGGATGAGAAACTGAAATGCTACTGTTTCTTACCTGATACAATCCTGATAATATAATATGAGCATTTAGTGTCAGCCCTTAAACAATATTTGAAAGTCCAGTCAAACCTGGCTGCCCTATCCACAGAGATGCTTTTAGGAGCTCCCTCACCATTTTTAGGCCAGCTAGATATTTAAACCAAAAAAATGTAGACATTAGAGCAGTGAAGATGAGTTTCCTGGGTCCCAATAGATACCATTATTTAGATTGAAGGGACCTGAAGCCTGCAGACTCTGTTCAACCTTGCTAATGGTCCGAAACTATTGAAGATGGATGGACCTTCAGATAAGCCAGCCTCATGGCATGAAGAGTTTTATATAGATGATAACCACACCTTGAATTGCACCCAGATGCCAACTAGCAATCTCAGCTGCTCATGAAACAGTGGTGCCAAGTGGGCATATCATTGTCAGCCCTGGTGCATCCTGCGACTTGGGGCTGCCACTCCGGTAGGGTGGCGGAGAGCATGGCAACAGCGACCTGCCTCTCCGATCTATCCACCTTGCCACCAGCCCAGCTACCGCTTCAGCGATCTGGCCGACCTGTCCGCCCAGCATCGGGCCCGCTGATGTCACACCAAGCCAGCTGAGAGGCGCAAACCAACTGAGAGGTGCTTTTGCTTTGGAGTGCCTGGATGGGAGGCAGACGCCTCTGGATGATGTCACTGGGCTCACCACGGCTTCCCCTGATCAGTTGAGAGGCACTATCACTGCAGTGAGCCCGGTTGAGAAGCAAGCGCCTTGGGATGGCCTACATGACTCGAGCATGCCCAAGGCTGCGTGGGAACAACTGGGAGCCAGAGTGGAGGTGTGGGCTCTGATTAGCCTAACTGCTCCTTGGCTATCAGAAACATGGAACTTGGGATCGCGTGTGGGGATGTGGCTGGACTGACTATGTTACTTTGATGCTTTATTGCGTGGGCAGATTGCCAGGAATATATGTGGGGGTGAGGCTGGGCTAAGTGAGTAATGAGGGGATTGGAGCTGGGTTGATTGCTAAATGGGTTTGATAGGTTTATTAGATGGTGGGGAGCCAGGAGCAGTAGCTCCAACAATATTCTCCTTTCATTGATTGTGGTTGTCAGTAAGTGCCGGGGTGGATAAACAAGGTTCTAACCATTTTCTATGTGTGGACTCCTTCATTTCATATTGGAACCTGACAATCATGGTATATTGTCCATGCTATTGCATTCTGTTCCAGCCGTAGCTTCCAAGTGAGCCTTGGTAGCGCAGCAGCTTAAAGTGGTGTTAAAGTGACCCCTGCCTGCAATTACTGCAAGTTCGAATCTCACCAGGCTCAAGGTTGACTCAGCCTTCCATCCTTTCAAGGTAGGTAAAATGAGGGCCCAGATTGTGGGGGCAATAAGCTGACTTTGTATAAAAAAGAACACTGCTTAGGGGGCGCTGAAAGCCCTACTAAGCAGGTATATACAAAAGTATGAAGGCTATTGCTTAACGCATTGTAAGCCTCCCTGAGTCTCCGGAGAAGGGCGGCATATAAATTAATTTTTTAAAAAAGGGGTCTTCAAGGACAGCCTTGTCTACAGCACTTTGCAATAGTCCAGGTGAGGTGATTCGTGGACAGGTGAATGGCTAAATACACTATAAGTTCACAAATGGATAGAACTGACACACTAGAAACATCTGTACAATGTCCCTCCTGGCCACAGCTGCCATCCAAGCACTAGTGATTCTGTGAAGGGTCTAATGGACAACTGGAATGGAAACCTGTTAGGGAAATTATCTTAATCACTTCTAAGTGCCCTCTTTCACCTACTTCAGAAATAATCCAGGCTGTTTGAATGATATGTAGGAGCTGAAGCAGCAAGGGAAGACTCAACTAATGTGTTTTCCCTGAAAATAAGACATCCCCTGATAATAAGCCCTCCCTGAAAATATTTAAACGCATGCAAAGCTGGTCCCCACCATTTCCTCTGGTTAAGGTTAAGGAGACAGAACTGGAAATCAGGTAAGACAGCAAGAGGAGCCCCATCTTGCTCCACACGCCCCAAAATAATAAGATCTCCCCGAAAATAAGGCCAAGCGCTTATTTCAGGGTTCAAAAAATATAAAACAGATTCTTATTTTCAGGGAAACACGGTAGCATCAAATAAGACATGGTAGCATCTAATAAGACACTTGGCCTAGAAGACCTCCAAGGTCCTTTGCAACCCTGTTAATCCATGTTTTAAGTGCTTGAGAGTTTATGCTATGGCAATGCATAGAGTTAAAAAAAACCATTTTATTATGCAGTTATCTATATTCACAGCTCATGATTGAATGAGCTTTTTTTAGACTGTGAATTGGCTAGTTCAGCTTATTCCCTTGTCTCCCCCTCTCGGAGTTTGATTTGTAACATCTCTCACATTTGGGCCAATCTGTATGACATAATTGATGCAGTCAATTATGGGATGTTAGTGTGGTTAGACTTGATCAATTTCAATCTGTGGTACCCAAGGAAGTCCATAGGCTGCTTGGAGCAGCATTTAACTAATTGTCCTCTTGATGTTTTCAACTTGGCTTGTAAATTTCTAGCAATAAGGCAAAATTCTTGATACTCTGTGTGATACTTGTATTTTAATCTTGTTACGGTGTATAGACTGTGACCCACAAGCAGTTATATGGATTTGGCACACTAGAAGTGCTCCATTGAGGGAAGGGTTGCCTTCGTGTTCAAGAAACCTCATTGGATGTTTGAACACAAGGCAATAATAAGCAGATTGTGACTAAGCTGCATAATGGGATCAAGATGACTTCTGAGTTGCTGCCAGTCCAAAACAGTCTGTTGTTTTAGTTGAATGATAGTACAAAGTTAACTGGGCACTTCCTTACTGTATTAGCAAGCAACTAGAAAGCAAAAACAGAGAGTGGGAGGGGTAAGGAAACAGGCAGAATGGAAAACCTACAAAGAAAGAGAAAAAAAAGGAGATGATTGAGATATGTTAAAAAAAAAAGACAAACAATGGCTGACCAATGGCACTCAGTGTGTAGTCCTTAATGGAAATACATCTACATGGTGTCAGGGTTCCAAGTAACACCCCCAATGAAAGAAGGCTGGCAATTCCTCAAAGTTTGATTTTATTAGAGATGTCATATTGGCACATCTGGGAAAACCCAAATCTAAAAGTTCCTGGGTTTTCCCCACCCAAAAGAAAGGCAAAGACCCGTCCCCTGCACCCACATGACCATCACATGGTCCAATCAATCCACCATCCCAACTGGAGACAACCCCCGGTCACTCCTATCCAGGTGCAGGCTGAATGTCCTTGACTCCCAGAGAAAATAATGTTGTTATGACTATATACCTTCACCAAACCCCTCCCGTTTTCCCAGGTACTAAATGTGGCAGCCAAAGAAAAAGATGGCTTCTAGGGCTGACACATAGAGGGAAGTAAGCAGTGCACTACCTCAAGGTTCTGTTTAGGTTCTTCAACATCTTCACAAACAATTTAGATGAGGGAATAGAAGGGAAACTCATTTACTTTGCAGATGATACCAAGCTAGGGGGAATAGTTAACACTTTGGAAGACAAACTCAAGATTCAAAAGGATATTAGCAGACTTCAACACTGGGCCCTATATCCAACAGAATGTATTAAGTGATGAGAAGGTCCTAGATTTAGGCAACAAAAAAGAAATACACAGATATAGAATAGGTGGTACATGGCTCAACAATAGTAACTGTGAGAGGGATCTGGGTGTCCTAGTGGACCGCTACTTAATTATGAGGCAGCATGGTGTTGCAGCTGCCAAAAACACCAATGCAGTCCTATGCTGTATCAATAAATGGATAGTATCAATATCACAGGAAGTGATAGTACTGCTTTACACTGCGCTGGTGAGACTATACTTGCAATACTGTGTCCAGTTCTTGTCACCACAATATAAAAAACGTGCTGAGACCCTAGAAAAGAGTACAGAGAAGAGCAACAAAGATCATAAGGGGTCTGGAGGCTAAACAATGTGATGAATGGTTGAGAGAACTAGGTGGAGGATGAGGGTGGAAATTGGTTCTCCAAGCTTGTGGGTTGGTTTCCAAACGTTTCATTACCTGGCTAAGTAACATCAGCAGCAGAGTTTAGCGAATGCCAGTGTTGGTCTTCTTCTGCTTGTAAGGGCTCTGTATGGTCAGTAGGTCTTGTGATGGAGAGGTCACATCAAGTGAGGAACTTGTGATGGGTCAGGTCACATCAAATGAGGATCTTGTGATGGGGAGGTCACATCAGATGAGGGACTTGTGATGGGTCAGGTGTGGGTCACATCAAATGAAGATTTTGTGATGGGGAGGTCACATCAGATGAGGGTCATGCCAAGTGGTGATCTTGTGATGGGTTTTGTCATGTGTCAGATGAGGATCACATCAGGTGAGGATTTTGTGATGGGTCTTGTGATGTGGTGGTCACGTCAGTAAGGGTCGTGTTAGGTCAGGTCTTGTCATGGGTCAGGTGTGGGTCATGTCTAATGTTGGGAAGGAAGGAAGGAAGGAAGGAAGGAAGGAAGGAAGGAAGGAAGGAAGGAAGGAAGGAAGGAAGGAAGGAAGGAAGGAAGGAAGGAAGGAAAATCAGAGAAGGGAAGGAAAAAAGAGACTAGGTTGCATGATAGCAGTTTTCCAGTACTTGAGGGGCTCTCACGGAGAAGAAGGGGTTGACCTACTTTGCAAACCACCTGAGGGCAAATCAAGAAGTAATGGGTGGGAGATCATTAATGAGAGATCCAACCTAGAACCTAAGAAGAGATTTCCTGACAGTGAAAAACAATTAATCAGTGTAACAACTTGACTGGGGAAGTTATAGGTGCTCCATCACTGGAGGTTGTCAAGAAGAGATTGGACAACTGTTTGTCTGGAATGGCGCAAGATTGCCTGCTCAAACAGGGAGATTGACAAGGCCCCTTTCAAGCCTGTTGTTCTATGTTTAATGGGAGTCCTTCTGGCACTCATTCTATAACTAAGCACGAGAGTGGAGTTTCTGGTGATGTACTTTTATTATGGTTTGTCCTCTAGCCAGCCAGATGTTCAGACTGGATTTGGCATTTTTACCCATGTACCTTAATACCTTGTCACAATGATTAAGTCAGGAAATTACCATATTTTTCAGAGTATAAGATGCACCTTTTTCCCCCCTAAAAGAGGCTGAAAATTTGGGTGCGTCTTATACTCTGAATGTAACCCCACACGGTGCCCAAAATGGCTACCCAGAACAGCTGCTGCCTTCTCTTACCCCTTCCGCGCTTTGCCTGCTTTACTCATTGGAGCTCCCTCTTTTTTTTAAAATTTAATTTATATGCCGCCCTTCTCCGGAGACTCAGGGCAACTTACAATGCGTTAAACAATAGCCTTCATACTTTTGTATATACCTGCTTAGTAGGGCTTTTGCCCCCCCTCCTCTAAGCGGTGTTCTTTTTTGATACAAAGTCAGCTTATTGTCCTTGAAAGGATGGAAGGCTGAATCAACCTTGAGCCTGGTGAGATTCGAACTTGCAGTAATTGCAGGCAGTTGGTGTCACTTTAACACCACTTAAGCTGCTGCGCCACCAAGGCCCTCTGTGGATCAGCTGTGCTTTTGAAGCTGTTTTTCAGCCCCAACACAAGCGAAGCGATCTTCTGTACTTTGCTTTTTATACATTGAATGTAGCCCCGCCCACACACTGCCCCCCCACCCTTTGACCTCTGCCTCCCAGCAATTTACCTCCTTACAGCAAGCAGCAAAAAGAAACAACCCATTTCCGCTTCAGCACAGCCTAATTAGCACAAGTCGATTGTCCCTTGGATTGGCCTCCCGACTCTCAGCTGTTTCAGGCTGCAGGGACTGCCATTGCCTATTGCTGTGCAGGCCTCTGATGCTTGCTGCAAGGAGGTAAATTGCTGGGAGCACATTTTTTTTTCTTGTGCTAATCAAGCTATGCTGAAAACAAAAAATGGAAGTAAAGCAGGCTATTTGCTGTTTGCTGCAATGAGGCAAAATTGCTGGGAGGCAGGCAGATTTCTTTTTCCTGTTTTCCTCACCAAAAAAGGTAAGTGCGCCTTAGAGTCCGGAGTGTCTTATACTCCGAAAAATATGGTAGTTAGCACAACGCAAAGGCTCAAAAAAAGATGAATGAGGAGGAGACACTTCTATCCGTGTCTTCTATTAATGTAGGTGTCAAGGTTCCAAGTAACATCCCCAATGAAAGAAGTTTTGTAGTGTTATAGTGTTGACACCAACAAAGAATGGAATATCCTTTCCCAAAGTTGTAAAAATCAAAACAGCTGCCTGTCATGTTTTTCTAGCAAATGTTCAGTCACTGGATTGTATTTTTCAAGCAAATTTTGGGGATATAAAAAAAGAGAGGCATGACAATAAATAAATACAATTTGGGAAGCAGAAAGATATTCCCTTAGATTTTTCTTCATCACCCGCCCGCCACCCCCACCCACTTCAACCTTCCTTCTCTAGTTTTTTAGCATTTAAGTGATCTTTCTACAGGCATTTCAGAGGAGGAGAAACAGATTACTTATCATGGGCTTCCCCCCCCCCCCCAGCCTTTTAGAAATGTCCACTACAGTTTGTAGCAGTGTTTGTCAACCTTGGTAACTTTAAAAATTTGTCAAATACTTTTGTGCCTTATATGATTCTTGCATTTTAATCTTGTTACAGTGTATAGTATGCAAGCCACTCACAAGGTATATGGATCTGGAATACAATCAGTGGTGGGATTCAAGTAATTTAACAACCGGTTCTCTGCCCTAATGATTTCTTCCAACAACCAGTTTGCCAAACTGCTCAGAAAGTTAACAACCGGTTCTCCTGAAGTGGTGCGAACTGGCTGAATCCCAACACTGCATACAATCCTCGGTAAATAAATAATTGCATGCTAATTCATTACGTTTTCTATCACATTTTGTTATAACAAACCAGAGAAGGTCACCAAAAAAGGGGGTTTCTATATCAAATATCTTTGCCCACTCCTTGTCCCTAGGCTATAGATCTGCAGAAAGCCATTTCCTTATTGCTTATCTTCTGAAACTGTGCTGCAAACCTTTTGAGCTAAAGAACAGAGGAAAAAAACTTAAAAGTATCCTCTACGTCTTTCGTGTATCCCCAAAATACGTCAAAACTGTTGTCCTTGGTGGTACTTTTAATGTAGTAGAAGAAAGATGATGATAAAATACATGAGCAATGTACTGATTTTCATTTTAACAAAAGTTAATTTTTGTTCTGGTCCATTTTGACTCCACTCATCTGTCTCTCAATTGCCAAGACACTCCTTGGTCCAGAAATGTTGCCTACCCTTGCTTTCAACCACTAATATTCGTCCCTGAAGCGAGAACATTTTCCTAATGAATCCTCAGTATTCCGTTTAAAATAAAACCAAAAACTGGACAGTATTAACTGCCAATTCCAGGCAACAAAACAAGCAGCTGTCTACTTCAATCACCCATGAATTATCAGGCAACACAAGTGACAACAGTGTACAGTCACAACGGTGTAGAGTGAAGGCCATGTGGCGAGCAAACTGCCTGGGACGCTCTTACTCCCTTTCCAGATGGTGTTTCCATCTGTTGAGAGCAAACCAGCATCTCAACCAAAGAAAGAAAAATGGTACAGTGCTATCTGCAAAAATGTATTTCCATGCCGCTAATGACTCTTTAAGGGGACGTGGTGGCTCAGTGGCTAAGACGCTGAGCTTATCGATTGAAAGGTCGACAGTTCAGCGGTTCGAATCCCTACTGCCGCATAATGGGATGAGCTCCCGTGACTTGTCCCAGCTTCTGCCAACCTAGCAGTTCGAAAGCACGTAAAAAATGCAAGTAGAAAAATAGGGACCACCTTTGGTGGGAAGGTAACAGCGTTCCTTGCGCCTTTGGTGTTTAGTCATGCCGGCCACATGACCATGGAGATGTCTTCAGACAGCGCTGGCTCTTCATCTTAGAAACGGAGATGAGCACCGCCCCCTAGAGTCGGGAACGACTAGCACATATGTGCGTGGCGAACCTTTACTCTTTGCATAGTACTCTGAGAAAGCTTCATGTGATTCTTTCAAGCTGTAAGGTCCCAGAAGTTTCCCTGAGCCACTGAGATGCCAAAGAGGGTAGACTCAAAACGAGGCTTGCAAAAAATAACAGTTTTTTATTCTTTGGCCAAACCAGAAAGGTTGGGTGACAAAACTATATCCAAAACATACAGACAAAATGCATGTAAGGAATAGCCACAGCCCTGTGAGAGTGGCTCAGATATTACCGTATTTTTCAGAGTATACTTTTTTCCCTCCTAAAAGAGGCTGAAAATTTGGGTGTGTCTTATACTCCGAATGTAACCCCACGCGGTGCCCAAAATGGAAACCCGGAACAGCTGCTGCCTTCTCTTACCCCTTCCGCGCTTTGCCTGCTTTAGTCATTGGAGCTCCCTCTGAGGATCAGCTGTGCTTTTGAAGCTGTTTTTCAGCCCCAACGCAAGCGAAGCGATCTTCTGTACTTTGCTTGCTTTTCTTTTCTTTTTCTTTTTTTAAATATTTTTTTTTCTTTAAAAATAAACACAAAACATAAATTTCCATTTTACAACAGTTTCATATTGGTCTTCTTTTAAAGCTCACATTTTTCCCCTCCTCGTCTTTACATATATTTATATTTGTGGTTCCCTTGCTCCTTATTTATGTATATATTCCTTTATCTGTTATACATATTATTGTATCTATATATTACTTTACATATATTGTCTGTTTAGTGGCATATTAGGAATCCTTCTTACTTGCTGTTCCTGACCTCCAGCCATTTATACCATTTATTCCACATTAAATAATATTCCATTTCATCTTTTTCCTTTATCTCTTTCGTCAATTTGTCCCTTTCTGCGCAATCCAAGATTTTCCTTATCACCTCTTCCTCTTTTGGTACAGTGTTGCTTTTCCAATTCTGTGCATATGTTATCCTGGCTGCCATTATAATATGTAAAATTAAATATTATATTTCTTTGGTTGCTTGCTTTTCTTTTTTTTCTTTTTTTTAATTGAAAAAGTTTTACAAATACAAATTTTCCATCCCCACACCCCCCCCCCCAATTTCCCCCCCTACCCCCCTCCCCTCCCATCCCACCCTTGGCTTCCCTTGCAAAAAATATTATTCTTATACAGTCTACAAATATTAAACAAAAGAAAAGGTGAAATCCAAATAAGGTAACATATCAGACATTTCTCTCATCTAATCTACCCCCTGTCAATAGTAAAATTTTCCTAAATAACATCCCAATAGTAATAGTAATTATCTGCGTTTATCAATCCCCCTTATTACATGATAAAATCCAAAACATAATTTCCCCAATTACTCATCCCCAAATATAAACTATTCCCTAGATAACATATTCTACATAACATTCTATATCAATATATCAATCTCTATTCCAAACCTTAATTACCTCCAGTTACTTTACCTCCTATATGCTATAACTCTCAACACAACATAATCTTCTTCAACTAAATGCTAACTGATACTTCTTTGTTTGATATTTATTCTGCACATAATCTATCCATTTCTTCCATTCCCAAACAAAAGTTTCTTGGATCCTATCTTTTAAATACGCTGAAATAGGTTGCTTGCTTTTCTAATTGCTGTTCCCTCCGACAATCAGCTGTGCTTTAGAAGCACAACCCCAACCAGCTCCAACTTTAAAACCAGTAAGCGAACTAATGTGCTGGGACTAGCCAGATGATTACCTGGGAGGCAGAATTCCCCCTCCTCCCTATTCTCCTCCCCAAAAACTAAGGTGCATCTTATACTTCGGTAAAATACGGTATATACATTTTACGCCTATAGAAACAAAGTTTACCCAATCAGAGACAAAGGTTTGTTACCTGTGTGACCTTTAAAGTGTTCTTTGTTCAGGCCCCTGTCTCTACCTTATCTATGGAGCATTCCTATAGCCTTGTGTAGGGGCGCTTTCCCCAATGGCCAAGTTTTCAGCAGAATGCTTTCAGGATTCAGAATTTATGAGGCAGGAAAACTCCCTACTCTGGTTCCTTTATCTATGGGGCCTGATATTCCTGGGTAACAGTTTCTTCTATATTTTCAAGGATGTGCCTAGCTTTTGAAGCCAAGAAGAGAAGCGAGACACAGAAGTGAGTTAACAAACTTTGCACTACAATAAGCTAGAATTAGTTCCTAACAACTAATTTCTGACAGTACAGTAATATAAGCAGAAGGCAATAACAAAGCTTAATTCCTAATAAATGATTTCTAGCAGTATATCGTATCAGAAGCAAACAGCAAATATTGGTTTGATCAGTATGCTCCTTCAAAGCTATGGAGGAGGTAGTTTATTAATACTTGGTCACACTAATGGAAGCCATCAAACACATCACTCTACAGAGGAAATACACCAGTGGTGAAATCTGAACCGGTTTACTATCGGTTTGCTGGCTGTGCATGTGCACGCCCATTATCTTTTCCCTGCCACGCCCACAAAGCCACGCCCATAGAACCAGTAGTAAAAAAAAATTTGAATTCCATCACTGGTGGAGGGATAGGAGAAATGAAACACTGATGTCGAAAGGGAGAGCCATCTTCTCTGGCAAGCAAGGTACTCTAAATTACCCAAGATGTGACATTTGTTTCCAAAAGATGATATGAAGATTAGTAACCTACCAACACCAACTGTCCTCTGGAACAGTTATTGTGAAAAGTATTAGTGAAAAAATTATATACTGAGTTGCTTTGGCCCTTAGGAACTACTGTATGTCTAGGAGCAACATGCTAGCTTAATTAATTGGGTATAAAATGCTAGAGATTGAAGGGTTTCAAAAGTCAAATGAAAATCTTTTACAATTCAGAAGGGACAGAATCTAGCCAAAACTTGCAGATTAATCTTCTGTGGTTTGCTGCCAAAGTGAGCAATGGCAACTACCGGTTTCATTTGGTTTTAATAAGGATAAAAATGTTGTGGCTCCGTTGCCTGAGCCTGTGTCATCAGCAGATGCAGACTCTGAGAGTGAGGGAGAGGAGTTGGCAAGGCCTCCCTCTCCAGGATCTTCCTCTCTGGCAATGCCTCCGGAGGACACCGAAGGGCAAGAGATAGGCCCACAGCCAAGCACGTCCCCGCAGCCACAGTGACGAAGGAGATAAGTGCTGGCTGGACCCTCGTCAGCATCGCAGAGATAAGCGTGCACAGCAAAAGGAAAGGCGTGCCCGTCATTAGCTGACTCACTGGACCACACCCCACAGGCTATAAAAGGGGGTGAGTTAGCCATTCAGACTCTGTGACGGACAAAACGAATTCCTTTGAGTCACTTTGCATCTCGGCTTCAGATTTATTCTTGGACAATTGTTATTTGTGTGTATTTCTTCTCTGTTGATAAAAGGTCTTGACAAGCAGCTGCTGCTGGGGTTGCTGCCAAGCGTCTTATCAGACTAATTGGTTGCCTGCCAGTTTATTTAACCCCCGGCTGTCTGTTTGTGTGTGTGTGTGGGAGACGGGGACAGAACAAAAAGACCCACTCGTTGCCTGTCACCGATCAGGTGGAAAGTATGAATAAGCACACAGAAATCTATAACAGTACAAAGCATGTCATTAGAACACAGAATAAGAGGGAGAAATGAGACACCCAACACAGTAAAGGAAATAGGTAAAAGGCAACCACGAGCACCATTCACATATTCAGCCCATAGTACTGCCTTTTGCAATTCTGACATATTGAGAGGTGACTTCCCAGACTGGGAAGCTTTTGGACATGTTGGCTGGGAATTCTGAGTGTTGCAGCAGCCATGGATGGACTTGGAAGGTAGAGTGCTGAGGAAAGCTGGCCTGCTAAGTTCATCAATATGGCTCTTACAGTAGTGGCCAAAATTGTGGAAACCTTTTGGGAAAAGTGTATTTTCTAAAACTAGCTAATAACACCACTTTTTTTTAATAGTTCCATAAAATTATTTATCAATGGAAAGATAATTTAATCAAGAATGTAATGTAATAACTTTGATGAAGGATATTCTATTAGAATAGCAGTGACAGTATAAAGAAGAAAAGTGAAACACGTAGAAAAAAACGAGATATACAAAAATTATCACCATAGAAAAAACGAGATATACAAAAATTATCACTTTGTCAGTTAATACTTAGTTGGGTAACCTTTAGCATGAATTGTGGCCTTACAACGTCTTCCCACGGAGTGAACCAAGTCTTTTAGTTCTGCAGTTGTTATAATGTGATTAAATGATTGCTTCTGTTAACTGCATTTTATTGCTGGGTCACTTCTGACTAACAAGTTTCTTTAGTTGGCTCCATAGATTTTCAGTTGGGTTAAGGTTTGGGTTATTCCAAGCCCATTCCAGCAGTGAAATATGATTATCTTGAAACTCACACACAAAAAAAGTGTTATTAGCCATCAAACATCAAAAAGACACTTTTCCCAAAAGGTTTCCATAATTTTGACCGTTACTGTATATACTAGGAAGTTTAGCATTATGAATCTCCAATTATGCTTATTGAATGTCAAATCTGCATTATGACATATAATGTTTGTTTGGAGAAACTTAAATATACAAAGCCATACTATGAAATGAAGATGATTTAGCAAGAAATAAAAGCCAGCAAGAGACTAGGAGTATTTGACCACCCCATATTGACCTCAATAAATGATCATTTTTATTTTATTATACTCCCATTTTCTCTCTCTTGAGGAATGGCAACAGAAAGTGTTAAGGATGACCTGACTAGTTTTGTAATGTAAATTAATATTAACAATCTGTCTGTTTTTCTGAGTAATTAAGCATTAATGACCAAAACTCAATGTTTTCATGGGAATTAATGATGGCTTTGAGATTTATGGTCTGAAGTTAAATGAAGGTCCATTAACTCTAACCATCCATTAATATCCCAGGAGAAAAAAATGGGATTATTTCTGTTCTTCTATGAGTGTTTAATAGCATTTTCTCCTTTTCTGGCTCTTCTATTTATTAGAAAACTAATTCCTATTCGGTCTGTGAGGTCCCTTAAGCAGGGGTGAAATCCAGAGGTTCTGACAGCTTCTGGAGAACCAGTAGTGGAAATTTTGAACAGTTCGGAGAACCAGCAGTGGAAATTTTGAGTAGTTTGGAGAACTGACAAATACCACGTCTGGCTGGCCCCAGAGTGGGGTGGGAATGGGGATTTTGCAGTATCCTTCCCCCCAGGAGTGGGGAGGGAATGGGGATTTTGCAGTATCCTTCCTCTGGAGTGGGGTGGGAATGGAGAGTTTGCAGTATCCTTCCCCTGCCACGCCCACCAAGCCACACCCATGCCCACCAAGACATGCCCACAGAACTGGTAGTAAAAATATTGGATTTCACCACTGCCCTTAAGGGTAAATGAAATTGAATGTCATAGCAAATACCTGGAATGTGATGCAAGTCCTTGGTTGGGCTATTAATTTTGTTCAAAATCAGAAGAACAGGAGAGTTGACAGGACCGTTGTATTCATGAGGCAGTGCCCTCAATGTTCTTGCTAAAAAGTGAATCATTTTGATAAGACTTCACTTATTCTAAAATAGGAATGCAGGATTGCAGCTCCATTCTTTTTGTTAAATGATACATGAACACGAACAGCTGATCTTCATTTCTTTCTCCAATGCCCATTCACTCCTCTCCTCTTGGGTTCATCAGCTAGAGGACTATAATCAACTGATTTGTGCAGGTAAGATTTGGAGGGGGGGGGAGGAGAACATAACTAAGGTTACCTTTACCAAAACCTTGTTGGAAGTATTTCTTTCCTATATTTAATTCCTTGCTCATTCAAATATTAGACACTGTATTGTGGTGCTCAGAAATTTTATTTAACACACAAGGCACACAATGCAGGTGGCTTCATGAAAGGGGCACAACAACCTTTAATAATCAGTTAGTGCTTGTTTAAGTCTAAAATTCTAACCTTGTAAATAAAATATAGCCAGTGGTGGGATTTAAATAATTTAACAACTGGTTCTCTGCTCTAATGACTGGCTGAGTGGGCGTGGCCATGATGGGCACGGCCAGGGAATGTGACAGGCAGCACTCGGCCTCCTGCACACCCCTGGGAGCAAAAACGGGCCATGGAGGCGCCACACACACACACACACACACACGCACCCCATTTTGGGCCTAGTAGGCCTCCCTGCCCTTAACTGGGAGCCAAATTGGGGCATGTGGGGACTTCTGGAAGGAATGGGGTGAGGAGGGGAGGGGCTAGCCAGCAATTTAACAACATATTTGGCCAAAATGGTGCGAACCGGTTGAATCCCACCACTGGGTATAGCCCAATTTCTAACTGGTACACCTTCTCTCTGTATTACCATTTCTACACCAGAAGTGTAACCATTTCATAATCATAATCATAAGTTTATTTGTCAAGCATATATAAGATAACAGGTAAAAGTATAAACATAATTTGAAAGTCATGGAATCAATCATTAACCAATCTATTGCCCTACACCTAGACACAAACAACCTGCTTTCTAACAAACAATTCAGTTTCAGAAAAAAATTTATCCTGTAATCTACAACTACTACATTGCAAAAACATATGGACTTCGCATCTAGATCAGGGCAAATCAATAGACGCAGTTTACATAGACTTCTGTAAAGCTTTTGATTCAGTGGCAAACGACAAATTACTTCTACAACTAAAATCCTATGGCATTTCTGGACTCCTACATAAATGGATAGCTGCCTTCCTGTCAAACAGACAACAAGTGGTCAAAATAGGAAGTGCTCTATCAAATTCTGTACATATTAATAGCAGTGTTCCCCAAGGCAGTGTCTTAGGTCCAACACTCTTCATACTTTACATAAATGACCTTTGTGATCATATTAAAAGCAACTGTGTTCTCTTCGCTGATGATGTTAAACTATTCAACACCCCTGACAATGCAACTACCCTTCAAAAAGACCTTGACTATGTGTCAGATTGGTCTAACAAGTGGCAACTTCAAATCTCAACCAATGTGCTCTGTCTTGCACATTGGCAAAAAAAATGAAAACATAAAATACAAATTAGATGGACATGACCTTGTAGATGACCCTCACTCTGTCAAGGACCTTGGAGTACTCATTTCTAAAGATCTAAGTGCCCGAGCCCATTGTAACAACATTGCCAAAAAGGCATTAAGAGTTGTTAACCTAATCTTGCGTAGCTTCTTCTCTGGTAATGTTGTACTACTAACTAGAGCATACAAAACATTTGCTAGACCAATTCTTGAATACAACTCATCTGTCTGGAACCCGCACTGCATATCGGACATAAATACAATCAAGAGAGTCCAGAGATATTTTACGAGAAGAGTCCTCCATTCCTCTAACTGCAATAAAACACCTTATGCCACCAGACTTCAAATTTTGGGCTTAGACAACTTAGAACTATGCCGACTTCAATCTGACCTAAGCATAGTACATAAAATTATCTGCCACAATGTACTTCCTGTCAATGACTACTTCAGCTTCAACCACAACAATACATGAGCAAATAATAGATACAAACTCAAGATAAACTGTTCCAAACTCAATTGCAGAAAATATGACTTCAGTAACAGAGTGGTCAATGCCTGGAATGCACTACCTGACTCTGTAGTTTCTTCCCCAAACCCCCAAAACCTTAACCTTAAACTGTCTATTGTTGACCTCACCCCATTCCTAAGAGGTCTGTAAGGGGCATGCATAAGTGCACCAGCGTGCCTACCGTCCCTGTCCTAATATTCCTTTTTTACTTACTCTTTTCATGTATTCAAATTATGTTTATACTTTTACCTGTTATCTTATATATGCTTGACAAAATAAACTTATGATTATGAACTGTCCAAGGAACTAAGCACTACATACACCTTGTATGCCTCCATTTATGTCATTCCCCTTTTTTCCAACTCGATGAATGTCCGTCTCATGTTCTGCAAATGCATACACTCTCCTAGCTTCAGCTGTGGCTTATATAGCCTCCTAGTCAGCAACACTTTACTGCCCGCAATCTCTCTCACATACACACTGCGCAATGCCTCCCAGCACTGGAGACCCCTCACATGTATTAGCTGACTATCTTCCAAGGCAAGGATTATGCTGGCTAATGCCTTTTCATTTTTTCTCTGATCCCCATCATCCAGGACTGCTGGTGGATTAGTAACAATCATCCACAACTGCTCCCTCTGCAGGTACATCTCCATCCCCACATTCCAGGAGAGGTAATTAGCCTCATTCAGCTGAGACACCAGGAAACCTTCTTCCATTACACCGACAGAGGCCATGCTGCCTGCTAACCATAACTTAAACCACTTACTCTGGTGCAAGCTCACACTGGGATTCTCTTCTCTCTAGGCTCACTAGTCACTCTGGCCTTCACTGTGGACTGGGCCCATAACCTGTCAGAGTTTTGCAGAGCGACTTGTATTATGAGATAAACCCAGGAGCAAAACACAGCACACAGAGCCTTTAGATAATTAACAGTGATTTATATACAGCTAAATATATACATATACGGGGTAGATACCTTATCATACAGCTACGGACACAGAGAGAGCAATGAGATACACGATGAGAGAAAGATACACCCTCTAATGGTCACCTATATATAGACACCTCTTAAAAGGGTAGCAGTCTTGTGTGGACCCCACCAGAGTCTTAAACCAGCGATGCCAAATGCTGAATCATTCCCATTGCATCAGCTTTCAGTTGCCGCTGCTTACAGCCTTCCATCAGCTTGCAGCTATTAAATCTACATTCCCTGACACCATTTCTCCTCATTCCTTCCTTATCTATGTGCTCATCTCATTTCTGTTCATCTTTCTAATAACTGGTTTCTAAGACCTTCTTGAGATCATTTGGTAAATGTTTATTTGGAAATAACCCACAGTGAAATCACTCAAGCTGTACATTTAAATCCAAATGTCCCTTATTTCATTTCTGTCCGTCCCCCCCCCCCAAATAGCAGGGGGGAAATGGATAGCTAACAACAAATTCACAGGAAGAATGGTCTCAGAAGATGACAATGGGAAACTAATTTCATCTTGCTGCCAACAAAAATACATGGACCATATCCAAGAAGTCAGTGTTTTCCACTCAGAGGAGACTTGAGTTACTGTCACTGCTGTGGCATGGCCCTGATGCAAAGCACATGAGCAGCCTTGTGCTGTCAGACAGATAGCACAACTTTAATGTTATGTTCCTACTCAGACATGTCTCCACTCTTGAGGGCAATCTTTGGAGGGACAAAACAGATGGGCTGCTGCACCAATCAATGTACACAGGCTGTCAAAAAAATCTCTGGCCTTAGTCTTTTCAGTAGGATCTCGAGGAAGATTGCTGATGTCTACAGATTCCTAGTGAATTCCATAAATAATTACAAAGATTGACAATAACACCTGAGCTCTTACCCAGTTCTATGCTGGTCCTAAGATATGAAGGCTGCAAGTTCAAGCAATATCAGAAAAGTATATTTGATTTAGCTGCAAATTTCATGTGTCTCAAGAACTCTTTGTATTCATGGTATATTAACATTGCCCCTTGTTATCATTGTTAAAATAATAAAGGAAATCTGCATTCTAGGCAATGTAAGAGATAGTGAAAGTAATGTTACCATGTTTTTCTTTGGTATTGATATTTAATTACTTGTGTAGATCCATGCAAACATGCCATTTCAATGCAAATATTTTATCACATTATATAGAATTTGAATTTGTGACTTTGAAACACTCAGACAGGTGTATTCTTAAAGCTTTAATTATTTCTGGATTTCATTATCAATTACTGGTCAATTCTTGAAGAGTCACTTACCATTAAGTGAGCATCAACTGCCATAGTAATTGGTTCCTGACTCTTAACTATGTTTTGAAGCAAGAAATCTTAAAATTAAAAGTGAAACTTTATTAAAGATAGCAATTGCACTTAGACCTATATACCTCTTCACAGTGCCTTACAAACCTCTCTATGCAGTTTACAGAGTCAGCATATTGCCCCCAACATTTTGGGTCCTCATTTTACCGATCTCGAATGGATGGAAGGCTGAGTTAACCTTGAGCCTGGTGAGATTCAAACTGCCAAATTGCAGGCATCCAGCAGTCAGCAGAAGTAGCCTGCAGTACTGCATTCTAACCACTGCGCCATTGCTGATAAGATTGTCTTTGACTTCTTATATTTAACAATCTGAAATAAATGGCTGTTTGCTTTTCATGTAAGCATCTTTACATCTTGCCAAAATGTGCAACAAAGCATATTTGGTATACAACAGCATGTTGACATGAATGTATACATTATAATTGCACAAGATTACAAAATAAGTAAATAAATAAATAAACAAATCACAAGATACAATTCTCAATGCAATTCTCTGAACATGATAATATAAAACATAATTATGACTGTCTTTATTCAAAGTACATTTTTTTTCTTTTAATACCATTTATTCTTTTCCTCCATGCCCTTTGCACAAAATTTCATGTCAGGCTTACTTAATAAAGTGAAGCTAAAGCGTTTTCACTATTTCACATGAGTTGGGTTTTCTATGACTGTTGACCAAGTATCAGCTATTCAAGATAAAGAGAGTTGAATTCCCTTCAGTCTTTTAAAGTTGTGTTTTCTAGATTAACAGTCTGAGGTAGAGGTGGTATTCATCAGGTTCTGACCAGTTCTGGAGACCCAGTAGTGGAAATTTTGAGTAGTTCGGAGAACCAGTAAATACCACCTCTGATTGGCCCCACCCCCATCTATTCTCTGCCTCCCGAGTCCCAGCTGATCAGGAAGAAATGGGGATTTTGCAGTAACCCTCCCATGGAGTTGGGTGGGAATGGAGATTTTACAGTATCCTTCCCCTGCCACACCCACCAAGCCATGCCATGCCCACCAAGCCACACCCACAGAACCAGTAGTAAAAAATGTTGAATCCTTCCACTGGTCTGAGGGTAATACCTGTAATATTTCAGTTAATGAAAGGCACCTGAATATTAAACTTACTGTTAAAAATAGATAAAAAGTAACCTTACTTTGCTAGATAATAATAACCTCAGTTTATGGAATCCTCTATCAGTTTCCTGGATGTCAGGAAATGGTCTACTCCTTGCTTTCTAATGTGTCTGCAGAATTCATGGAAATTCAGCCTAACTGTCTTAGCAACCCTGAAAAAATATAAAGGAAAATAACAGCCCAATTGAACTTGGAGGCAAATGGTTCTCATGGAATTCTCCTGGCCCAGGAAGGCAACCGTTTACTCTTCCCAGCCTTTGAAGTTTTAGATTTCCCTCAGTACATAACTTTCATTGTTTTCGCTACCAGCAAGCCTTTCATTTTCAGGAGGACACTCAGCTAACATTTTTGAAGCCCAACAGTCCAATTTAATTTTTTTATTAGGTTTTGTTCAATGGTGGGCTGCTGCCGGTTGTAACAACCAGTTCGCCAGAACCAAAAATGTGAGAGCGTACATGCACGCAGCATCCTTCCCGCATGCATGTGGCATTGAAAAACCAGTAATTATATAGGATGTGATAGCACCAGGGCGGGTAGGCAGGGCCAGTCGCTGGTTGGAACTACCAGTTCTCCCGAACTGGTCTGAACCAGCGGCAGTTCATCACTGGTTCTTTTGTGAATCTGGTCTTGTCTATATTCTTCTGAAATATTAATATGGGTTTGGTCATGACAATCCCATGGTTCTAATCCTTCTGTTAAGCATTTTGATATTATCTATAAAAAAGTGATTCTGTAGTTGAAAATTAAGATATGCTAACAAGCAACCAAATCTATCGGGATTTGCCAAATCCTTCAAATCCCGTTTATGGATTGGATCTTCATCGAATCCAGTATTTGGCCTTGATGGTACTTTCCATGAATTGAGAAATTATTTTAAAGCACATGATATATTCCTCTACTGTTTTGTATCTTAATCTAACCCAGTGGTGGAATTCAAATTTTTTTACTACCAGTTTTTACTACATGGCTTGGTGGGCGTGGGTGGCTTGGTGGGTGTGGCTTGATGGGCATGGCAGGGGAAGAATACTGCAAAATCTCCATTCCCACCCCACTCCAGGGGAAGGATACTGCAAAATCCCCATTCCCTCCCCACTCCTGGGAGAAGGATATTGCAAAATCTCCATTCCAACTCCACTCTGGGGCCAACCAGAGGTGGTGTTTGCCAGCTCTCTGAACTACTCAAAATTTCCACTACTGGTTCTCCAGAACCTGTCAGAACCTGCTGAATAGCACCCCTGATCTAATCTCTAATAAGATTCCAAGAAATTCCAAAATTCCTAGGCAACTGAAAAATCTCCTGAATATGAAGCTGGCTGAAATTTTTAATTCAGCCTAATAAAAAGGCAGTCCTAATCCTTTTCATTTTCTGAAGGATCAAATATTAAAGGTGTGCATTTACATAGTGATCTAGGTTATATATGCAAGCTCTATTCATCTGGCAAGAAGACACAAAACAAGATGCATTTTGAAGCTTAGCTCACTCCATCAGATCAGAAATGCATGAAAGTTTGAAATAAGTGTTAATCATTTTTGTGAAAAGAAAAGGAATGAAAGACTGACACAATGCAATGAAAAATTTCTCACTATTATAAGCCAGACTGACAATCCAGGGTTACACAGTCTGACGCAGCCAAGCCTTGTTGAAACAGACTCACTACTTGTCAGTCAGAGAAAACCTCTTTTTTAAAAAAATCTGAAGCAAGTTTCTCCCAGGAAAACAACAACATCCCATCAAATCCCTTGACAACTTTCTCCCCAGTTCCATTCAACATTCATTTCAGTGGTGGGTTGCCCCCGGTTGAAAATTAAAATTGTTATTAAACAAATGAATTTGTAAATCAACTTTCATTTCTCTATTTATACTTTGATGGAACTTGCTGTCTTTCTGCCTCTTCAAATACACATACAATGACATTTCATGCAGTGCCAATTTATGGTGACTTGAATATAAATATATACATTAATAAAATTTCAAAGAAATCTTGCACTAGATTTCCTCTGCAAGCGTCAAGGCAGCAATCCTAAATGAAATTTACTAAAACCTATATTTTTCTCATCTAAAAATAGCCTCTCAATCATTATTTATACTTAATATAAATTCCTTTCCATATTGTGGTCACCCTGTCAGAGTTTGTTGCAGCACACATAATCAGACAATTCAGCAAGATTCAAAAAGTCTTTATATACATAACAACACATAAGGCACATAATATCCTTGTAAGTTTTTCTATGTTGTAGAGAAGGGAATTAGCAAGTACAAACACAGTGCAAAACGGAAGCACAAAATGGAGAAGGCAAAAATGGAGGAGGGAGACGCCAGTGCCCTCAAGCTTATATACAGAACAGTTAAGCCACGCCCAGGCTCCAAACTGTCTCTTATGGCCCCATACAACAAATATTATGTTTCGGTTACCAAACAGCCCTCAATGGCTGACCTGTTGCTATGCCCTATTCCAGTTCATGAATATACCCTGACAACCCCCATTTTGACTCTGGGGTTCTATGACACTGAGAACAGGGAAGCCAAGAGAGCTGCCTCCAAAAGTTTCTTTTCTTTGGGGCAGGTGAACTTGAGCTGCCCCACACAATGCCTTTCCCAAAAGATCAAACTGGTGGTGGGTTTTTTCCCCAGACATTTCTTCTTATACAGTTTTATTATTATTCCGATTTATTATTCCATGCTACACACCACTCAGACTGTGATAGGGTTGAGTGCCTTATAAATTTGATAAATAAATATATTTTACCTATCAATCAGTGTTCTGAAAAGAACTTAATAAGGACATTCCAATGAACAATACAGAATAATGTCAACTGTTGGAGTAAGTATATATCTTAGCTTTTCCCCACATCAAAAGGTAGGAAAAAGATTTAAAACATCTGTTGTCACTTCCTGCTGACTACAGAGCAGGGGTAAAATGCTCCCGGTTCGGACCGGATCGCCCGATCTGGTACTGATGGCAATGGGTGGTTTGGAGAACTGGTAGCAAAAATCCCTACACCCCCCCCCCCGCCCCTATGCCCAACTGAGCCGCAGGATCATTAGAGGCCTTTTTTTAATTTTTAAAAGCATTTTTCTACAACCTCTTCGGCCGAAAAAATGCTTTTAAAAGTAAAAAAAAAAGCCTCTGATGATCATGCAGCTCAGCTGGGATCATCAGAGCCTTTTAAAAGCATTTTTCTACAACCTCCTCGGCCAAAGAGATTGTAGAAAAAATGCTTTTAAAAGGCTCTGACGATCCCAGCTGAGTTGCTTGATCATCAGAGGCTTTTAAAAGCATTTTTTATAACCTCTTCGGCCAAAGAGGTTGTAGAAAAAATGCTTTTAAAAGAAAAAAAAAGTTGGCCATGCCCACTCAGCCACATTACCCCCCACCAAGCCACGCCCACAGAACCGGTAGTAACAAATTTTATATTTCACCACTGCTACAGAGATATATCCACACTGCTTTCTTCGCAACAGTAAGAAAATGTGTGGTTTGGTTTGGTTTTACTTGAACCAAGGTTAGTCAACAACTCTGATTTCCTGAGAGTCTTGAACCAAAAGATTCAACCTGCTTAGCGTTCTCTCTAAGCACCAGGGTTAGCTCTGTATTGCCACCTGTTCTGCTATAGAAAACAAGAGGGGAAGTTATGGAGTGTAAACTAGAACAGGGGTCTCCAACCAGAGGTAGTATTCAGCCGGTTCGGACTGATTCGGGCACTCCCACCCACCTGCCCGCACATAATGCCTTCCTATTTAGCCACGTTTTTTAGGCCAGGTGCATGCACGGAAGACAGGGGTGGTGAAGCAGTGGTAAGAATATGTGAAACCCACTGCTGTCTCCAACTTTGGCAACTTTAAGACTTGTGGACTTCAACTCCCAGAATTGAAGTCCACAAGTCTTAAATCTGCCAAGGTTGGAGACCCCTGAACCAGAGCACTAAATAGTATAATCATTACGAAAGGCAATTACAGGCCCCATTCTGTGCAATGGACCAGGTTCTGTTTATGACATACTTTGCAAGAAAGGAGATATAAAAAATATATGGGAAGAGTCCTGCAGACATTTTATCAAGAGTTATGATTCATGTTTCTCCACTGCCAGAGTCTTTTTCATAATCTATTTGGGGGGTGGGGGTGGAATTTACTGCATCTTTTTCTTCTGTTTAAGTAGATTTATACTTCCGAATGCATCTTAAATAGGTCTGATATGTGAAGGATTTCCTTCCTTTCTGCTCAGATAATTATTGACCTTTAATCAATAGCATTTTTCATCTGCCCATTTCAATTCTTTAAAAAGCTCCTGGCTAAGACGAGATTAACTGCAAGCATCATAAACTTTGATGCAAAAGCATACTTTTATTTACAGATTTATTTACAGATGCCAAAGGTAGAGACAGTCTTGAGAAATGAAATAAAGAAAGCAAAATAAGCTTATAAATCAAGATGAGGGTATAGAAGCAAGTGATTACTCAAGACCCACCAATTGAAAAAGAATGGAATGATTACTCCAATGATTGAAAAAGGAAAAAAAAATTACATTTCAGTAGCTCTGCTTTAATGCACTATAGAACAGAAAACAGAGCATCCATATTACGGGGTTTTTCCCAGATCTACAAAACGAATTGTTACCCATCCATTATATCCTATATTTTCCAGAAATATTTATGCTCCTTGACAAGACATTTTCAATATATTGTTCTTATTTATTATACATAATATAATGTAACAATTCAACATCACAGTTCATTTTAAATGTCTCCTTTGAGTCAAGTTCAATCTCTGATCATTTTAAGAACAAATACATGTAATTTAGCAATAGCATTTAGACTTATATACCGCTTCACAGTGCTTTTACAGCCCGCTCTAAGTGGTTTACAGAGTCAACTTATTGCCCCAACAATCTGGATCCTCATTTTACCACCTCAGAAGGATGGAAGGCTGAGTCAATCTTGAGCCTGGTGAGATTTGATCTGCCAAATTGCAGGCAGCCCGCAGTCAGCAGAAGTAGCCTGCAGTACTGCACTCTAACCACTGTGCCACTGCATTTCTTATTTAGCTGGAATTTAGCTGGAAATAATACAGAAGTACCCTATTTTTCAGAGTATAAATGCATCTTTTTCCCCCAAAAAAGAGGGTGAAAATCTGGGTGCATCTTATACTTCGAACGTAGCCCTGCCCAGCTTCTCAAATTGAGGTTTCAGAGGCTGAAAAAAAGCATCAGAAAGAAGCTTCAGAAAAGAATCCCCCAGACAGAGCTTCAGAGGCTTTTTTTCTGAAGCTCTGTTTCGGAGGTTTTCAGAGGCAGAAAACAAAGTTATTTTCTAAAACAGAGTTTCAGAAGTTTCAGAGGCAGAAAAAAAGCAAAAAAAAAAAGCAAGGCACAGAGCTCACAATCAAGGAACTTGTTGCTAAAATTCACCTCTGGAAAAAACTGATTGCTGATATTCTGGAGGACGATCCACCTGCCAATCAGCTTTTTTCTTATGTTCCTCCCCAAAAACTAAGGTGCGTCTTATACTCCGAAAAATACAGTAGATTATTATGTAATTTTTCCAAGAAGTTTTTTTGGAGTTTCTTCAGCTGTTTTATTCCTCAGTGGTCTCCTTAACCAAGCCCAGCCTTATTTAACTTCCAAGCCAGTGAACCGGTTGTTAACTTTCTGAGCAGTTTGGCAAACTGGTTGTTGGAAGAAATCATTAAGATTGTTAAATTACTTGAATCCCACCACTGTTCCAAGCCCAAATAAAGTTAGCCAAGTACTGCCATCCCCAGAGACATCAGATGTTTAATTAAGCATTAAAAATACAATCATCCACATTAGATGATTCATTTTTTTATATTAGCAGATTAAAGCTCTTCCAGGCAGATGCCTTTATTAAATGGCAAAGTTATTAAAGACTGCATAGGTAATCTTCATTTCCCCAAAGAAATCCCAAGTTGATAACTTTAATGCTTCCCATAAGTTTGTATAAGTAGACTGACAAACCCAGTGATACTTCCTTCCATAGGAGAGTTGCTGTATTTCCCCCAGCATATAACAACCACAGTCTCTTATCCCTTCACAGTTTCTTTTAATAGCAGCTCCTGGATAAATCACCAGGCAAGTTGGACAAGGCAAGTGATAGAAACCAACAACATTCACAACACTACTTAATAAGTGGTGAATTCTCCTTTACTAGGTATCTTCAAACAGAAGCTGTATAGCCATCTGTCAAAAATATTCTAGAGCTGGGCTGTTAAACTCGCGGCCCGCAAGCCAGATGTGTCACACACTGGCCACGCCCACACCTGGTTTAGCGAAGGGGGAAAACATCAGTGGTGGGATCCTGCCGGTTTAACAACCGGTTTGGTGATCGTGTTTTTGCGTCTGCGCGTACGCTTTGCACACATGTGGGTGTGCACAGTTTTGACAAAACTAAACTTCCGCATTTATACTGGGGACTAACACAGCCGAGGCGCGGCAATCTGCTCAGCCGCGCAAATCAGCTGAGAGGATAAAGCAGGGGTGAAATCCAGCAGGTTCTGACAGTTTCTGGAGAACCGGTAGCAGAAATTTTGAGTAGTTCAGAGAACCGGCAAATACCACCTCTGGTTGGTCCAAGAGTAGGGAGGGAATGGGGATTTTGTAATACCCTTCCCCTGGAGAGGGGTGGGAATGGGGATTTTGCAGTATCCTTCCCCTGCCGTGCCCACCAAGCCACACCTACGGAACTGGTAGTAAAAAAAAATTGAATTTCATTACTGGGATAAAGGTAATGAAAAGGTAAAGCTACTCCTGACACGCAGGAGTAGGCGGGCGGGCTCACCTGATTGTCAGAGCAAACCAATTAGCTCCCAGCTGATAGTCGGAGCTACCTAACTGATCTGAACTGGCTGAATCCCACCCCTGGAAAAAGTCATGATACATCACGTGATGCCACCAAGATGATACAAGTTTGTTCTCTGCGAATGCACCAAAAGCCTGTCGCAACAAAGCAGGCAAAGAAAGAGCAACAGAGAGGAGATCTTCGCAAGGTAAGTGAGTCTTCACAGGCATTTCGGCAGGGGGTGCGGGGAATAGGGAGGACGAATGTTGCAGAGCCCCTGCAGTCATTCATAAGAGCAAACAACTGCCATCGTGTTGCAACATTCATAATTTTGGGACTTGTTTGTAAACGCTAGGGGGCGCTTGTTGTGTAACTTCAAACATTCGCTAAGGGAATGCTTGTAACGTGGGGATTACCTATATTATGCAGATGCTCCCAGTGACTCCATGAGCTAGTAAGTTCTTCAGTGCAAGTAACTTGCAAAGACAAATGGAATAAAAACAACACGCTTGTATCAAAAATCACATTGATCAGACTAATACATAACAGCAAATAAACATGTTACAACTCATTTTATTCTCCTCCCTGTATGGTGTCATTTGATGTCAAAGCCGGTCATGTTAGCTGGGTGTATACTGCGGCCCTATGAATTAGTGTCAAATCCCATCTAGTCACAACCATTAACCTATCTATAATCCTTTATTATTTTCAGGATTGCATTGGCTCTAGAGCTGACATGAAAAATGAGCACAGTTTACGTAATTCTCATAATTACATAGGTTGATATTTTCATGCAATTCTTCTCTTCGGATTAAAAACATCATTTTCAAAAATCAGGAAAGAGATGCCCAGTTTTTAGTACTATGAATGTTGTTCATTTAACTTCTCACTGATGCAGCCTTTCAACCAGCCAATTTTTTAAAAGCTTCCTGAATTTAAAAAATGAAGATTCCGTCTGGTGGAAACCATAGGAAGGGAGAATATTCTTATGGAGAATATGCATCTCCAAGCCGCTTTCATCACATCTCAAAAGGTGTACAGGCAGGGATGGGATTCAGCCAGTTCGGACTGGTTTGGGCGAACCAGATGCTAATTTTACATCTGGTTCGCTAAACCGGTTGTTGGAAGGACTGGTTGGCCTACCCCGCCCCTCCCAGGAGGCTCCATGCAGCCTGTAAGTGCAGGGCCGCCACAGAGGCTCTGGGAGGGTGAAAAATGGGCCTCCGGAAAGTTCCAGAAACAGGCCCATTTCCGGCCTCCGAAGGGCCTCCGGAGCCCTAGAGAGACTGTTATCGCACTCCTGGAGGCTCTAAGAAAGCCTTCAGAGCCTGGGGAAGGCAAAAACCGCCATGGTGCAGGAGGCCAAGTAGGCCACACCCACCATGGACCTACCACCCTGCCCTGCCCTGCCCTGCCCCTCCCAGGAGACTCCACATGGCCTGTTTTGGATGCCAGGTAAGTGCAGGGCCGCCACAGAGGCTCTGGGAGGGTGAAAAATGGGCCTCCCGGAAGTTCCGGAAATCCAGCAACAGGCCCATTTCCGGCCTCTGAAGAACCTCTGGAGCCCCAGAGAGGCTGTTTTCGCTCTCCTGGAGGCTCGAGGAAAGCCCCCGGAGCCTGGGGAGGGCGAAAACCACCATGGTGCAGGAGACCGAGTAGGCCACGCCCACTATGGCCACGTCCACCCAGCAACCGGGCAAAGAATCGGGTTGCTAAAAATGTTTGAATCCCACCTCTGTGTACAGGCCCTCAGCAGGCTAGAGGCACACCTTGGAAGGTAGCTTATATCCAAATGAAACAGATCTTTAAGACATGTAGGTTTTCAAAGATGAGCACCGGTACCTTGAACTGCAGCCCAAAATAATCTGGCAGTCAATGCAGATTTCAGAAATTGATGTTACAGCAGGGCAATGCTGGGTTCACTTGGTTAAAGTGCAGGATGCTGCATTTTTTATTTATTGCAGCTTTTGGGTGGTGTTCAATGGCAGTCTAATGCAGGGTGCATGCAGTAGTCCATTCATGATTATATCTAGCACCGTCTGTTCATGAATATTTACTCAATTTGTATCCATCTGACTCCCAGTGTCTCTGGAAATCAGAATATTGCAACTAAAACATCAGCCAAAACTGTTCAGAATTTTCACCTGCTGTTCAAGCAGGATCAATAAACATTCCCACATAGTGTACATGTCAGCCCTTCAAGGATGCCCAGATTAAAAAAAAACAACAGTCAGGGCAAGGACTCTAGAAATGTCCTTTATGTAAACTCACAGTATCTTGAAAGCCTATCATGATTTCTCTCTGCCCTGTTTTATGCTGAACAAAATCAGGGTGGCCCTATTTTGAGTTTCTTGTTCATTCCTTCTTGTTTCTCAGGATTGAATGATAATTTCTGAAAGTCTCCCTTAACAGTTCCTTCCTCATATTCAAGGCCAAGCTTGCATTCTTTTAAAAGACAGACTTGAACACTAGGCCCTATCCAGTGGTGGGATTCCAATTTTTTTACTACTGGTTCTGTGGGCGTGGCATGTCTTGGTAGGCATGGCTTGGTGGTTTACTGTAAAATCTCCATTCCCTCCCCACTCCAGGGGAAGATTACTACAAAAAACCCATTTCCTCCCGATCAGCTGGGACTCAGGAAGCAGAGAATAGATGGGAGCGGAGCCAGTCAGAGGTGGTATTTACCGGTTCTCCAAACTACTCAAAATTTCCACTACCGGTTCTCCAGAACTGGTCAGAACCTGCTGAATACCACCTCTGGCCCTATCTAACAAAATGAAATTCAATGTAGACAAAAGTAATGTCTTACAACTAGGCAAGAAAAACCAAAAGTACAGACATAGACTGGGTGAAACATGGCTTAATATCAGTAACTGTGAGAGGGATCTTGGAGTCTTACTGGACAATCAATTAAACATGAATCAGCAGCGTGTGGTGGCAACCAAAAAAGCCAATGCAATCCTAAATTACATTAACAGAGGGACACAATCAAGATATAGTGAGGTACTAATACCACTCTATAAAGCCTTAGTAAGACCACACCTAGAATACTGCATCCAGTTTTGGTCACCACACTATAAAAAAGATGCTGAGACTCTAGGAAGTGTGCAAAGAAGAGCAACCAAAATGATTAGGGGTTTGGAGGCTAAAACATACAGTATGAAGACCAATTGCAGGAACTGGACATGGCTAGTCGAGTGAAGAGAAGGACCAGGGGAGACATGATAGCAGTGTTCCAGTATTTGAGGGACTCTCACAGAGAGGAGGGGGTCAAGCTTTTTTCCAAAGCACCTGAAGGCCAGACATGGAATAATGGATGGAAACCTATCAAGGAGCGATTCAACCTAGAAATAAGAAGAAATTTTCTGACAGTGAGAACAATTAAGCAATGGAACAGCTTCCCTTCAGAAGTTGTGGGAGCTTCGTCACTTCATCACTCAGATGCTTTGGAGAATAGCTTGACTCTCTCTTCTTTGTGGCAACTCCTGAGATATTGGAAGACTGCTATCATGTCTCCCCTAGACCTTCTTTTCATTAAACTAGACATACCCAGGTCCTGCAACCGTTCTTCATAAGTTTTAGCCTCCAGTCCCCTAATCATCTTTGTTGCTCTTCTCTGCACTCTTTCTAGAGTCTCCACATCTTTTATTTTTTTTAAAAAAATAAATTAATAGTTCACTTCCTTGGTTTTTAACCAGCTATGGTGAGTATTGTCCATTTAAATCTTGGTTTTTTAAAAGACTTTGATTGAGAGGACCAATTTATGGAAAGGCCCATTTATTGTTTTCAGCTTTGGAATTTGAAAATGATTCTTGTCTTCCACAATCATTCACCTCAAGAAGCAGGAAAGAATACCAGAAATTGATTTGAAAAGTATGAAAGTATGTTGTTTTGCTCCATAACCTGGATGTAGTCACAGGGGTTTAATTTATTCTAAAGTGGTTAAGACCAACAGAGTTTAGGTTTCATGTGAGAAGAAAGGAAATATGTTCAGCAGGCTACAAAACAACAGTTGTATCTTAGCAGAAAAGCTGGGGAAGGAGACGTTTATTAATGTATAAATAAACCTGGTAAAAATCAATCACAGAAACAATGGCACAGTACAGCAAAGAGAGTGAGGTCTCAATCCCTAATCTTTTCTCTATGTTCTTGTATTCCTTCTTGGGACTTCATGTACTCTCCACATTTTAGCCTGAATGCTTAAAATGCTGATAAAATAGCAACTGGGAATTTTTGAGTGAAAACCTTTATATCTCTGTTAAATAGTAATATAGCTGAGACCAAGGCTGGCTGGAAAGATATTTGTGCCTTAGAGTTTCAAACGTTTTGCTTTCCCTCTACTACTACTTTGCTAAGGGCTTCAAAAAGCGTAGCCTTCAAAGGATTTAATGATAGACTTTAGACCATAGGCTCAAGATGCAGAAGGACCTTGACAGACTTGAAAAATGTGCCCATACCCCGGAAAATGCAATGAAGTAGTGAGAAAAGTAAAGTCCTACACACAGGCAAGAAACACCAAATGCACAGATAAAGCATAGGTGGAATCTGGTTCAACAGTAGCAAGTGAGAGGGAACTTGGTGTCCTAGGACAGTGATGACGAACATTTTAGACACCGAGTGCCCAAACTGCATGTGCGCATGCCCAAACTGAAAGGTGCATGTCAGGGCATGAACATGTGCATGCCCTGACATGCGTGGACATGCGCGCGGACATGTGCGCATGTGCAGCAGAGACCCAAAGACCAGCTGGCCAGCGGGAGGTGGGGCATCCCAACTCCCGCAGCGCAGAAAGAGGTGAGATCTTTTTCTTTCATGAGCTTCTCTTTCATCGTTTGCAAGGAAACAGAAGCTCACGAAAGAAATGCCATGGAGATCTGACCTGGGGTGATGGTGCGCATGCCAGCAGAAAGGGCTCTGCGTGCCAACTCTGGCACGCGTGCCTGTTGTGGTCCACCAGCAGCCTGCGGAGTTGGCAGTGGAGTCGGACAGTGAAGAGGCTGGAGAGGACCATGGGCCAGTCCTGGAGTTTGGGGAAAGCCCGGGCGAGGGCTCTGCAGCAGAGGCAGAGATGGGGCCAGGGCCATCTGGGAATGATGCGCAGACTCCAGAGCCTCCAGAGGCGGACAGCAGAAAGGCAGAGGAACAGGAGGAATCTGTTCCTAGTGCATGCATGCGCAGAGCTGCCAGAGCAGCTAAAGAAAAAGGGACGACTAGGAAGTAAGGCCAGGAGACGATTGATCCCTCCCATAAGGCTTAAAAGACCAGCAAAGGCTCTTGGGCTCTTTGTAGGAAAGCAACGTTGCTAAATTTGTTTCCAGTTGGCCGCCTCTTGTTTCTGAACTTCATGCTGTTGACAAAGCTACAGCAACTTTTGTGTGGAGGGGCTTTTTTTAGAAAGCCGCTGAAATGCAAATATATGAAAAGTACTTAACAAGAATTTAAGTTATTTAAGAACTTGCAGCTGGCAGCATGTGAGAATGGAAAGCTTACAGAACTCTAGTTTTGGTATCTTGTAGTGAAATTGAAATATGTTCATTTTCCGGTGACAAATTGCGGCGTTTAATGTATTTTTTTTTGTCCTAGAACAGTGTCTCATTTATTGCCGATTCATTGTCTCTGAATGTAGAAAAACTTAAAAAAACCATATTCCATTTCCAGCAACTAGGCCTAGGTCCATGATGGCAAACCTGTGGCATATGTGACAGAGGTGGCAGAGCCCTCTCTACTGGCAAACACGCCGTCACCCCAGGTCAGATTTCCATGGCATTTCTTTTGTGAGCTTCTGCTTCTCTGCAAACGACGAAAGAGAAGGCTCACGAAAGAAAAAGATCTTACCTCTTGCCGCGCTGTCGGTATTGGGATGCCACGACTCCCGCCAGCCAACTGGTCTTCAGGTCCCTGCTGCGCATGCGCACGTACATGTCTGCACACACACGCATTTCTGCATTTGTGCACACACACACACACACACCTTTCAGTTGCGTGCACACAGTTTGGGCACTCGGTGTCTAAAAGGTTCTCCATCACTGGCCTAGGTGATTCAGAAGGAACTTGACCAACTTGAGCATTGGTCCTATCCAACAAGATGCAGTTCAGTGGTGTGAAAAGCAAGGTCCTGCCCTGCTAGCACAAGCACACACCTCCAGGAGTGAAGTCTTTATTGAGGCTTTGTCAATCTCAGGTAGAATTCCCCAGGATTCACCCCACACAGGAACCAGTGCAAACCTAATGAGTCCAATTCTCATGTTTGGAAACACATAAAGTTTCCCCACCAAGTTCAAAATCAGAACAAGCTCAGTGTACAAGCCCAATTCACAAAGCCAAAATCTGGAACCACCTTTCTAGAAGCAAAGTCCCCAAGTCCAAGAAGCAGAGTCCAAATCCAGTGGCAAAATCAAAATTTTAATTTACGCAAAGAATCCCAACGGCTGAACCTGTTGTGACCTCTGCTTCCTGAGTCATTAAAACACACGAGTAGTCCCAAAAACCTCTTTTATTGCAACAACTGTGAATTACGTTCATTCAATTAGTTGCAAAAAGTCCTTTGGGATAATCCCCAATCTTTATCTCCCTTGACACGCTGCCCAAGACCTACTTGGCAAAGCCACACAGAGTCCAAAATCAAACAGAGATGCCGACTGGGAACAGAATTAACAACATTGCTTTCCTGCAAAGGCCCCATGTGTCTTTGCTCCTCTTTTAAGCCTTATGGGAGGGACCAATCATCTCCTGGCTTTACTGCTGAGTTGTCCCTTTTGCTTTAACTGTTCTTGCCTTCTGGCAGCTCTGCACATGCATGCACTAGGAACAGGCTCCTCCAGTTCCTCTGCCTCTCTGCGCATCACTCCCAGATGGTCCTGGCCCCATCTCTGCCTCCAACGCAGAGCCCTTGTCTGAGCCTTCCCCAGACTCCAGGACTGGCCCATGTTCCTCTCCAACCTCCTCACTCCGCTGCCAGCTCTGCAGACTGCTGGCGGACCACAACAGGACCAATGCATAGCAAAGAAACAGGCAAATTGTTCCTATTGCCATTTTACTTCACGTGCTGGGCTAAATAGCCACTGTCCTGGGCAGCTCATCAGAAGGGGCAAGGCTGCCACCTCGCAAGTAGCCTCACTGACTTCTGTTGTGCCTACTCTGCATGGAATACACTAGGCAAACTGCTGGCAGTAGCACATTCTTTTCAATGTTAATTTTCCATTGTGTGCAGTCTTATTCTGTTGCAATCTCTTCAGTCTCTGCTCGGCAAGGGGTAGGGAAAACAAACAGATCAGGAAGCGAATTGCCTAAAGAGGAAGTAATCCAGCTAAGCATACAAATAATCTGAAAGAAGAAGAAATAAAAATCTTAAAGAAAACAGAAACCCCAAAACCCCAGCTCCCAACAGTGCATCAGCTGCTAGATAATGTGCTCAATGTACTCACATTTGCTCTTAAAGAGTCCACATATTACCATATTCAAAACCTCTCCTCTGTCTTTGAAGTGCAATTATTTAAATGGATTATAAGTGCCTTAACTTAGTCCTGAAAAGCTAAATAAAGTTGGACCTAGTTAATACTTGAATGCAGGTCACCAGAAGAATCACCAGGGCAGGAGGCTAGTCTAGAAAATCAGGGGAAAACATCCCAGAAAAACTGTAGCAAATCATTTCAGTATTGTCAGCAGACTAGTTCAATGTGAAAGTAACTGAAAGGAGCATCATCTATTCTACAGCTAACAAATTGTTTGGGGTTTTTTTTGTTCTTGTTTTTTGTGTGGTGTAGAATGGAGAAGAGGTTGCCTGCTGTAGACTGTTCCATTATGAACAAAAAGCCTAGATTAGAATAATCCAAGCCCCTCCTTTGCAGACTCTCCTGCGGTGGAAAGTTGTGTTGATCGATTGACGGATGACAAAAATGATAAATGGAGAGAGAGAAAGAGAGAGAGAGAGAGAGAGAGAGAGAGAGAGAGAGAGAGAGAGAGATGACAATGTACATTTTTGCCACTAATACACGTCCCTCTCCTTGTCTACCTTTTATCCCATTTTGCCAGTTAACTATTCTGAAGTTTTGTTGATATTTAATAAATAAAGATTTATTAATGCATATTTTTTTTGGCATTAAGTGGTGGGCATGCTTGCTCTGATTTGAATATAGAATACAGAATAATAGAGTTGGAAGGAATAGACTGGGAGTGTGCTGCATGCAAATGAGTTTAGAAATTATCCTCAATAATTTCCAACATGAAATAAGTCTTTTTCACCAACTCCCACTTTCTTCAAACTCCTATTCCTCAATCGAAACTAGGTATGCTTAATTGCTACATATGTCAATGTCTCTATAACAAAACATATTCATTAGCATTCCGAAAACTGCCAGAGTCTATTCTCCCAATAAAATATCAAACAAAATATGAATAGCCTGCTGTGTGCTAAAGGTATAATTAGCTGGCTTCTAGGCCACCATCTTGCCTTTCATTGATATCCTGTGTGAGAGAGATGGATGATCCAGAAGAATGTGGGAGGTGGATTCAGAAGGGATTTAGTCCTAATAAAGAGCTTCAACTTTAGCCAAAGAGATTCCATTATAAAGATGCAAAATTAGCTGAAACAACACAGAATAGATGATTAAAGAGTTGTACTTACACCTGGGCAAGGGCACAATTTGGGTGTGGTAGAATTGAACATGGTGCTTCAAAACAGCTGTGATAGTTAATACATTAAACCCCATATGTTAGGTTTTTACAAAAAAAGCATTTTTATATGTATGTGTAAATGTAATCTAGATATTTTTACAGTCCAGGACAATAAATGACCAGCATATAAGACAGTACCTTAAAAAATACTTTAGAATTGCAAGAAGATCCTAAAGCAAACAGCAGCTAATGACTAATAGTATGAGGGAGGAACTAGAACAGGGGTGTCAAACTCAATTTTAATGAGGGCCGCATCAGGGTTGTGTTTGATCTCAGGGGGAGAGGAGGGCGGAGTGGGCGTGGCTAGCTCGACATCACTCATGTCAGGGGTGCCTGTGGTGGCCCGAGTGCTCTGCCAGAGAAAATGGGCTCCCAAGCTCTATTTATGGCTATGACGGCCTCCTGCAACCCTCTGCCAGTGAAAATGGAGCTCAGGAGGGCCGCATGTGGCCCCCATTTTTGCTGGCAGAGGCACCGTGGGTCAGTGCTTCGCTGCTTCCAGGGCGGCACTGCGGGCCAGATCCAAGCATCCTGTGGGCCGGATCTGGTCCCCGGGCCTTGAATTTGACTCCCCTGAACTAGAAGGTTTCTAATAGCTATTGATAAGAATTTTGCAACCTTCTGAGAAGTTTTGGAAAAGTAGTCACCCAGGAGAATGGTAACAGCCTCCTAGTCATAATGGCAATTAGAATTATTAGTAATTGAGAGTATGTAATACTCTCAATTAATAGCTGGTCATCAACACCTCAATTAACAACTGAAAGTGATACACAATCAGGTGCCACATAAATACTATGCATAGACCAGCCCAGTGCATACATTCAGGAGAGAGAACTTTCTTTCTTTCTTTCTTTCTTTCTTTCTTTCTTTCTTTCTTTCTTTCTTTCTTTCTTCATCAACAAGTATAAGGAAACAAATAACATATAGACATAGACATGGACATGGACACATGAAAAAAGTTTGGCACAAATAAAAGGAAATAAATAAGCAAAACATAGCCATAAACTATGGCTATGTTTTGGAATAGTAGGACAGGGATGGTAGGCATGCTTGTGCGCTTATGCACGCCCCCTTAGGGACCTCTTAAGAAACGTGTAAGATCCATGGTAGACAGTTTAAGGTAAAAGGTATGAGGATTAGAGCAGTGGTGGGTTCGGACCGGTTTGCAAGAACCAGCAGTAAAACCAGCAGGAGGCCCCACCCACTGCCGCAGATGACATCATCGGCGATCTGCACATGCCATTGCGAACCAGTAGTAAAGTTAAGTAGAACCCACCCCTGGATTAGAGAGACTAACAACAGGATCAGGTAGAGTGTTTCAGACAAGTTCCCTGAGGATAGGCTCCAACACAAGTCCGAAAACCTGGAAGACTAAACCGCTAGTCCCAGAGACTGACTCTGATTGGATCCTGCAACCTTATCCTGGGACATGTATAATTTGCCTTCATTTGTGAGAGTATTAAACTTGATTGCTGTCCCAATGTTACCAGGGACATTTTAATAGCACACGTGAGACATCTATCTCCAAGTCTGAACAGTAAAAAATATTCAGCAATCATATAAAAGGCTTATATATCTGTTGTTGCCCTAATAGGGAGCATCCCAATTTGCACCAAAAGTAAATAGTTTTCTACCTGGTGCAAATAAGATGTTAAGGAAGTTGGAAGGAACAGAAAGGAAGAGCGATTATACCATAAAAGGGGTGTGGAAGACTTTGGTTCTCTGATGTTGAATATCTAGATCAGGGGTGAGATCCAGCAGGTTCTGACAGGTTCTGGAGAACCGTTAGCAGAAATTTTGAGTACTTTGGAGAACCATTAGCGGAAATTTTGAGTAGTTCGGAGAATCGGCAAATATCACCTCTGGCTGGCCCCAGAGAGGGGTGGGAATGGAGATTTTGCAGTATCCTTCACCCAGGAGTGGGGAGGGAATGGAGATTTTGCAGTGACCTTCCCCTGGAGTGAGGTGGGGATGGAGATTTTGCAGTATCCTTCCCCTGCCATGCCCACCAAGCCATGCCACAGAACCGGTAGTAAAAAAGTTTGGATTTCACCACTGATCTAGATCCCAAACTTCTCTGCTTAGTTCCGCCAGTTTCAAGTCCCAAAGCAGTTAAAGCAGTAAGACTGCAATACGACAAATCATTATTAATTAATCTTTTTAGGTTAGAACTTATTCAGCAAAGTGAGATTAACCAAGGAAATTTCCCAGAAGATAACACTGACTCAAAGGCACACGCGTGCACACACACTCACAATGTGCCTTGCAATCCCTGTGTGCTCTGCAAATCTCCTTCCAAGGGTAGTAAAGATGGCATTAACAGATTAACAGAGTTGGAAGGGACCTTATAGGTCATCTAGTCCAACCCCCAGCCTACACCGTTTCTGACAAATAGCAGTCCAGTCTCTTTTTGAAAGCCTCCAGTAATGAAGCTCCCACAACTTCCAAAGGCAACTTCTGTTCCATTGGTTGATTGTACTCAGTGTCAGAAAGTTTCTCCTTATTTCTAGGTTGAATCTCTCCTTGATCAGTTTCCATCCATTATTCCTTGTCTGGCCTTCAGGTGCCTTGGAGAATATCTTGACTCCCTCTTCTTTGTGACAGCCCCTGAGATATCGGAACACTGCTATCATGTCTCCCCGGTCCTTCTCTTCACTACACAAGCCATGCCCAGTTCCTGCAATCGTTCACTGTATGTTTTAGCTTCCAGTCCCCTAATCATTCTGGTTGCTCTTCTCTGCACTCTTTCTAGAGTCTCAACATCTTTTTTATAGTGTGGTAACCAAAACTGGATGCAGTACTCTAGGTGTGGTCTTACTAAGGCTATATAGAGTGGTATTCAGTGGGGGTTGTTACCACTGGTTATTGTGAACCGGTAGTGGAAATTCTGAGTAGTTCGGAGAACCGATAAATACCACCTCTGCCTGGCCCCACCCCCAATCTATTCGCTGTCTCCCGAATCCCAGCTGATCGGCTAAAAGGAAAAAAAACTGTTTAAACTTTTGCCGTGGCACTTCAAAGGGCCGCCCTACAGCTGATCCGCAGTAAAAGGCAGTGTGGTGGTAGACCAGTGCACTCCAAAAACAAATGGGTAGACCAGAATGCTCCAAAAACAAATGGGTAGACTGGAATGCTCCAAAAACTAATGGGTAGACCGGTACAGCTCTGCAAGCAGTTAAAAGCCTGGTAGACCAGTACCTCTGCTAAATCCTAAAGAATTGTCACATGACCATCAAACCATGCCCACAAAATAAGCTACCAGTAGTAAACCAGTAGTAAAAAAACCAGTAGTAAAAAAATTTAGAACCCATCCCTGGTGGTATTAGTAGCTCACTTGATCTTGATTGTATCCCTCTGTTAATGCGGTTTAGGATTTCATTCGCTTTTTTGGCCACTGCTGCACGCTACTGGCTCATATTTAGCTGGGTGTCCACTAAGACTCCAAGATCCCTCTCACAGTTACTGCTATTAAGCCCAATTTCACCCAGTCTATACGTGTACTTTTGGTTTTTCTTGCCTAAGGGTAGGACTTAGGACTTCAGGCATGCTGAAGAGAGGAAGAGTTATAGTCAGAGGTGGGATTCAGCCGGTTCGGTCTGGTTCGGGTGAACCAGTGGTGACTGCGGGAGGCTCCACCCGCCCAGATGTAATGCGTGAGCAAACAGCATATACGGAAGACCATGTGCATGCTCAGAGGAGGCACATGAGTGCTCACATTTGCAAACCGTTAGGGAAGGTAAGTGAATCCCACCTCTGGTTATAGTTGCTAAGAAGGTTTGGCAAACCTCAGCCTCCTTCTTTCACCTGAGCAGGAATGCTCTTCACCAGCTGTAAACAACAATGTGGAATAGTCAACTCTTTCTGCACAGCACCAACCAGTAAATTTTCCTAGCAGCAGTTTAGCTTTGATTCTCCTTTACCTTCATTAGCATGGCTCTTTTTTCATGAATTAATTTACTCCAATAAGATGACTTTTATTATCTAGTTCATTTCCATTAACCTGAACTTCTGAGAATGTTCATCACCAGCTGTTATTTTATCAACATTACCTTGTTAACAATTGATTAAAAACAAATTATTGTACTTATTGTGTGCTGCATAGAAGGCCTTTGTATGTCAAGAGCCTAGTAATGGAAGAATAAAAACAAATCTTGTAGATAGATATGATAAAAATTACATGGCCTTGTTAATATAAAGCTTCAGTTCGAAGTGGTTATTTTCACTGTTATCGTGAGCAAGCATACATTTTGTGACTCTTGAACAAGCTATTCTCTATAAATATTCATCAGAGTGCTAAAAACTCATAGACTCAAAGAAACCTGGCAGTCATCTAATTTAGCGGTCACCAACTGGAGGTCTGTGGACCACTGGTGGTCCGCAAGAAAATTTTGGTTGTCCACGGAAAAATTATTTGCATTTTTTATACTGCACTAAATCAGGGGTCCTCAAACTACGGCCCCTTGGCCAGATACGTGCAATGAATGTTTGTGTTGCTGCAAAGAGTCTCCCTCTTTGGGGTCTTTTTGTGCGGGTCGGAGGGGGGGCAGAAATTCTAACTTGGGGTCTGCTTTGGCCTCCTGGTGCGGGGCTTTGGGCAAAGGCTGGAGGGAAGTGCCATTGGTGGAAAAGAGCCAGAAGACCTTGTTTCAGTGGACCATTTCAGCCCGCTGAGCCTCCAGGCGCCAGTACCTGGCCTTGCATTCCTACAGGTCTTCCCTCTGCTTAGAAAGCCTATGTCGTAGTTCTCAGTGAAGTGCTTCGGCTGAGCCACCTTTTCAGTCAGATCCAATTTGAACTGAAATGTTTTGCTAACTCTTTCTCGTGGTGGCTACTTAGCTCCAACAACTGCTTCCTGTTGGGGCCCTAAGGAGCCCAAGCAAGGAGGTGAGGAGTGGCTGGGAGGGGAGGAGTGAGTAGAGGCTGGCAAGGTGCCACTCAACTTGAGTGACATAGAATTGGCCATGCCCACTCAATCACGTGACCACTTAGCCACAACCACCCAGCCAGTCATTAGGGAGATCATATTAGTGGTCTGCGGGATTTAAAATTATGAATTTAGTGGTCCCTGAGGTCCAAAAAGTTGGTCACCCCTGATCTAGTTCAACTCTTTTTGACATGCTTCTAATTTTCACATTCAAATTCAGAATAGAACTGGAAGGGACCATGGAGGTCTTCTAGTCCGACCCCCTGCTGAAGCAGGAGACCCTATACCGTTTCAGACAGGTGGCTGTTCAGTCTCTTCTTAAAAACCTCCAGTATTGTTCTTACTGTTAGGCAGTTTCTCCTTAATTTCAGGTTGCTTCTCTCCTTGATTAGTTTCCATCCATTATTTCTTGTCATACCCTCTGGTGCTTTGGAAAATAAGTTCTTTGTGGCAGCCCCTCAAATAATGGAATGCCACAATGATTGTTGTGGCTCCGTTCCCTGAACCTGGATTATCAGCAGGAGAGGACTCCAAGAGTGAAGGAGAGGAGTAGGCAAGGCCTCCCTCTCCAGGACCCTCCTCTCTGGCAATGCCTTCGGAGGACATCAAAGGCCAAGAGATAGGCCCGGGGCCAAGCACATCCACACAGCCACAGGTGGACAGTAATGAGGAAGATGAGTCTTGGCTGGACCCTCGACAGCGTTGCAGAGATAAGTGTGCGCAGCAGAGGAAGAGGCGTGCCAGGGATTAGGCTGAGTCACTGGACCACATCCCACAGGGTATAAAAGGGGGTGTGGTGGCCGTTCAAGCTATGTGATGAGCAAAAACTGGAAATAACTCCTCTCTGTGTTGCTGGAACTTTGCCTGACTTATCGGACTGAATTCGGACTAATCTCTTTGTTATTGTGATTTTGTTTTGGTGTTCCGAACGAAGGGGAAACTCCTTCCTTGTGAGTAAAGATTATTGGCAGCCAGCCACCGGATTGCTGCCAACTTTGTCATCAAAGAATCTTTCGTGTGTTGGCTTATTAATTCTTGGCCGTCTGTAGGGGTGCGTGCGTGAGGCGGGGACAGAACAATGATGTCACCCCAGTCCCTCTCTTCTCCAGACTAGCCATACTCAAATCCTGCAACTGTTCTTCATATGTTTTAGTCTGCAGGCCTTTATTCATCCTAGTTGCTCTTACCTGCACTTTTTCCAAAGTCTCAACATCATTTTTGTTGTGTGGAGACCAAAACTGGATGCAGTATTCCAGGTATGGTCTTACTAAAGTTTTATAAAGTGGCACCAATACTTCAAATGATTTTGATTCTATTTATACAACCCAGGACTGCATTAGCATTTTTGGCAGCAGCTGCTGCACGCTGCTGGCTTATATTTAAGTAACTCCAAGATGTCTCTCACAATTACTGTTTTTGAGTCAGGATTCACCTAATCTGATTTGTATCTTTAGTTTTTCCTGCCTAAGTGTAAAACTTTGCTTTTGTCCACATTAAATTTCATTTTGTTGGATAGGACACGTTGTTCAAGTCTGCCAAGATCTTTTTGGATCCTGAGCTTATTTTCTGGGGTGTTGGTATTCCTGCCAGTTTAATGTCATCTTGAAAATTTGATGAGTTCCCTTTCTATTCACTCATCTAAGACATTTATGAAGTTATTGAAGAGTACTGGGCCTAAGACAGAACCTTGTGCTTACTTCCCTCCATGTACATGTAGTGCCATTACGGACTACTCATTGTGTATGGTTTGTCTGCCTGTTACAAATCCATCTGGTAGTGATGCTGTCTATCCCATATTTTTCTAACTTACTAAGAAGTAGGTCGCGGTCTACTTTGTCAAATTCCTTACTGAAATCTAAGAATACTATTTCCACAGCAGTGGTGGGTTGCTACCAGTTCACCCCGGATCAGGCGAACTGGTAGCAGCAGCAGCAGGCTCCACCCACCAGCCCGGACGTCTCTGTGCATGCACAGAAGCTTCAGGCACGCACATGAGCGAACCAATAGCGACGGGATTTGAAAACCACTACTGGTGTACTAAGTTAGTTACTTTGTCAAAGAATGAAATAAGATTGGTTTGATGTGATTCCTTCTTAACAAACCCATACTGGCTTCTAGTTGTAATTTTATTGGTTTCTACATGATCGCAAATCTGTGTTTTTAATTTTGTTTTCCAGTATCTTCCCAGGTATGGATGTTAGGCTGATTGATTTGTAGTTTTCCCAGTCTGTTTTTCTCCCTCCCCCCCCCTTTTTTTTTTTTTTTTAGAAGATGAGAACCACGTCAGCTCTTTTCCAATCCTCAGGTAGTTCCTCGGTGCGCCAGGATTTTTTGAAAGACATCATATAATTGTTCTGAAATAACATCTGCCAGCTCCTTCAGAACTCTGAGATGTAATCCGTCAGGTCCCAGTGATTTATCTTCATCAGGATCAGACAGGTATTCTCTTATCATTTTCTTGCTTATTTTAATTTTAATTTCTACTCTCCCTTTTAGGGTTATGTTTTGGTCGTTGGGCTACAGTTTCTTTTTGTGTGAAGACTGATGCAAAGAATGAATTAAGCAACTCTGCTTTCTCTCTATGCTTGTTACTTTCTTGCTATCTTCTCTCTTTAGTGGACTGTTTCCTGGACTTTAGTTGTTGTTGTTGTTTATATGTTGAAACTTTTATATATATATATATATATATATATATATATATGATTTTTTTTTTTTTGCAAGTCTTGGTTCATTTGAGCCTTTGCTTTCCTGACTTCATCTTTGCAGATTTGGGCTATCTACTGATAAGGTAAATGACTAGCATATGTGCTAGTCATTCCCGACTCTAGGAAGAGGTGCTCATTTCCATTTCAAAGCCAAAGAGCCAGCACTGTCCAAAGACGTCTCTGTGGTCATATGGCCGGCATAACTAAATGCCAAAGGCACCCAGAACGCTGTTACCTCCCCACCAAAGGTGGTCCCTATTTTTCTACTTGCATTTTTTACGTGCTTTCGAACTGCTAAGTTGGCAGAAGCTGGGACAAGTAATGGGAACTCACCCCATTACGCGGCACTAGTCATTCAAACCGCTGAACTGCCGACGTTTCGATCGACAAGCTCAGCGTCTTAGCCACTGAGCTACCACGTCCCTTTATCTATTGCTGTTCTGCCTTAATTATGTGCACCTCTTTGCATTTTTTTGTACTCCTCCTTGTCTTTCAGTTTTCCTTATATGTTAAAATGGGATGCAAATTACATGGGTACATCTATCTTTTATTGGCAGCAATATCCATTAATCTCTCTTCCCATTCTGTCTGCTAATTCTTTTATCACAAACTGCTTCTTTAATCCTGTTACATTTAAAAGCAGGTTTGTAATAGCTGCCCGTTCCAGAACCTTAATTTATTATCTACATAACCTTATATGTCTCCATATATTCAGTTTCTTATATTCGGTTTATATGTAACACACCATGAAGATAAGTCTTAACTGCTTCACTGTAATATTGTCAGCAAGAAAATAATGTAACTTATACATAAAAATAGAATTGGAAGGGACTTTGAAGGTCTTCTAGTCCAACCCGCTACTTGAGCAGGAGATCCTATACTGTATCTATATTTTTTTAAATCCCTTCTCACCCTTATGGGTGGTATGTGTCTTCCTCAGTCTTCCTCAGTCTTCCTCAATGCTTGGGCAGGAGATTGGACTAGATGACCGACAAAGTCCCTTCCAACTCTGTTAATCTAAAGTAAAAGCAAACTCAGATTTTCCACTGGAGGCCTGGGAGTTTGAGGGTTCTGTGCAGTATCTTAGTCGTTCCTAGGACTGTGTTGTGACCAGGGCCCAAATAGATAGTCTTAGACGCGAACAATTCCAAAACAAATAGACTTAATTAGAACAGCTGAGAATTAACTCATTCTCAGCATAGTCCAAACTAAATTAAAACAAATTCTTCTTAACACAAATTCTTCAGTCTAATCACCAACCTTGGTATAATTAGGCAAACTGCCAAAGGCTTCTCTTGGCAAAAGTTCAGAAGCAGAAGACGCTGACCAGAGATAAGTGCAGCAAGACAAGAACAAGTCTATCAACGTTGTTTTTCGACAAAGAGCCCAAGAGCCGTTGCTGGTCTTTTAAGCCTTATCTCTTGGCCCTATTCCCGAGTCTTCCTCTCTGCTTTAGCTGCGCCTGCCTTCTGGCAGCTCTTTTCATATGTGCACTAGGAACAGGCTCCTCCTGTTCCTCTGCCTCTCTACTGTCAGCCTCTGGATGCTCCGGAGTCCGCACATCACTCCCCGATGGCCCTGGCCCCATCTCTGCCTCCGACGCAGAGCCCTCATCAGGGCTTCCCCAACCTCCAGGACTGGCCCCTGTTCTACCTCAGCCTCATTGCTGTCTGACTCCGCTGCCAGCTCCGCAAGCTGCTGGGGGACCACAACACACTGCTTTTTTCTGGACAGACAGCTCTGATGTCATTCCTGGATCCGATGGAGCCACTCTGCTATCTTGGGAGTCACAACCCCAAGTGCTCCTAACACTTTCCACATCCTATCCAGTTTCATCTTCAGATCCTGATATTTTTCCAGTTTCTTACTTCCTGTTATCACTTGGCAGTGCTGTCCACCACTGACTTCTGGTCCTTATCTACTACCAAAATGTCTGGTTGACTTGCCAGTATCTGTTTGTCTAACAGGATCTTAGCTTTCTTATTCTCCACAACTTTTTGTGGGATCTCTCATCTAGACTTAGAAGACTAGCCCATATTCTGTACAGGTGTTCCTGTACTACTTGCTTATGCTGTTCGGCGCCTGCTGTTCCTGCCTGCATCTTATCCCCTGCCACTATGCATTGGATTGTCTCTGAGGCCTCTCTACATTTGTATCTTGGGTACTGTCTAGTGTGGAAAATCCCTGCTCAGTGGTGAAATCCAATTTTTTTTACTACCGGTTCTGTGGGCTTGGTGTGGTGGGCGTGGTGTGGTGTGGTGGGGTGGGGTGGGAGTGGGCGTGGTGGGGCGTGGTTTGGTGGGTGTGGCAAGGGAAGGATACTGCAAAATCCCCATTCCCTCCCCACTCCAGGGGGAAGGATACTGCAAAATGAGCCTGAGTGGCATAGGAGGCTAATGCCTCCTACTAAGGCAGCATTTAACATCCATCTGCCTGCAATTACTGCGAGTTCAATCCTAGCCAGGCTCAAGGTCGACTCAGCCTTCCATCCTTTCTAAGGTGGGTAAATTGAGGACCCAGTTTGTGGGGGCAATAAGCTGACTTTGTATAAAATATACAAAAGTATGAAGGCTATTGCTTATTGCACTGTAAGCCGCCCTGAGTCTCCGGAGAAGGGCGGCATATAAATCAAATAAAAAAAATCTCCATTACCTCCCCACTCTGGGGCCAGCCAGAGGTGGTATTTGTCCACTTGGAGCTGGACAAGCTCATCAAGCAAGGGGTGTTAGTGCCAGTGGGTCATGCCAAGTGGAAAACCCCAATAGTGACTGCGGTCAAATCAGATGGGTCTGTGCGCATATGTGCAGATTACAAATGTACCTTAAATAAGGCTTTCAGCAGAGCGCTTTCCCTGTCCCAATTATGCACAACTTATTCCATTCGCTGGGCCCTGGCAAGATCTTCGCTAAACTTGACCTTGTGCAGGCTACCAGCAACTCTCAGTAGATGGCGCTACCATGGAAGCACAGACTATAGTCACCCACAGAGGTGCATTCAAGTGCACCAGACTTCAATTCGGTGCCAGCATAGCCCCTGGACTTTTCCAAAGTACTATGGAGCTGCTATTACAGGGTCTACCAGGGGTGGTGCCCTACTTTGATGATGTACTCATTAGCACAACGGATGAAAAGCAGCTAGGGGACAGACTCAGGCAGGTTTGACCAAATTCAGAGAGGCGGAACTTCGAGTTAAAGGGACTAAATGCATGATTGCAGTCCCCTCTGTGGAATTTCTGGGGTACCAAGTGGACAGGTGAGGAATACACCCCACCAAGAGCAAGATAAGGGCCATCCAGAATGCACTCACACCCAAGAACAAATCGGAGCTACAGGCTTTCTTGGTCTCCTCAATTTCTACACTATCTTCCTCCAAGACAAGGCAACGGTCACCGAGCCACTTCACCGCTTACTGGCCAAAAATGCACCTTGGGTCTGGGGGAAAGCTGAAGCTGCCGCATCAACACAGTCAAAAAACTTCTATCGGCGGATAGTTTCTTAATTCAATACAACGTGACGCTACTGCTTGTGCTTGTCTGCGACACACCCCTTTTGGCATGGGCGGCGTCTTGAGCCATAGACTGCCAAATGGCCTAGAGGTGCCCATCGCCTACTAGTCATGAACCCTGTCCAGTGCAGAATGCAATTACAGCCAGCTGGACAGAGAAGCCCTCGCAGCCGTGTCAAGGGTCAAGAAATTTCACGAGTACCTATTCAGCCGACATTTCGAACTGGACATGGATCACCGGCCACTTTTGGGCCTCCTGGCTGGCTCCTGAGGGCGAGGAATTCAAAGCATTCTTCACAAAGAAAAACGAACTGTCCATGCAAGGGGTTGTTTGTTATGGGGTGAATGCATCATTGTACCCTTATTCTTAAGGGAAAAAGTGTTAAAGATGTGAGCATCCCCAGGGCCCCTGGTCATGGATACATGTAGATTTTGCAGGGCCATTCCACAGCCAAACCTTCATGGTAATCGTTGACACTTTTCTAAGTGGCTAGACATCATCCTTATGCAATCCACGACTGCCGAAGCAGTCATTAAGGCACTACGCAAACTCTTTGCCACCCATGGATTGCCCAATACTCTCGTATCGGATAACGGGCCCCAATTCACCGCCACCCAGTTCGAGGGGTACCTGGCAGAGTTAGGCGTCCGGCATGCACTCTCTGCCCCATTTCATCCAGCCAGTAATGGACTGGCCAAAAGATTTGTGAGAACGGCCAAGAAGGCCCTAGGCAGGCTGGACGCGGGAGATTGGCAGGCCTGAGTGGACAAATTCCTAGCAGTCCAACATGCCACCCCTTGTATGATCATGGGGCACAGTCCAGCAGAACTCCTCATGGGTAGGAAGCTCAGGTGTACCTTGGACTGCTTACACCCCAACTATTCCCTGGACGGGTTTAAGGGAACCAACCAGAAGTTACAGGAGTTCCAGATAGGGACACCAGTGTTCACGAGGAACTACTCGGAGGGTTCCCTATGGGTGGCCGGGAGGATATCTGACATAAAGGGCCCATAGTCTTATACAGTAGACATGGGAGATGGGGGGATCTGGCGTAGACACATTGACCAACTCAAAAAGAGGTTGGCCGGGCAACCAGAAATGTATCCAGAACTACCAAGCCCTGACTACCAAAGTTCTCCCACAACAGCTATCTCAAGCCCGAAGAGGTCGGAAGACTTAACTGCAAACTCGGGGATCCAACACCACCCCGGTGAGATGCCACTCCCAGCCGAGGACATCAACGCCCCTGAAGAAATCCAGGAGGTTCCATTGGCGGAGCCGAGAGAAACTAAAGGTCCCTCCAACCAGCTCGACATCACGCCTCAGACTGAAACTGCGCAGGTCAACTAGGGCCTGGACATGCCCTGGTCACTTGTGCAATTTTGTATGCAAATACATTGACTAAGTGCCTTCTGAGAGGGGAAGGGTGTTATGTATATAAGTTTTGGCGGGAGATTCACACAATGGGTCAACTGTGATTGGGCCAGCGACCTGGCAAGCAGAGTATAAAAGGAGTGGGTTTTGCCTGTAATCTTCGCTGAAATCTCACCCTGCATTAAAGAGCTGTTATCACTACCTTGCTTCTGCCTCCTCAATCGCCTAACTCAACAGTAGGGAAGGAATCTTAAGTATCAGTGTAAAAGTCTGTTTTTTCCAGTGATAACAGTTCTAGGATAAATCAGATCAATAATAATGTCTGTCCTTGTATCTTTCCTGCTCAGCTTTTCCTCATTATCTGACTATTCCAGAATATAAATACAGAGGAGGACAATTTTATGATTGGGAGAACTATGACAAAGCATAGATATTGCATATCCAGGCAAAGCAGCGCTGAGGAAAACCATCTTTTGAGATCATTGTGAACTTCTCATAAATTATGGTCCATGAAGGTGGAGAGATTAGTGATCCTTATATGCCTTTCTATATTTTTATGCATACAGCATGTTTCTATTAGAATTTTTCTTCATAGGTATGCTGCTCAGGATAATCTATAATATATTTTGTTTTATTTTTAAAGAGACCAAAGCATAGATCCTAAAAAGGATCTTAATTTGCCCATTTTTGACAGGGTTTTTCAAACTTGCAATCCTAAAATGTGTGGACTTCCAAAATTGCCAGGACAGCATTCTGGAAGTTGAAGTCTACACAGTTGGAAGGGACTTTGTAGGTCCTCCAGTTCAATGCCCCCGCCCAAGCAGGAGACCTCAAGTTGGGACTACAACCATTTTTTTCCCCCAGTCCTCTAGTAGTTCCCCAGTGCTCCAGGATCTTCAGAACTCTGGGATGTAATCAGTGATGGGTTTCAAAATTTTTTACTACCGGTTCTGTGGGCATGGCTTGGTGGGCGTGGCATGGTGGGCGTGGCAGGATATTGTAAAATCTCCATTCCATCCCCAATCCAGGGGAAGGTTACTGCAAAATCTCCATTTCCTCCCAATCAGCTGGGACCTGGGAGGCAGAGAATAGATGTGGGCAGGGCCATTCAGAATTTTTACTGCCAGTTCTCCGAACTACTCAAAATTTCCACTACTGGTTCTCCAGAACTGGTCAGAACCTGCTGAAACCCACCTCTGGATGTAATCCATTTGGTCCTTGAACTCATCTAGAGTAGATAGGTGTCGTCTTATTTTCTTGTCTGTTTTGACTTGTATTCCTATCTGTCTTTTACAGTATTTATTGCTGTTGATAGGTTGGACTTTTTTTTTTTCCTTTTGTGTAAAGACAGATGCAAAGAATGAATTTAGCATTTCTGCTTTCTCCCTACTGCCTCTCACATTCTTGCCAGCTTGTACCATTAGTGAACTAGGGTCTCCTAGTGGGCTTGGGCTTGGGCGGGTTGGACTAGATGACCTATAAGGTCCCTTCCAACTCTGTTAATCTGTTAATAGTTTTCTGGCTTCATCTTTGCATATTCAAGCTATATACTGGTGTGCCGCCTTAATTACGCTGCTCCTCTTTCCACTTTTTATACTTGTCCTTTTTGTCTTTCAGTTTATCAGAGAGTTCTTTATGCAACCATGCTAGTTTCTTCTGGGACCTCTTGTTTTAGTTTTTCAGTGAATTAATTACTGTATTTTAGTAAATCCCTTGGTCACGTCTTCGTTTAATTGGGTTCTCTTTATCTAGTTTTAAGACCTGTTTGGAAAACAACTCACATTGTAGATCATATGTGTGGAGAAATATTGAAAATACAAAAAGGTTCATCAACTTTTAAGCACCACTGTAGATAACCAGTACAATCAGACTTTTAATAATCATTACTTCAAAACCATTTGGCAGCAAAACTTCGTTGCCTGAGGTAAATGTATTACGTGTGAGTGCATGGATTGAGCACAGCTACATGAAAATGATATTAAGCACGAAAAATATTTCTATTTCTAAACCAGAGAGATGGGAGGATAATGCACAATGCTAGAGCCATTTTTCTGTATTAAATGCAAATTGTGCTAGCAATAATGACTGGCAATGCTTTGATGGCTCAACCTGTGGCGTATTACTGTTCAGTTCAATTACTTGTTTCATGCATCTTCATTGTACAATCTATTTCACAATAAGATCTTGGTTTCAGTGAAACTAGAATGGATAATTAATTGTCTGTCCATAGTTCTGAGGAAGTCAATTCCACACTAAAAGGATTCAATTCTTTTTACTCAGCTTTACAAAAGCATTTGTTATCACCTCAGGCCAAAATAATGCCTGGATATTTAGGTCAAAAGGGGGAAAAATATTCTGTTTCAGTTCTCTGAAAAGTCTAAATGAAGATAATGGGATAATTGGAAGAGACCACTGTTAATTGGACATTTGCAGGTACATGAAAAGTTAATGATGGGATGAAAATATCAGCATGCCATTTTACTTGAAATTGCTATTTGGACATGTAATTTGCTGGCCATATACATGGCCTCCACCATTTCTCTTTCAAACCGTAGCAAAATCTATATGCAATTTTAAAAGGGGGCAGGCATAATTAGGCAGTCCCAAAGGTGCTTTTTCAAGTGGCAACTGGATTTTCTGGTTTTTCTTTGAAATCGTTTCACTTCTCATCCATGAACCCCGGGGAAACAAAACAACCACTTCATAAACACATGGCACAACATAGAAGAAACCCATCAGAACTAGATTAAGCAGTCCATCTGCATTTAAAAGACAGAGGCTGCATTTAGAAGAAAGCAAAGTCCACATTTTGGACAGAGAGCTGGCTCGAAAGAGAGTTCAAAGAGGTCAAAATGGAACAGCCCTCTCTCAACGTAGGGGGAGGATATGACATCATCTATCTCCAGTCTATAACATTTCTAAGAAGGCTCCACACCCATTTGCACCACTCAAGAGATGCTGATGACACAGATAAACTTCCAGGTGGCCTTAATGACTTGCTAAAAGAATGCAAATGACCAGTGATCTGCAAGGAGTATAAATCCTTCCATTCACCACCATCCAGTCAGAGCTGAAGAAGCTTTTTGGATGAGATGTGAACATTTTCTTCAAAGAAAAACTAGAAAGTCCAGTTGCCTCTTGAAAAAGCACCTTTGGGATAACCAGGACGTGGATGACTGAGAATCTCCATTGACATAATGAGGCAGATTTGCAGTAGCACTTGGACATTAAAATTAGAAAAACATTTTGCACTAATCCTTCCTAGTCTGAAATGGAATGGTTAAGTGATCATTTATTGGAAGCATACTATATTGGTCAGCAATTTTTGTTTCCAGCCAAGGCTGAAAAATCATGTTTGGCATCTATAAGCTATTCCTTACAGATGAAAATTAGAATCAAAACATGTGAAAATATCAGACTGAAATTAAACTCATTACAATCTCAGTTTCCACTTTAATTATCATTCTTAGAATGATTCTAACTAGGACAATAACATCACGAAATTAAAAAGGGAAAGGAAGATAGGCACTCATTTAAATCATCAACCTTCTAGATCTGTGATGGCGAATCTATGGCACATGTGCCACAGGTGGCACGCGGAGCCGTATCAGTGGGCACGCGAGCTCAGCTCCACCAGCTGATTTTCAGGCCTTCCAGGTCCACCGGAAGTTGGCAAACAGGCCATTTCCGGCCTCCAGAGGGCCTCTGGAGGGATGGGGAAGGTCGTTTTCACCCTCCCCAGGGTCCTAGAAAGGCTCTGGAGCCTGGGGAGGGAATAAAAAGGGCCTACCGGGCCCATTTGCTATCATGTACCAAATGTGGGGGGAGCACGGGGGGGCGCATATGGGTGTGGGCATGTGCGTGTGTAAGTACCCCGCACTCCCCCCACTTTTGGCACGTGATGGCAAAAAGGTTAGCCATCACTCTTCTAGATCAATGATGGCTAACCTTTTCCAGACCAAGTGCTCAAAGTGCGCACGCGCCCAAACCCCCAAAATGCAGTGTGTGCCCAGCCCCTGTGCATGTGCTCCACCCCCCACACACACATGCGCATGTGGCCCCCTAAATGTGCTCCACCCCATGCATGCACACACTCCCCCTACACACACGTGCTGCCATGCATGCGCACACAGCTCCCCGCACATGCACGGCTCTGCACATGCACGGCAGAGACCCGAAAACCAGTTGGCCGATGGGAGGGGCACGCACATGCGCAGTGGAGCTGAACTGGGGCAACGACATGTGCCATAGGTCCACCATCACAGTTCCAGATGACAAGATAACCCTTTTACGTGACTGCTGACTACAAAAACTCAGGATTGTGCTAAACACAATCAAATCTAAAGCAGGTTGTCTTTTCTGGCTGATGTGAGGTATGTTCGTTCCAAATATTTATATCTCACTGGAATGTGTGATTGAAGTCTTAAGAATGTCCGTATCAATATAAGAAAAGCACTTTTCTTTAGAACAAGGATGTCTTAACCTTAGCTTAGAAAGAACATTAATTAAAGGAAAGGGCAAAAAAGTTAATATTCTTTTTTTTTCTTATTCAAGATATATTGTAAGAATAATTAAAATGCTGTGGAGTCCTCAATGGTGAATGAAGCCAAAGTATAAAATGTATTGTCTGTATTATCAAGTCTAGACAGACCTTTATTATCTTTTTTTTTTTACTTAATTGAAATGTGGTTTTTTTATTACAAAAAAATTCCAGCTTCCACATCTTTGAAAATGTATACTGTTATTACTTCTTCAGAAGATTTTTTTAACATAGAGATTAGTGAGGGAAAAGCCTTTCTTCTAACCAACTTTCTATTCCTTCCATTACTTGCACCAGTTGCCATGTATATATGATGTGTCTACACCAGGGGTGAAATTCAAAAATTTTCCCTACCAGTTCTGTGGGCGTGGCTTGGTGTGCGTGGCAGGGGAAGGATACTGCAAAATCCCCATTCCCTCCCCACTCCAGGGGAAGGATACTGCAAAATATCTATTCCCACCCCACTCCAGGGGAAGGATACTGCAAAATCCCCATTCCCTCCCCACTCCTGCAGGAAGGATATTGTAAAATCTCCATTCCCACCCTACTCTGGGGCCAACAGAGGTGGTATTTGCTGGTTCTCCGAACTACTCAAAATTTCCGCTACTGGTTTTCCAGAACCTGTCAGAACCTGCTGAATTTCACCCCTGGCCTACACACATACATACACAGTCCTATTTCTTCAGTAAACTTATGACAAGTAATTGGTCATCCTATTCAGACCTTCCTTCTTGATTCTCCCACATCAGGAATGAGAATCCTATATGCCCTTCCAGATGTTAGGAACAAATCCCAATATCACTTATTATCATCATCTAGATTTATCACATTTTTTTAGAAGGCTCCTTACGTGGTGTGTGTTGGAACCATTGTTTTGTGTCCATTATATTGTGTATAAGTGAAAGGAGAACGGCATGCCCTATTTTGCTGCTAGCAAGTCTCTAAGCTAGTGTTGGCGAACCTTTTCGGCACCGCGGGAGTGCCAGAAACCAGAAGAGCAGTTCCCTGGTGCACATGCACGCACCGGGAAGCTAAGCTCCCGGCGTGTGCATGTGCACTGGTCATCTGGTCTTCCAGTTTCTGGCATTCCTGCGCATCAGGGGTGGGTTCTACTTATCTTTACTACCAGTTTGCAATGGGGCTGCACATGCATGCACAGAAGCATTTTGATGACGTCGGGGTTGGTGGGCGGAGCCTCCCGCTGATTTTACTACCAGTTCTATAGAACTGGTGCGAACCAGAGGCAACCCACACTGATGCATATGCAAAGCGCGCCAGAAACTAGAAGCTCAGTTTCCTGGCACGGGCATGCACACCAAGGTGCTGCTCTTCCGGTTTCCGGCACTCCCATGCGTGTGAAGACCAGCTAGCGGGCGCGCATGTGCATGCCGGAACCTGGAAGAGTGATGGCTGGTGTGCCTAGAGAGATGGCTCTGTGTGCCACTTCCAGTACGCATGGCATAGGTTCGTAATCACAGCTCTAAGTTACCACAATTTTTACTTTGCAACAAAGAATATTGACTACTGTAACGCTCTCTACATGGGGCTGTCCTTGAGGGCCATTCAGAGGCTTCAACTGGTACAAAATGCAGCCATGCGGGTTGTGATGGGAGAATCCCAATACTCCCATGTTACACCCCTCCTGCATGACTTGCATTGGTTGCCAGTTGCCCTCCAGGTGAGATTCAAGATGCTGGTGATGACCTATAAAGCCCTACATGGCTTAGGCCCAGGATATTTGGCGGACCACCTGCAGCCAGCAACGACATCCCATTGCCCGGTCCGCGCCCATAGAGAGGGTCTGCTCAGGGTGCCGTCGGCTAGACAGTGTCGGCTGACGGCCTCCAGGAGTAGACCCACAGAGCTTCTCTGTGGGTGCGCCCACCCTCTGGAATCGACTCCCCTTGGAGCTCAGGTTGGCTCCTGACCTTCGTTCCTCGATCTGGACTGATGGGATTTTAAGGGTTTTAAATTTTAGTGGGTTTAACCTGATTTTAACTCTGTATTATGGCTTGTGAATTTTATCATTGTGAGCCGCCCTGAGTCCATTGGAGATAGGGCGGCATATAAGACAAATAAAATAAAATAAATAAATACAATAAAGTAAGCTCATCCCATCATCAAGTCAGCAATGAAAAAAGGTCTCTATGATTTGCTAACTCAGCCTTACTCTTCCTAAAATCTATTACGGAAAGGTAAAAAAAAAGAAAACAGAACTAAAGGAAAAAGCGTATTTCATTTATAGCATTTTTCACTTTGCGTCATCCTCAATACTAGCAGCTGATTAAGATTGCTTTCTCACAGTTCACAGGGGACTTTGAGCTGTCAGATTTAAGCAAGTCTTAAAATCCTTTTTGCAAAATGAGATTTACTTAAAGGCTATCATCTGGTGACAAATGCTGGTGGAATAGAAATATACTTTAAAAACTGAATGTCCTCCCCATTTATTAATGCTCATCTTTTCTTACAATTCAAAAGCACATCAGTGGCCCATGCTTAATGCTTTCCATTATTAGACCAAACCAACACCTCCTCCTATTTTTCTTAAACCCATCACCTGAGAAAAAGAAAATCAAATGAACGGCCAATGCATATTTGAAATAGCCTTTCTTAGCTTCACAGACAATAAATAAATGGCATTGACCCCCCAAAACTTAAAAGAAATTGCAAAGCCTCAGGTACACATGATATCTACTTACATGATGGGAAATTTTTTAAAAAAGGGAATTAAAATCTCAAAATATAAGGGAAACTACCTCAGCCTCTTTCAGCCTTATTATATCAAGCAAATAAATATGTAAACTTTGCTTAGGAGCTTATTGAAAATTAGACCTGTTTTATCTCTGTCCAAAGTGATAAGAAAAGTGATGAAACATAGAACTAGGTAAATGTTAAATCTGATATTTGAGATCCCTTCACACTTGGCCATAAAGTCCACTATTTGAATTTTGAAATCTCAACTTGACATTAGAATGTGAAATTCTACTGCTTTGGGGTATTCTAACTCTCCATTTAAAGGATTCTTTCATAAAATAACAATAAGAGTTGGGAAGAGTTGGAAATACAGTAAGTTCGAATCTCACCAGGCTCAAGGTTGACTCAGCCTTCCATCCTTTCTAAGGTTGTGGGGGCAATAAGCTGACTTTGTATAAAATATACAAAAGTATGAAGGCTATTGCTTAATGCATTGTAAGCCGCCCTGAGTCTCCGGAGAAGGGCAGCATATAAATCTATTTTTTTTTAAAAAAAAGAACTTTGGTGGACCTCTAGTCCAACACCCTGATCAAACAGGAGACCCTATACCGTTTCAGACAAATGGTTGTCCAGTCTCTTTCTGAAAGTCTTCAATGATGGAGCACCCACAACTTCTGGAAGCCAAGCTATTCAGAGGTGGACATCACAAAATGTAATAACCAGTGGTGAAATCAATTTTTTTTACTACCAGTTCTGTGGGCATGGCTTGGTGGGGGTGGTGGCTTGGTCGACGTGGCAGGGGAAGGATATTGCAAAATCTCCATTCCCACCTCACTCCAGGGGAAGGATACTGCAAAATCCCCATTCCCTCCCCTCTCCTGTGGGAAGGATATTGCAAAATCTCCATTCCCATCCCACTCCAGGGGAAGGAATACTGCAAAATCACCATTCCCTCCCCACTCCAGTGGAAGGATACTACAAAATCCCCATTCCCTCCCCACTCCTGGGGGAAGGATATTGCAAAATCTGCATTCCCATCCCACTCCAGGGGAAGGAATACTGCAAAATCACCATTCCCTCCCCACTCCAGTGGAAGGATACTACAAAATCCCCATTCCCTCCCCACTCCTGGGGGAAGGATATTGCAAAATCTGCATTCCCACCCCACTCTGGGGCCAGCCAGAGGTGGTATTTGCCGGTTCTCCGAACTACTCAAAATTTCCGCTACTAGTTCTCCGAACTATTCAAAATTTCTGGTACCAGTTCTCCAGAACCTGTCAGAACCTGCTGGATTTCACCCCTGGTAATAACCGGTTCATTCAGAACCAAAAATGTGAGCATTTGTGGCTTCAAAGACACGGCGATTATATAGGACAGGATAGCGCCAAAGCGGGTGGGTGGGCCCAGCCACTGGTCAGAACTATCAGTTTGCCCGAACTGGTCCGAGCCGGCAGCAGCCCGTCTCTGAAGCTATTCCATTGGTTGACTGCTCTAACCATTAAGAATTTTTTCTTTCTACCAAACAGGCAGCAGTTTGACTTTTTTTAAAAAAGAAGAAAAAGCAAAACTAAAGAAACAGATGTCTTTTCTTTCCCGCTACAGACAGAATTAGAAATAAGCAAAGTAAGAAAGTTTACTTAGCTATGAATCTTCCTTCCTGGAGAGGTATGATATGCAGCAATTGAAGCTCAGTGGGAATAAGTTAAGGAAGCATCATTCCGTGAACGTTGAATGTAGTTGCAGGTTCATAAATAATGGGTATTCTGCCTCTGTTTTTCTGTCTTGCTCGTTGTTGTTTTTCATACGCCTCAGTCACAGCAACAAAATCACTTGATTGTCCTGTCACAATATTATTTATTTATTTATAAACAAATTTATATAACTTTCCATTTCACTAGATATGACTCTGGGCAGTGTACAGCCAATAATTAAAACAATGCCACAACTATGAAAACACTTTAAAAATGAATAAAAACAATCATTTTAATGCATCAGAAATGTATAGCTTGTGAATAAAACTTGCCTGAGATATGTATATATACAATTGTAATCACTGGTGGGCTTCAAAATGTTTAGCAAGAGGTCCTCTGCCCCATTGCTGGGTGGGCGTGGGCATGGTGGGCATGGCCTAGTCGGCCTCCTGCACCACGGTGGGGGAGAGGGCAGTTTTGCCCTCCCCAGGCTCCAGAGGTTTTCCTCGAGGCTCCAGGAGAGCAAAAACGGCCTCCCCAGGCTCCAGAGGCACTCTGAAGGCCTGTTTCCAGCCTACCTGAACATCCAGTAGGCCTGTTTATTGCCCTCCCCGAGTCTCCCCGCTTATCCTGCACTTACCTGCATCCAAAATGGGCTGTGTGGGGACTCCTGGGAGGGGCGGGGTGGGGTGGGCGGGGCCAGCCAGGAGCGGGATTTGGGGGTTCTCCAAACTGCACAGAATCTTAACTAGAGGTTCTCCTGAACCCCTGTGAACCCCCAGCAGCCTATCCCTGATTGTAATTGTTTACAGTTGTAAAAGACATATCATATTAGAGGTTTTTTGATGTTCTTTTTCATTTTTTTTCTTACAGCATTTTTATGTCTTTTTTAGCTTTGACAAACTATTACTATTATTTCAGTATATTGTTCCTTTTTTGTTATTAATTTAAAAAGCAACAAAAATGAATTTAATATACAAATTAACACAAGATAAATAATCAAAACATGATTGCAGGACACCCATCTAAACATAATACACCCACCTCACAGGCTCCCCATGGGATCTCCAAGACTGCTGAAAGAACCACGTTTTTCAGAGCCTTCCAAAAGGCTAACAGGGATGGGACCGGTGATGGGTTGCCCCCAGTTTGGACCGGTTTGCAAGAACCAGTAGTAAAACTGGCGGGAGGCCCCACCCACCACCCCAGATGTCATCAGTGGCGATCTGCGCATGCGCAGAAGCAAGGCACGTGCACGATCAAAGCGATTGAGTGTGTGTGATCCCGTTGTGAACTGGTAATAAAGGTAAATAGAATCCACCCCTGGGTGGGGCTAACCTCACCTCAGGAGGAGGGGCTGATGTTCCAGACAGTGGGATCCACAATAGAAAGAGCACATTATCTACAATTTGTCAGATGAAGCGCTTTAGCCAATGGGACCCACAACATTTAAATCAGTTGGTTTCTACTTTGAGCAATGGTGTTTTGAGTATAAGTCACCTGTAATATTTGCGTGGCAATTTATACAAGTGAAATGTGTATCAATTAAATAGCAGGACCTGATAGCAGTAGCCTACTAGTACTCTGCAATATCTGCCATTTGAAGATCCTTAAGAAGTGCAGCATTTGAGAATAAACCAACAATTAAGGAATTTTTAAAATGAAATAAAAATTAATATTAGTTATATACTATCTGAATCAGGGGTGAGTTCTAAAAAATTTTACTACCAGTTCTGTGGCATGGCTTATTTTGTGGGCGTGATGGTCATGTGACAATGGAGGTGGCTTAATGGTCATGTGACTGGGTGGGCGTGGTCAATTCAATGTCACTCACGTTAAAGGGTGCCTCATATGGCCCCTCCCCTCCCAGCCATTCCTTTTCACACCCAGCCTCAATGTATCTATAGTTCTGTAAAAATGCTGTTCACCTTTTTTCAACTTTATTATCTACATACTATAGGTGTACTTTCATGGACCGACCACTGTTGTGGAATAAAAATGGAATAGAGATTTGGTGGCTTCAGGTGTCAAGAAATACGAATTGATTTTTAAAAAATCAGTCATCAGAAAAAAATATTTTCTGTTTATTGGCAATTGCCCAATAATGTTTAAAAAGAGATGGACGTTATATTTTTTTTTATGCTTGCACTTGTAACAAATTTGAAGATTCCTTAATTTATGTGATCTGCCCTTGTCCATCTACAGCAGGGATATCCAAGCTTGTCAACTTTAAGACTTATGAACTTCAACTCCCAGAATTCCCCAGCCAGCCATGAAATGTAGGAGTATGAAAAGCTCCTCAGAAATCAGAGCCAGGCTTCCGATGATTATAATGTGATGCTTTCCATTTGACATAAAGAGTTAGACTTTTTTTTTTTTTTTAATGCTCCAGTAATTTCTGGTATTTGCTTCCATTGTTGTTGTACAAGCTATAAGACCAACACCTTAATTTGGGCTGAGAATAGGTAGGATGGAGACCTTGTGTGAGGCAACAATGGCTCTCCTTAAACCAGGTGCATTATGGAAAAGATGGCCCATTTTGTTTTTGCACTTCGCTTACCTCTGTAGATCCAACTCCATGTCTAACTATTGCTAACCCCTCCCCCCCTTTGTCAATGGGCCATTAAGGCCTGGGCCAGTCTATTCTACATAATAAAGATCTATCTCCTTCAAGCAGAGCCATAATAGGAATTGCCCAAAGCCCCTTCGTTACATCATCACCCAACAAGGCTCAACCAAGCCTGAGACACAGACAACCTACAAAGTTACACCTGCATGGCCTCATGGGAGTCTGACAACCAATCAGAATACAAGCTCAAATTCAAAAGCCCAACAGAGGGTATAAAGCACAGGCACTCTCAGCATTTCTTCCCGTTTTGCCCAGGAACTCAAGCCATGTGGTCCTGTCCATCAATAAACTTTCTTTCCAAGCAACTTCCATGAATCCAGTGTCTTTTTCCCCACTTGGAACTGAACCCAGAAGGATATTTCTTCCAACACACGTGTATGTGTGTGCTGGATGGAAGGGGGAGTTCCTTAGAAAATAGGGAGAGTAGTTTTCTTTCCAGCTATAATAAAATAATAGCTTGGAAAATAAGGATAAAGGCGTTTTTCAGGAATGCCAACGGATTAGCAAGAGGTATTCCTGAAAATTACATAACACTTATTAGAAACAGACTTTAAACATGACCCTGGATATAACAAAAGGATATAATAGAAACTCTCATTTTAATTATATCTGAATTTTGACTACTTTGTTGGTTCCTTCTCAGATACCTGGAATCAAATCATTTCTTTCACCCAAGTGTTGGCTGTTCTTTCACTCTACTTCTTAACAAATGCCCATCTTCTCTGAGGGAAAAAAAATATTATTATTTATTTGGGTGTGATTTGAATATACAAATCTGTGCCAAAAGCATCCAAAGAAAGTAAAAAGGGATTGTGCTTTACAGATACTACATATATTAATTTGCCTACTTCCAGGGTGTGGAAAAGCTAAGGTTTTCAATCACGCTGCTTCAGTCACCATATTAATTTTTTTGATTCTACGCTGCAGAAATCCCTATTTACTAGGATTTATCTGCTAGTTTGAGAATTCTGAGCAACTTCTTTCTCTTTGATAAGTAAGTTAAAAAGAAAAAAACAAGCAGGGTAATAGAATATTAATAATTACATCTTAAATTACAAACATTTTGGATCAGAGGATGCATGGCCATAAAATGAACTTTTCTCCTCATCTCACAAGTTACAGCTTTCCTGAAGGTCTACAGGTTTTCAGTTAGCCTGATCTCCCTTGGATTTCAACTCCTATTGGAATGGGCAGTAGTTGCAGAAGCTGCAAAATAATTCTTGCATTTAGTTAATTACTACACTTTTCATGCCTCTGCCCTTGGCTGACCTTTCTAAGAGAAACTGGCCCAGGGTAATTTGCAAGAGGGTATAAATTTGAATCAAACAGGTCATTTTTCTCTTGCATTCTTTCACATTTTCACCTCAGAAAAGGGAAATTGTAGACTTGGAAATGGGGTTAAAATTCTGCCTCTGCTTCCTCTTTAATTTGTTTCACTCATTTTCCCCTAATGAGGTGTTCCAGGGAATTCAGCTACTTGTTAATGTAATGCTCTCTCTCTCTCTCTCTCTCTCTCTCTCTCTCTCTCTCTCGTGCGTGCATGAGCCATGTGCATATTCTCTCTGTTTTGGCTCCTAATATACGGTAGCTTTCACACTCTGTATTTGCACAGATGAAGACAACGAAAGTCGTCAATATTTGGAGAATATCAGCCACAGGAAGGTGATCTGACATATCCCTTCTTAACAGCCTGAGGCAGTTAACATCTCCTTAGCCATTGTAAGAAGTTAGCACCCACCCCCCAACTAGGAAAATGAAATATTTTAGGAAATATTAAAAGGGCAGAATATTTCCCCTAAAAGGGAGGCAGAAACTCAGCCCCCCCACCACCTTTGTCAATGGGCCATTAAGGCCTGGGCCAGTCTATTCTATGTAAGGAAGATCTACCTCCTTCAGGCAGAGCCATAGCAGGAATTGCCCAAAGCCCTTTCATTACATCATCACCCAGCAAGGCTCAACCAAGCCTGGGATTCAAAAGACAACCTACAAAGTTATTCCTGCATGGCCCCATGGGAGTCTGACAACCAATCAGAATACAAGCTCAAACTCAAAGCCCAACAGAGGGCATAAAACCCAGACACCCTCAGCATCTCTGTCCTTTTATCGCTCAGGACCTCAAAACCATGTAGTTCTGTCCACCATCAAACCATGTTTTCAGGCAGTCTCCATGTTTCCAGTGTCTTTCTCCTCACTTGGAACTGAACCCATGAGGACATTTCTTTAACTGACATGATAATTTTTGTATATCTCATTTTTTCTACGTGTTTCACTTTTCTTCTTTATACTGTAACTGCTATTCTAATAGCAAATCCTTCAGAGAAGTTCAATTGCATTACATTCTTGATTAAATTATTTTTCCATTGATATATACTTTATTGTACTATTCCAAAAAAAAAGTGGTGTTATTAGCTAGTTTTAGATAATACACTTTTCCCAAAAGGTTTCCACAATTTTGGCCACTACTGTATTTGGTTGTAATTGCAACCATTGTAACTTTGAAACAAGGTCATATGTAATTTTGAGGGTTTTGTTGTAACTTTAAATGTTCGTTATCACAACTCAGGGATTACCTGTATTTGCAGATCTGTATCTACCAATTAACTGCCACATGGTTTACAATAAGCAACACTAAAAAAAAATCCAAATTGACCCCAACAAAACCAGAAAAAAATAATCACAATAATAAAAACAGTTCCTTTCTATCCATAACAGCAAATTGAAGTAAAACACGGCAGCTGAAAATTACCACAAAATCTAATATAGAAACAAGAAAGATTACAAGTCAAATGCCAATTTGAACAATTCAGTTTCAGTGAAGAGGATTCTCCTCTTAGGGCAGGGGTCTTAAGCACTCAAAGAGCCATTTGGACCCATTTCCCACAGAAAAGAAAACACCGGGAGCCACAAAACCTGGGTGGGCATGGCCAATTCGATGTCACTCACTTCCACCAGACACATGACCCCCCCCCAGCCACGCCTACCCAGCCGGTCATTAGGGCAAAGAACCAGTTGTTTAAAAAAGCACCAGGAACCACAAAAACATATCTCCCTCTCCCCCTCCCTTCCCTCTCTCCCTCTCTCTCTGTATCTCTGTCTCTCTCTCTCCCCCCCCCCCTCTCTGTATCTCTGTATAGAGAATCTCTGCCCTGGCTGCTTCTCCATCTCCTGCTATCGCCCTTACCTTCTCAGAGCAGGCGAGGAGTGACTGGGAGGGAAGAGTGAGGGGTGGGGCCAGCTAGTGGTGAGATCACCCGACAGGGAGCCACAGCAAAGGGCCCAAAGAGCCGCATGTGGCTCCGGAGCCACAGGTTGCTGACCCTTGTCTTAGCGCAAACTACTACATAGCTCAGAGACCATAATGGTCTTCAGGACTTCAACTTTCCTTGGCTAGACACTTGTGTCACACAGGCCAAAACAATAGTCCATAAGGAATATAGGCTCTACTTTAACAAATATGGGACTTCAATAAAATGCCAGCTTTTGAAGAGAATTGTGCTTTACAATCTGAAATGAAATGCAAATATTTTAAGTGGCATAGCTTTCAATTTATGAAGCTGGCTAGACTCCTTTTCAACAAATAAGATAAGTAAATTGAATTTAAATCTGAGCTGCTGCTGTAGAGAATCCTCAGCATAGCAGGCTAGAAATATTTTTTTTTCTGCTTGGTTACACCCAAAACAATACATAAGGATAAGATGGGACTTCAACTCTCAGAATTCTCTATTCAGGATTTCTTTTAAAGCCAGTTCTGAGGTGGAAGATTCTTGACAGAGATGACTCTCCCATGATGACTCTCCCATGAGAGCAAGGAATTGATCCAACGGGGAATTACCGTATTTTCCGGCGTATAAGACAACTTTTTAACAAAGAAAAATCTTTTCAAAAATCGGGGGTCGTCTTATACGCCGGGTATAAGCCTGCGGGTTGCTGCACGGAGGTTCCCCCACCATCCCAGGCGTCCACGTGGACTCTCCGACTTCCCCAGACCCCCAGTGATGGCGAGCCCCAGCTGTCTGGGGAAGTCGGAACGTCCACGTGGAAGCCTGGGACGGTGGGGGAAGCTCCGTGCAGCAACCCGCAGAGTCCAGCATTAAGCGGCTTGCACCCTTGATGAGGTAGGCACAGCTTCCCGAATCGTGAGTTGCCGTTTTATTCCTCAGAACCGAGGAATAAAATCTCTAATAAGAACATAAAAACAATAAGGACCATTAGTAGAACTATTATTTTTAAATTGCTTTTACAGGTGTAATGTAATTTATTTGAATAAATTTGAAATCTTTCCCTATGGCATGTTATCTGTAAGTATGTGCAGGAAAATCACAAAGAGCCTTAGTAAACTTCTGGGAATCCAACTTATTATAATACATGGGAAAATAATTTTAATAAATATTTTGGAAAAGATACCAGTTCCTCACAATATGTGACTAATACTTGCTATCATACTTTTATAATTCTGTTCTCCCTGTATACATTATGAACCAATACTTAATTTAACACTCATTTTTTAAAAAATATTCCCCTGCCCACAATTAATTATGCTATCTAATTAACAATAGTATTATTTGTATGGTTATGCAACATCCACTTTAGAACAGGAATGGGAAAATATGAAGCTTGCAGACTTAATCTGGTTTAGCTAGCTTGCCCCTATTTGATGAGTCCCATCACTGCTCCTTTCCAGTGCTAGATCTCCAACTGGCAATGTAACTTTTGCTTTACTCATATTCATCTTTTTTCACATGGGTATAATGGGCAGTAATAATAATAATAACTGTATTATCATTGTACGTGTATACAAAGTATACCCATACAACAAAATTCATTTAACACCCAAAGACCAGGCCCAACACACATAACAATCCCCAAACACACTCCCAACCAGCACAATTCCCCACCCCTAAACCACCCAAGCATCCCCACAACAGACCAAGTAATACTGTCCAACAGCTCATTGATGGTGGCCCTTTAGTTCATTGTTGAGTGCAATTATAGCTCTGGGATAATGCCAGTAGCTGATCTCATTGGCATTTCTACCAGAATACCAACAGTTCTCATGCTGCTCTTCCTCCCTGAGAAAATAGCATTAGGCTGGGCAAAATCAGAAGGATCAAAAGGAACCAACCTCTGGTTTATTAGATGGAACTTTGAATCACAGAAGTAATTGTCATTGAGTAGAAGTTCCTAATGTAACGGTTATTATTTCGTTACAGTCTTTATATTAGCATCAGTGTAGTGAAGGGAGATGCTAGATCTGACCTTTGATTTCATGCCATTAAGTTATTGCCAACTCTTAGGGTTCACATTCATAGATTTTGTCAATGATGATCTGTACCTAATCTGGTAGTTGAGATATTCCCATAGCACCCCAATCACCATTATAATTGAATCTATCCACCTTGCTGCTTGTCATCCTCTTCTCTTTCCCCTCCATTTTCCAGCATTACAACCATCTCCAGAGAGCTGTTAAATATCCTTTTTTGATATTGGAGAACTAATTTAGGACTGAATTAATTTCCTTACCTCACTTTGGAAGGAGGATATTTTGCAGCTGTATTTGGAAGCTAATGGCATTTGCTATGTTTTCTGTTCTCATATTAGCAGATTCTGGTATAGTGGTATAAAGAGTACTTTCTTCTTCCAACAAGGATTGGGAGCAGGGCAGGGGGAGAGAGAAATATTACCTGGAGTTATTCTTTTAAGAGTGCAAGAGTTTCAGCCTTCTGTATCTGTGCAGCTAGAGCCATGGTAATGCAATAGTTAGAATGCAGTACTGCAGATTACTTCTGCTGCCTGCTGGCTGCCTGCAGTTTGGCAGTTCAATTCTTACCGGTTCAAGGTTAACTCAGCCTTCCATCCCAATGATTTTGTCCAGCCCATTTTTGGAGTTTTGTGTGACATTATTTCCAATTTGCTTTTTTTCCCTCCCTTTTTTAGATTTGTTCCAATACACACAAAGGGAATAAACATGTGTATAGCAAAACATATGTTACTGCAATACTTTTCTGTGAGAAATACTTCATTTTCTGGAAAAATTTCAGGGATGCCAACATTTACGGCCATGACTGTATGTTTATAAGTGACAGTTTTCCTGCTAAGTGCCTGCATGTCATAAGCATTTGAATTAAAATTACCATATTGAAATCAAATCTGATGTTTTTTAAGTTTTATTTGGTGTGCGTTGGAAGAGGGGTCGTCTTATACGGCGAGTATAGCCCAAACCCTATATTTTAACAGGAAAAGTAGGGGGTCATCTTATACGCCCAGTCGTCTTATACGCCGGAAAATACGGTACTTTTGTTCCTGCTAGAGAAAAGGGGTGGGGCACAAAGGAAATTTCTGTTCTTAAGCCTATTGCATTATAAAAATTACATTCTCTGTTTCAAGTCGAAGCAAAAAATAAAAATGAAGGGTCTCCCTTGTAAATGAAATATTTGTAAATGCTGGAATCTATAGTATTGGAACACATATTATTTAATAGATTTTAATCCTAGGTTTCTTTAAGGATATGGTGTGTGCAACCAATCATAACAGTTGTAGAAATGTCTTGGGAAATTTTATAGCATAAAATCAACAAATATATCCTACTTTTTAGTGTATTGTGCACTGATTTATTAGCCCTGGGAGGTTTTTCTTCTATCTTAATTCCAAATTTACAGGGATTGAAGGGGAACGGCCTATGGTTTTCAAGAAAACATTCTTGGATTCATTTTATCCCTAACAATTTACTGAGCATCTTAGTATTTACTTTGGGGGGGTGTGGAATGGCAACTATCTTTGAGTAACCCTAAATCAATATAATCAGACAGTTCCAAATATTATTTTTTTCTATTTCTCAAAACACCCATAAAATCCAACATAAATTTATTTTAATAATAGATTTATTTATTTATAAATAAAATGTATTTAATAAAAATATTTTGTGTTAAAAATATGTTATGTTAAAATAATTTATAACCTCCTGGCCAGGCTATTTGCAGATTACAGTAAAAGATCAAAATTGCAACAAGAAGATTGGCCGTCATCATGTATTCCAAATGTGGCATTAGTAAGCAGTATTATCACTTCTCGTGATTTTTGATGCTCTCTCTCTATTGATGCAGCCCAAGACTGCATTGGCTCCTGGTCTGAATATAAACGACATACTTCCACAACTTGATGTTTATTTTCCAAAATTCTTTATACTGTATATCTCCAATCTAGCTCCTACAAATTCACAGTAATTGTTGTATCTTGTCACACTACTTCTTATATTTTTTCATTTAATCTGTCCCATAGACCAGTGATGGCTAACCTTTTCCGGACCGAGTGCCCAAAGCATGCACGCACGTGTGTGAATGTGTACGCACGCACCCGAACCCCCAAAATGCACTGTGCACATGCCCCCGTGCATGCGCCTCACCCCACACATGCACCCCGCCCACTGCCCACCCCTCCATGCATGTGTGAAATGACCCTCCACATGTGCCCCGCCCACCCATGCATGCACACATTTTAATCTGATCCAGAGGGATCAGATTAAAATCTCCCAGTACCAGGGGTGGGCTGCTGGGGGTTCGCAAAGGTTCACGAGAACCTTTAGCTAAGATTCTGTGCAGTTTGGAGAACCCCCAAATCCCACTCCTGGCTGGCCCCACCCACCCCACCCCGCCCCTCCCAGGAGTCCCCACATGGCCTGTTTTGGATGCAGGTAGGTGCAGGGTGCGTGCGGAGGCTCGGGGAGGGTGAAAAACAGGCCTACCAGAAGATCGGGAAGGCTGGAAATGGGCCTGTTTCCAGCCTCCAGAGGGCCCCCGGAGCCTGGGGAGGCCGTTTTCGCCCTCCCAGAGGCTGAAGGAAGGCCTCCAGAGCCCGGGGAGGGCAAAAACACTCTACCCCCACTGTGGTGGAGGAGGCTGACTAGGCCAAACCCACCATGGTCACGCCCACCGAGCAACCGGGCAGAGAACCCCTTGCTAAAAATTTTGAAGCCCACCCCTGCTATTATACCATTCATGGCATCTGACACTCACGAACCCAATTACCAGAAACTTTAGTCCTCTTTCTGATCAAGTAGTTACAAACTTCCTTCTGATCTAAGCCTAACTTCAACAACCACTACAGAGGTTGGCAAATTTCCTGCAATAGCTATGGCTTGCAGAAGCTTGGTGAGATCCTCTTCTCATTATGAATTGTTTTAGCGGGTTTTGTTTTGCTTTGTTGTTCTGTCGTTTGAATTTTAAGTTATTCTTTATGGGTGTCAGTGAATTTTAAATTCTACATTCTCAAAAAACGTACGACTGTTCTTTTTGAGGGGAGGTTTAGGTCAGGAACTTGTGCTTCCATTTTGCAACAACTGCTCCCTTGAGCTAATATGAATCTTAAACAAGAGAAATATGTTAGCTTTGGAACTGTAATTTTATGACAGAAGTATCTACAATGAAACATCATGTTCCAGATAACGTTTTCACCCAGCACATTAATATTATTATATAAGCAATTACTGTGGAGCAATTAACAGTGACGATCTGACAGTGGAAAAGTAACTTTGTGCCCTTCCTTACATAATTCCCTTAAAATATTTTTTCTGGGGGTGGGGGGTATCTGGAGATGTTGCATTCTTTCTTGCCTAAGCAGTGAAAATGACCAATTGGGAATAGGGTAGAACAATTATTTAAGAAGACTTATTTCCTGTGAGAAAACAATGAGGTTAAGTGCAGGGGTGGGATTAAAAAAATGTAGCAACCGATTCTGTGCCCGGTTGCTGGGTGAGCGTGGCCATGGTGAGTGTGGTCTACTCGGCCTTCTGCACCATGGTGGGTGGCAAAGTTTTTGCTCTCCCCAGGTTCCAGATGCTTTCCTTGAGCCTCTGGAGGCTGGAAACAGGCCCATTTCCGGATTTCTGGTACTTCCAGGAGGCCTGTTTTTCGCCCTCCCCAGTCTCTGGAGGCTTTCTTTGAGACTCCAGGAGGGCAAAAATGGCCTCTCCTGGGCTCCAGAGGCCCTCCGGAAGTCAGAAATGGGCTCATTTCCAGACTTCCAGAACTTCCGGGAGGCCCATTTTTCCCCCTCCCGGAGCATCTGCGTAGGCCCTGCACTTACCTGGCATCCAAAACAGGCCATGTTGAGATTCCTGGGAGGGACAGGGCAGGGTGGGCATAGCCAGCTAACCAGTCCAAACCAACTGAATCCCACCCCTGGTTAAGTGCAATTGAGTTGATCCTGACCACTGGATTGATTGGCAGTGTCCATCATCTCAATCTCTTTGTGACAATAATCCATAGTACTCCAGAACTTTCCAGTGATCTCCGTGATCCTGTCCATCCATTTTATTTATCTTTTCAATTCTCTCTCTTTCGTGATCTTGCCACGCACAGGTAGTCTTTAATTTATGACCACAATTGAGTCCAAAATTTCTGTTGCTAAGTGAGACAATTAAGTAAGTTTTCCCATTTTATGACCTTTCTTGCCACAGTTATTTGGTTGTTAGTTGGTAACGTGGTTGTTAAGGGAACTCCGCTTCCCCATTGACTTTGCTTGTCAAAAGATAACAAAAGGGGATCAGATGACCCCAGGATGCTGCAACCATCATAAATATGGGACAGTTGCCAAGTGTCTGAATTTTGATCACATGTGGGGATGCGGCGACGGTTGTGTGAAAAAAGATCATAAGTCACTTTTTTCAGTACTGTGGCAACTTTGAATGGCCACTAAAAGAACTCTAGTAAGTCGAGGACTACTTGTATAGTTGTGTTACCTAAGTTCTCAATTGCTTGCACTACGTGCCCAAAGTATATCCACTTCTTGCAGTTGTGCCACTGTACCAGTCTCACCAAACAATCCATCCATTCTACCAATGCCGTAGTAAACTCTTTATTAAAAACCAAAAGCCACCTGAGTATCGCAGTGACAGCCATTTTATCAACAGTCAAACATGACAAGGCAGCTTATCAGTTCCTCTCAGAATTCCAAATACATACTTTGCCCTCAGAGTTTGCCTATCCCAAATTCACCTGGATGGGAAGTGCTCTGTCCCTTTGACTTTGGGCATGGGTACAAACCCTCTAAAGGGACGCAGTGACTCAGTGGCTAAGATGCTGAGCTTGTCGATCGAAAGGTCGACAGTTCAACGGTTCGAATCCCTAGTGCCACGTAACGGGGTGAGCTCCTGTTACTTGTCCCAGCTCCTGCCAACATAGCAGTTCGAAAGCACGTAAAAAATGCAAGTAGAAAAATAAGGACCATCTTTGGTGGGAAGGTAACAGCGTTCTGTGCGTCTTTGGCGTTTAGTCATGCTGGTCACATGACCACAGAGACATCTTTGGACAGTATTGGCTCTTCGGCTTTGAAATGGAGATGAGCACCGCCCCCTAGAGTCGGGAACAACTAGCACATATATGCAAGGGGAACATTTACCTTTACCTTTACAAACCCCCTAAATTCCTAGTACTAAATGAAGAGCTTGCAGGTTATTAATCAGCCATGAGTGGATGCTATCCATTTTCTCAAGCCTATTTCTGCTACCAGAAGAGAGGAAAGAATTTAATGAATGATACGTTGGTAAGCTGAAACATTCCCAACTCATCTCCTGCTTTTTATCATCTTGTCTGCAAATGAGAGACAAAAGCAAATTTCCATTACAGCCAGAAACAAGTTGGTGGGAATAAAATATATGCAATCTCCTCCCCCTCATTACTGCAAAGTACTACTAATAAGGCAGGCATAAACTGAACCTGGGGCAGAGGAAGACCAATCCCCAAAGCAATGTTGGCAGAGGCAAATGAACAGGCTTCTATTTTGCTTCCATTTCAACATGTCTGCCTCCCATCGCTATCCATTCTTCACCTGTAACATCTTGCAGACCTCAGCTGCTCCCATCAAGTGTCCAAGACAAATAAAATCATATTAGCGTTGGAATGAGCAAAAAAGTGAACCCCAGGGGTGTTTTTCACAATGTAACAATGTTTTGAGCATCAAGCCAACATCAAATTGACTGATGGAACAATTTTTACATAGGATTATTAGGCAGGAAAACAAGCAATAAATGCACTTAAAATGTGTTTATATAAAGCACAATGAGTCCATCGGTATTTTTAGAGAATAGCCATGGGAGTGCTTGGGAAAGGGGATATCTAGACTACTAGAAGTAACTGAGAAGTAAACTTTTAAGAGTACAATAGAAGGAAGATCTGTGAGGCTCTGCTTATGGTCACTCATACCTTAGTCCCCTCCAGATTGTACTCCAGATTGTACAAAGTGAACTGGACATTTCCTTATTAGAAAGCAGCCAGAAAGCCAAAACAGACAGTGAAGGGAGTAAGGGAGAGGTGAAATCCAGCAGGTTCTGGAGAACCTGTAGCGGAAATTTTGAGCAGTTCAGAGAACTGGCAAATGCCACCTCTGGCTGGCCCCAGAGTGGGGTGGGAATGGAGATTTTGCAATATCCTTCCCCTGCCACGCCCACCAAGCCATGCCTATGTCTACCAAGCCACGCCCACAGAACCAGTAGTAAAAAAAATTGAATTTCATCACTGGAGTAAGGAAACAGAGAGAGAATGGAAAACCTAAAAAGAGAGAGGAGAAAATGAGATGACTGAGAGATATAAAATAGAAGAGAAACAGTGTCTGACCAATGACACCCAGCATGTAGTACTCAATGGAACTACATCTATGGATTCACAGCTGGTTGACCAACGGTACTCAGTGTGTATTCACTTACTTTTGCTACCGGTTCGCAAATGTGAATGCTTCGCTCACACCCGCCACTAAATTGAAGTTCAATTGAGACATCCTGGAAGGGATATAACATTAAGACATACCATTCCTCCATCCATATCATGAAATTCAACTACTTCAGCTACTGAAATGCAACAACCAACTGCCAAGAATAATAAATAAAACATTTTCTTTCAGTATGTTAGGGACAAGAAGAAAATCAAGGAGACTATAGGCCAGATAATGGGAGCAGATGGCAAAAAGGTGACAGGCAGCAGGGAGAAAGCAGAACTGCTTAATTCCTTCTTTTGCATCTATTTTTCTGTAAGAGGAAGAAAAAACCTAATCTATCAAAAGCAGCACCGAAGGAGACAAAGCAGGTGTACAAGTCAAAATAGACAAGGAAATAGTAAGAGAACATCTATCCATCCTGAACGAGTACAAATCACCGGGATCAAATGGTTTACATCCCCAGAGTCCTGAAGGAGCTGACAGATGTAATCTTGGAACCGCTGAATGCAATCTTTCAAAGCTCTTGTAGCACAGAGGAACTACAAGAAGACTGGAAAAGAGTTGATGTGGTGCAATGGTGGGCTGCAGCCGGTGCAACAACCGGTTCTGTGAGTGTACGCACTGCGCGCAGCATTCAAAATACCGCAATTTGAAGTTCAGTTGCTTACTTTCTAAGGCAGCCCCGGTAAGTAGAACAGCGGAGCAGGGGTGGGTTCTAATTTTTTTTTACTACTGGTTCTGTGGGCATGGCTTATTTTGTGGGCGTGGCTTGGTGGGGGTAATGTGGCTGGGTGGGCGTAGCCAACTTTTTTTTTTTTTTTTTTTTACTTTTAAAGCCATTTTTTCTACAACCTTAAGAGGTGATCAGGCAACTCAGCTGGGATCGTCAGAGGCTTTTAAAAGTAAAAAATAAAAAAAGCCACTGATGAGGTGGGCAGGGTAAGCAAGTGGCGACTGGGCCGGGGATGGGTTCGGGGGTGTGGCCAGACAATGTTATTACCGGTTCTCCAAACTTCTGCAATCTTTTTTTTTTTAAAAATTGATTTATATGCCACCCTTCTCCGGAGACTCAGGGCGGCTTACAATGCATTAAGCGATAGCCTTCATACTTTTGTATATTTTATACAAAGTCAGCTTATTGCCCCCAAAACTGGGTCCTCAATTTACCCACCTTAGAAAGGATGGAAGGCTGAGTCTACCTTGAGCCTGGTGAGTTTCGAACCAGTGTAATTGCAGGCAGCTGGATGTTAATTGCTGCCTTAGTAGGAGGCATTAGCCTCCTACGCCACTCAGGCTCTTGCGAACCGGTGCAAACCAGGAGCAACCCATCACTGGAGTGGAGGTGCAGAAATCAGCTGTTCTGCACAAATCAGCTGAGCCAGAAAGAAGGAAATATAAGACAAGATAGTGCAGGAGTGGGTGGGTCAGCTGATCATCAGAACTACTGGTCAGCTGATCATCAGCTGATCATCAGAACTACTGATCATCAGAACTACTGGTTCACTTGAACTGGTCTGAACTGGCAGCAGCCCACCACTGATGTGGTCCCAATTTACAAAAAAGGGGAAAAAATGGCTCCAGGAAATTATAGGCCAATCAGTAACATCACTGTCTGGGAAAGTCCTGGAAAAGATAATCAGGTAGAGAACTGAGGACCTAGGCATGAACTGGAAGTCAGCATGGATTTGTTAAAAATTGCTCACGCCACACAAACCTGATTGCTTTCTTTGACAAACTAATTTACTGAAATGCTATGGACGTAGTATGTACTTATGGATATTGAATTCAAAAAGACTCCTGATAAATTGATTTATGTGTGTGATAAGTGTCTTTCAACAACTAGCTCCCTCAGCTAAGAAACAGAGATAAGCACCGTCCTATAGAGTCAGACATGACTGAAGGGGGGGAACCTTTATCTTTACTTTTATATGTAGTAAATACAGCAGAATCATTGTATGTGCAAAGATGGAAGAATGGTGGAATCCCCACAATGGAGGAATGGATTTTTAAAATGTCAGATTTGCAGAAATGGTGGAACTGATTTGCTTGATCAGAGTACAAAACGACGCTATAGAGCATTGCACACCATAACAACTAGACACAAGAACAGTTTTTTCCCGAATGTCATCACTCTGCTAAACAAATAATTCCCTCAACACTGTCAAACTATTTACTAAGTCTGCACTACTATTAATCTTCTCAATGTTCCTATCACCCATCTCCTCCCGCTAATGACTGTATGACTGTAATTTTGTTGCTTGTATCCTTACGATTTATATTGATATTGTTTTCTGTTGCTTATTTGTTCCCTATGACTATCATTAAGTGACCTTATGATTCTTGACGAATGTAGTCTTTTTATGTATACTGAGAGCGTATGCACCAAAGACAAATTCCTTGTGTGTCCAATCACGCTTGGCCAATAAATAATTCTATTCTATTCTATTCTATTCTATTCTATTCTATTCTATTCTATTCTATTCTATTCTATTCTATTCTATTCTTGTTCTGCCCCAGCTCCGGATTCCCAAGGATTGTGATACACACAAACGGTCCTTATCAAAGTTATAACGTACCAAGAATAAACAAAGTCAGGCAAAGGTTGGCAACCAGCCCAGAAGACAAGATACGATAAGATACTCACTCTTCAAAAGTGTTCTTTAATAATTACACGTTGTTTCCAGCAAGAAATTACTAACTGCATGTGACTTAAATAGGCTAAGGAAGTGGCCAATTATCCTCAAACCTTACTCTCAAGGAGACCTCCTCTTCCTGAGTAGCCACTCCTTCCTTTTGGCAGTCCTGCATGCTTGAGCATTGAGGAGAGGCTCCTCCACTTTGCTCTCTCCACTTGAAGGAGCCTCTGGAGGTTCTGAAGGCCCAAGCTGAGTCTCTGCCTCTGGCACCACATCCTCTTCAGCCTCCTCACTGTCTGATGTGAGCGCCGGCTGTGCAGGCTGCCTGCGCGACCCTACACCAGCCTCCTTCTCTTCGGGATCAGCCACGATCCGCGCAGGCCGCCGGCTGGCCACAACAATTCTATCCTGAACTCTGACTCCGACTCCTCAGTTTTTTGTACTTCCGACTCCGACTCCGGGTACCCAAAATTTCCTCTGACTCTGACTCCTTGACTCCAACTCCGGCTCCGGCTCCTCAGTTTTTTGTACTTCCGGCTCCGACTCTGACTCTGACTCCAGGTACCCAAAATTTCCTCCGACTCCGACTCCTCGACTCCGACTCCAACTCCGATTCCACAGCACTGATTATAAAAACTTTTCTGAAACAGAAAGAAATGAATTTATAATTTATGGATCTAGAGACTAAGAAAGCTGACTAACTGAAGAAGTGAAAGGACTTAAAAATACTAAAGAGGGAGGAGGGAGAATAGAAACATACAGGCAGTGCACGTACAAAGTTACAAAAGCATTGGAAAAAAGTGACTTATGGCTGTTTTTCACACTTACAACCATTGCAGCATCCCCTGGTCATGTGATCAAAATTCAGACCCTTGACAACTGACTCCTATTTATGATGGTTGCAGTGTCCCGGAGTCATGAGATCCCCTTTTGCAACCTTCTGACAAGCAAAGACAGTGGGGAATCCAGGTTCACTTAACAACTGTGTCACTAACTGGATAACTGCAGTGATTCACTTAACAAGTTGGGTCACAAAATGGGGCATAGCTCACTTAACAAATGTCTCACTTAGCAACATAAATGTTGGGCTCAGTTGTGGTTGTACATTGAGGAGTACCTGTTGTTAAGGATATTGTTGTTGTGTAACAACTAGCAGAGTAAAGTGCACAGAGAAACGTTGCTGAGAGCAATGAGATAGAGATACATACAAACTGGTGTTATCAAAAGTTTTCTTTATAGTGGAAAATAAACAATCTCGTAGTCTTCTAAACAGTCCAAGTCTTTACCGGTTAACTCCAAACAAACTCTTACCAAACAAACAGTAGTTGGTTCACAAACCCCGGATGGTAGCAGATCCACCCACACATGCACGTGATGATAGCAGCTTATCATCCACTGAATACCTTACAGTACCCTTCTTAAATACATTGTTAAATTACAAGTAATTATAGCATGACTCAGCATTACAGCATGATGCAGCATTAAAACTTAAAGTCACAGAACACATATATTGCCTGGACAACTGTTAGGCCCAAATCATATCCTAACACCTGTAATTTATCTGTTGAAAATAAGCTTGGGAGTCCTGTGCTTTCTTTTTCTTTTCTACTTTTCCGCCTTTTTTAATTTTGTTTTGTCACTATTATGTGAAAAACTTTCAGTAAAATATTTTTAAAATCCTAGTAAAAACTCTCATTCTGGACTGTAGAAAGAAAATCTGTTTATAACTAGAATAGAATAGAATAGAATAGAATAGAATAGAATAGAATAGAATAGAATAGAATAGAATAGAATAGAATAGAATAGAATAACAGAGTTGGAAGGGACCTTGGAGGTCTTCTAGTCCAACCCCCTGCCTAGGCAGGAAACCCTACATCACTTTAGACAAATGGTTATCCAACATCTTAAAAACTTCCAGTGTTGGAGCATTCACAACTTCTGGAGACAAGTTGTTCCACTGGTTAATTGTTCTCACTGTCAGGAAATGTCTCCTTAGTTCTAAGTTGCTTCTCTCCTTGATTAGTTTCCACCCATTGCTTCTTGTCCTGCCCTCAGGTGCTTTGGAGAATAGCTTGACTCCCTCTTCTTTGTGGCAGCCCCTGAGATATTGGATACTTTAAAAACATTAAATTGTAGCAGTGAATATTTTGATCGAAATTGGACAGGGCCTCCAGGGACTGGATGACCTTGTTCCGAGAGTCGGTTACAGTCTTCCCAGAGCTACCTGTCCCTTTTTGATGTAATCAATGACAAATTTGCGTCGGATAACAAGGACACGTCTTACAACAGGCAGTCTTGTGTGAAATCCTACATAGAGAGAATGTATTTTAGCTAATCGGCTCTATTGGTTTTATTCCAACCTGTGCAAATTGTTTTTGACATGTACATAAGGTAATGTAGGAAGCAATTCAAAATTACCCCTGTGAACTAGATTAAATGACAAGACTGGATGAAGAAAAAGACACAGTGCAGAGACATAAGGCACCCAGGTATTCTGTGATGAAAGAGTTTCCCACAAAGAGAAATGATTGTTTTCATTTCAGCATCCCAAACGCCTCCGTGTGCAAACGTAATGACTGAGGATGTCCTTTGAAGAATCACCATCTCTCACCAATTAGTTTTGAACAGGGGTGACCCCCAAATGCCTGGCTAGCCACACCCACCCTGCCTCTCCCTCCCAGGAGTCTCCACATGGAGGGTCTGGGAGGGTAAAAATGGGCCTATTGGAGGTTCCGGGAATCCAGAAACGGGCCTGTTTCCAGCCTCCAGACGGCCTCCAGAGCCCAGGGGAGGCTGTTTTCACCTTCTTGGAGGCTCGAGGAAAGCCTCTAGAGCCTGGCGAGGGTGGAAACGCCCCTTCCCCCACTCTGGTGCAGGCAGCCAACTAGCCCCCACCCACCATGGCCACACCCACCCAGCAATGGGGCAGCAAACCCATTGTTAAAGGATCTGAAGCCCACCCCTGGTTTGGAAGCAATGGCAACAGGGAGACCTAAACTCCCAATCAACTCTCCTTTATCCCCAACCAATTTTCTCCTCCCAATGACCGAACATCACTTGCTTTTACCAAATCATGTGATTTCCTATCTCCACAGTTATCTGTTCTTAAGTACGATGATGCCAAAGTGATACCAAAAGTATACAATAAGCAGTGTTTCTATCACAACTTCATAATGCTCATTTCACCACATGGTCCCTACCCCTGTGCCTTCAGACTCCTCTATTTATATATCCCCAAGAGTTCTTTTCTTCATCTACCATATAATCCAGCTAGAAAAGGACTCATATGTTAGCGTTGGAAGCCATATTAGGCCAGAAGCTTCCATGCTGCCACCTTCTCATGTGTGGGAAAATAGGAAGGGGAATTTAATAGAGAGGTTGTTTGTAGACATAATAGCCTTCTTCCTGTCAAGGTCAGGGCAATCCGGCATCTGGAGAAGGAGTGGCCGGAATGCTGAGTCGAGATGGGACAGACGTTGATTGAAGCATGTGATCGACTGAGGAGTGAGGGGATGGTTTTGGGGGTTTTGATTTACTGAGGGAAAACCCGGACCTTTCAGATTTGGGTATTCCCAGATGTGCCAGTTTACCTATTCTAGTAAAGAGAACTTTGGAAAATGCTTGCTTCCATGTTTTTACTCAGAGTTGGGGTTTTCTGGAATGGTGACATCATATTTAATTTAATTCCAGAAGAGAAGGGAACATTTGGTTGCTCCCAATTAGGCCATGAATGGAATTTTGACCCCAGTATCTACCCTGTTTCCCCGAAAATAAGACCCAAACGTAAAATAAACCCTAGCATGATTTTTCCAGGATCCTCGTAATATAAACCTTACCCCAAAAATAAGCCCCAGTTAATACCGTCAGCAGACAGAAGCGTTTAGTACTGTATTTCCCTCAAAATAAGACCTAACCGGAAAATAAGCCATAATGTGTCTTTTGGAGCAAAAATTAATATCTTATTTTGGGGGAAACCCTGTACTTGCATCATTGTGGCCAACACCTTTGCAATCAAGAGATACGGTGACTTTTGGTCTTTCCCTTCATGGGGAAGAAATAATCCCAAGAGTTTTACAGAAATCCAATGCTTTCCAAGAGGGTGAAATTTGTTTTTAGTTGAATGAAAAGCGGCCCTGAAAAAATCAAATACCCCTCCAAAATCAAATAGTCAAGAAAGTACAGCTACGAAAGCAAAGAAAGAATTGCTTCTTTTATTTCAGCTTTTTTATTTTGGATTTCTTCAATTTGGAATCAGCCTGCCTCATTAACTGAATTTTATGAGAGGGCTGGTTAATGTTTTAATCAGTTACTAACTCTTGGTGCCAATTTGATCTTTTTTATTGGAAGGAAAAAAAAAATCCATGAAAACAGAGACAAAGCAAAGGGGCTTAATGTGGCATGGATCCTTCCATGCTGTGTATTCATTATTAGTTGCTCCATATGTTCATGCTGCATTAATATGCATGTACCTCCACACACAATCCCAAGGACACAGGGGTGGGATTCTACCAGTTCAAACCTGTTTGGGCGAACCAGTAGCTCCGATGATCAGCTGGGCTTGCCCGCCCACCTCTGCGCTTTACTTACCTATATCTTCACAGTTGATTAGCGCAGCAGAGCAGATTGCCACACCTCAGCTGTTTCAATTCCGTAGCACTAATGCAGAAGGTGATTTTTTGTTCAATTGCGCACATGTGCAAAGTGCATATGATCACCAAACCGATTGTTAAACCTGTTGTGGTTCGCCAGCAGCCTGCAGGGCTGGCAGCGGGGTCAGACAGCGATGAGGCTGAGGAAGAACATGGGCCAGTCCTGGAGGCTGGGAAAGGCCCGGATGAGGGCTCTGTATCGGAGGCAGAGATGGAGCCAGGACCATTGGGGAGTGATGCGCGGACTCCGGAGCCTCCAGAGGTAGAGAGGAAGAGGAACAGGAGGAGCCTGTTCCTAGAGCACGTATGAGAAGAGCTGCCAGAAGGCAGGAGCAGCTAAAGCAGAGAGGACGACTCGGGAGTAGGGCCAAGAGATGATTGGCCCCTCCCATGAGGCTTAAAGACCAGCAATGGCCTTTTTGTCGGAAAACAACCACTGAGAGATTTGCTTCGTGTTTGGATGCATTTCTTTCTTATCAGTGTCTTCTGTTCCTGAACTGTTGCCAAGAAAAACCTTTGGCAGTTTGCCTAATTATCCCAAAGTCAGAGATAAACTGAAGAATGGTGTTTTGAGAACTTTGCTTTCATTTAATTTGGAATACGCTGAGGATGACTTAATTCTCAGCTGTTTTAATAAAATCTGTTTGTTTTTTGGAACTGTTTTGTATTTAATACTAACTACATGGGCTTGGGTCACAACAAAACCGGTAGGATCTGACCACTGCAAGGACATGCACATACATGTATGCTCATATTGTATAATACATGTTACATATTATTGTAAGTATTTAGATAAACAGCAGTGCCTATCTATAGTCCCAAACCTCTCAAGAAAAGCATTTATTGACATCAGGGCAAACCAAAGGTTAAGGAGCAGACTGTTTATTTTTAAAGAGCGCTTTCCTGCAGAAATGTCTACTATCTTATTTAGCATTCAGATTTAATGCTTGACAAAATTGCTAAATAAAAGCTCTTTTACTAACAGAAGCTCAACCTAAAGTAGACATGATGGCTTTGTCATTGAAACCCCAGTCGTACGCTGACCATTTGCTAGGTCAGGTAATTAAGACATTGGTTAGACAGGTATTCTGTGCTCTTTTGCTTCAGCCAGTACTGTTAACAGTCATGGAGCCTTAACACTTATTTAATTTTTACTTCCTGGAGTGTAGTAAATAAGAATTCAGAGCGGGGTGCTGGATAGCTGTTAACTGGAGGCTTAATTTTGAGTGGCTTATACCAGAGCTGGGTTTCAGCAGGTTCTGACCAGTTCTGGAGAACTGGTAGCAGAAATTTTGAGTAGTTTGGAGAACTGGTAGTAAAAATACTGACTGCCCCTGCCACCCATCTATTCTCTGCCTCCCAAGTCCCAGCTGATCGGGAGGAAATGGGGATTTTGCAGTAAGCTTCTCCTGGAGTGGGGAGGGAATAGACATTTTACAGTATCCTTCCCTTGCCGAGCCCACCAAGCTACACCCACCAAGCCATGCCACACCCACCAAACCACACCCACAGAACTGGTAGTAAAAAAATTTGAAACCCACCACTGGCTTACACCCTACAGTTGGACATGACTACACAGGGAAACCTTTACCTTTCGATATATTCTACTGTTGTGGTCTGCCAGCAGCCTATAGAATTTAAAAACATAACCAACTAATAAGTACTAGTGCAATGCTTAGGATTCAAAGCCAGAAAGGTGCATTATTTCCTGGTGTCCTGCTGACTAACAACATGAGCTTTTCCTGATTATTCTTTTTTAGAATAATTATTCTAAATAATTCAACATTAGAGGAGCTTCAACGCGTTACGTTGCTTCCGCTGAGATTTTTACAGACAAAGATCTCTCAAATTAGGGCTGGCCACCATTTGGTGTGGAATCAGCGATGAGTGTATAGTGCCGTGTCCTCAGGACATCTTCTGTTTCCAATGCTTTTCAAGAAGTACATGAAATTACTGGATTACTTTGTTAGCAGGTTTAGGGATGGATGCTACTAGTATGCTGATGACATCTTGATCAAGTAAGGTGCTAATACCACTCTATAAAGCCTTAGTAAGACCACATCTAGAATACTGCATCCAGTTTTGGTCACCACATTATTTAAAACAAATGTTTAGATTCTAGAAAAAGTGCAAGGGAGAGCAACCAGGATGATTAGGGGACTGGAGACTAAAACATATGAAGAACAGTTACAGGAACTGGGCATGGCTAGTCTAGTGAAGAGAAGGACCAGGGGAGACATGAGAGCAGTGTTCCAATGTTTGAGGGGCTGCCACAGAGAGGAGGGGGTCAAGCTATTTTCTAAGGCACCTGAAGGTCACACAAGGAATAATGGATGGAAACTGATCAAGGAGAGATTCAACCTAGAAATAAGGAGGAATTTTCTGACAGTGAGAACAATCAACCAATGGAACAACTTGCCTTCAGAAGTTGTGGGAGCTTCATTACTAGAGGCTTTTAAGAAGAGATTGGACTGCGAATTATCAGAAATGGTGTAGGGTCTCCTGTTTGGGCAGGGGGGGTTGGACTAGATGACCTATGAGTTCCCTTCCAACTCTGTTAATCCATAATCTGTAAACTCTGTAAACATCCAGATCTATTTCTCTGTGGCAACTTTGGAAACAACAGTGTCCGTTCTCTGAATTCCAGCTCAGAGTCATAAAAGAATAGAAAATGAATCGAAGCAAACTTGAGTAGTTCATATTCCATGGTAGATTTTGAATATATCCACGGCCTTCCAGGAAAAGCAGAATTGTAGTGTGGAGGTCCTTCTGGATCTAACTCTCTCCCTGGTTTGGATAATGACCTTCAAACCATGAGGTGGGCCCTGATGCCTGGAAAACCTCTGTCAAGCACTGTATGTGGGGCTGCCTTTGCATCTAACACTGAAAATAGTTTTTTTTTTTCATTTCAAACTTTAAATAATTTATTTTTTTCCCCCTGCTCTCAGGAAAAAAATAAAGAGACTATCTTTTTGTTTTGGGGCAATTACAAAGTGCTGGTCATTATGAGTATCTTGGAAGCTTTACATGATTTACATCTACAGGATGTTTGCTTTCGCTTGCTACAAGCTTCTCTAATGGGAATCAGGATTTTGGAGCGATTGGCCATTTGTTCTTTGAAGAACTGAAAGGGTTAACTTCTTTATTGGCTTGCTTTTTTAAAAAGCCCTTAAAACCCAGATTTTAGGACAAGCTTTGAACTGTTAATTCTAAATGTTGATTCCTATTTCTACCTATGTTACGTAGCTAGAAAGAGTGCAGAGAAGAGCAACAAAGTTGATTAGGGGACAGGAGGCTAAAACATTTGAAGAACGGTTGCAGGAACTGAGTATATCTAGTTTAATGAAAAGACGGACTAGGGGAGACATGATAGCAGTGTTCCAATATCTCAGGGGCTGCCACAAAGAAGAGGGAGTCAAGTTATTCTCCAAAGCACCTGAGGGCAGAAGAAGCAGCAATCGGTGGAAACTAATCAAGGAGAGAAGCAACTTAGAACTAAGGAGAAATTTCCTGACAGTGAGAACAATTGATCAGTGGAACAACTTGCCTCCAGAAGTTGTGAATGCTCCAACACTGGAAGTTTTTAAGAAGACGTTGGATAACCATTTGTCTGAAGTGGTGAAGGGTTTCCTGCCTAAGCAGGGGGTTGGACTAGAAGACCTCCAAAATCCCTTCCAACTCTGTTATTCTATTCTATTTTTTGTCTTAGTTGCTATTTCAGCTGTCTTTAATTTCTCGACTTCCTTCATTTTCCCTGTAATGACTGAGTGACTTTAGTAACCAGCAGTATAAAGAAATATTTGTAAGTATTCTCTAATGGGAACTGTTAAGTGAGATTTATCCAAGTGTTGAACAAATTCAGCTTCATGGTAAGAACAAGCAGTTTTAAAAACCCTCTGTTGAGCCATTTTGTGATCTAGCCTATCCAGTCATTTTTAAGCATATCTGAAAAATGGCAAGCAAAATGCAATTAAGTGCCAAGAAGTATTTAATTCAAAGCAATATATTGAAGTACATTTCTACAGCATTTTAATTGGAAAGCACACTTCTAGTTATGTTTATTGCACATTTGAAGCTGAACTCACCTGAATAAAATATTAAGTATAATGCTTTGGAGTGCAGTCTTGCCTAAAAATAATGCCAGTCATGATATTTTAAACCTTTACCCAAATACACACACACACAAAGACACACACAACCAAAACCCAGTCATCTGAGTCCGTTTCAGGGAGTTAGTCACATAGAAGTGGCACATAGGTTTAAGAATAAGATTGTTTTCCGTATTATTTTCTTTACTAAGCTACAGTTGCAACATCTTGTAAGGGATCCAAGTAGCAGCCCAGTTGAAATCAAAACTCTGGCGTGGAGATTAAGATTACATTGGCTGCCGGCCAGTTAGCGGCTGTGAGTGGTATTTCTCATTCATTCTCCATCTCCTGTCACTTCCAATCACTTAAGCCAGAGGTCTTCAAACTTGGCAGCTTTAAGACTTGTGAACTTCAACTCCTACAGGGGATAAAACCCAGCAAACTAATGTGCTGAAGCTGACCAGACTAAGGACACTAGTCAGATGGATACCTGGTAGGCAGATTTTTTTCCCCCTATTTTCCTCCCCAAAAACTAAGCTGCATCTTATACTCCAGTGCGTCTTATACTCCAAAAAATACGGTAAATTCCAAAGGGGCTGTTTCTTCAAACAGATAGCAGCCCCTCCCGCCAGCTTTCAGCACACAGTTGCTTTGAAGCACAGCTTCTGAAGTTGCTTGCAGACCTCAGTTGGATCAAAGGACCTTGAGGGGTAATTCTAAGACTTTCCCTAGTTCAGGAGAGTCATAAACTGAAGGATTCTACTGTTAGTAGTTGTGCCCAGCAAAAAATCCTTCCAGCGTATATTCAGTTGGCCATCGTCACCAGAACTGAGCGTCAGGAAGTGAGCCTCAGTCATTTTTGAGGCTGATTCAACAAATATTCCTGGAGTCTTTGCCCCAGGAATAAGATTGAATTGATAAAACATGGGATGTAAATTTTGTACTGATTCTCGGTTAAGATAATTCGTTGTTGTTAGTTGCGAAGTCGTGTCTGACCCATCACGATCCCATGGACAACGTTCCCCCAGGCCTTCCTGTCCTCTACCATCCTCTGGAGTCCATTTAAACTCATGCCTTACTGCTTCAGTGACATCATCCAGCCACATTGTTCTCTGTCGTCCCCTTCTTCTTTTGCCCTCCATCGTTCCCAGCATTAGGCTCTTCTCCAGTGAGTCCTTCCTTCTCATTAGGTGGTCAAAGTATTTGAGTTTCATTTTCAGGATCTGGCCTTCTAAAGAGCGGTCAGGGTTGATCTCTTCTAGGACTGACCGGTTTGATTGCCTTGTAGTCCAAGGGACTCACAGGAGTCTTCTCCAGCACCAGAGTTCAAAAGCCTCAATTCTTTGGCTCTCAACCTTTCTTGTGGTCCAGCTTAAGATAATTAGAGTCTCTATTAGCTAAAATGCCTACTAGACACTTGAATATGTTTTATATTTATTTATTACTTTCTGGAAGAGAGAAACCTGAAGGTAACCTAGGTAGTTGCAAAATATGCCTTTTTAGCATCAGTGACTTGTGACATGCAGTACAAAAGCAAATATAAAAGCTGATATCAATACTCTAGTACAGGAATCCTTGACTTACAACCATTTGTTTAATGACCTTCCGTAGTTATAATGGCACTGAAAAAAGTGACTTATGACCATTTTTCACATTTACGACCATTGCAGCATCCCCATGGTCACGTGATCATAATTTGGGTGCTTGGCAACCGATTCGTATTTATAACAGTTGCAGGATCTCAGGGTCATATGATCACCTTTTGCAACCCGACAAGCAAAATAAATGGAGATGTCAGATTCAGATTGTTTATAGGCCATCTCATCCTAGGGATTTAGAAACCATTGGAAGGTTTGCTACACAAACCTAAATCTGTCTACTCAGTGCGAGTTCAATGGAGTCTTCAAGAGGCTTTAACCAAGGTAAAATAGTCTCTGGAAACAGCCTTGGTTTGCTTTCTCTGCCTTTCTTTTGGAGTAAGTGTCAGGGTTCCAAGTAACAACCCAACGAAAGAAAACTCTACATTTTATTAGAAATGTCATATTGGCACATCTGGGAAAACCCGAATCTGAAAGCTCCCAGGTTTTCCCCACCCAAAAGAAAGTCCAGGTACCTGCCCAGCACCCACATGTCCATCACGTGATCCAATCAAAGCACCGTCCCAACTGGAGAGGCCTCCCAGGTCCAGCCTCCCAGGTTCAGGGCAAGACGGCCTTGACTTTCTGAGAAAGGAATGTTATTATGACTACATATCACCCATGCTCCATACAATCCCCCCTCCAAGTTTCCCACAGCAGTAAATGTGGCAGGCCGGAAGGCCCAATTCCAAAGATGGCTTCCAGGTCTGATAGTAAGATTTTTATTAATCATTTAGAATGAAATATTTTTGAGCTCTACTTCCTGGTGTCTTTGAGGTCACAAGAGACAATCCTTCTTAGAGCAGAAAATACACCTAGCTTAAATGCTCATTTCCTCAATACAGCCACTATGTGACTGGGAAATATTGAAGTGCTCCAGTAATGCGCCAGAGGGAAGGCCTGTCATGACATTTCCTCATGCTTAATACAAAAAGAAAATCTGCCTTTTCTTCGGATACTGAAGCAAAGACTTGTCTTCCTAGATCTTGGTTTTTACAGTTATCAGGTGTTGCCTAGACTGGTGTGATAAAGATGTTTAGTTTTCTCTTTCTGCCATTGTTTGTTTGTTTATTGAATTTATATTGCCGCCTATTCGCACATGACTTACGGCGGCTTACAGAATAGAAAACATCATTTAAAACAATAAAACTAATAAAGAAGGATCAAATAAATTAATATATAATTAAAATGTAATGTAATGTAATGTAATATATAATATTATAATAGAATAGAATAGGAATAGGAATAGGAATAGGAATAGGAATAGGAATAGGAATAGAATAGAATAGAATAGAATAGAATAGAATAGAATAGAATAGAATAGAATAGAATAGAATAGAATAGAATAGAATAGAATATTATATTATATTATATTATATTATATTATATTATATTATATTATATTATATTATATTATATTATATTATATTATAATCACCACCCACCCCCCGCCACAACAGCAGATCACACGAGCCATTTAATGGACTCCATCCCGCTCTGGGTTCGCTGACAAAACCAGGTCTTCAGTGCCTTCTGGAGAGTATTAGAGTGGGGGCCATTCTAATCTCTGGAGGAATGATGTTCCAGAGAGAGGGAGCCACCACAGAGAAGGCCCTTCTTCTGGGTCCCACCAGCTGTATCTCCCTCGGGGATGGGACGCGCAACATTCCCTGCCACCCCACTCTGATGGGTCAGGTAGATGTGACCGGCAAGAGACGGTCCCTCAGAAAACCTGTTCCCAAGCCATGAAGGGCTTTAAAGGTGACAACCAGCATCTTGAATTGCACCCAGAAGCAAATCAGCAGCCAATGTAGCTCCCGCAGGAGAAGTGATACATGTGCACACCAGGTTCTGCACAAAACCATGCGGGCCATTGTATTTTGCACCAGCTGTAGCTTCCGGATGCTCTTCAAGGGCAGCCCCATGTACAGCGTGTTGCAATAGTCAAGATGGGAAGTGATTATGTTCAGACATGGGAGGATATGTGCGTTTGTGCATGCCTGCATGTTCGGAGGGCCTTCATGTGGACCTGTACTAGTCTCTGTAGTTTTCTTGGCAAATTTTTTGAAAGCAGTTTGCCATTGCCCTTTTCCTAGGACAGAGGGAGCGTGACTGGCTCAGTGTCATCCAGCCAGTTTCAGTGCCTGATGAAAAATGATTTCTTAATCTAAAACATATTCATTTTAACAAAGCATAAACCTGCATATGAATTTACCTGACAACAAATCCCTAGACTTATGCCTAAATAGGGATAAAGTGGATTGAGCTCTGAGTCTGTAAATTGTTCAGGCACATTTATAAAGAAAGGTGACAAACTAATTTCTTTCCAGTAGGATTTACTTCCTAATAAATAATAGGATTCATCTAGCAGAAATGCTAGTGTTATGCTTATTTCTGAGAAGATAACAAATTCATATTAATTTTTAGAAAATCAAATATTCAATATGATGTGGCTTAAAAGGTTACCTTGGACAAAATTTTGTATTTAACAAGGGATACTATTATGAAATGGGAAATTTTTTTAAAAAATTGAGACAGAAATATAACATTGACTAGAATTAAAAATACTAAGGAAGGCAAGCAAATCAGGAAATATTTGGGTCCTATTAAGAGGTAAACTTTAAAAAATAAACCTAAAATATGTAGCAATTCATAATTTTGTAATATATAAAAATCCGCAAAGAAGACTTTAGGACAGTGTTGCTTACCCTTAGCAACTTTATGATGGATGGACCTCATGCTGACTGGGGAATTCTCGGAATTGAAGTCCACCTATCTTAAAGTTGCTACGGTTGAGAAACACTGATTCAGGAGAGTTGTCTTTCTCATGCTTGGCGAACTTTTTCAGCACCGAGTGCCAAAATGGGAGCGCGTGTGCGTATGTGCCAGAAACCGGAAAAGCAGCTGCCTGATGTGCATGCGCGAACTGGGAAGATGATCTTCTAGTTTCTGGTGCATGCATGCACACAGGTCAGCTGGGCTTTGCGTGCACATGCGTGCCAGAAGCCGGAAGACCAGGTGGCCAGTGTGCATGCGCGTGCCAGAAAACAGATCACCTTCCGGGCACGCACATGCACCCCAGATGGCTGCTCTTCTGGTTTTCTGCATTCCCGCATGCAGGAAAACCAGCTGGCCAGCATTGACAGAACCCGGAAGAGCAACAGGTGACAGCTCGCATGCCCGGAGAGATGGCTCTGCATGCCACTTCCGGCACGCATGCTATAGATTCGCCATCATGGCCTTAACAGATGCCGACATTTGGTCAAGCGTAGAAGCTGAGCACAGCTGGATCTGGTTTGTACTGAGAGGCAACATTTCCCATCCTCAAGCTGCAGGCAAGACTGAAAAAAATATCTTGGAAGGAGGCAAGGCAAACATTTCTGTGACATTGCTGAGAAGCTTCATAGATGTATTGTATCCTAACATCTTTAGTAGTTGAATTCCACCTGTGCACAAGTTTAGTTTTTCCTGTAGGCTATCTTCTACTGCCCTCTGCAGGTTGATAGAAACATTGCAACAAAACACCACTCTGCTGCAGCCACACCCACGATACTGTACAGTATATCGCATATTCCACCACCCCCCTGCGGGCAAGGAGAAGCGGCTGTCATCAGAGAATAACAAAACCCACCAGGTCAGGATGTAGAGGCCTGTGGCTATCCCATCCCAAAATAAATGCATGACCAAACAGTCATCTTTGCAAAATAAATAAAATGCATTTCAACAGATTCTTTTTAAAAGACATATAAAAAAGCATTGTCCCTCATCCTTCTTCCTGAATTTCTGTGGAATTCAGCTTGCCAGCTGTGACTACCTGAAGGCCGCAGATGATGTGAGGAGTTTCAGAAATTCCTGCAAGTATTTATATATTTCTTCTCTCCACAGGGATCACAAACACTCAATTCTGTGTAGGAGTATTTGTAAGTCAAAGTAGATGCAGACTAAAGGTGGTATTCAGCCGGTTCGGATCAATTTGGGTGAACCGATTGCAGAAATCATAGATGGGCTTGCCTGCCCGCCCACCCACCCCGGCTCTATGCCGTCCTATTTAGGCATGTTTTTGAGGTCGGGTGCATGCACAGAAGGTACATGCATGAGCAAAGCACATGTATGGAAAACCGGGTGCATGCATGGAAGGCTTGCATACAGTGGAAAGGTGGTAACAAAATGTGAAACCCACCGCTGGCACAGACCCCTGATCATACAATCACAGTCATCGCTATGACCTTTTTCCCCAGCCTAGATCTTGGCTTGGATTAGATGTTCACATTTCTGCTCCCACCGGTAATAACTGTAACCACTCTCCAGTAAATGCTTTGGTATTTGTCTTAATAGCTGTATTTCTATCCTCCTTCTATTCCTCTTGTAATTTTCCTGTTCTGTTTTGTGTAAAATGGTTCAAAAAACAATACTCTTCCTCCACACACACCCATTGTAAAAATAGAAGCACATTTAAGTGAGATGAAAAGTATTTTAAAATATCAATGACCTTCAAATAAATGGCTCTGCTTTATAGATCTTTATAAACAGTTGTAGAAAGTTAGCACCCACTCCTCTCCTAAAGGAATGAAATTTTCTAGGAAATATTATAAAGGCAGAATATTTCCCCTAAGAGAGAAATAAAAAAATCTTAAAGGAAACAGAAACGAAAGACCCAAGCTCCCTGCCCCCAGCAGATATTTTAGTGCCAACTTATCTGCAAGACAAAAGACTGGGCCAGTCTACAAGATAAAAAACCTCAGCTCCAGGATGATAGGATTATCCTTCAAGGCAAAGCCATTCAGCCACAATAGGAAATTGCTCTTCTTTGCATCACCCAGCAAGATTCAACCAAGCCTGGGATACAGACAGCCTACAAAGTTAGCTGGACCCTCGCATAGCCCCCTGGGAGTCTGACAACCAATAGGATGCAAGGCCCAAGAGAAGGTATCAATATATCTCACTCTCCACTCCATGTGTTCAACTGTACCAGGACCATGTGCTTAATAGTTCTGCTCCATTAAAGCCATCCTTCCAAGCAGTCTCCGTGTTTCCAGTGTCTTTCTCCCCACTTGGAATTGAACCCAGATGGACATTTCTTCCAACACAGTGCACAGAAATGCACAGTGAAATGCCAACACACTTTCAGAAGAAAGGAAGGAAGGTTGCAGGTGTTCAGTCAGGAAATTAGCAAGGGACAGCAGACTGCAATCCTTTCTTGGTGTCACTAATTGTTAGTTTACCTTTTTTAAAATTTATTATTTTTAGCAAGCCCACCCAGGGATGGTCACCCAGAGATGGCCACCCCAAAACATGTGAGGCCGTGGTGAAATTCAATTTTTTTTTACTATCGATTCTGTGGACGTGGCTTGGTGGGCGTGGTGTGGCTTGGTGGGCATGGCAGGGGAAGGATACTACAAAATCTCCATTCCCACCCCACTCTGGGGCCAGCCAGAGATTTGCCAGTTCTCTGAACTACTCAAAATTTCCGCTACTGTTTCTCCAGAACCTGTCAGAACCTGCTGGATTTCACCCCTGATGTAAGGCTTTCATTGCACAGTCAAAGCTATCATCTTGAATTTTTTTAAAACACCCCCCTCCCCCCTTTGTGGATGTCCCTGAGTATAATACCAAATCTTTGAATTTAAACTTTTGCAAAAACTCTCTCGAATTAAAATGTGTTTGGCAGTGCTTGCAATTTTGCTTACAAAGAACAATCCCAGAACTCAGATCACTATAGCATAATTTAACATTTTTGGGAAAAAAACAGCACAAGAATACACAACAGCATGTGTCTATTTCTAGACAACGTATTTCATTTTTTTTTACGTTTTCTATCAGGAGATCCAATTTTGCAAGTAGAGGGGATTTTTAGATATTTTCTGCCATCTAGAGCATCATTCAGATAGTGCACATAAGACAATTTATATAGATGGACAGATTTCTCCTAAAGACTTCTGTATTTGTGGCTTCAACCCAGTGTTTCTCAACCTTGACATCTTTAAGAAGCATGTTGGCTTGGGAACTCGGGAACTGAAGTCCATATTTAAATTGTCCAGGTTCAGAAACACTGGTTAGGTCATTAAAATTCCAATCAGATATGTGGTTTGTCAAAATTTAAATGCCAATGAAGCTTAAAACTGGGTATCCCAAGAATTAAAAGAATGAGATCTATAGAAATTATATTGAAAATTAATTGACAGATTTAGAATAAAGCCTTTCTTATTCACTTTCGGCTTAGGGGAATCAACCATGCCCATTGTTCTCTGGGTTACATCCCACAATTCCAAAAGAGCTGGCAGATGTGATCTCGAAACCATATCTTTCAAAGATCTTGGAGAACTGAGGGACTACCAGACGACTGGAAAAGAGCTGATGTGATTCCCATCTTCAAAAAAAGGGAAAAAAACAGATCCAGGAAACTACAGACAAATCAACCTGACATCAATACCTGGGATGAACCTGGAAAAGATAATCAAGCATAGATCTGCAAACATATAGAAGCAAGCAAAGTTATAACCAGAAGCCAACATGGGTTTGTCAAAAACAGATCGTGCCAAACAAATCTTATTTCATTGTTTGATAAAGTGACTAAATTAGCGGACCAGCAAAATGCAGTGGACTGGACATAGTATATTGGATTTCAGTAAGGCATTTGATAAAGTAGACTACAGTCTACTTCTTGGTAAACTAGAAAAATGTGGGATAGACAGAATCACCACCAGATGCATTAGTAACTGGCTGACAAACAGCACTCAACATGTAGTCCTTAATCTACATGGAGGGAAGTATGGAACGGGGTACCCCAAGGTTCCGTCTTGGGCACAGTATTCTTCAATATCTTCATAAAAGATTTAGATGAGAGAATGGAGGGGAAATCATCAAATCTGCAGACAACACTAAACAGCCGACAGCCCAAAAGATTCAAATAGGTCTCTACAGACATGAGCACTGAGGCCTATGTAAGAAAATGAAATTCAATGTAGAGAAAAATAAGGTTTTACACTTGGGCAAGAAAAACTAAACGTACAAGTACAGATTAGGTGAAACTTGGCTCAATAGCCGTAATTGTTAGAGAGATCTTGAAGTCCTAATGGACAATCTTTTAAATAGGAGCCAGCAGTGTTCGGCAGCAGCCAAAAAGGTCAATCAATCCTAGATTGCATCAACAGAGGAATAGAATCAAGATCACAGTACTAGTACTGTTTTACACAGCCTTAGTAAGACCACCTCTGGAATACTGTATCCAGCTTTTGGTTGCCACAATATTAAAAAAATGTTGAGACTTTGGGAAAAAGTGCAGAGGAGTAACAAAGATGATTAAAGGCCTGAAGCCTAAAACATATGAAGAACGGTTACAGGAACTGGCCATGGCTAGTCTAGTGAGAAGAAGGACTAGGAGCAGGGTTGGTTCGGACCGGATCGCCCAATCCAGTAGCGATGGAGGCAGGTGGTTCGGAGAACCTGTAGCAAAAATCCCTCTCCCTATCAGGCAACTCAGCTGGGATCGTCAGAGCCTTTTGAAAGCATTTTTTACAACCTCTTTGCTGAAGAGTTGTAGAAAAAATGGTTTTAAAAGAAAAAAAAATTGGCCACACCCACTCAGTCACATTACCCCCCCCCCCCCACACCAAACCACAACCACAGAACCGGTAGTAACAAATTTTAGATTTCACCACTGACTAAGGGTGACATGATAGGAGTGTTCCAATATTTGAGGGGCTGCCACAAAGAAGAGGGGTCAATCTATTTTCCAAAACACCCAAGACAAAGCAAGAAACAATGGATGGAAACTAATCAAGGAGAGAAGCAATCTAGAAATAAGGAGAAATTTCCTGACAGTGAGAACAATCAACCAGTGGAACAGCTTGCCTTCTAAAGTTGTGGGTGTGCTATCACTGAAGGCTTTCAAGGAAAGACTGGACAGCCATCTATCTGAAATGCAGAGGTGGGTTTCAGTAGGTTCTGACCAGTTCTGGAGAACCGGTAGCGGAAATTTTGAATAGTTCGGAGAACCAGTAGTAAAAATTTTGTCTGGCTCTACCCCCATCTATTCTCTGCCTCCCAAGTCCCAGCTGACCAGGAGGAAATGGGGATTTTGCAGTAACTTTCCCTTGGAGTGGGGAGGGAATGGAGATTTTACAGTATCCTTCCCCGGCCACGCCCACCAAGCCATGCTCACAGAACTGGTAGTAAAAAATTTTGAAACCCACCACTGCTGAAATGATATAGGCAAGGGTGGGATGCTCATAATTTAACAAACGGTTCGCCTAGTGCCGAACCAAAAATGTGAGCACGTGCATGCTCACTTCGCTTGAGTGCACGCCTTCTAAGCTTGCACGCAGCTTCAAACACACAACGATTATATGCACACGGCTTCCAGCACACCTTCTCGGATAGCCGCAGTGAGTAGAGTGAGTGAGGCATGGAAATCAGCTGGATTGCTTGGGTGAAGCAAGCGAGCCAGAGAGTAAGATATATAGGACGGGATAGCGCCAGGGCAGGTGGGCAGGTCCAGCCGGTGGTCGGAACTACCAGTTTGCTCAAACTGGTCTGAACCATCAGCAGCCCACCTCTGGGTATAGGAGATTGGATTAGAAGACCTCCAAAGTCCATTCCAACTGTTATTTTGTTATGTTCTTCAATCATTATTTTAAGTCACATGAAGTGTTCTCTATTTGAAAGGGGCTATACAGCAGAGCAGAGCAGAGCATTTCATAATTATAGAGAAAAAGTATTGAAGAAGAGGTGGGAAATCTATTTAACATCCCTCATGTTGAACCAATGTTACACTTTTTTTGTGTAAAATTAAAATATGAATGGGACCCAACACAAGCAAAATAGCCAAACGTGGCTCTTGAGCGTGTTTCATTGTCTCCCACTTGAATCAAATGAAAAATGAAAATGTTCAATTTTGGCTGAATCAAGTCTACTAACTTAATGAGAATGAAAAAAAGAACGCAGTCAAAACTAAAGGTAGTTTCTGAAAAATAGAAACTGTACTTTATTATAGTACTTTTCATGGGACGCAGTGGCTCAGTGACTAAGACGAATCGAAAGGTTGGCAGTTCAGCGGTTCGAATCCTTAGTGCCGCGTAATGGGGTGAGCTCCCATTACTTGTCCCAGCTTCTGCCAACCTAGCAGTTCGAAAGCACATAAAAAATGCAAGTAGAAAAATAGGGACCACCTTGGTGGGAAGGTAACAGCTTTACGTGCACCTTTGGTATTTAGTCATGCTGGCCACATGACCACAGAGACGTGTTTGGACAGCGCTGGCTCTTCGGCTTTGAAACAGAGATGAGCACTGCCCCCTAGAGTCGGGAACGACTAGCACATATGTACGAGGGGAATCTTTTACCTTTACTTTTACATACTAATTTTGGTTCCAAAATCTGGATCATTACTGGAATTTGTACTCAGAGTTAAAGTAATTGTGAGATCCTGTTCTTATACATTATTTGCTCCCATTCTTGGAAATGAAATGTAGTATTCATCTGAAAGACTTTGGGGGCAGTTTGGCAAACTGAAGACCACAGCAAAGAACTACTGAATAGGCCCATTCCTTGGAACTTCTCTGAGTAAGTAGAGAGTGAAAGATCATCCACATACTCCAAGTGGTTGCTCCTCATGAAGAGACCTCAATATTGCAAATTTATCAGAATCCTTGATCTGTTTATAACTTTCTTAGGTCAAAATCTCACTGAACCAGATGGATTTTTCTTCCAACAACAAATTTTTAAAATCAAATTCATTAATTGAATCAAATGGGTCATTAAATGAATGAAGATCTAACTCACTGTTTCCTCTGATTCATTAATTGATCGCTGCCATCATGAACTGAACTGAGAGACTTCCCCATCCATGAGCTGTTTCTGGCTGAGAAACTAAATTGCCTCCAAGTAGGCTTGCACAGCTGTCCCATTGCAGTTGGTTTAAAAAAAAAAAAAAAAAAAAAGCCCATTTGCTGCTAGTCAGTTCAAGCTTCTTCAGACAGCTGCCCAGAGCGGGGTGGGACAGTAATTTGCAGAATTCTCTGATTGCAGTTGCTTTTAAAGCATAAAAGAGGACCTGACCTGGGGCATTCACATTGCAGCACTGGTCAAAAGGGTCCAGCAGAGATTATACTACCTGAGACTTCTCAGGAAACAACAACTGAATGAAAAACTGCTGGTGAGCTTCTACTGCTGCACCATAGAGTGTATCTTAACTTACTGCACCTGTGTATGGTTTGCCAATTGCACAGTGGCAGATAGGACAGCACTCCAGAGGGTCAACGTCATTGCCCAAAGGATCATTGGTTGCCCTCTTCCCTCTTTGGAAGAGCTTTACAGCTCCAGCTGCCTTAAGAAAGTTCAAAACATCCTTAAAGATCCATCTCATCCTGGGCACCTTTTTTTTTTTGAACTATTATCATCTGGCAGATGGTACAGGACAATAAAAACAAGGACAAATAGGCTGAAAAACAGCTTCTATCCCAGGGCAGTAACTATGTTGAATTCTACTGTATAGTGCAATATCAATGAAGTATCAGGGGTTTTCAATTCAATTGCATAGAATGTGAAGGATGTGTGTTTGTGTTTTATTTTGTGTTTTATAATGTACACTAACAATGGCATTTAATTTTGTTGTATGAAGTGAAATGACACTAAACTAAAAAAAAAACAAAAAAAACCACTTTCCACTAATTAGCTTAAGAGTCGTCAACCAGAGGGAGATGGGGCAGGGATTTATAGAACTCTCAGCTTGCAAGTAAGAGATGGAAGGGACTTGAGGTCATCTAGTCTAACCCATTGCTCTCACAGGAGAGTATTTCTGATAAATGCCTAACCAGTCTCTTCCTAAAAGCTTCCTGTGATGGGGCACCCACAACTTCTGGAGGCAAATTAAATGTAAAACCTACAAACTACAGTAATATATGCTAATCTCCAAAATAAGAGCAAGGAAACACAACTTTATAGAATGCTTTGTGTAGATGCTGTGGCTAGCATTTCTACAAGTAGTTTCAAGGCAAAATGCAAACCAACATTATCTTTGCAAAGTACTGCACTTACAAACACAATAGTTTGCAAAGTATAGTGCTTAAAAAGCAGAGCAGTTCCCAAAGTGCTTGCAAACAATAACAGTACTATTGAATAACAAAAAAGAAAATTTTAAAATAGTTAGAAAAGCAATTCTAGCAATAGTCCTCAAGCCCATGCAACACCAAAACAAAAAAACAAACTCTGTGCTGCCCCGGCTGCAAAAATCACCAGATCTTGTTTGTCCAGGTGACCAGGGATTAAAAAAAAAAAACCCAAACTACCAGCTTCAGGAAAGCGCATGTCGTAATGCCAAACGGCACAGACAAGTCACAGAGTTAAAAATGGCGGCCGCCGCAGCAGTGACCGAATCCAGGTCACGTGGCTAGAGAGGCCTCTGTTTTGATCGCCATTTTGAATTTCTAACATTAAGTACCCTTTCTGAATGAATCCATTCTTGTGAAAAATCACTAAAAGAACATTCATACCTGGATTTGCTGTCCAGCATGTATACCTCTGACCACTTTTGAACTTCAGATTCTAACCTGTATTCTTACAGACCAGCTCACAGTGTTAATATCAGGAATTCTATGGTGAATAACTAGAAGTTAGATACTGTGGAGCAGTTAAGCTCCCTTCTGCACAATTGGCTGAAGAGAACGTAATCTGGAGCCCTTCTGGAATCCAGGCAGCGGTGGGCTTCAAAAATTTTAGCAAGGGGGACTTTGCCCGGTTGCTGGGTGGACGTGGCCATGGTGGGCGTGGCCTAGTTGGCCTCCTGCACTATGGGGAGGGGGATGTTTTTGCCCTCCCCGGGCTCCGGAGGCTTTCTTTGAGCCTCCGGGAGGGCGAAAACAATCTCCCCAGGCACCGGAGGCCCTCTGGAAGCCAGAAACGGCCCATTTCCAGCCTTCCCGAACTTCTAGTAAGCCAGTTTTTCACCCTCCCTGAACCTCCGTGCATGCCCTGCATCCAAAACGGGCCATGTGGGGGCTCCTGGGAGGGGTGGAGTGGGCAGGGCCAGCCAGGAGTGGGATTTGGGTGTTCTCTGAACTGCACAAAATCTTCGCTAGAGGTTCTCCTGAACCCCTGCGAACCCCCAGCAGCCCACCCCTGAATCCAGTGACCCAAGAACTAGAAAACGAACATACCATTACTTGTGCTTTGTCCCAAAGTCTCAGATAAATGCCAAATTATATGTTATGGCTGGCACTAAACCCACTAATTTTACTTTAATCAGGGGAACCAGAAAAGTGTTGCCTTTGCAAGGCCAGTTTAACATTTTAGTGAGATGAATTAGAATCATCCTTGATTTGGGTAAATTGTAAATATCCTTGGGAGCATGAAGATTTTAACTTTTAACATCAAGTTATGCCATTTTTTCTTCAATTCCATTGTGAGCAGCAATGGTGGTGCCCATTTGCTTGGAAACTAGCATTACCCATTCTAAGTATATAAACAACTATTTAAAAAATAGTAGGCCAACGTCTCTTCATTAAGGCAAGCTGCACTTTATTATTCTTAATTTGCTTCTCAAAAACATGCTATATGCTGTAAAATCTGGGAGTTGAAGTCACACACATTTTCAAGTTGCCATTTTCAAGTTGTTGTGAGAAACATTGCTCTAAAGTAATTTGCACCTGAAAGAAGCTTATACTTTATTTTTCTTTACCTTTCCGAATGGCAAGCAAATTAAATACATGGTTTGAACAAATTATAAACAAGCCAGGTCACTGCCATCAGCCTACTAAAGATTTAGAAAGGACCCATTCTCCTAAGCAACTCATAATCTATTGGAGCTTTCACAAAAGCACAACTTGGATCAATTACACTTGTAATTAGCTTCACTGTGCTTTCTGTGTTGCTATACATCAATATTCATGCTTTCCAGAACCATCTATTTCAATATTATTTGCAACTTATATAAAATTGATTAAGTATAGGGTACCTGACCTGATGTAAGCCCACGATTGTAAACAAAGGTAGTTCAGCCACTTGGAAAGCCATTACAATGATAAATACTTCATGATGTACAATCTATAAACTGCTGGAAGGTAATTGCTTACGGTTCCTCGTTTGTAAACTCAGCATTATTTAATTACATTTAATTAGATCCTTTGTAACTGAAATGATAGTTAAATGTTATCCTATTAAGCCGATTAAGAACACCTGCAAATGTGTAATTGATCCTCCAATACCCAACTTAATTTTAACTAAAACAAAACAACCCACAAGCCTCAAAAGTGTATTTTCTTTCTTCAATGACTGTTGGTATTTTTTATAATTTACTTATAAATATATGAATTGCATTCCAATGTATTCTGTGTTTCCCCAACTCTTCACAAAGCGGTACCCTTTGTACATCTCCCGTCATTCAGAGATAGTATTCAGCCGGTACGGGCCGGTTCGTATGAATCGGTAGCAGCGACTGCAAGTACCGTCCTATTTAGCCACATTTTCAAGGCCGGACACATGCACGGAAGGTCCATGTGTGAGCAAAGCACATGCGCGGGAGGCGCACACAAAATGAGCATGCGCGCGGTGAACCGGTGGTAAGAATATGTGAAACCCACCCCTGCCATCATTCCAAACATTGTAACAGTCAAGATAAGAACCAGAATATTATGGTAACAAGATTTTTATTTTTAAACTTGTCAGAAATTGGTTCTGTGAATAAAACCAACATGAGTGAATTTATTATCAGCCACTCACTCACCACAAAACCAAAATATTAAAAACAAATTCAATATTTTTAAATCGGCTTTTTTCCATAAATGAGACACAGTGCAAAAGCTATAAAAGCGGTAGCTTACTGCAAATAAATCTTTTTACTCTTTAATTTCCAATCTGATCAACAGGAATTAACATCATTAATCTCCGACATAGATATTTCGGTATAACATTCATCAGAAAGCTACATTTATTTTTGTACCCCTCTGCCTCCCCCCAGGATAAAAGAACTAGAAAATCTTTAATCATCCAGTTTTGGGAAAGATCATTTATCTGTATGCAGATCTTGATGGAAACTGATGCCACATTGAGTCTTCAGCTTTTTACTTGTACAACCCGATACAAAACACAGCCCAGTAAAAATGATGTGCTAAGACAAACTCCCAGCCCACGGGCCAGATGCATCACTTGCTGGCCATGCCCACGCCCGGTTTAGCAAAGGGAGGGGGAGTCCTGATACGTCACGTGACACAGACATGACGTCGTTTGACACCCCTGTGCTAGAATGCAAATCCTTTGGGTACTTGCATTAGTTATTTGTTACTTGTGGTCTTGGGATAATAATACATGATACGGGCCTTAAATTGTCCATAACAAACAGCATTGACTTCCTTGAGAGGGACTTGCTCTCAAGGAAGCCAAAGTTGTTTGTTATGCAGCCAATGGTAAATCAAAACTATTGTGGCACCATGGCCAGTTCAGTCATGGAGTGCCAGTATTTGTTTTGTGAAAAGGAGCACTTGCCAAATTTCCCATCTCCGTTTCTAAAACTGAAACAGGAAAATGAAGGCAGTCTGCTGCGAACCATCGTTTTTAATCATCTGAATGGTTCTGGATCCCTAATAAACTGCACAAAAAATTTAAGAAAATAAAAATTCTGAGTGGTAACTTAACAACTTGAAGGTTACCTGGTAAACCTTCAATTAGACTAACCAAAGTATTGAGTATTGCAATGTTTTTGTAACTACGTCAAACGGAAATGGGCAGCAGCCCCAAAACTGCTTTTGTACCACATTCATAATGAATTGCTAAATCATATGCGAGTAAGAAAACAGGTGGCATATTTCAAAATTAGAACCATATGGTGTAACCTAAAGGTGTAGTGTAACCTTTAAATAGGCAAAACATACTCAAAAAGATACACCTTCACAATTTTTTAAAAATCCAAGATAATTCTATCTGATTATTTCCTTGGTGCCATCGCTCTGTCAGTTCAAGTGAGCTGTGATCCCAGGCCATCTCGTTTTCCCAATGAAGGATTCCATTTTATCATTTAGATCGGAGTTCCCAGCGCTTCCAGCTTTGTGGACCGGGGGGTGGGGGGTGGGAGAGAGGGAGGGGATGGTTCTGCACAAGTGGCCGGCAAGCATGTGTGTCTGCATGCAGGTCCATCTGCGCAAGTGGCATGTACGCGCTTGCCCACTGGTCACGCAACTGATGTGCATGCATGATCGCCAGCCATTTCCATGGCCTGGTTACAATCTCCTAATGGCCCACTAGTGGGCTGTGGCACACAGGTTGGGGACCCCTAATTTAGATAAATATTTCTTTGCTTCACCAGTGGCTTAAACAATCTATATATGTATAAAAATGTCTCTGTGTGTGTTTGTGTGTGTTCCAGCATAACTCTGGAACGCCTTGAGCAATTTCAACCATGGTACACAGATGACTTACTCTCTGGAAAGAAATATTGTGGGGGTAAGACATCCGTGTCTTACAACCATTTGTTTAGTGACCATTCGAATTTACAATGAAAAAAGTGACTTATGACACTTTTCACACTTACAACTGTTGCAGCATCCCCAAAGTCACGTGAACAAAATTCAGACATTTAAACACCTGGCATATATTTATGGCAGTCAAAGTGTCCCAGGGTCATGTGATCACCTTTTGCAACCTTCTGACAAGCAAAGTCAATAGAGAAGCCAGATTCACTTTACAACCACATCACTAACTTAGCATTAGCATCAATTCTCTTCGCAACTGTAGAACAAAAGATCGTAAAATGAGGCCAAATCCACTTAACAAACTGTCTCCCTTAGCAACAGAAATTTTGAACTGATTTGTGGTCATAAAAAGAATTATCTTTGAAGCAGCCTGCCTCCTGTGGTTATGACCCTTGCATTTCCCATTATGATCACAGTTTGCCTGGAAAATCACTGTAACTCTGAGGCTACACAGAGATCCTTGAGCATTATCACCAAGCTTGTGTGTTTCAGCACGTCAGTGAGTTAATAAAACAGCACAGCTGAAATCAAACACTATTTCATATAAGCAGAAGGACAAATTGGATTCAGTTAATTCTTTTAGTAGGGTTTTTGTTTGGTTTTCAAATTAGCGAACCACATCTTTCAACTTTGCAGAGTAAATCAGCTCCCCAATTTCTCATTATTAACTATTAGTAGCTTCTGTTTCTGTCAGCCATATTATGCAAAGTGTGTTTGCCTGGCTTGGCCTTATTCCTAACAGGCTTAAATGATTTTGCTGCATAAAATCATGTGCAGGATGATGGCACTACAGGCTGCTTTTACCCCCAAAACACAAAATCTTAGCAGGACAGTATGAAACCACAGCATTTATTAGCCATTTTCTACATAATTGAAATAAAAGGACAGAATGCATCATTACTTTTTGTAATAGGAAAAGCTACCTTGACAATTCACTTTTGCTTCCATAGGAAAAATATTCTTTTTAGTATTTCATATTCCATTTCATTATAAAAATATAATTTATAAAGTTTTCCATCACAAACAGTATCAGATATAAAAGCTAATCATTTATATTTATGTTTAGAAGGGCACACACCGACATCTAGAATAATTCCATCAAGTATATTTTACCTCCAAGTTACAAAAATGGTCCATTTTACTAGAGAGCACTGAAAATATATAGTTATTTAAGCCAAAATAGGCTGTACTTCATAAGCCTGGGATGTTTTCTTGTTTCCTTTTAAATTGACTGTAAATTTTAAATCGTGACCTGTAACTGCCACATGAATCTCATCCAGAGGAAAATACTACCTGAAAGAAGTTTGTTTGAGTCCTCAAAACAGCCAACTATGGCCTGGGGATAACAGATTGTCAAAAAATCATTTTAGCTTCTACATTTTCCCTCATAAATGAAAAACAGACAATGACAAGAAACTGAGTTGGCAAGTGTTACTTTCAAGGACCTACACATCAGAGTAATAGAGGTGTATGTAAGGCTTCAGGTGCTAGTAGTGTGCAGGAGTATTATGCCAGTAGTGCCAGTATATTATTTGATTGTGATCAGTTCTGTAGCATCCATTTCTCACGCTTCTTTTTCTGCAGGAGTTTATGAGGGTTCATGGACAAATAATTTTTTGGAGCAGTGATGGTTTTCTTTTTCCATGCTAAAGGACTTCAGAACAGAGCTTTTCATATCTGGCAGATTTTTAGATTCAATGCCTATTTTGTTTTTTGGGTATATAAAAATGACACCTGCTAAACATAAATCCTACAATCTGACTACTTACCTAGCAAGCAGGAGAATCGGTCTCTTTAATTTTAATTTCAGATTACATACGGTGTATATTGCAACAACTGTTAAAACAGTTATCACCAGTTCTTTGGTGTTTATAAATATGGTAGACCATCCAAAATCACTAATATAAAAATATTGGCAACAAGATTCTGTAAAAATTAAGAGCCAAAGCAAAATGGCATATTCCAGGTCTGAAAAATCTTCCAATCTGAAGATCTATATTAATATGAATATGTAATATTAATTCCAATATGCTGAGCCCAGAATATCACACAATTAATGGTCATTTTTCTGACTGCTTATTTAGAATTGTAATCAAATCCCCAGTAATTTATACATTTAAAGAATAATTATCCTGTTTACTAAATGAAACCACAAGTAATTATGAATGTTTTAAAACACTCAGTATACAGCATTTGAAAAATTGGTTTAGGCCATTAAATTTTCTCATTAATTTTTACCTCTCCCTCTCCGCATCCTCACAGGTTATGTTTACATGAGACATTGATCATTCTGGAAATAGGAAAATAGGTTTGAATGTCGCAATGTGATAATCTTGATGGCAGCATACTTCAACAACTGAAATTTTCAACCAAGATATTTTTTGCAAACCTAAAAGTTTTCTTCTAACTGATTTACCTGTTAAACAGATGAAAAAATCAATTAGGATAGTTGTTATAAGAATTAACCAAATACCAATTTAATAGGCTACAGAATTTAAAAAATAATTCCTTCTTACAAGTTAAGACGCAAATTACAAAAAAGAACATTAATGGATAGCAGATAGGGAAGGAATAGAATAGAAGCAGAATAGAATAGAAGCAGAATAGAATAGAATAGAATAGAATAGAATAGAATAGAATAGAATAGAATAGAATAGAATAGAATAGAATAGAATAGAATAGAATAGAATAGAATAGAATAGAATTTTTATTGGCCAAGTGTGATTGGACACACAAGGAATTTGTCTTGGTGCATATGCTCTCAGTGTACATAAAAAAAAAGATAAGATATGTTCGGGCAGTCATAATGTCTAGAATCCAAGAGTTCTTAATAGTTTCACAGAAGACACAATGCAACAATTCAGATCTAAAATGACTAGCTATTAGCACCAAGACACTATTCATAAGCAACAGTTACTAATAAAGCTAACATTTTTTCCCATGATTTACATTAAATATTGGTAGCTCTCCAGAGCCATAAATACCATTCTTTTAAAACTAATGAACTTGCTGAAATTTATGATAATTCAGTTCAACAGACACTAAGACACTTAACAATCGCAAAAGCTTTTATTAATCATTTTTCTTTTTAAGAATCTTCCAAGTGACTAGAAGAGTGAATGGAAATTGGGAAGTCCTGAACTGTTCCTGGAGTCAGATACTGAATCATCTATTGTAGTTTAATAAAATAGAATATTTCAAGTAAGTGAGACAGATTTCCAGTAGTACAGAAGACACAGAAAAAATAATTGTGTTTACTCTGCCTTTTTGTTTTTAAGTATTTGATAGACAGGCATCTGCAAATCTTCAATAGTTTCTGCAATTGGTTTGTTCAGGGTTTCTGGAAGTAGAAGAGTCAAAAAACCAGCTGATAATCCACTGATTCCAAAGACTCCAAATGGTACAGATGGCCCAAGAGATTTCTAGAAGGAATCAGTTAAATGATTTGTTATGAAATAATATAAATAGGTAGATAAGAGTTATTTAAAAAGTCTTCATTGAATTGCAGTGATATATAAATAGGATATATGTGTGTGTGTGTGTGTGTGTGTGTTTTCTGAGGTTTTCGCGGGTGTTTGTATGTAGGTCTTTGGTTATTCGGGTCTTCTCCCGCGTAGAATTGGAAGTATCTTGGTGACGTTTCGACAAAGTCTCATTCATCATCTTCAGGCTGGTGTTCTCGGCTTTCGTGCTTCCAGGAGCAATGGAACACTTCCAATTTTACGCAGGAGAAGACCCGAATAACCAAAGACAGACATACATACATACATACATACATACATACATATAATATCATCTTATTTTCAAATGCATGTTTAGTACATATAGTAGAGTTTTGTGAAGTACAGAAAACAGACCACCCCAAAAAGTCAAAGGGACAATAAAAAACAAGCATGACAATTCAGTGCCAGAATTCAAAGTGATGTACTGTATATATTAATCTCCTTCCTATTCATATTCTGAGGATTTTTCTTAACGTAGAGTAATTCCTCTACCCATACACAATAAGCAAATATACTGTAGGAGAAGACAGAACTGGGGGCAGAATTAAGCATATCATCTTATGTTTCCACAAACAGACTAAGTCTTATCCTTCCTGGATTCTGTTGACCCTTATCTGGTGCCAATTTAGTCTTGAACTTTAGTTGCCTAGATTCTTATGTATGGGCTTGAATAATAAGAGCCTTGGTGGCGCAGCAGACTAAAGTGCTATTAAGTAGCACCAGCTGCCTGCAATTACTACACGTTCAAATCTCACCAGGCTCAAGGTTGACTGCCTTCCATCCTTTCGAGGTAGGTAAAATGAGGACCCAGATTGTGGGGCAATAAGATGACTGTATAAAAAACAACACCGCCTTGGGGGGGGGGGGGCGAAAGCCCTACTAAGGAGCTATATACAAAAGTATGAAGGCTATTGCTTAATGCATTGTAAGCTGCCCTGAGTCTCCGGAGAAGGGCGGCATATAAATCAAACCAATCAATCAATCAATCAATCAATCAATAGTTTTTTTACGGGATGATCCTGATATTCAACACATGATATATACATATATAATTTATGAACAAGAAACATAAAGCATATTTCACATCCAATTAATGTATTCAGAGGTTGTCACAGAATAAAAACCAAGTTGCTGGTTATTCAGTGCTGAAAAGCAGAGAAATGAGAAGCTCCAAGGGTTTGAGAATGAGGAAAAGATCAAGAGTGAAGATTTGAGGAAGGTTTTCTGCAATTAAATTCAGGGGCAGAAAATCTACTTGCTATATAGAAGCCTCTCCCATCAGCTTCCCCAAATTCAATTCCTGGCTCAGATCCAAACTAGACCAATGATCTAAAATTGGTCTCGTCATAGGGGAGGGGATGCCAAAATTGGAATAAAACCAAAAGGGCAAAAAGTGAGACATTTAATTCTCTCCTCTGTAACATATTTTCATCTGCCACAGCATCTCATTCTACTGTTAAGACTCACTTGCTAATCCTCTGGCCATAATCCTCTGGCCATGCTGATTTTCAACTTCCCATAAACATAAGAAGGCTATGCATTTTATATGTTCATCTAAATCTTAATCAGACTTATTCAAATGTACTTTGCTATATTTACCAAAGAAATGCTGGGCAAAACTGTATTAGTCACATATATATCATGATGACAAATATTGGTAAAAAAATACAAGCCCCAAGTTCTGATTAACTATCACGTAAGAATTATTGCATATGAAGGATCAATCTTGTTAATTGATTTGAAAGTTTGATTAAACAGGATATACTGCAGATAGTATATTACTTACCAAGGAAGGAACAAATGGAGCCAAAATTCCTCCAAACCTACAAATCATTGAGCATACACCCAAACCAGCATTTCTGTTTCATAAAAGAAATACCACTGTTAGTATTTATTCTAAGGAAAAGCAAGACTAATACACTGATCCATGCCAAATAGTCTCTCTCTCTCTCTCATAGCAGGCTAACAAGTCTGTCCAGCAGGGAGATGAATAGATTTCTGCCACAACTATTCATCTCCACCCCCTGCCTTTTATCCCCAGAGCTAGGGTAGGGCTTCGCTAGCAGTGGTGGCTCTTCCATCCCAAGGATCAGCCCATACATTTCCACTGCTCTCCTCTCCTCTGCCTTCTGTGCATCCGTGTGTCAGGCACTGGGCCCAGCTGTTCCTCCTCTTCCTCATCAGCCGCCTCCAGACCTAGGGGCTGTTGACTCTCCATCTGAGGGCTGCAGAGGGCTCAGGCTCCGCCTCTGTATCTCTATCTTTGACAGTTCCATTCCCACTTCCCCGTCAGAGCTCTCAGGTTGCCTTGATGCTGAGCCTGACTCCCATGCCACCTCCTCATCTGATTCAGCAGACGGACGGGTGGCTGACAGGCCACAACAATTATAAAACCATTTAAACAATTTAAAAAATGTTAAAACTATAAAAAACCTCCACAAGATAAATAAGTATAAATAGCAACCACAATAATTAATTAATTAGCAGTAAAGTCAAGTAATAGAACCCTTAACCTATTCTGAGCTCCTGCCCCATGCACATACCGTATTTTTCAGAGTATAAGACACTCCGGACTATAAGACGCACCTACCTTTTGGGGGGAGGAAAAAAAATCTGCCTCCCAGCAGCCTCCTTGCAGCAAACAGCCTGCTTTAGTTTCATTTTCATTTTCAGCACAGTCTGATTAGCACAAGAGAAAAAAACCCTGCCTCCCAGCAATTTGCCTCCTTGCAGCAAACAGCTGAGGCCCACGTGGCAATAGGCAATGGCAATCCCCGCAACCTGAAACAGCTGAGGGTTGGGAGGCCGATCCAACCGACAATCAACTGCTTGTGCTAATCAGGCTGTGCTGAAGCTGAAACGGTTTTTTTGCTGTTTGCTGCAAGGAGGTAAATTGCTGGGAGGCAGAGGCTAAAGGGTGGGGGCCAGCGTGTGGGTGGGGCTACTTTGGTGTATAAGACACACCCAAATTTTCACCCTCTTTTTTGGGGGGGGGAAGTGTGTCTTATACTCTGAAAAATATGGTAAGTCTAATTTTTAAAACTTTGCAAAAAGCCAACAGAGCTGGGGCCATTGTAATCTCCGAAGGCAGAGGCTACAGCACAAACCACCCATCTTCTAGTTCCCCCCAGTCGACACTCTTTGGCTGATGGAATTTCCAGTCCAGAAATTGTGCCCATTTCTGGACTGGAAGGTCATGATGACTATTCATCTTCCAATTGGTTTAATGTAACATGCTTTAAAGCACGGGTGCCAAACTCATCGCATCACATAACATACGACGTTTTTTGCCTTTGCGGAGCCGGGATGGGCGTGGCCTGCACATGACGCATCCGGCCTGCAGGCCGCCAGTTTGACACCCCTGCTTTCTAGGGAGCTCCCCTCCAGATTCATTCAAAAGCGGACACTGTTCTAAAATGTAGCAGCCTGGGCACTTTCGTTCCTTTCACATAATACTCATGTGATTAACTCTGTTCTGTGATATGCGCAGGATTACAACAAACCACTAGGTGGCAATAAATTGCCATATTTATCTTCTTCAATGTCCTGTGCAATCATCAGAGAGGAATAATTTCAAAATGACCTGCAATATTACCGCAAACAACATTTTATTAAATAAATAGGTGGTTGTTGTGGGAGAAATAGTAGGAGTAAGGTGTGTTGGATATCTTTGGTAAGTTGAGTTATTTCTAAAATAATAAAGGCAGGATACAAATACATAAATAAAAGCAGATAATGTAAAAGTGGATAGCTTTCTAGAAAGAAATCTGAAAGTGCGTGTAGAATGAAATATCCTTTCAGCCATATTTTTGTCCTTTCTTTACATCTTAAGAGTGGCTTCTTCTCTCATTTCTCCTCCAACGTTTTAACATTAATAGGGAAATAACTACATGTCTTAATTTGCCATCATTCACAGGAGAAGAGGAAGGTTGATCGTTCTGAGAGAAGACAAGAGATACCCACTGAAGAGAACTGTGCATCTATCTCTGGAGGCAAGAGGTTCTTATAGAACTGTGATAGCGAACCTATGGCATACGTTCCACAGGTGGCACATGGAGCGATATCGGTGGGCACGTCAGCTCAGCACTGGTGCGCCAGCTGATTTGGGGGCCTTCTGGGCCCACTGGAAGTAGGGACACGGCCTGTTTCCTGCCTCCAGAGGGCCTTGGGGCGGGGGGGGGGCATTTTTCACTCTCTCCAGGCTCCAGAGCCTTTCTAGGATCTTGGAGGGTGAAAACGGCCTTTCCCACCACCACCCCGGAGACCGGAAATGGCCCGTTTGTCTACTTCCAGTGGGACCTAAAGCATCTGGAGCCTGGGGAGAGCAAAATATGAGCCTATTGGGCCCACCAAGTGATCAAGTGCCAAAAGCGGGGGGAGCAGGGGGGGAACGCACAAGGGCGGGGCGCATAGAATTATGGGTGTGGGCACACACGCGTGCAACTCCACCATGCTCCCCCCGCTTTTGGCACGCAATGGCAAAAAGGTTAGCCATCACTGTTATAGAAGATACTTTTTACAGAATAGCTCCGACATCTAATTCAGGAGCGTGAAGATTTCTCTGCTGATATGTAACTGCTGATGTGATTTCAGATGGCTTATATACATTATATATTGTGAGAATTTGAGGTTTTGGAAATAAATACAAAAATAACAATGCCTGCTTACCTTACTACTGTGGGATACAGCTCTGAAGTATAGATGTATACGATGTTGAAGGCAGCACTTACAGTCAATTTCCCATATAAAGCCAAAATTCTGGGACTGAAGAAAAATCCTTAACAGAACATAGGACAATTAACCAAATATTTGACATCTTCTAATAAGCAACAGTAGAATAATAGGCAGCTCTATTTAGAAATAAACCCCGCCTGAGGTTCAGGCAGATACATACCTTCTGTGCAGAGCAACCTGCAATTAGCACAAAGGGAAAACAACTCTAATTTTAAATTACACCTTTACTGGTGGGCATAAGGGTGCTTGGCTGGGGACAAGGGAAAGGCCTACATGTCATCTGGACAACGTCTCCAATGCTATAGATCCAATGGCAAACCTTTTCAGCACTGAGTTGTCTGGCCTGCAACCCAGGAGAGGAGCTGCCCAGGAGGCCTGCACGCGCCAAAAAATGAACTTCCGGTTTCCAGCAGGCACATGTGCACTGGACAGCTAGTCTTCTGGTTACTGGTGCGCATGATGATCAGCCGGCCAATGTGCATGCTCATGCTGGAAAACCAGCTCTTGCAGTTTCCGGCACTGTCATACGCACGAAGGGCAGCTGATCATCACGCGTGCATGCACGCCAGAAACCCAGAAGCGGGACGGGCAACACAGCATGTTCCAGGCAACATGGCTCCATGTGTCACTTTGGGCACGCGTGCCATAGGTTCGCCATCACGGCTATAGATTATAGCTTCAGAAAGCTGCAATTCTGGCTACTTTATTTCAAGGCAGCTCTCAATTATTACCAATAAATGGTAATACTGCACTGCAAGATCACTAAAACAGAAAGTTGTGAAAAGCCATTTTATGAGTTAGCCATCTGAATCCACTGCTTAAACTTTCAAATTTTGCCTGGTCACCACCATTGGAATCAAGGTAATATTTATCTACTGTATACCTGAATTTCTCTTATAGGCAGAAAGTCATTATTCATAAATGTACATCATACACTGAAAAATGTTTGCTTGGGAGTTTCTTGCCAATAAGGATGGACCATTTTATTATAGCTCTATGGAGATACTTCCAGTATACGAGTGATAGAAACAGGGGGCAGGGGGCATGCGGGGGGCCATGTGCGCATTGTATTTTGGGAGTTTGGGCACATTTGCGCGCTTGCGTTTTGGGCACTCAGTCCGGAAAAGGTTAGCCATCACTGGTATAGAAAGACGCTCATGGCAAATATGATCATTTTCCCTGAGATTCTTACTAATTATCTGGTACCTTGGAAAAGAAGAAAGCAAATGAGCTGCAGGATACTTCAAAGATTGCCAATGATTAAAGAAAAAAACCTATTCATGGCTTAGCAGTATACAATACTAATAAAAAAAGTACTACTATTTCACATTGATTCTATGTGGCAGCTTCTCAAAGTATCATTAATAGCTCTATACACTCGCCCCCCATTAAATTAAAACTGGGCATGCAATAAAGTCTTTATTTAGCAATAATCTTGTTCATCTGAAAAGGCTATTCTAGATTTATTATTATTATTATTATTATTATTATTATTATTATTATTATTATTATTATTATTATTATTATTATTTGTATTTGTATTTATATGCCGCCCTTCTCCCGAAGGACTCAGGGCAGCGAACACAAGTTAAGAAACATGTACAATAAAATCGCACTTTAAATCAAATAACTAATTAATGGTAAATAATAAATTCAGAATCAGAGTCAGCCTATTTGTTTGAACAGCCAAGTCTTCAGCTCCCGACGAAAGGATTTGGTTTTAATTTATTTTATTTTTAAAATTATTTAAACCTGGCTTAATATTAGCATACTAGGAGCTCTTGTCTTTCAATAAGATTAACTGTGCCAAGGAAAATTTGGTTTGCTTAAGAAAGAACATACTTACTACTGTTATTTTCTGGTAAGCACGTGGTAAAAACGCAAGCAAGGCCCGCAAATATCAAAAAAGTAGCTGTACTTTTGCGTCTTCCCGACCTAGTGCAGGAAAATAGTGCAAATTTATATTGGATTTCCAGAAAGATACATGTTTTAGAATACTTTTATTTATTATTCCATACAACTGTTTAAAAAAAAAAAAAACCAAACCTAAACTGCAAAAGAGCAAGCATTCACCAACAGAACAATGTAGGCAAATAATAAATATTTGTTTCCACATTTCAAGAGATGAGTAATTCGTGGAGAAATAAGAATTGGTGATCTAAAGTTTACTCTGAGACGCTTAGTCCTTCACACAAAGTTCATTTCCTGTACTTCTGAAGCCAACAGCTTCTGGGCCCAATCCAGGCTGCTGGCTCACACTTTCAAAGACCTTTTTAGTGCAAATCTGCAAGTTATCAAACAATACATGACAGAATAAACTCCATGTCTGGTCCAGCCGCCTGGGGAAAGCCCATCTCAATCAAGGGACACAGCTGATTGGTCTTTTCAACGGATCCTCTCTGCCTGCAGGACAGTCATTATATGCATTTTGAACACTAACCAAAGTAATTGTCAACCCTGAAGGTGACCTGACCGAAGCCATCTTGACAGCTTCAGTGTTGCCACACTCGAGCTAAGGGACAGGGAGGGGGAATTTTAGATAGCTGGGATTTTGTAGCCAAAACAAAATACGTTCTCTTGAGAACCAAGGACATTCTCACAAATGGTCAGAGGAAGGCGGAGTAATGTCACCAGGCAACCAGACAGCACTATGATTCAACCATGTGACTGATGGTTTTGAGAAAGTGACAAACTCTTTTAATTAGGTGAAAACTGTGGGAACCTTCAGAGTCGGTTTTCACCAGATCTGTGCCAACGTGAGATAGTCAATAAACCTGTTCTTTGAGGAATCTACCTGCCTTGGAGTTTTGCTCGATATGGGTCTATTACTTGGAACCCTGACAGTAACACAGTTTCATAAACCGGTCATAGTCCGGTTTAACGGAATAGTGCCTCTTTCTATTTATAACTACCAATATTTAGTGTCTTATTCTTATTTTGAGTGTTATACCCCATCTATAGTCTACAGGTTATCCTTGACTTATGACCACAATCGGGACTGGAATGTCCATCACCGATGCGGTCATTAAATGAGTTGTGTTCAATTTTTTAAACATTTTTGTTGTCATCATTAAGTGAATCACTATGATTGTTAAGCAAATCAGACACTCATTAAATAAATCTGGCTTCCCCCATTGACTATGCTTGTTGGAACCGCATTGAGAAGCTCATTAATGATGATCACATCACCCTGGGACATTGCAATTGTTGTAAATACATGTTACAGTAGTGGCCCAAATTGTGGAAACCTTTTGGGAAAAGTGTATTTTTGAGGTTTGATGGCTAATGGTGTTATTTTTGGGGGGGAGTTTCAAGATAATCATATTCCACTGCTAGAATGGCCTGGGAATAGCTCAGACCTTCACCCAACTGAAAATCTATGCAGCCGACTAAAGAAACTTGTTAGTCAGAAGCGACCCAGCAATAAAACCCAATTAATAGAAGCCATCATTCAATCTTGGTTTCACATTAGAACAGCTACAGAACTAAAAGACTTGGTTCACTCCATGCGAAGACGTTGTAAGGCCATAATTCATGCTAAAGGTTACCCAACTAAGTACTAACTGACATGATAATATTTGTATATCTTGTTTTTTCTATGGTGATAATTTTTGTATATCTTGGTTTTTTTCTACGTGTTTCACTTTTCTTCTTTATACTGTATACTGCTATTCTAATAGCAAATCCTGTTATTGCATTGCATTCTTGATTAAATTATCTTTCCATTGATATATAATTTTATGATACTAGTAAAAAAAAAGTGGTATTAGCAAGTTTTAGAAAATACACTTTTCCCAAAAGGTTTCCACAATTTTGGCCGCTACTGGAGTTGCCAAGTAACTAAATTTTGATCACATGACAGCAAAAGTCTTAAGTGTGAGGAACATTAGTCTTTTATTTTTGGTGCTGTCGTAACTTTGAACCGTTGTTAAATAAATGGTTTTAAATCAATGATTGCCAGTACTGCAATTGGAACAAACAAAATGTTTGTTTCGTAAAAAATGTTTGTCTTCAAAAAGAAAGAAAAAAATGGATCCAGGAAACAGCAGACCAATCAGTTTGGCATCAATATGTGGGAAAATCCTGGAAAAGATCATCAAACAGTGGATTTGCGAGCACCTACAAATGAGCAAAGCTATTACTAGAACGCAATAGGCATATGTTAAAAACAGATCATGCCAGGGGAAAAAACCTTATTGCATTCTTTGACAAAGTGCCTAAATTAATGGAGCAGGGAAATGCTGTGGACATAGTTCACTTAGACTTCGGTTCTGCATTTAACAAAATAGACCCACAACCTATTATTTGGTAAGATAGAAAAATGTGGGATAGACAGCACCACCACCAGATGGATTTGTAACTGGCTGACCAACTGCACTCAATGTGTAGTCCTTAATGGAACGACATCTACATGGAGGGAAGCATGCAGTGGGGTACCTCAAGGTTCTAACTTGGGCCCAGTACTCTTCAACATCTTTATGAATGGTTTAAACAAGGGGATAGAAGGGGAACTCATCAAATCAGCTAATGATACCAATCTGGGAGGAATAGCAACATATAGAAGATAGAGTCAAGATACAAAAAGATCTTGACAGACTTGAACGTTGGGCTCTCTCCAACAAATGCAATCCAGAAAGAAAGATTTTTTTCCCTATACATATGCATTTCATTTTGAGATAATCAAATGCACAAGTATAGAATAGGTGGTAGCTGGCTGAAGAAAAGTGGAAGGATCTAGGTGTCATAATGGACATCCACTTAAGTATGAGCCAGCAGTGAGCTGCAGCTGCCAAAAAGCCATTATAACCCTAGGACCATGATGGCGAACCTATGGCACGCGTGCCACAGGTGGTACGCAGAGCCATATCAGTGGGCATGCCAGCTGATTTTCGGGCCCACCGGAAGTCGGGAATCGGGCAGTTTCCAGCCTCCGGAGGGCCTCCAGGAGGGTGGGGAAGGCCGTTTTCGCCCTCCCCAGGCTCCTAGAAAGCCTCTGGAACCTGGGGAGGGCGAAAAACGAGCCTACCGTGCCCTCACGTGCCAAAAGTGGGGGGAGTGCAGGGGGGGTTGCGTGCGCATGTGGCAGGGCGCATTGAATTATGGGTGTGGGCACACCCATGCGTGACCTCCCCGCACTCCCCCTGCTTTTGGCCAGGGGGTTAGCCATCACTGCCCTAGGATGCATCAACAGAGGGATAGTATCAAAATCAAATGAAGTGATAGTACTGCTTTATACTGCACTGGTTAAGACCACACTTGGAATACCACATCCAGTTCTGGTTACCACAATGCAAACTAGATACTAAGACTCTAGAAAGAATACAGACAAGAGCAACAAAGATGATTACGGGTCTGGAGGCTAAATAGTACAATAATTAGTTGCGGGGACTAAGTAGTCTAACAAAGAGAAGGACTAGGGATATGATATGATAGGAGTCTTCCAATATTTGAGGGGCTGTCATACAGAAGAAGGGGTCAACCTGTTTTCCAAAATAACTGAGGCAGGACAAAAAGTAGCAGGTGATTTTTAAAGAGAGACATTTCCTTGACAGTGAGAACAATTGATCGGTGGAATGGCTTGTTTCCAGAAATTATGGGTGCTTAATCACTGGAGGTTTTCAAGAAGAGGTTAGACAACCACTTGTCCAGGGGTCTCCTGTTCGAGCAAGGGATTGGGCTAGGAGACCCTCAAGGTCCTTTCCAACCCTGTTATTCTATATTCTATTGTAAAATAAAAAGAAGTGTGATATATTGTCATTTAAAAAATCAGCATTTCTGAGCAGATTTGATCTATGCTGAAAACGTATATAAATTGATTAACATACAGAAATAAATTCAGGAGCTATGTTACTCTATCCTGTACTGTCTAAACATAGAAATAGAAAGTTATTGATCTTACCAAGATTTCTCGATGAAAAACATGCAGAGTGGAAATGCTGGAACTTCTACAAGACCAGAAAGAGCCACATTTAAATAAAGATTTCCTCCTAATTCACCAGCATTCAGTGTTAAACCGTAATATACAAAGCTGCACACATACCTAAATGTATTAATGAAAGATTGGTTATTTTAATCATGTACACAGATTATGTAAACTTTAAATACTAAATCAAGAAAAATATACAATAGAAAATACCAGCTTATGAAGCAGTGAAGTTATAAATCATGTACTCAGTATGGCATTTTTTATTCCATTCAATTCTGTCCAATTTTTGGAGACTGCCTGGACAAGTCCCTGCAGATTACTTGGCTAGGTTTTTAATTGGGTTGCCACTGCCTCATTCTATGAGGCAGAAAGTGACTAGCCCAAGAACACCCAGTTGGTTTTGAGCCCAAGGCAGGACTAGAACTCACAGTCTCCCAGTTTCTAGCCTGCTGTCTTAGTCTTAACCATTACACCAAACTAAATGTTCACATACCTTCACAAAATTTGGAAATTATTTTTTTCCACTAGAATTTGAATTCGAAAATCAGTGGATAGAAATCTACAAATTTACCATACATTCATGTACAGTATGTGTTTGCTATCATGGACTATTCTGGTTTTATTTCAAGGCAAAGGATCCTACAACATGAATGGTTCAGATCACCGGTATTTGATCCAAAACCTGACTGTTTAAAAACAAGTGCAAAATTGTTATACAAATGTTTGTTCACTGACAATGATGAAATAAGAAATTGTTTCTGACAGATTTCTTTGGGTGTTTTTAAAATCTGAAATCCACTGAGAAATATGCTTCTGAATTTTTTTTCTAGGATGACTTAAACTAACTTGGGAAGACCAATAGAGGTTTTGATAGCCATCAAAGAACAGCTATTTCAACCATTCCATCACTGCTTCTCAACTGTAAAATAACCTCTGTAAGAATTCTTCAAATACACCAAGAAGTGCCGTAAATAATAGCTTTAGACATCCAGTAGAAATTCCGAGGAAATATCAAAATGCCAAGTATACCAGTTTTCATTTCAGCTAGCTGCAAAATATTTAGCTCATTCCTTCCTGTTTTCTCATAATTTCTGCCATTTCTAGTAGAGATTAAGGAAAAGCCTTGTATCACCATTTATCCACAAAAGGAAAAAAGACAAGAGCATGAGATAGGTTTAGTTTGGAGTAGCTCAGCAGGGGTAATTGCCTATTAATTATGCTTATGTTTCTGACTCATTCGTTCAAACTTGTTTTGTCTGGTGATCCTGGAATTTTTAATAAGCCAGACTAAGTCCTGAAAACCTGTCCATAGTCTGCTGCATGATCAGCATACGGTCAACTTTCTACCACCTTCGTCTGAGAAGAAAGCATTATGAAGGGGAGGTGGCATTTCCTCCTGCTTCGCTATCAAGGGAAGAGACCAGCAGAAAACCAATCATGGCCTCCTGCTATTGACAGAATTTTGTTGAGAGAACTTTGGGAAGATGACACTTGGGCACAATGGAAATGAGATTTCAGGATATATTGTGACAAAAGGAAACCACATGAAGATGATCGTCAAGAAATATTAAATCTTGCACAGTAAAAATTCTCAGTTATTGTATTTTTCGGAGTATAAAACGCACTGGAGTATAAGACGCACCTACCTTTTTTGGTGAGGAAAAGAAGAAAAAGAAATCTCCCTCTGCCTCCCAGCAATTTTGCTTCGTTGCAGCAAACAGCAAACAGCCTGCTTTACTTTCATTTTCGTTTTCAGCATAGCTTGATTAGCACAAGGGGAAAAAAAATCTGCTCCAGCAATTTATCTCTTTGCAGAAAGCAGCAGAGCCCTCTGCAAAACAGCTGAGAGCAAATCAGCTGAGAGTCGGGAGGCCAATCCAATCAACTTGTGCTAATTAGGCTGTGCTGAAGCTGAAAGGAACTGTTTTTTCTTGCTGTTTGCTTGCAAGGAGGTAACTGCTGCGAGGCAGAGGCCAAAGGGTGGGGGCCAGTGGGTGGGCGGGGCTACATTCAGTGTATAAGACACACCTAAATTTTCATCCCCTGTTAGGGGGAAAAAACATGCATCTTATACTCCCACAAATACAGTATATTACTTTTTTGGGGAAAATTTGGAGGCAGAATACGACCAGCTGCATTGTTACACTGGGTTCCTCAGGCACACAAAGCCACATAGTTCTCTAGGCGCTACCTTGCTAGAGAAAGATCAGGGGTACATATACCTGAGGAGTCCAAAGTAATGATGAAATTGGTCACATACTGGTCAACGTTAAGCAAGATGTCATACAGGGTATAGATAAATTTCCCCCTCTTTAATAGAGATCTGGAAATTATAGAAATCTTTGTTAAGGAAGGCATGACATATGGAACACCCCATCTGAGTGGCCTGAGAATGTACAAAGAGGAAGGTGGACTGTATATACCAGTGTTGGCGAACTGGGGTGCCGAAATGGGGGACAGCAGCCTCCTGGTGCGTATGCGTGCGTCGAGTAGATGATCTTCAGTTTCCGGCACATGCATATGCACCGGCCATCTGGTCTTCCGGTTTCTGGCATGCATATATGCGTGAAGACCAGCTGGCTGGTGCACATGTGCGCGCCAGAAACCAAAAGATCATCTTCCCGGCATGCACATACGCACCCGGCGGCTGCTCTTCTGGTTTCCGGCACTACCATGCACATGAAGACTAGTTGGTCAGCGTGCCGGAACCCGGAAGAGCAACAGGCGATGGCTTACGTGCCCGGAGAGAGGGTTCCGCGTGCCATTTCCGGCACGCATGCCATAGGTTCGCCATCACAGATATGTACCATTGTAAAGACAAACTCTTTGTTAAACAGTATCATTTGATGGTTTTATCCAATTAAAATCTTCTTGTTTTTAAAAAGGGACTCTTTTAGTTCTTATTCATATAAGCATATAACCTTAGGAATAAATAAATCCAAATGAAAGCCAATACAACATTTAATTACTTTTCTTGCTCACAGCAGTTATCTTGTTAAGATCTGTATCATGTTAATGAAAGCACTGAAATTTGGAAAATGGAACAAAAATCCAAAATTATCTACCTATTTTCTGAAGTGATTCCCAATAGCCAGAAAACAACCATTACCATTTTCCCTTAATATTATTCTGATTACTTTGAAATGTGTTTATCTATGTAGTCCATAATTATCACCCAAAGCTGTTCTTTGTACATGGGATAATTCAAGTAAAGTCAACATCTCTTTTTTGTTAATTACCAGATATACATCAAAATGACCGTGCGCCATCGAAGGACGGGATGCATAACCAGGTTGAGGAGCCCAGGGGTGGAATCGTCCTTCTTTATGGCTCCTTTGCATGGTTTCAGTTTTACCACCAACCTGTCTTTCCCATTGTGGAGAGCCATGTATTGCAGTACATGCTCTGCTTCTGCTGTTCTGCCTTGAGAATATAACCATCTTGGTGATTCAGGAAGCATGCTGAAAAAAAGAAACCACGAAGGAGAAATTCATACACTTTACAAAGGTTCTTTTTGAATCTTTATACTCTACTAACAGAAAAGGTTATCCAGCAAATTGTTTTACAAGGTTTGATGAATAGCAATAGCGATAGCACTTAGACTTATATATTGCTTTACAGTGCTTTACAGCCCTCTCTAAGTGGTTTACAGAGTCAGCATATTGCCCCCAATAATCTGGGTCCTCATTTTACCCATCTCGGAAGGATGGAAGGCTGAGTCAACCTTGCACCTGGTGAGATTTGAACTGCCAAATTGCAGGCAGCCGGCAGTCAGCAGAAGTAGCTTGCAGTACTGCCCTCTAACCGCTGCGCCACTGCGGCTCATGAAATAACACAAAATTTGGAAAAATATGAAATGTATTTGCCATTTTTTACATTGATTAAAACATTCTATAACCCACAGAAGAATAGCTTCAATATTATTCAAAATTAACTGACATGGACTTCATTTAATGTGACGAGTGTACTACAATTCACCTAACATAATTGTTACACTGATTCTGATGCTAATATAATTGCAGATATGCAGAGAAATGTCTTTGAAGCAAATATTCACTAACTATGTCGGGAAATAAGACAAAAGCTTTTCTTAAATCCTAAAAAGGGAGAGATTATTAATAACAGACTCAGATAGAGGCTCCTGCCAGCCCCACTGGGCTATAAGCAGGAGGGGAGGAAAAGTAAAATCTGGTTTGTAAGAGTCAGTTACTGTAGCCTCCTAATACAGTTCTAATGTTTGGAGAGCCAGTTTGGCATAGTGGTGCAGGTGCTGGCCTAGAAACCAGAAAATTATGAGTTCTAATCCTATTTTTGGCATAAAAGCCAGCTTGGTGAGTGGGCCACTCCATCACTGGACTGTTGTTGTGGGGAAATAGAACGAGAAAGGAGCATTAAGTACGTTTGCTACGTTGATTTACTTATAAAAGTAATAAAGGCAAAATAAAAAACAAATTAATAACAAAATGTTCTTGTACAATTGATTTTTGGGTCTGGTGTACATTGTGTTATTGATAATGCAGTGATATTCAAAATGATATCAATGTGAAGAGAATTTTTTTTTACTCATTTTAAGTCTAATTTTGCACAGGGATTTTTTTTTCAATGTTATTTTTCCATCACTATTCCTACCCATTACTTTGTTACAAATCATTTTATGACTGGTATTAGCAAAAAGTTGTATGTTGCTTTTCATGTTGTATGGCTGGTCACAATTTTCTCACCACAGATGACAGCTATAATGAACTGATTTACACTTAAAAATAATCTATGTGTAGATTTACACATCATGTTAAATTCAAAACAAACTACTCATATCGTGGTTTAATGTATCATTTCCATCAGCTTGTTTCAAAAGAAGTTTAAGAAATCAATGAGGGGAAACTTTCCTCTCTCCCAAATAATTTGTCAACATCTGAGACAGTGCGCCATTCCAATGGCCACAACGCGCCCTCTCAGAGTTGCCACACATGCATAGGGGGAGGAGGATGCATGGGGCCACAGATGAGTGTCGGGTGATGGGACTCACACTGGGAGAGGAGCCAGGAAAGCAAACCAACTGCGGTCGGTTCAGAAGCCAGCCAGGCCTGGAGCCAGCCAGAGAGCAACTGGGTTCGAAAAGTGCTTGCTGGAGCCGGGCCCAAAAAGTACTTGCTGGAGCCAGCCAGGAGCAACCAGGAACAGGAGGGCGGAGCGTGCCAAGTCCATATAGCCAGCTGGCTAGCAAAAGCCAGTAACCCTTTTACTCTATTGTTCACCACCTGCCAAGCTGAGACTCCAGTAAAGAGGCCTGTTCTACTCACAGTGTGGCCTCTTCTTTTGCTGGCTTGATTTGGAACCGTGACATAATTCAACATAGAAATTTGCAACTAGGCTATGCACAATAGAGCCACACTACAAGGCAGGGATACTCAGAATTCAGAGTTTCACAGTTTCATAAAGGGACACTCTGTACAGGTGAAGAGATATACGGGGTCTCCTTAGGCAACACATTTTGCACCCAGATACTCGGTGGCTCAGTGGCTAAGACGCCGAGCTTGTCGATTGAAAGGTCGGCAGTTCAGCGGTTTGAATCCCTAGTGCCGCGTAACGGGATGAGCTCCCGTTACTTGTTCCAACTTCTGCAAACCTAGCAGCTCGAAAGCACGTAAAAAATGCAAGTAGGAAAATAGGGACCACCTTTGGTGGGAAGGTAACAGTGTTCCGTGCACTTTTGGCATTTAGTCATGCCGGCCACATGACCACGGAGATGTCTTCGGACAGCGCTGCCTCTTCGGCTTTGAATCGGAGATGAGCACTGCCCCCTAGAGTCGGGAATGACTAGCACATATGTGCGAGGGGAACCTTTACCTTTTTACTCAGGAGACCTCCCCCACCTTCCCAAGGGATTTTTCATGGAATTCCAGTGACTTCAGGGAAACTGAAACTTTTGTCTCCTGGGCAACTGATCTTAAGCGTTATGGTAAAGAGATGAGATGCAGGTCAGTCTCACTCATCCTTGCTCCCTCTCTAGACCGTTTTCATCACGATGATATGGCACGCATGAGGGCTCATCATGTTAACCAGACTTAGCTTATACTCAAAAATACGCAACTGATTTTCAATATTTCTTTTAAAAACACAGTGTCAAGCAAACTAAAATAATTCCTCTGATTTCATTCCAAATATAAAAACGTCAATGTTTTCTCTCTTTAATATTATTATCCTTTAACTTTGGGTTAGTGTTTTTGACACTCGTCTACTATGAATATAATTATGACTTACAAAGAAAGAAGAAAGAAGAAAACTCCTGGAGAATTCGACACAAAGGCAAGAAGACGCCAGTCTCTTATGTAATACCCCAGTAAAGCATAAACAGCTATGCCAAATGCAAAAGTCAAATTTGTCAATGAACCTGAAGATACAAACAAAAACAAATTATTTTATAAAATGCTGGGAAAAAAACCCCAAGACATTTCAGCACTACACCCATATTAAGAACATAATTTTATTATGCTAAATTTACACTGAACTCATATTAATTATAAATGCACAAATAAGCAAACAAAAGCAATAATTAAAATAATAATTCAATCAAAGAATTGTAAAGAATCATTCCTCATTTTCATACTATATACTAAATATAATAATCGTTATAAAGTTTATTGAATAATACCTTTGTGATTTGTCAAGTTCAGTCAACAAATTCAGGTTAATTTACTGCAAAACATTTTGTTTATTTTAAGTTCATAACATGCTGTACAAGCTGTTAATCCTTTCTTAGTTTAAGAAATTAGATTCTCATTGTTTAAAAATACGACTTTGGGCAGATATCAATCATGACAACTAACAAGTTTAACATGTTAAGGAAGGGGTAAGGTCACAACATTACGGTATCGCAGATACTTTAACATAACTTCCTACCCTGGGATGAGATATACAGATTAAAGCACAGGGCAAAATAGTATTTTTCAATGTTATTAGCAATTCCAGCCACGTTTGTGTGTACATAAAATCTCACTTGAGCTCAATGGACTACACTCTAAACCTACAATCTAGTACACATTTACTGTAATAATTAAAACAATGGAATTCAGTTCCAATTACAAGTAATCCTTGTTGAATGACTGTTCATTCAGCAACTATTCAAAGTTACAATGACGCTGAACGACAGGAACTTTCCTTATATGATCCTAACAAATGATACGGGGGACTGCTGGAACTGCTGTTATAAGTAGTGATGGCCAGGTGAGGTCGCATTTTATAATTCCATTACTTAGCAATGGAGTTCTCCGTGCCAATTACCATAGTTAAAGAAGGGCTATCCGTATATATATAGGACTGGTTTCTATGTCAGTTTATTAAATTGAAATTTAGGCTTCCAGAACCCCTATCAGACATGAGAATTATAGGGGGAAATATCTGATATAGATTGTTAATTGACGCTAAACAACACAAGTACAGTTCACAGTAGTTTTAGGACATTGTCATTGTGACAAGACACACATCAATGCTACTGTGAAAAGCAATGGGCGACAGTTCTCTTCCCCTGCCCTCGACTAAATTTTAACTATCGCAGCTAGTTCAATGTCCAAAACATACTAAACCCTACAGCACCTGAGACGGCAGGCTGCAACTGGCAATGGAGCATCTCTTCAACCTTTCAAAGGCCAGCTTATCAGGAAATCATGCATAAGACAAGATAATTTAACAGGAGAAATAAATCATACAAGGAAAGAAGCCAAGAGCAGGAGATGAAACAGGAATGGATAAAATGGAAAGAGCCTTGGGAAAAAGAAAAACAAATCAACAAGAGAATATGAAAACAAGACATTTTCAGAAGGGAAAGGAAGAGAGGAAAATAATACAGAACAAATATAAAGTAAGGAGATATTACCTTAGCTCATTTTTAAAAACTCAAATATAACTGAAAGTTTTCTTTTTTTGGAAAAAAAAAAGATTGAATTCCCATTAGATCAAGTTGATGTGTCTGCCATCTCTTGATGATAGTTTACAGTGGAGGCTATATCAAAACTTTAGGATGTGGGCATTCCATCAGCGATGGAACTTCCATTGTTCTCTAATACCATCAAAATGACAACACAGAAATCTTAAACCTCCAAAGATGATTTGGTGGATACAGCAGACAAAGGGAAGTAAAGAAGTAATTTATCTATTTAGTAATGTCAAAGAGGGATTTTGTGGTTTAATCATTTCTCCCTCTGGCAGTTACAATTCTGACTGATAGATACATATATGGATATAATTATGAATATACCGTGCAATATAGAAATATGTGATGTCATAAAGGTGTATTCTTCACAGACAGAATGGATACAAATAGATTTTTTTAAAAAATCTTATTATTTTTTTATTTAAATTGGATTTTTTTTATTTAAATTGGATTTAATAAATTTTATTAAATTTTATTAAATTTACTTTAATAAAATGCTTTTGGAACAAAAATCTATCTAATTATAGCTCTCTATTTAAGATACGTTAATAATTTAGTTTATTCAGCATGAAATGGAGCTTAGGTATATAGCATGAGGCTGTATATTCTGCAATATTTACATGTTTGGTAAACTCATTCAATGAATCCAAGCTCTGCAAATTGAGATAACATGCACTACATTGAGGCATTCACACAATTTCACAGCAGAGATGACAGATGCTCTTTACAAATTATGATTTAAATTGAGTTGATTTAAATCAAGCCTTTTTACTAGCGATTTAAATCGTGATTTAAATCGACTTGATTTAAATCAAATCCACCCTGTTCACAGATGATGTTTATTTCAGAGTTATTGGGCTATGCATGAAAAAACCTTCCCTTTAATATGGTTTCCTCAACCATGTTTCTTCACCAGGTCAGTAGGGAAAGGAAGAACAAGATTTAGACGGTGCACCTTCAGAAAGGATATTTTAAGGCAATGCTATTTAGACTAAAACATTGATATTCCAACCATAAGTAGCTTTTAAACAATTTTTTGATACACTAAAGTTTAACAATTGTGTTTCTTTTATCACAAGTTAAATCCTCAAATTTTACCTGTCATTGCCCAGAAAGATTTTCCTACATATTCTTGTGTCAAAACAAAAGACACTAAGGACATGCCGCCATTTGTAATTCCAACAAAAAAGCGTGATGCTGCAAATATTTCATAATTTGGAGCAAATGCAGAAACGTATCCAAAAATGACGTCCAAAAAAAGCCCTGCACAAAAGATATATAACAAAGAAAAATTAATATAGTGCAATCCAACCAGATTCAGAGACTCTATTATATAGGATGGCAAATTTACAAATGGAAAAAAGACAGAAAGGAAATTATTACCAGGGTTTTTTTTTTCATAGTAGTTAAAGAAAACTAGTATAATTATTTTCATCTAAGTTGACACATATATATTCCAGATTTTCTAAAGATATTCTGAAAAATATAACCGCCTTGCAATATGCATAAGGCAAAATATTGGAGATGCAGTCCAAATGAAAGGTATTTCAGACATGATGCTATTAATCCTGAATTTAAAATATTGTGGCAAGAAACAATAAAAGTTACATTTATTAAGAATATGTGTGGTACAAAGATGTGACTATATTAGGACCTATCCAAAAAAAACTCCAACACAAATATGTAAGTTGTTTATGATACGTTTCATTGCTTTCAAGTGAAAATCCCATCCTACTGATGCCTAATTTGAATTGAGTCTCATTATATAGGAGGTTGTCCTCAGCAACCTACGTGCTAAGTTCTGGTCTAAAACCAATGTTCCTGCTAAGTTATGCCTATATGTGGCCAAGCAACATTTGCGCACATCCCCCAAACCCCAGCAGCTTCAGGAATTCTCTTCCAGGTATTATGAGCCAGTGCTCTTCAAGAGCTGCATTTCAGCAGAAGACAAGCTACCGTGTTTCCTCGAAAATAAGACCCTGTCTTTATTTTTTTGAACCCTGAAATAAGCGCTTGGCCTTATTTTCGGGAAGGTCTTATTATTTTGGGGTGCGTGGAGCAAGATGGGGATCCTCTTGCTGTCTTACCTGATTTCCAGCTCTGTCTCACTAATCCTAATCAGAGAAATGGCAGGGATCAGCTGCGCATGCGTTTAAATATTTTCAGGAGAGAGTTTAATTTCAGGGGAGGGTTTAAGGGTAGTGTTTATTATCCTGGGAGATCTTATTTTCGGGGAAACACGGTGGAGGTCTGGGGAGGGAGTGGGGGGCACAGGAGTGAGATCAGCTGCGTATCAAGCTCCAAGCACTGAGAACCAAGCTGGGGGGACTGTCTGACAGAAGGAAAGGTCTTCCCCATCCAACATTTGCTCATTCAGCACAAGTGCAATCCCCGCTGCCCTCAGCACCCTTCCCTCGCCTCCTTTGAGCATCTATGAATTGAGGAATATACGCACCCACGGAGTGCAAAAAGCTGTTGTTTTTGCAAAGAGCCACTGGAGGGTGGGGGGAGGAGAGGAGGTCCTGGCTGAGCCCGGTAAGGAATCTCAGTAGCATCCCATTCGAATCCAATGCTGGCAAGGCAGCCATCCCACAAGAGGCTTCCCAGCTCCTACCTGTCCCCAAAGCATTCGCTCCTGGCTTCTGTTTTAGAGGGGCAGCTCCTTAAATTTACCTGATTTACAGCCAGGGTACAACTAAGGACAGAGCTGGGCTAGACTACCCTTCTGCTGGCTTCAGAAACAGTCAGCTATTAAAGCTTATAAGAATTTCATCTACATCCTGAGACATGATCGTCACTTGTTCAGCAGCTGCTATGTAGAAATTCACTGCTTTTGAACATGGAGGGTCCATTTAGCTAGCAAGGTTTGCATTTACTGAGACGCCAGTTGTTTCTGAGCTGTCAAAAAGTTAGCAGGCAGTCACATGCACCAGGACGCATCTCTGCACCCTGTTGGAGATGGGTTCTGAAATAATACCACCACCCTGTGCAAAGTGGAGCCTTTGAAATTATACTCTGATTTGTGTGGGGATGAGTCTCAGCTCAGCAGACCTGGTCTAGAGAAAGAATCCGATCACCTTTCTTTGCCTGGGACTCGAGAAGTTTAAGATCTGAAAAAAAACAAAACCCTGAGCTAAAGATACCCTATGCAAGGTTCCTGTTGTAGCCCGCCAGTGGCCAGCAGAACTGGCAGCAGAGTCAGACAGTGAGGAGGTTGGGGAGGAACATGGGCCAGTCCTGGAGGCTGGGGAAGTCTCAGACGAGGGCTCTGCGTTGGAGGCAGAGAGGGGGCCAAGGCCATCTGGCAGTTATCAGCTGCCTCCAGAGCTAGACAGCAGTGAGACAGAGGAACAGCTGGGACCTGTTCCCAGTGTGGACATGTGCAGAGCTGCCAGAAGAAAAGAACAGCTAGGAAATCAGGGTCAACTTGGGAGTTAAGCCACAGGTGGACGATCAGCGGCCCCTCCCATAGGAAATAAAAGAGGAGCGAAAGGGGAGTGGGCTTTTGCAGGGAACAGTTCGGTCGGTCGGTTCAGGAATGTGAAGATCTGTCCATGAATCTCAGAGACTCTGTACCAAGTCTTTCCTTGCGTTTGGAAAATATTTACATGGCAGTTTTCCAAGCTAGATAAGGTCTGTGGTCATAAATTCACCTTTGAAAGACTGTTTGCCAGGCCTTTGCTGAATGTGAATGAGAGGAATTCACATTCGTTTAATAAAAGGGGTTTTGTCGGTACCAGGATTCTGCTTCGTGCTTTTTGGGGAAGCCTAGGTCAGAATAGTTCCCTCTCTGCTGTCGCCCAAACTAACCTAAGCTTGCCCAGACCATCTCAACTACTGCTCAGATTTTGTTTTGCTTTTCTGGCTTGGATAAAAGACTTGAGGATCATCAAATACATCCATAATATACAACAGCTGTTTAACATCTTACCTGTTAGATATACAGGCTTTCTGCCCAATTTATCTGACAATGGGCCAAACAGTATATTTCCAATAAGTAACCCACCAAAATACAAGGATGAGGCTAGGTTCACTTTGTATGCTTCATGTTTGATTAAAAACCACTATGGAAGACAAATAAAAAAAAGAGACTATTTTCATTTTAAATACTTCCATTCCAGCGACTGCCTCTAATCACAGTCAAGTCCCAAAACCGCTTTGTCCACTCATTTTTCTTTCAGTGGAACAATTGTTTGGGGGTGGTGGGAATTTAGTTTTTGTTTTTGGAGGTAAAAACGTCAGGAATTGGGTCAAGATCAAATTCCCAAGCTGCTCACAGGGTTTATGATTTATATTATACTGTAAAAATGAATGGTAAAAAAGATAATAAGTACATAATAAATAACAAAGAATAAAGAGTAATATAAATGATTTTTGCCTAACCATATGCTGTCTTGAACATGTTCGACAAACTAATAAATTAATTAATTAATTAATTAATTAAATAAATAGTCATCCTCATTTAGTAACCATAATTTGGCGAGTGAAGCAGCTGCTAAGTGGGAAATCACGTGGCCATGACTGTGCTTTTCTTTTCTATACCTGAGCCTTTTTGGATGCTGACCCTGGCATTGGCATAATTAGCAAGAAGAGAATTAATTAATGTAATTTGCATTTACATTCACTGTAGAGGAGGGATCAAAAGAAAGCAAATAGGCATGGAGGAGGGGAATGGATCAGGCACAACAAAATTTGCATCCTGAAACTACTTTTTCCCTCTATACCTCTGCAGTGTGAAGAGAATGGAGAGAAAGGTGGTAGAAGAGAGCAAGCAACACCCAAAACGGAATACAGCACCCTAGATGACAGACTCAAGATCCAGATGGATCTTGACAGACTTGAATACTGGACCCGATCTAGCAAAATGAAATTCAACGTGGAGAAAAGTAAAGTCTTGCATTTAGGCAAGAAAAACCAAAAGTACACATATAGACTGGGTGATACCAAGTTTAATAGCGGTAACTGTGAGAGGGATCTTGGAGTCTTAGTGGACAACCAATTAAATATGAGGCAACAGTGTGTGGTGACAGCCAAAAAAACCAATGCAATCCTAAATTGCATTAACAGAGGGATTCAAGTGAGGTACTAATGCCACTCTATAAAGCCTTAGTAAAACCACATCTAGAATACTCCATCCAGTTTTGGTCAACGCACTATAAAAAAGATGTTGAGATTCTAGAAAGAGTGCAGAGAAGAGCAACCAGGATGATTAGGGGACCGGAGACTAAAATATACGATGAACGATTGCAGGAACTGGGCATAGCTAGTCTAGTGAAGAGAAGGACTAGGGGAGACAAGATAGCTGTGTTCCAATATTTGAGGGGCTGCCACAGAGGGGAGGGGGGTCAACCTGCTTTCCAAAGCACCCGAAGGCCAGGCAACAAATAATGGATGGAAACTGACCAAGGAGAGATTCAACCTGGAAATAAGGAGGAATTTTTTGATAGTGAGAACAATCAACCAATGGAACAAAAGTTGCCTTCAGAAGTTGTGGGAGCTTCATCACTGGAGGCTTTTAAGAAGAGACTGGACTGACATCTGACAGGAATAGTGTAGAGTCTCCTGCTTGAGTGGAGGGTTGGACTAAATGACCTATAAGATCCCTTCCAACTCTGTTAATCTAATCTGCACTTGTGGTTGCGAGCACCAGTGAATTGGCTTCGATACGCATTTCTCACTGTGTGCCTGTTTACTCTCTTGATTTCTTCCCCTCCAAACTGTCAATGCTGTAAGAAAGGGAGAAAAGAAAGTGTAGGACGTACTGACTCTAACAGAGATCACATCTGAGGGATGCTGCAAAGCTCATAAATGCAGGCATTAATTGTAAAGTTGTATTTTTCAGCACCATCGTAACTCCAAATAGTCACAGTGGTTAAGTGAGCACTACCTGTATTTGGGTGTGAATATTGGCTCTCAGTTTTGGTACAAAGGGAACAACTTTTGGGAAATGTGATCGAAAGGCAAAGGCAATGAAATGGCTATAGTTGTATAAAAGAGCCTGGTGACCTTCAGAGAAGCTGTTCCACAGATAATCTATTGCAAGACTCTGCTTGTGAGACTAGGCTCTAGGAATCAGATGGGATTACTGCTAATATATCAGCCAGCCACCCCAAACTACATGAGGCAGTGGCTGGACTGGCAGTGGAGTTCCCCAGACTAATGGTACTGGGTAGAGGTGGGCTTCAAAAATGTTAGCAAAAGGTTCTCTGCCCGGTTGCTGGGTGGGCATGGCCATGGTGGGCGTGGCCTAGTCGGCCTGCTGCACCATGGTGGGGGCGGGAGACTTTTTTGCCCTTCCCAGGCTCCAGAGGCTTTCCTTGAGCCTCTGGGAAGGAGAAAATGGCCTCCCCAGACTCCGGAGGCCCTCTGGACGCTGGAAATGAGTTCATTTTTGCCCTTCCCAAACTTCCGCTAGGCCCGTTTTTCACCCTCCTCAAGCCTCCACGTTCGCCCTGCACTTACCTGCATCCAAAATGGGCCTCCTGGGAGGGGAGGGGTGGACGGGGCCAGACAGGAGTGGGATTTGGAGGGTCTCCGAACTGCACAGAATCTTAACTAGAGGTTCTCCCGAACCCCTGCGAACCCCCAGCAGCCCACCTCTCGCACTGGGGAATTTTAACCTGATCCCTCTGGGCACCAGTTCAGAGGTTACTTGTGAGTTCGAGGCTACATGCCATCACGGACTGATCCAGGTTAGGGAGGCAACTCACAGTCAACTCACACTAGAGCTGGCTTTTATTTTGGGACAGTGGCAACATATTCTGAAACTGGGACATCGCCATTAATGGCCTTGGATCACATCACCCCATGTAGCCTCTCTGTATAGCAGATATATAAAAGCAGAGAGCATCCTGCTTTTCTCAGAAATTCTGGGAGATGAAATAACAGAAGAGATGCTAGAATATTACCAGAACAAGATGAGGGAATGTATATTGGTCAAGAGTATATTTATGTTTTTTTTATAAGTTTACTTCTTACATAAAAGACCCCAAAGCACCTTTTAAACTTACACTACAGGAAGTTCTACAATTCTATACATGTGATAAATTCCTACATGTTGATATAATACAGCATTGTCCTTTTAAAGCATTTACATTTGTGCCTGAATAGGCCAGAATTTTGTTTTCCACACTGAAAACTATCCTCTTCTTTAACATAGCCAGCTTAACTGGCTTTTTTAAAATATATACTCAGCCATAGCTATGTTAGTTTTGGTTGGGAACCTAAACTGCATAAAAATATTATTAACTCGAGAAAACAAAACATACTTGCCTCTGTTGCTATAGAAGTGAAGTTACTGGTAAACCTGACGTGTTTTGCAAGAGCTTCTGCACTAGTTAGAATTCCTTCTTGGTCAAGATGATATTCTGGCATAGCTCCCACGAGAACAATAAGCATAGACTGAAAGGCAACAAATACCTTAAAAGGAAAACAAAAAGAGGTAATTTATGGTAAACTGTCAGTTCTCTCTGTCTCTATTCTCTCTGTCTCTCTCTTTCATATACACACAAACACACACATTAGTTCATGGATCACAGCTTGGGGGGGGCGGGTATTGAAAACATTTCACATACAAATTGGTTTAATATACACAGAGTTCTAGTACACAATATTAATACTCAAATGAAAATATTCTGATCAGTGACACATACATTCTTCCTAGGACGAATCTGAAATGTATTAATACAGTATTTCATTGATATCTTAACATATATTAACTGATTACAATCCAATGTGAATATAGAGGAGACATATCTAAGAATGGTACAGAACTCTGTGATGTAGGGTGTCTTGCCTGAGTAGGGGGTTGGATTAGAAGACCTCTAAGGTCCCTTCTAGCTCTGTTGAACTGAATTGGGGGGGAAGCCTCCTCTGCCAACTCACCACCCACTCATTACAGCACAATTCAAAATAGCCAATTCACCGCAGGGACAATTTGCCACTGGTGGCCGAAGGGAGGCAGTGCAGGCGAGCAAGTGATTGGGTAGCCAGAGTGCAGTGTAGCAGTGGCAGCTGGGGGCTTCCCACCAGGGGAAGAGACTCAAGATACAGAAGGATCTTGACAGACTAGAACATTGTTTTAGAGAGGGCCCGGTGTTCAAATCTATCAAGAGCCTTCTGAATTTTCAATTTTCCCCAGGATGGTGTCATCTGCGAGTCTGAAGTGTTCCCCTTCTATCCTCTCATCTAGATCATTTATAAAGATGTTGAAGAGCACCAGGCTTAAGACAGAACTTGAGGGAGTTCTGCAGGCCTCCCTCCATTTAGATAGAACTTCATTGAGGACTACACACTGAGTACATTTAGTCAACCAGCTGTGAATCCATAGATGTAGTTCCAACTCTGTTGTTCTGTTATTCTATTATTATAAAGAATAATATCAGAATCTTGAAAATCTGAGAGAATTCCTCTTCCTCTAATAGCAAAAGAGAATCAAAAGGGACAATCAAGTTTCTTCCTGATTTTCCTGGCTGATGTTTTTGTAATGGGTATTCTTATAAGGTAAAGGTAAAGCTTCCCCTCGCACATATGTGCTAGTCGTTCCCGACTCTAGGGGGTGGTGCTCATCTCCGTTTCAAAGCCGAAGAGCCAGCGTTGTCCAAAGATGTCTCCGTGGTCATGTGGCCAGCATGACTAAACACCAAAGGCGCCCAGAACTCTGTTACCTTCCCACCAAAGGTGGTCCCTATTTTTCTACTTGCATTTATGTGCTTTCGAACCGCTAGGTTGGCAGAAGCTGGGATAAATAACGGGAGTTCACCCCGTTACGTGGCATTAGGGATTCAAACCGCTGAACTGTCGACCTTTCGATCGACAAGCTCAGTGCCTTAGCCACTGAGCCACTGCTCAGTGATATTCATATAACCAAGGGTAAATCCATACTCCTCTGGAAACATTCTAGAATCACAGGAACCAATTTTCTCCCAGAACCCTCCCATATAAAAAATTGCAACCTCCAATTGAGTTATAGATAGCAATAGTGCCACTATTGGCACTATTTCATGCCACTATCCTTCTGGAGGATGAGATGTACCAGTCTTTGCATACACTCAGGACTATCAGTCTTGAAATACCTACTTTAGTTAAGAAATATTTCCACAATTTATACAGGTAATCCTCAGATTATGATGGCAATTGGGATGGAATCTCTGTTGCCAAGAGATGCAGTTATAAAGTGTCATGTCACATGACCACAATGCTTAGCAACAGTAATCCTGGTTGCTGTTGCAACCGCAGGTCTGCACAGGTCCTTCAGAGAGGACCTTACATGACTGGAGTTCTAGGCCAGCAGGTGTTAGCTGTAGGCGGGTGGGAGAATGCCACAGGTGCACAATTCTGAGGGCAGGTGGGTTATGGAGTGGGGACTGCTACTGAGCCAGATGGGAATGGTGTGTGTGTCTGTCTGTCTGTGTGTGAGTGTGTGTGTGTTGGGATCTTGTGCTCCACAGCAAGTTGCCTCCTGAAAATGCACCTTTGGGGCTCACAAATGGTAATCACGCGACCTTGGCTGGCTGCCATGTTGCAAGCGCAAAGCATTTCCTGACTTTACAAGGCTTAAAGAAATAGTTCCCCTAGCCCTGACCACGTTTATTCTATACTTTCCCCTATATTCCATATTTTTCTGACATGCCTTGAAGGTCCCTTCCATAAATATTGGCTTCCGGTGGGACCTAGGAAGGCTCCTTTTCCCATAGCAGCCCCTACGCTGGGGGAAAGGTTGACTACCTTTCCCCCAGCGATTCAGTAGGCCTCATCCTTTTCGCCTTCTGGAAGGTCATAAAAAGCTGGTCCTTCCCCCAGGCACTAGGATACAGTAAATCCGTGATGGTGAACCTATGGCACATGTGCCACAGCTGGCACACAGAGCCCTCTCTGCGGGCATGCAAGCCATCGCCCAGCTCAGCTCCACTGCACATGAGTGTATGCGTGCCTCCCCCCGGCCAGCTAATTTTTGGGATGTGCGGGAGGCGGGGTGCATGCGGGAGACATGCACGCATGCGCAGGGGGTATGTGTGCATGCATGGGGCGCGGGGGCGGAGCTGCAAGGAGGCCTGCTAGGCCAAAAATGTGGGGGGCGATGTGGGGGGGGGCGGGGAAAGCATGGGAGGTCACATACGCATGCGTGGGGGGGAGATGCATGCGTGGGGGGGGTGCATTGCATTATGGGTGCTGGTACTACGCACGCTTTCAGCATACAATGAGAAGGAGGTTAGCCATCACTGCAGTAGATGATTTGCTAGGGGCGTGTCAAGAGGATGATAAACTGGTTAACCCCAGTAACTGATTTCAAACATGCTTGGGATCAGTGGTGGGATTCAGCCAGTTCGCACCACTTCGGGAGAACCGGCTGTTAACTTTCTGAGCAGTTTGGCAAACTGGTTATTGGAAGAAATCATTAGGGCAGAGAAGTGGCTGTTAAATTACTTGAATCCCACCACTGCTTGGGATGAACACATGTCCATCATCCAACAAAATTTTAAAAAGAAAATTAAAATTAAAAAAGAAAATTAAAAAAACCTCAAGGGCAGACCAGATGACCACTAGGTTTTTTCCCTCCTATCGGTTTTCTGTGTTTCTATGACTGAAGCACTTTTTCATTTTTGTTCCATGTGTTTCTTTTCCTTCTTCTTTTTTTTTTTAAGGGCTTGAGGCCTTATTGTAGTTGTAAATTCTTTAAATAAATACATGATCGTTTCCCTTCTCCCCTATGAAGCAAAGAAGAAGATAAGCCTTGGTGAAATCATTTCAATGAAAGCAGTCCTTCCTGGGCCTACTCTGACTGACCTAAATTCTGCAACCGGTTGCATTGTCACTACAGGGATGACAATCCTTGAAGACAGAATAAAATCAACCTTTTCTTAACAAACCCTTTGCTCATCCATAATGATGCTATTTCAAATATTTAGCAGGCAAGCTTATCAAAAACAAATCCCCCCCCCCCCCAAAGATAACTACTGACTTCCCAACTATGCTGGGCAACGACTTTGCTCATGTTTAATATGAGACTATTTGAGTATTAGGAAATGCTTCATAGGCTTTTAAAGAGCAAGGGTAAAAGTTCCTGCTGCACCTTTATCTTCTTCTTTGTGCCAGGACTTCTCAGACTCTAGATCGGTGCTGGCAAACCTTTTCAGCACCGAGTGCCAAAATGGGAGTGAGCAAGCGTGTGCAAGGGGGCACTGGAAAGCAGAAGAGCAGCTCCCCAGTGTGCATGCGCAGGAGCCGCAGAAACCAGAAAAGCAGCTTCCTGGCATGCATGTGCAGGAACGCCAAAAACGGCAGAGCAGCACCAGAAAACGGAAGAGCGTCTCCCCGGCGCACATGCGTGGGAGCGCCAAAAACCAGAAGGGCAGCTTCCTGGTGTGCAAGTGTGGGAGTGCTGGAAATTGGAAGAGCAACTGAGCTTTTAGATTCCAGTGGGCACATGTGCACCGGTCACCTGGTCTTCTGGCGTGCATCTGTGCGCGGAGACCAGCTGCTTGGTGCGCATGTGCGCACTGGAATCCGGAAGAGCAACGGGCAACAGCTGGCATGCTCGGGGGGGTTGGCTCTGCGTGTCACTTCTGGCACACGTGCTATAGGTTCACCATCACTGTTCTAGATCATGAAATACACACAGTGGCATTAGCAACTGGGGAGGGGGTATACTTTTTAAAAGGCTGATTAGACTTAACACATTTCCAAAAGTCACTTCTGTTTATCTGCAGAAGGAAAGAGGAAAGAAAGGAAAATCTGCAGGAGGAAAGACTGGAGGGAGTTTTAAAAAATGGCTCTAACCATCTGTCAAACCTATTGAAAAATCACGAGTTTTATTTATTATTATTCAATGTTCGTTCCAGGAATTAATCATTTTACAGGTTTGAAAGTTTGAAAATTAGTGATGTCGGGGATAGAAAAGGGGGTGCAGCCTTATAGTCTGGCAGTCTGCATGTAAAATTAGTCAAGCAAGAATAAGCTTAGAAGCAATATGACTTTTTAACATTTTTTTAAAAAACAAATCCTTAGGATTTTAAGCAATAAAAGCCATTATAAAAGTGACATAGAACTCACACCAAAGTTTCCTTTCAGTTGTTTCCTTTTCTTTGATGGTCACATTTGCATATTATAGTGTTAACTTTATTTATAATTATATGAGCCCTATTTGCAATGAGACATTAATGAAACACATTTCTGATAACAGGCTTAGATTTAATTTGGCTAAATCTGGTGGGACAGGATGGAGGATATTGATCTGTCCCCCCCCTTCAGAGACCCACAAAAACACAGCCAGCCGAGGGTTAAGACTCACTTGGCACACTCTGCAGTTCTTATCTCAACCTTGGCAGCGATATGCACACCGTCTGCCAAGGACTTTATTGGTTTACACAAACAAGAAAATCACCTACGTAGCTTTGCCGTTCATCCAGCTTCCAAGACTACGAGGTTGCTCCGTTTGTTTAGCTGTGCAGTTAGCTTTGTTCGTCACGAACTTCGTGACCCATTGTACTGTCTTAAATAGATATGCTTCTGGGTGTGGTCCAGTGAGTCATGGATCCTATGACTCCAATCCAATGACTCAGGATTTCCTCATACGCCGCAGCTGCAGTACCCTTTTCTCTCGCCTTCTTTGGCGTGCGTCCAGGAATGACGTCTCTCCCTCACTCTCATCTGAGACACCTGTTTCCCCACTACTTGGCTCTCTTTCAGCTGGCACCTGAGCCGGTGCCAGAGGGGGAGGGCTGGGAGATCTGGCTGGCTCCTCTTCCTCCTGCTCAGAGTTGCCTTCCTCCAAAGGGATAGGCTCAGAGGACGGGGCCACAACACTATCCCCCACCGCAGGGCCCTTCCCCCGGGTCTGACGGTCGGGATGGGGTCGGGACGGGAACTGTTCGTGGAAAGTCCGCACCAGGTCAGGGGCCTGAACGGCAGATGCGTCCACCCAGGTGAAATCCTCGGCCCCGTACCCTTTCCAAGCGATGAGGTATTGGAAGCGCCCCTTCAGCCAACGGGAGTCCCGAATACTGTCCACCTCATACGTCGAGGCGTCGTCCTCGTCGGCTGCGGCTGGGGGGGCAGGCGGCGGCGGGCGGCGGAGACGGCTAGTGGGAGTCTCAGGGACCAGGAGGGACCGATGAAAAACGGGGTGGAGCCGCATGGAGCGGGGTAGAGTCAACCGATAGGCCACCGGGTTGATGACCGCCTCGATGGGGAAGGGACCGATAAAGCGGTGGGCCAGTTTCCTCACCGGCTGGTCCGTGGGGAGGTGTTTCGTGGACAGCCACACCCGATCTCCAACTTCCAGCGGTGGCGTCGCCCGGCGGCCGCGATCGGCGAACCGTTTATAGTCCTCTTTCGCCCGGATCAGCTGCCGCCGCACCAGTTGCTGCACCGCCTGCAGCTCCGAGAGGAAGTCCCGGGTCTCAGGAACAGGGGAGTCCATGATGGTCAACGGAAAAAAACGTGGATGGTACCCGACGTTGGCATGGAACGGTGTCATCTGGGTGGAGGTATGTTGGGAGTTGTTAAAAGCGAACTCCGCCAGGGGAAGGTACTCGGCCCAGTTGTCCTGCTGCTGGTTGACAAAACAGCGGAGGTACTGCTCCAGTATGCCAATGACCTTCTCCGTGCCCCCGTCAGTCTCCGGGTGGTGTGATGACGACAGGCACACCTGCACCTCCAGCGCAGCCATCAGGCTTTTCCAGAAGCGGGCCGTGAACTGGGCCCCGCGATCCGAAACCACCCGGTCCGGCAGGCCGTGGAGGCGGAAGATGTGTTGCAGGAACAGGCGAGCCGTGGTACGAGCTGAGGGCAGGCCGCGGCACGGGATGAAATGTGCCATCTTCGTGAGCGCATCCACCACCACGAGGACGGTCGTGAACGTAGCGGACAGGGGCAGGTCAGTCAGGAAGTCCATGGAGATGGCTCCCCACGGTCTCTCCGGTGTCGGCAGCGGCTGGAGGAGTCCAGGAGGGGGGCCGGACGCGGCTTTGGCCTGTCGGCATGGCACACAGGACGTCACGTAGGCGTGCACGTCGTGCCGTACCCGAGGCCACCAAAAAGTCCGCGTCACTAGGTTCAAGGTCTTAAAGAAGCCGAAGTGCCCCGCCGCGGGGTTGTCATGGCACTGGTTCATGACGAGGGCTCGGAGCGGACTTGTGGGCACGTACAGCCGACCCCGGTGCCTGAGCAAGCCCTCCTCCACGGTCCATGGGGACGCGGGGCCGACGTCCGCTCTCCGCTGCTGCGACCAGTCGTCCCGTCGCTGCGCTTCCAGCACCTGAGTCCGCAGGTCCACCGGTTCCTGGACCGCGGCCAAGGAGTCCGCTGGCAGCACCGTCCGGGGGGAAAGGGAGTCCTTTGGGCAAAAGTATTCCGGCTTACGGGATAGCGCGTCCGCCCTCTGGTTGAGGTGGCTCGGAATGTATGTGACGTGGAAGTTGAACCGGGCGAAAAACAACGACCACCGGATCTGCCGCTGGTTCAAATTCCTGGCCGTGGTGAGGTGCTCCAGGTTCCGATGGTCCGTCCGCACCTCCACCTGGTGTCGGGCCCCCTCGAGGTGATGTCGCCAAGCCTCGAACGCGGCCTTGATAGCCAGCAACTCCTTTTCCCAGATGGTGTAGTTGCGCTCGGAAGGAGTGAGTTTCCGGGAGTAGTAAGCGCAGGGAAAAAGAGTGCCACCATCCACCGGAGCCTGTAGCAGCACCGCTCCAATCGCCACGTTGGACGCGTCTGTCTCAACCACGAACGGACGGTGTGGATCGGGGTGCCTCAGGACCGGCTCCGTGACAAAGGCCTGCTTGAGAACCTCGAAGGCCTGCTGCTGCGGGGGCCCCCACTGGAACGGAACCTTCTTCCGAAGGAGCTGGGTCAACGGCACGGTCAGGGTGGCAAAGCCCGGGATGAAGGTCCGGTAGTAGTTGGCGAATCCCAACAGACGCTGGACGTCCTTCACCCGACGCGGGGGTTCCCAACTGCGCAAGGCCGCCACCTTGTGTGGGTCCATCGCGATGCCCTCGGGGGTGATGATGTGCCCGAGGAACTCTATGGAAGTCTGGAAGAAGTAACATTTCTCCAACTTCGCATAGAGCTGGTGCTCCCGCAGGCGCTGCAGGACCTGGCAGACATGCTGGAGGTGACTCTCCGGGGTCCGGGAATAGATCAAAATATCATCCAGGTAGATCACCACGAACCGATCCAGCATGTCCCGGAACACGTCGTTCATCAAGTGCTGGAAGACCGCGGGGGCGTTGGTCAACCCGAACGGCATGACGGTATATTCAAAGTGTCCGTATCGGGTGCCAAATGCCGTCTTCCACTCGTCCCCCTCTCGCATCCGCACCAGGTTGTAGGCTCCCCGGAGGTCGAGCTTGGTGAAAATTGAGGCCTCCCGCAACCTCTCCATCAGCTCCGGGATCAGCGGCAGGGGATAGCGATTCCGTACCGTGATGGCATTCAAGCGCCGGTAGTCGCAACACAGGCGCAAGTCCCCCGTCTTCTTTTTCACGAAGAGGACTGGGGCCGAGAGCGGGGAGGTCGAAGGCCGGATGAACCCACGGGCCAGGTTCTTGTCCAGAAAGTCCCGTAAGGCGGCCAGCTCGGGCTCCGACATGGAGTACAGGCGTCCCGAGGGCAGGGGCGCGTTGGGCATCAAGTCCACCGCGCAGTCGTAGGGTCGGTGCGGGGGCAAGCGATCCGCCTCCTTCTCGCTGAACACGTCGGCGAAGGATGTCAGCTCCGGAGGCAAGGAGACGTTCGGGGCAGAGACGTCCTGGCCGGCACAGGTGTGGCGAAGGTGGTCGACACACTGCAGGCTGGGGAACGAAATGGCATTTCTCGACCACGCCACCTGAGGGTCGTGCGCCCGAAGCCAGGCCATCCCCAGGACCAAGGGGAAGTGCAGGTCCGCCGTCACATAAAACTGGATCGCCTCCTCATGGTTCCCAATGGCAAGGCGCAAGGGCTGAGTAGCGAAGTTGATGGGCCCCGCCACAAGTTCCCGCCCATCAATAGTTTCGACCCTCAACGGAGGGTCCACTGGAACCAAGGGAACCTTGTAATGGGCCACAAAGGCCTGGTCCATAAAGTTCGTGGTGGCCCCCGAGTCCACCAGCGCGTGCGCCTGGAGCCCCTCCGACCGGTTAGCCAACAACACCCGGGTGTTCAAAATCAGGTGCCGAGGGGGCTCACAGTCCACAGCCGCCGCCTCCGGCGGGGCATGGTCACCTGCCTGACCCAGAGTTTCCCCTAGGCCAGGCCTGACCCGTTTCCCGGCTGGTCACGCCGAGGCTCCGGAACAGGCTTGAGCGATCCACTCCGCTTCCGGGGACACGAGGCGGCGAAATGTCCAGCCTCGCCGCAATAGAGGCACAACCCCCCTTGGCGTCTCCGCATCCGCTCCTGGGCCGTCAGTTGAGGTCTGGCTGCTCCGAGCTCCATGGGCTCCTCAGCCGTCGCCACCAAACGCGGTACGGTCCGGGGCGCTGTTGGTACGAAACGCGGGGGTGCCGGCACTGTCGGTGGTTCCGGAAGAGCCCTACGGGGCCGTCGCCGTTGTAGGCGGGCATCGATGCGCAGGCATTGGGTCACCAGCGTGTCCAGGGTCTGTGGCGCCTCCACCCGAACCAGCTCGTCCTGCATCTCATCGCAGAGGCCGTCCTGGAAGGCATCCATCAGCGCCGCCTCATTCCAGGCCGAATCCTGGCCTAGCAATCGGAACTCCGCAATATAGTCCTGCAGGGGGCGCTTGCCTTGGCGGAGGTCTTTGATGCGCCTCGCTGCCGTCTGCACCCGGAGGGGGTCCTCAAACATGGTGCGCAGGTGTTGCAAAAAGCCCTGATAGTCCAGAAGCAAGGGGCTGTCTTGCAGCAACAGGGGCGTGGCCCATCGGGCGGCAGTGCCAGAGAGGGAGCTGATAATAAAAGCCACCCGAACCCGGTCATCCGGAAAATCCTCCGGCCGCATTGCCATGTACAGCTGGCACTGTCCCAAGAAGGCCGGGAACATTTCCTGCTGTCCAGAAAACTTATCTGGCATGTTCACTGGGCATCTTGGACGGGGAAGGGGAGCAGGTGGAGCTGCTACAGGAGCATTTCCCAAAGCAAGTTGTGCAGTTAGCTGTGCTACTTGCTGTTGCAGAAGTTGATTGGCCTCCAGCATCTGCTGTACCTGCTGCTGCAGCTGTTGGTCCATCGTGGGTTAACGATGGAGTTTTGCGTGACGAACAAGATGATCTGTCCCCCCCCTTCAGAGACCCACAAAAACACAGCCAGCCGAGGGTTAAGACTCACTTGGCACACTCTGCAGTTCTTATCTCAACCTTGGCAGCGATATGCACACCGTCTGCCAAGGACTTTATTGGTTTACACAAACAAGAAAATCACCTACGTAGCTTTGCCGTTCATCCAGCTTCCAAGACTACGAGGTTGCTCCGTTTGTTTAGCTGTGCAGTTAGCTTTGTTCGTCACGAACTTCGTGACCCATTGTACTGTCTTAAATAGATATGCTTCTGGGTGTGGTCCAGTGAGTCATGGATCCTATGACTCCAATCCAATGACTCAGGATTTCCTCATACGCCGCAGCTGCAGTACCCTTTTCTCTCGCCTTCTTTGGCGTGCGTCCAGGAATGACGTCTCTCCCTCACTCTCATCTGAGACACCTGTTTCCCCACTACTTGGCTCTCTTTCAGCTGGCACCTGAGCCGGTGCCAGAGGGGGAGGGCTGGGAGATCTGGCTGGCTCCTCTTCCTCCTGCTCAGAGTTGCCTTCCTCCAAAGGGATAGGCTCAGAGGACGGGGCCACAACAGATATAAAACAGAAAGTGAGCAAGCCACAACCTGCATGCAACACTTCCCTGTCTTTAGTTAGGCCTCTTCATGTGACTCAACCTTAAGCCACTGAAAATTGCTTTCTCAAGGCAAAAGAAATAGGCAAACTAAAAGCCTAGATAGGCAGAATGTCCTATAAAACTAAATGACTTCAAGAAAGAATTTAGGGTCTCAAAATGTAACTTGACTTTGAGGTAACTAGTCTTTGTTCAACTTTAAAAAACCAACAAATAACCATAGAGCCTTTTATGATAAATAGGTTGCCAAATTCATCTCCAGAACAAAGAGACTGATAGAGAAGGTACCATGAACCCAATAACCGAATCAATTATTTGGCTGTTCACCGCCCTGAGTCCGCAAGGAGAAGGGCGGTATACAAATCTAAACAAATAAATAAATAAATAAATAAATAGTAGATGAACACTTCATTTTCAACAACCTGATTCCATATTTTCCCCATGATATAACTATACAAGCAAAATAAACTTTTATTTTTATTTTTTAATTTGATTTATATGCCACCCTTCTCCGGAGACTCAGGGTGGTTTACAATGCGTTAAGCAATAGCCTTCATACTTTTGTATATTTATACAAAGTCAGCTTATTGCCTCCACAATCTGGGTCCTCATTTTCCTTACCTTAGAAAGGATGGAAGGCTGAGTCAACTTTGAGCCTGGTGAGATTTGAACTTGCAGTAATTGCAGGCAGCTGATGTTAATAATTGTTAATAGTGCTTCAGTTATTAACTACTATTAAATCCATATGTCTTTTCTTTAAGGTTAAAGAGGGCTTGCACAAGCATTTCTCTTTATTGTATCCTTACTGCAACTACTGGTATCTTGTGGTCTAAACTATGCTGAGAAATTGGATGAGTGGGCTTGAATTTGTAGTTCTCCTCACTTGTAGTTCAACTCCCTAATGAATCTTCTAGAAACTTCAATTTTCTCCCAGTATTCTACGGCTCTCAGAATTATCAGCCAATAAAGCAATATTGACAAGGAATTCTGAAAAACAATCCGATACAGCTGGAGAAAAGTTCTAATACGCTATAGTTGGATTAATATACTGTATAAAAGAAAAACACATTCTTATGTGTCACTTTTACCATTCATACACAGATTGACAAATTAAGTTTGTTGTACCATGTATGTTCAGAGGAGAATACTTTCCAACACATAAATATTCCTGTAAAATTTATATAGCACAAATAGGTTGAAATATATTTTATGTAAAGGCAGCACTGGGGGGGGGGGGGGAGACAGTGGCCATTAAATATTCAGGCAGTCTTAAAACTCAATGTTTGGAGATTCGGAAATAAGTCATTCCTGTTTTCCACTTAGCAAATTCTCTGCCAGTGCAGTGCTAAATTTGTGAAACCCATCTGACCCCTCACCTTAATATACTATAATTCTGGGTAGCTCACAGCAGCAATAAAAACACATAAGAAACCATTTACAACCAACAAGCAAGCACAAGAATTTTCAATTCAATTGTATAGAAGGTAAAGGATGTGTGTTTGTGTTTCATTTTTATAATTATAATGGTACACTGAAGATGGCATTTAATTTCATTGTACGAGGTGCTTCGTCTTGTAATGTAAATCGAGTGAGGCAGCTTCTAATCCACCTAAAGATAGGGGATAAACAATTTCTACCCCCGCACACCCTTTCCAAGAGATGCTCTGCAGCAGGGGTCTCTAACCAGTGGTCCAAGCACCACTGGTGGTCCACAAGAAAATTTTGGTGGTCCGCAGAAAAATTATTTGCATTTTTTATATTGCACTAAATACTATTTATCTTTTTTAAAAAATCATATTAGTGGTCCACAGGATTTAAAATTATGAATTTAGTGGTCCCTGAGGTCAGAAAGATTGGTGACCCCTTGGCAACTTTAAGCCTGGTGGACTTCAACTCCCAGAATTCCCTAGCTTGCAAAGCTTAAAGCAAAGCTGGCTGGGGAATTCTGGGAGTTGAAGTCCACCAGGCTTAAAGTTGCCAAAGTTGGAGACCCCTGCTCTACAATAGTACTCTTTCTCTCTCCCCGTCTGAATTACGTCAGGAAAAAACGGCCATCCGGGAAAGCTGTAAACCCGTTTTGTTTTTGTTTTTTACGACTCCCAAGCCCGAGGAGGAGTTAATCGCTCCTCGCGAACGAGAGGAAACGAAGCCCACCCCCTGCGCCTCCAGCCGTCTTGGGACAAAGGTGGCGCGCGTTTCCTGCCACGCAGGCCACCGTAGGAGGGCGGGCGTTGCCGTTGCCTTGACGACAGCAGCTACGCAACTCCTCCCCCCTATTATGCGCTCGGCGAATGGGAAACGAGGGGATGGGACCGAGGAGGACAGCAGGGGAACGGGGAAGGCCACCCCCCCACCTCAGTCCCCAAGCTCACCTGTAGCAGCACCAGGAAGGCGGCGAGCTTCTTCTGCTGGGGCCCGAACTCCCCCACCAGCCCAAAAGCCTCATCCAGATCCATGGCTCCGTCGGGTCACCACGCTGCATCCCCGTCACGGTCCCCCCCCACCCCCGAAAGCGAAGGGCGGGCTCTGGGGAGCGCTGAGCTCGCTTCTCTCCTCGCCTCTCCTCTGCCTCTGCTCTGCCGTTGCTTTCCGGAGGTGGATGAGGTGGCGGCTTCAAAAAGAACGCTCGCGGCACCCCCTGCCGGCTGCTTGGTGGGCGAAACAACGGCCAAGTCGCCCTGGGGGCGGGGCTAACATGAGTACGCGGAGGGTGCCGCTTCACGCTTGCGCAGAATGCGCGGAAAGGGGTGAGTGGGTGGAGCTTGGCTGTGTTTTCCAGGTTACGTGGATTCGTGAGGGGAAGTGGGTCGTTGGGGGGAGGGGGAGGGGAAGGGGCGTCTTTATTTCGAATGACAGCTCAGGTGTTCTAACCGACTGTGATCATTTAGAAATGCCCAAAAGAAAAGTGTCAGTGGAATGTGCAATCTAATCTAGAAAGATACCCCTTCAGTAAATCTAATTCACTAATTCGCTTTTGGCGACTTTTCTTTTATTTATTTATTGTATTTTTATACCGCCCTTCTCCCGAAGGACTCAGGGCGGTGTACACTGTACAGCCATAATAAGACAGCAACAACACAAAAATTAAAAACCAATTAAGATAATTCAATCTTTAGCCGTAAATTAAAACCCCACAAACTAAAATCCATTCTAAGAACCATTTAAAAACCATTCTAAGAACCATTTAACGACTTTTGAGTCCTTATTAGTATCCCATGACTATCACCAAGTGTTGTATTTTACGATTCTTGACGAATATATTTTATTTTTTCTTCATGTACACTGAAAGCCTATGCACCAAAGACAAATTCCTTGTGTGTTCGCTTGGCCAATAAGGAATTCTAATTCTATTCTAATTCTATTCTTATTCTTAATCTATTCTAATTCTAATATTCTTAATCTATTCTAATTCTAATTCTTTTCTATTATTCTTATTCTATTCTATTCTTATTCTATTCTTATTCTTAATCTATTCTATTATTCTTAATCTATTCTATTTTAATATTCTTAATCTATTCTAATTCTAATTCTTTTCTATTATTCTTAATCTATTCTAATTCTATTCTAATTCTTATTCTATTCTAATTCTATTCTTATTCTTAATCTATTCTAATTATATTCTAATTCTATTATTCTAATTGTATTCTTATTCTCCTATTCTACTCTAGTCTAGTCTAGTCTATTCCCTATTCTATTCTATTATCCCCCTCCAGGGAGATGGATGGGAGGCAAAGGAGAGAGCTACGCTGACAGAATCCCGGGTCTGTCCCAATGGCCCAAGAAACAAAACATGCACATGATCGGTACTCAAGTCAGACAAGCAGCTTTGAGAGGAAGATGGGAGTCCCAACGGACTGTAACAGATTACAGCAACTCCCCCAACCTTCGAGTCTATGCCGGTGATGGATCTAGTACAGGGGTCTCCAACTTGGGCAACTTGAAGACTTGTGGACTTCAACTCCCAGAATTCCTCAGCCGGCGTGTGCTGGGAGTTGAAGTCCGCAAGTCGTAAAGTGACCAAGGTTGGAGACCCCTCTACTAGAGAGATATGTAGGGATTTGTGGATAAAATAGCAAGGGGGATCGAGCTGAATGAGCCAGATAGTAATTTCAGACCTTATCGTTGTTGTTTTTTCTTTGGGTGTGTAATGAAGAGCTCTCTTGTTGCCGACAGCTGCTCTTGAGGGGATGTTTTATAGCAGGGATCTCCAACCTTGGCAACTTTAAGCCTGGTGGACTTCAACTCCCAGAATTCTCCGGCTGGCTGGCTGGGGAATTCTGGGAGTTGAAGTCCACCAGGCTTAAAGTTGCCAAGATTGGAGACCCCTGTTTTATAGCATCACTTCCATAATTCAAAGTCTAATAAGCCTTATAATTGAGAAGCTTAGGCAGACTTATAGGGATGGAGACTACAACAAGTAGGTTCAGGACCAGGCATATCTCTGAAGCAAGGGTCTCCAATCTTGGCAAATTTTAAGACTCGTGGACTTCAACTTCCAGAGTTGAAATCCATGAGTTCACTTCAACTGGGAGCTGAAGTCCACAAGTCTTAAAGTTGCCAAGGTTGGAGATCCTTGATCTAGTACATGGGGTGGATAGTTGGAAAGGGCTAACCCCTATTTTACTCAGCCATGCTTCCCATGTCAGCATTTCTAATGCTAGTAAGAATAGGCCTTATGTATTTGAACTAGAGATATGTAAGATTTAATCATTTTTTCATTTTCTCTGTACCATGTAGGCAAATTTAAGTCCTCTCTCAAGTGAGAGCAGAACTGAGCCACTGAGCTCTTTGGTGGCCAGTAACATCAGTGAGGCCTGGAGGGTGTTGCGATTATCCTTTGGCAGATCATTAAATGTTTAATCATTTACCAGCACAATATTTACAAGTATTTAGGATAGCTGCAATAAACAGTAAAGCTTGAAAAGACATGCCATATGGGAACATCAGTAGAAAAATTAACCAGAATATTATTTTCATAAGAATCAGGTCATATCCTTTTAGTTTGGTATTGCTTTTAAACATTTAAAAAAATCTAAAAATTCAAAACAGCACACTGGAAAATGCATAACTGGCTTTATACATATACCATTATCTTGGAAATCAGACCTTGACACACTAGAAAGTGTAATGATCGCTATTGTGTAACAATAATCCAGTACCACTATTTTGTTTTCTTCCATTCAGTTGTGTCAGATTCTCAGAGGCTATACAAGACCTGCAATTTTCTTGGCAAAGTGTCTCAGAAGTGGTTTGCTATTCCTCCTTCCTAGGACAGACAGAAAGTGACTGGCCCAAGGTTACCCAACTATCTTTGTGCCCCCGACTAGACTAAACTAGAATTCATTGTCTCCCAGTTTCTAGCCTGATGCCTTATCCACACCACCAAACAGGTCCCATTTTAATTCCACTATAAATATATGCAAGAGTCCTGAATTATGACTGGAGAGGCATGTGTGACATTCTAAAAATTGAATTCTATTTCCCATTATGCCTAATCAGCACAATAAAAGACTGAAGAATTGTAATTTATAATCCAATATGTCAGGGTTCCAACGGATGCCTAATTAAATCATGATTCTTGAGCCAAGCTTCAAAAGAAATCCAGTTATTTATTAGGAGTTTCATGTCGGCACGTTCCCAAGTGAAGCCAGCTCTGACCCTACGTAATTTACGCCCCAATCATGACCCTGTTTCCCCCACCTACCCAGTGTGTGTCATCAATCACATTAGCCAACGGAGCAATTTTGCAGGTTGTAGAGACCACTCCTCTCCGGCCACTGTGGGTAACCCTGGGATACAGCCTTGAGAGAGATAAGGTTGGAAGGTTGGAATGTGAATCTGTCTTTGGCTGCCATGCCATTTCATCGGTTTCCCATCCCCCATTTCTTATGGCAACTCAAGAGCAGGCCAGGGATGCTTTGCGATTTGATACAATATTTGTTGAATTATATATTGCAACATGTCATGTTGCCCTAGTGCAGTGTTTCCCAAACTTGGCTATTTTAAGGTGCATGGACTTCAACTCCCAGAATTCCCCAGACAGTATGGCTGGTTGAGGAATGCTGGGAGTTGAAGTCCATACATCTTCAAAGGGTCAAGTTTGGGAAACACTGCCCTAGTGTTTCACCTGGTTTAGCAAGTTAACAGACACGTTAGATTTCTTCGTTCTTGATCAGAAGCTCCTATTCCAGTCAAGATGGTTTCAGAGCTGTGCAGTATTTCAGAGCAGTGGCCCGCAACCTTTTGGGCACGAGGGACCGGTTCTGTTAAAAGGTTTTTCTGTGAACCAGAGGGGGTGTGGTTTTGCATTGTGCCTGCATGCCACGGCCCAATTTCTGGCATGCCACAGCCTGGTGCCAGTCCATGGCTCAGGGGTTGCCCCAGAAAGCAGGTAATGAACACAGAAAGTTGATTGTAGAGATTTGTCTAGTTTTTATAAAAAAAAATCCTGCCTATTTTCTGTAACCAAACCTTCTGAAAGGTTGGATGCAAGGTAACACACACATTATTTCCTCTCAGATCATGACACTTGAATGTTATATTTAAAATGCACTTTTTAGAATGACCTTTGTAGCATTAATGAGCAGCCTTCTATAAGCCAAGACCCAAGGTGAGAATTCAGATGATTTCAGCTAATAGAAATCAAGAGAAAATAAACAAATCAAAATTCTTAATCCCCATTGATGCGAGCTCAAATTCATTGGAGGAAGGATGTGCTACAAATGTAGTACATAAGACCTGAATGGAACTGACTTGGTAGAAACCAATTTATCTGTTACTAATTACAAAATTCTATTATAAACAGTACAAGAAAAGGTTACTAAAGGCAAAACGAATTCTAAACTTACAAAACGAAACAGGACAAACCACTTAAGGGCAAAAAGGGCTGAAATAAAACAAGAGTTGTGGTACCTTAAAAAGTGATTTACAAAAGCAAATAATGCAATTGCAAGGTGGTTTTATCTACGCAGTAATCCTTGATTTATTACCACACTTGGGACAAGAATTTCTATTTTTAAGTCAGTGCAGTCATAAAGCAAGTCGTCACATCACCAGCCCCAATTTTATGACCATTTTTATTGAAGTTACTAAGTGAATCAGGTGAGCATTAAGCAATTACAACTTCCCCAGTTCACTTTTTTTTTTAAATCAAACATTGGCTGGGAAGATTGCAGTTGTGATTGCAGGCTGCTGTAACTGGTCATAAATTCAAGCCAGTGGTATGATGGTCATAAGTATGAGGACAAGTCATACATAACTTTCTGAGACCATTATAACTTTGAAAACTAATTAAATAAATGATCTTAAATCAAGGACTATCTGTACTTTTCTTTAGAAGTTCTTTGGTCTTCAGTAAAAATTTATTCCCAGATAAGCATGTGGGATTCAAACTGCAACCTTTGAAAGATTCCAATTTGTCATTATTCTTAATGTGATTAAATGCTATTAGTTTATTTACCCCTATTAGTTTGCATTACGTAGAAATGAGACAAGACAAACCCACTGGAAAATACTCATTTTATTACGTAAGATTTTTAAAATATAAGCCTTTGTTCGCATCTTCAAAAATAGCAATTATGAAGATACAGTAGTATCAGTACAAAATTTTAGAAAAAGACCTATCTTTGTACTACAAATACATAAACAAGTTTACAGTCAATTATTACAGATAGAAAAGTTAGCTCTAGCCTTTACAATTAAGAATCCAAGTATTGAAATTGCATTTGTTACAAATTACTAAATAGCAAGTCCATTGTTCCCTTTGTATATTTTTTGCATAATACTTGCTAATACACTGACCTAGTGAAGCCCAGTATCTTGGTTAAAGCAGGTAAATCAGTATGGCATAACCATTACATTTTAGAATTTATCTTGCCATGAAGCTAAAAATAGGTTGGATGGTATTTAGCTCAGTGAAATATACCTATTTTGAATATACTACTTGTAGTTTCATGGGAACAAGTCCTAAGTTGTTTGATGCCTTAATGCCTCTGCTCGTGATGGCGAACCTATGGCACTCATGCCAGAGGTGGCACACAGAGCCCTTTCTGTGGGCACGTACGCCGTCGCCAGCTGCTCTTCAGGTTTCTGGCACTCCGGCACACTCGAAGACCAGCTGGCTGGCGTGCGCATGCGCTCCAGTCAGCTGGTCTTCCAGTTTCCAGGGCTGCAGCATGCATGTTCCGGTTTGGGCACTCAGTGCCAAAAAGGTTCGCCATCACTGGCCTATGCTGTGGGAATTTGAAGAGCGAAATATTTTCTTAAGGTACATCCATATTAAAAAGGTTTCTACTTTATACATTACTTTTTTTGGGAGGGGGAAGTGCAAAAGTGAGTCCTAAGTGAAGTCCAGATGTTTGGGGTTGCAATGCTCATTATCCCTGAATATTGGCTATGCAGGCTAGAATTTCTCAGCATTAGAGACAGAAACGTAAGTACCTACTGCTCTGGCAACACCAGATGTGTGTAAGGTGGGCAATCTGCAGGCCACGTGGCATTCTCTCTGCTCCATTTTCAATTCCTAAGGGAAGGGTGTTTAAGGAGTGAATAATTATCTTACTTTACCTTGTCATTTAAGACTGAAATTTAAAGAAACTACTGCACCATTTAAAGCTCACCCTCACCCACAGAAACAGGATTATTTAAAAAATGGATGGAGTAACAAATTTTCAGCTTTTAACACTTCTCAAGGAAATGCAAAAAGACTCACAAAACATTAGCCCTGACAGTATCACCAGCCATGCCTCTCCGGCTTCTAGAGAGGAAACTTTATTCCCTGAAGCTTCGGAAGTATCTTCTACAATAACATGGATAACAAGAACTTAAAACCTACATTTTTCACTGCCAAATCAAATTTATTTGACAAGACTGATATTTTTTTTTAAAGCCTAAAATGCCAACTTAAAAAGTGTTTAGATCTGGCCTGATCTGGTGGAAGAGGCAAGAGGACTATTGGTCTGACTTAGTACTGTGAGATTTTCTATTTAAAGTGACAAATGTCCTTAAAGGAAACATGAAATTAAGATGAATGTTCTCTTTCTTATCTAATACAAAGTTTACCAATCAAAGGAATAGACTCAGTAAGGGAAAACCTGTGAAAGGTAAATGCTAGGACATATTGTATGCCTTTTAATCACATTCTATTCTTCCTGTACTCAACATAACACTAATAAATACAATGAAATGTAAAAGCAGGCTCTCTTTCTGAGACAAAATCTATTTTGGATGCCCAAAATAATATAGAAACTATAATTTACTTTCTTATAGTGGATAAACCTCCAGGATTGCACACTGAATTTTTAGCTCTTCTCCAAAGAACAGTGTATATATTTTGCCTGATTATTATTATTTTTTGCAAGTTTCATCTTAAATCAAAAACTTCATCTTCCTTTGGGATTTACTTACCTTTGCTTAAAGCTTAGTTTCAGGTGAAAAAAAAATCCATTTTTTTCAAGTATTCTTTTTAAAATGTTGCTAGGATTTATAGCTATGATGAGCCAAAAACTCTCAGCTTCATTTCATTAATTGTTAAATACTATTTAAAAAGCACTTGACATGATTTTTTACATCCAGATGCAATACTAAAGCATGTTATCCTAAAAGATAGGAAGACTTTCTTGACCAGCAAAGGCAAGTCATTTTTTTCAAGAAACTAGCAAAGAGCCATGTTTTTCAAACTACCACTTCAAAATCAGACCTTTAAATACATGCATGGCTTTAAAAGAATTCCAGATTTTGCTGTGAGAAAAGGATGAAGTAAGCAGTCAATGTCATCTGTACAGAGTAGGGTTTTGCCTAGCCTATTATTCAAACAACTGAAGTACTCTAGTTTTCGCCTATTCCTTACACATTTAAGCACAACCCAAATAAGAACCTTTCGGCTCTGTTGTAGATAAACAAGTCACCCAAACAACACTTAAAACACACACACACACACACACACACAAATGTGTAAGATTTCTGAAAACACCCACAAAAAATATTTTTTTGAAAAAAATATTTTTTTTTGAAAAGTGCTGGTTAGATATTAGTTTTCATATTAAATTGGTGCAATACATGATTAAACATTTGACTGCAGAAGCTGATTTTTTTTGTATCCAACATATTCCTATTCCTTTTTACATATAATAGACAAACTGAATGCAATTTCGAAGGATACCTTTGAAATCTTTTAACCTGTTTCAGTACGCTCATAAGGAGCAGTTGATAAAAAAAAGGTAATATTAATTAGTAGAACAATATTTTGCATACAGAAGTTTCAAGCATTCCATCTACAAGGAATGCTGTCTTTGCATGAAAATCCGGACAGCAGATCCCTATGGGTGCAGAATCTATTTGGGTGGGTGGGTGGGTGGGTGGGTGGGTGGATGGAAGGAAGGAAGGAAGGAAGGAAGGAAGGAAGGAAGGAAGGAAGGAAGGAAGGAAGGAAGGAAGGAAGGAATAAAAATTGCTGAGTGTACAGAAACAGACAACTATGATTTTCATCATCAGCTATGCTAAATGCACAGGCTAACTCAAACCATTACAGCAAACAATACAATAGCCGCATAGAAGCAAACAAACCGAACAGTGTCTTAATGCCACAGGGCATTGAGAGGAATTTCTAAATGAAATGAAAATGGCTGGTTTTATGAGGTGAGGTGGTGCAACCCGCTTCCATGACCTTAAACAGCTCTTTGGATCCAAACCATTCAGAGGATTATTTCCAAAATATGCCCGTGTTCTTCAATTTTTTCACGCTCTCGACTTGGACAACTGCAGGAATTTAAAAATACAATGTCTTCAACCGCAAGATGCCCAATATAGTACAGAAATTCTACAGATGTGTCATTTTCATTAAGCGCTGGACATCAGCTAACATTTAAAATACTCAGCTATTGAAGCCACAATTAAGAACCTGTCATGAAATTATTTCATTCATGAAGCCCAGAAATCTAAAGAGCTATTCAGATTCACAAAGGTTTCATTTAGTAAAAATTGGCTAAATATGTTCCTCTCTGAAAAGAAGCAAAATATAATTTAATTTTTGGTAGTTGTGAAACCAAAGCATGATATGCATCAGGTGGTCTTTTCCTTTCTCTTGTGTGACGGAAATAAAGCTCTGTTTTGAGAACAGGAATCCGTAGATGCCAGCTGTTTCTCAGAGAATGGGAAGAGGGCACACAGCAGGCCTCCACAAAACGATTAGCACAGATGTTTGCTTTTAGCTGAACTGTGTAGATTAGAAGTATACTTGAGGCCTTCTCTTCACTTTGTATTTTAGTGAGCCGTATCGCACCTGGAACAAATAAAGAATGTTGTAAAAGATTTCAAGATATCCAAAATACAATTTCTAATACAAAAAAAATTTGATGTTGGTTGCTATTTCCTGATGGGGTGGAAAGGAAATTGCATTCAGCATGAGGATATGAGTAAAGACAAACCTGTAACAGAATGCAATCCATTTCACATCTGCACGCAGTTCACCAAAATGACTAATAACATAGGCATAGCTATTATAAGGGGATACACAAGTAAAAACCCGTGAGTTGTTCTGTTTTCTTTATTTTGCTCTCCAAGACTGGGTGTTGTAGTTACAACAATAATGGAGCCTGGAATTACCGTTGTAAATCATTGTGGTCATTAGGCAGGACAACAGTGTGCTCGTTCAATGACCACAATCCTGGCTATCACAGTTGTGGTTGCTAAGCAACCAAGTGAGTCATTAGGATGAGCACAGGGTGCCTCGGAAGTGGGAAGGGCCCCGAGAGGTCTGGCACAGGCCCATACTCTTATTTCAGGCCCAGGATCACACTACACAGTGATGGCATTCAAATTTTTTTACTACTGGTTCTGTGGGCGTGGCTTGGTGGGCGTGGCAGGGGAAAGATACTGCAAAATCCCCATTCCCTCCCCGCTCCTGGGGAAGTTACTGCAAAAACCCCATTCCCTCCCCACCCCACTAACCTGCTTTCCAGCTCCATTCTCCTGTGCAGGACAACAAAAGAAGACCCAGCTAATCAGCTGAGCCTCGGGGGCAGTGAATCGGGGACGGGGTCAGCCAGAGGTGGTATTTGCCAGTTCTCTGAACTACTCAAAATTTCTGCTACCAGTTCGCCAGAATCGGTCAGAACTGGCTGAATACCACTCTGACACTACACCATCTCCATCTCACATGTTGCTTGTACCAGGACCTCTCACCACCCCAAGGCATCCCTTGTACAACCTATCTCCTCACCAGATCCCATAGCCTTGGGCCTCCTCCCCTTCTCCATCAATCTTCCACTTACCTCTTCCAAACATCGCCTCTCCCAAAAGAGCACCCAGCCAATGTGACAAGTGGCCTTCCTACATAGGCCGCCTTGTACCATTCTGGAAACAGGCACCATTCTCACAATCTATCAGAAGGGCCAAGTTTCCCAAAGTGCGTGATTTGGAAAATTGCACCCTTTGAGAGATAGCTACTGGTAGAATGTCACTCGCTTCCAGAATGTCACAAGGCAGCCTCTGTAGGAGGGCTGTGCGTTGCATCAGTGGGACATGCTTTCAGAAAGGCAATATTTGGAAGAGGTAAGGGGAGCAAACTGTGATGGAGTGGGAAGGAGCCCCAAGCTCTCTGGGACGCAATGGGGCAGAATGGAAGTAAAGAAAGGCAGGTGGGGGCAGTTGCAGTATCCTTGCTGTTGGTCTTATGGGTGGGCATGGTGGAATTCAATTTTTTACTGGTTCTGTGGGCGTGGCTTGGCGGGCATGGCAGGGGAAGGATACTACAAAATCGCCATTCCCACCCACAACAGGGGAAGGATACTGCAAAATCCCCATTTCCTCCCCACTCCTGGGGGAAGGATATTGCAAAATCTCCATTCCCACCCCACTCTGCAGCCAGCCAGAGGTGGTATTTGCCGGTTCTCCAAACTGCTGGAAATTTCTGAAAAAACGGGCCGAAAAAAGGCCGAAAAAAGGCCCAAAAATGAGGCATGCGGAGGCCAAAAAAATGGCCGGCAGGTGGGTGGGGCTTCAGCAATATTCAGTCTATAAGATGCACAGATATTTTCACCCCCTTTTGGGAGACAAAAATGTTTGTCTTGTAGTCCGAAAAATACGATAATGATTTCCACCTTTTTATTTATAGCATTTAATACTGCCAAGAACAGATATACGTGCCTCTTTGCGTCCTTTTATCGTTTTTACCGATTTCATACTTTGTGTTCGGCGGAGACCTCTCTGAGCAAACATCTCATCTTCTGAATATGTCCCTTCCCTCTCTTCATCTGTTTTATCATCTTCAGAATCCTTTTTTACTGGAATACCATAACCTGAGGGGTAAAACCAAAATTCAAAATACTGTTTTACCAGTGATTTATCATTTCCTATCTTAAAAAAGAATGTTCATATGCTTCAAGCTTTATATTTAAGGCTTAAAAATGTTTAAGAAAATGAGGCAATTTCCCCTCCTCAAAATGATAGCTGTACAAAATTTGTAACTAATCTATATGCCTGAAGGTAAATGCAGCACCAAAAAGACCCAGAAAACACTTGTTTTTATCCATACCTGTGATAGTAAATGATCTGGCCAAAGTGAAAATAAGAGAAAACTGGTTTGTGTAAATTAAGTAGGTGGAGAAAATCCATGAAGGACTGGAGAGATGAACCTCTTTATGTAGGGTTACATTACTCATTTAAAAAAACCAGGGGTGGAATTCAAATTTTTTTTACTACCGGTTCTGTGGGCGTGGCTTGGTGGGTGTGGCAGGGGAAGGATACTGCAAAATCTCCATTCCCACCCCACTCTGGGGCCAGCCAGAAGTAGTATTTGCCAATTCTCCGAACTACTCAAAATTTCCGCTACCAGTTCTCCAGAATCTGTCACAACCTGCTGAATAGCACCCCTGAGAAAAACTCTTTGAAGCGATAGTATCAATTCCATGCCTATACCCCAAGCTGAGGATTTTGGAGGCAGGCAGTAAAAAGCGGGGCCTACAAGAGCCTTTGAGGGAATTTTCTTTGAAACTCTGGCAGCAAATCCCAGAGAGTCAACATTCCAAGTTTCAAGACAGGGAACAGTGGCTCTGGTGATCTGACTTCAATGGAGGGTCATCCACCACTGCTTACCGTATTTTTCAGACTATAAGACGCACCTGACTATAAGACAGATCTAAATTTAGAAGAGGAAAACAACAAAAAAAGTTTTTGGCCTCCCTTTTTCTGGGCCTTTTTCAGCCCATTTGCAGGGCTTTTTTCTGCCCATTTTCAAGGCTTTTTTCAGCTCATATTTTAGGCTTTTTTTCAACCCGTTTTTGGAAAAAGTGGGCCAAAAAAGCCTCGAAAACAGCTGAAAAAAGCCCTGAAAATGGGCTGAAAAAAGCCCTGAAAATGGGCTGAAAAAAGGCCTGAAAATAGGCCGTGTGGAGGCAAAACAATGGCTGGCAGGTGGGCAGGGCTTCGGCAATATTTGGTCTATAACATTTTCACCCCCTTTTGGGAGACAAAAAAGTGCATCTTATAGTCCGAAAAATATGGTATATAAAACCTAGAAAAGCAGAACTAGCCCAGCTTAATAATATACCAACCTAAGGATTCATTGGGATTCGAGCCCTTAATTTTCTTTTTGGTACTAGGCAAAGTCTGATAGTGCCTTTGTCCTATTGGCTCATCATCTGGTATTGCTGTGAGGTCATGCATGCTGAAACTCCTCAGCTTCTCTGTTATTGCTCCTTGACCCTGTAGCATTGAAGAGGAAACATGAGATGTCATTCAATGGGAGGAAGGAATCCTCTCTCCAAACTGATATACAGTCACGTGAAAAAGTGCACCTCACTGAAATTTTTGTCTTGACTTCTTCAACACATTTTAATATACAGCTATTAGATCTTCATTTCAACAATATTGATAAAAGGAGATATCATAATTATCACACACCAGTTACAGCTGAGAGTTTTAGGTGCCAAAATACATTCCAAAAATTGGATCAGCTGATACAAAGATGGGCTTGTACCCAGTGGTGGAATTCAAATTTTTTTACTACCGCTTCTGTGGGCATGGCTTGGTGGGCATGGCTTGGTGGGCATGGCAGGGGAAGGATACTGCAAAATCTCTAATCCCACCCCACTCTGGGGCAAGCCAGTGGTGGTATTTGCCGGTTCTCCGAACTACTTAAAATTTCCCCTACGGGTTCTCCAGAACCTGCTGAATAGCACCTCTGCTTGTACCTGAATACATCGAGCAATTCCTTTTAAAATACTGATATACAGGTAGTCCTCAACTTATGACTGCTGCCCTGCCAGGAAGAGAAGAGGCCAAGACCCTACCAGCCAGGATGATCCTTGGCATTACGCCTTGTCACATATCACTACTGGCCGGAACAATCCTTACTACAAATGGCTGATGAGGAAGGATCGCTGGTGCAGGACAAACCACAACATGATGGATCGTTTAGACCAGCAAAGGGATGGAATAAGGCATGGCATGGTGCAAAGAATTGCCCTGGCCAGCCAGAATTCCTTTCCAGCATGCCTAAGAATGATGGGTCTTCAAATCCTATGCAACCAGGTCTCTGCTTTAAGAATGATATACTGTATGGAGTTCACCTGGGAGAAAAAACAATTGTATTCCTTCCTTTGCCATGAAGCTTGCTGAGTAAGCATGAGCCAACCACTCTCTTTCTTATTGTAATCTCATTCTCCGTCCAATATTTGTCAAAATAAATGGGGGTGGGGAAGGGTGTAGAAACCAGGTAACCTGAGCGTTGCAGAAAAAGGATATGTCACTTTAAATTAAAAGAGTAAGAAAAGTGCACCTCCTTTTTTTTAAAAGGACAGGAAAACGCACTGCAAAAGAAAACACAGCCAATAGTAGCTGCCCATCAGGCCTTGAATGAGCAACAGCACACTTTGCCCCCTCCCCCACCTCCCCATGCCCGATACACCTATCAGTACCTTGGAAACAGAGGTGGTTTTCAGCCGGTTCGTACTGATTTGGGCAAACCGGTAGCAGAGATCGAAGGGGGGACTGACCGCCCGCTCCAGCGCTATCCTGTCCTATTTAGTCACGTTTTTGAGGCCGGGCGCATACGTTGAAGGTGCACACGTGAGCAACGCGCATGCGCATAAGGTCGGGCACATGCAGAGAAGGTGCACAGGTGCACAAAGTGAGCGTGCACTCACGCGACAAACCAGTGGTAGAAACCCACCACTGTTTGGAAGCCAAACAAGTCACACCCTCTGTGAGGCAGAGCATCTTTACTACTACAGTGCGGTATTGATGGTTCAATGTCCTCTGTGGAGTGAAGTGCTGCCTTTGCCTAAGTAGAGAACCTATGTTGACTGTGTTTTCTTTTGTGACTAGTGGTAGCAATGTTTCCTGCACTTCAGGCATAAGCTAGGAAGCCCTGGCAGGCAAGCGACTACTGCAGGAGGAGACAAGGGAATGTGGGCTGGCAAGCAGCCATGGCACAGCACCAGGTCATAAATGCAAGCAGGGCCATATGACTGTATTGGACTTCAATAAAGTCTCGGTTTCTAACAGGATATCAATCAGTTTGCAATAGCAATGCAAAATACATTGCACCAAACAATAAAAGTTACTCACCTTTAGCATACAATTGACAAAATTTTCAAATGTTAGATTAAGAACTATGTTTAGCATAATTGCTTAATTCAAATTGCACTACAAAATTTATTATCTTTATCTAATATAACATCAAAAAATGTCACTTTGCGGGACAGTTGGATGGCATAAAATTTTAGTAAATGGGTGGCATAAACATTAAATAGATGAATAAGCATAAATGAATATAAACAAACAAACAAACGAACAGAAGTTTATTTCCTACCAAATATCAGAGAATGACTAATAATGCAATGCCACCTATATTTTCTGGACAGGAAGATTCTATTGCAAAGTGAAAAAAAAATGTGACTAACTTAAATATGTGATAAAAAATATAGCAGTATGTGCTAGGATAATGTTAGACACTTACAATAAACCTCTTGATGGCACAATGAATTTTATTCCAATCCTTATGTATTAAATAGTTTAAAATGGCACAAGAACACTATGCATGGAATAAAAACAAGGCATATGCAAAGAAAAAAATACCATAATTCTTGTATTTCTGATTTAATAATTAGTAGATTTTAAGCTGATATAATAATTTAGGAAAATCACTTAAAATTTCTGATTTTTTAAAAATCACAATTAAGCAAAATGGATGAGTATAATGTGAATCCAGAGTTTATGGTTTATTACTCTGGATTCACATATATTCATCCATTTTCCTTAACTATGACTTTAAAAAACCAAAAAGTTTAAGCCTAAACAACACACTACAATAGGTTCCAGTTTCAAAATGTAACAGCTGGGTTTATTACAACATAAAGTGAAGGTAAAGGTTCCTCTCACACATATGTGCTAGTCGTTCCCGACTCTAGGGGGCGGTGCTCATCTCCATTTCAAAGCCAAAGAGCCAGGACTGTCCGAAGACTTCTCTGTGGTCATGTGGCCAGCATGACTAAATGCCAAAGGCACACGGAACGCTGTTACCTTCCCCCCAAAGGTGGTCTCTATTCTTCTACTTGCATTTTTTACCTGCTTTCGAATTGTTAGGTTGGCAGAAGCTGGGACAAACAATGGGAGCTTACCCCGTTACACGGCACTAGGGATTCGAACCACTGAACTGCCAACCTTTTGATCGACAAGCTCAGCGTCTTAGCCACTGAACTACAGCGTCCCTGGTTTTTTTTCCCTACAACATAGTGAGCCCAAAATGACCCCTATTTTTTGTTTGTTTGTTTGTTTGAGCCAAGTTATATAACTGAATAAGCCTGGGTCATTGCATTTAAAAAAAGAAAAGACTCCTAAGCCTAACATAAATGAACATGCTAGCAGCTACAGTTAAAGAAAGAAATGATGTAAAAGACTCCCTTGGAGACATGAAGCGGCAATAATACAGGATGCTAATAAAATCATGGGAACAAGCTACAAAACTGTATTAGTGTGGGAGCGTCTTTAAGCAGCTCTGCGAGGAACGTAATTGCAGGTGGGCAAGTTGGTGTAATGTTGCTGTACAGTAGTGGCCAAAATTGTGGGAACCTTTTGGGAGAAGTGTATTTTTGAGGTTTGATAGCTAATAACACCACTTTTTTTTTTTTTTTTTTGGAGTTTCTGGGTTAAGGTCTGGGAATAGCCCAGACCTTCACCCAATTGAAAATCTATGGAGCTGCCTAAAGAAACTTGTTAGTCAGAAACGACCCAGCAATAAAACCCAGTTAACGGAAGCAATCACTCAATCTTGGTTTCACATTAGAACAGCTGCAGAATTAAAAGACTTGGTTCACTCCATGGGAAGATGTTGTAAGGCTGTAATTCATGTGAACAGTTACCCAACTAAGTATTAACTGACATGGTGATAATTTTTGTATATCTCATTTTTTCTATGGTGATAATTTTTGTATATCTCGTTTTTCCTATGGTGATAATTTTTGTATATCTTGTTTTTTCTACGTGATTCACTTTTCTTCTTTATACTGTAACTGTTATTCTAATAGCAAATCCTTCATCAACGTTTTTGCATTACATTCTTGATTAAATTATCTTTCCATTGATATATAATTTTATAGAGCTAGTTTTAGCTACTTTTAGAAAATTCACTTTTCCCAAAAAATTTCCACAATTTTGGCCACTACAGTATGTATTAAGGGAGAGTCTTCTCAGCAACTGAAAGAGCTTCTGAGTGAGTCCCAAGAAGATGCCTGTTTTTTTTTTTTAATTTGATTTATATGCCGCCCTTGTCCGGAGACTCAGGGCGGCTTACAGTGCGTTAAGCAATAGCCTTCATACTTTTGTATATTTATACAAAGTCAGCTTTTGCCCCCACAAACTGGGTCCTCAATTTACCCACCTTAGAAAGGATGGAAGGCTGAGTCGACCTTGAGCCTGGCTAGGATTGAGCTCGCAGAAATTGCAGGCAGCTGGATGTTAATTGCTGCCTTTAGTAGGAGGCATTAGCCCCCTACGCTATTCAGGCTTCAGGTTAATGTTGGTTAGCTTACAGAACACCTGTGTGATCTCACTTGTCTCTTTGTAAGCAATCTAAAATACAACTTGTTTGCAAATCTCAATTCCCATCAATATTGAGCTAGGCTTTTTTGCAGGTTACAATTTAACTGAAATTCTATGTAAGTGTTTCTAGATTTATGACTGTAAACAGCTGTCGGGTGATAATTCAGAACTGTTTCCTTCCTATCCATTGGTGAAATGTAAAATTTGTTACTACCGGTTCCGTGGGCGCGGCTTGGTGGTGGTGGTGGTGGTAATGTGACTGAGTCGGGGGTGGCCAACTTTTTTTTTTAACTTTCAAAACCATTTTTTCTACAACTTCTTCAGCCGAAGAGGTTGTAGAAAAAATGCTTTTAAAAGCCTCTGACGATCCCAGCTGAGCAGCACGATCATCAGAGGCTTTTTTTTTACTTTTAAAAGCATTTTTTCGGCTTTTAAAAGTAAAAATGCTTCTAAAAATTTAAAAAAAAGGCCTCTGATGATTGCGCGGCTCAGCAGGGCATGGGGGGGGGGGCAGGGATTTCTGGTACCGGTTCTCTGGACCACCCACAGCCATTGCTACTGGTTCGGGCAATCCAGTCTGAACCAGGAGCATTTCACCTATTCTACACAGCCTTTGTCTCTTTCCTCTGTAAAGGTTATTTTTTTTTCTTCAATATACCCTCCAAAATTAATTAAATTCAGCTACTAAGTCCATAATTTAGTGCGTAAATTGAGCCTTATTCAAATTATGACTCTTTCAATGTTTATTCTGCAAAGTCCGAGCACCATGTTAAAAGCCTGCCTTGATAAATTTATACACTAGTATTATTTGCCATCCTCTCAATTCCGCCTGAAAGAAATTTGGTTTAATAGAATCCCAGATCAGATGTGGTATTCAGCCGGTTTGGACCAGTTCGCCCAAACCCGTAGCAGAAATCACAGGTAGGCCCGCCCACCTGCCCCGGCTCTATGTCATTCTATTTAGGCACGTTTTTGAGACCGGGCGCATGCACGGAAGGCGTGTCTGCCAGCAAAGCACATGCGCGGAAGGCAGGGCGCGTGCGTGGACTGGGTGCGTGCACTCACATTTGTGAACCAGTAGGGAAAGTAAGTGAATACCACCACCCCTGTCCCAGATGTGAAGGGCTGAATGGAGTCATTTAATTTTTTTAAAAAAAATTCTAACTGTTCAAATAACAGTACTTATTAGAGATATATGGTCATCTAAATACAGCTCTAATCCATAGCACAAATGCTGACTCTCATACCTTTGTTCTTGAGAAAAAAAAGCAATTGTAATTATTAGGTAAACGTGCACGCATTTAAAGTATTTTGTAAGAAAGCAAAATGAGAAGTTGTTCTGACAGCTCTAATCTCTGGAGGTCACCCTGTTTGAAGCAAAGGAAATGAAATGTTTCCGCAGTAGGCAAAACCCCAACTGGAAACCATAAACAAGCCGCATCGTTTGAAAGAAGGAACCTGCCTTTATTTCAGGAAGTTAAGATTCAAGGCATTTCAGGAAAGGGCTGCGGTGATCACAGGTTAGCAAGATTAGAATACTTGCCTTAGGAAACTCTAGGTTTATCTACTATAATTGCAGGAATGCCAGGGTCATTTTTATCAGCTCTAATCCGTAAGACGTTAAGGGATTCAGATGGTGACATAAATAGCGGCAGATGAATAACAGAAGAATTCTGCTGTTAGTATACTGAATGCCCCCCGTGACTCCGAAACAGCAATGGGAATAAGTCATGGACTACTCAGGTTTATCTTAGGAGGTCCTTTGGGATTGGATAATTAGGGGCTTTGTGACCTATATCACACACTAAGCCTTGATTTGTTTACTCATGGTATCTGAGTATATCACAATTGGCTAAATTTACACAAACACACACTAAGCTACAAACAAGAAAGCCAGACAATGTTTGAATTAATGGTATAGCTGAATCTCGCCCAAGTCCTCTAGGGCTCTTAATTTAGTTGCTGCTCAATTTAAGGATGTAAGTGAAACAAACTATTCAATTCCGGAGATAGATGCTGAAACTGAAAATCAGTTTCACAATTTCGCCACGAGAAAAAATAGAATAAAACGAATAAACATGGGGTTTCGTCAGCATGAATAATGTGATGTGGAATACTCTGGCATTACAAAATTGAAATTTCTCATCATGGAAATGCTCGTAGTAAACCGAATTGCTGAAAATCTCACATAAAATGGACAAGCAAGATGAAATAATTCCATCTACCGTTAAAAGAAGCTAAAGTACTGCACAGCTGTTTGTGATCTGATCAGCATTAAAATCTGGCTGCTTCTATCAATAGCCCTGTTTAAAGCCATAAAAAATCCTGGTTCTTGGTTCTTTTTTAAGCAGTGGTAACATGCTCAGCAGCTTGTTACTAGTCTCCTCTAGCAGAAATTGCTATCAGACCAGTGGTGGGTGACTACCAGTTCGCCTCGGATTGGGTGAACCGGTAGCAGTGGTGGCAGGGAGAGGCTCCGCCCACGTGCCGAGAAGCGTCACACATGCGCATGAGCACCCACGAGTGCATGAGTGCCGAGCGCATGAGTTCCCATGAGCGCATGAGCGCCCATGAGCGAACCGGTAGTGACAGGTTTTGAAACCCGCCCCTGTATCAGACAACTTGTGTAAACGTGTATCTTCACAATAAATGGAATTCTGAAGAATTGGGAATATTAATATTTGATGGGAAAAACATGGTTTCATTGATCAGATCTTCACTTTAACATTTAAAGTAATATAATCTGAAGGAAAGCAGACATCTAAACTGCAGTTTCAGGTAACCTGGAAGTTTAATTATGCAATTTACATGCCTAGGTCCCTATTTCCCACTGTCTTTCTCACCTTAATGGGCAAATTCTGCAGAGTATTTATCAGAAGAGAATTCCTAGGAATAAGCCGCTATAGCTTATATCTTTGGGGACTTGAGTCCCCAGAGAATATTCCATTGGTGATCTCAATAATCACAGTTTACAAATGTTGCATTTTACACTGACTAAAGCAATTGCTGCTACTTTATAGAAACTGCTTGGCAACTTCTACTGACACTTAGATCAGTTAGACCACTCCCCAGTTTCGTTCTATGTACATCAATGATGAAGGGTGGTCCTAGATTAAAATAGATAATAATCCCCGGACTTTTGCTAATAAGAGATGTATGACAAAGATTTTGGATTTTGTTTTTAGCTAAGAGATGAGACAAGGGGTAAAGAGAGAATATGTTATATTTTAAGAGAGGGTGATAAGTTACTAAAATTGTTCATACTTCAGATGAAGTTATTTTTTTCTTTTTCACACATTTTATTCGTTATTTTATATTTTATTAGTATATTAGTTTTTATTTCAATTCATAATCTTTGATAAAATTATTTCAAAAAATGATAAAGGATAGCCCTGATGTATTTTGCTATCAGGTACAAATTCTAATTATAGAACAAATTGTATTTTCCATTCAAAATTATTGTAAAAGCTATGCTCATGCAGCTTTCCTTTCTATAATATTTTGCCACTGTGATCTCATTATAATAACTATTCTGAATGTAAAAAATTGAGATACCTCGTATTTTAGGCAAATTACAGATAATTAGGAACATGTCTGAATCCATGTGAAAAGCCCAATTTGGCTGCCAACTAGTATCAGAGAGCCGTAAGCATCAGCAGTTAAGTTCAAGTTCATCAATTTAATTTTTTTTCCTGACAAATTTGAATTCATCAGGGAATCATATTAATATCTCAGTCAACCATACTGATCACTGTTTCATGCTTTAATCTCCCATGAACATTTACCTCAGCTTGATTGAAGAACAGCAGAAAGAAGTCAGAAATCCTGTGGAATGTCATTTACCACCAAGAAAAGCAACAAGAGAGAAAAAAGAGTCATCTTCACTGTTGAAAAAGTCAACTCTTGTTTGAGAGAACATGCTATTTAGAATATGCTGTTAGAAAAAGGTTATCCAGCTTTTCACCTTATACCTTTTTGAACACACATCCCCACTCACCCAGTTTATGCTAAGTAGTAAATACATAACATGCAGCACTGTTTACCTTTACAGCTGCAGTCACGGCAGCAGTAGCAGCTAAGTTTAAGCCTTGTTTACCAAAGTTCACCATTGTTTCATAACCACGTTCTTTGGCTTGCACAATGTACTCATCAATCTCCTAGGAAGAAAAATATGTGTAGCACAGATATTAATTTAATCTGATATTGGCAATCTGTAACATCCTATCTTGGCACAAAGCACACGATAGTAACGTCATTCTTCATCCCCACTACCACTTAATGCCAATTTATTTTCTAAAATATCCACAGCAGGAGGGAGGCTTACCCTTTCTTTTGAAGAAAGGAGAGGATGAAGAAACTTCCTGTATATTAAACTTGCCCCTCTTGTATATGGAGACAGCAACCAAATAACAAAAGCAATCTTCAATTCATAATATAGTGGAAACCTGTAAAATATAAATTAGAATTCATAATGTGGTTATATGATACAAAGAAATAGGCACATTCCTTCTAATTAACCTAAGTTTCAGGTTAAGTTAGGTAGTTTTTCAATATTTCAGATATGCTTTATATACATATAAATAGTATTCTTGTAATTCCACCTTCCCTAGAATCTAGCTAATGAGCTTTTAAACAGTGTCAACTACCAACAATGGACATGGTGATACATGAAAACATAAACAAATCATCATGCTTTGCAAATGTACAGATCTTACCAAGAGATCAAGAGGTCTGTTAATGTTTCAGTAAACGTATAAAGAGCAAACACAATCCAATACATCATCCACCGCACCTAAGAATGAAAAATGCAAAACAACCATTTTAGTTTCTACAGATTAGAAAAATGAATAATTATATTTTAGCAACTTGAAATATGTAGGGGCTATGTGTTTTTATGCATTTTACAAAAATGCAAACTGTAAGTAGCATGCAGAATCAGGAAAAAAAAATAAGATATTTTAATTTTCTATCTGGTCCTTCTATCCAAGTAGTTCAAATCAAATTCTGCTGACAATTTTAGACAAAGGGCAGCTGTTACACTGCTATCAGTTAAATCATTTAAAAGAATTATTAGAAGAGCTTCTTAGACCTCAGAAATTATCTAATCTAACTCTTGCTTAATGCTGGAACCACTGAAAGTATTTCAGACGTTTGGTTCTCTCTAAACACAACAAAGGACAAAGTCATTTCCTTCTCTACACAACAATCCATAGTAGGACAACTGAAGTTTGCTCGTCTCCGGCCTCAGTCTTCTGTTCTCCAGGCTAGGTATAACTGATCCATTTAATAATTTCCCTGGGACTTGGTTTCCAGTTTCCTCACCATTCTCATAGCCAGAATACAATACTTTATTTGGCCAAGTATGATTAGACACACAAGGAATTTGTCTCCAATGGAGAAGTTCTTGGTGCAGATTGATGGCACGAGGGAAAAAAATGTCCCTTTGTCAGGGACAGTGATTTGGCCTGCAAAACATTTATCAACGTTTTTATTGTTATTTCCCTCCCTAAAAGATTTCAGTTTGTCTTTCAACTGAATTGTACAGCTTATCTGTTATATTAAAGGTGGAAAAAAATCTGAAGTGATTTCTCTTGGTCTGAGTTTTTCATATGTCAAAAGCCAGGTATTTAAACAGGTGTGTACACTTTTTATATGCACTATATAGGATTTTATAGGTGAGTCTGAACCTGTTTTGTTCACTTACATCAAATGACCGATCTCTTCTGAGTCTAACTTGAGTTTGGGATACAGTGGCAGCCGGAAGGGGACTTTTTGGCTCCTACCCTTGGCCGGGCCAGTTTCTCCGCCAGGGTCCCACCTGCGCGCATTAACCTCTAGCTTTTCTCCTTGGCTGGCCTGCCCGCATTCATTCGCCCTGGCCAACGTGCTTCGGCACAGCCCATTCACCAAAACACAGTTCGTCCCGGGCTTTTCGCTGCCCAGGACAGTTAGCTGCCAGCCAATCGGCTAGCTGCCAATGCTGAAAGCCAGAAGCCATGGTACAATTGATCGCAGGGGTGGGGATGGGGTGGGGGAGGTGCTGCAGCAAAATGGCCTCATGTTCTTTTTAGAAGAAGGAAGAGAAAGGAAGAAGAAGAGGGAGAGGGAGGGAGGGAGGGGAGAGAAAGAGAGAAGTCCTAGACCCACAGCCAGAATGGGAAGAATTTTCTCCTGCTCAGTTAGGCAGGAAGAGATTCGCCCCATTCTTTTCCTGTTCAAGAATAAGAACTTTTTTTGTTGTTGTGCAAAAGCTCCAGGAAAAAAAAGAGCAAGAAGGTGTCTTAAGCAGGAAGGCAAACCGAAAGCCAAGATTCTGCTCCACCCTTAGATTTCAGCTGGAACTTGCCTGGAGACATATTTCTCAGGCTGTATATTGAACAGGGGAACATCTTTTCCAAGGCTCATTTATTCTCTTGAGGAGCATTTCTCAACCTTGGCAGCTTTAGGATGGGTGGCCTTTGATGGTTGAGAAACACTGCTCTAGAGGAACAGGATAGAAGTTAATTAATGTAGAGTGTGAACTCCGATTTGTCTATTTTGCAATGAGGTTTATGCTTGATTTTCTATTTCTTCTTACGTTTCTATGGGAGAGTCCTTTAAGACACTTTCATGGTTCTTGTAGAAACTTAAGTTTAGTTCCAACAGTGAAGGTTTTACATGTGATTATTTAAGGTAACAAAAGACTGCTTTAAAAAAAATGATGTCCTTTATGGCTTGTGAGATCAATCCAAAGGAGACAATTGACTAGTGTAAACTTCCCTGTACAATAGTACACAGTGGTGGGTTGCTACCAGTTCACCCAGGTTCGGGTGAACTGGTAGTAGAGGTGGCGGGAGGCTCCGCCCATCCACCTGGACATCGTCAAATAAGCTCTGTGCATGCGCAGAAGTGGCACACGCGCCAGCAAAGGAAGCACGCGCATGAGCGAACCAGTAGCAAAGGTAAGTGAAACCCACCACTGATAGTGCAACTGTAGAATTTATTTCATTTTCTATCCCTTTTTTCTCCCTTATTTTCCAATACTGTAAGACCATGGATTGTGAAAAGAATGTCAGGTAATGATATTTCCTAGACGGTAAACGATGGTAGCAGGAATTACCAAACTATGAGGCAGAGCGCTCTACACACCAGGAAACCTTCTAGGATGGTATTTCTCAACTTTGGCTACTTTAACATTTGTGGTTAAGCATGGCTGGGTTGGGGAATTCTAGAAGCTGAAGTCCGCACACCTTAAAATACCAAGCTAAGATTGACAAGCACTGTTCTAGGAGATTGAAACCTCCAACCTTTCATGCTATGGGATCAGTCCTGGTGCTCAGCCCCTCAAACCGTCTTATAACGTGACCCCAAGCTATGAAACTTCAAAAGATGGAACTGAGTTTTTATTTCCTAATGGAACGCTTTCCAAATTCCCATAAAGGCACACAACAGATTTTTAAAAAAACAACACCAGACTGAATATACCACTATACTTTTATCAAGAGTTACTAGGAAGTTACTAGAATTCCTGATTGGACAAACCAAGTGTCAGTTTTCTCTGGGAAACTGGCTTCCACTTATTTTATATAAGTTATTTTGCTATAAAATGGATAGACGTTCAGAACAAGAAGAGAAAAGAAACAGCAGCACAGGACTGGGAGGGAAAAGAACAGCCTGCTTAGGAACATCAATTCTCGCCCATACAATCTGTTTCTAATCATCCTCTCTGCAATAAACACATGTTGAAATCCACAATCTTATTCAAAGAGATCATCATAACTAATTAAATGCAAAAAAAAAAAAAATCCTCTCCATGATTGAAGAACAAGCTCATTCTACATTCTCTGGAGTATATTGAATCTTATCTACCATAGATCGTGGTGTTCTAGGAATGGTTCACAAAAGCAAATCCTCTAAAAGTAGTTTAAGGTGTTCTGAGTTTGGTTTGCCTAGGCCTGCTTCACCTGGATTGCCATGCCAAGAACCCCCCAAATTGCTTCCGATTCAGCAGATTTACTTCCAGAGACAGTCAAATCACCCTTTCAAAAGCATGAATGTGGAGGGAGACTTCTCTGAAATAAAAGAGCCTCAGAGCCTGTTATTAACACCCAGCTGTCTGCAATTATGCGAGTTCGGGGCTCAAGGTTGACTCAGCCTTCCATCCTTTCTAAGGTAGGTAAATTGAGGACCTAGTTTGTGGGAGCAATAAGCTGACTTTGTATGAAATATACAAAAGTATGAAGGCTATTGCTTAACTCATTGTAAGCCGCCCTGAGTCTCCGGAGAAGGGCGGCATATAAATCTAATTTTAAAAAAAATAGTTCACACTCTTGACAAATTTTCTATATTGCTACTATTTTTCTTTCTTTAAAAATGGGGGAAAGCTACCAGTATTTGAAACTATAAAATTGAAACAGCAAATGCCTGAATATAAATAACTTAATGATCCTGCTTCCAAAATATGTCACAGCAATTCATCATTTTCCTCATCAGAAGCATTCTTAATTCTTAATTATATAGTATACCCCCAGAATAAAAAATGGACAGAAAAATATCAGATACGGAATCTGAATTTAAAATCCTTCCATAGGTGCATTAAATCTTAAAAGCTGCACAATATTACTTATTGAATAGATTAATTATTGAAAGCTTAATACTTAATTTGAAGCAATTATGTTTTATTTAGCAATGTGAAGACTGAAAAGTCAATAGATTAGATAGATTAGATTAGATTAGATTAGATTAGATTAGATTAGATTAGATTAGATTAGATTAGATTAGATTAGGATTCTTTCTTGGCCAAGTGTGATTGGACACACAAGGAATTTGTCTTTGGTGCATATGCTCTCAGTGTACATAAAAAGACAAGATACATTCATTAAGAATCATAAGGTACAACACTTAATGATAGTCATAGGGTACAAATAAGCAATCAAATCATACTAGGAAACAATCAATATAAATCGTAAGGATATAACAACAAGTTATTGTTGCTGTATCCTTATAGCAAAATTATTCTGTGAAAAGTATTTTTATTTTTATTTTTGCCATATAAACAAATTCATTATATCCTATTTTTCTTTTGAGAAATCTGTATATTGTCTGGAAATAAATTCATTCACCCTGTTCTTAAAATTTCTCAGACTTGAAATCATAAGGTTGAACAGAAAGTCAAGCATGTGATGAAACGTTAGATTAATCCCGGAGGGTTGTATTGTATTTTCAGCCTCAGTGAATAGCCAAATTGGTATCTGTGCCAGCTACAACAGCTATTCTGAAGGATTGTCTTACCTTAAAAACTGACCTTCATATGAACCTTCACAGAATGAGCATAAGCAATGCCAAGGAAGGAGGCGTAGGAAAAAGGAGAGAGAGAGAAAAGGCAGTTCAACTTTAAAGTTGAACTATGTGGTTTCTGGCACTTGCACGTATGACCCCATGGAGCTCTATTTATTGAATTAAAACTTCTAGAGCAGAGGTCTTCGAACTTGGCAGCCTTAAACTTTATGCTGGCTGGAGAATTCTGGGAGTTGAAGTCCATAAGTCTTAAAAGCTGCCAAGTTTGAAGACCTCTGTTCTAGAGTGTAGTTAGAAATAATGTTTTTGGTTATGGGCATTTTTCCCCCAAAAGTTCCAAAAGCTTGTTTTGTTTTAAAATGAAAGAACCAATGTATCTTGTAATTTAGGAAAATACAAATTATTTGTTTCTTCAATTCTCTTTGTCCTATGAATTTTGGCTGAAGAATAGGAAAGAACTGCTGTAAAACTGAAAGTTACATACGTGTGATTTTCTGAAAAGCCATTATACACAATTTAAAATGACCTTAATAAAATAAAATTATTAAGAAGTAACTAGAAGCACAAAGCCGAGAACACCAGCCTGAAGATGATGAATGAGACTTCGTCGAAACGTCGCCAAGACACTTCCAATTTTACGCGGGAGAAGACCCGAATAACCAAAGACCTACATATATATATAATATATATTTTCTTACTTTTTCGTAGGATTTATGTGTGTTTTTCTTTAGCCAGGTTTTTCCTACGTAAACCAAGATTTTTCTGCAGCCCTAGTTCAGTGAAGTCACATCCACTAGTTTGGGGGCTTTTTTTCTTCTGGCAGCTCATTCACTAGTTTCTAGGCTTTCTCAGACATCGAAGCGGCATTTTGCTGACTTTCCTAAATCTCCAAACAGACAGCAATATGAGTGAATGAGATTTCACTGAACTATGGCTGTGAAAGATCTTGATTTACGTAGGAAAAGCCTAACATAAAGAATGATATCTATATCTATATCTATATCTATACCTATATCTATATGTACATATACATGTACATGTACATGTACATGTATATTGTATTTATCTTGTATTTTAATTCTGGCTAGTTGCCCAGAGTTGCATTGGTGAGATGGGTGACCATATAAATGAATATATATTTTGAAAACAAAATCTGCAATACATAGAATTCTAAAAATTGACTAAATGCAATTTTTGTTATATAGTTTTCTGATATTTAGATATTTCTACGTTGATAAAAAAGTCCATATTAAGCAGCAATGAAGAAATGAAACATTAGGTTCTGAGCAAATACAATTTATTGTATTTCTTCAACCCCCGCAAAAGCAGGAGTGGTGTCGGGTGGTGTGGGGTGTGGGGTGGGGTGGGGTGGGGTGGGGTGGGGTGGGGTGGGATGGGATGGGATGGGATGGGATGGGATGGGATGGGATGGGATAGGATAGGATAGGATAGGATAGAATAGAATAGAATAGAATAGAATAGAATAGAATAGAATAGAATAGAATAGAATAGAATAGAATAGAATAGAATAGAATAGAAGAATAGAATAGAATAGAATAGAATAGAATAGAATAGAATAGAATAGAATAGAATAGAATAGAATAGAATAGAATAGAATAGAATAGAATAGAATAGAATATCTTTATTGGGCAATTGGACACACAAGGAATTTGTCTCTGGTGCATCAGGCCACAGTGTAATATAAACAGCAGGCAATGATGCAACAGTCAAGCCACAAGAGATCTGAAGAGCCTTCTGAATTAGGAAAAGGCACACCTGGTACAACAAATGTTTTACAGCCGGCTCGTTGAGCAGGAACTGTAAGTCCAGGAAGACTCCCAGACTGCGCACAATTCTTGAAGGGGAAGTGCTGCCCCATCTAAGACTGCAGATGGAACAACTCCCAATCTGGGTGGCCCAAATATTCATGGTTCACTCACTTGTTGTGAGATGAGTGGATATATAAACCACTTAAATGAGTTAATTGAAATAAAAAGTATATTCAAAAATAACAACCATTTACTTATTGCTAAAACAAGCCAATACTAAAAATTATTTCCTGTAATGGAAAGAAACTGTTTATTCAATGATACATATCTAGGGCAATTATGTAGAATGATTATCACCTTTAAGTAGCCATGTTCTAAAAAGATGGGTAGAATCTGGCTGCCTAAATCAGCAGTCTGAAAGAACACTATGTACATACAACTAATGACATAAACAGAATACTGAAGTCCAAATACATTATCTCTGCATAGCAGATTTTGCGATCTTAAGCCAAGTAAGGAAAACAAAGTTCAGTCATGCAGTTCTTTCTTTCCAGCTCAAAATGAGAATTTAAATAGGCATGAGACAAATCACACTAAAATACTATGCAATTTCAGCTGATTATATATTTCTCAAGCAGAGAGCAGAATTTACATACAAAAGAAATCACACCAGGTGGGTAAATAGGAAGGAAGGAAATTAATAGTTTATGGTTTATAATAGATATGAACTTGGTCACCAAGTTTTATATAAGAAACCGAAGTTTGAATTGCATGCGTGCCTTACATTCTTCATTCCCCACACCCCCTTTTTAGGATAAGCTTTGATACAATAAATGGAGAACAAAGGATGCATCCAGATAACGGCTACTAGGTTCCTTGCCCACCCATTTTTAAAACCCTTTTAAGTACAAAATGCATGGAAAAGCAGGATCATAATAAACCATTATCTAATAAATGAATAGACATTTATTATTCCAGACATACTCCAGATATCCTTAGGCATTCTTGGAAAATAAAACCATGGGTGACTCCAATACTTTTTCGGAAAGTATGACTCTGCCTAGAAAAAAAACCCCCTGTTATTTAACAAGTTTTTCACACAATATTGTCTAGTTCTTTACAACCTTGGCATTCTCTTAAAAACTGTTGCCAAAAAGGTCGTAACATCTGGTGTGGTCATGTGATGACCAATTTAATGACCATCGTGACTTACAACCTTAATGGAGGACTCAGTTATGGTCAGAAGTAGAGGACTACCTAGATAAACAACACCATCAAAAGAAGCTTTTGGAGAATTACAGATAACGACACCGATGCAACGAGCCTTTATGGGATTATAATTATCTAGATAATTATGGGTACCACATAAAATTTAGTAAAAAGAATTGTACAGCTAAAATGAAGAATGCTCTATCTACTCAACTGGATATACAACCTGTTATCTTATCATCAACCTTGGTCCTGACTGCAGTATAAGAACATAACGGAATCTGTTTACCTCATGTCCTGGATTCCTGTCTAATCTGTACAAATGTTATATTGGTTGATGTTCTACCAGTAATTAATGACTTGCAAATATATCTTTTTCCTGAGGAGTTTGGAAGTTGGTGTTTGGCACTAGGCTGCATAAACAAAGGGATAGAATCAAGATCGCAAGAGGTGTTACTACCGCTTTATAATGCCTTGGTAAGAGCACGCTTGAAATACAGTGTGCATCCAGTTTCCGCCACAATATAAAAAGATGTTTCTAGAAAGAGTGCAGAGAAGAGCAACAAAGATGATTAGGGGGCTGGAGACTAAAACTAAGAATGGTTGCAGGAATTGGGAATGTCTAGTTTAATGAAGAGAAGGACTAGGGGTGACATGATAGCAGTGTCCCAATCTCTGAGGGGCTGCCACAAAGAAGAGGGGTCAACCTATTCTCCGAAATACCTGAGGGCAGGACAAGAAGCAAAGGCTGGAAACTAATCAAGAGAGAAGCAACCTAGAATTAAGGGGAAATTTCCTTATCAACCAACCTGTGGAATCAATGCTCCATCCTGGAGGCTTTTAAGAAGAAACTAGACAGCCCCGTCTGAAACATTATAGGGTCTCCTCCAAGGTCACTCCCAGCTCTGTTTTTCTGTTATTTTTGCCCATCAGATTATCTCCAGAACAGCTACTAAAAACGTATCCTGGCTACATAAAGATACAGGGTCACCATAGAATCAGACAATAGTTTCAAATTGCAAAACTTCTTTTCTTGATGAGCTCAAGGCAGCATACGTATAGCACTCTCTCCTTCAGTATTGTCCACAATCCTGTGATGAAGGTTAGGCTTAAAGAAATTTTAAGCTCAATTTCCTAACAGTCAGAATAATTAACAGTGGAAACGGCTTGGCTTGCCTTCAAAAGCTGTGGGTGCTCCTACACTGGATGCTTTTAAGAAGAGACTGGACAGCCATTTGTCTGAAATGGTATAGGGGCCGTGATGGAGAACCTACGGCATGCGTGCCAGCCATATTGATGGGCACGCGAGCTCAGCTCCAGCACGCATGTGCACGCCAGCCAGCTGATTTTCGGTTCCCACCAGAAACAGGCTGTTTCCTGCCTCCAGAGGGCCTCAGGGGGAGCGGGGAATGGGCCTCCCCCCCCCGGAGGCCCATTCAGGGAGGTGAGGATGGCCGTTTTTGCCCTCCCCAAACTCCTAGAAAGGCTCTGGGGACTGGGGAGAGCAAAAAACAGGCTTACCATGCCATCACATGCCAGGAGCAGGGGGAGTGTGTGGGGATCGTGCGTGCATGCGTGGGGGCGGGGTTCATAGAATTATGGGTGTAGGCACACACGCACGCAACCGCTCCCCCCTGCTCCTGGCACACAAGAGCAAAACGGTTAGCCATTACTGGTATAGGGTCTCCTGATTGTGCAAACAGTTGGACTAGAAGACCTCCAAGGTCCCTTCCAATTCTGTTATTCTATTATTTGTCAAACTCAAAGCTCAGCTCAGGAGCTGAAAATTCTGCAACCATGAGCTAGTGCTGAGTTGAAAAAAACTGAAGAGACGTCACCAGGGAGGCGGATCTTCAGAAGTTTTCAACTCAGGACATAGAGCTAGAGCATAGAATACTCAGCCTGGCACCTCCCATTTCTACACTATGGAGAATAATTAAGTTCTCTGCAGCAATTTCTCACTGCAGAAGACCGACCCCGTGGATTGTTGAGGTTGTTCCTGAAGTCTGATGTGCGCTTCCACTAAAGTCCTCATTATCACATGGAATGAAAGAGTAGCCATAGTCTCAATTCAGGTCATACCTCAAAAGCCTTTCTCTCTACATATCTCTCTGTTTTTTGGGGGGAGCTTCGAGAGATAAAATGACAGAAGAGATATCTTGATTGGCACTTGTGAAATATGAAGAATGAGCATGGGCAAGAGTCTATATTATGAAAGAAGTTGTGACCTTAAGGCAATTTTTCTATTCACACATCCACAAACAGCTGGCCAGCAACCTTGTTTAGCTAAACCTATAGAAGAGGTTCAGGGTTGAACTGTGAAGTCCTTGGTGGTTTCTGAGCTTGGTTCTTTTCTTACAGATATTTCATTACTAAACTACCCTGTTTTTTTATTTATTTATTTATTTATTTATTATTTATTTATTTATTTGCCGCCCTTCTCCGGAGACTCAGGGCGGCTTACAATGCGTTAAGTAATAGCCTTCATACTTTTGTATATTTATACAAAGTCAGCTTATTGCCCCCACAAACTGGGTCCTCAATTTACCCACCTTAGAAAGGATGGAAGGCTGAGTCAACCTTGAGCCTGGCTAGGATTGAACTCACAGAAATTACAGGCAGCTGGTGTTAATTGCTGCCTTTAGTAGGAGGCATTAGCCCCCTACGCTACACAGGTTTCATCCCCATAAGACATCCCCTGATAATAAGGCCAATCTGGCTTTTGAGCGTATGCACTAAAATAAGCCACCACCACTCCCCCTTGAAAATAAGACCTCCCCGAAAATGTTTAAACGCATGAGCAGCCGGTCCCCACCATTTCCTCCACATGCCCCAAAATAATAAGACCTCCCCGAAAATAAGGCCAAGCGCTTATTTTGGGGTTCAAAAAAAAATATAAGACAGGGTCTTATTTTCGGGGAAACACGGTAGGTAATGAAACGTTTCCAAAAAATAACCAAGCTCAGAGGGCATCAAGGACCCCATAGCCTAATCCTGTTTCTCCTAAGGAAGGAAGAACCAAAATATATACCATGTTTCCCCCAAAATAAGACCCTGTCTTATATATATTTTTGCCACCCAAAAAGGCACCAGGTCTTACTTTGGGGGGGGGAGGGGATTGTCCACTGACTCACCTCACTTGCATGCATCACCCCCAGCCTCTTTTTCGCTATCAGAGGCCTTCAGGAACTTCTTCATCCGGCAAGGACAGCAAGCCTTTCCTGAAGGCCTCTCTAGCCAATAACAGAGCTCCGGATCAATCCGAGACTCTGTTATCGGGTACACAGGCCTTCAGGAAAGCCTTGCTGGCAGAAGAAATGGGCCGAAGTGTGAGAGGCAACTATCTGAAGGTAAATAGTAGGACAGTTCCAGCATCCCCATACCCACCCTAGCTTAATTTTTACTTGTGCACCCTGGAGTTGACAGGGTCTTAATTAGGGCTTATTTGGGGGGATAGAGCTTATATTGGGCACACATGTAAAAATCAAGCTAGGACTTACTTTCTGAGTAGGTTGTATTTTCGGGGAAACACGGTACAAGGATGCTGTGAAGCCTACTCTAGTCCATCTGTCAAGAAAAAAAATATTTGGATTTGCTCTGTGTTAGCTTTGCCTGTGCTGGCTCTTCCCATGAGATCTGAAAGGCAACCAACCTTTAGGACCCTAACAAATGTCATCTGGCAGATGGGATAGAAAAAGGAGCCTTCACTGTTGCAACCCCTGCCCTATGGAAGAACAGCCTCTCTAAGATTCAAATGAACCTGATTTTGATCATCTTCTGTAAACTATGATAGCTGGTTCTTCTCCGGGTTCTTTAGCCAAAACACTGGATGAGCCCACTGAGGATGAAAGATCTGGAGTAGAGTATGGCGTTTGGTTGGCCTCAGTTATTCTATTTTTTTTTTTTTAAATTCTGAGTTTGGGGGCAGATATTTTGTTTTGGATATTTATTGTATGCTACTGTGTTTTGTTTTATTTTATTACCGTTTTTTATGCTTCTGCATTTATATGTTGTCCAGAGTTACTCTACAATATGAGCAGTCATATAAATCAAATCAATCAATGAATGTATCAATCATATTTATCCATTTGGTGAACGAATGGGACTCTGGATGCTTGTAAGGGTTGTTTCCCCAGACTGGATACATCACAGTGAAGAAGGTATTATAACTATACAAAATATATAATTGTAGGACACACCTTTCCTATTGCCCTGAATTAACTCCACCCTCCTAGGCTTTGCAAGTTGATGCGGCCACATGAATAAGACTTGATGGTCATCCTTATAATAAATAAATATTAAAAACTGTAAAGCGGCATACAACCTTTGCCTCCCTCCAAAAGTTATTGCAATTGTACAGATTAGGTGCTGCCTCGGTGTGATTGCTCCTTTTCTGGTTGCTACTGAACTTGAGGCCAAGGGCTGCTTACCACAGCTTGTGGTCGTGACAGATGACTGATTTTGCTTACCTGTATTAATTGTGCATCACTTCTCACTTCCTAGCCTGTTTGTTGTCTTCCTCTTTTTCGCCTCCACACCCACATTTTTGTAGGCGAAGGGCCTTGGTGGGGTGAGGCTGCCTCTGGACATCAGAACTTTCTTAAAAATGTCAGGGTGTATCTCAATTACCCAGACACCTAGAACACCAGTGTGTATGCTTGTGAGTAATGTGTGATTGTGGAACAAATGAGCCCATCTCCTCTCAAATTTCGGGGGCCGTTTGTGAGAAGGGATGAGCTGATTCTATTCTTGGGGAAGTAGTGGAGGAAAGCATTTCTGCCTGGCTGCAGCTGCTTTTCCCAAGTGCAGATAGCAACCCTAGCTTCATTACCCACAAAGCTGAAAAGTAAAGAAAATTCCTTTCTCCTTGAAGGATTTGTGGCTAGAGTGAGGCAGCTACATTCCAGAGCAAGCTTACTTGACTAATATGTCAAAGAGTAGCGTACGTATCAGAAATATCATTAGCTCTGAAGTACTTGAATTCTATGAAACTGCCTACAACAATACTTTTACAGTCTCTAACAATACCCAGAGACACTTTCAATGCAGCCAGAGAAGAAAAACTAATTTCTTATTTGATTATCAGAGTCAACATAAACAGAAGCATGCTAAGCACTTTTAAATAAAATATGGAAAAGATAAAGGGTTAGTATATCATTGCCAATTTATTATGTTCAGCTAATGTTAAGATTCAGTTGATTACTTGATTAAATAACCCCTGGCTAGGCAAAGTGTACAAATTCACTCTTTTCTATTTTGTATTAAGTGAAGGACGTATTTTTCTTTGTATAATATTCAAATTCTCATGCATAGGTTATTTCTGTCATGCCTTTTTCATACACCTACTACATTTTTCATACATTTCTTGAGCATACACTTTTTTTGTGATTTGGAACCACTTTCCAAAACTTTGGAAAAAAGCTTTTTGGATGCTTATCTCTACAAAGAAGTCTGTGAAAAAAGCAGCTGGTAACCTTCCCCGTTAAGGCAGAATTTTATGTGCAGCCTACGCTTGCTTGCTTGCTTGCTTTCCCTGCACCCCCGCAAGGGTTACCATCACATCTAGTCTCTCCAATTCAGCCACATCATTTAATCACTGTGAAGGTGGCAAGGAGAAAACATGCTTCAGAAAGAATAGGAAGGTAGCAAAGAGGAGCTGCATTTGGCAAGCATCGGTTCCTCACGTTACTTCTCAACTTATCATCAACTTTAAAAATTAAATAGTGCAAGATCAACGCCTCACTTAAACATGAAATACGATTTCAGTGTATCATAATTACCATGATTAATGTCTCCTGACAAATTAAAATCTGTATTATTGCTGACGCTAGTATACGCTCTCAAAAAACTTGAGTAAAGGTTAATACTGGAAAGAAATATTGAAAATTAAGTACTCACGTATTCCTTGACATTTTTTGTTTTTACAGCTTTGTAGGAATAATAAGCAGGATACAGCATTCCAAAGACCAACCTATATGTAAAGAAAAATATTTTAATTGAACAAAAGCACACAGTAATCATGGAAGCTCAGAATACGTATTACATAAGGAAAAAACGAAAAGAAATTCATATTCAGACAACTGCAATTTCAAATTATGTCTATGCTGATCACAGCTATTGAGCACTGCATTCTCTGGGCATCCCTCACGTGCTCATACATCAAAACCTGCCCTTTAAAAAATACTGAAAGTTTGCATTAAGATTTCAGATCTTTTCACACCTATTATTTTGCAAGGAAAAAGATAAGAACTACTAGCTGGCTTGAATAGGTGCTATAAGGCTATGAAAGGCTTATATATTACAAAGGAGAAACCAAGTAGAAACAGAAACGATACCATGTTTCCCCGAAAATAAGAACTTGTCTTATATTTATTTGAACCCTGAAAAAAGCGCTTGGCCTTATTTTCAGGGAGGTCTTATTATTTTGGGGTGTGGGGAGCAAGATGAGGCTCCTCTTGCCATCTTACCTGATTTCCAGGTCTGTGTTTAAATATTTTCAGGGAGGGATAATTTTCGGGGGGAGGCTTATTTTACCACATGCGCTCAAAGGAGCCTGGATAGCTCAACAGACTATACAGACTATTAGCATTCAGCTGTCTGCAATTATTGCAAGTTCAAATTTCACCAGGCTCAAGGTTGACTCAGCCTTGCATCCTTTCTAAGGTAGGTAAATTGAGAAGTTTCTGGGGGCAATAAGCTGACTTTGTATAAAATATACAAAAGTATGAAGGCTATTGCTTAACGCATTGTAAGCCGCCCTGAGTCTCCAGAGAGGGGCGGCATATAAATCTAGTTTTTTTTTAAAAAGGCCCGATAGGGCTTATTATCAGGGGATGTCTTATTTTGGGGGAAACGGTATGTTTCTGAACTAGTCGTAACTCAACTTTTTTTTTTTGACAAAATTGTTTCAAACAGATAATCTGTCATGTGTGACTGCTTGAGTGTACAATGACTACAAATTAGAGTAAAACATAAAGGTAGACTAGTTGCTTCATTTATCATTTTCCATGTCTGGCAGAAAAATGGTACAATTCAGAGCAACATCTTTCCTCTTTTGGCACATGTCAGGGCAGGAGTGATGGAAGCAATCCCATTTTCCACAATTTTGTTCCTAATTACCCTAGTCCTAATAGTCCAAATGTAGCCCTTTTATTTTAGTACCAGATGTTCGTTATGTAAAGAAGTACTTCAGAGTACATACATACAAATACCTTATTTAAAACTACTGGATGTGCTGAATTAAAAAAACTGAGGTATTTCTGAAACATTAACAGTACTGTAAAATACTACGCTAAAGAATGAAAGGGGAAAACCTTTATTTTTCAATGTAACCTTCCGAAATAAATCTGCTTTGGGATCCAAGGACAAGATGTGTAACAGAATGTGTTTAATTATTACTGGTATGCTGGCTGGGTTTATATATTATGCTATGCCTTGATTTGTTTCAAGATGCTTTATTGAAAACGAAACCTAAAATGTACTATATTATGGCCTCATGCAATGTGCAAACCAGGCCATTAACTTGAGTATGCATTTTTATTGGTTGCTAAAAACTGTAGTTGACCAGTTTCATTATATTATACACTGCTTTTTAATTAATGTTCTTCCTACAAATTTATTTAGCTATTTTATAGGCCTTTTGATTCTTCTTCATATAAAAATGTTTTCTCCAAAGTGGAGAAAATCTGACAAGGAATCTGAAAGTGGCAGTGGACTAAAGCACCACATCTATGTCCTTTTAACTTACAGGTTGTATTTAATAATAAAGGAGAGAGGCACATATACTCATCCCAACACCCAACAAACCTTTTGTTCTAAGGAACACTTGCTCCAGTTCAAAGATAGAACTGGATAGATTCTAGTGGATAGAAACTAGTTGTAGTCACTAAATAGGATTTTAGAATCTTTTAGAAACAATGAGCCAGGAAAAATATTGGATCCTTACTGCAATCTGATAAGTGTATGTATATGAGATGTGTTTTACGCCTCACTGGAGGCAAAACTTACGGCACTCAGAATTAAGGCATAATCAGTATTGACAATGGGTGGTTGTCTGATAAGATTAAACTAGATTTACAAACCTCCCTCAATCTCTGAAGAAGTGATTCCTATTGGGTTGTTTTCCAACGAAGGAAGGAAGGAAGCAAGCAAACAAGCTGGGAGGTCTTCTAATCCAACCTTTAGGCCAAGGCAGGAGTTCCGTAAGTTCCATAAGAAAAAGTATACCATTATTCTTTTTTAAAAGCAAAATATATCCATCTGAACTGAAGAAGCTTCTCGGATAAGAAGCGAAACATCTTCAAGGAAAACAAAGAAAGTCCGGTTGCCTTTTGACAAAGTATCTCTGTGACAACTATGACCTGGATGACTGAGAATCTTCATAGACCTACCCAGCCGAAAATCTATTATAATTTTACCAGCATTTCAGGATTTTTAAAAGTTGCGGTCTTTCCATAAGGCTTTTTGTTTTTCTAAACTTAAATAGCTAGCTTCTGTTTAACGCTTGGTTTCCATGGTAGCCCGGTGAACTATGCTTTAAATCAGCAGATGGTTGTTTTCAATTCAAAACAGGAGTTGGCAGCAGCCCAACTCTTTCAAGTATTTCCTAAGGCTTCTATGACTGTAGAAAAACAGGTTTGGAGCAAATGTATACAATAGTTTATTAAAGCTAGACTGCATGTAAAGTAATAAAGTCATAACCTATTTACATTCATCTCCAACATGTTCTGACACCAAGCCCTACCCACGTTAACCACCTAGACGCCCAACTAAATTCTTCATTGCTTTTAATACAGCAATATAATCTTTCCAAGAGAATAAAAAGGGTAACAAAAGCAGCAACAGCAGCAGTGGGTTTCACATTATGTTACTACCGGTTCGCCACATGCACACCTGCTTCATGCGTGCACGCGCCTGGTTCGCACGCATGCCTGCCTTCCGCGTATGCGCCTGGCCTCCTGTACATGCGCTTTGCTTCCACGTGCGCCTTCCGCACATGCGCCCGGCCTCAAAAACGTTCCTATATAAGATGGCATAGAGGCGGGGCGGGGGGACGGACACACCCGCTATTTCTGCTACCGGTTCAGGTGAACCGGTCCAAACCAGCTGAATACCACCTCTGAGCAACCTATTTTCTTAATTAAAGCCAAATAGCAGTTTTAAGCAGTTTCTTAAACTCCTCCATCAGGAAATGTCAAATTCTTGGTTGATACAATAACAAGATCAATTTTGTGACTTTTTCTATAAGCCAATCAAGACTCCATAAACTATTCTTTCTCCACCACATCTTAACTGGAAGATGTGGGGGTTTGTGGGGGTAAAGGGGTGGTGGTGGAAGTTTGATGATGATCATTTAATGCACTACTAACAAATTTTGTTCCAATTTTCTATCTTGTAAACATTTGCACTTTATGAATATTCAGCATGAATGCTTTGAGTATGACGGTACTCAATGAATCTGCCTTTACTGGATGCAGAGTTAAAGGTGACTTTTGAGATAATAGTCATTATGACAACTGACCAGATTATTGCAAGCTGAAGTCAGAGTTGAGTTCAAACGTCAGATCTGGTATTTGTCTTGGAGCAGAGGATATTACCATTATTATTTGTCAAATTACTCCCAAGTGGCCTTGGAATTTTTTGTAGCTACTCCCTGACAGAGGGAGAAAGAACCTGTTCAACTGATCTGATCAGGTGCCTTATGGACCCTGCTGGGTTTCACAGGGAATTTGAATGGATCCTGAGGCTCTATGGTTCATTGCTCAGAAGAAGTTGGCAGTGATAAATTTGGACAGAATCACACCTATATGTATTCTCCCTTACAAATCCCAGGAGGATTCCAAGAGACAAAGTGGCAGGAGACACACCTAGATGATCACTGGAGGAAAACGAAGAACAAAATCACTCAAGCATGAATAAGAGCTTTCATTAAAAGATTACTTGTGGCAATAAAAGCCACAAAACATAGGACCCCGGAGGAAACAGAGTACTTAGATCTTTTTCAGTCAGATTTCAAGATGAGAAATACATTGAGGTAGTATTGACTTTACTTATTTATAAATGACATTTGGCAGCACTGAGATGGACCTAGTGCACCTATTCTAGTTTTCCTTAATGCTTCAATGGATTTCAAAATCATGGTACCTTTAAAGGTTAGAAAAGGAGCCATGTGGCAATTGTTCTCCGTCTCCTTCTTCAGCCAACCACAATCCCTTTTAAAAACCTCATTTGCATGATTTACTGTATGCCTTGATGAGTAACAGCAGCAGTCACCAACCTTTCCACCTTGGCGGCCGGGCCTGGCCCAGCGCAAGGGGGTTGGGAATGGCAGGTGCACACATGCGTGTATAACTCTGTTGGTATGAGGAGTGCACACGTGCACCCTCCACTCGAGTGAATGGTGGGCACTGGCTCTGCTCATGTGATCCTCCACTTGCGTGAGCAGATGGCGCTTGAGCAGAAACAAGCGCCCACCCACCGCTCAAGCAACCTCCGCTTGCGCCAGTGGATCTTCATGCACATGCTTGCCCGTCACTCACATGGCCCGGTTTCGCACAGGCCACGGCCAGTGGGCCGCAACCTGAGGACTGGGGAGCCCTGGTGTAAAGGAAGGAAGCAAGCAAAGAAGATATTTTTTTCAGTTGAGGAGCTGAAGAAAAAATTGGCTCAAAAAATTCAGCTGGCTGGAGCAAACTGGTCCTTAGAAACCTTTTTGCTGTTTGACTACTTTCAGGAACTAGCTAGGACTCTTCTAAAGTCACCACTTGTTGCGTAATGGGCTGGGTCTTTTATGCTTGTAGGTCAGGGACTTACCTGTATGTTATAGTCATAAAGAAATTTTTTAATAAAATGTTGTTATCATTGGTAATGTCAATGGAAAAATTGGTTACAATGTATAAAAATTCTTGAAATGTAACCAACAATTTTACCATACTTACTGGATATTTAAAAGAATCTGAAAATTTTGGACTAGATTTTGTACAATAATGGGGAAGATTTTGAAGACACATATACAATTGAAATCAGACTTTTTTTTATAGTCAATGGGTAAGCAGCTGGAAAAAGTTATGGAACTCTTTTCATATATGACTGCGGCAAGACTATTATTATATGCATAAAGGTGAAAAGGTTACCCACAATGGAAAAAGGGAGGGTGAAGAGGATGGAACTTGCTGAGATGGCCAAATTAACTGCTTTAGAGATATATCACTGTCCATTGGAAAGAGTTTATTGACTTTTTGCAGGTTCCAAAAATAAAGTGGTTTTTATATGGTTTTTATGATTAGAAGAAAAATCAGAAAAATGTAAACAGTGCTGTAACCATAGAATAAGTGGTTAATTTATGTTTACCCGTAATAACTGCTCTAAAAGAAAATTACTCCTTACTCCAGTTACTCCTCATACACAACCAGCCTATTTCAGCATATAATGCAATTCAATATTTTATTGTATCTTCCAATTATATTTCTACTTATAATTTAAAGGATTCAGTTCAAAACATCTCACACTTTTTTTGAAATCTCTTAAACTTTTTTAATATTAACAGGAATCCATAATTCTACCCAGTGTCTGTGGCTTAATTAGATAAGGCCAGTATGGTTTGTACATAGCTATGAATAGTAGTTTGTATATACAGCTATGAATAGATCTTTTTCCATTTGTAAATTCATGAAAGTAGACATTGTGTAGTTTACGTACAAAGGCTCACTATCCTTTATAAATTCAGGAGAAATTATCTTTCAAGTGTGGTTGATGCAGGCCAGAATTCTGCATGAATCTTAACAAAGCAAATCCTTGAGTTACATGGTCTAACTTTTTTTGGATTTTTATTTTTAGAATATACATCAACATCAATACATGAACAGTGTGACATCTGGGTATCGTTAATTTTGGGACAAATGGCAATAATAATATTAATAGTATTTGTTACATTAATCAAATTTATGAAATTGTAGCATTAATATACATATTTGTTTTAAAGCTGTTCAATATTTCAATGTTCCATTTTAATGCCAAACACAATATTATTTGAGTTTACATAGTACTGCCCTCTTTCAATCTTTAATCTTTCCCTCTAGTTATTGCTTTTATTCTATTGTATGAAAAGTATGTGTGCTAATATTCCCCCTATTTCTTATTTCTGCCTCTATTCTGGCTTCTAGTCAGGCCACCATTACTAATCCTAGTGTTAATACACTTGTTTATATTAAGATATAGTCCTTTATTATTTAATTATTCAATATTTCAATGCGCCATTCTAGTTCCAAACCATATTATTTAAACATGCTTACTAATACTATCTTTCAACCTCTAATCTTTCCATCTAGCTATTACTTTATATAACAGTGTGTATTTTTATTTCTACCCCTACTCTAGTTTTTAACCAGGCCATCATTATATTAAAAAAAAGAGAAAAAATATTTCCTTTCTATCCATCATTTCTTACCCGTTTTAACACTTCAATTCTTATTCATTTTTTATCTTGCCTCCCATACTCCACTCTTGGATCCTTGTCTCTATCTACATCTGTATCTTCACTGTTCTAAACATTTATCTCATCTCTATCCTCCTATGTTGCCAGGTCTCCAGACTATCTACCCAGGTCTCATCTCCCTTTCAAAAGTATCTTCCTGCTTATCCAATTCTATTTTTAAATCTCTTAAAGTACTTTCCTCTTGGTTTATTTCATCAATCATTATTATCTTTATTATCTTCTCCTTCTCATCTTCTTGCTTTATTTGCTGGTTTGTCTATTCTGTCTTTTCCTCCATTTTTTCTGTTCTCTCCTCTTTCCTGGAATATTTGGTCTTCATTCATTATCAGTTGCAGGGTATTTTCTATTTTCCTATTTATGTCATGCAATAGATTCTTTATCTCTCTGTAATTCTTTGTCATAATGTCCTTAATGCTTTGGAACATCAATGCCGTTTCTTTTGAAATTTCACTTATTTCCCCCTGATGGAGCATGTTGTCTTATTTTAGCAAGTCCCACTCTTAGTCAATAGTCCAAACACAATATATTCAAGCCTAATGTTGCTTCTCAGAAAGTACAATGCTCATATTTTTTATATTCCAGGATTATTCACTCAGTTCCATTTAGATAGTCCAGGAAGCTTTCCAAAAATCAGAAGTCACTTAACTTTGCTTAAAAGTCTTATTCCCACAGTTGAATCTCCAGTAATCATAAAGTAGATAATTATAGAACAGTAGGTCTTCCCACAGTCCTTCAGATGAATATTGTTATTTCTCTTATCAGAAACTTTTCCAGGCTTGTAGGGGTATGGTATATTTTCCATTTATCAGTAGGTAGTGCCCTCAGGTTAGGTTTCAGCATTGTTTTAAATGTAAAATTATTTAATCCAATTTTAATTCAATTTGTAGAAGCAAAGTCAATTATTCAAATAGATAGTTTCAGCATTTTAAAATGCCTTTCCAAAACAACGCCTACCCAGTTTGAAAGTCCAATTTTCTATGTTTTAAAAAATCCTTAGGTTTTCTCCCCTTAGTTCCTTTTTTTCAGGTCTAGAATTTTTCTCTGTATAATTTTTCATTATATAATATTTGTTAATTTTTCATTAACAAACAGTTCTAAGGGTCTCTTTTCCTGGATTTTCTTTTCTTTTTCCTTTTAAAGTTGGGGTCCAAATAAAAAAGGAATCTTCTCATCCAGCTCCAGTCACTGTTCGTGTACACCACTCCTGCACTTCCTTTGTTGCCTTGGCTGTCCCAGCTTCATGGTAGACAGGATGGCTGCCTCTTCTCCTCATTGTGGGCGAGAGGGAAGAAGTCCTGGTCAAGCAGGAGAGTTGCTTGACCTGCAAGGCACCCCTCTTTCTTCATCATCCCTACAGGGTGGCTTTAGCTCCTTTCGGAGCCCTTCAATGGGGAGAACTTGGCGCGGGAGTGCAGAGACCCGCTCCTCACATCCAGTCTCGCCGCAATGTCAGACATCGACCTAGTTACATCATCTAATTCTGAACATCTGACAAAAAGAATCCTGCTAAAAGTGAAGTAATATGTATAGAATCTTCACATGAATATTCTGTACGTAAGCACAGGAAAGATGCTCCTATCTGTACTTTATATTATCTTACTACTACTCCACAAGAATACAGAATTTTGGAAATGCATTATATCACCTGAATAAAGATTTCTGAATATTGATAACTAAATAATCTTAGAAATTACTTACTTTCTTCAGCCGTATCTTATAACTTTCTGCCTGAATTATTAACGGCATCCCTTGATTTTCCAAAAACACATGAGGTATAAGGAGGTATATAATCAGCACTTATCAAAATAAATGGAACATATTCATGGTTCATTAGAACAATTTTCCTTAGTAAATCATTTGGGCTTACTTTTTAATATTTAAACTATTTTAACAGCTGAAGAGCTGAAGAGAACTGGCCCAATGTTCTCAGCGGGCTTCATGCTTAAGGAGGGAATGAGAACTCCAACTTACAATTTCTAGCCTAGTACAATTAACATTAAAATGAGAGAGAGAGAAAGACAGAGAGAGAGAGATAAAGAGAGATAAAGAGATATAGAGATAGATGTATTATCTCTATTTTAATACTTTATTTTCATCACTTTTTTTCTAAAGGTTTATACAGCTAGGGGAAAAAAGACAATGGAGAAAAACCAGTGAACTGATGAACTCCTGAAAACAAAATATTACTGTGATAGTGTTGGTTGTTTAAACAGTAACCGATTATCCTTGATCCCCAAATCTCTTTGGATTGGGTAGAATGCTGACCTTCAATTCTCCAGTAGCAGGCCAAATTAGAACAAGCGCCTAAGCATTTTTTCACACCAATCCAGATGTACAGTAGTTGCAAAATATTTTTCAACCAATTCTTGATGAAAAATGGCATAAACAAAGAATATTCTATCATAATTTCTATGCCTATTTGGTCACGTAATGCCTCTGAATGATTAAATTTTGCATCCTATCCCATGTTATGTTCCCAGGTTGTTGTTGTTGTTGTTTTTTGAAACAATATACCCAATTAAAATAAATATTGTAAACTTCATTCTGACCATCTTTATAATATTCTGTCTGAAGCATGACATTGTTGAGAACCAGGAAAATATATAAAATAACACCTAATCCTAACACAGACACCAGTATTTAACTATTTAAAGATAGAAGGATTTTTATGTTTCCTGACAAACAGACCAAAAAGTTACCATAAATCTCAAACAATTGTATATAACTGTCTCAAGACTTTTGAATATTTATCACCAGAAACGAAATGTTCTGTTTAGTGGAAGATAAAGATAAAACATCTGGGGGAAAAAAAACCAACCAAGCTTAGCTCAGAGAGCACCATGGACTCAATAGATAAAGCTCCTGTAGCAGCTTCTTTCCTGTTCAACAGGTTTGACTTTCCTTGTGACATTCTGCCTGAGTTACACATAACTCAGTCTTATTTACAAAGTGTCTCATTAGCTTTGTGTCTGGGTATGATAAAAGCATATTGTCCTCAAAATATACCTGTATGGCGAAATAGGTCTGTCATCCATTGCTCCCTTTGAACTCCATAAAAAAAGGGTAGAATGTATAGTGCTCTAAAGTATTGGTAAAACCTATCATGTCAGGGCATAAAAAGACATTTCTTCCAGACTTCAGCTGCATATATTTAGTTGTTGTTGTGTTTTAAAATCACTATTTGGTGACTGGTTTTAACATAATTGCTTAATAATGTCAATACAACTAAGACTTTATCTGCAATCTATACTCAATATAGATTCCAAATAAAGAGCCGAGGTGGCGCAGTGATTAGAGTGTAGTACTGCAGGTTACTTCAGCTGACTGCTAGCTGCAGTTCAGCAGTTCAAATCTCACCAGGCTCAAGGTTGACTCGGCCTTCCGTCCTTCCAAGGTGGGTAAAATGAGGACCCAGATTGTTGGGGGAAATATGCTGACTCTGTAAACCGCTTAGAGAGGGCTGTAAAAGCACTATTAAGCGGTATATAAGTGCTATTGCTATTGCTATATCGAGACAGCATGCATAGGGGGATGGGTTAAATAACTACTGTACACCTGATCTTAATCAAAAGGTTAAGAAGTGATATGACACCCTACACACCTAAAGGGTGAAAAAGCACACTGACTCCAGTTATACAAAGTACAAAGGTGTCCTGCCCCAGCTACGGATCCCAAAGAACACAGCACACAAAAACTTAAATTTACTAAAATAACTCAGTCTTTTCCAAACAAAGGCTGTTAATAAACTTCCTTAACAGCCTACAAGAAAACAAAGATAAAGTAATCACAATCTTACTAAGATTGGCAGGAAGCCCAGAAGCAATTGCAGAAAATCCAGACGCAAAAGAGAATGAACTAAAGTTGTTCCCTACAACTTGCTTCAGTCGGCGGTCCTCCTTAAATAGGCTAAGGGAGTGGCCAATTAGCCCCAAGCCTTACTCTTAAGACCTCCTCCTGAGGAGCCACTCCTGCCTTTTGACAGCTCTGCGCGCCCATGAATCAAGAAGAGGCTCCTCCTCTTCGTCCTCTTCACTTAAAGGAGCTTCTGAAGGCCCTGGCTGAATCCCTGCCTCTGGCACCACATCTTCTCCAGCGTCCTCATTGTCTGACACAGGTGCCAGCTGCACAGGCTGCTGGCGCAGCACCACACCCGCCTCCTCACTATCAGAATCAGCTACAATCCGCACAGGCCGCTGACGGGCCACAACTAAGGGTACAAAGATCATTCTATGAGCAAAAGTTTGCTCTGCTGGAGATGAGATAGGTGGCTGAAAAGTCAGAATCTGTAATGTAATAATATAATGTGATACCAATAAGATGATCACATTCTCTAGGCACAGATATAATGGGGATGGGTTGGAGATCAAAGACAAGGAATGGCGCAACGATCACATCTCCCCCTAAATCAGATTGCAAAAACTCCACTGTACTTGGACAATTTATCACTGTCTCTAGCTAACTTTCTTCTTAATACTGGAGCTGCAATGAAGAATTGTGGCTTTTCCAGAGAATGAACAATAATCGCTGCTTCCTTCCTAATTTTATTCAGAAGTAAAAACGTTTTTAGATAGTAGGATGGGACAATCTAAGCATACAATTCTTAATTATCCAAAGTTAAAGCTCCTAATATTTAAGACAGACTTCCACAATAAACAATTTTTCAATAGCTTTTTTCCCGGACTAAAATTTTTCAAGCATTCATTTGAACCTATTCTTAATAAATTTTATAAAAACTTTCCTATCCCTCCCTCCTTTACTGTTTTGAACTTCTGAGACAATATGATATGATATGAAACTGAGGTCTCCACTTCAGACATTTGCCCACTGGATTCTGCATCCATTTCATATGTATGTTGAAAAGGAATGGAAAATAGAGTCCTCAGCGAAGCAGGAGCATAAGGCTCAATTTTCTCTCCCCAACAATAATCGGAAGCAATCCTGAAAGAAATAGGTGGCACACTGCAAAACAATGCCTCTCATTTCCATCTACCCAACACAGAAGAATACCATGATGATATTAAAGGCCACTGAGAGATCGACAAAACACCAGGATAAATGCACATTCCCTATCCATTCCAAAATATATCATCCATAACTGTACCAATGCCATTTCATTTCAGGGTCTGAAAGTTGGCTGAAATTTCCTTCCCTGAGGCTCTCTGGAACTGCAGACTCAGCACCTTTTCAACAGACTTCCCTAACAAAGAGATAGGACAGAAGTTGGTCAAATCTGTTAGGATTCAGCTTGAAGGGGAACTACCTCCCCCCTTGAAACACTGGCATCCACAACAGATCCAACCACATGTCATCTCTCAGGAAGCTCTGATGTTTTTTTAAACTAGAAGGAAAGTGAAACTAAAACACAAGTGGCCAAATTCACAGACCAGAGGATTCTGCTCAATTTATTAGAATTAATAGGCTGAAATTCTACCCAAATAACCAAGTAAGACCATGCTTCAATCAACTCCATAGGAGATGCATAGCCAATGTCCCAATTCCAAGCAAATTCAAGCAACTCATTTGACACAAGGCTAAAATAGTCCTCATAATAGGCCCCTTTCCTTCTATCAGCAACTTCCATCAGTATCTGATCTGGTTAACCTACTCTATTTGGACTCCACTGAAACAGACAGTAGATTATGATCCATTAAAACCTTCACTTTGTGAGAATTTTCAAAATAAGAACCGCAGTGGCACAGTGGTTAGAGTGGAGTACTGCAGGTTACTTTTGCTGATCACTGTTTGGCAGATCGAATCTCACCAGGCTCAAGGTTGACTCAGCCTTCCATCTTTCCGAGGTGGGTAAAATGAGGACCCAGATTGTTGGGGGCAATAGGCTGGCTCTATAAATGGCTTAGAGAGGCCTGGAAAGCACTGTGAAGCAGTATGTAAGTTTAAAGTGCTATTGCTATTGTTCTATGAAGCGGGTAGTGGTCGTGACATCATACAAGATGTCTGTGACCTTTGTATTACTGCCTGCAAATATGGCAACTTTTAACAGCAAATAAGGTATGTAATGGAGCTCATTATTCCCCATGCCTGCCATCCTCACTACAGCAGCAGCTATGATACTGAGTAGCAGGGGAATGAACACACAGCTTTGCCTAAACCCCATTCCAATTGGGGATTTCTCTGAAAGTCCGTCTTGGATGCACATGCAGCTGATGATGTGAGTTTCTTCCAGCAGGCAAAATTATTTTTGTGGGCATGTATTCAATTTTCAATGCTTTCCATATATAGCAGTTCCAGAATATACTTTTAAAGGCTGCTCAAAAGTCAATGAATATTTACCATAGTGATTTTTCTTCTTCTATGAGTTGCGGGATAGTGATCTGATAACATGATTCTCCATTTGGGTAGAGATCAGCCTGTTCTCTAATAGTTCCTGCAATTTCTAGAATTATAGGTAGATGATTTTCATGAAGACCTTCCGATGATTGAAGGGAGGCCTCTTCCCAATTAAAATTTGCATTTGTGACAGTTGCCTTTTTTTCCAAAACGGATTATAATTTTTAGTTTTGGTGTGATGGGGATCTTCTCCAAGTGCCAAAAGTATTGTAACTGAATCAAGATAGATTCCATCAGTTTTGAAAAGCTTAGCCGTAACTTAATTTTCAGTAAACCACTTCAGCTGCTTTCATCATTTTTCAGTAGCTTTCTTACTTTCATCATCTACTCTAGACTCAGTTTCCAAAACCTGGTTTTCTGGCATTTCTGAGTGGTGAATGTGCTAACGGTCCCTGTTACTGAATACTGTTCACATTGGTACAGTTGCTTGAAAACTTCTCCATCTCTAAAGCAACGTTCATTTGAAGATTATAAAAGTGACCTTTCAACCTTAATATAAACTATCATTTGCCGATTTAATCTTATGTGTCTAAGAGTAGTGAAGAATATATGGCTATTATATTATTGTGTAACATAATGTTCTACACTCTGCTTTTAGTTAACTTCAAACCTCACTGTCAAACCAACTGTGCACTGTTTAAAAAAACCGAGTTATTTGCATTAGTCAGCCACGTCTACGCACTTATTTCAAATCCATTCTGGCATTTAGGGTTATATATGGTTGGACACAAGCTTTTGGCATTAACACAGACATCATCAGAGGCTTGGGAGTTTTTTCATGTCCATTTCACCAAGCAGTATCAGGTTTACATGTTGGAATTTAAGATTATTTTTTGCATAATCGGCACCTCACATTGCACATATATATATTTGATAAACTGGAATTGGGTATAGAAGTAGTGTAGGATTTATGTGTCCTTGCACTTTGTCTCTAACACCCCCCCCATGAGTAAAACCAAAATGGTTCTTCCCACTATAAATCCTTGACTGCTGCAAATTATAATATCTGATATCATTTTCATTTGCTTCATCTATACCAAATTTTCCAAAGGTTTCCTTCCCAATTTATCCAATCTCCTCCCATATGGGCACTGACATCACCAGATATTATGATTAAATAGCACTGAAAGCATTCCGACAGGTATAATCCCTGACAAGGTTACCCTGATGCCAGTGGTGAAATTCAAATTTTTTTACTACCAGTTCTGTGGGTATGGCTTGGTGGGCATGGCTTGGTGGAGAAGAATACTGCAAAATCCCCATTTCCACCCCACTCCAGGGGAAGGATACTCCAGGGGAAGGATCTCCATTCCCACCCCACTCTGGGACCAGCCAGAGGCGGTATTTGCCAGTTCTCTGAACTACCCAAAATTTCCGCTACCGGTTCTCCAAACTACTCAAAATTTCTGCTACCGGTTCTCCAGAAACTGTCAGAACCTGCTGGATTTCACTCCTGCCTGATGACCTCTGCATTTTCATCACCAGAGTAAAGCAATGTTATTTCTTCATTGCTGGCTGGTTCTTGAATAGTTTTGATCTCTAATTAAGTTAGTCCCAATTCAGGCACCACTTCTAGTGCCATTTTGTAATATGATTGTCCAACAATGATTTCTTTCAAACGGCTATTTCAATGTCCAGTTTTGGCATAAAAATGCTTGGTTCTCTAATTTATCTTTTAGCCAGACTCAAACTTTTCACAGAAGCCAGAATATGGCTGTTTGCCAATCTGGTACAAGTTGTCCCAAATGCAATATTATTTCCATATCTTAGTTATCCTTTGCCCATAGATTCATGTCTGGTTTTACAGTCTCTGGGTGGCAACTCTCTTCCTTTAGTACAGATTTTGACTCTAAGCTTGATAGCTGTGCTCGACTCTTTTTTTCTTCAAATATATATTTAGAGAAAAGATTACCAAACAACTGAGTGTTGGTTTGATGGGAATGTATTTATTTATTTCAAAATGTTTCAGGCATATCAGGGTTTACTATGGTGCCAATTCAAAAGTCTTTTAAAATTATAACCAGTGGTGGGTTGGTACTGGTTCACCCGGATTTGGGCGAACTGGTAGCACCGGCAGCAGAAGGCTCTGCCCACCTGCCTGGACATAATCAAATGCGCAGAAGTGGCAAAGGTGAAACCCACCCCTGGATATAACACTATCAGCTTCAGTCTAGTCTAGAATTTCCACCTTGGATTCATCACTATAAAATTTCCAATGTCTGAAACATGCTTATTACTTCAGTATATGTTTCCAAGAAACAGGAACTTACTATTTAATTACTTGCTCATATAATACCAAGGCTTAAAATGCCTTGATTATAATAGAACCTTCTTCACTTTAAGTGTTAAGCTCCTCTCATATGAATCACATAATCTTTGTGATTAATATAAAGTAATACCTGTACGGTTTCTTTTAAGGATTCTTTTTGGTGCTGCTGCCATGTAAAAATTGTCCATATAAGAACACAAACATTGTAAAAGATCTCTGTAACCAGGACAGAATAAATGCCATAGCCAATCAGTGACAAGGTTGCTAGACCATGTACTGTATATTCCATTTAAGTGATGATAGTTTTAATGTCCAAATCCATTAGCAAGAATTAAAGCCACTATTTTGTTTGCACATGGCTTCAATTTCTGGGTGCTTTTTCTTAAAAAAGTCATAGCATCAATTCCAGAATGTCATATCATTACTTCAAATATTATAAGATTCATTAGGAAAGAGCAATACATTTAGAAAATGATTTTTCATTCATAATTACTATTCATTTTTATATACTTGAAAAGTATAAACATTGTTTATACAATGTCCTCAATGTCCTTTGGGTCCTCAAAAAACATTGAGGACCCAAAGGGTTAAGACCCATTATTGCCAATTGCTTAACATCCCCATCATTATCATGCTAATAAACAGTTTTCATAAATCTGAAGATCTAAATCTGTATTAATTACTGCAACATCGTGAATTCGAACCTATGTTCTTACTTTCACATCTCACTAGCACCACAATGGCAAACCTATGGCACGTGTGCCAGAGATGGCATGCAGCAGCCCCTATGATGGCACATGAGCCGTCACTCCGGTTCAGCTCCACCACGCATGCGTGCATGCCTCCCACCGGCCAGCTAGCCTTCAGGTCTCTGCCGCGCATGCGCGGGTGTGTGTATGCGGGCACAGGGGGGGTGGGGCAAGTGTGGGAGGCGGGGCATGCGTGCGGGGCCGTGCACGCATTGCATTTTAGGTGTTCACGCACATTCACGCATGCACACATGTGCTTTAGGCACTCGGTCCCAAAAAGGTTAGTCATCACTGCACTAGCACATATTAGATGTACAGGTCACTTACATTCAGCCTAAAATCTTTTAACAATACAAAGTCTAGACTAGTATTGCACAGCATGGGACACCTCTCCATGCTGAAGCCTTGTACTGCTCACTAATATTTTTTTTAAAGTAATAAATTTATCATCCTCCTAAAGATGTGCTCCTGAGCACCTGCAAACCTCACCATTCACTACCAGATCCAGCACTGCACTCGCTAATTCTAGCCAAGAATGAGCTGGTCTCTGTGCCAGGTATTCCTTTGCAGCCAACAATTATTTTCCATTTATCAATGGAGTGCCATCTCCTCTACCTGTTGTGCAGGCTTGGTCTCAACCTCAAGTTGCCCATACTCCAGGGCAGGGGTCTCCAACCTTGGCAACTTTAAGCTGATTTTGCTTTGCTTGCTGGGGAATTCTGGGAGTTGAAGTCCGCCAGGCTTCAAGTTACCAAGGTTGGAGACCCCTGCTCCAAGGTGTCCCCTACCAGCTAATTGCAGCAAGCATCTATAAAAACACAGCATTAAGTTTAAAGCAAAAAGGAAGAATGACAACCAACAGAAAAAGAAATTATGTAGCTCAGGATTGAACTGTGGAGTTCTTGATGTTCTCCGAGCTTGACTGTTTGTTTGGAGATGTTTTATTATTACCCAATTAGTTAATATCAGTACAAATTAGTCAGTGAGTACTGATGATGTCACCTAAGATGGGAATGAAATGTGTGCAAATAAACAAGCTCAGAAAAGCACCAAGGTCTCCACAAAAAGCACAACAGCTAGCTGACTTTGGATCATCTCAGAAAGCTAAATGGGACTAGATCTGGTGGTTAATGCTCAGATAGGGAGCCATCAGGAAATCTCCCAGCTATAGAATATGATTACTATATTTATACCTTGCCTTTATTTTGTACAATTCAAAGTTAGTGTCTATATCTTCTTCTTCTTGTGCCATATCCATCACTGGACATCAGCGATCATGTTGGCGATCCTATTTTTATCAGCAGTCACACAAAAAAGTGCTGCTGAGTTTTGTCCAAACCAGTCCCTTAAATTTTGAAGCCATGATGTTCTTCTTCTGCCTGGATCTCGTTTGCCTTCAATCCTTGGAGGATTAAGTGAAGGATGCTAGGTGTCACATCACATGTCCGAAATATTCTTTTTAATGGTTTTGATGATTTCCCTTGGCTTTCCCAAGGCGGCTTATCACCTCATTTGTGATTTTGTTAAGCCATTTTATACGTAATAGCCGCCTGTAAATCCACATTTCAAATGCTTCTAGTCTCTTCAAATGGCTTTCTGTCAGAGACCAACTCTCCACTCCGGAGAGCAGGATAGAAAAGATATAACATCTGGCAAGCCTCTTGCATTTTCAGTCTTAGGCTTATATGGCTGCAGAAGACCTTTTTCCATTTTGAAAAATGTAATCTATATATACTGCTCCTTTTTTTCTACCCACAGCAACAACCCTATGAGGTGTGGGCTGGGCTGAGAGAGAGAGAGAGGCCCAAGCTCACCCAGCTGGCTTTCATATCTTAAGGCAGGCATCCAACTCACCTTTTTCAGCATCTTACCCATTATGCCAAACTGGGTAGATTGGTCAACCCGCTCCCTCCCCTCCACCCAAAAAGCGGGAGAGGCAACAGCAGCCTTTCCTTCTTCCTTCGTTCCTTCCTTCCTCCCTTCTTTCTTTCCTTCCTTCTTTCTTTTCTTCCATCCTTCCTTTGTTCTTTCTTTCCTTCCTTCCTTCTTTTCTTTTTTTCTTCTTCCTTTCTTTCCTTCTTCCCTTCTTTCCTTCCTTCCTTCTTTTTCTTCCTTTCCTTCTTCCTTCGTTCCTTCCCTCCTTCCTTCCTCCGTTCCCTCTTTCCTTCCTTCTTTCTTTCCTTCCCTCCTTCCTTCTCCTGCCACCCCGGCACCCACCTCCTTCTCCCCCCCCCCCTTACTTACACAACGATTCGGGAAATGATGCACGACACCATGTTGTTTCTGGCAGGGCTGGGCCTTGAGATCCTGCCACTGCCACCGCCCCCAGAGCGCACAGCAGTCCGCAGCGGGCCTCAGTCGGACCCGCCCTTCCCCGTTCGGCTCGCCCTCCGGCTCCTCGCCCCGCCGGGCCTCGAATGGCTCCCACCGGTTTCACAGAAGACAACGGAGCCCCGCCCTCTCTCCCTCGTCGTCGTCGTCCCCCTCCCCACTCAGACCTTCAACAACTGACATACGCCACGCCCCCCTCGCCACGGATTGGCTCCTGCCCTCCCTGGGGCCTTCCTCCGCCCTCCGTTCCATGGGCGGCAAGTGCGCATGCGCCTCGCTTTGCCCGGGGAGGAGAGAGAATGGGTAGGTAACAGGCCCGGGGAGTCTGCGCAAGCGTAGCCTTTTTTTTCCTCTCTTGGTAGGTTCATCATCGGGAATAGGGTAAATTCCTTTTTTTTAATAGGGGTTTAATAATCCGGATCTTTAGTGGTTGTGGTTAATTGTTGCCGCCCTTGTGCACCGTCTTTGTCGTGGACTTAGAATGCCAGCTTAACAGTTTTGCATGGGATCCAAAAGCATTGGTTGGCATCGCTTTCGCGCAAGGCTCGCGGGTATTTATTTATTTATTTATTTATTTTTGTCCCCGGCTTCCATCCATTGGCTGCTTTTTTTCTCAAAAACTGGGGGAAGGGTGGGGGAAGGGAGGAAATGGGGGGTGGGGGGAAGCGAGCGAGGTTGGCCTTTTAGCAAACCGAGCCAATTACAAGATGGGTTTTATGTAACATTGACCTGCGTGCTTCCGGCCAGCGCTTTTCCCACTGAATTTGCAAGGAAATGCAGGGAGGATCCTTGCTTGCTTTTCAGATCGATGGCTTCAGATAGGTAAGGAGAGGCTTCCGATCTGGCAGAAAGGCGTCTCTTGTTGACATGGCTGGGCTCGGTCTTTCCTCCTTTTGAGGAAGGCAAATTTGGAATTTGGGAAATTTGGAATTCTCAATTTGGGAAATTCCAAATTGAGAATTTGGAAAAATTTGGGGAGTGGGAGGAGAAAAATGGTCACAAGGGGTGAACAGAGGCATCTAAAAATAGCCTAACTAGAATAAGCAGATCTATATATAAGCCTATGAGTTCTCTTTCCAGGTGCTGGTAAGTTTTGCTTAGGGGTATTATTATTATTATTATTATTATTATTATTATTATTATTATTATTATTATTATTATTATTATTATTATTATTATTATTATTCTAAAAGCTTGTTCTAAGCTCTGCTTTCATTTGGTCATTATTCTGTTCAAAGATGCAACCGATGACATAGAAGAGGAGGGCAATGGAGGTAAAAGGAGAAAATCTTTTTTTTTTGTTTTTTGAGGTAGGTTCATAACCAGGTGACCTTCTGGCTATACATCCATGCAGTGTTAGTCACACTCAGTAACAGTTGCTTTCTGAGATTTTTATCTCGGTCTAGTAGTCCATAGCCCTGTTACTTTTTTGTGTATTGTCCAATCTATTGAAGTATTAAATAAGACTCATCCGGTTTAGGTATTTTCAGAATCGGCCAAGGTCAGATAGGAGACATCACATGGCTGAGCCAATAATTTTGACTCTCCCGGCCATTCCTGTAATAGTTTTAAAGGAGCCTTCTCTTTCGATGATGATCCTTTCAGTATAAGAACCCTATCTTCAGATAGTATGTGGAATGATCTTCAGGGGAAGTACTTTATGGATGGTGTATTTCTTGTTTCTCAAAGACTGGGTTTGCACAACTCACTGAAATACACATTTCAGAGTCTGCAGTACTGACTTGTAGGAACCCAGCCCAGATAATTAAAGACCAGCGAGACCTGAAAGCCAGAAAATTGAGTAATTGAGTCTTAACTGTGGTTAAATGTATTCTGCAAGCTAGGAGTCACTGCAGGTTTCAGGATTTTTGTGAGTGGATCTTGGAATTCCATTGTCGCCTGTAATGCTTATCTCTATTCAGATAATAATAGAGTGGAAGTCAAATCGCATGAAGGTTGATATTTGAGAATACAAATGTTTTGGAATGAAGAATGATTTCAATGTGAGACTGTATGAAAATTAAGATTTCCTTTATGAAATATAATGGTGCTTTTTTCCTGTGATAATTATTTTGGGCTCCTCTGCTATTGCTGTAGTTCTGTGAACAGCTACCTGAAAAGGTTAGAATTCTAAAGTCTACCCAATGTATGATATGCCATGAACTTGACTAGGCTGTTGCACCTGAAGGGATAAATCTAATAATTGTTCTACAGAACCCTTACATCAAATGATGCTTCCAACAGTCATATGGGTAAGGGGCTCTTGAAATGAAAATCTGATGGCTTCAGTTGTTTGAAAATGTATGCTGCTATTTAGAAGGTAAATGTTTCTGAGATTTCAGGTCTCTGGGTAACACATTATGAACTGAAAATTCATCTTAAGGCAATTTCTTTAATAGGCTAATGCAAAGGTTGCAAAATAATTTAAATTTTAAAGCACATTAGTTGACAAAAAATAAAGAATGGAAGAGAAAAGGTGTGTTTGACATTAAGATCAGTCCCTTTTGTTAAGTGGGATGTAATTGTAATCTGCAGAGAGAGAAAATTGTTTTGTTTACTAAATTTATGTCCTGCCTTTCCTATAGGAGCTAAATTAAGTATCTGTAGACTCTTCTGTTTTATCTTTTCACTGAAGCCCACATAAAATAGATTAACCTGGAAGATAGTGACTGGCCCAGAGTCACCTGGAGCTTCTAAACCTGTGGGAGGCATTCAATTTGGGTTTTCCTAGTCCTAATTCAGTATTTTAAGCATAAAATGTGATATTTTATAAGTTGAGAGATTTTTAAGTTATTGGTATCCTATCTTTGGAAAAATGAAAACATAATTGCTAAACCAAAGCTAGTACATGGTCTTATTGACCCAGTATAACATACAATCTCATGTTAATATAATCTTAATACAATTAGCACCCTTCCTGGAGCAATAGGTACGGAGATGGCTTGTTTTCAGATTTTCTAGCACTAGTATGCCCTATTTCAGTGATCCTAGTTTAGCATCTATGCTACTGATTCTAAATCCTCCCTGGGATGAGTCAGCAGATCCCAATTATCTCTTGTCTTCCTGTGAGCAGTTACTTTGGATTATGAATGCTTTGGGGTTAGGTGTGTGCCTACATGTGCTAAATGAGTCAGAGCTGGGTGTGTTAGTTACCCACAAAGTCATAGCTTGTTGTGTTGATGAGACAGTAGATTATTTGCTGCTTATATTCCAATAAACCACCTTCATTTGTTTATGAATGATAGCATTTATTGTGTAATATGAGAAGACAGATTGTGCAAAACGTTTGATCTCCAGTGTGGAAACTTGAACTTTTTTTCTTTTAGCTACACAAATTGGTGAAGTAGGCCGGAGTCCATGTTAGTCTAGGAATGTTTATAAAAAAAAAAATCCCAGAGAGACTCAAACAGCATGAAAGCTATGTGTGCTTTGGCAGTAAAGTCTTGGCTTGTTTTTATGCCTCCCTATAAATGGACAGAAAAAAGGAGTGCACATGTAAATAGCAAGGCAACGTGGTTGGTCTGAGAGAGAAATGGCAAAGCCAATTTGCTGGGGGAATGTTTCACACAAAGCATAAGATGGGGGGGGGGGGGGAATTAAGCAATAGGAGTTGAGAAGCAGATTAGAAGGTCAAATGCGATGAGAAATAACCTTATCTACTTGGATCAGACCAAGACCTGTCAAATGCAACATTTATTTTGTCATGGAGATCCATCACCCACAAGCAAAACAAAAGTGCACTAACCCGAAAATAGGCAATAGCCTGTCACAAATTGATATTTGTGTTAGGGTCCTTTGAACCAGAAAGCAGGCTGAACTTCACAATTAACAGGGATTGATAAGCGGGGAAGTAAAGAATAAATGAACTCTGATGGTGGCTTGCAAATTAGTTGTTTGATTCCTGAATATTGATGAATATTAAACTTGGCTTTTGGGTTATTTATTTATTTATTTTGTTTCATGCTTAAGTCATATTGTTGGAGGTTATCGTGAAGGCAGTATAAATATCCAGTATTTGCTTTGTGTCCCAATAGAAACTGAACCAGTAAAGGGTGGGCTGGTGGTGTTATATTTCTGGCTGTTCAGGAAAGGAACAACAAATTATGCCTTTTAAGTTTTCGAAGTTGTTAAACTTGTTTTGCAGTGTAAGTTTCTCTGCCTTACATATTACATCTTTCACACAGCAGTTTCTAACAGAGAAAGCATTCTTATGCACAGGAGTTGCCCTTTATGGGAATAAAGCCCAGTAGGGTTAGCTTTTGCATTTATTGCCGTGGTAACTGAATCCTTTGTGGAAAAATGCAATACAATGTATTTAATTTAAAAGATTTATATGACTGCAATCCTTAAGCAATTCTGGGCAGCTTACAACAGCAAAAGATAGTTACAAAAGATAGTTGCAAAGATTAGTACAAATAATAATTAGATTCCATTTTTTTTAATACTGTGTGTGATATTTCACAATTGTTGAACTTTGCAATAGAAAGTTCAGCAAAACTGAGTAAGGAAAATGAAATAGAAAAATGAAAACAGACCTGCATATAGCTCCAAATTTAAGTAGAAAAATACTACTTTTAATAATTACGTTAATTGTAATTTAATAAAAACCTCATGCAAACTAATAAAGAATTGAATGTAAAAAGTTCAGACAAGAAAGAATAAGAAAAAGAAGGGGTAATTCAAATGAAGGGGTAAATCTCTCTTCCCCACCCCTCTCTCTACATACATACATACATACATACAGTATATATATGTGGGTGACCGGGTGAGTATATACATATGATTTACCACTTCATCAAAAGTATAAACAATTATACCAAGCAAAAAACAAAAAGTGCAGAAAAGAATTAAAGAAAAATTAGAATACAGCAAAGAATCAGACATGTAGGATTGTATATTATATATCACAGTTATATCACAGACATAAACAATTTTAGTAACGCATTACCTTCTCTTAAAATAGAACAGATAACCTTTTCTTTCCATAAACTATTGATAAATGCATAAAGCCATCTATTTTTGTTGAATGGCTCTGCATCTATCCCTTCAGTACAAGAATTCAAATTAAAATATCCAAGGCAAATACTTTCTAATAACAGGTTGTGCCATCAAATTGCTTTTACTGTTAGAAAGTTTTTTCTACAATTCATTACAATCTGCTTTTCTACAGCTTAAATTCCTCACAACTTTTTGTGTAATCGCCTGTCCGATTGGAAGCAGCTCAGCCCATTGAATCTCTTTTCAAAGAGTTGATTTCTATGTTTGTTTCCTTCTGCAATTTCTTTGGTCTGTTAGCATCACTAAGACATCATTAAGGCTTCAGCCTAGAAATGCCAGTTGCTCTCTCTGAGCCTAGTCCAGTTCACAGGGTGGCTTTTGTGGAGAAAATAGGAGGAAGGTATGTTCACCATCTTGAATTATGTTTAAAAATAAAAATGGAGGCTAAAAATAAATACCTTTAAAAAAAAAAATTTAATGTGATGCCCTGAACTAGACCCAGTACTCCAGGTACAATGGGACCAGAACAAGATGCATTGGAACAACTACTTGTTGTGATTTTTAAATTATATTTTGGGTGACGAACTAATACTGAAGCCAGGTAGCATAGCCCCCATCCTATAGCTCTACATTTAATGTTTGTTTCCTTACTGAATCACTTCCTTTTTTAAAAATTTCCTTCTGTTATTTTTACACATTAGAATCTACAGTACTTACTACTATGAACCCAGCCCAGATAATTACGATAGCTTAAAGACCAGCGAGACCTGAAAGCCAGAACATTGAGTAAGTTTAATTTAATAGGATTTTATTTCTGTTATTTAGGATCTGCACTATCCTATCCAATTCAGTTTCATCTGCCATTCTGATAAGCATTCCCCAGTTTCACAAAAATATTGAAGAGCAAAGGACTAAGAACTGATTGTTGCAAGATGGCAATCTCCAATTTGATGAGAAGACATTAATGAAGCTCAGTTTATATTCACTTAATTATCATGCCATCCAACTCATATTTAATTGTCAGCATATCTTAGGGTGCTTTGCAAATGCTGTTCTGAAGTCAAGCTATATTACGCCTCTAGGATTACCCAATGAAAAATTAAATTCAGCCTGGCAAAATTTGTTCTTAATCCTTGCCAAATTCTAGTAATTGCCACATTTTGTTTAAGATGCTTACAAGTCAATCATCTGCCCAAACCATTTCTCAGATATCAATGGCACCATTCTGTTTTCTTGAAATTTACTTTCCCTTTCTAAGAATCTTTGGTCCCTCCCAGTCATTTGGCACTTCATTTCTTCCAAATTCCGCAAAGACCATCAGCCAATTCCCTTAGTATTCTACAGAGCAATCCACCAGGTGTAGCAAAACTCTAGTTTGTAGCACCACTTCTGGTGCCTATTACATAGAATAGAAAACCACTTAAATGAGCTTTATTAATTAAATGAATATGTAGTATTGATTGATTTGTTTTAACACAATTTAATAATAATTAAATAATAATTAAATAAGTAATATATTTATATTTTAAGGATATTAAATACATATTTAGTATATACATTTAATATACTCTCCTAGCATGGCTGGGAATCAAGTAATGCTACAAGTCAGTATGAAATTAAATTAATCTTAAATTTGCTGGTGATCTGTAATGACTAGGATTATGCTGTTGGCCATCAGTACTAAATATGGGTTATGATTGGTTTGCTTCTCTTTGTTGCTCCTCCTCACTTTGCTGCTTTACAGTGCCTAGCACAATACTTAACCATTTTTAATATATATATATATCTGTGTGTGTGTGTGTGTGTGTGTATGTATGTATGTATGTATATATATATATATATATATATATATATATATATATATATATATATATATATATATATTTAATATTTTTGCTGATAATACTATAAATAAAGGGAGGCTGTTATATATATATATATATATATATATATATATATAAAAAATGGTTAAGTATATATATATTATCATTTAACATTAGAACCATTTCTCTAAAATCAGGGCCCGTTAAAGAGCTGGGAAATGATTGGTAAGAGGCAACACAAATAAACAGTACTAACACCATAAAGTTATTTCTACTTTTCTGTGATGGCCTGCTCTGGTTCTGGCTGTGTTGGGAGGTATACATGCTCCTACTATGCGATTAAATTGGTCTCTTTGTACCACTACATAGGTCAGGATAAGAGTGTAAAGGAGTCATGTTCAGTCAGACTCAGAAAAGCCAACTAAATTCCCCAAGAAGACAACGTGAAGGCAGCATGAAGGCTGTGATTTCAACACAGCATTTAAAGTTATAGTGCTTTGTCATTAACATATCAGAGGCCACATTTGTGTAACCATGCTGTAAAACCTAAGAGCTGCTTTAACCAGAACCAAATTTAGATATGTCTTGCCTTACTTAAAACATTGTCTTTGGATTAATGTACCTTAGGCAGAATGTGATGCAAAGCCTGAATCCAGATCTGTAGGTTTAATGGTCTCCCAAAGGCTACTATTTTTCCACTAGGCAGAAATATTACAGGCATTTTATATCTCTACGATGCACATAAAAACTGGATGGATAAAGATCCAATTCTTGTTCTGACTTAAACACAAAGTCAGTTAGGTGACCTTGGCCCAGTCACTTTCACTTAGCCCTAGTAAGGAGGCAATGGCAGAAACACTTCTGAAAAACTTCACCACCAACACCACAAGGGTTTGTCCAGGCAATCTCCAAGAATCTGAAATTATTGAATTTTATGTTGTAAAGCTAGTCCTTTTAAATAGATTTTTTTCATTTCTATGAGATTTTTTACAATTATTTTCTCAGTGGACATCAAGAACAATGTGCTGCAGACAGCAAAAAAATCCAGATGTTTTTATCTTTCATTTTGTCTTACATTTTCTCCATTGTGTGACTCCAGGAACTGCAGTTTCAAACCAAATTTTAATTAACCCAAGATTAGATTAACTGTTAATGCTATAATAACATTTGAGGAATCCTATCTATAGCAGTCTTCGTAGTTCACCTGTACATTTGAGCGCAGGTCTTGTTGTATACACGTTATTTTTCATGAGCACAAATCATTAAGCTGTTGAGGTTTTTTTTTAAAAAAAAGAAAAGAAAAGAAAGTAGCAAGCATTATTCCTTCTCACCGAGATGCTACTTTTGTGGTTTAACCGCTAACCTCTACCTTCAGTGTCTTTTTTAATGGTTCTTGTACATAGGAAGGCAGCGAGAGAGTTAAGTCCTTTCCTATTGCAATGGAAAAGCTTCTTCCCAAGTTGCTTCTTTCTAAGGGAAACATGATCTGGAAAGGAAGGGGAGAGTTCAGCATGGCTCAGTTTCAGGAGTGTAGCCATGGCAGCTGAGCTTTATGGCTACACTAGTATATTACTTCCATTTGGTATTATTGGAGTCCACCCTCCCGCCCCCTCAAAAAAAAAAAGATTATCCCCAGTAAAGGAGGCCTGTAGAAAGCAGGAACATTTCCTCCTTCTCCAACAGCCTGTTAAGGTTGCCTGCTTTCTTAGGGCCTCCTCCAGCATTAAAGACAGAGGTTTTATGAATGTGTTAGGTTCTCTGTTTTTCTCCATCTCACCCCCACCCCCACCCTCCATCAGCATGAGGCTGCCAGATGTCCTTATTAGAGCTAGCCTCAAGGGGTGAAGGAAAAGTTCCAAGGTCATTTATGGATTAATCAGATTTGGTGACAAAAGAAAAGGAAATGGTTTAAATAGTCCCCTAATAGTCTTCACGCAAGCTGAATTCCATAGTGGAATTCAGTGGAATTCCATGGTGGAATGTGTGTGTGTATTGTCTCTCTCCCCCCCCCCCCCATATGAAATGAAAAGACTGGGTTATGGTAGGCTGCTGGAGCAGCAAACCTAAACTGAATCAACCATTGAAATGTTCAATGGAATGTCAAGCGGATTTTGAGAAACTGAATTGACCTTTGGCTGCTGAGGCTGTGCTTAAGCACCCTGATCCTGACCATTTTGATTTTCAGTGACAAAACTATACAGTCAAATACACAGGAAGTATGCAAGTGGCCTTGGGAATGCCATTAGCTGGGCTTATACAACATAATAGCCCATGTGTCATGGTTTTCTGGAATAAACAGATTGGATCTGTTTGTAAATTATACCATATTAAACCATAAACAATGGTTTATAAAACACCAAAGCTATATATAATTATAATTGTATATAATAATGATATATAATTCATTATGTAAGTCAAGGTGAAGAAATTCTGGAACCCATTTGAAAGATGTTACATGGGGGGGGGAGGGGTTATATCTTGCTTTCCATTTAGGAGCTGAAGAAAACATATATCATTACATACTTCAGTTTCCCCCACAATCCTGCAAGGCAGGCTGGGCTGAGAATATGAGAGGGTGAGTTCATATGGCTTGAGGCTTATCTCAACCGAAATAATTATTGGGACTCGCTTGCCACAGGGCATCCTCCAGCTTTGGCATCAGTACAGGTTGTTCTACTGATACAAAAATCAATAATCTTCTGAGAGCCTCAAACTGAGGACATCATACTAAGTTATGGTTTAAATATGTCTTAAATAAACTATAATTGGCTATGTATGTCTATCCAATATACTAAACCAAAATGTTTTAGTTTGCATGTTTATGTGCCATCTACTTCCAAATGGTTCTTTATCAGCTTGCTTAATTTATTGGATGCCTTCCGAACAGTCTTGATTCCTGGCAATTACCTAGGCAAGTCCTGCCTTTTTCTTGGCAAGATTTTTCAGAAGTGGTTTGTTCTTGCTTCCTTTTTCCTAAGGTTAAGAGAGAGAGAGAGAGAGAGAGAGAGAGAGACAGATTGACCAAAGGTCACCCAGCCAGCTTTGTGCCTAGGTTTTCTCCACTTCTAATCTAAAATCTTAATCACTTGACCAAACTGGCTTTCCTAAGCAGTTTACATTTTAAGAATCTAACTGGTTTTTATATTATTGTATTCATACACATATATTCTTACACATATATAGACATAGGTATGTACATAGCACAGAGACACAAACACGCATCTACTGAATATATAAACATTAAAGACCAGCAGCATAAGACCTTTACATTACTATATATTAAAACCTAGGTAAAAAGATGGGATTTTAAGCCATTCCTACTTTCTTGAATCAGAATGTAGCAACCAACTGCACCAAGAAATATTTTAGCTCCTAAAAATGTCTATATTTTTATATAATACAACATAAATATTATCTCTTGCATATTCTATGTTTTTGCTGAAATAGATGTTATCTACTTCAGTGAAACTTGGAAATCTTGCAGTGGGTAAAAGTTGTGAATTATTTGCAAATAGAGGATAAGGAATAAGGCATATTCTTGTGTGATATGTCAATGGGTGATAAATATAAAATTGATAATACCGTATTACTGAAGAAAGGAACTTGCCTTAAGGCAGCATAATTGTATCAATCCTTTCTAGGTCCTGTGATTGAGATGTTGGTAATTTAATGGCTGTTTCTATTTTTGAGCCTTCAAGAGTCATGCTGTTGATAACTATTAACAGCATTGACCACATGGCGCTTTGATCAATTACTGTAATCCAGTGTAGTTGATAAATTACAAAACCATTTGGCACAAAGAAAACAAACTATATTCATAAACCTTGATTTCCTTATTGGCTAATAAAAAAGTCGCTTCACAAAGCACAACAAATATTCTGAGGATAAAGGATCTTTTTTTTTTAAAAGCTAAGCAAGCTGCCACATAGATGTTCACAAATCCTAATTTATTCTTGTTCTTAGTAACTTTTAGATAAGTGGCAGTCCTGCTGGCTGACAGCAAATTGGGCAAAGGTTCAGAGAGGGATGATTGTGAGTCATAAAAGAAGTGTGGTGTAGTGGTTAAGGCAGAGTTTCTCAACGTTGGCAATTTTAAGATCTATGTAGAATGGTGTAGAATTCTGTGAACCACCATTCCAGAATGGTGGTTCACAGAATTTTGGGAGCTGAAGTCCACACATCTTAAAATTGCCAAGATTGAGAAACATAGGATTCAGTTGTTGGACTAGAACAGGAAAACCTAGACAGATTCTATCCTCAGCTGTGGAAACACGACTTTCTGCTAGATACTCTTCCTACTAACTACCCTGGGAAAAACTGGAGGAGGAAATACCACATTGATTTCTTGGGCAAAAGGTATGATAAAAATCTAACAAAACAAATAAATGACAGTAGCATGCCACTTCTCCATGACTATACCTATTTTGTGCAGTGGAGACTAGAACCTAGGATACTGTTTATAATGGACTATGTTGCTTTTTCAGATATGTAGTTTCATTCTCTCATATCATCTATAAGATGAATTAGTGTGTGTTTCCTGATCTTTTGTACCCATTCTATAGCCAACATAGTGTGGTTAAGGTGCTGGGCTAGGAAGTCTCAGGCTCAAGAGTCCCCTCAAACATAAACTCATTGGGCCAATGACGTTCCTTCATTCCAACCTGTCTCACAGATTTATTGTACCTGCTGCCTTAACTAAATCCATGGGAGGTGAGTGGTAAGGCCTATGAGTGAGGCAGGGTTGAACATTAATTTGGAGATCATTTAATATTAGACAACCTCAATGTAGTTGGATCAATTCCTTTCTTAAGGAACAGTTTGGTACTCTGCAGATACTTAGGCTTCAGTCCTGTGCCAAGTTCCTGGGGTGTATTTCACAGTCTGTGGGACTTGTTTACTTGTGTAGACAAGCATAGAACTGCCTATTAGTCTCTGCACAATGAAAGGTACACTAACCACATGCAACAGGTTATGACTGAGGGATTGGCAGAAGAAAAAAAGGCAGCCTCTAATAGCATACTTAAATTACACAAATAAATGTAGAATGTAAGCTTGCAGGAGGCTTGAATAATTTTTATTAATCTATGTTTTATAGTATGCAACATCATACTTTTAAAAGCAGTTAATAAATATACAGTATCTGTATATCAATTTAATAAGACACTAGAGCTCTTTCAGCTTTATAATAATCTGAAGCAGGTCATTATTATCTTTTCCCTGTACTGTAGTATGCCAGAAACATTTATTGATTTGCCCAAGACCACCAAATGAAGTCCATGGTTGAACACTAATTTGAACCTTTGGCTATCATTTTAATATTCTTTCTGCATTTTGGGTGGGGAGGGATGTTATTTGTAATGTACTATCCGTGTATCTTATGACTGCATCTGCATTATGGAATTTATCCTAATCCTGAAATTGATCTACTCTAACCTTTGCAAAATGCAGCTTATTCTATTTGCTAGCATGATGGTTGCCTGGGATTCAGTTGTCTGCTTATTGAATTTTTGCTTGAAATCTTAAGAGATATTCCTTGGGATAACTGAAGCTTTTTGATTTTTTTTCCTGTAAGAAAGTCAAAAGATCTCTCTGGGTCCTGTGCACTAGTGATGTGCAAAATGTTCTGTTTGCCTGTTTGAGGTAAACCAAATCGTGCTTGCTTTGCCAGTGCTTAGAGCTGGCACATACATGTTTGGTCTAGGCATATACCTGGGAGCATGGTCAGAGTAGCAGACATAAGGAGATTTTTTTTAAAAAAAACAGTAGAAACTAAGGCACTTGAAAATCTAGGTAGAAAAATGTGCTATATTTGAATTCTAATGCAGCAGCCAAGGGGAAGTCAGGCACTGTGAAGATCTAAAAGGAATGGGTGGGCTGGTCAGATATATGCTGCTCACGAATTCAAGCAGAGCAGTTTAAAGGAAATACAAGGATGGCACAGGGTGGACTGGCATACAGGTGAGGGAGGGGCAAGGAAGGCTTGCCCTACTCACCTTATTTAAGTTCCCTAGAGATTTTGTCGCCAACAAAACTTGGATGATCCAAAGTGTTCTGGGTTTCAGATGAGATCGCATGCCAGTTAGAAGTTTAGTTGAACATCCAAGCCGCAATGTGTTTCATGTATTTCCTTAATACGTGGTTGAGAAGTCCTTTACACATGGGTTCACAGGTTTAGCCAAATTGCTCAGAGACTTTTTTTTCTGTTCCCGTGACTAGCAATAAGCCCAGGAGTTATGGCTTTGTTTTCCTGTCTTTTGTCTGACCTATTCTCTTACCTGTTGTGCAGCATACCTAGACTCCCATTCATTACAGGAAAGCAAACTGGCGAGAGCTGGACCTACTGTGTTTCCTCTTTAATCCCTAGCTGCAAAAGGGATCTCTGGGTGACATTTGGCAACCCCAGCTCCAGCCTTTATACTCAGTTTTTTGTACAATACTGGTGCTGAATTGGAGCTTTCTAGAATGTTGTGCTGACACACAAAGGACAAAACATTGCACATGTTTGATCGCATGGAACCGCTCAATCTAGCATTCTCTAGAGTCTCTCACAGAGTCTCCTTAGGAACAGCGGTATAATGCTTTTCTTTTTTCTTTTTGGACTGAACTGGATTTATAGAGGTGTCCAGTGTAATAGAGGTCATACTTTACCCTAATTAAAAATTCCTTTGACTGCATGTTATTTTTATGGTGCTCAAAAGTCACTGGCGAGATTTAGCCAAGGAAGACTTGGGTCTCCCAGATTATCTGGAACCCCCCAAAAAAACACAACCTGTCAGGACAGGTTTGAAGTGTTTTGCCTTCCGTTCTTTACAGAGCAACCATGTTTAACTAGCTTGACTATTTTTTGTTTTGCTTTCCCCCCGGCTGATGCAGTCTTTCCAACTGCAGCAGCCACAGCAGCATCACCAGGGTGCAGTAACCATGGCAAGGCTCATTTCCAAGTGTGAAAACATTACTCTGGATAGGTAGAATTTTCCCTGCGGTGGGTGTTTCATTCAGCAAGAGAAAGGGGGAGAGAGAGAGAGAGAGAGAGAGTGATCTCAGCCACCGTGAGTCATCCTGCAGAGATGAGAGGAAAAAGCACGGAAAAAAAATATTAAAAGCAATCCAGATCGACCGTGTAATAATAATAATAATAAGTCCCACTTCTTAGTTATCCCAGCAGAAGGAGCAGCTTGTGCAGTGTATGTTATGCCGAGAAGATCTCAAGGCAAGAGACGCAGAACCAACAAAAGAGCCCCCCAGCTTCCCCCCCCCCCCACTTCTCTCCATCGACCCCCTTGCCCTATTGTCGACACGAGGCAAACCACAGCTGTGGACCACGGGTCTCCCTCTCCCGCCCCCCCCCCCGTCTCTCCCCTAACTCTGGGCTAAGAATCGCAGATTAGTTAGTTGCTCGAGGGATTTTTCCTGCCACAATCTCCCCCACCACCGCCCGCCTGCCCGTCCGTCCTCCAGCTGCTCGCTTCCAGTGGCGCCGGAGGGGCTCAAGGCGCGCGAGGAATGGGGAAGGTCGGGGCTGCGGAGAGGGGGGGGGAGGCCGGTGGAAGCGCTGCATTCCCGCTGGCCTTGTTCAGACAGCCAGGGCAGAGCCGACTCGCCTCCCCCCCCCCCCCCTTTCTCTCTCTCTCTCTCTCTCTCTCTCTCTCTCTCCTTCAGGAATGAAGAGCCCCTTATTTTTGGAACGCCTTATTTTTGGAGCCCCTTATTTGCCTCAGCTTCTCTGAGGCGGGACCCCCGCCATGATCGCTTTCCCTCACGAACACACACCCCTCCCCTCGAAGGACGGGACAAGCCGCCGTTGTCGAGGGTAGCCGAAGCGCCTATAGCTGCAGAGGCCGCTTCCCTCCGCCCCCGCGTCTCCCCCCCCCCCCACACATTGACCCCCCTCCCACGAAAGAGGAGGTAGGAGAGAGCCGGGCGCGCGCCCTCTCTCTCTCTCCCCCCCCCCCCCCCCTCAGCGCGTTTGTTGTCTGGCGGAGGGAGACGGGCGGCGCGTTGTGCCGGTCTCCATGGCAGTGGGTTGATGTGGGCGGAGTGGTCGGGGCCGCACCGCGGCTTCTCCGAGCGCGGCTCACCACCACTACCACCACCCGCCTTCTCCGCTGTCCCCTCCCTTCCGTGTGTTTGTGTCAGCCTGGTCGCGGCGGCGGCGGCTGAAGCGGCTGCCTGGGACACGCACGCGCGCTGGTCGGTCGGGCGCGCGCTCGCTCGCTCGCTCACACACTGGTCGCCCTTCCCGCCTCCCGCTTGGGCTGCTCCAGACATGGGCGACCCGTAAGAGCGAGCGACGCGCCTGGGCGGTTTGGCTTAGGCGGTGGGGGGGTGGGTGGGGGTGGGTGGCCTGCCTGCCTTGCTGAGGGTGAGGAGGCGGCGGCGGCGGCGGCGGTCGCCGTCATGGCGGTCATCGTGGAGTCGCGGCCGGAACTGGTGGGGAAGCGGTTCTTGTGCGTCGGCGCCGGGGGAGAAGAGCCTCGGGAGAACGGGCGTTGGAGAGCCGGCGTCATCCGCACCGTCTCTCACCGGGACTCGCGCAGCCCCGAGTTATCGGTAAGCCGTGGGGCTGTGAAGGTGGGGGGGGGGTCTCTCTCCTCCCTCAGGGTTTCCCCCCTGGAACGCGTCGGGGCCGTTTCCCCTTCCTCGAGGGAGCCTCGGAAGGGCCGGAGAAGAAAGGAGAGGAGAAACAAACACAACCCCCCACACACCGGGGCCTGCCTGGGGCGCCCGTGCCTTTGGGGAGGCAAGAACCGAAGTGGAGGTAGTAACGACACTCCCCCCTTTGGCTCCTGGAGGGAGGAGGAGGAGGGCGGATAAAAGGGCGACAAGGGAGAGCTTAAACATGACACATCCGCTCTGATTTCCCCTTTTCTAGGCCCCGGACTAAGGAGAAGAAGGGGGTTGCGGTGGGGAGAAAAAAATCTCCTTTTCGCTTCTCTTCTCCTCTGCCCCCCCCCCTTCCAATCTGATTTCATCCGGGTGGAAGAGAACGCGCTACATTGCCCGTGTTTTATACGTGTGGTTTGTTTTTTTCCCCCCATCGCGTAGCTCCTCTATGCATGTGTGTGCAATTCAGGGTCGAGATGTGGAGGATAAAAATGTAAAAGTGGCTTTTTAATAGAAGCGTTTTTTAGAAGGAATATTGGGGGGGGGAGAAAGGTTTCGAGAGACACGTTGCCGCTGCCGCCGCTCGCCTTTCTGAATGTTAATTCGATACAGTTGTTGTTCGTGCAGCAGCTCCTATGTGGTTTTAAGAGAAGTGTTTTGATTCATTTTCTTATTGGAAGGATTATATTTGACTCCGGTTCCTTTAATCCTTGTGCAGCAGGCGCACTGTCGACTGATAAACCCGGGTGCGTTGTTAATACTTCTTTTAAAACACCAGACACGAGCGCTTTAAAAAAAAAAATCGTGGGGGTTGTGTACTCAATTCTCACTTGGAGAAGTCATTGCTAGTTTTAAGTACTGTGTCCTGTCGCTAGTGTTTTCCTAATGGGTGTAGGAATGTGCATGGAGAGAGAGAGAGAGAGAATATATTTGTGTGGGGGAAGGGTAGAAAAGCAATTCTCTCTCTCTGTCTCTTCTCTCTCTCTCTCTCTCTCTCTCTAATATGCGCCTGAAATTTGAATATAGCCACATTTTCACCTTCATTTTTTAATAGCCTTAAGAATTTTGTTACATTCTAGCACTTAGTACCATAGTTGTACAATTTGCATATTTTCTATTTGGATTATTATTATTATTATTTCATGGCTTTTTTAGTGTCTTACTGCTTATTCTTTATATTAGCATATCTAAATAAAATAAACGTACTATTAGATTTGGATATTTGATTCATAGCTGGAAGTATGATTTTTTAAAAAATAATAAAGGGTTCATGTGCCTCAATGGTAGGTTGCTACCGGTTCGTCCTAGTTTGGGCAAACAGGTAGTGGCAGCAGTGGGAGGCTCTGCCCACCCACCCAGACATCATCAAAAACACTCTGCGCATGTGCAGAAGTGCCCTCGCAAAATGAGTGAGTGCACCCGCGCATTCCTGATAGCAAACCAGTAGCCCCAGGATTTCAAACCCACTACTGATGTGCCTTTGTAGTATATTACAATGAGAATTTTTAATAGTGTTCTCAGATTCTTAAACCATTTACATTTTAGTGCAAATGTAGGTAAGAGAGAGAGAGAGAGAGAGAGAGAGAGAGAGAGAGAGAAATCTGAGTTAGGTGTAGTTGAATATTAATATTTTTAAATAGTTTGCTATTTGGCTCTAATCTAGGGTTAAATACAGAAATATTTGAATGAAATCTTCGGTCAGGGAAATCGGTCTTAATCATAAAATTTCAAAAAGCTTGCTTCCCAATACATATATGCAAATAGACATTATTCAAGCTAATTGCTTCATCAGTAATATAATTTAAGCTATAGTTATATGACTGGACAAGGGATATCCTTATTTATGTACGTAACATTGAATTTATAGTAGGTATTTCTAGTGAACAATAAAGACCAGTGGGAGAACTTATTTTTGTTAAGTGGGTGTAGGATTGTAAATCTTGTAACTTGAGCATTATCCCATTTATAATCCTGAGATAGAAGTGCTCATTTCCAAGTAGTATGTAAAAATTATGCTTAAAATACAAAGCACTACTGGTTGAGTAGTGAAGAAGTCATGAGTATACTCTACCTTCTGTTGATTGCAAACTCACAATGTATGCATATACCTACACGGTAATTATGACTACTGTAGTTGTGTCCTAATGAAGTAACAATATTTTTATAGTAATGCTGTACTTGGTGGTTAGGCATGGAAGTTGAAGAATGTGCTTTTCTCACAATCAGTGGATTTACCTTGAGACAAAATGGCTTTGTAGCAATTAAGTGTCTATATTTCTTGGAAAATGCACTGTAAATTTCTTGTGGCTAGAACCTTACATATGAATGCCAAATAAAAACCATGGGTTTTTTGAAAGTTAACTTTTAAGAAAAATGCATTAAAAAAGACTGGAGTACAGATTAATAATTACTGGTATAGATTAGTGAGAAAGCTCTGTCCCTATTGCTGGAATGTAAGGGGGAGGGGATTTCGTTTGTTGGCTCCTATAATAATTGAATGCTGGCAAGGGTGGAGCATCTTTACTAATCTTTTTAGGTTCCATTCCTAGGCTGTTTCTATGAATAATTCCAAAAATCTGTAAAGAACACTTAAATCTTTTTTTAGGTACACTAAGATTGGGATGGGAGAGTAGCTTTATTTACTTAAATACCATTTTTATAGCAATGAAAAGTTTGGCCTGCTTTTGTCAGTTTGACTCTGTTGGATATAAGCTACGGTATCAAAAAATCAAAAGCATTAAAACCAGCTGTGCCTGACTTCCTTAATTTTTTTCCTGGATCATTTTTTTTGTTTGCTTTGTAGGATTTTTTTTTGGTTCTATTCATGAGGCCATTAGAAACATACTGTGGAATATTGTAAATTCAGAGAAAGATGCATATATTACTATTTCCTTTACATTTTTAAAATATATTTTCATTTCCTGTGTTGTCTGGTAGCTGTCAGTGGGATGCTAATGTGCTGTAATGAGGAGGATGGCCAAACCAGCTGGCAGTGATCATTCTACTGCTGGCATTCACTTTCTGGAAAATAAGCATGTTCTCTTTGTACTGCATATACTTTTCCATGATCCAGAATTTGGAATTCTTAATCATCTTCAGCTTTCATTATAAATAGTCATCGAAATGTGATATAAGGACAGTATGCATATACAATACATAACCACTAAATTTAGGCAACGGTATAAACCTCAAGAATGGATATTAACATTTATACTAATAATTCAGTTCAGAGAATTGTCTGACAAATTTTGATCTTGATCCCCTCTTTTTCACTCCTGGAGTTTGGAAAATGGGGCAACTGAACAAGTAGCCAGCCAGGAACAAGTAAAGTAGTATCCAGACGGGAGAACTTGCATAGTCTATCTCATAGGATATATACTGTGTGCATATATATATACAAGGCCGAAAGCAAAAGTTGTCTTCCTAACCATATCATGAAACAAATTCCTTCATTAGGACAACTCACACTGAGCAAATCCTCAAAAACTACTGTTTACAATAAAAAGTAAACAAAGCAAAAAATGAGGAACATCAGCTCTTTTTTCTTCCCTCCCCTTCTTGTCTACAGTAATAAAAATTTTATTTCTTAAATTTCTATGCCACCCATCTCCCCTACAAGGTGTATTCCAGTGGTACTGAGAGGTTTATGACACCTTCTGCGTTTTCAATTCAATGTATTTTCAATATGACCTAAAATGTGATCTGTTCTGCATAGTCCTAAAACTAGATAAAGACAACCCACACAAAGAAATGTGTCAAAGTTTATTACACTTGTTCATTTACCAGTATTTATTGAGGAAATTGATCCAAGGTACATATTTGTGTCTGGCAAAAGCATGTCAATCTCTAAATTTAGCAGTTCATTGGGAGGGGAAATTATATCCAGGTGTTTCATTCAATAGGGTGGCAATCAAGTGGGAGTATGGGATGTTCTACCTTATTTAAAGAATGGAATTCTAAGTATTTGCCATCAAAGTCCAATCTTTATAATACAGATAGGTGGAAGTGTGTCATGGATCAAGCAAAGGATATGTTGATCTTCACTAGGCTAGAAAAGTCTAAAAAATTATTTCCAGAGAGTTTGGACTCCAGCAGTCCACTATTAGGTAGATTATGTATAAATGGAGGCAAAAAACCCCTCTCCTAACCAAAATCATACCAAACGCATGAGGTATAGTATTCCAGGAGGTCTCAAAGGACTTAAGGGAACCACAGGTCTCTCTTGGATTGGTGAATATCAGTATTCATGAGATCACCGGTAAGAGAATGTTAAACAACAATAGTATGTTGTTGGCAGGGTCGCAAGGAAAAAAGCTACTAATCTCTAAAAAGAACATGGTTGCTTATGTACAATTTGTGAAACATGTGGATAAGCTAAAAAGCCATTGGAAGAAGACTCTGAATGGGTCAAACCAAAATAAAGTTCTTTGGCGTGAATAAAAAAACGTTGGTGAAAGGCAAACATTGCATTCCAGTATAAGAACCTTATCTCATGTCTGAAACATGATGATGGCAGTATCATGATTTGGTCTGCTTTACTTTAGATATGTTGGCTTACTATAATTGATGAAACGTGTGCATTCTGAATTGTACCAGCAAACTCCACAGGAAAAAATCAAGGTATCAGATGTCCCTGAAGCAAAGTCCAAGTGAAAGTGGACCATGCAGCCAAGGCAGTGACCCAAAAGACATAAGTCATATGATCAAAAGAGGAAATGTTTTTAGAGTTTGGCAAAAAGTCCTGACCTTAATCCTATAGAAATGTTCTGGAAGGACCTGAAGCAGGCAATTTGAGCAAGAAAACCCAACAGCAACCCTGGATTGAAGCTGCTCTGGAAGGAGAAATGGTCTAAAATTCTTCCGAGCCAATAGGCAGGATTGGCCAACAGTTATCGGAAACTTTTAGTTTATAGTTACCACTGCTCAAGGGAAGCATATAGTTACTGAAAGCAAATGTTCACATACTTTTTCCATCCGCACAAGTATGTGGCTTTGGATCATTTTCTCAGTAAATGAACAAGTATAATGTTTTTGACTCACTTGCTTAATTGGGTTTCCTTTGTCTGTTTTCAGACGTATGTGAAGATCAGATTTTATGTCGTATTTGTGCAGAAATATTGAAAATTCAAAAAAGTTCAAAATATTTTGAGTGTTTGTATGCTCCAGTAGAACCAAGACCAAGAACATTTCAAATATTGTACAATTAGAAATAAAAGTAGGTATATTGGTAATCCATGCTGAATTCTATTTTCCAGTCTATAAAAAATTGACCTGGAGTTTTTAAAATTTCTTACTGTAAAGAATGGCAGGAATAATTAAATAAGCTTTTTTCCTGCAACCTGGCTTGTCTATACGGATAGCTCAGAAGCGAGCACAGCAAAGATGCATCTGCAGCATCTGCAGTCCATAGAGAGCATGACTTCCTCTGAAAAGGTCAGTAGCAAAGCTAAATGTTCAAAAACATAGCAACATTATCTGTAATGGGCACACTTTCCATTTGACAAACTGACTGAAGAAGAAAACAAAATATACACACAACATACAAGAACAAATGATTACATTTTAGCTTATGAAGTTGACCTCTCTCATAACAAAGAATATAAGAATAATAAATTTACCAGCCTGGCAGCAGACTGTTTTAAACTTACTTCCCATGCCTTTTACTTCAATGCTTGGAGGGTATTGTACCGTTATAGGAATACCACCTGCCTCTCTCTCTTACATAAAATAATTGTAAAATCTACTAACCGTAGTTGGCTTATTAACATATTGTTGCATATCAGTTGAATCTGACCATTGCCTTGTACTGTCTGGAATTTAATGTCATGGACAATTGAAAATAAAGGTGATCTGGAATAGTCATTATTAGTGGAAGGATAGACTGGATAAACTAGAGAAAACATGTCTGCTCTAGATTGCAGTCTTAAATGGAGTGTGGAAGTTTTTTGCAGATATGTAGCCAGGATCTCTGGTGCATTTCTTTGAGCAGCTGAGGAGTTCTCTGAATGGAGATAATCTAAATGATACCACATCTTTTTTCCAGCCGTACAATTATAACTTGTTTAGTGGTAATGGATAGCCTATTACATACTTTATCAACTCTTTTTGCCCTTTATCATTCTAATAGGCTCTGAGGAAGTTTTTATGAGTAATGCCTGATTGATTTTTTTTAATTAAATCAATTTGTGTTCTTCCATTGTTTCCTTAAGATTTTGTACTTTAACTCTCCATGTCTTCGTACTTCCTAGAGGAAGTCCACAAATATTCTTTATTTTCCGAAGAGTTTTCTTTCTTGCAAAGGCTTAATATACATTATTACAGCAGGGCAAGCATGTTCATGTTGAATAGAAATGTAGGCCTAATACTGTTCTTGGGCTACCATTTCCATTTCTTCTTCTTGTCTTACTTTATAGATGTGTCTTGCAGTTTAAGAGGAGAGGAGAAGCAGCGCCTGCTCTGGAAAGGACTATGCATACAGTTATCCTGGGTCATATGATTTACTAGGGAAAATAGTTATTTTGCTTACTTAAGTTGAATATTCCCTTGAATCAATTTCTAATGTGCATGACTACATCTGTGTCCTTTCCTTGGAATTAGTATGGAAGTAACTAAGTACAGGTAATGTTTGAGTTACAACAGTGATTGAAGTTGCGAGATAACCATCCGTTTTTGCAAAGAATGGGTGTCTGAAGTCGCGTGAGTCATGGCTCCCAGAAACTTCCCGTCTTGGTGTGCAAAGGGTTTGCAAGCCAATGAGGTGCATCCCATCAGTTTGCAAACACTTTGCGCACCGAGACTGGGAGGCTTTGGGGGAGACTCATCGAGGCTCCCACTGCTCCAGAAGCAGCAGGCAGCCTCAGTGAGTCAGCAAAGCTCATCCCACTCTCCCTTTGCTCTCACTGTTCCTCTTTTGGAGCACCTGGAGCAAGCAAAGAAACTGCAGCACAGAGGAGATAGCTCACTAGATCTTTGCAAGGTGTGAGTCTCCACAGGCCCAGTGCTTGTGGAGATCCAGTGTGGCAGGATGGGGGGAGGGGGAAGCAATTGTGGCCAGGGCTGTGGAGTCGGGAGAATTGGGACATTTAAACTTGCTTTTTTTAAAATTCCAATCTAAATTTAGTAGGAGTCGGAGTCGGTGCATTGTTTGCCGACTCCGACGCCAGGTACCCAAAATTTACTCCGACTCCAGCTCCGACTCCACAGCCCTGATTGTGGCATGAGGTATCTCAATGGGTCGGGGGAGACCTTGGGTTGTCAGAAGCACCAGTCACACATACACCTCCCATGGCCTTCCCAAACCTGAGATACCTCATGTGCACTTAACAACCTGCACATTCGATTAGTGAATGCGTGGGTGAAAGTAGGGAGTTTTCACATTCATTTTACGTGATTCACTCCAACAAATCTTTGGGTTACGAATGTAATTGGCAGGCTTCATTACATCTGTAAGTTGAGTACTACCTCTATTTTTGACTGGAAATACTTCTAAACTTCTCAGTGTAACCTGCAACAATTGGATTTCCTCATGATCTCCCATGTAAATTACCAGGTCCAATTCTGCTTAGCTTCTTTGATATTAATTAAAGTTGATTAGGTGTTGCTGCTGTTTGTAACAGAGTGTTTTAAATGTCCTTCAAGGAATGTCAATGTGTCTGTAAAGCAGTTTCAACATTTCTGGAAATTCTATATCTAGTTCTAGAAGAAAAAGTATATCACACTAAGAGAAATGCTGTTCTGATTGTCTTTGTTCCTGTCTTTTCAATTTGTACAAGATTATACATACCTATTTGTTCTTTGCACTTATGATTGGTTGTCAAGCGTCCCACAATCATGCAATCGCCATTTGCAATCTCCTCTGCTGGCTTCCCCAGAAAGTCATTGGAATCCTATAGTCCGCTGAACGATTTCCCCTCCATGCACAGAAAGTAGTGGAAACTTTATGGCAGGTTGCAGGAACAGAGCTAATATTCTGAAGATTTCAGCTTTCTGAAAGCCCATGAAGGGTTTCCCCTCTGTGCTCAGAAAGGTGGGCCGCCATTGCACATAAGCACAAAAGGCCTGCCTGCCGGGAGGATTTCAGTTCTGCACGAGGTTTGTACACTCAAACCTCCGTTAATGTAGTCTTAGAATAAAGTAGGATTAGCTCATCTGGCTCATCATTAGCTTATATAAACTTGCTTATATATCTTGTCTGGTCTATCTGGGAATGCTGACAGCAAGTCTGAAAGTACAAATCGCCCACTATCTTTTAACAGCCTGAGAATTTAAAGGGGGGTCCATGGTTTGAATATATTTATGTATTTATAAATCACATTTACAAAGCCACGCATCTCACAACAATTGTGCAGGCACAAATTACAGGGATCACAATGGGCCTATAGGGAAAATTGTATTTTCTGTTTGTAAAAACTTGAGAAGATTGCTATAGGGAATTGAGAAACAAGTGTTTTAAGAAAATCGGTCACAACATTTACAAAGAATACTGTTCGTGTTCACAGAAAGAATATTCGTGAATAATATTTTAATGGCATGTAGAAGAACCTGCTAAAGTGACAAGAATGTATGTTTAAATTTCAGTGGATACTTAGGAATTGGTATGATTCAAAATGTTTGTAGCCTATGCTCCCCTGCTTACTTATGGCAACACTTCATAGCTGCTGTTACTTGAAATAGTCTGCATGTGATGGCTTTGATATAAATGTTTGGTCTGGTAAGAACAATATTGAATAGTTACATAAAACTGGTGTAATAGCTGACAGCTAATAATTACATATCAGCTCATTTTTTTAAACCAAAAGTCATGGATAAAATGTTTTTAATACTAGTAAAAGAAATTCAAGGTTCAATTGTTGGCTCCTCTTTCTTTCAAATTAAAACATCACATTCTAGCAGCTCAGCGTTCTATTATAGGTTGATGCAGTCTGCTGTTTGATGAAATATTGACCAATATGAGATAGCCTTCTCTTGGATTTTCTATCAGTACTGATCTTCCCCTTTCACCTAGAAGTTTAGGTAATTTTATAGAATGCACCTTTTGACCTTCATTCCAGCTCCTGGGACCTTGCATTTGCTTAGTCTGCATTTCTTTAGGAAATTTGTCCATTAATTTGTGTGTCAGAAATCAGAACTCATGCAGTATTTAAAAGCATTGCTGAAATTCTGATAAACATCATCAGTAATGCTTTAGCTTAATATCCTTTCTTTACAAATTGCTGCTGTCTTTTTGGTGTTTATTAGAACTTTGTGTAACCTTTGCTAGAAGAAAAAAGCAAGGCAGTAATCTTAATAAAAGCACGACATCTGATACAGTAATGATACAGTGGATAAAACTGAAAAGTACAATCTTGTGCATATCTAACTGGACATTAATACTAGGATCAGTGGAAGTTAATATTTTGTTTCTAAGTTCAGTTTTGGCCTTAAAAGAAAACTGATCACACAAACAATAACCAACTGCCTGTCATTCCCATATTCTCTATTTCTCTTTCTCTCTCCCTTCTTCTTCTTCTCCCTCTCTCTGATTATATTATATAAGTAGTTCCCATACTTTTTAGGCCTATGATTTTTGAAATGATACAGAGGTGGGCAATCTCAAAATTCAATGCTGCTGATTTGCTACTTCAATCAAACATCTTTATTTTATTTTCCCACCCAAATTATATTTTCCAGTCTCAAATTATCATATGCAAATAATTATAAGCCTCACAGAAATGTGATTTTTTTTTTTAAATTTCCTACTGGACCAGTCTTCCAGTACTTTATTAACCAGCAATAAGAACTGAATCTGATCCAAGAGCTAAATGCAGATCCTCTTCCTATGCAAATTGGTTGGGTCATGAGTGGAATAAGGTTTAGTGAGATAAAATCATAAGATAAAACTTTCCTCCTTTAAACTAAACTGGCTTTTCTATTTTATTATTTTCAAATCGTTATTAATATTTAAGGCAACAATGTGATTATTAATGTTTGCTGAGAGATTTATAATTTTGGTCTTAAGATGATTGATTGTAAGCCCTTCTTCCTTTCATAATTCTGTTAAGACTTGTAGAATTTTCCTCCTGAAGCCCACCAGTATATATTTTGCTAGATATCTTGTTTTAATTGTTTCCTTGTCTGTTGTAAAAGTAAAAAAAATAAAAGTACCAGCTCGTAAAAGTAAAAAAATAAAAGTACCAGCTGTATTTCTGATACCTTGTTGATCATACTGTGTGATATGACTTTTTTATGCTAATGCATTCTGTGAATCTTGATTTATTAATTGATGTTTATCAGATAGTGTGATTACGAGAATTAAATTTCAGCATTGTAATTAGTTCAGTATTTCTTCAGCTGAAAATTTCATGGGATCTACTGTTGTAGCTTATAGGGTACACTGTACAATAAGAAGTTAAGATATGAATTTCTAAAAGTAACATGTTAACTTCTGTATTTCGGTCTCTCTTTAATTTTCACAGATTATATACCTGTGTGATGACATAATTTGATTACTTGAAAGTGTCATTGTGCATATATTTTAATTAATCATAATTAATATTTGCACAACAATGTGGCATGTTGTCCACTTTCTCAGTAAAATAGGCTTACAAGATATGCTGATTTTTAGATGGATTTGTCAGAAGACAATTTATTATGCATTAGGAATTTAAATTTTACATCAATAATTATTAGCTGTCCTACTGCCATATTTCAATAGTTACACATGCATATGTACATTTATACATATATATATATGAGGACTTTAAAAGAATTATTCTTAAGGAAAATTTTAAAAAAATGATAGGATTCAGGATCCCAGATGATTATCTATATGTACGTAGTGTGATCTGGCTGAGATTTTAAATTATGAGTTTACAAAATTTGGTATACTACACACTTGATAAACATAAATATTGTCTGATAGTGAGGTAGTGCTTTAGGCCACAGGAATCTGTGGGAGTTCAAGGAGCACAACACACACAACCTGTAATATATATATATTTGAGTCTGTCATTAAAATTCAAGTAGAAAAGACCAGGGATTGCATTATTACATTGCAACACATATTTAGTCTTTTCTCGTCATAGTTGTTTGGAATGGATGCCGATATTTGAGGCTGAAACAATTAGTTGAGTTTCTAAACAGGCCTGCAGTGAGCCTTGATTCATAGACTTTATCCAGAGCTATTTTTGGCATAATAGAAAGTATTACTTCGCCTTTCTTTTGAAATGATGTGGATGGGGAAAGATACTGTCTTGTATAACAACTTTTTCATTGCTTCCATTTACTGTATGCTTTATTGTATGTAGCTTAGCCTTCTCCAACCTGGTTTAGAGATAGAATTTAAATTGGTTTAAATTATACAGCATAGTCTTCTCTAAACTGGTTTCTTCCATATATGTTAGAGATACATGCTAGGTGGAAATTGTGGGAATAGTATTCCAATACATCTGGACCAGTGGTGTATTCAGCCAGTTCAGACCAGTTCAGGCAAACTGTTAGTGGCGACCTGCGGACCCGCCTCACCGCTATGCCGTCCTATTTAGCCATGTTTTCTAAACCGCGCGCATGTGTGCAATCCACGCACTCAGTGCGCAGCAAACTGGTAAAATTATGTGAAACCCACCTCTGATCTGGACAACAGCAACACAAATGTATAAAAGGATTTTTAAAATGATATTTTTGAAATCATTTCACTTACAGATTTTAAGTTGTATCTCTACATACTACCTGTACTCCCACTACTTCCCTAATATATTAAGGAGCTATTCTACTAGAGCGTGGGGCCAGCAGTCAGTACTCCCACTACCTCCCTAATATATTAAGGAGCTATTCTCATTTGTAACAAAATGTAAATGCTGTGTTGTTTTTTGAGAGCTCCATAAATAGCCATTGTTCTCCAATGTGAATGTGCAATCAAATGTGACATGAATGTCTTGAAAGGGATCGGAGTTTTTAACATCTTGAGTTATGGATGGGGTTGCACCATCCCAGACAGACCCGGTGTGTTCGCCTGGTCTCACAACTCCTGCTCAAACAGCAAGTGGCAGTCATAGTTAGCTTTTAGGCAATTTCGTGTTGTGCCAGTTGTTCCCTTTCCTGGATCTCGTCTTTCTACCCAGTTACTCAAACACTGATCATTTCACCCTTGAACTATTGCAATGGACTCTATACAGGGCTACCCTTGAAGAGTTTTTTGAAGGTGTAGCTGGCTCAGAATACAGCTGCACAGAGTCACCTTCATCAAGATGGGTGGCACACAAATTCTTGGAGACAGTTGTTAAAGCCCCTGGGATGGCCCACTATCATGTGACCTACACTGGTTACCACCTTGCTTCCAGGTCAAATTCTAGCTGTTGATTACTATCTTTAAAGCCCTTCATGGCACAGATCCAGGCTATCGGAGAAGCCATCTCGCCCCAATATGATTGCCTTGCCCCACCTATGCCTGCTGCAGATCCTGTTGGTCAAGGAATTCCAGCTGGCAGGAACCAAGACACAAGCCTTTTTTCTCTAGTGTGGTGGCAATACACTCCAGGCATGGGATGACTCTTTGTCTCTTAGCTCTTTAGACTGAGTTCAAAACTGAAGACACCCCCCCCCCCGCCAACACCCCCAGTTTTGACTCAGTTCTGACTCAATAAAACGTGTTAGGAACAGCTCTTAGAGCTTGTTATCTTTTAGGTAAATTTCATCTATACCAGAGTTCTAGCCGATTGTCAAGGAGTAGAAGAAGAGCAGCCTTGACAATTTGCAACGTGAAGAGCCGTCGGCTCAAGCCCACTGTCAGCTCCGGCAGTTTGGGCGCCAAACCACAGCTGTCAGAAAGACAGCTCCACTGACAGCAAGCCCCATTTTGAAAATAGAATGAAGCTCCTGTGCTCTGGAATGTGTCCCCCAAGGTTGGATCTGCACCCACTCTTTTGGCCTTCTGAAGGGGTCTGAAGACCTGACTCTCCCGACTAGCCTGGGGCGTGTAATTCTGGCAGTGGTTAATAAACTGAGATAAGTCCTCACCTCCTGCCATATTCATCTTGCTCTCTTACCCAACTTCGCCAATTTTAATCCTATGTAATATGACTATTTATTGTTTTAACATTTAATGCTTTGTATTATAATGACTATAAGCCGCCTAGAATGACCTTCAGATAAGATGGATAGCATATAAGTTTAATAAATAAATAAAGTTTTCCATATTGTTAAAATAAATCTGCTGCACAGATAAACATTTCATTTGCATATTATGAAGGATTGTGTATCATGATTGCGTATCATAGGAGAAAGGATAATTGGTATTTTGGATTCTGTGTTTCAAATGGAGTAAAGTGTTCCATCTTTTTTGAGACACTATACGGTCAATGATCTAAGACATTCAATAGTTTTATGAAAATACAATCAATTTATGGCAAGCATATAATTTAAAATATAAGAGGACCCGTGGTTTTGACGGCTTCATTTGATACTGCTATGATATTGGGCTCACGGAAGTTCTGGAAAAAAGTGTTCAAAAGCACAAAGCCCAACTTTGAAAAAGTGAGAAATTGAATGTTAAAATAGAATCCTTTCTATTTTTCCAATTTTTTAAAAAAATGATGGAACTTGTATGGTGCCCATCTTGCCAAACATGACTCTACATGATGTACAGACATTGAATAGAATACAGAATAAAATATTAAAATAATACATAAAAATCCTAAATTTAAAACTTCAGTTAAAATAAACAGGATTGAAAACAGGAGGGAGCAATGCGAGCACAGAGAGGATGTGGGGTGCTCTTTGCTCCATTGGCCACACCCCGTGCACTATAATTTTGGACTGGTTATTATTTTCAACCTATCTTTTGTTATTTTACACACACGTGTACACACAAGTGGATGGGTCTTACCCTGTCTCCACCACTCAGAATGAAGGATTCAGGGGAGAGCTTTTTTTCTTTTCTGACAAAAGTGCCGTTTGCACAGGAAAACAAACAAATATTTGTACATTATTTGCATTTTTTTTTACAAGGATGGGTCCTTGTAAAACCACAAACCACACTTTGAAAGTGTTGTATTAATTTTTTGCTAACACAATAAATATTTTTTCAAAGTGAAAACTAGAAAGACTGTAAACTGACTGATAAGCTTTTGTTTTAGGGCACATTTGTTACTGTTACAGTAATATTATTTACAGTAATATTTTATATATAAAGTGGCTTAGTAAAGCAAAAATGAATACTAAGCAAATGTAAATGGACTTCAGTAATCTTTTGTTTTGGGGCCAGCAGTTAGATCACAGAACATGGTATAGTATTGGTTCAAGCTGTCATTGTAGGATGAGGAAAATGAAAGAAAGGGAGCTGGAGCTGCCAGGCTCTGAGATGAAAGACAATGCATAATCCTATCCTCAGTTGTTTTTTGAAAAGAAGCAACCTTTTGGAACAGTCACTCTTAATTCTTAAACTGGGGGTAATTACCCTCCCAGAAGATAATATGGGCATATTTTGGGTATAATGGAGCAATTTGTAAACTGCTTGTTTTGTAAATCAAGAATGAAGTTTGGGATTGCTGCTGCCAAGATGTTTGTGTAAAATGAAGTGTGTGTGTAATATTACTCAAGACAGGAAAAGTGATTCTTGGGTCAAAACAGTTTAAGAATCACTGTTTCTCCCTTGCGCTGTTTAGAGAGTCCATTGAATGGGCTGTATCTCGTCCAATTGGTCCATGACTGAGCTAGAATTTGAATAAACACGCCTCCTATCCTGTTTATCCCAGTTCTTTGCTCAGTCCGATCCATGAAACTTGTCTTTCTTTCACTCTTCATTTCTGGACTCTAAATTGAATGCTCATTCTCACTGCATGACTCTCTTCTTATGTGACTATGTAGAATCATGGTGATGTGATTGTGGGACCTTGCAGCACCCGAAATGCAGTCATGTGGCTGATGGAGGGTGGCATGACAATTAACGAAGGCTGAAAGTGCTTTATGCACCATAAAACACCTTTTCCAAGGCCATCATAATGCTGAACAGTCTTTAAACAACCAGTCATAAGTCGAGGACTACGTGGAAAAGAGGACGGAATTCAGGGTAGGAATGTAACCTGAATATATTGTCAGACAAAAGTCCCCCAGTCCTCATGAAAATAAAGGGAAGATGGAGAGGAGGAGATGAAATAACTCAGACTTGCACAATTCTGTTACTGTAGCTTTACAGTAAATACTACCCTGCTTCCTCCAAAATAAGACATCCCCTGATAATAAGCCCAATCGGGCTTTTGAGCACATGGCAATAAGGCTTATTTCAGGGTTCAAAACAATATAAGATGGGGATCTTATTTTAGGGGAAACACGATACTGGCCTACACAAATTGGGTTCCTAGTTTCATCTACCTTGAAGAGTTGACAGGAGGCTTTGAGGGTCTGGATGGGGAAAAACAAATTGAAACTGAAACCCTGGGAAGGTGAATTTGCTGCTTGTTCATTGGTGGAATAGTACTGGCTGGAAAGGATTTGAAGATCGACTTCATCCAGAGTTCAGTACCACATAATTAACTGGTGATTATTACTTTGGATATATGGCAACCATTTTGTAGGCCCTACATTAGTTATCAGTTGGTTTCCAAGCTCAATTCAAATGCTACCATGACTGCATGCTTATCACCTGAATATCTAAAGGATCATGCGTACCAATTAAGACAATATGTCACTATAAGATCCTCTCAGGAAAAATTGCTTTGGCCTTCTAGGGTGTTTTTTTGGGGGGGGGGGGCTAGGGTTTTTTAAATCCTGGTTCCCATTCTCTGAAACTGCCTCCAGAGTTATTGCCCCCCCCCCCTTAGTTATTGCCTTTTGGAATATAATAAAGTCTATTCTTCTGAAGCACATTTGTTGACTAAGTGACATATGAAATCAGATTTTGTTAAAAGTACTTAGCAATTTATTGGTGTTGCCTTTTTATTGTTCAAATAACTTAATCTGATATTGTAATAACATTACTTGTTCTATTTTATTGCAAGCCACTGTGATTTACTTTAACTGCCATATAAATTTGATAATCGTGATACTGTACTGGTGAAAATATAAAAGATCGCTGCAGGATGTGTGCACAGAATGGACACAAAATCATAAACTATAAAGGACAGAATGGATTTGGGGAATCATCTAGCATAGTCTATTCCAAGTCCAGTGCAGGAATCCACCACTACAGTAGTGGCCAAAATTGTGGAAATCTTTTGGGAAAAGTGCATCTTCTAAAACTAGCTAATAACATAACTTTTTTTTTTTTGGGAGTAGTACCATAAACTTATATATCAGTGGAAAGATAATTTAATCAAGAATGTAATGCAATAACTTTTATGAAGGATTTGCTATTAGAAGAGCAGTTACATTATAAAGAAGAAAAGTGAAACACTTAGAAAAAATGAGATATACAAAAATTATCACCATAGAAAAAACGAGATATAGAAAAATTATCACCATGTTAGTTAATACTTAGTTGGGTAACCTTTAGCATGAATTACGGCTTACAACATCTTCTCATGGAGTGAACCAAGTCTTTTAGTTCTGCAGCTGTTATAATGTGATTAAATGATTGCTTCTGTTAACTGGATTTTATTGCTGGGTCGCTTCTGACTAACAAGTTTCTTTAGTCTGCTCCATAGATTTTCAATTGGGTTAAGCTTTGGGTTATTCCAAGGCCATTCCAGCAGTGAAATATGATTATCTTGAAACTCATTTTAAAAAAAGTGTTATTAGCCATCAAACATCAAAAAGACACTTTTCCCAAAAGGTTTCCACAATATTTGGGCACTACTGTATGGTGTCCATTAAAACTTTTCTGGCAAAGGCAAATCTAGCACTTCCTCAGACAATGTGATCCTATGAAGGGCTCTTACATTAGGAGATTTTTCATGATGCTGCATTTCGTGAAACCTATTGCCTGGTCTGTCTTCCGGAACACCTCTCTGCATTTCTGCCCTGTCTTCTCCATGACATCCTTTTAAGATCCTTGAGGACAAGTGTGTCATCTTTCTGCAATTCTAGCAGTCCCTTCCCTCTCCACAATTCTCTGATGATCAAAGTGCAAACACCCCCCTCCTGAACTCCTGTTTGCTCTCTTTTTTGCTGACTCAGTGCAGCTAATCACTCTATGTCTACTGGATGGCAGTTTGCACAAACTAACAGATTGTAGTTACAAATATAGGAAAAGCAGATAAAAAGAGGGGCCTTCTCCAGTTGGTCATCTTTATTTTTCCTGCAGTCAGCCAAAGAAGTGATCACAAGAAGTAATGATCAGAACCTGTCTCTTCCTCTTTCCTAATTTATGAGAAATTATACACAGATACTCCTCCACTTATAACAATTCATTTATTGACCATTCAAATTTACAATGGCATTGAAAAAAGTTAACTTATGACCATTTTTCACACTTAGGACTGTTGCAGCATCCCTATAGTGACATGATCAATTTTCAAACACTTGGCAATTGACTTTTTTTTATGATTGCCATATCCTGATGTCACGTGATCATCTTTTGCAATCTTCTGACAAGCAAAGTCAATGGGAAAACCAGATTCACTTAACAACCATGTTACTAACTAAACAACTGCAGTGATTAACAACTGTGGCAAGAATGATCGTAAAATGGAGCAAAATTTACTAAACAAATGTCACCTTAGCAACAGAAATTTTGGGTTCAGTTGTCATAAATCGAGGACCTTGTAGTGGTTTAACATTTTTAAATCAAAATCAAGGCTTAAGTGTTAATAACTACTGCATGATGTGACATCATAAAGTTACAGCAGAAACAGAAGTAATTTTAATAACATGGCATAGAGTTCCATAGAAATTGTCATTTCTATGAAATCAAATAAGGGATCAAAAATATTTTTGTAAGTTAGCCTATCGTTTTTCACTGATAGTATTGGTTCCATTTTTATCTATAAATACAGACAAATCTTTGAACTAAAATCCAAAGTAAAATTACTGCCATACCAATTTGCAGAATTGTGTATAGGAGTGTGTGTGTATATATAAACATTACTTTAACAATCTAAACGTATTTAAGGAAAAATAATATTTACTAGTATTTTAAAGAGTTCATCAACTGTTTTCAGTTCACTTATTAGAACTGAGTATTTCTTTGGACCTGCTTAGTGCTAAGAGTTACATAGCTCCATTGATTGCTTCCATGCTAGTGAAACCTGATCTTTAACAGATGTTTGCGAAGCTGCCAGTGTTCTCTATGATCAGTACAGTAGACATCCCGCAAAAAATTTTTTAAACTGCGTTAATATCTTAGAATAGCAACGTTAACGCATTTAAAAATGCTACTTAAAACGAGAAAGTGTTATAAACAGACATACAAGCAAATATAATTTCTTAACATATTTTAGCTATGTTTTTTCTAAAGATTATATAGCTTTTGCAGAAACAAGCTAAAATGTACTTCTAAATTTAGATTCTGAAATTTTTGGCATTTTGGAGTTTTCATGTGAGCTGAAATGCTTTCTTGCCAAATCAAAACAAAGTAAAATATACCTCATTTAGAAAAGTTGAATAACATACAGTAGCTCTTTATGAGGGCGACTTTTTAAACTGTATTTTAAAAGGAATTGCAACTACTTTGTTGAACATTTGTAAAGAAGCAAAGCTTCTGTTCATTTTTATCTCTGCCAGTTAGATTTCTGATGTTTCAGGTAAAACCTGATGTTTGTGATGAATACTTTGAAAATATTAAGTTTGCACATTTTCTTTTTTTACAGATGTTAAAATTCATAAGAGTTTTAGAAATTATTTTGATGGTATAGAATTTAGAATACTTTAGAAAATTAGCATTCAATGGAATTGTAAAATTCTACATTTCAGTCTCTAACGAACTTGTATAAAGCATTATCTTTTTCTTCTAATATTTCATTGAGAAACTTCTGATTACAAAACTTGAATGCTCCGCTGCTAACTTAATGAACCCTAATTGTTTAAACCAGAGTTTATTTTGGCACTATAAACTTTAGGTCCTATTTCCTGATATTTTTATGCTTCTGTAAATAAACATTTCTATTTTTTGGTAGAATGAGTATAGCTAGGTGTCTTCCACTGTGAATTAGGCAGTTACCAGCAACAGATGTTAGATCGAATTCAAAATATTATTGAGGGATGGGAAAATTTTCCTCTTCTCCAGTGTGCATGAAATAAGAATTTGCTCTGTTCCCAAGGGCTCCATAGGTGCCCAAACACTTTTCAGCCGGACAGAGAAATGACAAAGACTCAAAGCTTCGACTCAAGCCCATAACACTCTCATCTTCTACTACTTTTAGAAATGATAATGTTTCTTCAATTGAAGGAATTGAAGGCAGTTCTTCTTTTTCAGAAAAATTTCCATTCCGGCTCTGAGCTCAAAAATTCACTATACATGTAGTCCTCAAGTTACAACCATTCATTCAGCAACTGAAAGTTTACAGTGGTGCTGAAGGAAGGGAGTTACAAACAGTACTCAAAAGTACTGACTTGATGAAGCACCCGTATGATCATGCCAACACAATTCAGGCCCTTGGCAACCAGCACACACTTAAGACCAGTTGCCACATCCTACAGTCACATGATTGCCATTTGCAACCATCCCTGCTGGTGTCCCACAAGCAATAGGGAAAGCAGCAGGAAAGGTTGCAAGATGTTCAGATAAGTCTCCCCTCCCCCTGAGTTTTCTTTGCTTATATGCATCACTGTCCTCCTCCTGTGCTCCCACATACCCCATGACCTCTTTCCGTAGCCTTCTCATGTTCACACATGATCATCCTCTTTCTTTTGTCTGCACACATGCCCTCTGCCCTCTTTTCATGGACACCCACCGTGTGGCCTCTTTCCACAGCCTCCCTATGATTGTACATATGCATATACCCACCAGTATCCTTTCCCCAGCTTTCTTGAGCTCACATTGCACCACAGGGCTGCCAATCTCAAGGGGACCTCGGCTGTACGCCATATCGAGAGGGCTGGACATCCATTGGAGCCTTGATTACACACCGCTCCTGGAGCCACCAGCTGGGAGGCACAGCCTCGCCTATGCATCACGCTGGGATCTGCCAGCTGGGAGGCAAGGCCATGCCCATCCGCCACCCCAGGAGCCACCAGCGCTCAAAAAGCACTTGCTGGTGGCAGGGCGGCCATGGCAAGTTGCACTGCTGTATCCAGGCCCGTGTGAAGCCTGCCAGGGCTAGATGGGTGGCGAGGCCTGCGTGGGGTATCCACAGTATGCATGGCCTGCACGTTGGGCTGCATCGTCACTGGACGCCACATAAGGGGTGGCGAGGGTTATAGGGGCGGGCCCTGGGGGTGGGTGGAGCTGACACTATTAAAAGGGTGGAGGGATTAACCACGTTAGCACTGACTTTGTCTATTGCCTGTTTGTCACTTTGTGCTGGTTGTTACAGCTTCTGGATAAAGTTTGTCAGTTAACCATCTTTAGCTCTGTCTGAATTCCTTGCTGAGGGCTGGAATGTGACACACCTCCCCCCAACTTGTTCCCTGCCTCCCAGGGCATCCCCCATGTAGCACACCCTACTCCTTACCTGGGACTCTTATTTCTGTTTTAGTGACCCAGGACACCCGGATTGCCAGTGGTTACATGAAGTCATGCTTTATTAACAGCAATTCATGTCCAAATTGCAGTTGTATCTCAAGGAGTACCTATAAAACTTTTCCATTGCTAAGCCATTGAACTGCTTTGTATTAGGGCAAGTTTAGAAGGTTCTGTTTCTGAGAAAAAGTATCATGGAATTGACACTGCACAAGAATGAATTAAGTTCACCATTGATACTCTTAGTTCCATAATAACACAAGATTAAAATATTTTGCACAGAGTACCTGCTGATGACTCTGCAATAAATAATCATAGGCTTTTAAAAAAATTACATTTTCACAAGAAATGTAAATTTTGGAAGTAAGCGTTTTTGTTCTGCTCATACATGTTTACCAGTCAGTTATAACACATTTAACGGACGAATTAGTATTTTCTCAACTTCTTGAAACTATTCTTGCCTGTAGTTGTTCCACACAGGCTGTTTATAGAGGCTAAGTCTTCAGTCATTTCCTTGAATGAACAACAACTGAGCAGTATTAGTAACATCTGTGGACTTATCTGGAGCCAAGGAAAACCACCAGAAATAATTTGCTTTTTTAATTGATTATTGAAGTTGCTCTCAGTGTCCTCAACTCTTGGAGCAAATGTTTTATCAGTCTTAAAATACGTTTATTTTTTCTGGACACATTTATTCGGCAATCAAACACAAATTAATTAACTCGCAATCAATAAACAGCTTTCCTTGCTGGCTAACAAATGAACCACAGAGAAACTTACTTTGGTTGTAGCTAAATATTGTAAGTGCAGCAGTCACTTTCGCTTTTTAATGCTTATTTGCCAAGCAAGGAGAATAAAATTGAGGAATGCTATTTTTTATTTCTCCTGATAGCGTTATTCTTAATAATGCTTCTCTCCCTTTCTTAGACAGCATTAAAGATTAAAACCAAATGTACTTTTAAGGAGAAGATTTTAGGTGCAATAGCAGTTTTAGAATGATGTGTTTTGAGTTTTTCCTGTGGGTATCCCCTAACATGCAGTAACACTATTATATAATAGTAAGTCATTAGTTTACCCCTATAGGAATTAAATAGTAACTGGAGGAATTTTATATATTTAGAATAAGAGTCCTTTAAAAAGTGAATCGTTATAATGTGTTGTCAAAGTTGGATGCAGAATTTTGGTTGTGGTTATTTATAGTTGAACATGTATTCTTATTTCTTTATGAGCGGAGAATGTTTTAAAAGTTCATTTTCTTGCAGTTTCTTTTTTTCTGTTAGGCCACCTCTTTTCTGACTTCCATCTATGAAAAAGAGGAAATACATTTGTCAGCTCTTTGATATGTATTATTTGCATTCTTTGTTCTCAAATGTTGCATTAGACTTTATAGGGTATGTTTTTTTAAAAAAAAAAAAATCAGAGCTTAAAAACCAAGAATGAAATAATTCTAAATGTTAAGTTCTAAATAGCAACGCGTTCTGCTAGCCTTTTTGTAGCATAGCTATGCATTAATAATTGTTTAATAAATAAGTAAACAAATAATTGTTTAATTTGTGTTCCTAGGTATATGTGGAATTTGATGATCTTGAATGGGAAAAACGAGAATGGGTTAAAGTTTATGAAGATTTTGCAGCATTCCTTGTGGAATACCAATTGATCTGGGCAAAGAGGAAGGATCCTAGCCAGTCTCAGGGATCAAAAATCAAACATATTCAGTGGCCTGCACTGGTAAGCTGCCTATTTTATGTTTTAACTTCAATTGAGAAACTTTAGAAAATATAGTAGTTATTTTGCAGTTTGCAATTAATAAATCAGTCTGTTTGTAAAAACCTCCTGTTATGAGGGCATATAACTTAGTATTCTTACTACAGTGATTAGAAAAACTATGCAGCCTGTTTTCCTTTGTTTCAATTCTAAAACCAGGTTGGATCTTGATACTGCTCTATTTGGGATGTGCTGTGGCTTGCCTCTATTTTGACCCTTCATAAATTTTATATTGAAAGTATTCTACAACTTTTTGCTATTGGTATTATTCCTGCCACTTAGCTCAGCTGTTCTTGTTTCTGTACTAAATAAGGGTCATAAATAAGTCTCTGGTGAGCTTCCGTTACTTGTCCCAGCTTCTGCCAACCTAGCAGTTTGAAAGCAGATAAAAATGCAAGTAGAAAAATAGGGACCACCTTTGCTGGAAAGGTAAGAGTGTTCCGTGCCCCTTTGCGTTTAGTCATGCCAGCCACATGATCATGGAGACGTCTTTGGACACCACTGGCTCTTCAGCTTAGAAATGGAGATGAGCACTGCCCCTAGAGCTTGGAAACAACTAGCACGCATATGCAGGGGAACCTTTACCTTTACCTTATAAGTGTCTGCTAGCATGTTTTTTATTTCCTGCAGAGATTTGTGATCTCTGATTTTTTCTTCTTCTTGGGGTCGCTGTGCAAAGATTGGCTTCCAATTAAACATTGTTCTTATTTCTCAGAATGTTTAGAAAAAGTTGGTGCTAATTACATCTAGTCCTCAACTTACAACAGTTTATTTAATGATCATTCAAAGTTACAATGGCACTGAAAAAAAGTGACTTATGGCCGTTTTTCACACTTACAGCCATTGCAGCATCGCTATGGTCACATGATCAAAATTCAGATGTTTGGCACTGGTTCATATTTATGATGATTGCAGTGTCCTGGAGTCATATGACCAGCTTTTGCGATCTTCTGACAAGCGAAGTCAATGGGGAAGCCAGATTCACTTAACAACCATGTTAACTTAATAACTGAGACATGAAAAGTCATAAAATAGGCCAAACCCACTTAACAAATGTTTCACTTAGCAACACAAATATGGGTTTCAATTATGGTTGTGAGGACTACCTGTACATCATGCTGAAAATCTAAAATGCAAGGTGTAAAATGATTGTTATACTTGCATATAGGGTAAGGAATTGTTCCAGTTTTGTCCAGTTTTGATTTAATATTAAGTTTACTAATGTAGTTTGGGAAGGAGGAATGATTTAAAGATTTTAATGTGTTCATATTATTTACCAAACACTTGAAATAAACAAACAAACTTCAAATTTACTGAGAAAGAACATTGGATTTACACTGAAGGCTCTTTCACCTTGTGCTGCGTGAACGTCCATTGAATGGGTTGTCCTCATGTCATTGGTCAAAGACTGAGTTAAGATTTGTTTAAACACGCCTCCCCTTCCAGCTTGGCTCCAGTTTGTTAACGAAAGTCCAGATCTGAAGAATGCTGAAACTCAAACAGAAAAAAAAAACCCAAGTAACCAAATCCGGAACCCTTGCAGAAAGAAAGGGAGGATATGGACTCTCACGCAGCGCAAGGAGAAAGAACCTTCAGGGTAAGTCCAATGTTCCTTCTCCCTTGCGCTGCTTAGAGAGTCCATTGAATGGGATATACTCAAGCTAAATATCCCTAGGATGGGAGTAAGGAGAGTCATGCGCCGTGTCAACGGGAAGAACCTGCTAGAGCACCCTGCGACCAAAAGCTGCCTCGGCCGAGGCAAACTTGTCCAACTTGTAATTGTGGATAAAAGGCGTGGGCCAGTAGGGGGCGATGAGGATGACGCCCACTTCCTCCATCAGGATCTTCCTGAGAACCCTGGGTATCAGCGGGAAGGCGTAGAGTAGGGTCAGAGGCCAGTGACAATGGAGAGCATTGGTTCCCTCGGCTCCTGGCATCCAAAATTTGATAAAGAAGCGCGGAACCTGCACATTTCTTGGGCTGGCAAAGAGGTCTACTTGAGGGCGGCCGAAGATGGTCATGATTTGTAGAAAGATATTGGGGTGCAGCTGCCACTCCACTTGATTGATAGTAATCCTGCTCAGCCAGTCCACTCGGATGCTGAGGACGCCAGAGATGTGTTCTGCTCAAAGAGAAAGCAGATGGCTCTCTGCCCAGAGACCCAGTGCCGCAGCTTTATGCGTTAGGATCCTGGAGCGAGTGCCCCCTTGCCTGTTCACATGGGCCTTTGCCATCACATTGTCTGTCTGCAGAAACATGTGATGGCCCGACAGTTGGCTTTGAAAGTGATGGAACGCCAGATGGGCGGCACACAACTCCAACCAATTGATGTCGTTCCACAAGTCCTTGCAGGACCATCGACCCTGAGTCACGTGAGATTGGAAGTGGGCCCCCAATCTGAAGAGACTTGTGTCCATGGTAAGAACCAGACGCTGTGGTTCTTGGAAGGAGCAGCCTTTCTCCAGGGCAGGGGACATCCATCAGCGCAGGGATGCGAGTACCCTGCGAGGAACCCTGACCCAGGCGTTGGAGGTGCTGGTGCCAGAGGAACCACTGAAGTGTATGTGAGTGTAATCTTGCCCATGGAACAATTGCCAAACAGGAGATCATCTGACCCAATAATTGGGAAAACAACAGCAGAGGAACTGTCCTGAGAGATTGCATATGCTTCACGGCATTCCAAATGTTGACCAGGCACTCTTGAGAAAGGAAGACTAGGCCGGATAAGGTGTTGATGCGTGCACCAAGGTGGACAAGATTGGTAGAGGGAGTGAGATGACTCTTCTCCCAGTTCACAGTGAAGCCGTGCTCCTGGAGCATCCTGATCGTTACCTGGAGGTTGAGTTCCACCTGTTGGGATGAGGAAGAGAGAATTAAAATATCATCCAGGTAACAGAGCAATCTGTTCGACCTTGCCCGTAAATGGACAGCAACTGTGTCCAGGAGCTTGGTGAAAGTGTGGGGGGTGGACAAGAGACCAAATGGCAAAGCCCTGTACTGGAAATGGGCCCCATTGTAACAGTATCTAAGGAATCCCCGATGAGCCGGTCTGATGGGAACATGGAGATATGCCTCCTGGGGATCAATGGATGCCAAAAAATCTCCGTTTCTGATGCTGGCCAGGATGGTATGCAGACATTGTATCGTATATATAAATTCAAGCGCTTCAGATCAAGTATGGCTCTGCTGCCCCCCACTTCTTTTGAACCAAGAATAGAATCGAATAGAAGCCAGAACCACAATGATTTGGGGGCACTGGTTCGATGGCTTGAATGGCCAGAAGGTGTTGAATCTCGGCTTCCATCGGAGCTCTCTTGAAGGGATCCAGAGACCTGGAACATTGAATGAATCTCCGTGGAGGGTCGGAAAAAATTCAAGGGTCTCCCCTCTGGAAACCATCTGAAGAGCCCAGGCATCGGTGGTCGTACGACGCCATGTGGTAGCGAAATTGGCAAGCTGACTGCCAATGGGCTCGAGGCCTGAGCCATTTCTTATTCCTGCGGTAGGGGCAGAAAGTGGAGCCCCAAAAGGGACGTTGAGACTGAGGGTGTCGAAAATGTTCCCTGAAGGACTGCCTGTCCAGGACTCTGTCATTGGGGTGGTTGAAAGGCCGCTAGTAGGCCGGGGATTGGAACCCGGGATCTGAAGAGCGAAAGGAATGCCTGCGGTAGGGAAAGGCAGATCGCCGATCTGACCACCTAGAGGCTAGAGGCATAAGGAAGTACCTTTTTCTTGTCCCTACCTTCCACGAGGACCGGATCTAAGGCATCACCAAAGAGAGAGCCCACTTTAAACACCACTGAGGGCAACCACCATTTGGTCCTCATGTCCGCTTGCCAATGATGCAGCCAGAGGAGGTGTCTGGAAGTGATATTGAATGCCAGTGCCCATGATGCAAATTTCGCTGAGTTGAGTGTGGCATCAGCGGAAAACTCAGTGGCAATCAACTTATTGACGTCCTGATGCAGGCGAGAATCGTCTGGGGAAATCCTGAACTGCATCTGACGTAGCCATATGAGGGATGTCCTGGGGGAAAAGGACACCGCCGTGGCAGATTTGATGGCCCATGCGGTGGCTGGGTGTGTCTTGCGGGTTGAAATTTCAGCCCTCCTGTATCTGTGGCAAGGCAGAAGTGTGACCCTCCACTGGACAGAGCCCTGCCTCAGTGGGGGTAAAGGATGCAAACAGCTTTGTCGACGGTGGGGGTCTAGGCGGTTCTGCGATGGAATCGGATCCCTGAGAGAACACTTCCTAATCACTGCCTGGTTATCCTGCACTTCAGCAGGGGAAGTTGGAGACCAGGTAGAATGGTCCTGACACTCTGGGGGGAAAGGCCTTGGTCTTGAGCCAAGTTGGGACGTCCCCCAGGTTCTGAAGCAGTCGTGACACTGCTGGTAGCTTCCTTCTGTGCCTTGTCGAATTGCTTGCTTAATACACATTGACTGTGTTTGGTATCTTTTCCTGCAGCAGTAGAAGAGGATGCATTGTTGGAAGATTTATCCCTAGTTGAGTGGGCTTTGGATTTTGATCTGTCCTTTTTAATAGTAGGGGGGAGGGGATCTAGATCGATGTGAAGGGGAGCAACTGCAATCCTCCATTTTGTAATGGCAGTCTCACTCCAGGCAATCAGGCAGAGTCAAAGATAATCGCAGACAAGGCATTGAGAGCCCTCTTTGGGAGGAGCGGCAGTGACGGAACAATTCCTAAATACCAGAGAAGGACTGCGAAGGATGGCAGGGAGCTCCACGAGGCCCCTGAGTCGGGTCAGAAGATGGTGAGGTGGTCACGGAGAAGATAAAAAAACCGACTCCTAAATGTCTGGGGGCTGGGAAATACGGCACTGAGCAAGCAACAAAGCTCCGCAAGCGCCTCGAGGCCAAAGTAAAATGGTGCGGAACTGACAGCACAGCTCCTCAAGTGCCAACACCAGCAGCAGCAAAATGGCTGAGAGCCGACAACACGGCTGTTCCAGCACTCTCGTGAGGAAAACAAAATGGTGTGCAACTGCAAAACCTCTCCCGTGTTCCAAACAAGCAAGCCCAAATTGACAGGAGCCAGCAGAATGGCTCCGTGAATGATAGGGCGATGGTCTATGCAGGGAGAGCTTAGCCTTGACAACATGGGGCTGCCCTCAATCCCCGCAGCGTGAAGCTGACACCACGGCTTCCCACATGCTCCAATTCACTCATGGTTGGCAGGCAGTGTCCAGATCATGTGGAAAGGCGAAATTTGGAGAGCGGAATCCAAAACGGCGGCAAGGCGCTACTCAGGTGAGCAGCGCTCGGACGAACATGAAGCCCCCCGGCAACCACAAGCTCAGCAAAGGTTGAAAGGGAGACAGTCACAGCAAAGGTTTGAAAGTGTTAGCTAAAAATGCTAGATAGTCCATTGAAAGAGCCAAGGAGAAAAACAGTCATTACGGCCGGACTGAGTTAATGAACTGGAGCCAAGCCGGAAGTTCTACAGAGGAATTATTGAGTCTGTCATCTGCACCTCCATAACTGTCTGGTTTGGCTCTGAAACCAAACAAGACAAACACAGACTTCAACGGATAATTAGAACTGCAGAAAAAAACAATTGCTACCAACCTGCCTTCCATTGAGGACCTTTATACTGCACGAGTCAAAAAGAGGGCTGTGAAAATATCTACTGACGCCTCTCATCCTGGACATAAATTGTTTCAACTTCTACCCTCAAAAAGACTCTATAGGGCTCTGCACACCAAAACCACTAGACACAAGGACAGTTTTTTCCCAAATGCCCTCACTCTGCTTAACAACTAATTCCCACAACACTATCAAATAATTTACTAAGACTGTATGACTATTATTATTCTCTTCCTTACTAGTATCTATCTCTTCCCACTTATTACTATAACCATGTGCTTGTATCTTTCAATTTATATTGTTTTTATTTGTTTCCTAGAATGATTTGATAGCTTATTACGTGTTGTATCTTTTTATTCTTTATGAATGTATTTTATTCTCCTTAGGTACACTGAGACAAATTCCTTGTGTGTCCAATCACACTTGGCCAATAAAAAATTCTATTCTATTCTATTCTATTCTATTCTATTCCCAAAAAACTTAATACCATTAGTGTTTTTATCTAAGGCAGATTAATATAAAATTCCTTCCCTGTGTTATTAAAGGAAAATGTTAACTAGTGGAGTCAAGTTAGTCAGTCCTTTTCATGGATGTTAATAAGGTGTTTCATACTCTGGCTGAATGCAGGGCACATACAGTAGTCATTCCATTTTAGTAATTACAGACATATATTGGCTTGATAAGCATTTCTCTATTTTAAGCTCTTTAATTAATGAGAGAACTCTTAAGGAAAAGGCAGGATTTATAACAAATATTGACCAATGTTTGGTTTGTACTGTTAAGGTAGGGTAATTTGTCCAATTTTTACCCACAGCAATAATGCTATGGGATAAGGCTTTGCAAAAAAAAACTATCAATGAAATGGGACAATTGTTTCTCTCTTTTGCCACATGAAATGAGACAATCATTTCTCTCTGCTTTACCAAGTTTCACTGTCAAAGAGTGATCTCTTCAAGTATTTTGATGGTATTCAAAAGGAAATAACTGCAGTCCTTAAAATTTTCCATGCACGTTCTCTGTTGTGATTAGATCTGCATATTCAGAAAACTGGTTGTGCTGGAAGTTACAATTAAAAGTCATAGGTGTGAAGTCTTGGCGCTCTCTGAGCTTTGGTTGTTTGCTTGCAGACATTTCATTTCACAATATGCAGATGTTTCACTACCCAACTAGGTAACAGGATCCGTGCAGTAATGTTCCAAGGATTCCACAGTTCAACCCTGAGCTATATATTCTATTCTGTTAAAAGTCCTAAGGCCTGGCTGTCTGAGGGTCCACTTTTCTGCCACTGTTTCTATCTAGCCAGTATTCACAGAATGAGCATGCTCCCATATCTAAGACAGTGCAACCCTAAGACAGTGATGGTTAACCTTTTCGGCCCCGAAAAGCGTGTGCACTGGAACCCGAAAGAGCAGCTGGCTGGTGCGCATTCAAGAATTCAGCAATGCATTCTTAATAGCTATGGCCCCTATTGAGAATTGGTTTATGGCTGTGATGCCAAACCTATGGCATGTGTGCCAGAGGTGGCATGCCAAACCCTCTCTGTGGGCACATGTGCCATCACCAGCTACTCTTCTGGGTTCTGCTGCACACATGCGTGCCGGACAGCTGCTCTCTTCTGACAGTGTGCAATGGAAACCAGAAGAGCAGCTGGCAACGGCACATGTGTGCCCACAGAGAGGGCTCTGTGTGCCATCTCGGGCACGCGTGCCATAGGTTCGCCATCCCGGCCCTAAGGCATTTAGGTGCCAAGCCTTCTCATTTGTAATGCTCATCCTCTGAAACAGCGTCCTCTCTTCCCCCTCTCCCCAGTTGGTTGCACCCTGCTATCCTTTAAGTGTACCTTGAAGACCTGACTCTTTCCATAGGAGCTTCTTTAGGAAGCCCCATGTTAGTTAACTGTGTGGGAATTTAATCATCATGATAGGTGTTTTAGTCCATTTTTAAAATTTTGTATTCAATATTGTTTTTAAATACATATGCTACTCAGAATTGTTTATAAGTTGGAGAGCCTGTAAATGTTTCTCAGACCTGCCTTGGCCCTTCAGTGAGGTGGGGCTTTTCTGCAAGCATGTTCTATTTCCTGACAGAAATTTAACCTTTTTCCCCAGTAGATCTTGGCTCATTCGTTCTTTATATAATATTTTAAATCCAGATGGTTAAGAAGCATAATGGAAAAAACTCTGCTTTTCAGGCTTCTGTTGAACAGTATTTTCCTGCTAGGCTTTGATATAGCAAGACATTCATTTGGAACTTAATTGCCAAGCTGATTGCAGTTTAATTTCCAGCCAACTGGATCGCAAAAAAACAGAACAAGGCCAGGCTTCTGTCTTTTTTTTAATCCTTGAGCCTTCTTTTTTCACAAGGTTTAATGTTTTGTGCTCCTCAGTGTTATTTGCAGTATGTCATAACATCCCTATTTCACAGTTCCTGTGTCTTTCTGGGATAGGCTCTATAGAAACTTTGAGTCATATAATGTTGCATTGTTCATTTTACAAGGATCAGCAGCCTCTCCTGCTTTATCCTATCCTTCAGAAGATTTAAAACAGAGTGTTTGACTACTACCTTTCTTACCAGTTGGCTGATCTTTATCACAATATTATCTTAGAGTTGCTAAATGTTCATGTCTGTATGTGACACCATTGGCCACTCCCTGGCTTGTGAAATTTCATTACTATATATTTTGTATTTTATCTTTACTGTATTCTATTTTAGTTATAAGCAGGTCATTGCCTATAAGCAGTTTGAAACTTGTATATACATAAAGACGGTTGATCTGGACATTAGTTAAAAAGTTAATTTTAAAATTTAATTAATTAAAATATCAATTTCCCCTCCTGAATCTATGTTGTGTATATTTTTAAAATAAAGAATATTTGTTGTTAATATTAATTTCTCTGAATGTGCAAGAAAATGTTCTTGCTGCTCTCAGAGCAAATGGTATAAGAATAGACAGAATTTCAAAGTTAATTTAAAAAGAATTCAACTTGAAAAGAATCTCTGCCTTCCCGGTGTTGCAGTTCTGGATTGGATCTTTTTATCTAACTGAATTATTCAGTGGAAAAATGGTGGAAGGAAAGTAAAATTTAGCCTAAATGCAAAACAAGTGAAAAGCATTCTGTATGCCAGTAAAGGAGAATATTTGTAGCTCGGAGTTGAAATGGGGAGTCCTTGGTGCTCTCTGAACTTGGACATGATGCACTGATGATGTTACCTAGTTTGGGGAATGAAATGTTTGCAAGAAAACACTCAAAATCAAAGAAAACCAAGGACCTCTCAGTCTGTATGCTTTGTAAAAGTATGTAATGCATATAGTTGCACATTTAAAATCTCTCTGGAAATAATCAAGAGAGATATTTTCTTCATTTAAACTACAGGAAAGAGTGCTATCATGATAGCTAATCCTGATAGATACAGGTCGGATTCTTTTATGAAAGAGTACTATTTCTTTTTGAAGGAAATCATATACTATGAATTACATTTTAAAATGTTAAGTTAATCAACTTGTGATTCTTAATGGTACACATTCATTGTGTCCATAAATATGTGTTGTCTTAATTTAATCAATGATCCAATTACTGTATATGTTTCTAATGTTAACTCTGCTTTTTCAAACTATGAACTTTGTGATTGTTGCTGCTTTGCTGTTAAGATTATAAATATTAGTGAGGTAGTTGGCCCATTTAGAATCTAGATTTTTATTTTTTTTATTCCATCTGTATTTTTTTATAAATAACTTAATGTAACAAACATGCTTAATACTCCTTCCTCCTGCTCTTTTCTCCACAAGAACCCAGTGAGGTGAGTTGGGGTAAAAGAGAATGATTGGCCCAAAACATCCATTTCTTTGTGAAGTGCATTACCACAGTGAAGTCCAATTGTTCATTTCCAGATGAAGTATTTTATAATGTTAACGTTTCTGAAGGTTTTTTGGAACCATGCTGTCCAAATTGTTCTTGTATTACAAATACTATAGAAAGCACAAAATTCACTAAGGTACATGAAATTAAAAATATTTTCAGTAAGGAATGTGATTGCTTATATGAATTTGACCATGGCATTAAAATAATTAAGGCATATAGTATGTCCTAGATGTAATGATTTAGAGGGAACACTGTCAGAATTGGAAAATACTATCTTGTACCATGTCTGGAGGAGATAAGTAATCTCCTCCAGACATGGTACAAGATAGCATTTCCTTGTGCACTTTCTGTATATCAATATTTTTTTCCTTGCTACATATTGCTGCATGGCAAGTTGTTTTGAAAAGGATGTGCAGTTACTCAATTTCCTCCTCCTTTATAAATATTACTAGTAACCCTGTAATTTTCTTTCCGGGGGAGTCATTTTTTCCTCTTTCTTTTTTTGTGAGTTTTTAAATGTTGAAGAAATAGATATTCTTTAATCACTCCATGGCATGGCATGTATAAGGAAATAATTATATAACCATATTTGTTTTCTTTTTGCCATTTTAAGTATCATCATCCATATGATCTTGTTCAGATATTGAGGTTTTTTTATAGTAGTTTCTGTCTTTTCTATGAAGCTCAGTATTTTGCTCAGTTGTTTTGTTGTTTAAAAGGTCCAACTGCATGATGTGTTTAACATTTACATGAAGTCTACGATTTGAAAGCATCCCTTCACCAGATAACATAGAAACTTCAATTATGTTTTAATGCCTCCCTCATTTTGAATTACAAAATGGAATTCAGATATCCCAGATAATAATCCTGGTAAGATAGAAAGTAGTGTCCTCTAAATTATGATGTCTGTGATAACTTGTTAGTCTTGGTATGTTGTTTTTTCCCCTTTACAAATACAGTGTTTTACAGAAATCTGCCTATCACTTCCAAATATTTGCTTCTAGTTCAGAAAAATGAGATTTTTACACACACACCTCTAAATCCATTAGCATTTTCATAAAAATTATAAGTGATTTTGACTTTGTGAACAGTGTTGCCTCTTGGACCAATGTCTGAAAAGCACTATGTAGAACAATTACCTTAAAGCCAACTCCTTCTTATCCTCTTCTCCTGTCCCTTTATATTGAGTAGCAGCAATATGGTAGCAGCACTATTGTCAGCAGCTGGAATTATAGGCAGCCACAGAAAGAAGAAAAATGGGTACATTCTTATCTCTAGTTGGTATGCTGTAAAATGTTTGACTGTAAACATTAATTAAAGTCTTTGAGCAAATATAAATTAAAAGAACAGATAAACAAGGTCAAGGTAACAAGTTGGCTTGATGTCCAAAAGCTTCTAAAGCTACAGTTGTGGCCAAAATTGTGAAAACCTTTTGGGAAAAGTGTATTTTCTAAAACTAGCTAATAACACCACTTTTTTTTTTTAGTACCATAAAATTATATATCAATGGAAAGATAATTTAATCAAGAATGTAATGCAATAATTTTTATGAAGGATTTGCTATTAGAATAGCAGTTATAGTATAAAAAAGAAAAATGAAACACATAGAAAAAACAAGATATACAAAAATTATCACCATGTCATACTTAGTTCTGTAGCCTTTAGCATGAATTACGGCCTTCCCATGGAGTGAATCAAATGTTTTAGTTCTGCAGCTGTTATAATGTGAAACCAAGATTGAATGATTGCTTCTGTTAACTGGGTTTATTGCTAGGTCGCTTCTGACTAACAACTTTCTTTAGTCAGCTCCATAGATTTTCAATTGGGTTAAGGTCTGGGCTATCCCCGGGCCATTCCAGCAGTGGAATATGATTATCTTGAAACTACCCCCCCTCCCCCAAAAAGTGGTGTTATTAGCCATCAAACCTCAAAAAATACACTTTTCCCAAAAGATTTCCATAATTTTGGCCACTACTGTATGTTGAGAAGATAGTAAACATAGAATATAACCAGTTTTAACTTCCTTAGGGCTCAGTGTCTACGATATTTTCCTACTGTTGCTATCATTCTCTTCACTGCCATTTCACCACTACTACTTGAACAGAAAGATCTTTCCATTGGTTTGCTTTGGAAACTGTTTTAAGGTTTGGGGAGCAACTTTCAAAATATTGCAAGATAAGACAAATTGCCTAATTTGAAAACAAAATAGATTCAAAGTCAAACAGCCAAGATTAAGTAATTAAAGTAGGATCTGTGTGAACTAGCTGATAGTAGAACAGTAATGAGATTAAGGCTGAAAAGAAAAAAATCATTACAGAGTTTGATGGGATCAAAGCAGGGTATACAAAGCAGTTTGTTCTTGTTTTAATATAAATTGGGGGCGGGGATCAAGCCTTTTGGTCTGGGAACTAACACTAATGGCAGCAGAGGAATACTAAAGCATTGAAATATTATTTTCTAGTGATTTTGCAGCTCAAATATGGGAGCCCTAATCTTAGCCTTTGTTGAACTTAAAACATACATTTGCCCTGAGGGCATAAGGACCGCAGCTGAGAAAAGATAGGCGAGCTCTAATTTTAAAACTGTGTTTTCAGATACCCTTTTTTCATCATCTTGCAAACAATAAGAAATATAAACTACCTCTCTTGGCTGCCTACTGAAAAATGTAATTTTAGCCTGATAGAATGAACATTAGGACGAGTAAAGTTACTGTACCATGCCTCCAGAATTACCTCATCCCTTGGTGAGGTAAGGCTCATGTCACCTGGAATAAGCCCGCAGTTCTCAGGGATATTAAAATATTGTGAACCTGTATTTAGACAATGTCACTAGTTATTCCTAACTGAAACAAGGTTCTTTTGTGTGAGGGAGGGTGCTTATGTCTAGTAAATATAATGCTGGCAGTGTAGACCAGGGGTGTCAAACACAAGGCCTGTGGCCTGAATCCAGCCTGCGATTTAGTCGGATCCAGCCCATGGGGCCGCCCTGGAAAATGTAAGGGACCGGCTTGCGCTACTTAGGCCCGGTCTACCCAGTACAAAAAACAAACATCGGACCAGCGTGGCTTTGGCCTGGTCTATCTAGTGCTAAGAAGGAAACATGGCAGCAGTTTGAGGAATGCCCCCCCCCCTGCAGGTCAACCACAGCCCTGATGCGGCCATCAGTGAAATTGAATTTGACACCCCTGATATAGACAGCTAACATGAATTGAAAGAATTTCCCTCAAGTAAGCAAATTAGCCTTATTTTGAGTGGAGGAGGAAATGTTCTTTTAACAAAGGAGGGCTGATTTGAAAAACAAAGGCATCAAGAAAATGGAGCAATTCTTTCTCTTTCTAATCCATTCTTCACCCAGTATACTACATTGAAAGCATACATAAATACTATAACAATAAATATAGTAATTTAGATTGCCTTACAGTGAAGTAGGCAAGGAGATAATTAGCATAGGTCACTGATAGTGTAGCAGACAAACCACTGCAGCACCAAATCTGTGCAATAGTAAAAAGTTTTTATTTGTACTCAATAAAAGATAAAGCAAATAAGTTTACTCAGCCAAAATGAACATTGGAAGTTGGTAAACATTACTAAGATCAAATATTACAATACAATTATAAGGACTGGGTAATCCCTAGGTTTCGAGCCTTCTCTTAGAAAATGTTTGAAGTTACGCGATAAGCACCCCCCCTAGCGTTTACAAACAAGTCCTGAAATTATAAATATTGCAGCGCCATGGCAGATGTTCGCTCTTATGAATGATCACAGAGGCTCTGCAACATTTGCTCTGCCTATTTCCCACCCCTGGCCAGGTCTTCATAGGCACTTCGCCTGTGGAGACTCACCTTCCAAAGATCTCTCTGTCGCAGTTTCTTTGCCTGCCTCATTGCTTCAGGCTTTTTTCATTTGCAGAGAACAGAGGCCTAATGTACCGCGAGATCAGTAGTGCGAGATCTTGTGCTACTGGTCTTGCATGATCTCGTACTTTAGGCCTCTATTCTCTGTGAATTGAGGCCTGGACATTTGCAAACGGATGGAAAGCTTTGATCATTCAGGCCTTCCCTTCGTTTGCCATTTCCTTGCAGAAGCCTACAGGGAGATTGCGTTCCTGTAGGCTTTGGCAGCCCTTTGCAAAAGCCTTTGTTGGCACCAGTGGAGGGGCGGATGCCTCCCTCCGAAGCTCTGATCCTACCAGCAAAGGCTTTTTGAAAACGCCTGCCAAAGCCTACAGAGATGAAATCCTCAAGTGGTTTGCCAACAAAGGAGGCCCAGAGGGCCGTGTGTGACCCTCCAGGCATCCTTTCTTGCAGGAGATCTGCTTGACGAGACCTCCGCGATGAAAAAGGAGGTCTGGAGGCTCACATATGCTTTTCTGGGCCTTTTTTCTTGCAGGAGATCCACTTGACGAAGCCTCTGGTGACAAAAAAAGGAGGCCCGTACATGTCCTTCCAGACCTCCTTTCTCACCAGAAATCTGTTTGACGAGGCCTCCTTTTTCATCACCGGAGGCCTCATCAAGCCCTTTGTTGATGAGAAAGGAAGAAGCAGGAAAGAAAGAGGCTGGAGTGGAGAAAATCTTACTAAGATAAATGTCAGGTCCCATAGATCCCTATCAGGATGCTGCCATTCAAGGGCAGGGGGCTGGATGCATTCCTCACTATAAACTTTTTCCAGTTGCCTTCTTATCTGTACTTTGATTTACCTTAAGGGGGGAGGGAACAAATTGAGGGCCATCTCTTTTGTCTCAGCAATGGAGCCTTCAGCAAGCCACACCTAGGGGAACAACTTCTTATCATCTTTTCAGTCTGCAGCTCTCAAAACAACTTAGCACCTGCAGATTGGCTTATTCTACACTAGACTGAGGGGAAGGGTTTCTATCTGTTTTAACCTAGCGGAATTGCACGGGAATCCTCAGATCCTGCTTTCCTTGTCTTGCTAACACTTTCGCTCATTAAAAGTTTTCTTTTGAAATGCCACTTGTTTCAAGAGTTGGAGAGGACTTGGGTGATCTTAAGCAGATGGCCTGTTACATCACTAGCCTCCCCCCATGCCCTTCTCCACCCTGAGGTACCTCATGTTCACTTAAAGGAACCACACATTCGATTATCAAATGAGTGGGCAAAAGCAGGGAGTGATCTCGTTCAAAGTATGAGATTCACTCCCACAAATCCTCGGGTTAAGAATGGAATGGACAGCTCCATTACATTTGTAACTTGAGGACTACCTATAGTAGCTGAATTTGAATCTGCTTAGAGGAACAGCTATGAAACAATAGGATTTGTACACTTATCATCCAAGTACTTACCTGGTGCCTCTTATTACTCAGCTTGATAATAATTCACGTTAAAAAGTAATGTTCCCAGGAGAAAGGGTTGATTGATAGGTAGTTGCTTGTGCAGGTGAAACTTAAACTATTGATGAGATTAAGTTAATAGTCCAGGAACAAATTTTGTTTTTTTATTTTGTTTATTGTTGTTCTTGTTGTTTTGTTTTGTTTTGTTTGTTTTGTAAAAGCAGCACCAGTGGTTTCTCACAGTGAATTTTTATCTGTCTAATCAACCTTTTATAACAACTTATCTCTTGTTGTATGTAGCATAGCCTTCTCTAAACTGGTTTGGAGATAAACTATGTATAGACAATCATTTGTCTGGAATTCTATAAGGTCTTCTACCCTGGACAGAGGATTGGACTAGAATATCCAGGATCCCTTCCAACTCTATGATTCTATAAATGCAGATTCAGAATAGTTTTCACTGTACCATTTGCCCCCTATAAATGCTTGCTGCTTTGCTCTAAAACTCCTCCCAACTTTAGCAAGTAGTTATGATAACCAGACTAGTCCCTCCTGTTGAACTAGCCCAGAAAGGATCATTCAAAAGATAATGCAATCTCACAGCAGGTAAAATAGGACAGAATAACAAAAACATTTCTACATGGGAGAGTAGCATTTCAATTCCAGTGTGGAAAAAAATGCATCTGAAGTGTATGTTTTAGTCTGGGCATGGACAACCCAAAGCCAATTGTTCCATGTAAAAAATGGTTCATGCCCAGAACTTTTTGCAATGTTAACTGATCTTTTCTACTTATAGAAGAATCTATATAATATACACTCCGTAAATTATGCAGAAATAGATCATTGAGCTACTACATTATAGCTCATATATGCATGTGTATATTATATAGATATATATAATCTATATCAGGGGTATCAAACTCACGGGGCCCGCAGGATTGCCCTGGAAACAGCAAACGACTGGGCCACAATGCCTCTGCCAGAGAAAACAGACCTCAGGAAGGCTGTGCGTGGCCCCCTGAGTTCCATTTTCACTGACAGTAGGTTGCAGGAGGCCAGCACAGCTGAAAATGGAACTCAAAGGGGCCTCAAGAGGCACTCCCAAGCTCCATTTTCACTGGCAGAGGGTTGCAGGAAGTCATCACAGCCAAAACGGAGCTCGGACACCCGTTTTCACTGGCAGAGCACTCTGGCCACCACAGGCACCCCCAACACGAGTGACATTGAGCTGGCCACGCCCACCCTCCCCCCCAGGTCAAACCCAACTCTTAGGCGACCCTCAATGAAATCGTGTTTGACACCCCTGATCTATATCGTACATTAACAAATGTAAGTAAGAAACATACTACAGTAGTAATGGGAGACTTTAACTATCCTGATATCAACTGGGAGACAAACTGCAGAAAGTGTGAGATCAAACAGATTCCTAACCAAGCTAGCTGACAACTTTGTCATCCAAAAGGTAGAGGAGGGAACTAGATGAAAAGCTATACTGGACCTAATTCTTACTAATAGAGAAAAAGTGAAAGAGGGAGTTGAACTTGCCAGAACTTTGGGCAAGAGTGACCACATCATATTGGAATGTAATATAATGCAAACACAAGCAATAGAACATAATCCAACAAATGTCTTAAACTTTAAAAGAGCTAATTTTAACAAACCCTGAGAGAAGCTAGGAAAGATTCCATGGTTGAAAATCCTAAAGGGGAAAACAATTCAAGAAGCATGGGAAACTCTGAAAAATATTATCATAAAAGTCCAGTCAAGCACAATACCATTGAAAAAGAAAAACAAGAAATCCAAGACGAAACCAGTATGATCACACAAAGATCTCTCTGATAAACTGAAAGACAAAAAGGATAAGTACAAAAAATGGAAAGAAGCACATAATATCACCAGATAGCCAAAATCTGCAAAGATGAAGTCAGGAAAGCAAAGGCTCAGAATGAGCAAAGACTTGCATCAGAAGTCAAAAATAATCTTGTTAAAAAGTGTCTTTCAAGATGGCAGGAAATAACAGGCAGTAGAGAGACAGCAGAGCTGCTTAATTTATTCTTTGCATCTAACTTCACACAAAAAGAAACTATAGCTCAACCTAACAAAAACATAACCATAAAAGACAGGCTAGAAGTAAACATTAAAATAAGCAATAAAATGGTAAGAGAACACCTGTCTGATCTTGACGAATATAAATCACTGAGACCTGACAGATTACATCCCAGAGTTCTGAAGGAAGAACTGGCAGATGTTATCTCAAAACCATTGTAGCATATCTTTCAAAAATTCTGGAGCACCAGGGTACTACCTGAGGATTGTAAAAGAGCTGATGTGGCTCCCATCTTCAAAAAAGGGGGGGGGAAACGACCCAGGAAACTACAACTTCAACTAGAAGACCTCCAAGTCCCTTCCACCTCTATTGTTGTTCTGTGAAAATATGCCTTTAAATGGAGGATTAGAATACCCTTAGCAGTAGAATCTCACATTTTAATGCCAAGTTGAGATCTCAAAACTCAAATACTGAGTGAATTGTTTTTTATTACATCTAAATACAAAGTCTTAACTTGGCAAATCCATTAGAACAGACGTCCCCAACCCCCAGTCTGTGGATCAACACCGGTCATGCCAGAAACTGGGCCACGCAAGCAAGTGAAGCTCCATCCATTGGATGCAGGCAGCACGCAAAACAATGCGCCATCTGGTCCATAGAAAAACATATCTCCACAGAACCGATCCCTGGTGCCCAAAAGGTTAGGGATTACTACATTAGAACTTAGAATAATAAAGTTGGAAGGAACCTCAAGAGGTCTTCCTGTCCAACCCCCTGCTTGAGCAGGAGACCCTATATCACCAATGTCTAAACTCGATCATGTCACGTGACGTATCACGATGTTTTTTGTCTTTACAGAGCCGGGGTGGGTGTGGCCTGCACATGATGCAACTGGCCCAAGGGCCGCCAGTTTGACACCCCTGCCCTATATCATTTCAGACAAATGGTTGTCCAGTCTTTTTTTGAAAACCTTAATGGAGCACCCACTACATCTGAAGCCAAGTTATTCCATTAGTTAATTGCTCTCACTTAGGAAATTTCTCCTAGATTGCTTCTCTCCTTGGTTAAATTTCCAACCATTGTTTCTTCTCTTGCCTATTGGTGCTTTGGAAAATAGTTTGACCCCCTCATTTTTGTAGGCGCCCCTCAAATATTGGAACAGGGCTATCATCACAGTGCAACAGGAAAAAGGCAATCAAATAATTACCTTTTGATTCTTCAAACTTGAATTCTGATGCTGATCCAGGATGCTGTACTATAATAACAAGAAGTGAAGCTGAATTAATTTTGACTCAAGATCTAGCAAGTGTTGGTGGCCTGGATGGACTATTTTTCCAACATGAAAGACCTGCATGAGAGAGGGCACCCATAAAATGAGAGAGCGGGAAGGAGGGATTTCTTTACCCCAATTAAAATACCAGTTGAGAACATGTACAAGAGGTTCAGACAGACATTTCACATGTATAAGAAGTGGAAGTGCAGCACAATCTTATCTGCAACAGTCTTTATTATATGCTATGCTCAATAAAAGTAGATTTAGTCTTCTTGTGAAGTTGACTCCTGATCTGGTCTATCTGATAGGGCTGAAAGCTGGTGATTTTTGGGATGAGTAACTTACCAAACGATATGATGTAAAATAGACAAGGTTAAGTAGTATGATTATGGCCTCCTGCAGGTTGGCAGGGAAAGGCTTTGTTCAGCTTAGGCTACTGCAGACCTGGGCATTTTATGGCCTGTGGGCCACATCCAGCCCTTCAGCTGTTTCTGACAGGCCCACGATAGCAGCATGGGGTGGGGTGCAGTGGTGGGGTGCCCCCGGTTCTCACGGGTTCTATAAAACCAGTAGTAAAACAGTGGGAGGCTCCGCCCACTGACCCTGATGTCATCAAAATGTGCAGAAGGGCATGCGCGTGAGCATAGCAAGTGTGCGCACATGGCCCCAGTGCGAATCAGTAGTAAAGGTAAGTAGAACCCACCTGGTGGGGTGGCAGGCAGGCGGTGGCTGGTGGTGTCAGTGGGAGGATAGGGCAGCGGGGCAGGATGAGGGGCAGTAGCCCTCCACAGCAATCCCAGTTTCTCATTGTGGCCCTTTGAGAAAGTCAGTTACCCACCCCCTGGACTAGCACAATAGGCAGGCCTTAAACTGCTTCAATAGGTTTTATACAGGCTGTATTTGAAAACAATTGGAAGCTACTACTGTATAGAAAGTAGTGGCAAAGTTGGACTAGTTACAGTGTGCTTCCAGACCCAATTTATTGTTCATTCTTATTACAGAAAGCCTTTCACAGCATGGCACTAAGTTATCTTAGGGACCATCTCCTTCAAAAGGATTTTACTCATCTGATGAGCTGATGCAGAAAAGAAGGGAAGGCAGGGTTTAGGCCCGAGAGCAGAATTTTCCTGTGATAGTGCATCCAGGCTATGTGCATCAATAAATGTTCTAGTCTTACTCTGTGATTTTAGGAATAATTGGCCTCCAGGGGTATGTTACACCCCCTTACAGCTAATTTTTCCAAGGTTATCAAGAGAGTATAATTTATGAAGGTTTTTTAGTTCCTAAAAGTCTTATTCTAAATACTCTGTGTATGATTTTTAAATGACGTGCATGGCCCTCAGATGTAGTAATTGAGTTTATGACTTATCTTCTTGTGCCATATCCAACTTCGGATGTTGGCGATCCTATTTTTATCAACAGCTGCACAAAAACGTGCTGTTGAGTTTTGTCCAAGCCAGTCCCTTAGATTTGAAAGCCATGATGTTCTTCTGTCTGGACCTCGTTTGCCTTCAATCTTTCCTTGGAGGATTAAGTGAAGTATGCTGTATTTTTCTGGGTGTCACATCACATGTCCAAAATATTCTAACTTTTGCTTTTTTGATGATTTCCCTTGGCTTTCCCAGGCAGCTTATAGGTATAATATGCCTTCTTATATTTTAAACAGCTCAAAATCTTTCTGATATGGCCTGTATATAAAATTTTATAACCAAATAAACAGGTAAAACCAGCTCTAAACTCTTAAACTAAAATAGTACATCAATTCTTGTAGAAGGTAATCTTCAAAAATATATTATTAACAGAACATTTGTACACAGAGTTCTCAGTTAAATAACCTTTAGAACTAGACTAGACATGCTATAACCATCACTGTCATTGTATTGCTTCTAAAAGTATAATTGACAAATATAGTAACATTTAGCTGTCTAATGTACTAACCATTAGATACAGTGAGGCTAGATTAGATAATCATTGTTTCCACAGGAATTCTTTATGAAATTCAAATTGATAGAAATATTTGCTCTAGAAATAAAGGAAACAGAATGAGCTGATAAGAACTCCTAGAACAAACTCTCTCTCTGTGTGTGGGTGTGTGTGTGTTATATTTAAAGGCATCTTTAAATATAACATGTTTCCAACCAATACGGTAATGAGCCAATTGGGGTCATAATACTTGATGTTGTTAATCCATCTTGTTTTAAGCTCTCTTTCGTGGACACTTTTTATCAAGTGGGATCCATTCTATGATTGCCTTGGTCCAAGTTTTTTCTTTCACAATAAAGTTTAATCATTAAAAATCAGGTAATCAACAATTAAAAACATCTAGGCTATATGCGTATGTGTGTGTATATATACTACACACACACATACACACACATATAGTCTAGATGTTTTTAATTGTTGATTACCTATTTTTAATGATTAAAATTTATGCTGAAAGAAAAAATGTTGGAAAGAAGTGTGCATTTTTAATTTTGCAGTGTTCTCTGATTTATTTATGCTATTATTCTTTCAGAAATGAATCACCATTCATTGCTGTCTGTTAGCCAGCCTGCAGATAAAAGAGTTCCAGCTGGCTATTCATTTTGTTCTATACCAGCAAAGGAGCTGCAATGAAAGCATTGCTATTGGCAGTACAAAGTAGTTCCCTATCAGAGGTACATATATTTTTCTGTTCCTCTAGAGCCGTGATGGCGAACCTACGGCACGCATGCCACAAGTGGCACACAGAGCCATCTCTCCGGGCATGCGAGCCGCCACCCGTTTCTCTTCCATGTTCTGGCCAGCTGGTCTTTACATGCGAAAGAATGCCAGAAACCAGAAGAGCAGCTGCCCAGTGCGCATGCGTATGCTGGGAAGATAATCTTCCAGTTTCCGACGTGTGCATGTGTACCGGCCACCTGGTCTTTACGCACGCATGCGTGCCAGAAACCAGAAGACCAGGTGGCTGGTGTGCATTCGCACCCTGGAAACTAGAAAATCATCTTCCCGGCGCACGCATGCACACTGGGTGGCTGCTCTTCCAGTTTCTGGCATGTGTGTATACGCATGCATGCTCTCCCATTTCAGCACTCAGTGCTGAAAGGGTTCACCAACACTGCTCTAGAGGTTAAGGAACAAATGATCCATGTGGTGTGCATTGTGATGTTCTGGTCTTACTCGGCTTCTCTCTTACTCAGTTGTACTTTAGTCTTAAGAACAGTTTCTACCAACACAAGGTCTTATGTTTTTTTTCCGTGATGCTTGAACCAATATCCTTTTTTACTCCTGGTAATCTTCATATTTAATTGTGCAATCTGAACATGCTCTTACAATCACTGTCAATTTAAATATATTTTCATAATATATGAAGTAACAAACTTCATTCAGTTTTCTTAACAAGCAAAAGCTGCCTTTTTGCTTTAAACCACCCTGACTACTTTTCACTATAAGACAGGACACACTGTTAACAAGCAATAATACACTGGTTTTGTGGCTTTAAGCCAAGGTAGTAATTGAAGGTCATGGAGTGTTTGCTGATTGTAGTTCTGTGTACTGTTATAGTCTGTAAACCGGATTCGCAGTGCAAAGAAGAAAATAAGGACCTCTGTTTTTTTAAGGGTAGATATTGATTGGTTTGATAATTGCTGGCGGAATGTGAGTTGAAGCACATGGTGAGTGAAATTTATTGGAATTATGTAAGTACAAATGAAGCTATTCATGTGTGAAGGTATATATTCTAATGATTACTAATATTATTTTAGAAATCAGTGGTGCATATTATGCATACATTGATAGTCTAAATCAGCACTTTTTTTTCCTGTCAATTTTTCCTGTCAAGCAGCAGCTTGAAATTATTGGAAAAGGAAACTGCCACAAATTTAGTCTCCCTAATTTAAGATCTGTCCAAAACCTAAATTGGAGCCATTGTCATGCTGAGGATTCTACTTTGGAGTTAAGATTTTATAGCAACTCTACCTATAAAACAAAGCATTAATAAATGGTATTCCCTATATCAAATCTGAAGTGATACAGACTTTCTAGGAAATTCAGAATTCTGCCATCATATTTGTATATAATTTAAAGCAGGAGTGTCAGACCCTTGTGGGCTGGTTTTGTCACGTGCTAGCCACGTCCAGTTTAACAAAGTGGGGGGAAGTCCTGATATGTCGTGTGACGCCGCCATGACGACATGAGTTTGACACCCCGATTTAAAGTAACAATGTCAGTTCTGAACATTATGAGTATCAGCATATGCTGTGCATTTTTCCTGGTTTCTATTAAAGAAAATGAAAAAAACATAGCAATGCAATCATTCTTCCAACTGCAGAATGTAAAGTAGGGATATTTAAAATGGTTTTTGTTTGAAAAAATTCATCAGAAAAAAAAGAATCAGGTGATTTGGGACCATCAACTAAAAGGCATTTTTGATCTGAATACATAACCAAAATATGGTGGTTCCAAGCAAAGGGGAGTGGAAATACAGGAAAAAGCAGGAGGGATTTCTTTAGCAATTCTAAGATGGCAGAGATGGAAAACACTGGTAAAAATTTGGGGCAGGCAGAATGGCAGGACGTGTGGCCTGCGTTTTGACTGTGGCTGAGATAGGAGGAGGGAAGGGAAGACACTAAGAAAATCTAGGTCAGTGACAGCTAACCTTTTCGGCATTGAGTGCCAAAACTGGAGCTGGCGCATGTGTGCATATGCATGCGCTGGAGCTCCGGAACCCAGAAGAGAGCAATTGGCCAGTGAGCACGTACGTGGCGGGCAGCTGATCTTCAGGGTTCCATCACGCGCATGCACACCAGCCAGCTGCTCTCTTCCAGGTTCCGGTGCGTACATGCGTGCAATGGAACCCAGAACAGCAGCTGGCGATGGCGCACGTGCCCACAAAGAGGGCTCTGCATGCCACAGGTTCACTATCACAGATCTAGGATGAGCGGGGCAGTGGAATAAGGCCACACTTGACCTGCTGAGGTCATAGAGGAACAGGTTTGGGGGTCATGCAGAGGATACAACAGCAGCACCAATTGCACTACCTATATCTATGTTTTGAAAGAAGGAGAAAGATGGAATGATGTTCACCAGCTTTGCCCTGTTCACCCTCCATTCACTCGGGGATTCCTGCAGCCTTGTTCTAACTGAAATATGGAACACACCACATGTTATGGGCTTTTGCTTCTGCCAAAATTCAGCTGATTTGGAAGTTTGATAGAACATCTGGACCCTGGTGTTTTTGTTCTTCGTTTAAAATAAAACACCCTTCCACTCCGTATACTGTTTATGTGGAATTGACACTGCAAACTCAGAGTCAAGTACCCATTCAGCCATAGAAGCTCATTAGGTGGCCTTTAGCCAGTCTCTCTTGTAATCTCCCCCCCCCCCATTCATTTCACTGAATTGCTATGGGGGGATAAATAGGAAGGAGGAGCACTGCTCTGAGATTCTAAAGGAGAAGTGGGATATAAGCAAAGAAAAATGCTGTATTTTTTGGGCTATAAGACACACTGGTGTATAAGATGCATCAAGATTATGAAGAGGTAAGTAAGAAAAAGGTTTTGCCCTCCTCAGCCCCCAGGAGCACTCTGCAGGCCTCCCAAACCCTCCGCGCTTCCCTTTTTTGTGAAAAACGGGGCACGCAGAGGGTTCTGGAGGCCTGCAGAGTGCTCCTGGGGGGAGGGCAAAAACGCACCCATTTTTGCGAACAACAGGACACAAAAATGCCCCCAGGAGCATTCTGCAGGCCTCCCAAACCCTCTGCGCGCCCTGTTTTTATGAAAAATGGACCCATTTTCCCAAAAATGGGACAAGCGGGGCGGGGCTTCGGGAGGCCAAAAATGGCTGTATTCAGTGTATAAGACGCACCAATATTTCCACCCTCTTTTAGGGGGGAGAAAGTGTGTCTTATACTCCGAAAAATATGGTAGATAATCCCTGACCATAGCATTGGTCCCAGCCCAAAAACCAGATTGCCACCAAATCCCACCCATTCCAATCATCTCTGAACCTGGAGATCAGATCCTTGCATTGTTAGTCCTAGTCAATCTGGCATGGGAACACCACTGAGTTGTGAACTGGTCAGGAATCAGACAACAGCCACCAGTCTGATTATCCATTTGTAGTTGTTTGTAGTTGTTTGTCCCAAAAGACATCCATACTATCAGCCTAACAAAATTTGAAAGTAATGTGAGGGGGACAGCAAGAGCACAAGGGTGAGTCAAGGATTCTCATTGCCAGGGCAGAAGAAATTAGAGGGAGGATACCTCATTAAAATGGTCAGAAAGGCACTTATCCAGCCTGCTCACTGAAGAGAAAAAGAACTTACTAAACCAAAAGGGGTCACTAAACACCATAGTTTTGCCTATCACAGGGAAAATATTTCTTTATGTTCCAAGGAATAAAGAATGCTACTAAATTGTTTAAAAACTTTGAAATATTATGTGATATATTGGCTTTGTTTCTCGTTCTCTTTTTGTTACAAAAGTAGTCACATTTGTAAATTTGATTACATAATTTAATACAACGTTTTATTTTCTCATCCTTTGTTTTTCAACATCTGGCTATCCCTGCTAATTTAAGCTGTAAGGCAGCTGAAGCCGTAAATACATTTTCAGATCAGCATTTACAATCATATCTTCTTTCCTCTGCAGTAGTGCCAGTTAGCTGGAATGAACTTTAAAATCTAATGTATCTGTTTCCAAATATTGTTAATCAAAATAAAACTTGAAAGGGCTAGCTGCTCTTATCAGTTTTGAGAATAATATTATTCCAGGATTTTCAAATAGCATCGTATGACAATTTGGATTTTAGAAATTAAATGCCCTTTTAGCTAGTGAAGAATTTTCTCTCTTGCTTTATAGTGGTCTTCCTATTTGGGTTATAGTATGCCTTTTTATCTCAGGGTAGGTCTCATTTCTAATATGCTTTGGAGTAATTCAGGAAAGTGGAAACTTGATATCTGGATTTTCTGTTTATAGATATTAAACATGAGCTGTCAGTCTGCCTTTGTATGTAGATAAAATTATGACCCATGCTCTTTGGCCAGGCCAGCCATATGAGTCATCAGCAATGTGACTATCCTGGAAGTGACTCCATCACCACCTGTGATGGGGGATTAGTTACAGTTCAGAGCACCGCCTCTTCCCTTCTTTCAACATGTTGTAAGCAGAGCGATTGCTCCTCATTTTGAAGTCTTTTTTGCTCTAGGCCAGAATGTCTGTCGAAGAAAAAGCCTTGCTCCAGTTATTTTCTCTCCTATGGATTTCTAATGGATGGTTTCCTTGTATGTTTAGAGACTGTTTTGTTATGTAAATGACCTTAACAGAAATGATCATGGCCTAAATCTGAGAAGGGGTAAGTGTTGCTATTAAAGCTGTTCTTATTGACACACACACACACACACACACACACACGTACACGCTTGATGGCAGAGTTACAGTCTGCACAAACCAATCTAGGATTACTGGAAGAGGCTCTCGTTTGTTAGGGTAATGACTGTTTTCTTAAAAAAAAAATACTGCATATTGCTTAATCTCATTTTTGTTGTTTATAAACATATTGACTCCTTTTGGAAAAATCCACCACTAGGGAAACAATCGGAAAACATGCTGATGAACCATTTAAAAATGTTATTTAAATATTAGAAAGCATTTTCAATCAAATAAGCTCTGTGTTGTATCTGTCTTTATTTCTAAATGTTGTAGATCAATGCAAAACAATTTGAAAAGGTTATATAATCAGTACATCATTCTGTACTTAATTTTGTCAAAAAAATATTTGGTGTCTGTATTAAGTTTCTCTGAATGTAGTCCTTTCATAATATCTTGCTAAAGTTCTAATTTGTTTTCTCTTGATAAAACTTTCAAATCCCATTTTGTGAAGTTGTTATATTTTTCTTACATTGGATTCTAGTCTATTTAAATCAGTCAAGTAATTGTTGAAACTGTACTAATAATAAGATTTAAAGACTTCTAAAATACATCAGAAATAAGAACATAAATGTTTTAAAAGATATTTCTGAACCGATTTGAGTTAATAGTTCAGGACAATACATTTCATTCTGCAGTAAGTAAATGGATTTCCGGTAAGAGAGGAAATGAAAATGGTATATTGCTGAAATGCAATGTGTTTTAAGGCATGTCTGTAGGTGGAGGCCAGTTTGAGCAGCTGAACTTAATGTTAGGAACTGGCTGATTTTTTAAAAAACATTCCTTTCAAGGAATAATCATCTGGTCCTGTGTTTTTTTCTCTCTCATGAGAATGGAATTCAGGCTGCATAGAGACCCAAACAAGACACAGTTGTTCTTACAGTCTAAGTATAAACAGGAGGCTATTATAGTAATGTAGACAAGCCTCTAGGACTTGTATACATAGTTGCTCCCTTTCTGGTATAAACCTGATGCTAAATTACAGCTTACGAGCAGTTTTTCAGTAGGATTACAAACAGTTTGTAACAAATTATGGTTCACAATAGTTTCCTAAGGCCATTGAAGTACTGTAGTTTACAGAATTATAGGTGTGCAGTCATAACTTTTTATGCATTTAAATAATTTAAATATTTTCAGGAGTAAAATATACCACAATACAAAAGTATGGGTGATTTTGTTTAATAAAAACATAGTATACCATATTTTTTTGCATTGATAATATACCATGCATTGTATGATGCTTAAAGCATTTCTAATACAACCAATAGTGCTGTACTTAAATTGGAATATATTTATAAATAGCAGTTTATTAAAATACATTTATAAGCACTTCATGTATTCAATTTATTTCTATTTTGATACTGAATGTGGCATAGGTACAATTGCCCATATAGGATTCCCAGTTGTCATTTTTGGTAAGCATGCTTTTTATTCAAGAACAACTAATGAATAGGTATCTAAAAATGCAGTAATGAGAATTTTTTCCCATAATTATCTAGCTAATAATATAGCATTTAATCATCTTTAATTATCTCTTTAACTGGCACCATCAAATGTTTACCTACTTACAGAACCTTTTGACCTTTTTCATTGGAAGGAAGGTGAGGGAGGTCATGTTTTCATTATGAAAATGTGTTTTTCACATTAGAAAATACCGTGTTTCTCCAAAAAGAAGGCCAGGTCTTATTTTCTTTTGACCCCCGAAAAAATGGCTAGGCTTTCTTTTTGGAGGGTTCTAATTATTGACTCACCTCGTGGCGGTAGCACTGACAGCCCCTCCTAGCAGGAGTCCATTGCTGGTCCACGGTGACTCTTGAGAAAAACCAAACCACCTGATTAACTTCTGTAATCATCTCAATCTTTAAAATAATAAACCTAATGACAAAATGATATTTATTATATTTGATGAGTGTATGTATATGTGTGTATGTAAAGTATTTCAATAAGGCACAACTTTTCTATCAAGTGAAAATTTAATTTCTAGACTTTGTTACTTAAATATAAATGACCATGAGTTCATGAGGATTGTGAAATGAAACTAAAACACTTTAAAAAAAACCTTCAGTTTTGTCAGGGTCTCAAAACGTTAGTTTATCTGAAAAAGATCTGAAAAACTTTACTTAAGTCTTCCAAATAGGAATAATTGCTGAAGTTGGGAAAGGAATGAGTAGCCAAAGGAACTTTGGAGAATGTGGGAGGTAAGCCATGCTATTGCTAGGAGAGGCCAATGGAATAAGTAGGCGATGCCACAGCTGTCTTGATTTTTGCACTGCCTTGAAATAAATCATCCATATCTTCAGTTACAGAATTTAAAACACATAAGGTTTCTTTTTTCAAATGACGCCAATAGGGCTGTTGCATTCATTGTACCGCATAGCAACAGCGCAGTCTTATTTATTGATCTCTAGCCTGAGATTATTTTCAGTCAGAGCTAATTTTGTCTGGAAGATTTTAGAATTACCGATTTTGAAATCCAAAGATTTAGCATGTAACCTCCTTCTATAATTGGATATCTCTGAAACAAATAGGCGCATATATCACATTTTATTTATGGAAAGAGCCAAATATATGCATTCTATATATTGCAGGTATGCTTAGAACACTAGATGGCAAGCTACTATTCAATAGCATTTAATAGTAAATACAATTTTAGAATTGTAGGAGAGTTATAGTTATAAAAGAATTTTGCTTCAGGCTGGTTTTATTTTTTTTTAATTCAGCTGAGTACATAATCAGAATAGAGCTGGAAGGGACCTTGAAGGTCTTCTAGTCCAACCCCCTGCTTAAGCAAGAGACTTTATACCAGTGATGGCTGACCTTTTTGCCGTCGCGTGCCAAAAGGGGGGGGAGCATGGGAGGGTCACGCACGTGCGTGCCCACACCCATAATTCAATGTGCCCCGCTCCCATGCATGCATGTATGACCTCTCAGTGCTCCTTCCGCTTTTGGCACGCAATGGCACAGTGAGCGCAGTAGGCCTGCTTTTTGCCTTCCCCAGGCTCCATAGACTTTCTAGGAGCCTGGGGAGGATGAAAACAGACCCCCTCCCAAGGCCCTCCAGAGGCTGGAAATGTCCCGTTTCCCGACTTCCAGTGGGCCTGACAGGCCCAAAAATTAGCTGTCCAGAGCACACATGCGTGTTGGAGCTGAGCTAGGGCAATGCTTACATGCCCACAGGTATGGCTTTGTGTGCTACCTGTGGCACGCGTGCCATAGGTTCGCCATCACAGCCTTATACCATTTCACACAAATGACTATCCAGTCTCTTCTTAAAAATCTCCAGTGATGAAGCCCCCACAACTTCTGACAGCAAATTTCCACTGGTAAATTGTTCTCACTGTTACAAAATTTCTCCTTAGTTCCAAGTGGCTTCTCTCCTTGATTAGTTTGCATCCATTGCTTCTTGTCCTGCCTTCAGGTGCTTTGGTAAATACGTTGACCCGTATTTACCAAAGCACCTCTTTGGTACCTCTTTCCTCTTTGTGGCAACCTCTCAAATACTGGAATGCTGCTATCATGTCCCGTCCCCCGCGCCCCCGTCCTTCTTTTCTCTAGACTAGCCAAACCCAAATCCTGCAACTATTTTTCATATGTTTTAGCCTCCAGGCCTTTAATCATTTTAGTTGCTCTTCAACTAGGAGCAATATGATGGATTTATTTGGTTTGCAGATTACAGAATTTGCAGTCAATACTAATGTTTCAAAATTGTTATGTGTATGTTTCATTGGGTAAAACAGAATGGGAATCTTTGTTTCAGGCTTCAGGAACAAAGCAAATGTACTTAAGTTTTGCTGAAATGTTCCAAAATTACTGTGCTCCAATTTTCTCAAGGGTTTAATTCAAACCTTGAAACAAAATCACCTCAGAATACGCAGAGGACCATTTAAGGTAGAAATAGTTGGGGGTTGGTTATTTTCCTGCAGGAATTTTATTACCAAGCTAGGTAACATCAGTGCATCAGTGTCTGTCCCATGCACTGATAATGTTACCTAACCAAATAAGAATACATTTGTAGGAAAACAACCAAAGTTAGAAAACACCAAGAACTCAACAGTTCAACTCTAAAGTTTAGTATTTTCTGCATTTTTTTTTAAAGAAATCAAAACAAAATTTTTGGAATGCAGTATCTTTGTTTCTGTCTGAGATTACCTGAAGTGGCTGTTCCCAAGTCAAAACATTCTTTGCTCCTTGAACTATGAAAGGTGACATAAGAAAAAAAAGAAGTCTGACCTTTTTTAGCTACCAAACTCACTATTGCAATTAGCTGTAGTATTATGTCTGTCCATGTATTAAACTGGAGTATTATTCTTCCTTCCTTCCTGTATATGTGGACAGAGGAATAGCTGCTTAAAGAAAACTTAAAACATCTAGCTTATTAGAATCATGACAAATACATTATGATATCTATTGCAACTCTCTGCAGGCAGTTATAAAAAGAGATAGCAGAGTACAGAACAAATAAAATGGATTGACACTATACCATATATACTGTACGCACGGATAAGCCAATCCTTGAAATTTTGCCATGTTTTAAATCCTGCTTGGATTTTGGGACAGGCTTTTTTTTTTTTTAACTGCTTTGTGCTACTTACCTTGCTAAATACTGAAGAACCATAAAATGTAGCTGGGAAATGTAGCTGAATCCATAGTAGCACTGAACATGAAAGGAAACCCAGAGAAACAATAGAGACTTTTCAAGAGAAAAGTTGAAACTAAGATATGAATATATTGTTCCAATTATTTCACAAGGTCTATCCTCGGCAGAGGCAGCTACTAGTACTGGCAGATTTTGTCTGTATTTAGGTACTCAGTAGGATCAAATTATTTGAATGGGGACATTGCTAGAGAATTCTAGGATTGTACAATAAACGGAGAAGCTGAAAAAATGCACCCCTTTCTTTATTGCTGCCAAGAAAACTATATGAAAGTGTCCATAAAGTCACTAGGTGTTCAATTTTATTTGATCCTGAGCGTGGTGATGCAGTGGTTAGAGTGCATTACTTCTGCTGCCTGCCGGCTGCCTGCAATTTGGCAGTTCAAATCTCACCAGGCTTAAGCTTTCTATCCTTCTGAGGTGGGTAAAAATGAGGATCCAAATTGTTGGGAGCAAGATGCTGACTCTGTAAACCATTTAGAGAGGGCTGTAAAGCAGTATATAAGTCTAAGTGCTATCACTATTACTAAGGATGGAGCCTCTCTTTTATAATGATGCACTGTGCACAGAATGACAGAACAGAAACTTGTGTTCAGTTGCTTCACTGCATCATGATAACTTCTCAAGCTTGCAGAAGGCTCAATGTTTGAAAATAAGTATTAATTAAATATATTGGACTGCTTTTTTAATAAGGTGGATAATGTGAAAGGTTTTAGACTGAAAAAGGAATGGAAGAAACACAGTAAAGGAGCAATGGATGGGTCATATCTTGTAAATAAGCAACTCAGCCTATGTGGTGAGAATTATGGGGAGAAACATTTCACAATATTCAAAGACAAACATTATTACATTACCTCACTATAAATGAAGCTAGGAAATTGCTGTTACAGTTTCCAAGATTGTGTAATTAACTAGCATTAAAAATAAATTCATGAAATCTGTAGTTACTTCCTTAGATTGGCCCAGCTGGGTGGTGTTCCAAAACCCTGATAAAAATTGCACAGTCAGGATGAAAGTAGCTTGATCTCCAAGCAATATGTTGTGTTCTAATAGATAGTTGTTTTGTATTTATGAAACAAAATAGAGCATAGCATATTTAGAACTTAAACAAGCAACACATTTATATTCTTGTCTTTTATTTTGTCTGCAGACTTTTAAACCTTTGGTTGGGAAAAGTGTATACAGTTCTATTACTGCAGTTGAATTTCTTGTGGACAGACAACTGGATTTCTTATCTGAAGATAGTGCCTTTCAGCCCTATCAGGTAAGTGTTATAAAAGTTATTAAATCTAAATTACCTTAATTAAAGACATGAAACTTGTCTTCTGTATTAATACTGAGAAATTATTAGTAATCATTAGAGACTTGAAGCATTTTCTTTCAAAAGTTGATACTTTGGGAAAATAGTATTGATTAATTTATATCCCTCCTTTATTATTTTTATAAATAAAGTGGCAAATCCAGCTAATACTTCTTCCTTATCCTATTTTTCTCACAACAATAACCCTGTTAGGTGAGGGGAGTTGAGAGTGACTGGCCCCAGGTCACCCTGAGTCTGCAAGGAGAAGGGCGGTATACAAATCTAAACAAACAAACAAACAAACAAACCCATGGCTTATACCTAAGGCAGGACTAGAACTCAGTCTCCTACCATACTTTCTATGTTAGAGCACCTTCGTTATAATATAGATACCTATATTTGAAATATTTTTGTAATTCTTTCAAATCTAGTTTGATCTCAGAGGTATTATTTTATAAACAAGTTAGAGGATTTATCACAAGTCCCCCTTGGTCAGGATATGGGCTACAGATTCAGTGGATTGTTTTCACAAGAGCACAATCTTAGCTCACAAGGTACTTTTTTATATTTGCCATCAAGAATCGATGTTGTGAGGACATTAAGAAGTGCTAATGTTAGGAATTAGGAAATATTTTTTTTAACTTAAATTTATTGGCAGTCTAAAATATAGGTCTTCAGTACGTAAACTCTCAGATAGAGCAGATTGATCTAATTGGCCTTTCAAAATCTTGTTAGGGTCATCCTTTCAGTTAATGCTGCACAATTCATGGACACTGTTATAAACAAACACTATATTCTAATTGTCATAGCACCATTTTAAGAAAGTCAGCTCAACATTATTTCCTATTTTTTATTTTGGATATTTTTATGAGTTGAATGTGAGGGCACTATGTAAAGTTAAGGGACCTATTTCTTGCCTTGAAATTCATTAACTCTTGCCCAGAATTACTGCATTTTTTGCACTATATAAGACGCACTGGACCATAAGACACACATTTAGAGGAAGAAAACAAGAAAAAAAACCTCTGCCTCCCAGCATCCATCTGGTATTCATCTGGCTAGCGTCCTTGCAGCAAACAGCCTGGTCAGCCTCAGCACATTATCGCAGCCCCAGTATGTGGCTCATCAGGGCTCCACCTCATTGCGCCCACCATCAGTCAGCTGAGCTGAGGGAATGCTGGAGCCTTCGCTGCCAAGCAGCTGATTGGCGGTTGGATCTGACTCCCGGAATACTGCTGACCAGCTATTCTAGGCAGCGGGGATCGCTGCCAGCAGAAAAAAGCCTTGAAAATAGGCCAAAAAAAGCCTGGTAAAGGCCCGAAAAAAGGTCCGAAAATGGGGCACGTGTAGGTCAAAAACTTTTTTTGTTGATTTCCTCTTCTAAATTTAGATGCGTCTTATAGTCTGAAAAATACGGTAATTTACATCCATTGTTTCTTGTCCTACTTACCAGTGGTTTGGTAAATAAGTTGACTCCCTTCTCTTTCTGGCAGCCCCTCAATACTTTTATCATGTCACTCCTAGTCTTCCTTTTCTCTACACTAACCATATCCAGTTCCTGCAATATTTCTTTATTTTTTTTTTTGTCACCCTTAATCATCTTAGTTGCTCTTCTTTGCACTTTTTACAAAATCTCATTTTTTGTAATGTGTGACCAAAACTGGATGGACCAAAACACTTGAGCAAGCTATGCTGTTACAAATTGTCTGGTCTTAATGGCATTCATAGAAGGGTTTTTAAAGAATTTCTTTTTAAAGAATTCAGATTTGAAATTGCTGGCACATAAGTTGTTCATCAAATCAAGCTTGTACCAGAGGACTAGAATGTAAGCAATATGATAGCATTTAAAAAAAAAAACCAGATGAGATGTGAGAAATTACATATTAACAGGTTAATTTTTATTCTAAACAACTTGATAGAAACAGTAATCAAAATAAAAATAATTGACACATGGTAAAACAAGGCTTGCTGAAGAAAAAACAGTATAGATTCTACAGACTTAAATCCTATTCAGCATCTTCTTACAGGTTTATGTTTGCTTTTGTTTTTTGTTACTGTTTTTAGCGTATCAACAGGTACATGGGTGGGGAAATGACCAGGTCAAAGATTTTCAGACAAAAATCTTTGACAATTATTTATTTTAAACACTTGAATAGATTTAGTAATTTATTGGAAACGAATAGCTTGGGTTAAAAAATAGCTAAGGAGTTAAAAACAGCAAGCAGAGTAGCAGTTAAATGTACAAGTTTCTCAATGGAAGGAAGGACGTATTCATGCTAGTTGATTAATTTTTATGCCAAGTTAATTTTTCAAAATTAACAAGCATGAAAGTATGAGTATTTTTTTCACAACCCTTTATTTTCCCTTCCTGACATCGTCCATAAACTAAACTTCTCCAATTGCATCCTTTTTGCAAAAATCCTGTCTTCCTTACTCGCATTTAGGTATAAGAAAAAAAGCTTCCATTAGTAATAATGAGAACTTTTTCTTAGCCTGGCGTTCTATGGGTATTTGAAAAAGCGAAGCAAATATTTGCAAATATGATGAAATCGTGTGAGATTTTATGATGTGTCTTTCACATGGAAAGCTGTCTGCTCTTGGTTCAGTTGTAAGGAAAACTGTTGCCCTTGTGTGGAAATAGGAGTGATAGATGACATACCATCAAGTTGTTCTTGACTCCTAGTGGCCACATAGATTCTCCAGATTCTTTCAAGTCTCTCAATGGTGTATTCATTGCCAGTGTAACTGAGTCCACCCACCTTGTTGCAAGTTAATTCTGCTCTTCTCTTTTCTTCCACCTTTTCCAGCATTAGAGTCTTCTTCAAAGAGCTAGGTCTTTGCAAAGGGTGTCCAAAGTAGGATAACTTGAGCCTGGTCATTTGTGCTTCAAGTGAGAATTCTGGATTGTTTTGTTCAATGATCCATCAGTTCGTTTTCTTAGCTGTCAGCTGTATTCTGAAGAGTCTTCCTTAACACGAAAGTTCAAAGGTGTCAATGTCTTTCCTATTCTGCTGCTTTGAAGTCCAACTTTTGCTTCCATAGAGTGTCATAGGAAACACCATGATTTGCACGATTCTGACCTCTAGGTATAGACACATCACAGCATTTGAATATCTTTTCCAAGACCTACATGGTTGCTCAACCAAGTACTATTCTTTAATTTGTGTTAGGGCTTGCAGATATTTTGCATTTTTAATTATCAGGGTAGGAATCATCAGTATTGTGGAAGTTACTGATATTGCTTCCAGACTCCTTTTTCATTTTTATTTCTACTTTGCCTTTTCTCCTTCTAACAATGAAGTGATTAGTGGGAGTTTTGTGGTTGTATCTGGTAAATGACTCATCGCCTCCAATGTGCTGCAGTGTGACAATCGTGACCTGAAAGGGAGGCAAGGAATAAGGAGAACAACATTCAGTGATGTGTAAGATTGTTCTGTTTATTGTTCACAGCTGCTGTTTCTGTGCTGCTTCACGTAGAGGTATAATTGCAAACTGGGTAGCTGATTTGAATAGAGATAGCAGATAGCACATCAGCAACCATCTGTTGAGTGTGATTAAGTCCCTATATTTCTGAGAGGGATTAATAGGTCTGGAGAAGCATGTTAAATACTTAATTCTTTCCTCTCTTGCTATTTTTACCATTCCCAGTCCCCAGAATTATGGGCTTCCATTAATTAAATTTCCATTTGCTATATTTTATTTATTCCAATTTACAAACCCCATCCATCAATAAACTCTGGATTGATGGCAAATAGCTAAAAGCGCATGGGGGTCGACAGTGTCCGACCGCAGCCTGCGCAGTGCAGGTGAGTTGATTACCTGTTCAAGCAGGCAGAGGTGGGGTGGGAGGCATGTAATCTGGACAAGCCACAGGAAAGCTGAGAGACAGTGGACTGGAGCAGGTGGGCGACCGCAGGAGGCTCATCTTTGTGCAGTGGCACCGGCAGCAAATGGAGGCAGAGGCGCAGGGAGAAAACTGACAATCTGCACAGGCTACAAGTAAGCTGAGAGATGTGAAGATGAGCCTGCCAAGACTGGCCCCCCACTCCACCCCACTGCCTGCTGCCCACGCAGCACATCCAGATTGTGTGTTTTCCCCCCCCCCTCCCCCTTGGCGTGTCTTCCTTTGTCTGCTGCCAGTGCCAGCACACGAAGACAAGCCTCCCACAGCCGCCCAGCTGCCCAGCAACTCTCGGCTTTCCTGTGGCCTGTACGCCGCATCCGGATTACGTGCCTCCTTGGATAGGTAATCAACTCAAATCAGTGGCACAGGCTGCGTAGCCCGAGAGTGTGCCAACGAAGGGTCCAGCGGGCTGCAGCTGCTGCTGGACAACGTCGGCCCTCACGTGGTCACCACCTTTTGTGCACGCCCTGGGGGAGTGGGGCGGCCAGCTGAGCTGATCACCCTGAAATCGTGTTTCTGCAAAAATAAGCCCTTATTTTGGAGCCCCAAAAAAATAGAAGACCTGGTCTTATTTTCAGGGAAACAAGGTAATCACATCTGACAATAACATTGTGATGGCTCTACCATGTTCTCCGGAGCCCATGCCTATTGGAAGAACCATGTTTTCCAGGTCTTTCGAAAGGCCAGCAAGTTGGGCCCACTCTTAATTTCCAGGTCAATGATGTTTAAAAGGAGGTGTGCCACAACAGGAAGGTTTTTCTAGATGACTCCCTAACTGATGGACTTGCAGCATGACCCTCTTGCTAGATCTGTTGGCAGGTGATTGGGGAGAGGCAGTCCCTCAAAGAACCCATGCCATGTAGGGCTTTCTAAGTCATTACCAGCAGCTGGGATTGGACCCAGAAGGAAACTGGAAACCATTGCAGTTTTTATCACATTTTTATAGTTGGTTGTATAAATTTGAATAGCTGTAAACATTAAAACAATTAAGTTCTGTAAAAACGTATTTGTTTTTTTATCAGGCATATTTGAACTTTATTGGGTATGTATTTATTGCTAAATGAGAAACAGCAATTTTAAATTTGTTCTTATACTTAACATAGATACAGTATAATATCGTAAATGACGGATAAGCCTATAACATTCCTAAGATAATTAAAATGAGATATTCAGTTAATCTGCAAGAGTATATCAAAATGAAGACAAAAAGTGATCTGAATTGCCTGAATGTGCAGTGTGATAAAAGGGGAAAAAATCATCTCTCACAGGAATTATTAATTAAAAAAACTACTATGCAAAATGTCTATCTTCAATTTCTGAGTCATATCTTCTGTTGAAATTTATGAATATTTTTAAAGAAGAGGTGTTTCTTGAGAAAACAGTTGAAAATGCAATTTAGCCACCTCATACTGTGTTTCCCTGAAAATATGACCTACTCAGAAAGTAAGTCCTAGCTTGATTTTTACATGTGTGCCCAATATAAACCCTACCCCCCCCCCCCAAATAATCCCTAATTAAGACCCTGCTCACTCCAGGATGCACAGGTAAAAATTAAGCTAGGGTGGGGATGGGGGGTGTTGGAGCTGCGCTACTACTTTCCTTCGGATAGTTGGAGCCAGGCCTCACACACCTCGGCCCGTTTCTTCTGCAGCCAGCAAGGCATTCCTGAACGCCTCTTTAACCGATAACAGCTCTGGATTGATCCAGAGCTCTATTATAGGCTGCAGAGGCCTTCATGAAAGCCATGCTGGCCTTGCCAGATGAAGAAGTTCCTGAAGGCCTCTGATAGTGAAATTGAGGCCTGGGGCACCTCACACACAAGTGAGGTGAGTCAGTGGATGACATCCACCCCACCCCACCCCAGAAAATAAGACCTGGTGCCTTTTTTTGTGGCAAAAAAAATATATAAGACAGGATCTTCTTTTCGGGGAAACACAGTGTATAAATATATATTACATTGCATTATAAAATGTCTTACACTAAAAGGTACATACAGTAGTGTGAAAAGAAAAGTACAGGCAATCCTTGACTTAGAACTGTAATGGAGCTTGCCTATTATGGTCCTAATTCATTGCAGTCTTTAAGCGAGGCACCCATGTGATCACCTCTTTCAACCACCGCTAGCCCAGCCCTTCCAGGTGGAGTTGCTAAGCAATCACGCAGCTGCTTAAATGAACAGAGCAACAGAGATTCCTGCTGAAACCAGGCAGGCAACTCTGCTTCATACGCAGAAGGATAATGCCTTCCTCTCCCCTCTGCATGCAAAATGGAACTAGCCCACTGTGTTAGAGAAAGGAAGCCCTTCAAGCTTCCTTTTTCCTGTGCAGCGCACAAGTCTGTTCGCTTCCCCCCCCCCCCCAATTCCTTTCTCCACCACATCATATCATCTCCCTTCCCTCTGCTCTAGGTTCTAACTTTCTAACCCAGGGAGAGGAGGGGAACTGGCACACTATACTCACTGTACCAGAGACAGGAAGGGTCTTACAACCTTCCCGGCCAGCTTTCCTGTTGGCTTTCTGAGGAAGCTGGCAGAGAAGATTGTAAACGGCTATCACATGATCACAAAGGGTTTGGCAACCTTTCACAAGTGCCAAGAACCCAGATCACAATACGTTGACTGCAGGGCCACTACAACAGCCATAATTTCAAGCACCAATCATAAGTCCCTTCATTCAGGGACTTTTTAGTGGTCACTGAACGAATGGGTCATAAGTTGAGGACTACTGTATTGGTTAGCTTTCTTTAGAGTCTTCTACTCTAAAGTTCTGAACTTATGGTCACTTTTCATTCAACATTTCTCAAGTTCAGCAACTAAATTGTATAGACCAACTCCCAGACTGACTGGGGATTTCTTGGGAGTTGAAGTCCACACATCTTAAAGATGCTGAGCTTGAGAAACACAGCTCTAGATGACACCATGAGTCATTGCTGAGGAAATACTGTAACCTGAGAATTTTCTACCCTATCCAATAAATTACTGAACAAAAGGTAAAATGGTGGAGAACTGTGATTGCCTATTGAGCTCTGGTATGACAAAAATATGAAATTTTGAGTTTTTATTCTTTTGGATGTTGAAGGTAATTTGAAACACTGGACATAAATAAAAACTGCAGTAGGTTCAGACTATTTCTCATTGTGTTATCTGATTCAGCAGTTCTAGGCAAACACTGCTATATAATTTGTGGGCAGCTTGCAGTCTTGTATCATTGACCATTTTCCCTTGGCCAAGAACCTTGGAAATGTGAAGGTGCTTCTATTTGTACATGTAGAGACTTTCAGCTTTATTTCTTGGCAGCATTCATAAAGGCTGGGAGTCCTTCCATTTCATGTGTATGAGGGGAGAAACTGCCCCAGGAAGACAAATTATTCTTTTCGTGGTGTTCCTGGCTATAAACAGTGAAGTCTGCATTACTGGGAATTTATTTTCTGGCTGCAGTTTGTGAATTTAGAAATTTAACCATTACTGTATTGAAAACATGCACTAAAATATAGAATTTCAATTTCAGTACATAATTTCTTTCTCCAATTAAAGTTGATATTTCAGTGCATCTAGGCAAAATTATTTCCTGGTCATACTAACTTTTGATTTTGAAGTATCATTTGAAGAATTATATCTGTATCTTATCAGTTCATCCTTAATCTTGTTCTTTATTCTTTTCTATCACTTCTGTGAGATAATACATCAGATTAAGTCATTCATTTTGAAATAAGGATCTTGGTCTTTTATTAAAGATACTGCAGTTTTGGTCAGCTATTTTTTTCTAGAAGACTTTAAATTTGTGTTTAAAATTATAGGAGATAAAAATTGATAGCAGTTCCTCAGGATTATTATGCACACATGTAACTATTATGTTTATTTTTATTTAATTTACTTATTTATACCGAACTTTATTATTTTTACAAATAATTCAAGGTGAAAAACATATCCAACAGACCAAGGTTCCTTCTGTTTTCCCCACCGCGAAACATCTTTCTGGATGTTGTAGTCGGCCATCTTCCAGCTGCTTTCCAGCAAAGATCAGCCTCTGTTGGTCAGCAGGAATGCCTTCCTTGTCCTGGATTTTGGCCTTCACATTCTCAATGGTGTCACTTAGCTCCACCTCCAGGGTGATGGTCTTGCCAGTCATGGTCTTCACAAAGATCTGCATTTTTAATCGCTTCACTCAGACAGCCAGAAGGAAATAAATAATATTGTGGTGCGGTATCAAGGCCGCCCTAAAATGAGCCAGGAGAGGCACCCGGTGGGACAGACTTCTGTTCCTCCATGCTGCTTGTATCCCACTAGGTTCACCTTCACATTTATTGCCAGCCGGTACCAGTCATGGATTTGTTTGGGTGTTTCGCAAGATAGGCACATGTGGTACAACTCCTGGTTCAGGCCGTCTCGGGAGTATTGAACCAAGAGTCGCTATGGCCAGTGCCTGAGCGCCAGTCTCCGGAATTCATGAATGTATTTGGTCGCTGGTCTGCTCCCCTGCTTGATGGTATGGATGTCGTATTCCGCCTGCCGGACTTGCATGGTGTCTCCAAATCGGGCACTGAGTTCTCCCAGAGAACTCGCAGAGAATTCAGAGAACTCCCCAGCTGTGGAGACCCTTCATCATGGAAGCTGGTCACCCGTTCCGCTGCTTCTCCCTCTAGGTTTGCCACAGTGGCATTGACACAAGCCACATTGTTGAAGTAAGATGGCCCATATTGATCCAGGTGAGCCCACGTCTGATTCAGAAAGAACACCAACTTCTCTGGACTACCATTAAATGTAGTCGTGATTGGCGATGGTTCAGTGGGGCCTGGGGCACCCCAGTATCCCTGAGGCCATCCCATTCCATAGGGGAAGGGCCAGGGCTGAGCACCGCAGCTGTCAGTTGCACTGGAGGCCTTCTGGTGATCCTGTGCAGTTGCCTCCCGTTCGGGTCTAGCAGCACTTTGCCCTAGAACTGGGCCCGGTTGAGGGATGGTGGTCAATAAGGGGCTACGGCTCCCCCCATCCTCAACCAGGGTTGAGGCAGCAGAGGTGAGAGAGTCATCGAGGATTGACTGAATCCTGCTCCAGAAGCTGGCGATTTACTGCGTTCTGTCCATTCCAACAAACCTCTCAATTTTTCGACCGATGGGCTGCAGCAGGCTTCCAGGTATCTCCATTCCACCAACTCTTCCCACCGCCACTCTTTTCCCTTTCCATCTTGGGCCCCGGTAAACACCATTCCAGGAAAAAGCAGAGGGAACTCAGCTTTGCACGTCTTCGCCACCACACTCTGCCATAGTTCCTCATACTCCTGACAGAGTTCCCCAGCCATCATGGCCTCCTCCTGCACTGCTGGCTGTTCAGTCTTCTCTGCTTGCCCTTCAAATGGTCACCATCTGGGTACTGAAGTCCACCTGGCCTGCAGTCAGAGTCTCTTTCACTGGCCCATCCCTGACTTGGCAGCTTGCTCTCCTTTATATTCTACCCTGAACATCTTCTCCTGTATCTTCACAGTTCTTCCAGAGGTGACTGGACAGGTTGCAGGAGCCCAGGACTCCTTTTTCGTTTTTAACTTTGGTAGATCTAGTTTAATGTAAGTGATCCGACTGACAAACCCAACCAGAGCAAGCACGGTCAAGACGATCCAATCTCTGAATGCAAAACTTTACTGAGTACATTATGTCAGCACTGATGACGGCAAAACCAGATCTAGTTAATTTCTGCACAAATCTGCATAATTAAAGTATAGATTCTCCATCCCCCTATTAGAGCAGGTCACATCCAATTGAGTCTCATTGTATTGTTACGAGAAAAAGTCTTTGGCTTTGGCAAACACCTGCCAAAGTGTCCTTGGCTCTCACGGCTGTCTGCTGGATTAGTGGAACCTACATTCCATCTCCTCCTTCCCTCCCCTCCCTAGTTCGTTGGCAAGCTGAGAAGCGATAATGGTTGCAACAGCAAAAGCTCACTTTGATCTTGACAGAATTATTATATTGGTATTAAAATTCTGACTGCATTTTGTTTATTAGTCCTTGTGGGCAGAAAAGTTTATATTTCATTGTGTGGTACAGCTGTTGTAAATTTAATCATCTGGCATGGAAGTAAGGAATGTAATTCTCATTTTATTTCTTGACTTAAATCTTCTGTTTTTAAGCTGAAAAAAAGATTATAGATGGGAAGGACATATGTTGCTGACCCCTATGACGGCAAAGACCTTTTATACACTCAGGACAAAGACATGACCATAACGAAGCCTATAATCTTAAAGTATATAAAATACGGGTAGTCCTCAACTTACAAGCATTCAGTTACGGACCGTTCAAAATTATAACGGCACTGAAAAAAGTGACTTGCAACCAGTCCTTGCACCTACAACTGCTGCAGCTCCTCCCCCCCCAGTCATGTGATCAACATTTAGACACTTGGTAACTGGCATGTATTTATGATGGCTGCTGCATCCTGAGGTAATGTTATCACCAGCCAGCTTCCAACAAGCAAAGTCAATGGGGGAAAACCAGATTCACTTGGCATTTTGTATTTCTAGACTGGCCATATCCCTCCAAAAGAACTCTTAATGGCCGCATGATTCACTTAACTAAAATAATTTGCTTAGCAACTGTGGCATAAAAGGTTGTAAAATTGGGTGCAACTTACTTAACTGACTTACTAAGCAATGGAAATACTGCTCTCCATTGTGAGCATTAAGTCCAGGACTATCTGTAAAAGGGGACATCACTAGCAGGTTCTCCCAGGTAGATCAGACTGGCTGGACTAGTTCCAATGGGAGAATGCAGTCCTGCACGTACGTAGGTGACAAGCCACAGTAATTTAAATCTAGGAACAACATTGGTGAATGCTGGTTGGTTGGTATAAATGTTCAAACCAGTCCTAAAAGTTCAACAGCTGTTGGCTGTCTGTGATCCCAGCACACATAATAATGGCATCTGATTTGTGGAACCCAATTCAGCAACCTAAATTTCCAGCTGTTTTAAAGTCAGTGAGATACATGATGAAGTTTATTAACTTGTGATTATGCTGTTTGCTTCCATCTACAGTACTTCTGGCTTCCTTTTCTTTAATTCTTGAAAGTATATTCCATTAAAAAAATCAATTCAAAGGTATACCAAAGTACCACAATTATGTACACAAATAAATGAAAATTCAGAAAATTGACTTGCTATTTACTACAAACTTACTGATATAAAATTATTTGAAATCTACATAAGATGTTAAAAAATTCAAACATACAGGCAGACCACCAATACATATTATTCATTTTACTGATTTTAGTATATGAAAAATAAACTTTCATCTTAATTCTGTAAATACTATTTAAATATTTTCAAGGACCTAAAGCCTATGTTGTGGCTTTATCAGATATTCCAGGTACTTTTAGAGGGGGAGGGGTGTTAAGAGTTACGATCAGTAAATGTTCATGTCATATGTCCAGAGGATGTATTGTAGAACATTTTAAAAAGAAGACAAATTCAGTTTTCATCTTAACGGAGGAGGCAATTTCTTTTTTCTAAACTTCAGTAGAGATGTGATAAAGCTGGATAAAATGCAAGGGGTCATTGACACACCGTCCTTTCACAGATTTTTGCTGATGATAGCTAGCAGTTTAGTTTGTGTACTTTTAGACATAATATAAACGGAGTTGGTTTATTTGATTCTACAGATAGTTTTAAAACTGCTTTCACCTTTTTATTTGGTATTAGTATTTAATGTAGAAATTGTTTCCATAGCCTATATCCATGATGGCGAACCTATGACACACGTTCCTAAAGTGGCATGTGGAACCATCTCGCCTGGCATTTGCGGTGTCACCTGTTCCTCTTCCGGGTTTCTAGCGCACATTCATGCACGTTGATCAGCTGGCTTTTTTGCATGTGGTAGTGCCAGAAACGAGAAGATCAGGTCTTCTGTTTTCTTGTGTGAGCGTGCGCACTGGCCAGCTGATCATCACGTGCGCATGCATGCCAGAAACCTGGAAGAGTAGCTAGCTAAAACCGAAAGTTTATTTTCAGGTGCGCGCATGTGCCCTGGGCAGCTACTCTTCCAGGTTGCAGCCCAAGCACATGTGCACGAAGCCATCACTGGCCTATATCATTAAAAAGCACAAGGTAATCCCAGCTACTTGTTATTAAGATTTGGACATACCTACCCCTGTGTCCAGTTTCAAATCTGGACGGAGAATAATTGAGAAGGAATAGGTTGCCTAGCAGATATGTTCCATTTGAAACTGAACAGAAAGAAAACAAACTAGAGAACGTTAATAAAGTGTCTTTAAAAAAGAGATTGAAAGCAGGTTTCTTATTCATTGAAGACTAAATGAAGGGTAATGAGTTAGTCATTCCCTTTTCTGTTTTAGTTCATATCTGCTAGTCTCCATTCTTCATGCCAATCTTATGAGTTTTATTTTTTGCTGGAACCCCAGATCCATCAACTGTAGCTCAGGGGAAATACAAGTGGGCATGAACAACATTGTGAACAGGTTTATAAATACAGGGTAAAATCCAAATCCAACTGTAGATAAAAAATCCTGTCAATCAATTCATATCTCAGTGCTCTTAAATAAGGAGTTTACATGTTTACCCTTCTGTCTATCCTGCTTGAGGAATTTATTCTTCTGAATATGTCCGGCAGTTTTATATACAATTTGGTTTGTAAATTTCATTTGTATTATTTTAATCCCAATTACATATTAAGTTGTATAAACTGATTACATATAGTTTACAAGCCCTGCCAGTATGTAAATGAATAAATTATTTAAATAATAAAGCTTTACTTTACTTTTCTATTTTACATTCTTTAAAGCAAGATTTTTTTTTCAACTTCCTATGACTCCCAATTTATCATAATGTGACTGCAAAAAAATGCAGTTCCTGGTTTTTGCTTAACCTCCCCCCCCCGCCCCCAGTTTTGTGGAGTACATGTGGGTAATCTTGCAATTTCTCCTTAATGCAGAGAGATTTTCCAATCTCACACTCAAGCATTGTTTTTGACTGCAGTGTGTTCTTCTAGAAGAACCTCAGTTCGCCATGATAACTCACCAGAAGTGGTGTGAAGTTGAGAATGTATGCTCAGACCTTCATTTTGGGGTGAATGTAATAAGATCACAACTGTAACGGGAAATATTTAATTATTATTTAATTTAATTAAATTTAAATTGTTAAATTTAATTTAACAAAAGGGAGTTTAATCGATAATTATTAAATTAATGGTATTTGAGCTTCTAATCATTAAACAAGGTATTATAAATAACAAAATCCAAAATCATTTTTATATTCAGTTCATATTTTTATAGTATCTATAGTTTAAATTTTTCAGCAAAAACCTGAACACAGTAAGGACATTTTCTGTCATCTATCTGATTTTTTTTTTCAGGCTACAATATTTGCATCAAATAATTGAATAGTAAATGTTTATTAGGCATAACATAGTGTTTCTCTGTTTTCTTTAGGATGATATAGACAGTTTAAACCCAGTTCTCAGGGATAATCCACAGCTTCAAGAGGAAGTAAAAATCTGGGTGAAGGAACAAAAAGTGCAAGAGATTTTTATGCAAGGTAATTTTGAGAAATATGTTTGTCATTTAATTAGATAAACACTCATAGTGAATTATGTTTTAATTTTTTAAGTTATAAAGTAATGTTACAGTAGTGCATATTACTGAATTGATGATCTCCTTATATGGTGACCAGATTTAGTGGTTTGTCATTTCTATTAGTTGTTACTTCCCATCCAAAGGTATAGTATTTTCAAATGGTCAAGTGGATCTTAAAGGATCCCACTCCATTTGATTAATGATGAGACATTTTATTAAGTAATACTATTTTAAAAATGATTTCAAAAAATTATTTTAGAGTTGAAAGTTGATGTGGTTAAGAAGGAAAACTGAATACAGGTTGTCCTTGACTTACAACCACAATAGAGCCCCAAATGTTTCTTGTTAAATGAAACATGTGTTAAGTGAGTTTTGCCCCATTTTATGACCTTTCCTGCCACAGTTAAGTGAATCTGAATTTTGATCACACAATCATGGGGATGCTATAATGGTCGTAATTGTGGGAAAAGGGTCATTTTTCAGTGCCATTGTAACTTTGAATGGTCACTAAATGAACTGTTGTAAGTTGAGGATTACCTGTATGCATTAGCAATAGTTTGTTTTCCTAAGTTACCCACCAAGTTTGTGCTATATTTAAGTAAATATTAAGTAAAAGAGAGAAAGGCGCACACATTAAAAAAAACATTGAGAACCACTAAATTGTAAAGGTTAAGATGGTGGACAGTAAGATCCAGATTCTGATCCTCCAAAAGTGACGAAACCATCTGTGTGATTTGGGGCCTAGTTACCTTCTCTCATCCCTAAACAATCTCAGGTCCCGTGAGAAGCTTGCTCAAAGACAGAACCTTTATTATCCCGTGCGTTCATGGTTTTGCTGTGTAATATAGGAGAATGCAGCAGGAAACAAATCCTCAAAGTAGTTTGGGAGATACATGAAAGGGAAAAAATATTTCATTTATTTTGGGCTCAAAATACTCTTTTTTGAGTTTGAAACGCTTGTTCCATGTGCATTTCAGAAGTGCTTTTTGCCTGAAGTAGGTCTAATTTTAAAGTCTTCTGCTTCTAAAATGCTGGCAGTAAGAATTGCAGTGAGCTCAAAGTAGGGTGATTTAAGGTCACAATAGTTTGAATCAAACACTTTACTCTACCAGACAATCTGCAGCTACCAAATGGCCTTGCAAAACGTATACTTAAGGAACCGGGAATGCTTTTTTTAGGGTATTTATTTCATGGGTCAGATGCAGTAGCTGTCTGGACTACCATGTTTTCCATATTGGTTAGCCAAACATTTCTGGGAATTCACAGTATTTCATGAATATATGTATGTATGTATGTATGTATGTATGTATGTATGTATGTATATTTGTTTTCTGATGTTTTCGCGGGTGTTTGTATGTAGGTCTTTAGTTATTCGGGTCTTCTCCCGCGTAGAATTGGAAGTATCTTGGCGATGTTTCGACGAAGTCTCATTCGTCATCTTTAGGCTGGTGTTCTCGGCTTCGTGCTTCCAGCACGAAACATCGCCAAGATACTTCCAATTCTACGCAGGAGAAGACCCGAATAACTAAAGACCTACATATATATATATATACAAACACACACACATATAGACATATACATATATACATATATACATACATACACTTCCATTGGTTTCCACTAATGACAAATCCTACTTCTGAGAAACTATCAGTATCAATTATTTTTCATGGGATTTCTCCCAAATTATTGATCTGTGTATGACAGCTGAGCTCAAGAATTCCCATTTAAAAGTCTAATCTTAAATAGTTAAAAGAATTATGAACACATAAAGTATTTTCCAGCCAGTTAAAGACCTAATTAATAGGGTTGTGCAATATTTCAGATTCAATTCAGAAGAGTTGCTTTTAAATATGAATGCAGCAGCACCTGTCTGCAACTCATTAAAATAGATTCAGGATTGTACCGTTGTTTTATGGTTGCACAGCTACACTGAAAACCTCCCACGGCAACCACATTAATGTAGAACCAGATGTAGTAGCTTTAATGTGTAGAAGACGGATGCTATGTTTACTGTTCTACATGTTCCAAAGTACAGCCTGATTAAAAAGTATCAGGATTTAGTATCTGTGGTAAAAAATATTTGTGTTCAGTCATTGAAACCAGAACCATTGATATAGGAGTGAATAATAATTTATATACCTTTCCTTAGTAGCCAAAACCATTTCCTATTTTGGCCAACAATATATATTTGAGTGGAGTGTTTTTTTAAATCCCATATGTTATTCTGTTGGGAGCAGGAGCTGGATAATGAAGAGGCGGTAGGCTCCATAGAGAGTTCCAGCAATTCCTTTGTTTTTTTCTATTTGCCTCCTATTATTTAACCCCACAAAAAAGCTAATACTTTGCTAATTATTGTTTAAGTCCAAATTTCCCTGCCAGTGGATGTGAGATAGAGAAGAGCTCAAGAACAAATTTTCCCAAAAAAACAATAACAGAGGTAAAAGAAAGGAGGTACATCAAAACCCAACAAAGAGTGAAAAAAACATTATTCTGTCAAAGTTGGCACTGAGAGCTGTAATTGTGTAATATTGGCAACATAGTGAAGGCCATAATGGCTATAACACTTGGAGTCTCAACAGTAGGGAATTCCGGGAATTGCAGTTGGTTGAGTAGGCAGTATGCTATTATCAAACCATTAGCCTTTTTAACCCACTGTTGCAGTGGTTTCAGAACCTGGTGCATTGACTTCCATGTTCATGAGCTAATTTAAATAATAAATAACTACTTCCATTTATCTACTTGGCTTTCTATAATATAGCTTATGACACTGATACGTATAAGGAATTACAACAAAGATCATACATATTTTTAGAAATCATTCTTTGATTTTTATAGTCAGAATGAAAATTTAAACTTTAAATTTTTAAAATTTTTAAAATAACATTCCCATTACAAAATTCTGTTTCAAATTTGTTGTGGTGATATTTGGAAGAAAATGCAATTGCAGTGCAATGTTAAAGCTTTTCAGGATTCCCATCTCTTGAAATGAAATCTTTCTGCAGATTCACCTTATCCCATTTATTCTTTTGAGCCTAGTTTGGAAATTAATTTCTCCTTAAATTTTCCCTCATTGCATTTCCCACTGTCATTTGCTGTTCCTCTAAGAGACTGGAATCCTTCCTTACCTATTTCCTTTCCTCTTCCTTTTTTTTATAATTAGATTTTTAAAAATTGAGAAGAAACGAGCAGAAACTAACAAGGTAGTTCACAGAAATGTTACTTATAACTTATGCAGGGAAGATCAATAAGGAGAAAGTATTTAGTCTGAATCTGCATGCAACAAATGTTTACTTGAACTTCAAATCTACAAATTTAAAAAAGCACTGCTAATTAATGTGTGCAATCTCTGTATCACACATTAATTTATATAGAACTTTTGCCTTTGTTCTCCAGCCACTTAATTTCAGGAAAGCAATGCTTAAACACTGTGAGTAACAGTGAGTCCTCAATTTAAAGTCCTGGTTTAATGAATTTCAGATGTAACAAACCAGATTTCTGTCCCGTTTACCAAGATAATAAATAAATCTATTACATTCCAAAAACTCCTGACCTGGCAGTTAATTTTACATCTTTCGCAATGTCAGGTCATTTGTGTAATGACATAATTAACCCAGATTATATACATTACCACAAATGACATAATTTGTAATTTAACAGACGTTCAGGAGTAATGGACACCCCCTCTCCCCACTGAGTCTGGTAATCTAAGGTAATGTGGAATCTTGACTTTTTTGCATTGTGCCTTTAGCATATGTTGTTTTCTATTTGCTGATAAGCTGTCCCTTTTCTATTTTGGTTTGTTTTCTGGGATGTTCCAGATATCATTTTCCATAATAACTTTGGCTGGAAATGAAATATGTATGTATCAAAAGCCTTGGCAGATCCTGGCTGATCATTTTTTGGAGCTCAGATATTAAGCAGTGTCAGGCCCACTTAGAGTACTATAAACTATCAAGGCCATCACTTATATTAAGAAGTTGGAAAAAAATTCAGAAGACAATGGCAAACTCCTTCCAAGAAAACTAAAAATAAGTGTCCATGAAATGGCAGAAGTCAAGCTTGACTTAAAGGAAATTTTTACAATAAGAAAAGTGACATAATAATGGTTTGGATCTACTGATTTTGAGATTGCTCTGTTTTTCAACTCTCCCTGTGCTGATACTGCTAATGCTTTAAACATAATACATTGTACCACATAATCCCTAGGCACGTAGAATATCAGCGTTGTCTGCAGGCCATCCGTTGGATAGTCTGGAGAAGTACTACCTAATGGGGAAAAGAATCTGGAAAAAATCCCTAGCGTATACTCTAGACTAATTCATTTATCTGCCTGTGTAAGATCATACTGCAAACAATTGTATAAAGAACAATATAGTAACGTTCAGTTCCTTGAACAAACTCTGTTGTAGTCATGTTGGATATAAATAAATATTTTCGATATTGAGTTATGATGAGTTATATTTGATTGTAATGGTTTCTAAAATGTTTATTACTTTTCTGAATCTGGATAGATGAATTCAAAAACTTGCATAAAGTTATTACATTAACATAAATCTTAATACATTAAAAAGTGAAGATGTGTTAAGAAACAAGTAACTGTTTCATTCCTTGGATAAAAACTTTTGAGGTAAGTGATTCTGCACAGACAAAATATGGTAGTCCCAGGCTTATACACCACTCCTTCATTAGCTATTGTTAAAGTTGGTGGTGCCTGGATAGATGTAAAAATATCAAAATAACCTGAAGATGGAATTTTAAAAAAATTAATTATGAAGTGTGACACAAGGAAGCAGTTTAATGAACCCATGTACATTAAATAAGGATAATACTGTAGAACGACAGTCGATACAAAAGAATATATAACTTTAAAAAGTGTGGTTCATGCATGAATTTTAAATTGACTTCTAAAGTAAACTGTTGCTTCATCTGACATATTTGAGCTAATACATAACTTACAAGTTATATATTTAAATTTATGAATGTAATATTGTTAACAGCATACTTACAGTGGAAAAAAACAGACAGCTGAAGGTAAAAAAAATTCTGTAGTCGATTTTGGGGGAATCTTGGCAGCTGTGTAAATCCAGACTTTAGGGACTAAATTCTTTCTATATGAAAGGCATATGTTTTTAGTAACATACAGTATGTTGGACAGCTTCTGTTCATAAAATTAGGCTTGCTTTGCTGTTCGGCATCTTGTACTTAACATGTGAGTGCGTTTCCCACACCCACTGGAGTGCATTTCCCACACCCACTGGAATCATGGCTTGCAAACATTTATATTCCTCATCCACCCACCTGGAAACCTAGCACTTTTTACATATATCTGCCATATTTTATCAATATCAGGAACTAGCAGCACTAAATTCAAAAATAAATGGTAGCCTTTAAAAAGCATGATGGATATTGACTTTTCATTATTTGGGATTGTTTTTATAATATAATTTAACTTCTACTGCATGCACTTCTAAAATTAAACTCTGTTAAAATATTATTTCAATAATCCTCGAACGTTATTTTCATTTTTTGAAGGTCCTTATTCTTTAAACGGCTATAGGGTGAGAGTATATAGACAGGACTCTGCCACCCAGTGGTTCACTGGTATAATTACTCATCATGATCTGTTCACTCGCACTATGATTGTTATGAATGATCAGGTAATTATTTTTTTCTCTACTGAAATTGTTCTTTAAAAGTGCATCAGCGCTGAAACTAAACATGACTGTGACATAATTGGCTTTAGTTTTATTTTGTATGTACTCAGTTTTTAAAAGAATGTTTAATAACTTAAGATGAAAATGACTACAAGACTATTTTAATTTTAAAATGTAAATCTTTTAATTAGTAATAATCTGGAGTTCTATTAAGTATACATTCTTGGAACAAAAGCAAATTGAAGAATTAGTATAATAACCCTTGATATTCTCAGAGTATAAATGAAGAAGTAGAATCCAAAAAAAAGATGGCCAACAAAAGTTTTGTCACCATGATTATGGATCGTGGACACCTCAGAGAATGTTTAAAAGGATTGGTTGGCAGTTTAATTATACTGAATTCAAAATAATTGAGGGAACACTTTTCCGTATGATACTGATTTAATAGCTGTATGCTTGCTAATATAATTTGGCAAGACTAATATAGCTGAAAGAGTTGAATGATATTTTGAAGCATGTTCCAAAATTTTGGGATTAATAATTATATAAAGAATATAAATCAATCAATCGTGACTAAGCAAAAACATTATGATACAAAGACAATGCTACCCTGGATTTTCAATAATGGATGAACAATATGTATTTGGCTATTTTTGCTTTTGAACTGGCTTTTTCCATCAATATAATAGAAAGATTGTTCACCATTATTCAAAGGAGTCAAGGTTTAAGACTGTGTTCAAAAACTGAGAGATGTTCTGTATCTATGAGAAATGTCTTTATCCTTTTTTCAGTTTCTTTTTCCTTTTTTCTGTTTTATTTATTTGAGTTTTTGAAGCAAATGTAAGAAATGAAGAATTTGGGCAGCTTGCTCAGTATTATAAATTCATCAAACCTAATGCCAGTGGAGGAGGTATAAAGGCCAATATAACCTCTTATCTAGTTTCATTTTAATGCTGCTGGGTAAGGATGTAGGATGTCATTAATGACTCCCCTTTCTGACTTAAACCAAACACATTTCGATTTCTGTCTTTATACCTTAGTTTTGTTTGATTCAGATTTATGGCCATACATTCAGCAATCGTTCAAAGTTATGATGGTGCTGAAAGAGGGCAAGTTAGGATGGGTCCTTGGAGTTATAGCCATCGCACCAATTGCAATGTGAATGTCGCCCATTTTGATTGTGATGTTGCAGTAAGCCTCAGTCATGTGATTTGAGATTTCTGACATTCCCTAGTGGCTTTTCACAGCAAAGTTAGTGGGAAAGCCAGCAGGAAGCCAAGATTTCATGAAGTTCTTATTTAACTGCCAGAAATTTTGTGTTCTAAGTGCTGTGGTGGCAACCACAATGCTTATCAATGGAATTCTTGGTCCAAGGACCACCTGTACAAGGATTTCTAATTTAGGATAAGGGGTGAAATCTTGGCAGATCCCAGATAGTTTTAAAAGAAAAGATGCCATTTTCATATTTTTTTAATAAATTTTATTCCTTTAAAACTGCCCTTTTAAATTTAATTTGCATTTCCAATTGATCTTCTTATAGAAGATATAAATAGAAAATGATTACATTTTTCCTCTAATAAAACAGGTACTAGAGCCACAAAATGTTGATCCATCTATGGTTCAGATGACCTTTCTAGATGACGTCGTTCATTCTTTGCTGAAAGGTGAAAACATAGGCATTACGTCACGCCGCAGGTCTCGTTCCAGTCAGAACAGCAACACAGCTCACGTAGATATATTTGATTTTTAAATTATATTGTCATTTTTGTGTCTCTATGTATTTTACTAATGATTTGAAAATCATTAGTAATGATTTGTAAATTGTAAATGTATTTTAGGGCCACTATACCCGAGCTCAAGCAAATAGCCCGAGGCCAGCAATGAATTCCCAAAATGCAGCACCAAAACAAAATTCACAGCAATTACAACGAAATGCTCGTCCAAATAAAAGGAAAGGTTCCGATAGTAGCATGCCAGAGGAAGAGAAGACTAAAGAAGAAAAATATGACTGTATAAGCCATGGAGGTAAAAATAATTTTATAAGGATAGTAAGAATTTTTCTTCCACAAACAATATTAAGGGTATTTTTTTTCCTTTGCAGAAAATTCGAAAAGTAAAAATAAACCGTTTATGTTTAAAAGAAGAAAACCAGAAGAAGATGAGAAAAAAATGAGTGCAAAGAGACAGCGTACAGACAATACTTCAGACAGTTCAGAGAGTAGTGACACTGAAAATTCAAACAAAAGATTGACAGATTCTTCCTCAGAGCAAAATTCAGATACTGAATTGAAAAGCAAAAATGTTGTAAAGGTAAATGAGAAAGAAGGAAAATCCCAGAGTGACATGGTAGAAGACAAGAACCTAACAGGCAACCAGTCTCCCTGGCATGAAGTACAGGAAGATAAAAAACAACAAATAGAAAGACCAGAATCAGCTGATTTGGAATTTCAAGAAATTTCATTCCATCGAACTGAACTGCCAACAGTCTATGATCGTAGTGATAATGACGGCTGCATTCAAGAGTGCAGAATAGAAAATAAGCATCCCAGAGAGCGTATACCCGATGAACAATTTGTAACTAATTGTCCCACACCAAAAAGTTATATTGACACAAATACTGACACCAGTTCAGTTAACCAGACTCAGGAAAACTTATCAAGTAGTTTTAGTTTACAAACTGGTCAGGAAACAGCATCTCTTATCAGTGATTCTAAACAACCATTTACAAATACCAACATTCTGGAAGTTAAAAAATCAGAAACTATTGAGAACTGGATTAATAATGCCAATAAAATGGATCTGATACAGTCAAACATTGGGAAAAATATACCCGCAAATGAACATTTAAATTCTGAAAACATTCACTGTGGTTCTGCCCCATCGTTAACTGTAATATCTCTAGCAGAAGAAGGCAGAGTTCGTAAACAAACGGCAGTCTCTGATGCTATGAAGTCAAAAACTAATCCACAAGTTGAAAACACTAAAATCAAGCCAAACACCTCACCAGAAATTAAATATAAGCCTCCCCAGTCGCCGGACACTGTGAAATCCAAGGTTAATTACCTTAACAGCCATGTTATTGGAGTAACAAAGACAACAGTTAAAACAGAGCCTGATTTGCCCAGGTCTATCTTCCATCCAGTTCCACCTAGAGTTACTTCATTAGAAGTGACTAAAAACCCTCTTTCTGTTGACAAAAAAGAACATTTCACAATTTACAGAGATCCCATTCTTCTTGGTCAAGAAACAGGAGCTAATCACATGACACCATATTTACATCAGCATAATTACCCACCTCATTCCACTTCCCATAGAACTTTAAATCCAAGCACTCATCACTCTGCATTAACAGGCACACCTCATTTATTAGCCGAATCCTCAAATCAAACTCCATTGTCTGCTATTAACAATCACCCTCTTAGCAGTGCATCTCATCACTCTGTTCACCATCAGCATCTGCTCCCTGCAGTTTTACCAGGCGTGCCTACAGCCTCTCTGTTGGGAGGCCATCCACGACTAGAAACCGCTCACGCAAGCAGTTTAAGTCATTTAGCATTAGCACATCAGCAACAGCTGCTACAGCATCAGTCACCACATCTTCTGGGGCAGACTCACCCGTCTACTTCATATAATCATTTAGGACTTTATCCAATTATTTGGCAGTATCCAAATGGAGCACATGCTTATACAGGACTTGGGATACCACCGTCTAAATGGGTCCATTCAGAAACTTCTGTTAATACCGAGCCTTCTTTGAGAAGAGTAAGTCTTACTGATCCTCAAAATAACAATATATTGGAGAAATAATATATGGGGGTGGGTCTTTGGGATATAGTGTTTTATGCAGCCAAACTTTCTTTTAAGTGGAAGGGTATGGGCGTAACTTGCCTAACTGGTAAATTTAAATAATTGTTGTTCGGGTTTTGTTTATGGAAATAGACAATTACATATATTATCCTACCTTATTGTTTGTTAATACAATGATGTGCTGTTGATGTAAAGAGGTACAGTAGTTTCTGAATTAGATTTTTAAAAGGGAAAAAAGACTTTAAATTAGAGAATGTTCATACTATTTAAAAACTTACCAATGTTATTAGCTTTAAACAGTTCCATTTTAAAAATAATTATAATTAATAATATTTTTTTAAAAAAAATTAAATAGTTTCTATAGAAAGAGCAGGCATGTTGTTTGTCAACATGTTAAATTGCTTGGGTTAAAGTAAGCAGCTATACCACCATTTTAACCTTGGACAAAATGGCTCCTAAATCACCATTGTCAGCTTCTCCCTAGTTTAAAAAGATATCCGAATAAACAACAGCCATCACTTCCATCATAGAATTTGAAATCCTGCTAAGTTCTTAGTATTGGTTTCGGCGAAAGCTAACAAGATGTGGGGATCAGTCTTCTTTCTCAAACAAATCTTAGAAATATTGTCAGGGCAGATAAGAAGCATATCATAGATAAGAAGCATGTCTTTCACCAGGAAGTAGAAATTAGGTATGTGCTGCCCCTCAGATTTGAAGACAGAAAAGGTGTATCTTGCTGCATGGAGAAATGAACGTAGCAGATGCCTGCAGCTACTCAAAGTAGCCATGCCTTTTCCTAGGACCACATGGCTGCCTTCTGCAGCTGTCCTACAACCCAAGAAAGTTGCAGAGACATTTACACTCCCATTCATTGTGAAGTATCTTTTTGCATTCGTGTTTGATTTTGCTATTAAATAGCTATCCTGTCTTTTGAATGGGAGTTCAAGGTGACATTCATGATGCTACTTCCTCCTATTTTTCTCCACAATAACACTGTCCTGTGAGGTACATTGGGTTGAGAGGAAGTGACTGTTGCTACTTAAACTGCTTTATATTTTACTTCTCTTTATATTATGTAAGAAAATTTGAAAGAACTGCATTCAAAAAGGGAAGGGTAAGTGTTGGAACATAGTAAATTTAAAGGAAATTGAACCTTTTTTTTCTTCTATGATGTGTTTGTAGTTCAAGATGTCACCCTAATAATGCGTATGTGCATTATTAATATGAAATTTTAGATAATAGTTATATTTTTTACTCAACCATTATAAAACGGTATAAAACTACCCTGGAACTTTCCTAATAAATAATTAAATCCTGCTGATAACTATGATTGTTTTTCCAGAATACTCCTAGTCCTTGGTTACATCAGCCCACCCCTGCAACCTCATCTGATGGTCTTGGATTGCTGAGTCATATTCCTGTAAGACCGTCTAGTGCAGAGCCACATCGGCCACTCAAATTGACATCCCACTCTAGTCCTCCCTTGTCAAAAGGCATCGTGGATCGCCATAAAGAGTGAGCATGTATTTTTTAAGTCCATCAATCAAGAGACTATTCTGGAGGAAAAAATAATAAGGCCATAGAAATAACAGTCTTGGGTTTTGCTTCAAAACTTAATTGTGCTTGTGAATCACATGTCTGACCCATAAAACATCTTAAGATAAATGAGGAAGTTGTTAGTACTATATAAGGACAAATTATTTGCTATCATTTGGTAATCTGAAACTAAAATAATGCAGTGCGTTTATTTTTTCTGTACAGTGAATTGGAGAGGAAGGGAATTTTTGAATCTCTGCATTCAGCAAAATCAGAACTAGAACAGAACAGATCACAGGCTGCAAAAGAAGGCCACTTACAAAGACAGTTTGTGGATCCTCTGCAAAGATCGTTTCAAGAGGCAGGGGAGAGACTAAACAAGTATAAAGAAGAACATAGACGAATACTGCAGGAAAGCATTGAGGTTGCCCCTTTCACAACTAAAATGAAGGCCCATGAAAATGAAAAGGAGTCTTATTCCAGAATGATGCCTTTATCATCCTCTAGTCCCAAAAGCCATGGAGGAAAACCTGACAAAGATTCAGAACTCTACAAAATGAAGCATTCAGTACCACAGAGCTTGCCACAGAGTAATTACTTCACCACCTTGTCTAATAGTGTGGTGAACGAACCTCCACGAACGTACTTGCCAAAGGAAATTGCAGGCACGTGTGCTGATAAACAGAATACTTGTCCGTCAACAACAGCTGCTGCTACTCAGTCCCTCGCTCCTTTCACGTCATCCCTTTCAAAACCTCCGCCTTTGATTAAGCACCAGCCAGAAGCTGAAAGCTCAGTGGGCAAGGGAACAGATCAGCTTTCACAGCAAATTACGTCCCATTCAGTAAATTCTTTTAGAAGTAACAGCGGAAGCCCTACTCAGTTAACAATTTCATCTTCTGGCTCACTCCGAACAATGCCTGCTTTACACAGAGCACCTGTGTTTCACCCACCTGTCCATCCCAACTTGGAGAGAAAAGAAGGCAGTTACAGTAGCCTTTCTCCTCCAACCTTAACTCCGGTGCAGCCAGTTAATACAGGTAATAAAGCCCATGAGTTACAGAAGCCACCAACTTTAGTACCTGAGCCAAAGGAAACCCAGAATAGTTACAAGAGTGTTACCGATCAGAAACTTTCAGCTCTATGGAAAAATAATAGTTGTCCAAATAATGAAAAAATAGAATGGCACCTGGAAAGAACTCACGGGAAATCAACTTCTGCCACAGCGTCTGTCATTGTACGCCCACCTTCAAGTTCAAAGTATGATACAGTATCGGTCGTGCAGTCAGCTCCCAAAGCGCAAGTTACTGAAAGATTAAAAGGGATAAATCAAACAGTTTGCCTTAAGTCAGTGGAAGCCAAAGAGAGTGGGAGAACAGTTGTGTCAAAAATAAATTCAGATGTGATTCATGCCTGCTATGAAAAGAATTTTCCAGCTGCTTCCCAGGGCAGTGTTCCCAGTTCAGTCGTACAAACCACAACTGTGTTATGCAGTGCCATAACCGATGTTGTCACGTCTGTGACTACTACTGATGTAACAGGTACAGGCAGTTCACAAGTAACAGATTGTCTGTCAAAAGCAGGGTTACCCTGCACACCCGTAGACAGTACTGCCTCTAGGCCCATAAATAAGGATATGACACACACAGAGGAATGTAGTGTCAGCTCGACAGCTCCTGTTACAGTGGCTTGCAGCAAAACAGAAAGTAGCCATCAGGTGAGCACTGGATTCTCTGGCCCATCAGACTTTATTCACTTGAAAAAGCACAAGGCAGCATTGGCTGCAGCTCAGTTTAAAATTAACAGTACCAATGATACTGACTCCCATACTGTGAAAAACCTAATATATCCAGCCTCCGTTTCTGTGGATAGTGCTGTCAACTCAAGTACAACCAACAAAGGAAATACCCTGAGTGGTGGGCAAAATTCCCAGACGAGTCAAGCAAACTATCACACCAAATTAAAAAAAGCTTGGCTCACGAGGCATTCAGAAGAAGACAAAATCACGAATAAAAAGGAGAGTTCCGAAAATTGTGTCTCAGAAATGATTAAGCCGTGTACTGTTAACTTGATTGCTTCTACATCAAATGATTTGCAGAACAACGTAGACAACAAATTGGCAGGGGAAAAGCTTGTGAAAGAAGAGAAACATGCAAGGAGAAAAACAAAAAGAATGTATGAATCTGGCTCTGAAAGTGGAGATTCTGATGAGAGTGAGAGCAAGTCAGAGCAGAGGACAAAACGGCAGCCGAAGCCCACATACAAAAAGAAACAGAATGATTTGCAAAAGAAAAAAGGAGACCTGGAGGAAGATGTAAAACCCAATGGGCTTCTCAGCAGGGGTGCCAAAGAAAAAAACAAATTGAAGTTACAAAGTGGCAACAATAACAGTAAGTATCTACTTGTGCACCAGTGGGGAAAATGGTCCACGGCTATGTCTTCCATCCTTTCAAACAAACACATCCCAAATACTGTATTGAGAAAAGAGTACGATATCAACACAATTAGAGACAGCAGACAAAATGTAAATATGGGTGCGGCAGAGGATGATTGCAGAGAGAAAAAGACAAACAGATTGCTGCATTCTCGGCCTTTTGATTTTGATTTTGATTTTGATTTTGATTTGATTTTGATTTTATTACATTTCTATACCGCCCTTCTGAAGGACTCAGGGCAGTGCACAGCCACAATAAAATAACATAGCATACAAAATTTAAAAACAATTTAAAATAAATTAGATAATTTGGCTTCACAAATTAAAAACCCAAAAATTTAAAAACCCCAATCCAGATTGTTGTCAGGCTAGTCCAGATTGTTGGAAAAGTAGGGTCTTAAAGGCACGGCTGAAGGTACGCAGGTCGGGGATCATACGTATCCCTGGGGGCAGTTCATTCCAGAGGGCGGGTGCCCCCACAGAAAAGGCTCTCCTCTGGGGGTCGCCAGTCGATATTGCTTGACCGACGGCACCCTGAGGAGCCCCTCTCTGTGGGAGCATGTTGGTCGGTAGGACACTATTGGTGGCAGAAGGCGGTCTCGTAAATACTACACTTGGCTAAAATCAAGTGTAATATCTATTCTCATCAGTTTAATATCTGATATATTCTCTATTTGAGAACTATTTATTATTTATGGATTTTTGGAATTGGCCAAGAGCCAAGGTGGCACAGTGGTTAAAATGCAGTACTGCAGGTTACTGTATTTCGGCTGACTGCCGGCTGACTGCAGTTTAGCAGTTCAAATCTCATCAGGCTCAAGGTTGACTCAGACTTCCATCCTTCCGAGGACCCAGGGAAGATGAGGACCCAGATTGTTGGGGGCAACATTCTAACCGCTTAGAGGGGACGGTAAAGCACTATGAAGTTGTATATAAGTCTAAGTGCTATTGCTATTGCTTTAACTGGTGTTAAATATTTGAAATGTGTTTTAAATAATATTTACACTACTTATGTCGGTAGTAGTAACAGTTATATACTTGAAAATAAAAATTGTTACAGGATTGTGTTTGGCTGTAAAGTGTTTCTAACAATAATTAGATACAGACTTTTGGATGATGTTTTTAAAGAGAAAATGTATATATGCAAGGCATATTATCTTGAGGCAAGCTAAGCAAAATCATGTTCTTTCTATTTTTTTCTATTTTTTCTTTCTTTCCTTTTTTTTGTACATGAGATTTATTTTTGAGATTTATTCTTTCACAAAAGCAATTGGGACCAAGAATATATACATAGTTTTCCAGTACAAGTAGTCCTTGACTTAACAACCATTCATTTAGTGACCATTCGAAGTTACAAAAGCACTGGAAAAGTGACTTTGAAAAGTGATTTTTCACACTTATGACCATTGCAGAATCCCCATGGGCACATGATTTACATTCTGATGCTTGATAATTGATTCACATTTATGACGATTGCAGTGTCTCGGGGTCATATGATCCCTTTTGTGACCTTCTGACAAGCAACTCAGTGGGAACACCAAATTCACTTAATAATCATGTTACTAATGAAAGAACTGCATTTAACTGTGGCAAGAAAGGTTATAAAATGAGGCAAAACTCACTTAACAAATTTTTCACTTGGCAACATAAATTTTGGGCTCAATTGTGGTTGTAAGTTAAGAACTATCTGTATGGTGTCCCATGACTGCATAATTTAGAAACAGCAATCCCAGCAGTCCAGCAAGAAACATTGGAAATTGTAATCGTGGCAACTATTAACTCCAAGCACCCATCTTACTCCCCCTCAGTCAACACTATCATAACTTTGAACAGTCACTGAAAGAATGGTCATAACCCAGGGACTACCTGAAACTTTTTGCTGCATGCGATACAGAGACAGAATTATATATATTTGCAATTATTTAGCTTTTTATATTTAACATAATGAGCTGAATTATTTTTAACAGGTCCATAAATTATGGAGCAAGCCAACAAAAATAGAAAATTAACTAAAAATTTGCTAAGTTAGGTTTGATGGAATCAGGTTTACTTGCCATTTATGATCTGCTTGTGTATTGGTCACAGTAACTTAAAAAAATACTTTTTTCCTGCAGCTGGCATACCTCGTTCAGTATTAAAGGACTGGCGTAAAGTAAAGAAGCTGAAACAAACTGGAGAATCTTTTTTGCAAGACGATTCTTGCTATGAAATAGGACCCAATTTGCAAAAATGCAGAGAATGTAGATTGATTAGAAGCAAGAAAAGTGAAGAATCAGCTCATTCACCAGTATTCTGTAGATTCTATTACTTTCGCCGGTAAGTTGTATTTCAAAATGCCCACATTTTTCTAGGAGCTACAGCTTATATCAGTGATGGCGAACCTTTTAGACACCGAGTGCCCAAACTGTGCATGTGTGCATGCCCAAACTGAAAGGCAAACATATGCACATGCACAGACACGCACACATGTGCAGCAGAGACCCAAAAACCAGCTGGCCAGTGGGAGGAAGAGCATCCCAACACCGGCAGTGCAGCAAGAGATAAGATCTTTTTCTTTCGTGAGCTTCTGTTTTGTCGTTTGCAGGGAAACAGAAGCTCACGAAAGAAACGCCACTGAGGTCTGACTTGGGGTGACAGTGTGCGTGCCAGCAGAGAGGGCTCTGCATGCCACCTCTGGCACGTGTACCATAGGTTCGCCATCATGGGCTTATATCCTTATAAAAATATTCACAATCTAAAAAGCTGTTTAAAATTAAGAATCGTCCATTTTTGGATTGTTGCTTGTTTTAATCATTGCTATCCTGTTCTTCAGCTGAAGTTATATTACATAAGCACGACTGTCCTTGCTCATACTTTAAAAGACAAGGTACCACCCTCTCCCCCAAAAAAGTGGAGGGAGAGAAAGGAAGTTGAACAGGATATTAACTTTTGATCTATTTTGTAGGAGAGCTTTTTTTTTTTTTTTTTTTTTTTTTTTTAGGTTTGAAAATATTACTTTAATGTTAAAACTTTAATAGTTCTCATGGTCAGGAAATTCCTCGTCTTGAATTTGAACCTCCAAAACTTCTAACCCCTGGTTTTTGGTTTTTGGTTTTTTTACCCTTGGATGATTTGGAGACTAAATCCACCCTGTTCCCTATGACAGCCCTCAAGTATTGAAAGATTGCTTAATCTTCTTTAAGATAAGGACGGCTAATTCTTTTAGGCTTTCTTAAGATTCAGCTTCCAAGCACCTCCCCAACTTCATTGCTTCTTTCTCTGCACAGATGTTGTTGTGTTTGTCACACAGGTGTGGGCTCACTGTGTACAATAGTCACTTCAGATTGTATGGCAAAGCTGTGAATGCATTGTTGCATCAAGAGGTTCCATTTTTCAGAGTTCTCAAAGCCACCCTAGTTTTGGGTGTGAAGGAATGACTGGCTGCCTTCCTTGCCTAAAGGAGAACTTAAACCTGAGTTTTCCTTCTCTTACTCCAGTACTTTAACCAATATACCATGTTGCTTGTCTAACCTGGAGTGGTTGCCATTATTTGTAATAGGACATAAAGCAAAACGACAGATTTGTATCCCAAGGGTTTGGAAAACTATTTCATACTAATATAGAAAAAATACTGAAAGCTAAGTTTTTCAATAATTTCTTTCAACTTTTTGAGAATTAAGTTGTTAAATTTAAATGCTGAAAATTTGCAGATTATTCAAACTTCTTCCTCTTATGTTTTTGTTAGCAAATCCTTTATTTGTTTTAATAAAACATGTAACATAACCTCATATTGTTATATTGTCTTTTGCATTACATAGAATATTGGATTATTATAACTGACACTCATTAATCTATATACTACTAAAACTCATTCCCATAACCATTTTTGAACCAAGTTGTACCTCAAATCGGTTAACTTGCAGAATGCGTCCAAAATCTGGGACCCATGACTCTCATGGAATTTAAATTAGGAAAAATTTATGAAACATTTTATGACATAAAAATTACCATAAAACATTTTATGACATAATAGAAAACAACCATAAAGCATTTCTTCTGATAACTTGGACAACCCCTGATGTTTGATTGTGCTATGTAGTTAAAATTTCGAGACAGATCCATCTCTGAATTACCTCCCTGAATTTAAAGCTCTGCCATTGCTGGAAAGCATAGAGGAATCTTGTAAGGAAATACCTCTGATACCAGCTTATCTAGTATCTTAATAAAATGAAAGTGACCTGGCTTCTGAATAACTTTATTTTGTTTCTTAGGCTTTCCTTTAGCAAAAATGGAGTGGTTCGGATTGATGGCTTTTCTTCTCCCGATCAGTATGATGATGAAGCTATGAATTTATGGACACATGAAAGTTATGAAGATGATGAAATGGACCTAGAAACTTGCAAATACATCTTAGAACATATCGGTGACAAATTTTGTCAGTTAGTGACATCTGAGAAAACAGCTATGTCCTGGGTCAAAAAGGATGGTAAGGTTATTCAGTTTTTATTATGCGATGGGATAGCAGTATTCATATCTTAACATGCTTGGTTTCAGCTATCCCAGATTTTATGTCTTCTTCTTTACTGTACTGGCGAATGCAATGTGTCGATGTAAGTAAATGCCAAGTCAAATCTTGCAGTGCATGTTTGCAGTTTAATTAATCCATATTCTCATATTAAGAAGTGTTATTGGTCTTTTACAAAAAAACATTATCAACGTTATGTGATGAATTTGTGGAGATGTACGGTTTTATTTCACACTGATAGAACAGCTTCTCTCTCTTCCTCCTAATTGTTGCAAAAATCTGTTATAGAAAGTTGAGTTTTCCTCTTAAGCATATACACCTGAAGGGAATTGAATTACAAAACAAAGCATACTGGAATACTCGCAAATATGATGGACGAGTAGATGGAGGGATGGATGCATTAAAAAAAAAGATTGATTTATAGAAATAGCAGTAGCACTTAGACTTATATATCACTTCACAGTGCTTTACAGTCCTCTCGAAGTGGTTTACAAAGTCAGCATATTGCCCCCAACAATCTGGGGCCTCGTTTTATCAACCTCAGAAGGATGGAGGGCTGAGGCAACCTTGAGTCTGTGAGAATCAAACTGCTAGCAGTCAGCAGAATAAACCTGCAATACTGCATTCTAACCACTATGCCACCGCGGCTCTCTTAAATTATATGTATAATTTAAGTCATAATTAAGTCATAGAAGCCAAAAAACCAAGAGCAAGAAGATAAAATCAATATTACCTGATACTACAGGAAGGGCGATAATGTAGCATTCTTGTGTTTGTGGTACAATAATCTTATGCTTTTAAAATAAAATAAAAAATGACATGGTGATCAAGAATGTAATAAAACATACATAAAATATTTTAATACCTTCCTTACATTTTTTGGCATATAAACTATGAGTTAGTGAACCGAAGTCTTCATTTAAATATTCACCTTTGGATTAAAACCTTTTTTGCAAGAAAATAGGGTTTGTTTGTTTTTTGTTCAGAATAATTATCATAGCAATTACCATAAACTATATAGAAAATCTTTTGTGTGAACTGATCTGCCTCACCTACTGAGTTTACATGGATGAAAAAGAAAATTTCCTCTAAAATAAAGACTGCTTTGTATCTGCCTTCATTTAAAACCCACTTTTCTGTAAGAAGGAATAATCATACTTTTGCTATTGTGAAACCAAATGACCAAAAGCCCACAATTTCTCCTAACAGGGTCTACTTCCTCATTTTTTAAATAATACTTTACTTTGTTTTCGTAAATATTCATTTTAATCTGGGGGATAAAAGATATTGTAAAATCTAGAAATAAACTTCGATACACAGCAATGTTGTAGACTGAGTTTCAAATAAGAATGTCTTAGATAACAATTATATGCTATGACAATTCAAAAATTGATTACAGTTGCCAGAGGGTTTTTAAAAATCGCTTAAAAGGAAATCATAATTGGTTTTCTTGGCTGCATTTTCATTTCTTGTTTTAGTTTACAGTTGTTTGTCTTGAAATTTCAGTACGTGGTACGGTGTTTTTTCTGTATTTCAGCCAAAATTGCTTGGAAGAGAGCAGTCAGAGGAGTCCGTGAAATGTGTGATGCCTGTGAGGCCACCCTGTTTAATATCCACTGGGTCTGCCAAAAATGTGGATTTGTGGTCTGTCTAGATTGCTATAAGGCTAAGGAAAGGAAGAGTTCTAGAGGTCAGTGCACTTTTGTAAAGATATATTTAAAACATTTCAGAGTTGCTTGTTTCACCTTTTTATTCATTTCTATTCACATGCATACTAGAATTCCCATTTGTGTGATTCCACTTTTTCTCCTGGTAAGCAAATTTCATTTACCTCAGGATATTTCTTTTAAAATTTTCACAGATAAAGAACTGTATGCATGGATGAAATGTGTAAAAGGACAACCTCATGATCATAAACATTTAATGCCAACGCAAATTATTCCTGGATCAGGTAAGTTCTCAAGGGAATGCGCTTCATTTCCTTATGTTGGTAAAACTCAATATAGTTTATGTATCGCTCAGAATTTATATAGCAAATTCATCACTGGAGGCTTTCAAGAAGAGATTGGACTGCCATTTGTCAGAAATGGTGTAGGGTCTCCAGCTTGGGTGGGAGGGTGGACTAGATGACCTACAAGATCCCTTCCAACTCTGTTAATCTAATGTAATCTTAATTTAGTAAACTCTCCCTTAATCTGGAAGACAATTCACAGTATGTGTGAACTGGGAATCAAATAAATGCTTTTTACTGATCGCTGAAATACTTTTATTAGAGGAACTATTCTGTTAGAGCAGGGGTGTCAAACTCAAGGCCCGGGGGCCGGATCTGGCCCGGGCGGTACCTAGATCTGGCCTGCAGGGCCGCCCTGGAAACAGCGAAGGACTGGCCTGATAGGCTACTGCCAGCAAAAACTGTACAGATTTGCCCATGTCTCACTGCATTGTATTGCATATATCACATTGCTCAGTTTGTATCTAGGTGTTTTATCCTTGAGGTGGACAAGCTTCTGCCTTAGTGTAAGTTGGGTTTAAAGTGTACATGTATGTTGCGTTGATAAAGTGGGAGAGATCAGAACCCTTCACCACTGGGCTGAAAGGTTGCCCACCAGTAAAGAGGGAAAAGAAAAAGAACTAAAACATGCCAAGGAATCCCTCAGAACTCGTGATTATCCTAACTGGGCCTTCATCAGATCCATAAAAAGACCCAACATGAGCTCCTCTACTACAGACAAAGAAGAGAACAACAAACCTAGCAACATTGTCATTCCATATGTGGCAGGAATATCTGAAACTCTCAGGAAGATTTCCAATCAACAGTTCAAACCTGTGTTCCTCTCTATCCAAAACGTGGACTTTTGCTGTCTTCAATTGGAAGGGAGATAGGTGGTTGGTTGGAATTGAAGCAGATATAGTGTGTGCAGAGCAGGAGAACATGACAATATAACTATGCAACAGTCATAAACGAGGGCCGGTCACCAAGCACACAAATTTCGATCATATAACTGTGGGGAAGTAATAGTTGTTAATCCAGTTTTTTCAGTGCCATCATAACACTGAATTGTACTGAAGGGGGAAAAAATGTAACCCGAGATATATCTAGATTGCTCTGTTCTACTCCAACACTATATAGGTCCAGATGCTCCTTAGGGGCAGTCTCATCTAGCGTGCATTGTGGTAATATGCATGTGACCAAAGCTTCCCAATCCAGGAAAGGATGAAATTGTGTGAAAGCCTTCATATCCGTGGCTGCCACCTATTCTTCAAACAGGAGAGCCCATCTATTCTGTTGGGACAATGCAACCCCATCCAGAACAAGAGAAAGCAAATCCTGGGGTGCAGGGCGTCTTAGAACCAGGTGTTTTTGTGGGTTAAGTCAAACTCTACTCTAACTTATATAGATTCCCACAGCTTTCAACCACCAAGACAAAACCTCCAGTCAGATAGGAAAACAGTAGTGGCCAAAATTGTGGAAACTGTTTGGGGAAAGTATATTTTCTAAAACTAGCTAATAACACCACTTTCTTTTGGGGGGGGGGGGGCAGGTTGGTAGTACCATAAAATTATATATCAATGGAAAGAATTGAATCAAGAATGTAATGCAATAACTTTTATGAAGGATTTGCTATTAGAATTAGCAGTTACAGCATAAAGAAGAAAAGTGAAACACGTAGAAAAAAGATATACAAAAATTATCACATCACTTAGTTGGGTAACCTTTAGCAAGAATTATGGCCTTACAATGTCTTCCCATGGAGGGAACCAAGTCTTTTAATTCTGCAGCTGCTATAATGTGAAACACAAGATTGAATGATTGCTTCTATTAACAGGGTTTTATTGCTGGGTCACTTCTGACTAATAAGTTTCTTTAGTCGGCTCCATAGATTTTCAGCTGGGTTAAGTTCTAGGCTATTCCCAGCCCATTCCATCAGTGGAAATGATTATCTTAAAACTCCAAAAAAAAAAAGTGGGGTTATTAGCCATCAAATCTCAAAAGTACACTTTTCCCAAAAGGTTTCCACAAGTTTTGCCACTGGAAGGATGGGTACTGACAGTTGAGACAGGGTGATGAGGGGGATAGAAGGATAGGTTCTGATAGGGTGGTGGGAGGGGTTGGAAGGATTGTATTTCTTTGCAGTCATCTGGTCCTTAGCACGTTCTCTGAGGGCTATTGAGGCCACTTGGGGATTTCTCTTCTCTATTTTTGTTTATATGCTGCATGGCTTTGATTTTCTGTTGGTTAGTTTAATGCCATTTTAATGCATTTAGCTTCATTTATTATATTTTAAGGGCTTATTTATTTACATAAGCATTTGATACTAATAGCAATTGGTTTTCCTATGTAAAATGGACAGCTTATTTCTTTGTTGCCAAAAACAAGATCTAAGAAAATAAATACAACAAAAGCATGGAATAGCAGTGCAATTGTTTTTGGTCACTTCATATACTCTGCCCTTTTATATCCTTCTCCCTGAAGCCACTTGCACATGACCTATTGTTCAGGTTAGTCAGATGGGATATCTGATTGCATACTAGAAACCATTGAGGTTCAATCCTGTTAATCTGTGACATGGTTATGTTGAACAAAACTCTTTAAACAAATATGGCTAAAGGTAAAACTTTTGGAAACTTTCAACTGTATTTTCTTTATTGTAAGAAGATATATATAACATCAGATTATTAGCTCAAGACAATGTACACATACAGTACATATGTATAAATTCATACACATGTAGATAAAGATTTAATAACAATTTTTTTTCATATCTTTTAGTTTTAACGGAACTTGTTGAAGCATTACATACTCTTAGAGAGAAACATGAAATTAAATCCCATTGCCAGTGTAGCAGCAAACAGAATGTACAAATTGGCAGGTTTCCCCCAGTGAATGGAGTATCTCAGGTAAGGCCATAATATAGTGGTCAAGTGAAATACTAATATTTTCATATTATGTGGCATAATTACATATATATTCTTGTTAAATACTACAGTATAATACATTTTAGACATGTTTATCACCTCTTCAGCTGTATTAATATCATTAAAAACCTTTTTTTAAAAAGTGCAAACAATTTGATGAAATTATTATGCTTACAGATTTTACAGAATGTCCTTAATCACAGTAATAAAATTTCTCTGTGCATACCTGAGTTACAACAGCAAAAGCCATCTCAGAAAGCTGAAGCAAATGGCAACGCAAGCCCAGGAAGTGACATAAATTCTGAGAGCAAGTTAAATCCTCCCGAGTCACAATCCCCACTGCATTGGTTGGCAGATCTAGCAGAGCAAAAGGCTAGAGAAGAAAAAAAAGGTAAATCATGAGATAAGTTAATTAGAAAGCAATGTATCTTTATTTGACAACCTGGAATTCAGCCAGTTGATAGATGCCCCATCTTTCTATTGTGTCGAATGTTCAAAATTACTAACAAAATTTATGAAAGAAAAGCAGACTGTAATAGTTAAAATATATCAATGAACAACTGACGCTAAAGCTAATTAACCCTTTGCAAAAGGATATATTTTTACAGATTTATTAAAGACTTTAAGTATAGTATGTTATATAGTATGTAGTGTATTAGTATAATATAATATACAATGTAATATAGTTTATGGTATACCATCCAGTATAAATGGTATACAGGTAGACTTCACTTACGGCCCACTTATTCAGCAATCATTTGATGTGCTGTGCTGGACAAATTATATTTATGAGCAGTTCTCAAAATTCCAGCCATCACAATGTGTCCATGGTCACGATTACACTTAAGGCAGTTTTGGTAACCAGCTTGCCCTTATAACAGTTGCAGATCCCATGGTCACAGGATTGTCATTTGCGGTCTTCCAAGTAGTTTCATGTATATTGTGAACAGCATGAGGGACAAGTTCAGTGGTGGGCTGCTGCCGGTTCGGGCCGGTTCGGGCGAACTGGTAGTTCTGACCAATGGCTGGGCCTGCCCACCCGCACTGGCACTATCACATCCTATATAATCGCCCGTTTTTCAATGCCGCACACGCTCACATTTTCGGTTCATCTCACCATTGATTCCAACTTGTCCCCCCTCTGGACAAGTTGGAATCAATGCAGCAACTGTAATCCACCAACACGTCTGCATGTGGCCCAATGTAAAGAATCAGAACCACTATTTTAAAAAAAAAACAAAAAAAAACCCCAATCCTTCCAGATGCTCCAGAAAGATATTAGGGCCAGTGATATTATCCGTTGAAAAATCCAGGAGACACACCTGGTGCTGTGGGGAGTTTTTTCCTATATAGGAGAAAGCTATTGTCTTTTAAGTTTGAATGTGGCTCATTGTTAGTGGCTTCCATTCTGCCATAACATGTAAAATTATGGGCTTTTTTTAGTATTTTAAATTGATGTCTTATGTAAAAGAAGTTTTAGTATTTCTGCTCTTTTTTATGATGCAAGTTAAATAGTATTGATTGCATTTTGAAGCTTTTAATTCGATCTCTGATGTTACGTGACTAAAGCAGTAGAATTATGTCACACACTTCATTATAAAATACAATCTGCTAGTATACCTGCTCCTTATCATTGCATAGTTGTGTAACTTGTTCCCTGTCTATATGTCTTGATTTTAGAAAACAAAGATTATCCCCTTGGAAAGCATACGAAGGAGGAACAAGAGCAAGACAACTCAGAATCTCTTAATTTCAAGGTGTCAACTCCTTTGTCTCAAAATAATGAGCAGGGCTCAACATTACGAGACCTGCTGACTACTACAGCTGGCAAATTGCGCCTAGGCTCCACAGATGCTGGCATTGCTTTTGCTCCGGTTTATTCAACAGGAACAGCAGTGAGTGTGTTGTCAAAATGCTGTGCTCTAGATGTATTAGGCTAGAGAGGACCTATTCCATAATTTAGATGTCAGTAGATTAATGTGAGTAGTAGAGAAACAAGTTCAAAAGTGCAGTATTTTTGGTATTTATTGTAACTTATTCTTGAAATACTTATCTAAATTAAAACATTTGGTCAAACAGCAACAGAGGTCTATACTTCAAAAAATAGCACATCCAAGAGATTATTTAAATTTATTGAGCTGTGTTATTTTCTCATCCCAGATTTCCCTGGGAAAGCAGCTTGAATGTACTAATTTTGTTAGTATTCAGGCGTAAAACAGAATTCTAAAGATTCATGCTTGAGTTATGAATATGTGGTTAATTTACTACTGAAATGGTTCGGTAGTTATATAACAATCAGAAGGATTTGGGCATGTTAAGTGATGAACAATTTAAGAAAAAATAATACTATATTACAATTAAACATTCAATGTGAGTAGCATAATATTTTTTTTTAGATTGGTAAAGAAAAAACGAAAGACTACTTAAGTCCCCATTTTATTTTTCCAATAGAGTAGCAAAAGTGGAAGGACTATGCCAAACATTCTTGATGACATAATTGCTTCAGTTGTAGAAAACAAGATACCACCAAATAGAACATCAAAGATAAATGTAAAATCTGAAATGAAGGAAGAGCCAAAGAACAACAGAAAAAGCATTTCAGATGATAACAACCGATTATTCAATCATATTCCACATTCATGGATTTGTAATAAGCATGTTTTGTGGCTCAGCGATCATGAAAACAACAACAACTGGAAACTCTTCAAAGAGTGTTGGAAACAAGGAAAGGTATATATTAAAGTGTTCTTTTTAAAAAGCAGCTGACGGCATCATTTTTTTTTCTTTCTTTTAAATAACATTTATTGAGGGTTTTTAAAAACTTTAAAAGGCTATTAATAAATTTGCCAGTGGGAGCAATCCTACAGCCAAATTTAGCCAAAAATTCCATTACTTGATGTTAGTCCCCAATCCCTGAAAATATGCTAGACCGAATGGGTAAAGCGGTTGTTGTTCCAAATATGTCAGTCTATTATTTTCTGATCAGGATGTAACTTCCAGATCAATGATTCAGCTCTAATGTAACGAGTAGAATAACTCAGTAGATAGTAAAAGAGAGAGGCTGATTGAAAATAGTTATCAGCTGTATAGGTAACAACATTCTAATATCACCAAAGGTAGCATTCAGTACAAAAATAATTCAAATCTTGAACTTAAATTCAGATCTTAATAGTCCTGCCAAACATGGATAATTACTTTAAATGATGACAGTTAATTTATTATGCAAATTTACCTCTATAACAAAAAAAATATGCAAATAATCTTTTGCATCCACTATTAGGATAAACATATATGCCCCAATAGTAGATTCAGTTCGTATTTTGCTCCATATGGGTTTTTTGTTTTGTTTTTTGGTAAATAGGTTCATACCAGACAAAATTAATGAAATGTATTTACTTGTTAAATTTAATTTACTAACAATTACATTTATTAACTATTCATACAAACTAGTGGGATCACAGCTAGCAGTCATTAAAGTGGAAATATATCTTTGAGTAAAGGTAAACAGCTCAATGTCAATATGCATCAGTTGGAAAATAAAAGCCAACAGCATATTAGGAATAATAAGTAACAGTATTAAAAATAGAGGTGCCAATATTACCCTAATCCTTGTATAAATCAGTAATGTAACTACATCTAAAAAAATGTTTTGCAAATTTGGTAAACTTAAAATGTGTGGACTTCAACTCCCAGAATTCCCCAGCCAGCGTTCCCCATCAGGAAAACACTGGTGTAGGATACTGTGGGCAGTTCTGGTTGCCGTACTTCAAAAAAAATATAATGGAACTAGAGAAGAAGGTTAATATGCAGAAAGATTTGGGGCTTTTTAGTCTAGAAAGGAGGTGAATGTCAGGGGACAAGGTTGAGGTGTGCAAAATTATGACTGGTGCAGATTCCCAAAAAAGTAGAACTAGCATTTACCCATTGAAACTGAATCCTGAAATAATCGGACCTGACAAAAGAATTTTTTTTTTACACAACATGTTATTAAATTTTGAGATTCACTATCACACAATGTGCTACTGGTTACCAGCTTGGCTGGCTTCAAAAGATTGGACCATTTTGAGAAACTTGTGGGGCTGTTAGTTTTGATATGGGTACTTGGTAGTGCAGCGGACTAAAGTGCTGTTAAGTAGCACTTAGGTGTCAGCTGCCTGCAATTACTGCGAGTTCAAATCTCACCAGGCTCAAGGTTGACTCAGCCTTCCATCCTTCCGAGGTAGGTAAAATGAGGACCCGGATTGTGAGGGCAATAAGCTGACTTTGCTGACGAAGCTGACTGTGGAGAAGGGCAGCATATAAATCGAACCAATAAATAAACAATAAATAAAACACTCCTGAAGGTCATCAGCTGGGAAACTAGTGGGTTTCCTTATATAGCTGGCTGGCCCCTGTCCAAAAAGGCATTTCTTTCTTTCTTACCACTTATTTGTACCCTGCCTCAGCCAATGTAGCTATATTATTGTTCTTTCACTTGATGATTTTTTTTCAAAACTAATTTTTCAGGTAGTTCTCAACTTACGACTGGAATAGATTTCACAGCTATTTTTAAAATGGTCATAAAGCAAGTCATTATAGTTGTTAAACTAATTAAGTGAACTATGTGGTCATTAAGTGAATCCAGCCTATCCAATGGGCAATAAAAGGTCACAAATTGCAGTCATGGGCCATAGGATGCTGCAACCAGTCACACTTGCTGCTAGTCTCCAAGTGCCTGAAATGTGACCCCCCTTGATCACTGGGGGAGTGCAGCAGTTGTAACTTTGAATGCTCGTAAGTCAAGGAATACCTGTGTATATACCACAATTTTTAAACAAATACTGTCACTTATTGATGTTTTTATATTATGTTTTCCAGTTTGTATTAGTCTCCGGAATCCACAAAAAAATGAATGCCAGCTTGTGGAAAGCAGATTTTATTAGTTCAGATTTTGGTGATCTCAAAGCTGATCTTCTGAATTGCAAAGATAGCATTACTGCAAGTGGCAACGTCAAGGAATTCTGGGATGGTTTTGAAGAAATTTCAAGTATGTTTTGTTTTGTTCATACCTTTGAATAATTATATGCTAATATGTTTGTGTGCCTATGTAATATTCAGTAATTAGATATAAATATGATATGAAAAAATAAAAATTCATCCTTTAAATTAATTAAATTTTAGACACAAGGTTATGTAAATAATATGTTGGATTCATTAATAATGCAAATACAGAAATAGCCTTATTAATAGTTTTGCTATTGTTATCTTTTTGAATATACATTTTTTTAAAAAGTACATTTGTAGGCTTCGGTCCTCTGATTCTTCAAAAATACAAGAGCTGCCAGGAAAGAAATTAAGATTCCTGTTGCAGGAGCTTAATTCCCTCTTGTCAAATATACACTAATACACAAATTTTTAGTAATTATAATATATGGAAATTTCTGGAAATATTTGCACAAATTATGAAGTATCATAATTTAAATATGAAAGAAAACAACATGGGCATTTCCACAGTTTTAAAATACTAGTTATAAATAAAAATTTGGACTGCTATTAATATTAGCTGCATTTTGTTTTAGAAGAATTAAGTGTTTCATTTTGTGTATGTAATTAAGATCTATGACAGAAGCCCCCAACCCCCAAACTGTGGCCTACTACCAGGCCATAGCCTATTCGAAACTAGGCGGTGCGAGAGGTAGGCTGGCAGGTACATGCAGTCGAGCTGTGTGCACTTAACGTTTGTGCGCCAGCCCACCACTCACATGACCCAGTTCTCCTCTTTCCCCTACCCCCACCCCCACCCCGGTTGGGCCTCCAAGCCGCAAAGGTTGGGGACCACTATTCTATGAGTCAGCTTGCTCCCTCCACTCTCAGGAGTGGCCATTTTATTTTTTCACCCGCAACTCTCAGTTGATTTCAGACGGTAGAGCAGAACCCTTTGAAAGAGGGTAAGAAAAGAGGGAACTGTGAGAGACAGGAGGAGTTTGAGAAATTCCAGAACACAATACAGTTAAATACCATCCAATATTGCAAGCATTTTCATAGCTCACCCCATCCACTTACCTATGTATTTTCAGAGCGGCAAAAAAGTAAAAATGGAGAAACTGTTGTACTGAAGCTGAAAGACTTGCCTTCAGGGGATGATTTCAAGACCATGATGCCTGCAAGGTATTTATTTATTTATTTATTTATAAAATTTATTGGCTACCCACCTCATATCCAACAACTCTGGGCAGCTCACAGCAATTGTCTTTCTCTGAAGTACTCCTCTTAAATATTTTTGTTGCTTCCAACTTTATTTTTTTCAGGTATGAAGATTTATTAAAAAGTTTACCGCTGCCTGAATATTGTAACCCAGAGGGAAAACTTAATTTGGCTTCATACTTGCCAGGATTTTTTGTGCGCCCAGATTTGGGACCTAGATTATGCAGCGCATATGGTAAATAACCTTCATTTTGATGTATTGAGGTTTTCATAGTGAATATATTTGACTTGTGGGAAAAAACAATTTCATAAAGAAGCATTTTATCTGTCTGAGAAAATATGAAGACCTTAAAGGTACTTTCATCAAACCTATGAATTATTTTACTGATCTTGATGATTGCCACTATTACATCTCTTATTTATAAAACTAGTTTAAGCTTTTTATTTATATCTACATTTTACGTGATAGATGTATTTGACATACACTGTGTTGCAATTTTTTGGACTTTATTGATGAAAAATAAAGATCAGGTTAAGAATGTGCTTTGATACATTTATACTTTATTTTTGCAAAAGGTGTAGCTGCTGCAAAAGACCATGATGTAGGAACTACAAATCTTCATATTGAAGTATCTGACATTGTGAACATCCTTGTCAGTGTTGGTATAGCAAAGGGGAATGGAGTCCCTTCAAAATCAGGTAAAAATAACATCTGAATGTGTACATGTTACCATATTAATGTGTGCAGTAAAATCTGTAAATTTAGCATAAATCAGCCCAGCAGAGTATTTTTAAAATTCTAGTTGTCATGAGATTACTCCATTTTAAATATGTTTTTATAATAATAGTTTGAATCCTAAAAAAGGCTCATGTGGAAAAGTTAGCAACATCTGGAGTTAAGTCACTGAAAAATAATGCATATATATTTTCCCCTCTTGAAATACTTCGATCTATGCTTTAAATGTTGCTTTATCATTTTTAATCAGACAAGATTTTGATGCCGTCCAACGTCTTTTGCTTAAATTCAACAGAAGAATGTAGTTTGTATAATATATATTAGCCATATATCAAAACGTCCATCGGTAGAAAGTGACTCCATTTGTCAATTCACAGGGGTATTAAAAAAGTTTGAAGAAGAAGATTTGGATGATCTGCTAAGAAAAAGACTGAAGGATTCAAGTGAATTGCCAGGTGCCTTGTGGCATATTTATGCCAACAAGGATGCTGACAAAATAAAGGAGTTTCTACAAAAGGTTAGTTTGATTCATTTATACTTTATATTAGAACTAAGTAGTCTTTGTTTCAGAACTAATTACAATGTATGTGCCCAATTTCTAGACAATAGTAGATGAAGCAGTCAGTATTACTGATTCCATAATGTGAAATACATCCTATAAATATGATTATTACACATGTGAAGGTAGTCCTCAACTTACAACCATTTGTTTTTTATTATTTTATGTTATTTATTATTTATTATATGTTACTTAATTCAGGGGTCTCCAACCCCTGGTATGTGGACTGGCACTGGTTTGCAGCATGCTAGCAACCAGGCTGCACGAACAAGCAAAGCCCCATCAGCGGGAGGCAGGCAGCATGCAAAATCATGCCGTCCTCTGGTCCGCGGAAAAACCTTTGTCCATGGAACTGGTCCCTAGTGTCCAAAAGGTTGGGGGCCACTGATTTAATTAATAGTGAAGTTTACCACACACAAAGTAGGGAAGCAGGCTTTTGCCTATGCAATCCAATCCCATTTTTACAGGGGAGATGCAACACAGAAGTACTTCTATGAGTTCTGAAATCGATGTGTCAGGAGTGCCATCTGACTCAGTGCTTGAGTCAGTGTACTAGGATATCAATTCTTCTCTCAATTAACTAATTTACACATATACTATGAATTTCCCTCCCCACATTTGTGACTTGGTCAAAGACTTCCTGACGGACCGTCCACAAACAGTAAGGATTGGGTCTCTGACATTTTCCACCCTGAAGCTAAGCACAGGCTCCCCTCAGGGCTGCGTGCTCAGCCTCTTCCTATACGCACTGTATACATAGGACTGCTTATCCTCCAATCCATCTAACACCATAATAAAGTTTGCAGACAACACAACAGTGCTGGGGCTTATAACTGGAGGGGACGAATCCACATACAGGGAAGAAGTCCAGAAGGTATCCATATGCTGTTCAAAAAACAACTTATATCTAAATACTAGCAAGACAAAGGAGATAGATATGGAAACATGACTAGTCTTTTTTCCCCAATTATTGGATAGGGATTATTCTCTATACTATTTATGTTGTTTTTTATTTTCTGTTATGGATTGCACCAGAGAGGCTAAACCAATTTCGTTGTATATATGATGTACAATGACAATAAAGCAGTGGTAAAATTCACTGCTGTGGGCATTGTGTGGCTTGGTGGGTGTGGCAGGGGAAAGATACTGCAAAATCTCCATTCCCACGCCACTCGGGCCAGCCAGAGGTGGTATTTGCCAGTTCTCCAAACTACTCAAAATTTCCACTACTAGTTCTCCAGAACCTGCTGGATTTTACCCCTGCAATAAAAGCTATGCTATGCTATGCTATGCTATGCTAATACTAATACTAATACTAATACTAATACTAATACTAATACTATACATAATAATACTATATTAATACTTATACTTTATACTATACATAATACTAATACTAATACTAATACCTATACTATACTATACTATACTATACTATACTATACTATACTATACTATACTATACTATACTATACGCACTAGAGATGGGGTTTGAGGAGAACTAAGCCAGAAGACATACACCTTCACGCCTCTTGTGCAACAACATGCATATGCAGAAAGAAAGAATAACCCTTTCAGATTGATAGCACAAACATGAATGCAGCCGCAGAAACGAAGGTAAATTTATCTTGAAATCAGAATTGTCACTGATGTGTATTTATTTATACTCCTTCCTTAATCATCACAAGTCATTTTTTTTTTCCAAATGTATTGCAGGTCGCAAAGGAACAAGGTTTAGATGTATTACCAGAGCACGATCCAATACGTGATCAGAGTTGGTATGTGAACAAAAAGCTCCGCCAAAGACTGTTTAAAGAATATGGAGTAAAAACCTGTACTCTCATCCAGTTTCTTGGTGATGCTGTGGTTTTACCAGCAGGAGCTCTGCACCAGGTAAAGCTATATGTAACATGTTATTTTAATCTAAAAAAAAAATTGAAATGAAGAGAAAATAAACAGAAATGTTTATTTTCTGTGGTGGCACAGTGGTTAGAATGCAGTACTGCAGGCTACTTGCTGACTGCAGTTTGGCAATTCGAGTCTCACAGGTTCAAGGTTGACTCAGACTTCCATCCTTCTGAAGTCTGTAAAATGAAGAGCCAGATTGTTGGGGGCAATAGGCTGACTCTAAACCACACAGGGAGGGCTGTAAAGGGGTATATAAGTCTATTGTCCCAAGGGTGCTTTTTCAGGAGGCAGCTGGACTTTTTTCTTTCGAAGACGTTTCGCTTCTCATCCAAGAAGCTTCTTCAGCTCTGACTGGATGGTGGGGAATGGAAGGCTTTATATTCCTTGCAGGCAGCTGGTCATCTGCATCCTTTTAGAGGGTCCTTGAAGCACTTGGAGGTTTAGCTGTGTCCTCTGGGTTACCCGAGTACTGCAAATGGTTCCCGTAGTCTGCAATGTTTGGGAAATCCATTCATAACCCCACACCATTCAAAGGTGTTCATCCCAAAATGCATGGCTAAAGGTCTATGGAGAGTCTCAGTCATCCAAAGGTGTTTTTCAAAGAAAAAACAAGATAGTCCAGTTCCCTCCTGAAAAAGCATCTTTGGGACAACCATGACCTGGATAACTGAGGATCTCCATAGACTCTTAAGTGCTTTTGATATTGATGTTGCTAAATCCTGTTCTAGGATTTCACTGACTTGGCCGAAGATCAATAAGGTTTTGGTTTGATTGTTTAGAATATTATTATTCCAAATTATTAATTATTATTAATTTTAATGCATTAGGCATTGTCTCAAAGATTGAGGTTTAAGGTTTTTTTTTTAACGCAAAGTATTTTCTTGTTTGCCTTCTTTGATTTAACACTGAGCTAAGGATAAATTAAGTGGTGGTTCTGACAAGCTTCTAATTTGACAGGAAAACGGTTATAAATGCATTTATATTTTACCCCCTCTCTAAGATTACATCATAATTTCCTTCTTTTCCATAAGCTACCCTTTTTAATCTTCAAACCCATAAATCACAAATTAAGAAGGGGCATAGAAATAGCAATAGCACTTAGACTCATACACCCCTTCGTAATGCTTTTACAGCCCTCTCTAAGCGGTTTACAGAGTCAGCAATTTGCCCCCAACCATCTGGGTCCTCATTTTACCCACCTCAGAAGGATGGAAGGCTGAGTCAACCTTGGGCCTGGTGAGATTTGAACTGCTGAACTGCAGCTAGCAATCAGATGAAGTAGCCTGCAGTACTGCACTCTAACCACTGCGCCACCTCGGCATATGCTGGAAGTTCTCTGACACTGTGCACTGGCCTGGCTCCGATCACTTTTCTTTTTTATATTACAGAATAAAGTTTGAATTTCTTTTTTTTAAATACATCTTTAAAGATAGAAATTCCAATTTGTCACTGCCAGTCTGAATTGGGCTATTTTTAAAGCTGGTGTCTTTACTGCTATGTATTTCCTATATGGCTTTCATTCAATCATTCTACTGCTAAATAAAATCTTATTTTTTATTATATTGCAAGATGCTTTGTTTGGGTTTGTCAGTTAAATTTTATTAAATTTGTTGATCAAAGAAATACCTTTGTTAAGCTATTCGCTTAAATAAAAATGGAAATAAATTACAGCATGTAACAATTTTAATGAGGCATAATATCTGTAATTTTTGTGCCAGAAAATTCTGTTACATTTCCTTTTCAATCAATTTATATAAACTTTCCAATAATAATTGGAAATGATAACCAATCAGGTGGTTCCGCCCCAGGCGCCTGATGGATCCTGATAGGTTCCAGACGGAGCTTGGGCCATTTCCTGAGACACTGACACGCGACTCGGCTGAGGACCTGGTGGCTGCCTGGGATAGGGCGGCCGGTGGGGCCTTGGACCGTGTCGTGCCTTTGCGGCCTCTGACCCGGCGCCGAACTCACTTATCTCCTTGGTTTACCGAGGAGCTGAGGGAGATGAAGCGCCGGAAAAGACGCCTAGAGAGCGGTTGGAGGGCCAGTCGCTCTGAATCTGACTTGACACTAGTAAGAGCTCATATTAAGACTTACTTAGTGGCAATAAAAGCGGCGAAATCTAATTATTTCGCCGCTCTTATCGCGTCATCAGATAATCGCCCAGTCGCCCTGTTTAGGGTGACCCGCTCCCTCCTTCATCTGGGAGCGCGGGAGGATCCCTTGCAGGGACGTGCTAAGGATTTTGTTCAATATCTGGATGATAAAATAACTCAGATTCGGGACGATTTGGCTGCCGACTGGGTTAGTTCGGGCGAGGTGACTGAGACCGGCCTTGAGAGTGTTATCTGGGCTGAGTTCGATCCTGTGGCTCCCGAGGACGTGGACAGGATCGTGGGAAGACTGAACGCTACCACATGTTTATTGGACCTGTGTCCTTCCTGGTTGGTGCTGGCCTCCCGGGAGGTTACACGAGGCTGGCTCCAGGAGATCATAAATGCTTCTTTGAGTGAGGGTGCCCTACCGACCGCTTTGAAGGAGGCGGTGGTGAGGCCCCTCCTCAAGAAGCCCTCCTTGGACCCAGCAGTTTTGGCAAATTGCCGTCCAGTCTCCAACCTTCCCTTTCTAGCGAAGGTTGTTGAGAGTGTGGTGGCGCGGCAGCTCCCCCGGTACCTGGATGAAGCTGTCTATTTAGACCCGCTCCAGTCCGGCTTCAGGTCTGGTTACAGCACCGAAACGGCATTGGTCGCGTTGGTGGATGATCTCTGGAGGGCCCGGGGTAGGGGGTACTCCTCTATCCTGGTGCTGTTAGACCTCTCAGCGGCTTTTGATACCATCGACCATGGTATCATGTTGCGCCGGTTGGAGGGATTGGGGGTGGGGGGCACCGTTCTACGGTGGTTCTCCTCCTACCTCTCCGACCGGTCGCAATCGGTGTTGACAGGGGGGCAGCGGTCGACCCCGAGGCGCCTAGTGTGTGGGGTGCCACAAGAGTCGGTCCTCTCACCCCTTCTGTTCAATATTTATGTAAAGCCGCTGGGTGAGATCATCCGTGGTTTTGGGGTGGAATTCCATCAGTACGCTGATGATACTCAGCTGTACATTTCCACCCCAGACCACCCCAATGATGCCGTGGAAGTGATGTCCCAGTGCCTTGAAGCTGTGCGGGTCTGGATGGGGAGAAACAGGCTTCGACTCAACCCCTCCAAGACCGAGTGGCTGTGGCTGCCGGCGTCCCGATATAGCCAACTGACTCCATCGTTGGTTATTGGGGGCGAATCATTGGCCCCCACGGAAAGGGTGCGCAACTTGGGCGTCCTCCTGGACCCACGGCTGTCTTTAGAGGATCATACGACAGCCGTGGCCAGGGGGGCTTTCTATCAGGTTCGCCTGATACGCCAGTTGCGGCCCTTTCTAGATCGGGACTCCCTACGCACAGTCACTCAGGCGCTCGTCATGTCTCGCTTGGACTACTGTAATGCTCTCTACATGGGGCTCCCCTTGGGATGCACCCGGAGGCTTCAGCTGGTACAGAAAGCGGCCGCGCGGGGGATTATGGGAGCAACAGGGTGCTCCCACGTGACACCTCTCCTGCGTGAGCTGCATTGGTTGCCGGTTGATTTCCGGGTGCGTTTCAAGGTGTTGGTAATCACCTTTAAAGCGCTCCATGGCTTAGGACCAGGGTACTTACGGGACCGCCTTCTGCCACCAATTGCCTCCCACCGGCCGGTTCGCTCCCACAGAGAGGGCCTCCTCAGGGTGCCGTCAGCCAGACAATGCCGACTGGCGACCCCCAGGGGGAGAGCGTTCTCTGTGGTAGCCCCCACCCTCTGGAACGATCTTCCTCCAGAACTGAGAACAATTGCTGACCTCCGGACTTTTCGTTGGGCTCTGAAGACTCATCTCTTTCAACTTGCCGGACTTGCCTGATCCTTTCTATTTTTAAATATTTTTAAATTTTAACTTTTTAGACTTTTCATTCGGTTTTATACTTTCAGCCTAATTTATATTGGTTTTAGTATGTTTTTAACGTTTGTGTACTGGTTTTTAATTGGCTGTTCACCGCCCTGAGTCCGCTAGGAGAAGGGCGGTATAGAAATTTAATTAATAAATAAATAAATAAATAAATAAATAAATAAATAAATAAATAAATAAATAAATAAATAAATAAATAAATAATTGGATTTTTTTCTTCTTTCATTTTTTGCTCAGGTGCAAAATTTTCATAGCTGTATTCAAGTAACAGAAGACTTTGTATCCCCAGAACATCTTACACAGTCTTTTCATTTAACACAAGAACTTAGGCTCTCAAAGGAAGAAATCAACTATGATGATAAGCTGCAGGTAACATGAATGCTTGTCATAATTCAGTTTCTGGTGAAATGTTATCCTTCTCTAATACTCTCTCTGAATTTGAGATGACACCAGGCCAGTGCTGAAATGTAAAATTTGTTACTACTGGTTCTGTGGGCATGGCTTAATGGGGGGTAATATGACTGGGTGGGCGTGGCCAACTTTTTTTTTTTAACTTTTAAAAGCATTTTTTCTACAACCTCTGGCTGAAGACGTTTTTAAAAGACTCTAACGATCCCAGCTGAGCCGTGCCATCATCAGAGGCTTTTTTTTTTACTTTTAAAAGAAAATAAAAAATGCTTTTAAAAGTTTAAAAAAAGCCTCTGATGATCGTGCGGCTCAGCTGGGCGTGCTGGGGGGGGCAGGGATTTCTGTTATCGATTCTCCGAACCACGCACTCCCATCACTACCGGATTGAGCGATCCGGTCCAAACCGGGAGCATTTCACCTTTGCACCAGGCATACCTCTATATTGCTTGTACAGGTAGTCCTGACTTACAGTTGGGACCAGAATTTCCATTACTAAGCAGGACAGTTAAGTGCAGTCATGCTGATATTCAACCTTTTTTTTGCCACGGTTCTTTAAGTGAATCGCTCACGTAGTAAGCAAATCTGGCTTCCCCATTGGCTTTGCTTGTCAGAAGCTGGCTGGGAAGGTTGGAAATGACAGGATGATGTAACTTTGGTAAATACATGTCAGTTGCCAAGCATCTGAACTATGATCATGTGACTGCTGCGATGGTTGTTAAGCGCGAGAACAGGTAAAAAGTCACTTTTTTCAGTGCCATTATAGCATCGTACAGTCACTAAATGAATGGTTGTATGTGAAGGACTATTTGTATTTAAATTAATCTAGAACAGCGGTATCAAACTCGATTTCATTGAGGGCCGCATCAGGCCCTTGGAGGGGGAATGCCCAGCTCGACGTCACTCCTATCAGGGGCACCTGGGGTGGCCCGAGTGCTCTGCTAATGAAAATAGGTTCCCGAGCTCCATTTTCGGCTGCCACAGCCTCTTGCAACCCTCTGCCAGTGAAAATGGAGCTCAGGAGCGCCACATGCATTTTCACTGGCAGAGGGTTGCAGGAGGCTGTGGCAGCCAAAAACTGAGCTCCGGAGCCTGTTTTTCACTGGCAAAAGCACCACAGGCCGGGTCTTCGCTGTTTCCAGGGCGACCCCACAGGCCGTATTCAGCTCCCAGACCTTGAGTTTGACACCCCGATCTAGAAAATACATATCCTTCCCCTTGTGTTTCTAGGGAGGCAGCCCTGGACTGTCTCCTTCCTGGCCTCTAATAGTCCATACAGAAAGAGCCGAAGTCATGGCTGTACATATTCTTCTGTCCTTGAGAAGAATAGTAAAGCACAGAAGCAGTTGAGGAATTTATATGAACCAGCCCATCTCTTGTCTTTTGTCTTTTTTCAAGCATTCATTTCTTCCTTGATTTTCTTACAGATAAAAAATATATTATGTCACGCAGTTAAGGAAATGGTAAGAGCTTTGAAAACTCATGAACATGAAATTGAAGATATTGAAGAAAATTAAAATGTATGGGTTCCCTCCTCGGGCTCAGAAGAAAATAACCAGTCGTATTTTTCTTTACGATAAAGAGTGTCTTCACTAATAATATAAGCTGCACGAACTATCAGTGCCAAGAAAATATGTTTCTTATATTTACTTGCTACTGACACTGCAACAAAATAGGCTCTTCTTTCAGTGCTTTTGAATTTAACTTGAGCTTTTTTGAAATGGGAAACTCTAAACAGCGCTGAGCTGTTATGTATTATAGTGTAAATGAATTTTTCAAACTCAAAAGTTTAAGATGTATTTATTTTTGGAAAAAAACTACAGAATTCTATGCTCTATTGTTGATCAAATGTAAATGTGATTTGTACAGTTTGTTTAAAATAAGTTGGATATTTTTCACTGCATTGAGACAGTTAACTGTGAGAGTAGGATACAAACACCAGCTATTGCCTGCAATTGAGATATTGCTGAATCCGCACAGCAGTCATGTCATGATCTGAAAATTACTGCCAAATAACTGTAAACTTTGTATCATAAAAGTATATGAAATATATGCTACAGACACTTCAGTATTTTATTGAAGCTATTCAGTGTACAATTAAACATTTTCAAAAATGTGTAATTTATTTAAAATTTGTCTCATTTTGGTAAAATTTATGTGAACTTTTAAAGCTAAATATAAAACTTAATATGCTATGTAAATATATACATATATACATTCAATAATGTATTTTTTTAAAACATTGGCTTGCTTTAATTTGTTAAAAGTGCAAGTGTTAAACATGCTTTGTACATCAAAAGTTGAAAGGGGTTTTACATTTTCCATTAAAAGGACTTTATCAAGCCCTGTTGTCATTGTGTGTTTTTCACATTCTATGGCACATTTGTGAAAGATGTGATGTCTGGGCAGTCATTCACAATGGCTGCAAGTGTGACTGTGTAATGGTTTTTCATTTAATGTCGATCTTTTTTCCCTCTCCAGAATTCCTGTGAAAATGTTAGAGCACAATTCAAAGAAAATTTAAATAATGAAGAATAAACATAATTAAATTATTTCTTATTATGTATTATCTTTAATTATAGTTCTGGTTATAGAAAAAAATGCTAGTTTAAAATCCGTTAAAAAACATGCAATTGGCAGAGATCTAAAAAAATTCAAACACTTGGACTAGGAAATAAGATATAAATAACATTCTTTGTATGCTTCTGTTTTGCTACCAATAATATATATTATATTTTAAATATTTAAATAAATGTTACGTTTATATTCTAATAAAGTAATACTTCCATTCCAGCTGAATAAATATATGTGAACTAGAGCTTGTATTTGGATGATTACAGTGTTCATAATTGAAATATAAATCTAAACTAGTTAGCTAAACACTTTAATATGTTCTAGCTCTCACTTTCAGATTGAGTTCAAATATTTAGATCTTATGTAAATACTTTTGTCATTTTTAGATTATAAAATCAAGTCATGTTAATAAAAGTTCAAATAGTAATCAGTGTTAATAATCTGCACAGATAGACCTCAATCATGGTCGAGAATTGATATGATATGGCTGACTCCAGAATTAAGAGCAAATGTACAAGAGATAGAAATTGAAACAAACATACGGGCAGATCATAATCCAATAAAAATAAAATGGAAAGGCCAAAGGAAAAAAAAGATGGATGTTGAATCGAGCAATATTAAAATATAAAGAATTCATTCAAATAATGGAAAAAGAAATGGGTTTCTTTTTTAAGGAAAACAGAAGAGACTTCTTCAGAAAAGGGGAGCCTGTTCCTAGTGTGCGCATGCACAGAGCTGCCAGAAGGCAAAAACAGTTAAAACAAAAGGGACAGCTTGGGAGTAAGGCTTGGAGATGATTAGCCCCTCCCATAAGACATAAAGGAAGAGCAAAGGCACATGGGCCTTTGCAGGAAGCAACATTGTGGATGGTGTTGGTTTGTACTTCGAAGCTGTTTTTGACTCTGTGTTTCCATGTGGCCTTGCCAAGATAATTGCCAATTAGGTTTGGCAGCATGTCAAAGAAGATAAAGGTGGGTGTTTACCAGCCTTATCTGAAGGACTGTGGCAGACTTCTGTTGGACTATTTATAAACTCATGATGATTCAGCACATGCTGTGAATGAAAAGTATTCACAGCCATTAAAATTTTAAAAAGGGTTTTTGGGACTAATTATGTGCTTTTTACTGTATCAGAAAGTCTAGGTCAGAACAGGAAAGTCGTAAATTGCTTGGGTAAATTTCCCTTCCCAGCCTCTCTGCACTCAAACTGGCAGCCCTATACAATCCTATGCGATACATGCTGGGCCTGTCAGATCTGTCTCAGCTTGAAGCTCATTAACGATCCTTTACTCCATTTATTGAGAAGCACATGGTTTACTAGAAATCAAGTGAATTCCCCTTGAGATGTGCCCACCGGGTTTCCTTGCATTCCACCAGCCGAGAGCCCAGGGCAGGGGTGGGGGAGTAGCAGTCATTATTAAGGAAGGTCTGGGTCCGAGGGAGGCCACTGTACCTCAGATAGCCGGGTGTGAGTCCGCCTTTGTGAGATGGGGTCCTGGTGGGCAGATGGGTCTGTTAGTCACGTACCTGGCTCCCTGCCACGTGTCAACGACCCTGCCCGAGCTTCTCAATGTTATAGCCGAGGTGGCGGTTGATACCCCCAAGCTTATAGTTATGGGGGATTTCAACCTGCCATCTATCGGTGAAACATCTGAGATGGCTCGGGAGTTCATGGCTTCCATGACGGCCATGGACCTGACCCAGGTAATTCAGGGCCCGACTCACATTGGTGGACACACCCTGGACTTAGTTTTTGTCTCTGGTCAGTGGTTGAGTGGTCATGATATTGGGGATATAGGTGTCGAACCCTTGTCATGGACTGACCACTCGCTCCTTCGTCTCGACTTTCTGACCGCTGCACCTCACCGCAGGGAGGCGGAACCAACTAGGTGGTTCCGCCCCAGGCGCCTGATGGATCCTGATAGGTTCCAGACGGAGCTTGGGCCATTTCCTGAGACACTGACACGCGACTCGACTGAGGACCTGGTGGCTGCTTGGGATAGGGCAGCCGGTGGGGCCTTGGACCGGGTCGCGCCTTTGCGGCCTCTGACCCGGCGCCAAACTCACTTATCTCCTTGGTTTACCGAGGAGCTGAGGGAGATGAAGCGCCGGAAAAGACGCCTAGAGAGCGGTTGGAGGGCCAGTCGCTCTGAATCTGACTTGACACTAGTAAGAGCTCATATTAAGACTTACTTAGTGGCAATAAAAGTGGCGAAATCTAACTATTTCGCCGCTCTTATCGCGTCATCAGATAACCGCCCAGCTGCCCTGTTTAGGGTGACCCGCTCCCTCCTTCACTTGGGAGCGCGGGAGGATCCCCTGCAGGGACGTGCTGAGGATTTTGTTCAATATCTGGATGATAAAATAACTCAGATTCGGGATGAGCTGGCCACTGACTGGGTTGGTTCGGGCGAGGTGACTGAGCCCAGTCTTGAGAGTGTTATCTGGGCTGAGTTCGATCCTGTGGCTCCCGAGGACGTGGACAGGATCCTGGGTAGACTGAACGCTACCACATGTTTATTGGACCCGTGTCCCTCCTGGTTGGTGCTGGCCTCCCGGGAGGTTACACGAGGCTGGCTCCAGGAGATTATAAACGCTTCTTTGAGTGAGGGTGCCCTACCGGCCGCTTTGAAGGAGGCGGTGGTGAGGCCCCTCCTCAAGAAGCCCTCCCTGGACCCAGCTGCTTTGGTAAATTATCGTCCTGTCTCCAACCTTCCCTTTCTAGCAAAGGTTGTTGAGAGTGTGGTGGCGCGGCAGCTCCCCCGGTACCTGGATGAAGCTGTCTATTTAGACCCGCTCCAGTCCGGCTTCAGGTCTGGTTACAGCACCGAAACGGCATTGGTCGCGTTGGTGGATGATCTCTGGAGGGCCCGGGATAGGGGGTATTCCTCTATCCTGGTGCTGTTAGACCTCTCAGCGGCTTTTGATACCATCGACCATGGTATCATGTTGTGCCGGTTGGAGGGATTGGGGGTGGGGGGCACCGTTCTGCAGTGGTTCTCCTCCTACCTCTCCGATCGGTCGCAATCGGTGTTGACAGGGGGACAGCGGTCGACCCCGAGGCGCCTAGTGTGTGGGGTGCAAGGGTCGGTCCTCTCGCCCCTTCTGTTCAACATCTATGTAAAGCCGCTGGGTGAGATCATCCGTGGTTTTGGGTTGGAATTCCATCAGTACGCTGATGATACTCAGCTGTACATCTCCACCCCAGACCACCCCAACGATGCCATGGAAGTGATGTCCCAGTGCCTTGAAGCTGTGCGGGTCTGGATGGGGAGAAACAGGCTTCGACTCAACCCCTCCAAGACCGAGTGGCTGTGGCTGCCGGCGTCCCGATATAGCCAACTGACTCCATCGTTGGTTATTGGGGGTGAATCATTGGCCCCCACGGAAAGGGTGCGCAACTTGGGCGTCCTCCTGGACCCACGGCTGTCTTTAGAGGAGCATACGACAGCTGTGGCCAGGGGAGCTTTTCATCAGGTTCGCCTGATACGCCAGTTGCGGCCCTTTCTAGATCGGGACTCCCTACGCACAGTCACTCAGGCGCTCGTCACATCTCGCTTGGACTACTGTAATGCTCTCTACATGGGGCTCCCCTTGGGATGCACCCGGAGGCTTCAGCTGGTACAGAATGCGGCCGCACGGGGGATTATGGGAGCGACAGGGCGCTCCCACGTGACACCTCTCCTGCGTGAGCTGCATTGGTTGCCGGTTGATTTCCGGGTGCGTTTCAAGGTGTTGGTAATCACCTTTAAAGCGCTCCATGGCTTAGGACCAGGGTACTTACGGGACCGCCTTCTGCCACCTATTGCCTCCCACCGGCCGGTTCGCTCCCACAGAGAGGGCCTCCTCAGGGTGCCGTCAGCCAGACAGTGCCGGCTGGCGACCCCCAGGGGGAGAGCCTTCTCTGTGGTAGCTCCCACCCTCTGGAACGATCTCCCTCCAGATCTGAGGACTATCGCTGACCTCCGGACCTTTCGCCGGGCTTTGAAGACTCATCTTTTCCAACTTGCCGGACTTGCCTGACCCCTCCTATTTTTAAACTTTTTAGAGTTTTAGAGTTTTATTTGGTTTTACATTTCAGCCTAAATTTATATTGATTTTAGTACGTTTTAACTTTTGTATTTGTATTGGTTTTAAATTGGCTGTTCACCGCCCTGAGTCCGGAAGGAGAAGGGCGGTATAGAAATTTAATTAATAAATAAATAATAAATAAATTCATAGCCAGAACTGAGAATTGCGCGCCAAAATCCCCAAGTCTAACATTTCCCTCCGTTAGTTGCTTCCCATCACTGCCCTTCCCCATGCCCAAATTCAAACAAGACGTTTTTAGAACAGGCACTTTGGGCGTAGGTTCGGTGTGCAGCTGCATTCCCAGCCAGTTGTCCTTGAAGCCCATCTCGGAGCGATATAGTGAAGTTTTGTTGCCCTTGAAGCATTCCCCCCTCCCATCCAGCCCCCCCCCTTGAGTTCATGGCAACTGATACTGGAAGTGCAAGTGTGAGGTGGTAGTTGACAGCCCCCATGTGCACTCCTTGACTCAACAACTTGCATGGCCACGTGCACGCTTCCCAATCTATACTGCACCCGTGCACCCTTCCTGACCTGTGAGGCATCTCCCACATACCGGTCCTGATCCACCCGGCATCCTTGCATGCTCACTTCTCGCACATCCTGTGCACCTTTCCTGCCTTGTACTGCACTCCCGAGTGCCCTCCCTAACTCCCACAGCACCTGTCGGATACCATTCCCAATCTGTGTGCCACCTTTCACACACCCAGCACTCCAGCCTTTCACCACACTCCTGTGCACTCTCCATGACCCACATTCGCCCCTTGCTCTCCACCATGCACCAGTCCTGATCTATACACCGTTACCACCTTCCCTGATCTAAGCCATACCTACGTGCCCTCCCTGACCTGTGCAGCGTCTCGTGCACATGCCATGCACCAGTCACCCTTTCTGACCCCACATGCATCCCAATTCATGTTGCACCTTTACATATTCTCCCTTACATGTCGCACCTTTTTTCACACCCTTCCCAGCCAATGCCACACTCCTGCATGTTCTCCCTGACTCCCATAGCACCATTCCCAAACTGCAACATGTTCCACACATTTCCGGGACCCTTCCTGACCATGAAAGACCCCTGTCCACCCTCACTGACCCACACTGCACCTCTACGCACTTGCCTTGACTTACACCAGCTCTTACACACACACACACACATCTGCCTTTCAACTGTGGCAGCTTTTGTGCACACCCTATGATCCTTACCACATCCCTTACGCGCCTTGTGCAACCCCTCTTGTACACCCCTTTGCACCTCCCTGATCCACATGCCACCATTTGTGCACCCCCAACCTTGCACATTCTCCGCAACTGCGCAGCACCTTTTGAAGACACCAGAGCATACTTCCTAACCTGCATTCCTGGGACAATGATGTAGGAAATCCCCAAGGCAGGCATTGCTGATGGGAGGAAACGTGGCTATTCTTAAGTTTCTCCTCCCACAAATCTGCTCGCCACTTCAGCATAGTAAGCTATAGACAAGACTTGAACTCTGCTCCACATCACATTCAGAAACATTCATCAGACTGGGACAATCTCTCAAATACCATCTAAGGAAAACAGGGCAGACTTTACCATTTCATGTTGGGTTAATATTTATTTAATATTTTACACAAAGAAACATGCTTTAAACATTTCCGTTTGTTAACTGTAAATAATCCTCTGTAAAATAAAACGGACAGTAACTTTTTTTTTTGTTTAGAACTGTCAGCGGAAATATAAATATATAGTAATTAAAAATGCTATTGTGGTTAGTTACATGCTACCAATATTAAGATATTTGCAAAATAAAATTGTTCAATTCTCTAACTTTACTGCCAATCCTAAAATAAAAATATTCAAATATCCCTTAAAACAGGGTAGACTACACCTCTTTTTTTTAATATATTACTAAATAAAATAAATAGGAAACTTGAGCTGTAGCAATATCTTTGCAACCCACTAAGATGGTTGGCAAGCCTGAAGCGCTTGTTCGCCTTGTAGTAAAGGGGTTGTTTCGTGATTAGCCGTGCCATTTAAATGTATTTTGGGAACTGACAACCTTCCCACGGCAGGCAGCCCGTCTGAGTGGTCTCAAAACTCCCCAAGTGACCTCAGCTGTTAAGGCTGCCCACAGCTGCTTCAAGCCTAGAAATGGATGGCATTCTAGAAGCCTCGGCACAAAACTGCTTAACGCACTAAGCCATTTTAGTGCAATTGAAGCAATGATGCTAATTCTGTTGAAAAACAGCGTTTTGTAGCCCAAGTACTAATTTATTTAGTGTGATAATAAATAAAATGGAAGCGTCCTCCTCAAACAGTTTTTTTAAAAGACTCTGCTTTATATTTCAATTTGCAATATAGGATTTGTACGTTTTTACAAAGGGAATATACATATCTACAATCATATTATTAAAGCACTTCAGTTGATGTTTTTGGCTGATCTCGGGATGAAGAAAACTAAACCCGTCTGTTCTAGAGACTGATGCATGAGAGAAAGAAAGTATGCTGAATGTAAAATCTCCTGCTATTAAGGATAAACTATAATAATAAAATTAAAAAAAACACAGCAGAAACAAGGTTTATTTTAGTGTATCATTATGCAATTCACCATCAAAATGACTATAAAAAACAGAAATAAAAGTCCAATAACGGGAAACTGTCAAATCAATTCAATGGGGTTTATTCCCCAAGCAAGTGTGCACAGTTTAAAAGTTTGACCAAATTTCTAGTTTATTAAAAAAAAAAAAGATGCAGCCAGAAATTACATATATTATCAGTTCTAGAAAGGCACGTTCAGGAATATTTTGCAGAATAAATCCGAATAGACCACGGCGGCCAACATCTATTCCACCTTCCTTTGTTCTAGCTGTCCAGTTTGTAATCCGTCAAGTGCTAGAACAAGCATGGGCAGGCCTGGCCTTCCAGATGCTGCTGGACTACAATTCCTTCTGGGTTTTTTTTAATGTCCTTGGGAGAGGAGGAGCTCCATGAATGCTGACAACTTGGCCTTTCCTATAAAGAGCAAACAAAAGCTGCAGGATGTTTAAGCAGTTTACACCCCTGCTCCTACCAATCTCCCTCCTTTTCTTCCTCTGTCCAGCAGAAACTCTGCCTTGTTTCCTTCTGTTATTTCCCCGTAGCTGAATAAAAAACAGAAACAAACACAGCAGAGTACCACGGCGTATCATCCTGTCTCCTCTCCTCCATGCGCGTTCAAAAAAAGGAAGCAGGAACTTTGCAGCACAACTCCAGCATTTTCACCACGTTCCATGTGCACTCCTACTGTCGCGACTACTCCATTCAAAACTTCTCTTTCCCAAGGATTGTTTTAGAAAGGTCACAGGTCCTCCTCCAGACGAGACGAAGAGGTTGCCCATGGCTTCTAAAGGGATAGCAATTTCACGTAATTTCCTGGGAAAGTCCCAAACTGTTGGGTTCTCCTTGATGTGCCTATTGTGCAATAAAAGGCAGGGGAAAAAATTCAGATAAAACATATCATAGTGGGATCTGTGGGGAAGTTATTTTATTTTTTGGAGTGTAAGACATTCGGGGGGGTGGGGGTGGGGAATAAGACAAACCTTAATTTTGGGGGAGGAAAATAAGAAAAAAAAAATTCTGCCTCTGCCTACCAGCATCCATCGGTATTCATCTGGCTAGTGTCCTGTCAGTGTGTAAGAGAGTTGAGGGCTGTTTGGAAACTGAAATACTGTATTTTCCTGCGTATAAGACTACTTTCTAACACACAAAAATCTTCTCAAAAGTCGGGGGTCGTCTTATACGCTGGGTCTCATTCTCCTGTAACCAGGCAGACCAGCCCGAAAGGCTCTGACGAGGCTTAAATGGCTCTGAGGAGGGTCGTCTTATACGCCCAGTCGTCTTATACACCGGAAAATATGGTAGTATTTGCTATGTGAGCAACAAGGAAGGAGACAGCAAGGACCCTGAGCGTGGCTTATTTCACTAAAGCTTCATGCTGTGCTGATCTCTGAAACTCAAACTCCTCTCCTCTGCTTGTGTTTTGCTTGTATTTACTACCATGTTGGAAAACCTGTTTTTGGTATTGCATATTTACTTCTTGTGTTATATTATATATAAAGAGAAGTTACTGAAACCTGCTGAATCAGTTACTTGTGTGTGCTTTCGGGATATGATTCCTGCTGCAAACTCTGACACATCCTTGCAGCAAATAGTGAACAGCCAAGTCAGCTTCAGCACATTATTGCAGCCTGATTCAGCACAAGCAGCTGATTGGCAGGTGGATCAGCCTCCCAGAATAGCCCCAATCAGCTGTTCCAGGCTGCAGGGATTGCCACAGACCATCACCTCCTCCCCGCCTCACGTTTGTGGCTACATTCGCTGTGTAAGACGCACCCAAATTTTCACCCTCTTTTAGGGGGGGGGAAAGTGTGTCTTATACTCCAAAAAATACAGTATTTTAAACTGGTGAGGCCTTAGCTTGCCTGTCATCAATGATCTTGGTTAACTGAATCAACATCAAATTATTTAATGAGCTTGCTTTGGGGCCGAATAAAATAATAAAAAATATGGAAATTAAAAATACATAATTGCTATGTTATACAAGTCCTCAACTTGCAACTAATCCCTTAGTGACCAAAGTTACAGCCTTTGGAACTGCTTCCATCACACCAGTTCCCTCCTCTTCATCTTTTGAAGATCTCCAGAGTCCACATTAGGGAAGGACGGCAGGTTGCTCCATTCCTGGACGGTGGAGCACAATCCCAGAAGTGACTTCCATTTACAATGCAGCCACCCAGAAAATGGCCGCTTCTAGGATTGGTACCACATGGCCTAGGAATGGATCAATCGGCCCTCCTTCCCTGAGTTCTGAAGAGCTTCAACAAGTGTACAATAGTGACATGGGGTGAGGAGGAGGAGGGTATGAGGCCAGTGGGATGGGAAGTAGTCCATGCCTGTAAAGACGCTGAGGGCTGGAAGGGTCCTTGCCCTAGACCCGAGGGCAGCCTCATGTTCATTGAATAACCACATCAGGAAGAGCAGGGATGAGTGGGCCATGAGGCAACAGGCAGTTGCATGGGCTCTTTGCTTAACAGCTGTCAAGACGTCCACCCGTTCTGGGTAGGCTCTTTATGGTAGACAGTTGAGGGCTACGTGCTTACTTATCTCAAGGGGAAGTGAATAATATATACAGGAGTGGCCAAAATTGTGGAAACCTTTTGGGAAAAGTGTATTTTCTAAAACTAGCTAATAACACACACACACCCTTTTTTTTTTGGAGTAGTACCATAAAATTATATATCAATGGAAAGATAATTTAATCATGAGTGTAATGCAATAACTTTTATGAAAGATTTGCTATTAGCATAGCAATGACAGTATAAAGAAGAAGAGTGAAACACATAAAAAAATGAAAAATACAAAAATTATCACCACGCCTGTTAATAGTTGGGTAATCTTTAGCGTGAATTATGGCCTTACAACATCTTCCCATGAAGTGAACGAAGTCTTTTAGTTCTGTAGCTGTTATCATGTGAAACCAAGATTGAAGGATTGCTTCTATTAACTGGGTTTTATTTTTGGGTCACTTCTGACTAACAAGTTTCTTTAGTGGGCTCCAGAGATTTCCAATTGGGTTAAGGTCTGGGCTATTCCCAGGCCATTCCAGCAGTGGAATAGGATTATCTTGAAACTCCAAAAAAAAAAAGAAAAAGTGGTGTTATTAGCCATCAAACCTCAAAAATACACTTTTCCCAAAAGGTTTCCACAATTTTGGCCACTACTGTATCAAAGTTGCCAAGTCTTTGATCATGTGGTTGGGATCACCATCTCAACTTTCTTAACCTTCCCTCTGTGGACAGCCCTACAGGTCAAATAGTTAAGATCGAAGAAAATTTCCCTGATAATGTTTTAAATAATTTCACTAATGACTTAATCAGATCCATTCTGAAATAGGGTCATACTTCTTACGAATCCCCTTTTTACCCTCTGTCACGATGATGTAGTTCCCCAAGACAGCAATGTGATTTTTTTTAATATCCGACTGAAATGTCATGCATGTTGATTGGATTGCACAGCCAAATGCTGATAACTTGCTTACCAACAAACCAGCCATCATCACACTTTTCCATAACATCTATGATATCTCCATCTCTTAATTCCAGCTCATCATCATTCTGTGGGATGTAGCTGTAAAGTGCTCGATAGGTAAGCCTGAAGAGAAAAATGGCAACTGTGAGCCTTTCCAGCCATACTTCTTCGGGTACAGACCAAAAGAGGTAATAAGGCACAAAACATACTAAAAACTATTCTAAATGGCCTTTAATTTTTACATGTACTGTATATAGAGAGACTATGGAAAACGTATCCTGTGATCTGCCAGTATGACCTCAAAGCAAGATTGTGCTTTTCCCAAGTTATCTAAGATTCTCAACAAGGAAGGGAGGATCCTTCAAACTCATCACCAGCAGCTATGAATGGCTACATCACTAATTGCAGGACATTTTTCTGGGATAAAATTTCCTCTAAAACTTTCCTAGAACCAGAGGTGGGCTTCACATACCCTGTCTCCCCAAAAATAAGACATCCCCTGATAATAAACCCAATCAGGCTTTTGAGCACATATGCTAAAATAAGCCTCCTGAAAATAAGCCCTCCCCACAAATATTTAAACACAGAGCTGGAAATCAGGTAAGACAGCAAAGGGAGCTCCATCTTGCTCCACGCACCCCAAAATAATAAAAACGCCCCAAAAATAAGGCCAACCACTTATTTCGGGGTTCAAAACAATATAAGACAGGGTCTTATTTTCAGAGAAACACGGTAATTTAACAACTGATTCACCCCAGCACCGAAAATTTGAGTCACATGTGCTCGCTTTGCCTTCCACACATGTGCACATGCGCTTTGCTAACGCACGCATGCTTGCACGCATGCGCACGGCTTAAAAAACACATCTAAATAGGACGGCAGAGTTGGGGCAGGCCTACCCCCAGGTCACAACTATTGGTTCACCTGAACAGGTACGAACCGGCTGAATCCCCACCCCTGCCTAGAACTGGGACAACTAACTATATTACTCAAACTGCAATCTAAAATTAACATAACCCCAAATCCCTTGACCAGGAACTTTATTCTTTAAAAAAAATGAAAATAATCCACCAAATCTACAGTCCAAGCAAACTTACATTTCTCGTGTGGCATGATTCCGGTCCAGGCCAGTTTCTAATGGCAGGACTTGTGGTTGCTGAGAAATGATGAAAGATGATTTATTGTCACTAAACGGCCCCTTATGACAAAAGACAGGCTGAGAAAGAGTGCTGCAGTAATGAACAGATTTTTCAGCAATGTTTAAGATCTCATTGCAAACAACTTCCTGGATAACAGTGACAGGACATAATAGCCATCCCGGGTGGGAACAGAATGACGAAAACAGGAAATGTGGGAAGAGTCAGGATTGACATGGGACAGTCCAGAGGAAGCATTTAGCATGTCCAGCCAGACAACAGAGTGGTAGATCCAGAAATATAATCCAAGTAGGAATGTGTAGAAGAAATCCAGGTTGTAAGCATAGAAAAACAGGCAAGATACAGAAGAATTGAGTATTTAGTTTTAAAATTTTATAACACAGCAACAAAAGAGATTGCAATTAGTCAGGAAGCATCTCACATTTAAAAATTCAAATCTGGGTATGAAATTTTTGCCTCTGGCATGCAATTTAAGTTTTCTAACAATGCAATATATCTCAGACTGCGTTTTTTTTCTTCTTCTTTATTTATAGCCAACTTTGAGAGACTTTGCATTCACTGAGCCACCAAATGATAGAAACTCAAACCCCAACTGTGGCTTCTACAAATGCGGGGCTTTTAAGTACAACTAGTTGGATTTCTCCTTTTTTTTAAAATTTGTACTGTCATTTGTGTTTTGGCCTTTATGTTGTAAAAAACAGTCTGAAGACCTGGACACGTGGAAACCCTCGTGCACAGCTGACAAACACACACTCAAAACCTTGCTCAGCTCAGTAGTGCTGGCCATTGGAGAGGGCTCAGAGGACAACTGTGTGCAAATGAGGCTGGCAGACAGGACTCTGGGGTGACCTTACCACATAGTTCTTTTCCGATTCTGTGAGTTCAGGTCCTGGCCTCAGTGAAGGCTGTTTAATTGTTAAAGTACATGAGAAGGGAAAATTTTAGCACCGGTACCATGAACAGATTCAAATCTTACAAACAGCACAACATTAGATTTCCAACTTTAGACAGTTAATTGAAATAACAGCTGGATACGGAGACAGGGAAGATGGCACGAGAGGCGCATTAAAACAACATTTGAGGTCCCTTAGCAGGAGGAATATGTCTCCTATTCCCTGTGACCCCAGTTGGTACTATGGACCATTTTAATGATTGATTTAACATGTATATCCCTGTGATTTTGTCAGCTCCCAAATTTAGAGCATCTTGCAACCTACACTCTATCACCAAAAGTAGTGGGGCCTTCAGTGTGAGCACAGGTACAGTAGTGGCCAAAATTGTAGAAATCTTTTGGGAAAAGTGTATTTTTGAGTTTTGATGGCTAATAACACCATTTTTTTTAGAGTTTCAAGATAATCCTATTCCACTGCTAGAATGGCCTGGAAATAGCCCAGACCTTAACCCAATTGAAAATCTATGGAGCTGACTAAAGAAACTTGTTAGTCAGAAGCAACCCAGCAATAAAACCCAGTTAATAGAAACAATCATTCTAATAGCAAATCCTACATAAAAGTTATTGCATTACATTCTTGATTAAATTATCTTTCCATCGATATATAATTTTACGGTACTAGTCCCCAAAAAAGGGGTGCTATTAGCTAGTTTTAGAAAATATACTTTTCCCAAAAGGTTTCCACAATTTTGGCCACTACTGTATAACAAAGTAAAGTGCTACTTCCACCTAGTCAAGTTTACGGAATCTAGGTTAATGTTTGTAAATTAAAGATAAATTTAAACATCCCGCCTTTGAAAATATGCCGGATGTGAATTGTAATGCTACTTGCTGAGGGGCCTTGTGGACAAAGTCCTCCCGAGCCATTGGAATTCCAAGGCATTAATTCTTACAAATAAGACGACTAATAAGAAAGAGGGAAGAACAAGCAAAGTTACAACACAGACAAAGAATAAGCACCAAGCATTACTGTCTGTTGCATGTGGTGCGGTGACCTAGAGGTGGAGCTCTCACCTCACAATTGGGGAGCTGTGAGTTCAATCCTAAGTAGAAGCAGATATTTCTCTCTCTGGGCAGGATGAGAATATATCTGCTGAATATAACTCCGCACTGGTGACAGGAAGGGCATCTGGCCAGTAAACACTGAGCTCCATTCAGTTTCCTAGACTCTATCACTCTTCCTTCATGTATTTTCTTTGCAATTTAGTTTTTCCTTGTTAAATCTCACAGCGGTTGCTTGCATTTGTATTCACACCCACCCACCCCCAAAAGCAGCTTCTTTTCCACAGAGATGGTGTCTGAAGAGGTTCCTGTCCTGGGAAGGTGGGCTAAAAAGTGGCCAAGAGCCTTTCTAACCCTTGAATTCTACTGCTTTGTTTCTTTTGACATTCATTCTGCAACATACCACATGTTAGCTACTAGCTTTCTAGCAACATTCCTGTGTCCCCATCTGTTTTCCCATCTTTAATACCAATTCTACTAATGTTGGCAAATTCACCTTGCTGCTGTAAGCCTCTCTGAACATCCCCCACCACCCAGGGCTGTGCCTGCCTGCCCTTTGTCCTCTTCATATACTACGTGGAGTTATGGTAATATGGACAATATAAAAAGGTAAAGGTTCCCCTCGCATATATGTGCTAGTCATTCCTGACTCTAGGAGGCGGTGCTCTCCGTTTCAAAGCCGAAAAGCCAGCGCTGTCCGAAGATGTCTCCGTGGTCATGTGGTCGGCATGACTAAACACCAAAGGCGCACGGAGCGTTGTTACCTTCCCACCATTGGTGATCCCTATCTTTCTACTTGCATTTTTTACGTGCTTTCAAACTGCTAGGTTGGCAGAAGCTGGGACAAGTAAACGGGAGCTCACCCCATTACGCAGCACTAGGGATTCGAACCACTGAACTGCCGACCTGTCGATCGACAAGCTCAGCATCTTAGCCACTGAATCATCACATCCCTTTTATGGACAATAAATAAATAAAGTTATTTTGCTACCCCAGCCAAATTGCTGCTACCAAAGGGCAATCCTGTCACACATCACAGACTGCAAAGTAGACCTCTTGTCTTGTGCAGCTTTTCATCACAAAAGCCAAAGCTGTGCCTTGAATTCATTGCCTTCTGCACAGATACTACCACCTTCTTTTAAGTGAGGTAAATTAAGAAGGTCAGAGGCGCAAGAAGTCTTTCCTTTTTCTTAACTGAGGAATTTTTTTCCACAGAAAAGTAACGCCATCTGAGGTGGTGTTAACTTTTCCACAGTGGGATCTCTCCCAGGACACCCAGAAGCCAACATCTAAAACATCTCTTTTAGATGAAAACATCTAAAAGAGGGAAATTAAAAGTTTTTGGACAACTTCTGGAAACAAAAACAAAAAAACCCCAGGAAGATCATGCACAAATAAGTGGCGGCAAGTTTTTAAAAAGATCCTTTGGAAGGTCATACACACACACACACACACACACACACACACACACAAACACACTGAGAGAGAAAGTCCTATACTCATTCTCTGAATTGTAATTATTCTGTTTCCATCTCTTGGTTCCCCTTGAAACTCTTAGAAATATTAGAAATATTATCTAAGGCAATCTTTTTTTAGAGTTGAATGAAAACCTGGCTGTAATTTAAGAATTTCACCATCCAGATGTGGCTCCACCTAATTCAAAATTTTCTAAATCAGGCCTTAATCTCAGAAGATATTCGGGCCAGTCTTGGAACTCGTTTACAAGCATTTCTCATATGTATTCCAATGTTTAAATAATTCTGGGACAAAGTGAACAGATGTTTCGGTGCTTAGATCAGCCGGAGTTATGTGGTGGAGATTTGGTAAATGTTGTTGTTAAACATCTGAGTTTGTTTTATTAGACAATAGACAATAGACCAACAGAGTTGGAAGGGACCTTGGAGGTCTTCTAGTCCAACCCCCTGCTTAGGCAGGAAACCCTACACCACTTCAGATAAATGGTTATCCAACCTCTTCTTAAAAGCTTCCAGTGTTGGAGCATTCACAACTTCTGGAGGCAAGTTGTTCCACTGATGAATTGTTCTGTCAGGAAATTTCTCCTTAGTTCTCAGTTGCTTCTCTCCTTGATTACAGTAGTTTCCACCCATTGCTTCTTGTCTTGCCCTCAGGTGCTTTGGAGAATAGCTTGACTCCCTCTTCTTGGTGGCAGCTCCTATTAAGTGGCGGTTTATCTATTTCTCTAATTTCTCTAAAATCCACCAGCACAGCTCACAAGAGTTCTGCCTTTGTGCAACCCTAGTCCAGAATTACAAGCATGTTTGTCCTCCTGGGACTTGATTAGCATTAGCACTCCTGCAAATCTTCCTCTCACCCAAGGCTAATCCAAACCATTAATGGATTAGTGCAAAGGAGCAAACATCTCATCCCTTGACAAACCCCAGCCAGAGGGCACTGCCAGGTTGGAGGAGCAGATTTACTCCTTAACAGTCAGCAAAGTGGTGGCTTCTCTCTCTTCCTGCATGACCTTAAAATGATTTAGTTGAGGAACGTTCCTTGTTTTCTTGTTTCCCCACTGAAACCATATTTTAATCACAATCTGTGTCTGGAATCAGCCATCACAAGAGTATCTACGGTAGTGGCCAAAATTATGGAAATCTTTTGGGAAAAGTGTATTTTTGAGGTTTGATGACTAATAACACCACTTTTTGGGGGAGTTTCAAGAAAATCAATATATTATATTCAATATAATCAATATATTGATTCTATATATATATATTGATTCAGATTCAATATAATCGTATTCCACTGCTGGAATGGCCTGGGAATAGCCCAGACCTTAACCCAATTGAAAATCTATGCAGCCGACTAAAGAAACTTGTTAATCGGAAGCGACCTAGTATTAAAACCTAGTTCATAGAAGCAGTCATTCAATCTTGGTTTCACATTAGAACAGCTGCAGAACTAAAAGACTTGGTTCACTCCATGGGAAGACGTTGTAAGGCTGTAATTCATGCTAAAGGTTACCCATCTAAGTATTAACTGACATGGTGATAATTTTTGTATATCTCGTTTTTTCTATGGTGATAATTTTTGTATATCTCATTTTTTCTGTGTCTTTTCTTCTTTATACTGTAACTACTATTCTATTAGCAAATCCTTCATAAAAGTTATTGCATTACATTCTTGATTAAACTATATTTCCATTGATTTATTTTTTTTTAATTTGATTTATATGCCACCCTTCTCCGGAGACTCAGGGCAGCTTACAATGCGTTAAGCAATAGCCTTCATACTTTTGTATATTTTACAAAGTCAGCTTATTGCCCCCACAACTGGGTCCTCAATTTACCTACCTTAGAAAGGATGGAAGGTTGAGTCAACCTTGAGCCTGGGGAGATTCGAACTTACTAATTGCAGACAGCTGGAGTTAAATTACAGTGCATTAGTCTGCTGAGCTATTCCAGGCTCCCTGATATATAAGTTTATGGTACTACTCCAAAAAAAAAGGGGGGGGGGTGTTATTATTTAGTTTTAAGAAAATACACTTTTCCTAAAAGGTTTCCACAATTTTGGCCACTACTGCATACTTTCCATGTGGACAACCAGAGATAGCTTTGGATGAAATCTCTCAGCTCAGTTCTGCTAAGGGATACTTTAACCTACATAGATTCTTTGTCGCTCCAGAAGGCGTGGCTGACACAAGGCAATGATGGGGATCTTGCCCTAGGAAATAGACCAACAAAGCCACGGATGCACTGCATTGAACAGCAGCACAAGCAGGTTACCTGTGAAAAAGCCACACTGCAATTTGGCAGTCGGTAGGCACAGCCTGATGTGTCTTTTAGCACTGGATGCTTAAGTATATCCACATAAGAGCCAGGGAAGATGCCCTGGCGATTGGTGCCAAGGATTTTCCCTTCATACCAGTTCTCATCTACTTGTCGAATGAGTGTGATTCTTTCTCCCTGTAGACAAAAAAACGAAACATGAGTTTAAGTCCAGGACTTGCTTATGCTGCTTTAGATATAAGGGCTGCATTTAGCGGATGTGCTCTGGGTTTACATCGAGGGGGGATGTGTGGAGAGCTTTTTCTCCTTTAAATTCCTGGGAGTTTACCTCAGCGAAGATCTCACCTGGAAAATCGACATCACCCAGGTGGCCAGAAAGGCCCAACAGAGACTCCACTTCCTTACCGACTTGCAAAAAAATAAAGTGGAACAACAAGTGACGACCTCCTTTTACCGGTCCACAATAGAAAGCGTCCTCACTCAGCGCATTATGAGTGTGGTATGCTGGCCTGACAGCCGTGGATAGAAAGACATTACAGAGGGTGGTGAGCACAGCCCAAAACGTCGTGGGCTGTCCCCGGATACCACTAGACAAGATCGCTAGGGCTCACTTGTTAGGATATGATTTGGGCCTAACAGATTGTCCAGGCAATATATGTGTTCTGTGACTTTAAGTTTTAATGCTGCATCATGCTGTAATGCTGAGTCATGCTATAATTAGTTGTAATTTAACAACGTATTTTAGAAAGGTACTGTAATGTATTTAGTTGGTGATAAGCTGCCATTGTGCTATCATCGAGTGCGTGTGTGGGTAGATCTGCTACCATCCGGGGTTTGTGAACCAGAGTGAACCAACTACTGTTTGTTTGGTAAGAAGCTTTTTGGATTTAACCGGTAAAGACTTGGACTGTTTAGAAGACTACGAGATTGTTTATTTTCCACTATAAAGAAACACCAGTTTGATAACACCAGTTTGCACGTATCTCTTATCTCATTGCTCTCAGCAACGTTTCTCTGTGCACTTTACTCTGCTAGCTGTAAACACAGCAACAATATCCTTAACATCGCTGCCTTAGAAGGGTGAGGAAAATCATCAGGGATGACTCACACCCTGGTCAGCACTTCTTTATTCTCCTTCCTTCAGGAAGGAGATAGAGAAGCATAGACAGCCGAACAAATAGGCTGAAGAACAATTTTTAGCTGCGGGCTGTCAGACTCCTGAATGGAAAATAACTTTACAACAACATAGTACAATTGATTTGTGGGGCCATCGCAACTTGCAATAAGTTCACCTGGTGCAGTAGGACTGTGTTTGTTAGTAGGATTCACCAGGTAGGGATTTTTTCTTTTACTGTTTTGCACTGTGAGTTGTATTGGGCTGGGGGTGGTTACACGAAGGGAGGCTCAGCCAATCTCATGGTACGCATGTTGTACTCTGACAATAAAGGTTTGAACTGAACTGAATTGAATTGTTTGCCTGAACCGCGTTCCTCTGCTAAAATGGGTTTGATGTCTCCTTTCTAATTAAACGCTTTTAAATTGCCTGGCTTGCATTTACAGTGCCTAAGAAAATGGCTTAACTTTTTGATCCAAAATTTAAATATTCAGAGACTCCAGTATAATGCATATAACTCACAAAGATTTTTTTTAAAAAAACGAGAAAGAAGTGATAGACATGCATATATTTTCATTTCGGCAAAATAATTCAGACTAATTATTACACATATAATAAATACATATAATTGGCATTCAGTTTCTCGCTTAGTATTTCTAGTATCAACAATGATTGCATATTTTTTGTCCTTTAGATGCAAAACTAAGGCTATAGAAGTGTAAACAAATACGCGTGTTGCATTGGCCAAAGTTCACATTATGTTACAACTAACCTCAAAACTTCCATTTTTAGAAAACACTGTGCAAAGTGTCTTTTTTAACTTTTTAAAATTTCCAATCTGCTGCTTAGAACGTCCACTTGCTATGCTCTGCAATTGAATTGATGTCAGTAGATATCTACAGACCTCTCGCATCCTGGACATAAATTGTTTCAACTTCTACCTTCAAAATGACGCTATAGAGCACTGCACCCCAGAACAACTAAACACAAGGAGTTTTTCCCCGAATGCCATCACTCTGCTAAACAAATAATTCTCTCAACACTGTCAAACTAGTTACTAAGTCTGCATTACTATTATTCTTCTCTCCCTTATTAGTATCCTTCTCTTTCCACTTATTACTATATCCATGTGCTTGTATGTTTCAATGTATAGTTTTTATTTGTTTCCTAGTACGATTTGATAGCTTGTTAGTAACCTTGACTATCACTAAGCGTTGAATCTTTTTATTCTTTTTTTTATTGAAGTTTTGCAAATTAAACAAAAACATGAAACACCAATACAAACAAACATATATACATTAAAACACTACAAAAGGAAAAACAAACTAACATTAATTCAGTCCTCCGACTGACTCCTGAAAAAACTTTTTATCTTTTTATTCTTGATAAATGTATGTTATTCTCTTTATATACATTGAGAGCATATGCACCCAAAATTTGTGTGTCCAATTCCTTGTGTGTCCAATCACACTTGGTCAATAAAGAATTGAATTGAATTGAATTGAATCAAACTGAACTGAACTGTAGTCTATTCTATTCTATTCTATTCTATTCTATTCTATTCTATTCTATTCTATTCTATATTGCATGAGAAAGAAATATTTCAAAATGGTTTACAATAACTGGAATCCCTACCTTCCTGAAGGACATTTCCACAGCAGTATCTCCACTGAAACTGAATTTGGCAATTGCGTTTCCATATTCCAAGATTTGCAATGGTGACGTTTTTTTAGTTTGGATTTTTTCTGTTGGGTTAAGTAACTATAAAACAAAAGCAAAAAGCATATGTAAACATCTTTTTAAGAAGACAGATGGTTTCGATCTTGTGTCAACCTGACCAGTCCTGATACTTTGGGTGCCTTAATAAACAAAACAGTACCTCTATGTAAGATTGTGGGAAGATGCCCACTCGGCCATGGTGTTCGCCTTCATACCAATTCTGATCAACCGGCTTATAAATGTAAACGATATCGCCTTTCTGTAATGGGAGTTCCCTGTTAATGACATATTAATTCATGTGTTAATTATTTTAATAAAATCTCATTAATATCAAATTTCAAATAGAAATATTAACAACTTATTTACGAGACCGCCTTCTGCTGCCGATAGCCTCCCACCGGCCAATACGCTCCCACAGAGAGGGACTTCTCAGGGTGCCATCGGTCAAACAATGTTGACTGGTGGCCCCCAGGGGGAGAGCCTTCTCTGTGGGGGCACCTGCCCTCTGGAACAAATTGCCCCAGAGATACGGATGATCCCTGACCTACGCACCTTTCGCCGTGCCCTCAAGACGCTATTGTTCCAACAAGCTGGGCTGGCCTAAACATGAATTTTAATTAGGGTTTACTTTTAACGATTAGGGCCAATTGTTTAATATGTTTTTAAACTGCTTTTAAATTTTGTATTTGGGTTTGTTTTACTGTTAACTGTGCACCGCCTTGAGTCCTCTGGGAGAAGGGCGGTATAAAAATTAAATAAATAAATAATAATAATAATAATAACTGGAGCAGTGGTGGAATTCAAATTGTTTTACTACCGGTTCTGTGGGCGTGGCTTGGTGAGCGTGGCGTGGCTTGGTGGGCAAGGCAGGATACTGCAAAATCTCCATTCCCACCCCACTCCAGGGGAAGGATACTGCAAAATCCCCATTCCCTCCCCACTCCTGGGGGAAGGATATTGCAAAATCTCCATTCCCACCCCACTCTGGGGCCAGCCAAAGGTGCCGGTTCTCGAACTACCCAAAATTTCCACTACCGGTAATCCAGAACCTGTCAGAACCTGCTGAATTTCACCCCTGAACTGGAGAACATAACTGAAGAAACAAACATAAATATCTGTCCCCAAATTCTAAAGAACGTTTGCACTGGCAGTATTTAAAGACTGGCAGATCTTGGGATGGTGAAGGGATGGATGCTTGGTCAGAAGAGAAGTGAAAGAAGTTCCTGACAGTAAGGGATTTGAAGATGGAGAAATTAGAAGTGGAACTGAAATTGTATCTGGAGAAGGTTTTAAGAGAAAGAAGGAGGTGGAGATGGCAAATGGAACAAACATCTTGATGATGGCATTACATGATGGAAAGGCTAGAAACTATATAAAGATGGCAGGTTATGATAAAGTATTAAAAGGGACAGAGAAGCTACTGTGTCATTCAGTGGAGGAGTAAAGCTGGAGCAATGATGGTCAATGGATAGTTGCATGCATTCCCTTGGTCAGAATAGCTGGCAATGTAAACACCGTTGGGCTGCATTGAGGGTACAAGTGGGCAGCAAAACAGTATATACTTAAATAAGTTAATTACCAGAAGGAAGGAAATGGCTAAAATATAAAGATATTATAGACATAGGGAGAAAATAACCAATACTCACTTTAATGTCTGGGCTTTGAAGTCAAACTTCACTCTGGCAGCTCTCATCTAGTGGTTGAAAATAGCAGAGTTTTAAAAAATTGCCAAATCTCCAGAACATCATTTGAAAGGACATACACAACATTACAAGCACACTGTCAGAGTTTCCTTTCTTAAATGTGTGATGAATCTAGTTCCAATTCTTGAGCAACTAAGAGTGGTTAAACCTGCCTATAAGACCTAGTAGGGCTACTACTAAAATAAAAGAACTAGAATTTTCAAGGGAGCACGACTTCAATCTTTCCAGCAAGTTTGTTAAGTTTGCAAAATCAGCAGAATCAAAATGAATACCATAGTCGAAGAATTTGTAGCCTTTAATCAAAAGTAAAGGAAAAAAAAACCAGATGTAGGTATTACTAAGTAAAATAGATGTGTTTGAGTGACTGGTTAAGGTAAAGGTAAAGGTTCTCCCACACATGCGTGCTAGTCGTTTCTGGTTTTAGGGGGCGGTGCTTGTCTCCATTTTTTAAAGCCGAAGAGGCAACATTGTCCGAAGATGTCTCTGTGGTCATGTGGCCGGTATGATTCAACGCCGAAGATGCACGGAGCACTGTTACCTTCCCACCGAAGTGGTCCCTATTTTTCTACTTGCTTTCGAACTGCTAGGTTGGCAAAAGCTGGGACAAGTTAACGGGAGCTCACCCCGTTATGTAGTGCTAGGGATTCGAACTGCTGAATTGCCGACCTTCTGATCGACAAGCTCAGTCTCTTAGCCACTGAGCCACCGTGTCCCTGAGTGAATGGTTAGACTCTCCTAAATGGAGAGGCAGTGATCAACTGAACTCCATCCTACTCCCAGAAGGCAACAGTCTGAGTTGCAAACGTGATCCATAGAATGAAATGGCCTTCTGGAATGTGAACACACAACACTCTATCGTTAAGAGTGCAATGGAAGCCTCCTGATAATTTCTCCAGAACTCAAGAATGATCATTTGTTCCTGATCAGCTGGAATGAGTGGCAGGAAGAAATAAAGACAGGGATTTCACATAGCTTCCCCCACCCCCACCCCCCCAGAAAGATACAAAACTTTTTTATGTAAAGCATGGCTGTTTTGTCACCCTCAGTTCCAATGAAGACAAATTGATCTGTTGTCAACCTCGCTAATTTTGCTTTGCCGCTTCGGTTGTCATAGAAACGGAGGGAGGGGGGTTTATGCTCACGCGGGCTTTCTAAATCTGAGAAACAAAACCTTTTCTTAAGCTGTTATCAGACCAACGGACACTGCATTCCTGGATGCTGACACGGCCAGACGTCTGCTCCCACCTGTCCTCTGGAAGACCTGTGGATTGGATGATTTATGGTGCACAAGGGAGGGGGATGCTTTCTAATTGTAACTTTCGCGCGTTTTGCTTTAGAATCCTGCTTTCTATGGTTGCGTTCATTTCATATCTAGTAAAAGTACCAGTTAACCTCTAATGGAGTCTGGGTCTTTCTTTCCTGGATACTGAAGGAAGCATACCTGACATCTGTTCTCTTAAGATACGACTCCTTGCAGAGTCAGTTCTTTATTTTGCCTTTTTAAAAGAAGATCATTTATTTTGCCTGACCCTCAGGGTTCTTAATAACAGAAACTACAGAAATAATCAATGTTACGGAGTGCACAATGCATAACCAAACTGCATGATCAGCAGCCACAAGACAATCTAAGCGGATGGCAAAGATAAAGAGAGAAGGAGGCATTCTATACAGTGCAAAAGGATGAAGCAAATGTTTGCCGACTCGCCATAAAAGCAACTTCTGTTTTAAAAGAGCCATGCATCACAGTTGTGCACAAGTATTCCTTACTTAGCAGACATGCATTAAAACACGCAAGTTTTCTGCAGGATTATGTAGAACGAGGTCAAAGCAGGCTCTAAGTGAAAATAAAATCCAACACTTGGGACAGCTAACGTTGGCCGAAAAAGCAGAATGCTATGAAAAGCAAACTATGAATTGGGTCAAGCAGCAGAGTGAGGCAACCACAACAGACCTCTGCCCCAGATTTCCTTTTGATTGTATCGTCTCTAATGAGAAGGTCCCCAAAGCGCTCATTAGTGATAAACTGATGGTGCGTAGGGATGACCCCCGTGTGCCTTCTGGCTGCTATATCAGCCTCCTCTTGCTCACGTTTAAGCCGTCTCTGGTCCTCTAAAAGTTTCTGCCATAAAATTGCATAAAATGGGCAGTAAATCATCCAATTTACAGCAATTTAACATCGGCAAAAAAAAATAAATAAATAAATTAGAAAACAAAATAAAGAGTATACAATCTCACCACTACAGCCCCAAAGTAAGCTTAGAGAAACGATTATTACATCCTATATATTAAACTAGATTGAAATAATCAAAAAAAGAATATTTGGGATGTGTGAAGAAGATGGGTCTGGTTCACCAGCCATTTCCATTTTCTTTCTTTCTTTCTTTCTTTCTTTCTTTCTCTTTCTTTCTCTTCCTTCCTTCCTTCCTTCCTTCCTTCCTTCCTTCCTTCCTTCTTTCTTTCTTTCTTTCTGACAGTCACACTGAAGATTCACTGCTTACGTAGCCAAAACAGCACTGCCCATAACAGGAAGTTTACAGTAGTATCATTTTTTAAAAAATCAAGCTCTCAAAATATAGTCCACTGAGGAAGTTCAAGACTGGCAAGGGCACCAGCCTCCATGGCAAGGATTTCATCTCCATGGCCAAACAGCCAGTCTTCCTTTCAGTTTCTCAACTACAAAAAAATCACATTAGAACAAAATCCCTACGAAGAGGAGCTGCAGCCTTCAAACATCTGGATGGCTGTTCACAGAAAGAAATCCCCACTACTATTGCCACTGCCAATGAGATTACTGTTATGCTACCACAACATTCTCCCAAACAACGCTGTGTAGTAATCATGGTCTATATTGGGGTGTTAAACTAGATTTCATTGAGGGTCGCATCAGGGTTGTGTTTGACTTCAGGGGGTGGGGGTGGCCAGGGAGGGCGTGGCCAGCTCAATGTCACTCCTGTGGTGGCCCAAGCACTCTGCCAGCAAAAACAGGCTCCCGAGCTCCGCTTTCAGCTAACACGGCTCAGGAATCTGTTTTCACTGGCAGAAACATTGCGGGCCAGTCTGTTGTTTTTAGGGCGGCCCCGTGGGCCAGATCTAAATACCCTGAGGGCTGGATTAAGCCCCTGGGCTTTGAGTTTGACACCCTGGTCTATATTAATTGCATAATTCCAGGTTAATTATTGTTTTTGGACTGGAAACACATTCGAAACCTTCAGAGGAAGAAGTGAGTGCAGACTTACCTAGATACAAAATGGCAGGTATAACTATAAATATCCACTTATCAGAAATCAAGCTACCTTCCCAGAGGGAATTCTGTAGAATCCCACCTTCGACTCAAGATGATGCTGAAGGCTGATATTTTGCTTTGTAAGTAGCACATAATCTTCCTATGCCACTTTTAAAAAAACCCTTATATTTAAAAGTTCCGGGAACCTGCTGGATATCAAGGGGCACAAATGATACTCATGGGCACCACCACAGGATAATGAAAGCAAAGACTGAATTCCAAGATTGTCATCTTGGAATTCAGCATCACATATTCGAGGGGGGGAAAGTTGTTGTTTTTTTTAATGGCGTTCTCCAGGATTAAAGTATGAAAACAGGAAGATTACCTCTTTATCACTGCTGCGTTTTTGGAACATTTCTTCAGGACTCTCTATGTAATCGAGTGTTGCAAAATGTCTTGGTGATTCTGAATCTACTTTAAAACAACACAACGTCAGTAAAATAAACGTATGAAAAGAACCAAGGAGAGAACAAAAAACAAAGTCTTTATTTGGATCAATTAATTTAGAATAATGTCTTATTTTGCTAAACAATAAGCAAACAAACTACTGTGGGAATAAATTGAAAGAACAATGTTTAAGCCCATCAAAAGACTCATCAAAGGAAACAATTTCTATTCAGCAATTATCATTTAATGTTGCTGAGGATGCTTAATTGCATGCAATAATACTGACACATATACACTCACCCACACATGTACAGAAAGATGTATGGATGAACATAAAACAGATACTTCACAAGAATTGAAAAAAAAAACTGTTCCTAGACGTTAGGTTTATTAATTGTGTTCCTTAGGGATGCAAATTACAAGGATTTTAAGTTGGTTTCCATAAATAAATCACCTTCTAAATGATGGCATTTGGGACAAACTGCTTTGATGTTGATTAGAAGGATAGCAGAAATGATTTCTCAGTAGCTGAGCCAAGTCCTGAAATGTAAGCAGGACAGGACATACAAGGAAAAGAACGAACACAGTAAAGGGGATTTAAAAAAAAAAAAAACAGGAAAGGAAAGGAAAAAGAGGTAGAAATGGTAAAGTACATCCAAATACCACACCCAGAGTATGTCCTGAGTTTCTTTGGAGGAGTGTGGGGATTTCTTACTCATGTTGGGAGTTGTATTAAGAAGCAAAAGGAAAATTGCCAAACACATTTGCGGTGTCCAAAACTAAAAAACAGAGCAGTTTGACTGAGTTTCAAGATTCGGAAAGTGGCTCGTCTTAGGACGATATCCCAACAGAAGAGACGTTTTGGGAGCTGAGATTTTCTTTAGCACTTGCCCATTTCTGCCTGCTTGACTAAGGGGCAAGCCTGGATCTCACCACTGGACAATGATGGATCTCTTGGGCACAGCGGAGGAAAATGCACTGCTAGGCCTTTTTCTAGCTGAAGAGAAATAAGCTCACAAGATATTTCTAGGAAGCTGGTTATTGGACAATTTCCTTTGGCAGAAAATTTCTCTTGTTGCACCCGTAGTATTGCTACAAGATTGGGATGAGGTAACAGCCAAATTGGCAAAATCTTTTTGTGCCAATTCTGTTTAAAAAAACCGCAAGTATTGAAGGGTTAATATCACAAATGTATAAATAAGAGAAAGTATGCTTGGAGATCTATTCCAAAGTCTTCCAGTTAGACTAGATTCAAGGGTGAAATGCTACCGGTTTGCACCAGTTTGGGCAAACCGTTAGTAAAAAAAGAGCTACCGGTTCGTTCAAACCAGTATTTCTGACGATCAGCTGTGCCGGGTGATTTATATTCATTAGAAAGCAGGAAATCCTGGTTTCTAGCGAATCTAAATCACGCGGCACAGCTGTTCCCCCACACACACTGTTCTACTTACCTTCAAAAGGCTCCTTTTTCCATATGCAGTGTTCGTTTGGTGTGCATTATGCATGTGCATGCATAGCATGCATTTGGCACGCACCGGGCATGTGTGGGCAGCAAACTGGTGGCAACCCACGGAGGATTTCACCACTAACTAGATTCCCTTCTTTCTTTCAGTCATCCTCAAACTGGGATGCAATTCTTTTCACACTACAAAATTAAACATCTTCCAACAGGAGTCCATGTTGATTGACTTGATGTGTGATTTTATACAGTTTGGTAAACTTTGGTAACTTTCCCCTTCTTCTGGATGTTCTTTTGGCTTACTTTCAGCATAATCTTTTTCTTGCTATTAATTAATAAACTGTAGAGGTTTTCACAGCTTTCTATTTTCCCATTTGTGAAACATGACCACAAAATAGGTGGAATAGTAAAGCTTTGAATTTGAAAGAAGGGATGTGAGCAGTGTAGGAATTTCCTCTTACCTGATGCAAACCTTTTTCTATAAACTTCATTAAGTGGAATGTGTACTAAAACTGCTCCAATTTTATGAGCATTCTGATCTTATGAATAGTTAATTGGTAACCAACTACTATTTCAACAAACATTTGATATACCATATTTTTTGGAGTATAGGGCGCACCTTAGTTTTTGGGGAGGAAAATAAGAAAAAAGCTGATTGGTGCGTGGATCAGCCTCCCAGAATACCCCCCAATCAGCTGTTTCCAGAGGTGAATTTTAGCAACAGGTTCACTGGTTGTGAGCTCTGTGCCTTTTTTTTCTGCCTCTGAAAGCCTCTGAAACAGAGCTTCAGAAAAAAAGGCTTTTTTTCTGAAGCTTCTTTCAGAGGCTTTTATTCTGAAGCTTCTTTCAGAGGCTTTTATTCTGAAGGACTATCTATACTCTGTTCAATCTCCTTTCTTTGGTATTGGTATGTAGATTAACCTCTTCCGATCTGTTGGTTATTGTGTCATTCTCCATATTTGTTAACATAGTTTGGTTTACTGATTCTTCTTTTGTTGCTTGCCATATTATTTTAGATAAAAGCCTTTCAGACACTTTTTTTCTGAAGCTTCTTTCAGAGGCTTCTTTCAGCTTCTGAAATCTCCGTTTGCGAGGCTGGGCGGGGCTACATTCAGAGTATTAGACGCACCCAGATTTTCACCCTCTTTTTGGGAGGAAAAAGGTTCGTCTTATACTCTGAAAAATACGGTAACTCTAAGCCATTTAGAATCCATTAAATGAGTGGCAATAGAATACATGTACAATTTTTTAAAAACACAATTTGTTCCTGTAATAAAAAAAAACTCTTGAATTTCATGTTATTTTCACTCAAAGAACAATGAATTTTATCGTCATTTTGAATCTTGATTTCTAAGACATTAACTATCTCTGCTGAATTATGTGATCTATAATCTGCTAAGCATCCCTGACAGCTTCTCAGCCAACTCACTTATAAAACACAGAAGAGCAGAAGGCCAGGGACAAATTTTGTGATGCTCCACTTGCTTCTTCTCTAGAACTTGGTGAGAAATGATGGATGAGAACTCAGAATAAGAACCCTGCACCACGTAATTGTCTTACCGTCCAAGACAGAATGAAGTAGCTTGTTTTAACAAGTAATGACATTGGAATTTGGTCAAATGCTTTGCTAAAGCAAACCCCTCAATGTCTCACATTGTCCCATAAAGTTATTCAATTAAAAATGAATAAAACTGGCTTGACGAAAATTATTTTGACAAACCAATTACCAACATCTGGTAATATTTACATTGTTTGCAAGGTCAGTCGCTTTAGGATCTGCTCTAGAATGTCCCCAGTCTGCAGTTCCCAAATTCTCTTCTTCCTCCTCTTCAAAATGGAGGTTACATTAGCTGTCCTAATGTCACCCAGCACTATATATAATCTTGTGAATGTATTTGATAAACTTTATAAAGGTTTGGCAAACCATCAAGATGTTCTTTCAATACTCTGGATAAATTATTCCGGAGGTGGAGATTTAACCTCATACACTTGGATTTCTGAACACAGGCTATTTTTTAAAAAACACACACACACAGAGAATGCAATTCCTCTTCCAGTTCTATTGGTTCTTGTCCTTCTGAAGAAACTGAATTTTTGATTGCTATATTTCCAATCACAGAAGTCTCACAAAGACAAATGCTGTGGCACCAAACCAAGGAGGAGAGACAATTTAATGAACACACTCGAAGTTAATGACAATGTGATCGTGATAGCAATAGCAATAGCACTTAGACTTATATACCGCTTCACAGTGCTTTTACAGTCCTCTCTAAACGGTTTACAGAGTCAATTTACTGCCCCCAACAATCTGGGTCCTCATTTTACCCACCTCAGAAGGATGGAAGGCTGAGTCAACCTTGAGCCTAGTGAGATTTGAACTGCCAAATTGCAGGCAGCTGGCAGGCAGCAGAAGTAGCCTGCAGTGTTGCACTCTAACCACTGTGCCACCATGGCTCATGATCACAATATTAAGGGTTCATACGATAATGAGCCAAAGATCTGTGATCTCACCACCCTTTCTTTGATGCAAGTGTTCTTCAATGCAAAAACATTCAGGCTTTTTTTCGAATTATGTCGTGTGGAACCTTGGTTTAAGTGCAATACCATGTTATGCATTTACTCTTTATAGTTTGATCACCACAATGTTCACTTTACCTTTTGTGGATGCTGAACTGGATGGACGCTTCAAGCCACTCAACCCTTGCAATGGGATATCTCCTCCTTCCAAAACACTTTTATAAATCTGTCTTTCATTTCCCAGCCCAGTGGAATGTCCAAATTCTGTTTCCAACTCTCTTTTTACAGGATGGTAGCTGGTATGTAAGAGGGAAGACATATTTTCTCAGCAACTAACAGCAAATTATTAAATAAAACATCTAGAGACACACTGTCAATATTCTGGTACCCCAAGAGAACTGCTAAAGGCACCTCATACTTCAGATTAATTTCAGGAATTGCGTAAAATATGCAATCCATGGCAAGCCTTTTATGAAGCATATGATTTGGCTCAGCGCAAGAAAGAAAAATGAGTGGATATTTCAAAACTTACGGAGACAAATGCTCGGAAAGGGTTTCCAATGGCGGGGAACTTGCTGCGTTCTGCAAGAATCCAGACAAAGGAACAGTTACACTTTATGTTAAAGCGGAAGACAAAATATTATTAACCTGCAGATATTTTTTTTTTATTATCAGGTCTTATGCCGGATTGTGAAATAGCTAATGATCTGGATTTCCCTCATCAGAGAAAATGAGATTTTTTTATTGGCTAAGTTTGACTGGACACACAAGGAATTTGTCTTGGTGCATATGCTCTCAGTATACATAAAAGAAAAGATATGTTCATCAAGAATCATAAGGTACAACACTTAATGATAGTCATAGGGTACAAATAAGCAATCAGGAAACAGTATCAATATAAATCGTAGGGATCCAAGCAACAAAGTTACAATCATACAGTCATAAGTGAGAGGAGATGGGCGATGGGAACGATGAGAAGATTAATAGTAGTGCAGACTTAATAAATAGTTGGCAGTGTTGAGGGAATTATTTGTTTAGCAGAGTGATGGCATTCAAGAAAAAACTGTTCTTGTGTCTAGCTGTTCTGGTGTGCAGTGCTCTATAGCATCATTTTGAGGGTAGGAATTGAAACAGTTTATGTCCAGAATGCGAGAGGTCTATAAATATTTTCACAGCCCTCTTTTTGATTCGTGCAGTATACAGGTCCTCAATGGAAGGCAGGTTCCATAGCAATTGATTTTTCTGCAGTTCTAATTATCCACTGAAGTCTGTGTCTGTCTTGTTGGGCTGCAGAGCCAAACCAGACAGTTATAGAGGTGCAGATGACAGACTCAATAATTCATCTGTAGAACTGAATCAGCAGCTCCTTGGGCAGTTTGAGCTTTTTGAGTTGGCGCAGAAAGAACATTCTTTGTTGTGCTTTTTTCATGACTTTTTTGATGTTAGCTGTCCATTTTAGATCTTGAGATATGGTAGAACCTAGAAATTTGAAGGTCTCTACTGCTGATACTGTATTGTCTAGTATTGTGAGAGGTGGAAGTATTGAAAGGTTTCTCCTAAAGTCTACCACCATTTCTACAATTTTGAGTGTGTTCAGTTCCAGATTGTTCCGGTCGCACCACGAGGCTAGTTGTTCTAACCTCCCATCTGTATGTGGATTCATCATTGTCTCGAATGAGACCGATCACTGTTGTGTCATCTGTGAGCTTCAGTAGTTTAACAGATAGATAGATAGTTAGAGATGCAGTCATTGGTATATAGGGAGAAGTGGGGAGAGCACACAGCCTTGGGTGGCCCCTGTGCTAATTGTACAGGTATCTGATGCGATTCTGCTTAGCTTCACCTGCTGCTTCCTGTTTGTTAGAAAGCTTATGATCCATTTACAAGAGTGTTCAGGTACTTGTAGCTGGTTTAGCTTAGTTAGAGAAGTGTCTGGAATGATGGTACTGAATGCTGAACTAAAGTCTACAAAGTTTTTTTAGTTTAGTTTAGTTTATTTCAGATTTATATACCGCCCTTTCTCCCAAGAGGGACTCAGGGCGGTGAACAGCCAAAACATTAAAATACATAGAATACAAAAGTTATAAGGAACTAAAATAAATAAATTAAATCCTTGGCTTCTCAATTTAAAAAATTTAAAATTTAAAATTTCGAACCCCCAAAATCCATAAAATTCCAATTTAAAAACCCAAATCCATATAATTTAAAAAACCCTGTTAAAAAACCCTTTGGGCTAGGCCGGCTTGTTGGAATAGGTAGGTCTTTAGGGCCTTACAGAAGGTGCGAAGGTCCGGGATCAAACGTATACTAGGAGGCAGCTCATTCCACAGGGTGGGTGCCCCCACAGAGAAGGCTCTCCTCCTGGGGGCCGTCAGCCGACATTGTTTGGCCGAAGGCACCCTGAGGAGGCCTCTCTGTGTGAGCGTATTGACCGGTGGGAGGTTATCGGTAGCAGCAGGCGGTCTCGCAAATACCCTGGCCCTAGGTCTCCAAAGATTAGGTCTTTGGAGATTCAAGATGTTGTAGGATGTAGTGCAGAGCCATATTAACAGCATCATCAGTTGATCTATTTGCTCAATATGCAAATTGCAAGGGGTCTAACAGCGGATCGGTGATGGTTTTCAAGTGGGACAGCACTAGCCTTTCAAAGGTTTTCATGACTACAGATGTTAGAGCAACTGGTCTGTAGTCATTCAGTTCCTTGATGGTGGGCTTCTTCGGCACTGGGATAATAGTAGAGCATTTGAAGTAAGAAGGAACATAGCACATCTCTATCGATTTATTGAAGATACAGGTGAAGATGGGGGTCAATTGGTCATCACAGACTTTTAAGCAAGAAGGAGTTATCTTGTCTGGGCCTGGGGCTTTTCCTGGCTTTTGTCTGTGAAATAGGTCTTGCACTTCCTTTTCTGTGATCACTAGGGTTTGTGAACTCAATGGGATCGGGTCAGTTGTAGGAGGCTTGGCTGTTTTTGGTGTGTCTGAGATGGGGGTTGTGAAGATAGGTGGCTGTAGTTTCCTTTCAAACTTGCAGTAAAACGCATTCAGGTCATCTGCCGGTTGTTGATTTCCTTCAGCCTGGGAAGGAGGTTTGCCGTAGCCGGTGATATTTTAAAGAGTTTTCCACATGTTTGCTGGTTCATTTGTTGAGAACTGATTCTTTAGCTTTTCAGAGTAGCTTCTTTTTGCTGCTCTGATCTCCCTTGTTAATACATTTCTGGCCTGATTGTACAGCATGTTATCACCTTTTCTGTAGGCTTCCTCCTTGGAACAAAGTAGCTGCTTAAGTTTAGCTGTGAACCAAGGTTTGTTGTTGCTATATATTTGCAAGTTCCTGGTGGGTAAACATAGGTCTTCACAGAAGCTGACATATGATGTAACAGTATCTCTGAGTTCATCCAGGTCTGCAGAGGTATCTTCAAAAATACTTCAACAATAAAGCAAGCCTGTAGCTTTACCTTTGCCTCCTCCATCCAGGTCTTCACTGATTTAATTGTTGGCTTTGTGGTTTTAAGTCTTTGCCTCTAAGCAGGCACAAGGTGAATCATGCAAAATTCATACAATCCATACTGTCAATATAAAGCTTACTCTTTTGCCTTTGAATGTTTAGGTAAAACGCTAAAGATAAATAAAACAAATTATTGTTTATGCCAGTGGTTCTCAATCTCTGGACCCCTGGGGACCACAATGTCAACACAGAAGGTCCATGAAAGCTTGAAGAAATGTTCTGATTTTTTGCAGTAAAATCTGAACAAACAAACAAGCAATGTTTCTATTGTTGACTTCATCTGTTCTTAATATTTAGAGTAATGTTTTATACTCTGCATCATTTACTGTTAAAATCTGCTTTAAATGCTTAAAGGTAAAGGTTTCCCTTGCACATATCTGCTAGTCATTCCCGACTTTAGGGGATGGTGCTCATCTCCATTTCTAAGCCGAAGAGCCAGCGCTGTCCAAAGATGTCTCTGTGGTCATGTGGCCGACATGACTAAACGCCAAAGGCTGTTACCTTCCCATCAAAGGTGGTCCCTATTTTTCTACTTGCATTTTTTACGTGCTTTTGAGTTGCTAGGTTGGCAGAAGCTGGGGCAAGTAACGGGAGCTCACCCCGTTATGCGGCACTAGGGATTCGAACCGCTGAACGGCCGACCTTTCCATCGACAAGCTCAGCTTCTTAGCAACTGAGCCGCCGCGTCCCTCTTAAATGCTTACACAAAACAAAAAGACAAGGATAAATTCAATTTTTTCAGGTCAGCCATTTTTTTAAAACAAAAACATTTAAAATTAATCAAAATACAGAGTTTAGGTTTTAAAACTAAATTGAACTTCTACAAGCTGGAAATAAAAACAGCATGGCATTATTATTTCTCTCTATTTGTCTAGCAGTGTATCAAAACAAAATAGCTTCTGAGATGCTGCTTAGGGGAAGACTGATTGGAAACAATTAAATTGTTTCGGCCAAAATATTTAATAATTTTAATGGGGTTTTTTAAAATGTTTGTATTATCTGTTTTTTATCTTGGCTGTTCACCGCCCTGAGTCCCTCTGGGAGTAGGGCGGTATATAAATGTGATTAATAAATAAATAAATAAATATAAAAGTAAACATGCATTTAAGAGGCACTATTTTTACAGGATCAGCAGAATGGTTACAGGCACAAAAATTATGAACAAATAAGCAAGTAACAGACTTCTATTCAAAGGGTTTTCGAATGGCTGTGTTCATTGTGGAATATATATTACATTCAGAAAGTAAAGGAAGATCAGCTTCAAACAATGGACAACAGAAGCCCTAGTACTCTGATAGCTCATTACAGCCCTTCCATCAATCCTTTGTCTCATGTGAAAATGGAAAGATTCAATGGAGCACAGGTGGTGGTGAGAAATGGTGTTATTTCCCTTCAATGGACAACAGATTGTCCCGACTGCCAAAGTGGAGCTAGGATCCTCCTGACATACAGACAGCAGTGCCAATCATCTGGCAGATTTTATAGGTTCTCCTCATTAGAACAAATGAAGAGGCAAGGAGGCACTTCAGATTGGAGGCAGGAAGGTTTCCATGTCACGGACATTGTCAGGAAGCAGTCATCCCTCTGGCAAATTTAAAACGTCTTGTATTCAGACATTGTTGAAAGCAAAGTAGGGATCCTTAACGGTAGTGTTACTTACCTTCGCTACCAGTTTGGAACTGTGAGCGTGCGATACTTCTGCTCATGCGCAGAGTGTCCATAGTGATGTCTGGGCGGGTGGGTGGAGCCTCCCGCCGCCGCCACTACCGGTGTGAACTGGTAGTGGCACCGCCGAACCAGGGTGAACTGGTAGAAGCCCACCACTGATCCTGAACCTTATTTCCTTGGACTAGCTCAGATTTCTCTTACAGCAGAGAAATATACAGTAAATAAAGAGAAACTGGGTTTCCTTATTCTTAAAATCAAAACTTCTGCAGTGCTGCTGAATTTTACTTCTATCTGCTATTAGCCTTCCTCTGCCTCATGTCGCCCTGTTCTCTGGTTGTTCATAGTAACCACCATCACCAAACAGAAAAAACAAATGGCAAGGAAAAAAAGAGAATGTACAGTATGAGCTGGACATAGTTTAGGATTGTATCTGAACATGGCTAATACTATCTATCTATCTATCTATCTATCTATCTATCTATCTATCTATCTATCTATCTATCTAATATTGCCGCCTATTTGCCAATGGAAACTCAAGGCGGCTTACGGAATATAAAAACCATATTTAAAAACAGTAAAACTAATACAAAAATCAAATAAATTAATGTAATAAAATCACCCACTACCTCCCGTCCCAGCGACAGCCGATCACACAAGCCATTTAATGGGCTCCATACCGCTCTGGGTTCCCCAGGCCCACTGGCAGAACCAGGTCTTCAGCACCTTCAGGAAGAGAATTAAGAGTGGGGGCCGTTCTAATCTCTGGAGGAATGGTGTTCCAGAGAGAGGGAGCCACCACGGAGAAGGCCCTTCTTCTGGGTCCCATCAGGTGCATCTCCCTCAGGGATGGGACCTGCAGCATTCCATGCATCCCCGCTCTGATGGGTCGGGTAGATGTGACCAGCAAGAGACGTCGTTCAGATAACCTGGTCCCAAGCCATGAAGGGCTTTAAAGGTGACAACCAGCACATGCTACTAGTTATACCGATTACTGTAACTGGGGAATGGTTAACATATTGTTTATAAAAACAAGTGATATCCAGCAACATCTCCACTAGAAAGTTTAGAAAACAAGCAGCGTGAGATACCTTCAGTTGCTCTGGGGCTTTATAAAGCTGCTCCATTTTGTCTATATCTGCATCTAATTCAGTATGATAGAGGCAGTGGTTTTTTCCTGGATCAACCTGGTTAAAAAAAGGAAAAGGAGGAAAGGCTGAAGAATTGTCCAATACTTTTCATAAGAAACTATGCCCTACATAGGACAACATTCAAATACTTTCTACATATTCAAATACAGCTTAGAAGGTTCATTGCTGAAATTTTCAAGATCAATTTTCTCCTAATTTTTTTTATTAGAAAATAAATTTAAAACGCATTCATACTAGAAAAAAATTACATGTCACAAAAATAAAAGATCCTCTGATCTAGCGAAGATTACAATATTTTGGGGGTTGCAGTCCATCACATTTATATATATACATATATGGGTTCAATTAAATTCAAAGCACTCCAATTCAAACACTGCTACAGAGGAAAGATAAGCTCTAATATACACACGCACAACTATATTGCATACATTATATATTCAAATTACCTTTCTATCCTCTCTAGTAAGGATAGAGCAATCTCCAGGAGTATAATCCCATATCTTTTTTGGAGGCTGATGGAAAGCAGAGGAGGAAATGAGGAAATGAAGATAAAGAAAGACATCACAGAGAATATGGAAACTCAACTAGTGCAGAAAGAGTATATTGGGGGGAAACTGGATCAACATCAGAAATAAAAAGTGAAAAGAAAGAAAAAGTAAACAACCTGCTCTGGAGAACAATCACAGATTATAGCAAGGAAAACTGTGCAGCCTTGTTCTGGTTCGCTTCAAGCAACGGCTTTATAACAACTACAAATCTCTACGAACCTCATAAGAACAGTAGTTTTAACAAATACAGTTCAGTAATCATTTCAAAAAAGATAATTTTTGTTCCCAAAAGAAAAGCAAACAAGTATGTCTATATGATGTATACGGTTTCCCTGAAAATAAGACCTCCCTGGATAATAAGCCAATCGGGCTTTTGAGTGCATGCACTAAAATAAGCCCCCTCCCCCCAAAAATAAGCGCTCCCCGAAAATATTTAAATGCATGCACACCATTTCCTGATTAGGGTTAGGGAGACAGAACTGGAAATCAGGTGAGATGGCAAGAGGAGCCCCATCTTGCTCCACGCACCCCATAATAATAAGGCCTCCTCCAAAATAAGGCCAAGCGCTTATTTCGGGGTTCAAAAAAATATAAGACAGGGTCTCATTTTTGGGGAAACACAGTATGACTACACGATGTATAGTTGTACAATGTACAATATAGTTCTATTCTTACGTATTCTTCACCAACAGTTGGCCTACTATCTTATACAATTTATCCTCTATGATTCAAAGAATCCCATTCAGAGATGGATGAGATGCCATGAACTTATTAAAAGATCCCAGAGACATTAGGGTTAAAAGTTTCTGACTTCTAATATTTGGAAAGCTTAGGGGAGAAATAAAATTATACAGAAAGAGGATAAATTCTACATAATCTCCAGAAGACCAGGAAGGAGATGGTAGTGCCCTTAGTGCTTTGTTCTAGTGTGATCCTCAGGCAGAAGGAGTTTGTCTATATCAATTCTTGAATATGAAGATGATTTACCCTGTTTCCCTGAAAATAAGACCAATCGCAAAATAAGTCCTAGCATGATTTTTCAGGAAGTTCATAATATAAGCCCTACCCCCCCCAAAAATAAACCCCAGTTAAGACTGTCAGCTAGATGGGTGCACTTAGTACTGTATTTCCCAGAAAATAAGCCCTAATACATCTTTTGGAGCAAAAATTAATATACGACCCAGTCTTATATTCAGGAAAATACAGGTATCAAATATCAAAAAGTATTTTCCCAACTTCCTCTCTCATAAGGCCTTTGAAAAATATCTTGCAGAAATCTTGAAAATTGGGTCAAAGAAAGAAATCTTGCAAATATGTAGCTTATTCATTGAACAATTGCTCAAAAAACTCCAGTCAGAAGTATCCAGGCAATTTGGTAGATACTCAAAACAGTAATGAAATCATCATATCAAATTTAAAATATCACTTTATTAGTTTTCAGTTAAAACAATAATGTGATTAAAAATTCTCATAATGGCTAGTTATTACAAAGTGAATTAACACTGGATTCTCTAAAAGCCCGAATTTTTTTTTTCAAGAAATGAATATTTACTACTACAAATCTATATCTATAATTTACCATGGATATTTAGAAAAGTTAGAGATAGCACTTGATCTCCCTTCTAAGTTTTGAAGCATCTGGATAAATTGATACAGAATAATGGAAGATAAAGGATCGTACAGATTTAAGGATGAAGCAGTTATTTCTGGTGGAAGTATTTTATAGAATTGGTTTTGAAATTCGCTGAATAATCAAATCTTGGGTTGTCTCTTTATCTTACTTGAAAATTGAATCCTTTCTCCATAAGCTTTACCAAATCCCATCCATCACCACTATTAAAAATTTTGATGAATAGTTCTAATACTTACTAAAGTCTTTACAATCTACCATGTTTCCCGAAAATAAGACCCAGCTCTTGGCCTTATTGCCATGCGCTCAAAAGCCCAATTGGGATAATTATCAGGGGATGTCTTATTTGGAGGAAAACAGGGTACTGAAAAAATTTTGTGTTTGTTTGTAATCTTCAAGTGCATCACAGGGCAACACTTTTTGAAGCAAGGTACTTCAAATGGGTTAATTTACAGCATTCAAAATCCAGGACCAATTATTCCTATAGAATTGAAATTTGGAAAAGTTGTAGCCCCCTTGACTGTTGCAATCAGCTGCAGTCATATGATCATCACTTCCACTGCCAGCTTTGCACGAAGAAAATCAATGGGGAAGCCAGCAGGAGGTTGGAAGTTCTAGGCAAGCAGACAGGTAAGGGATCTCTGCCTGGTGGGGAAGGAGAGGCTGTACGGAGGATGACATGGGGGGGTTGAGGGTGCATGCCAGTAATACAGATTGGTTAGTGTTGGGAGGATACACAAGTGATAGCAAAGTAAATATCTCTAAAACTCACATCAAATTATAATGATATTTTAGACTTTTTCTTGAAAGTAGAAAACATTCTGGGAAAAGGATTAGGGATTTATAATTGGGCATAAAATTCATGAAAGCCATGAAAAATCAACCCAAAAGATAATCTCACTTGGATCTATATGTATGCATGTCAGTATTGACTCTTGGACAACTACCTGCACAAATCCCTACAGTTTTCTTGACAAGGTTTTGCAGAAGTAGTTTGCCATTATCTCCTTTCTAGGGCTGAGATAAAATGACTGGCCCAAAGTCATACAGCTGGCTTGGTATATAAAGTGGGACTAGAACTCAGGATCTCTCAGCTTCTAGCCTGGTGCCTTTTCCACTACACCAAATTGGTTTTGCCCACGTTTTCTAAAATTACATAATATGTAATAGTTGTGCATGGAAGTAAATATAATCATTGATAGATTTTACCACTTCCAGTTGGTATTAATTTTGTCTCAATGGTTTTAAGTTATGAATTTTACTGTTGGCATAACACTGTGCAATAAATTATCAACTTTATTATTGAAAATATCAGAAAACCAAAGTATACCTTTCTTGAGTCAATCATATTTAAAAGTGTATGAAATTATTTTGGATTAGGAATCAACCCAAGAGCAAAGAGCTTTGAAAAACTATACATTGGATAGTTTTATTCAAATCTATTTTCTATTTCTTAATTTACATTAGCAAAGCTTCTCCCATTGTTTACATTGGTGTAGACAAATATCGTTTTAGATAGAATGAACAGATATGAATGTTTGAAATTTTTTGTTCTCCAATTTGTTTATTTTTCTTTCAGTCAATTTAGATGGTTGCCCATCTGGCAACAGTCACTACGGGTCACTAGCGTATATTAAAAACTCAAATATAACCAAATGAAAATAAATGTTTCAAATGCAATGGTTGGCAGTTCCATGAGTTCTCCTCTGCCTCTACAGAAGACAGGGAAATATGTGTCATCCTACAGGCATTTGGAACCTTACCAAGTTCTCCAGAGTTTGAAAAGGTAAAATCAACAGGCTCCTTCATTGTTTTGAGTGTCAGGCCTGGAAGCCATCTTTTGCATTGGGCCTTCAGGCCTGCCACATTTCCTACTGTGGGAAACTGGGAGGGGGGGTTGTATGGAGCAAGGATGATACATAGTCCTAATAACATTCTTTTCTCAGAGGGTCAAGGCCATTTTGCCCTGCATCTGGAGTGATGTGACTGGGAGGCATCTCTAGTTGGGATGGTGCATTGATTGGACCATGTGAGGGACATGTGGGAGTAGGGGAAAGGACTTGAACTTTCCTTTCGGTGGGGAAAGCCTGGAAGCTTTCAGATTCGGGTTTTCCCAGACGTGCCAATATGACATCTCTAATAAAACGGAACTTAGAGGAACTTCTAGCCTTAGAGTCTTCTTTCATTGGGGTGTTATTTAGAACCCTGACACTTCAGGCATTTGGCACTTTACCAAGTTCTCCAGAGTTTGAAAAGGTAAAATCAACAGGCTCCTTCATTGTTTTTTGATGCAATTCATTCAGACTTAAGAGATTTAAACTCATTAAAATAATAGAATTTCCACCCATCTCAATCTGGAGTTCTGCACCTTCAACCTGCCCTCAAATTTTCCAGGTTGGAATATACAGTGCCAAGAATTTTTACAAATTATTTATGAAATATAATGTTATAAAGAAAAGAATAGAATTCTTTATTGGCCAAGTATGATTGGACACACAAGGAATTTGTCTTGGTGCATAAGCTCTCGGTGTACATAAAAGAAAAGATATTTCTACCCAGTTTCTTCTGGGAGGTTAAAAAGGGTCTTACACAAAGGACCATTTCATCTTATAATTTGGCTTTCCTAAACAACATATGTTCTTATGTAGACTAATTCAGTTACATTCAGTTAAAATATCCAAATACTATTACTTTGTTCCTTGAACAACAGGAATCCTTCTGCACAGCAGTATAGAATTTTACATATAGTGAAGAAAACTACTCGGTTTATACCAAAGTGCTTGAAATGGTAAAGAGAAACTGAGGCTTGGCAGGTATCTTTCAGAGATACAGTAATATGGGTGATATTTTTGCACAGCAACATATGGACTGAGAGGGCTGGTGGGGAGGGGCTACAGGAGTGGCCAAAACTGTGGAAACCTTTTGGGAAAAATGTATTTTCTAAAACTAGCTAATAACACCACTTCTTTGGGGGAGTAGTACCATAAAATTATGTATCAATGGAAAGATAATTTAGTCAAGAATGTAATGCAATAACATTTATGAAGAATTTGTTATCAGAATAGCAGTTACAGTATAAAGAGGAAAAGTGAAACACGTGGAAAAAATGAGATATACGAAAATGATCACCATGTCATACTTAGTTGGGTAACCTTTAGCATGAATTACAGCCTTACAACGTCTTCCCATGGAGTGAACCAAGTATTTTAGTTCTGCAGCTGTTATAATGTGAAACCAAGATTGAATGATGGCTTCTATGAATTAGGTTTTATTGCTGGGTCGCTTCTGACTAACAAGTTTCTTTAGTCGGCTCCATAGATTTTCAATTGGGTTAAGGTCTGGGCTATTCCATTCCAACAATGGAATAGGATAATCTTGAAACTCCAAAAAAAAAAAAAAGTGGTGTTATTAACCTCAAAAACACACTTTTCCCAAAGGTTTCCACAATTTTGACCACTACTGTATGTGTGGACTTCTGCATTAAGACTCACGGCTGGAACTGAGATATACCTCTTCATGCTGTATATAAGGTATTCACTAATGAGCATTTTACTGCTACAAAGATATTTCAAGGCGCAACTGAACTCCAGCCTCGTCATATGCACCTTGAACTCCCATCTCTGCTTCCCTGACTGTACTCTGTACTGCTTACCTCCTGCAAAGTTTAGTTGGATTTTTTTTGATGCTGGAGTGATTCTCAACCTTACTCTTTTCTGGCCTTTACTATCCTTATGCCTTAAAGTGGAATGCTGTGTATACTTCCGGGCATCACATTTTAAAAATAATTTGGAGACACAACCGAAGATAATAAAGGTGATCAGAGAATAGAAATCCCAATTGTGCAAGATGAGCTATGAGAACGGGGTATGTTTAAGAGGAGACAAATCTGTGGATATGACAGCATTCTTCAAATACCTAAAATAATGTCACATAGAAAAATCCAGTACATTTTTAATCTTAAGAGTGCAGATTGTGGAAGTTGAATACCAGAAAAATGCTTCTAACAAGGATATTCCATCACTGGGATCAAGTTACTTGAACTTTCATTTGCTGGGTTTGTTGAAGTAATGGATACAGTATATACCAGTATTTGCTTGGGATGTTCTACTTTCAACTGCTACAACAGGCAGTAGATTGGACCAAGAGGTCCTCTCCATTTATATGATTATGAGATTCCATTATTCTTATGCAGAAATAAAATCTGGGAAAGCAAGTGAAGCTTTTTGGGGGTTTTGCAATGGTACTGACTTTGAACAAAAGAACAGATGAGAGGGCAGTAAAGTTACTGGTTACGTTGCTGTCCACAACTCTAATGAATACTGGACTTATTGTCAAACTCAGCTTTTCAATATTCAGTTGCTACTTCCATTTTTCTGCTGTATAAAATGTTCTCCATTTGCTAAGTTCTAGCTTTCTGTTGTTCAAAAAGCTACCGTGTTACCCTGAAAACAAGACCCTGTCTTATATTTTTTTGAACCCCGAAATAAGCACTTGGCCTTATTTTCAGGGAGGTCTTATTATTTTGGGGCGCATGGAAAAAAATGAGGCACCTCTTGCCATCTTATCTGATTTCCAGCTCTGTCTCCCTAGCCCTAACCAGAGGAAATGGCAGAGACTGGCTGCGCTGGCGTTTAAATATTTTTGGGGAGGGCTTATTTTTGGGAAGGGCTTATTTTAGTGCATGCGCTCAAAAGCCCAATTGGGCTTATTATCCAGGGAGGTCTTATTTTCAGGGAAAACACGGTACTTGTGGCTCTTGAAGTCAGTGTGACCATTATCCTTTGTCAAAAAGCAATACTAATGCCATGTGCCATGGCTGACAATGAAGCTGAGGAATTGGGTGTTTCAAGGAATGCTGTTAGCTATAATTTGGCTCAGTGGTTCATTTTCAAGCCTTTTGCCTTGCATTCATCATAGTGAGTAATCTGACATAATTTTCCACTTTTATCAGTGACGGATTTTCCTCACCCTCCCCGATTGAAAATTCAATTTCACCACTCTTCAAAAGTAACAAGTGGATTCTGGACAGAACGAATTCCAAATCCGGTTTCATTTTATTTACATTTACTTAAAAATAAGCCAATAGGATAGTCAGAGAGCACTTGTTAAAAGTTTCTTCTTTGAGGGAATGTCATCGAGAGAGCCTTGGGGACAGGGGTGGGGTTCAAAAATTTTAGCAAGAGGTTCTCTGCCCAGTTGCTGGGTGTGTGTGGCCATGGTGGGCGTGGCCTAGTCGGCCTCCTGCACCCACCTGGGGAGGGTCGTTTTTGCCCTCCCCAGGCTCTGGAGACTTTTCTCGAGACTTTGGGAGGGCAAAAATGGCCTCCCCGGGCTCTGGAAGCCCTCTGGAGGCCAGAAACAGGCCCGTTTCTGGCCTTCCCGAACTTCCGATAGGAATCCCCATTTTTCACCCTCCCCGAGCCTCAGTGCATGCCTTGCACTTACCTGCATCCAAAACGGGCCACGTGGGGACTCCTGGGAGGGGTGGGGCAGTTTGGGCGGGGCCAGCCAGGAGTGGGATTTGGGTGTTCTCCAAACTGCACAGAATCTTAGCTAAAGATTCTCCTAGAACCCCTGCAAACCCCCAGCAGCCCACCCCTGCATGGGGATAAGCCTTCCTGGGAAGGCTTTTCCTCACCTAAAATCTAATCCTCCTCCACTTTATTGCTCAGACCAGTTCATAAAAATATGAGTCAATTAAGAAGGGTAAAAACAAACCCTTGCCTTATTTGAAAATCTTATCTATGCATTGCCCAATACCCATTCCACAAATAAAAGCAAACACCAAGTAAAGGAACCAAATGCCTCCATTTGGTCAAAGAATTAATACAAATTAACTAAGCCTCCCGGTCTGATTTATACAGAACATTGTATGCGTTTTCTTGTGTTGTTCTTTATAAAACTAAATAACATATGAGATAACGGAAGCATTAAGCCCAGATTGCATTGGGTGACTCTGGGACAACCACTGTCTTAGCCCAGCTCTGTGTACACTGCCTTCAGCTTCATAAAAAGAAAGGCAGTAAATCAACAACTAAATTTCACCAAATAATGTTTTCAACTATTGAACGGCCTTTTGGAAGAAACCTTTAATTGGTACATTTTCCTTTGGAAAATAGATCCCACATAAAATCCATGCAGTCCTCTCATATAAGGCCTTCTATAACCAACAGTTTCATTCAATACAAGATAAAAATGAGAACTTCAAAATAAAAATACTTTCTGATATTCTCCCTTCCTGCTTGCTAGCAAAAACAAAATTTGAAAAGCATACGAGTTGGAAAAACAAGGTAACTGAATTTACTCCTCATGGTTGTAGAATCAAATTACAGTTTGAAATGTAATTCTAGAAGACCTATAGAAAACATCCATAGTATCTTATAGTTACAAATTTGTTGATATTCCTTCAGTTTGATTTTCAAAACCTGGCCTGCATGATTTTCCCAAAAGATAACACTATAACACACACTATAGCTTATACAATAACTCTTTTAACAGTATAATTAAGTTGGCTAAACCAGGATGAGTTAATTTTTGTTCCACTATGCATACAGTGAAGATGGAAAAGACAGTGATCCGTAACAAAATTAATGCTTGGGACTATCAACTTACCGGTTTCCCAAACTCCAATTCCGAAAAGAATTTATACCAAGGCTCATTCTTTAAATCTATATCTTCTGAGCTTATATCCCGAGGCTAAAGAGTTGGTAATATAAGAGTGGAAGAAAGAGAAGGACAATATTATGCAAAGAATGCATAGGAAGACTGTTAAAGGTGCCACATTCTGTAATTTTTTTTCAATAGTTTCTTAGTTATCAAACTGGAAGGTCACACCCATAATTTTAATAACAATTTGCAATTTTATTCATACTTCACAGGGAATAGGTTTAGTTACACTCATTTCTAAGTAAACAAAAAATGGGAGTGCACTGCTGTCGTTAAAGAAAGGTATTTCCCGACAAAAAATAACCTCTCCACATATTTGTGTTATTTTTCTAAAACAGGAAAAGCAGTAAAGAAATAAGAGATATCAGAATAACAGAGTTGGAAGGGACCTTGGAGGTCTTCTAGTCCAACCCCCTGCCCAGGCAGGAAACCCTACACCACTTCAGACAAATGGTTATCCAACATTTTATTAAAAACTTCCAGTGTTGGAGCATTCACAACTTCTGAAGGCAAGTTGTTCCACTGATCAATTGTTCTTACTGTCAGGAAATTTCTCCTTAGTTCTAAGTTGCTTCTCTCCTTGATTAGTTTCCACCCATGGCTTCTTGTCCTGCCCTCAGCTGCTTTGGAGAATAGTTTGGCTCCCTCTTCTTTGTGGCAGCCCCTGAGATATTGGAACACTACTATCATGTCACCCTTAGGCCTTCTTTTCATTAAACAAATAAATAATCAGTTCCTGCATATTTAACTTCAATGTACATTTCAAGTTAAATAATCACTTCCTCCAGAATTCTAGTGGTACAACTTCACAGGCTTAGCAAAAACAAAAATACACAGGGAGAATGACTGGAAGATTATGAATTGTCAAAAGTAGTAAGAATGGAGGGATCAACCTGTCATGTCTACTTCTACTAATACAACATGTGAACAAAGTCTAAAATTCCATCTCTAATCTCCAAAGCACTTTACCTGAAACAGTCAAGATTTCTATTTCCTCAGCTGCTGGATAATATCATTCTCTGAACATGAATCATTTTTTACTCCACTCCCACTGCAACGTATTACCTTATTTATATAGAGCATGGCATCTTTAACAGCACATATGTAAGGTAAGAGAAGGCCTGTCTCAAAAATAGCACATGAAAAGGTAAAAATCTACACCAGGGGTGGGGAGCTATGGCCATTTAATGACTTTTATGACCATGCTGGCTCAGGAATTCTGGGAGTTGAAGTTCACAAATCATAAAGCGGCCATTGTTCCCCACCTCTGCTCTATACCATATAGCTGGCAAAGGAATTCTGGGACTTGTAGTCCATATTGCCACGGTTGGGAAATCTTGCTCCACACTAAAGAGGGTACATTTAGACAGCAGAGGTGTTAATGGTGAGGTTGCTAAGGGAAACAGTTAATTTCCTAAAAAAGAGAGTGAAAAGCTTCTACTCTTAAGAAATTGTCAACATTTCATGCATAATTATGGGTTAAGAATTCAAATAACAATTAAGAATGGTATATCTAAACTGGATATACCAGGAACAATATGACAATTAAGAAGGAGTCATATTTTGCTACTGTATTCCATGTTAAGGAAAAAATATAAAATTAATGACATGCAGTTCTTAGAATCACTGTACAAGAAATAAAGAATACATGAAACACTTCTTAAGACACAGCCTTGGTATATAAGATACAGTGCAATCAACCCAGAATATGTAGAGTGGCGCTAATACAGTCCCAGGTTAGCAATGTCTTTTGTTTCCATATCACACTCATATTAACCTGATTATCAATTCCAATTCCAAGATGCTCTTCACAGGTGTTGCTAGCAAGCTAGCTACACCAAATTCTACTCCTGGATATTTCCTTAGAAAAATGCTTCACATTTGTTTGTTAAATTAAATTCCTAAGAAACAATTCAAAAGATCATTTTGAGTGTAGTTTGTATCTTGTAGCAGCCCTGTTCAAATTTGTTCTACTTGGAAATTTGTTATGTATTCTCTGCCAGTGATGGGTTGTCCCCGGTTCAGAATGGTTCATAAGAACCGGTAGTAAAACCTGTGGGAGGCTCCCCCACTGATTCGGATTTCATCAGAAGTGATCTGTGCGGGCACGATGCGAACCGGTAGTAAAGGTAAGTAGAACCCACCCGTTCTCTCCATGTTGTTACCCAGGTTGAAAATAGTCACCCAACATTTAAAGGCTTAGGTATCCACAGATGACAACCCCCTCCATTTGAACAACAAACATTTTTTAAGGAAATCTGGATTCAAAATTGTGATGTTATCTAGGTCATATTTAACTAGTTTGTTAATTCAGATTCAACAGGGAATTTTGCCAAATGTTTAACTGAAATCAGTGTTATTATGTCCACAGCATTCCCACAATTTATTGAGGTTAGCCAATAAAAACAGATGCCAAATTTGTTCTTGACAACTCTGTCACTGCATCATAGTGATATATATTCAGTGACTGCATCTAATTTAACTTTTCCAAACCATCCTATTTTTTAAAATTCCCCTTGGTCACCAAATTACAGTCAAATAAGGAAACTAGTCTAGTGGCCACAGTGCAGGGGGAATAAATCACAGATTTGTTACTCGTGTTTTAAAATACAGCCGAGCTTTTTTAATAGAATTTTTTAAAACAGCCAACTTTTTGGTAAAGATTTTTCATAGAATTTGAATCTGAGATTTGTTTTATTGATTGCACAAACTTCTGAGTGATCTTGTTCTTTAAAAGTAGCTTGCATTTAGAAGCTGTGGCATGTAGAAACACCACACAAGGCTTAAGAATATATTTTATTTATTGACCTATCAGTCTTCACAGATTTTGGGCTGGCTTAGTAACAGCCCATATAACAATCTGAGTTGACTCCCCCTTCTCTTACAGCTTGCTGTATATACAGAGAGCTTTAGGGAATAAAACCTGTCCTGATCTTTTCAAGAAGTGCATATTTGGTAATGTCTCTTGTAAAATACTAATAGAAAAAGAGGGAAAATATCAGTGGTGAAATCCACATTTTTTTACTACCAGTTCTGTGGGCGTGGCTTGGTGGGCAAGGCAGGGGAAGAATATTGCAAAATCTCCATTCCCACCCTACTCTGGGGCCAGCCAGAGGTGGTATTTGCTGATTCTCCGAACTGCTCAAAATTTCTGCTACTGGTTCTCCAGAACCTGTCAGAACCTGCTGGATTTCACCCCTGGAAAATATCCCTCCATTTTATATGAAGATGAACAGTGAGAGAGAAAATAATGTTTTATTCCCCAGTAATTTGGCTGCTGTAGCCAGGGGAGAAAGGAAAAAAAATATCATCCTTTCCCTTCCATCCATTCAGGAAAAACTGGATAATTGATTTATTTGTACTCTGGGATCCTGCAGCAAAAAAAATGTTGGCACAAAAAAGTCTTCCCTTAGTCACAGGGAAATGGAGAAACAGCAGTATTTCCATTATCTGAATGGTAATGATATTTACAGATAATTTACCTGTAGCACAAGGAGCACTAGTCTTCCCAATAGGAGAGGGGCTGGTTCGTTCCTGCCTGCCTGCCAGTGTGCCAAACTGCCTCTCCCTCTTCTTCCTTCCTGCCCTTGCCAGTTGTGATGTAGTAGTGACTCAATAAGGGATGGAGAGCAGCAGGGTTATCTTACTACTCATTCAGAATGCAGTGGAAAGCAATCAGTCCCATGAAGGCCTATCTGCGGTCTCCACATAGGCACATGGCTTCTCAGGTTGCTCCCAAGGGGAGAACCTCATATATTTCCTCATATTAGGCCTTTCTACTCCAGAACCATGACCTCTTGGCCAGTTTCTCAGTGGTGGGTTTCAAAATTTTTTACTACCGGTTCCGTGGATGTGGCTTGGTGGCATGGTGTAGCTTGGTGCGCATGGCAGGGAAAAGATACTGTAAAATCTCCACTCCAACCCCACTCCAGGAGAAGGATACTGTAAAATCCCCATTTCCTCCTGATCAGTTGGGATTTGGGAGGCAGAGAATGGATGGGGGCGGGGCCAGTCAGAATATTTACTACCGGATCTCCAAACTACTCAAAATTTCCGCTACCAGTTCTCTGGAACTGGTCAGAACCTGCTGAAACCAACCACTACAGTTTCTTTGCAGGCTTTCAGGAGATACTATTTCAGGCAGGAACCAAATCCACAGAGCCCAATGGAAAATAAGCACATAAAAATAAAATCAAAATTTACCATTACCAATGTTTCATTGTCCAGAACTGAGGACATCCCTGGACGATATTCATAAATGCTTTTAGGCTCAGCCCAGTGCTTCCTCGAGTCTATTTTTTTGTCTGGAGGCTCCCAATCATTCCTTTAAAGAAAAGAAAAGAAAAGAAAAGAAAAGAAAAGAAAAGAAAAGAAAAGAAAAGAAAAGAAAAGAAAAGAAAAGAAAAGAAAAGAAAAGAAAAGAAAAGAAAAGAAAAATAAAGTGCAACGGTTCAGTTCACAGCAATCAACATTTACTTTAAAAGCTGAAAAGAAAAAAGAGAGAAAGCTTCATCCAATTTAATTTGTTTACGGAATGATTTTTTTCACTAATTCTCCAAACCATCATTCTGTTTATTACAAATGCTACAAAACCACAAACCAAAGTCTTATCAGTGTCTTTAATTTATAATTTCTTTTCCACTCTCATTTCCATTCTCTGACAAATCCTACTTCCTATACCATACATGCCTTCTGCTAAGGAACATTGTAAGGCTTAATTTAATTTAATTAATCATATTTCTATGCCGCCCAACTCTCTGGGGACTCTTAGTAGATCTATTATTAATACATAGAATAACAGAGTTGGAAGGGACCTTGGAGGTCTTCTAGTCCAACCCCCTGCTTAGGGGGGAAACCCTACACCACTTCAGACAAATGGTTATCTAATCTCTTCTTCAAAACTCCCAGTGTTGGAGCATTCACAACTTCTGGAGGCAAGTTGTTCCACTGATTAATTGTTCTCACTGACAGGAAATTTCTCCCTAGTTCTAAGTTGCTTCTCTCCCTGATTAGTTTCCACCCATTGCTTCTTGTCCTGCCCTCAGGTGTTTTGGAGAATAGCTTGACTCCTTCTTCTTTGTGGCAGCCCCTGAGATATTGGAACACTGTTACCTTGTCACCTCTAGTCCTTCTTTTCATCAGATTAGACATACCCAGTTCCAGCAATCTTTATATGTTTTAGTTTCCAGTCCCCTAATCATCTTTGCTGCTCTTCTGTGCACTTTCTAGGGTTTCAAAATCTTTTTTACACCGTGGCGACCAAAACTGAATGCAGAATTCCAAGTATGGCCTTACCAAGGCATTATAAAGTGGTATTAACACTTCATGTGACCTTGATTCTATCCCTCTGTTTATGCAGCCTTTTTTGGCAGCTGCAGCACACTACCGGCTCGTATTATAGGTTCGTTCTTCTTTTTCATTATAAAAAGCAAATGAGTCCCTGTTCAAATAAATGCTCTATTCCCCAGAAACACCCACACCCACACACTAAAGTAATTGGCAAAGTTTGGAACCTCAGTTGAGCCAATTACTAATTTTTAGCTAAATGACATTTGAGACACCACTTATTTAAAATGGAGCCAAGCAGATTGCTGCCCTTCATTGCATCATTCCTAAAGTCATCCCCAAGGCACCTTAGATTGTCTACATGATAAGTCTTAGGTCAAGAGAATGATGACACTTTTTGCACGATGGAACATTTAAAGATAGTTCTTAGCTACATCAGTAATTGATTGGGGATGAGATAGGATAACAATATATGAGCCTGGATAACTCAGCAGACTAAAAGCTTTGTGCTTAACACTAGCTGTCTGCAATTACTGTAAGTTCGAATCTCACCGGGCTAAAGATTGACTCAGCCTTCCATCCTTTCTAACATAGGTAAATTGAGGACCCAGTTTGTGGGGGCAATAAGCTGACTTTGTATAAAATATACAAAAGTATGAAGGCTATTGCTTAACACATTGTAAGCCAACCTGAGTCTCCAGAGAAGGGCGGCATATAAATCTAATTAAAAAAAATAAAAATTTTATATATATATATATATGTGTGTGTGTGTGTGTGTGTGTGTGTGTGTGTGTGTGTGTGTGTGTAGGTCTTTGGTTATTCGGGTCTTCTCCCGCGTAAAATTGGAAGTGTCTTGGCGACCTTTCGACGAAGTCTCATTCGTCACCTTCAGGCTGGTGTTCTTGGCTTCGTGCTTCCAGGAGCAAATTGCTTTGTCGGGACAAGGAGTCTGCTTCATGCTTTTTTGAAGCCTAGGCCAGAACGCACCCTGAGCTACTCCTTGAACTGTTCTTATCTGTGATTACCTCTCTTTAAGAGATGAAGAACGAGTGGGCAGTGGCAAGGTGGCTGATCTCTTCATTATCTTGTCTGTGTTGATGGTATCATTCTCGCTCTTGGAACGGGGCACTGAAGTTTGTGCTGTTACTGCAAAGGGACAAAGTCAGATGTGTTTGTCGGAGAACAAAGGCACCAATATTCCAAAACATGAAGGTTTGTTGTATTCTGGATATATAGTGGGTTTTTCAAATGGAGTAAAATTCATTCAGCACATCATGTAATTTTCTCTTTTCATACAACCTTTAGTACTTCATATAATTCATTTCAATGTTCAAATACTTACCTTCTTCGCCAAAGGAGTCCTGTGGAAAATATGAATCAGAATCTTCATCTGGGGGAAAAAAAACATAATTTGCTATCTGTTTAGATATTCCATTATATATTTATGACTATGGCTTCCCCTTCTGCCACTTTATGAATCCAAGTGCAAATTCTATTATTATTTCTGGTAGTTTGATTAATAACAAAGACACTGCACTTTTTATGCAAAAGCAGCCATCAGTACATTGCAAGGAATATATGGGTGGGTTATTCATACCTCCCAGAATTAAATATATTCAGTATTCATGTATTCTTGAATGCCCGCAATTTTCATGTTATCACATTTATTGGTCCTAATACTCTTTGAATCTCTTTGAATCTGTACAGGGGAGGTGAGGAGCTGGGCTTTCTCTCTCCATAAGCAGAGGAGATATACGAAGGCTTCAAGGGGGCAGCTGCATGAGATCTGGTTTACGTGTAACATTAAACCAAGATTATGAATAAACTATGATGAGGTGCTTTTTAAATAACACCAAATCAAATCAGATGAATTTGGCTATTCCATTAAACTGCAATATAGCATGTGAACCAATCCCCTTTATCAGTATTACGATCCAATCTTATGTACATGTCCTCAAAATTCAGTCCGAATGCATTTAATAATATATATTGTTTTACACACAGGTTTGCAGCTGTATTCATTCTAATCATATTCTAAACTATTTTTACATAAATCATATACATATCTATCACATCAACCTTCCCAGAAGCACAGCATTCTTCCTTAATAATAATAATAATAATAATAATAATAATAATAATAATAAAGGGTGCCTGGAAATACCTGGGAATGGAAAATGCAAGTTAATATTCCAATCCCAACTTTTTAAATTGAACACTAAAAATACACTGATAACTTTGTTTGCTTGAATAAACTTTGCTTATTCAAATTAATATCTCCCATGATCTTACGCCTTGGAATTACAACTAAAATCTTCCATTTACTCTCCTCCTGCCTTGTAATGATTCACATGCTCTAAATGTTTTCATTTCACTAACTAAACTTCCTGATCTGTGTATCAAAACATCTCTAGGGAAAGATTCTTCATAATCCCTCAGTGAAACCTTCCAAACTCTCATGATACAAGATAATTTAGCAAATATGGTCTACAATTAGCAAAAACAACAGCGTCTCACATTTGAAAACATATACCGGTACTTTGCACAGCATGGCTGATGCAAAATCAGAAAAGAATAAATCCATGGACCTCCAGACTGCATCTGAGCACTGAATTTTTCAGGCTAAGGAGCCATTTACAAATCACCCAGAGTCACTTACATTAGTGGCCAAAATTGTGGAAACCTTTTGGGGAAAGTATATTTTTGAGGTTTGATGGCTAACAACATCACTTTTTTTGGAGTTTCAAGATAATCATATTCCACTGCTGGAATGGCCTGGGAATAACCCAGACCTTAACCCGATTGAAAATCTATGGAGCCGACTAAAGAAATTTGTTAATTAGAAGTGACCCAGCAATAAAACCCAGTTAACAGAAGCCATCATTCAATCTTGGTTTCACATTATAACAGCTGCAGAACTAAAAGACTTGGTTCACTCCATGGGAAGACATTAATTCATGCTAAAAGTTACCCAACTAAGTATTAACTGACATGGTGATAATTTTTGTGTATCTCATTTTTTCTATGGTGATAATTTTTGTGCATCTCATTTTTTCTTTGTATTTCACTTTTCTTCTTTACACTGTAACTGTTCTTCAAGTAGCAAATCCTTCATAAAAGTTATTGCATTACATTCTTGATTCAATTATTTTTCCACTGATATATAATTTTATGGTGCTACTCCAAAAAAAGAAAAGTGGTGTTATTATCTAGTTTTAGAAAATACAGTTTTCCCAAAAGGTTTCCACAATTTTGGTCACTACTGTAGGTGAGACGGACAATGTAGAAATTTGATAAATAAATAACATTTACAAAGACCCGGTCAATAAATAATTGTTACAAGCATGCCCACAGGACTGGAAGTTACAAGTGCATTCTTTAGTCATTTGCTGCTGTAAAGACCACCAATCTCTCTGCTGATAGTCAAAGAACCTGGGTCAGTCTCCAGACCCCCATGATCTGATACAGTCATGCCATGTAATAATATTCCTGTCTTTACACGAGCAAAGGAATGTGAGAAGCAAAAGCTTCTTAAAGCAATGATAGCAGCAGACTTAGGAATTGAAAACAATTCCACCAGGGATCCTAGCAAGGGCCTCAGCCAAGCAATCGCAGAATGGATGTCATCTGAAATGAAAATAAAATGAAGGGCAGACAAGGGTGGCATCTGCTTTCTGAATTCAGTGAAGCAAAGCCTGATCGTCATGGGACCTGTTAAGAGGAGAGCTTCTTCTCCAATACTTCTAGGATTAGTCATACAACCACAACTGGTTAAGTAACTAGACAAGTGTTTTTATTAGGCGGTACTTTATCTGAGAAGATTATTACACAAATCTGCCATAATACCACTGGTGCCTAGGTTCTTAGAAAACAATGCAGCATATCTTTGTCAGATTAATTTTATTTCATTTTTGGATCAGGTAAATGACTTGCACACAATGTGGAAATGCTGTAAAACATCTGACAAAGTGTGTGCATGACATTCTGATTAGCAAGTTACTCAAGTTTGATTGGGTGAGATTTCTGTATATTTAATCCATAACCGGCCTGAAACTCCACCCAGAATGCTTTTCATCAATGGCTTTTCATCAAGTTGGGAGAGGTATAATTTAAGGTGCCCTATGACTCTTTGGTACAGGGGAAAACTGGAGGGAGCAACCAAGAGACTAAGAAAGTCAGAAACAAAATTCAAAATGATCTTCATAGGTTTTTGTGAGAAGTGGGTTGAAAATGGCATTGAATATAAATTTAATAGCAACAAATGCAAAGTTATTCAGAGGCAAAAGAAACATGGTAGGGGTACAGTATGAGTGAAAAGGACATTGGAATTGCAGTTGATCACTTACAAGCTAAATATGAGTATGGTATGACTGGTAAAAAAAACAAATGCAATTTTAGGCAATATCAGTAGATGAAGACATCATATTATTTTTCAAGGATCTGAAAAGGGTACATTATGTAGAAGGGGATGGGACAATTTCCAAGACTTATTAGATCTGGCAATTTTATCTTGCTCCTAATTCATGTGGGGGATGCACTGCTAAACTCAGCTACACCTGTTCACTCTGAAGATAAATGAAGGAAATTCATGAAGCTGAATCTTCAGGGAAGACTCTCATTCAATCTTTCCCATCCACGGAAGAGGGCTCAAAGCAAAGGAATCCTGCAAGTGAATGGCTATGCAAATGCTACTGAAAGAAATAAGCTCGCACCAAGATTTGAATAATTTGGATGATTGGCATGTAATCAGTTGCATTTCACAAGGATTGAGAAAATATTTTTTGTTGCAGTATGGGGAGTCCAAACCAGGGGTGAGCTGCTAGGGGTTTGCAGAGGTTCAGGAGAACCTCTGGCTAAGATTCTATGCAGTTCGGAGAACCCCCAAATCCCACTCCTGGCTGGCCCCATTCACCCGTCCCCTCCCAGGAGTCCCCACACAGCCCGTTTTGGATGTAGGTAAGTGCAGGGTGCGCATGGAGGCTCAGGGAGGGCAAAAAACCGGCCTACTGGAAGTTCGTAGGAGCCTGGGGAGGCCATTTTCACCCTCCCGAGGCTCGAGAAAAACCTCCGGAGCCCAGGGAGGGCAAAAACACATCCCCCACCCGCTGTGGTACAGAGGTCAACTAGGCCACACCTACCACGGCCACGCCCACCCACCAACCAGGCAGAGACCCCCTTGCTAAAATTTTTTAAGCCCATCCCCAGTCCAAACCCTCTGTGGTAGTGGTAGGCCAGCACCCAAGTTTAGATCGTCCAATATCCCAAGTAATGCTACCCAAATCTAGTAAGATAAGTGGCAAATTATTTCAATTTTTATAGGTGGGGGAGAGGTTAAATCCCAGCTATAATCTCCAACTCTTCAGTCCTGTAATCCAGGTCTAGTATTATACAGGTTACAACCACAATTGAGCTCAACATTTCTGTTGTTAAGTGAGACATTTGTCAAGTGAGTTTTGCCCCATTTTACGACTTTTCTTGCCACAGCTATTACGTGAATCGCCGCCACTCGTTGTTAAGTGAATCTGGCTTCCCCATTGACTCTGCTTGTCAGAAGGTCGCAAAAAGCGATCGCGTGACCTTGGGGCACATCCAAGGTCATACATATGAGCCACTTGCCAAGCATCTGAATTTTGATCACGTGATCAATGGGGATGCTGCAAAGATCGTAACAGTGAAAACAGTCATAGGTCACTTTTTTCAATGACGTTGTAACTTTGAACGGTCACTAAACAAACTGTTGTAAGTTGAGAACCACCTGTATGCAGTTTTGAACACCACTCAAAAGGGCTGAGGACGAGAAATTACAAGAGGAAGAGTCCAGAACTCTAAAAAAAGACTGAAGTAACTGAATTGAGAGGTGATTTGATAGCACTGAAGATGATGATCTATTAACACTGATTAAGTGTCAATGGAATGTCAAGAAAAAAATTGAAACCGAGCAGCAGATTGGACTTTAAATGATCCTTACAACATAATTAAACAATACGGTAAGTGTTCTGTCCCTGTCACACACACACACACACACACTCAAACAGTCAGGGTTTAAATAAACTGGCAGGCAACCAATTAGTCCGATAAGACGCTTGGCAGCAATCTCAGCAGCTGCTTGCCAAGACCTTTTATCAACTTAGAAGAAAATACACACCACAACAATTGTCCAGGAATAAATCTGAAGCCGAGATGCAAAGTGACTCCAAGGGTTTAGTTAGTTTTGTCCATCACAGAGTCTGAATGCTTAACTCACCCCCTTTTATAGCCTGTGGGGTGTGGTCCAGTGAGTCAGCTAATCACGGGCATGCCTTTTCTTCTGTTGCGCGCGCCTGTCTCTGCGACGCTGGCGAAGGTCCAGCCAAGACTCATTACCCTCATCACTGTTCACCTGTGGCTGTGGGGACGTGCTTGGCTCTGGGCCTATCTCTTGCCCTTCGGTGTCCTCTGGAGGCATTGCCAGAGAGGATGGTCCTGGAGAAGGAGGCCTTACCAACTCCTCTCCCTCACTCTCAGAGTCCTCTCCTGCTGATGACACAGGCTCAGGCAACGGAGCCACAACAGTAAGGAAGAAGGGGAAGTCTTCTATGTCATGGTGAAGCTATGGCACATGTGCCAGAAGTGGAATGCAGAGCCATCTCTCCAGGCACGCCAGCTGTCGCCCGTTGCTCTTCTGGGTTCGGGTGCACACATGCACACTGGCCAGCTGGTCTTCGCGCACACGGGAGTGCCAGAAACCAGAAGAGCAACAGGTGACGGCTGGCGTGCCCGAAGAGATGGCTCTATGCACTGAGTTTCCGGTTTCTGACGCATATGCCAGGTGGTCTTCATGCATGCATGGGCACCAGAAACCGGAATACCAGGTGGCCGGCGCACATGCGCACATTGGAAACCAGAAGCTCAGCTCTTCTGTTTTCCAGCACTCCAATGCGCGCACAGCAGGGAGCTGTTCTTCCAGTTTCTGGCGCTCCCCTGCCCGCACACTCCCATTTCGGCACTTGGTGCCAAAAAGCTTTGCCAACACTGTTCTAAGTTATCTCAATGATCCAAAATACTCCTGAAAGTACATATATTATTTTACAATGAAGAGAGCAATAATGGTTGTGCGGTATTTCTTTTTTAAGCAAAACAGGTTTAATGTTGACGTTATTAACTAAACTAATAGAAAATATTAGTACAAGACAGGGAAAAAAATCTTACTGGATTCTCTAGGAACATACCTCTATTGCCCACAACCATGGGCACATAGCATATTTTTCAGTGTATAAGTTGCACCGGACTATAAGATGCACCTACCTTTTTGGGCGAGGAAAACAAGAAAAAGGAATCTGCCTCCCAGCAATTTTGCCTTGTTGCAGCAAACAGCAAACAGCCTGCTTTACTTTCATTTTCGTTTTCAGCATAGCTTGATTAGCACAAGAAAAAAAAATCTGCTACCAGCAATTTACCTCCTTGCAGCAAGCAGCAGAGGCCCGTGTAGCAATAGGCAATGGCAATCCCTGCAGTTTGAAACAGCTGAGAGCCGGGAAGCTGATCCAATCGACAATCAACTTGGGCTAATTAGGCTGTGCTGAAGCTGAAATGGTCTGTTTCTTCTTGCTGCTTGCTCCAAAGAGGTAAATTGCTGGGAGGCAGAGGCCAAAGGGTGGGGACCAGTGGGTGGGCTACATTCGGTTATAAAATGTACCTAAATTTTCACCGGGGAAGTGCATCTTATACTCCGAAAAATATGGTAGGTAGTAAAGAAGAAACAAATTAGGCTTTTATACCAAAATACCACCTTTGAACCATCCACTATCAAGTATTCCAACTGCTAGATTGGGAATCTCTTCTGCAACATGGCAAAAAAGTATATCTGACCTAAACTTGGTTTGGATTAAAAATGTGCTCCACCATGAGTCATTAGATCCATGGTTCTCAATCTTGGCAACTTTAAGACACATGGACTTCAATTCCAAAATTCCCGATGGCTGGCTAGGGAGTTGAAGTCTACATATTTTAAAGTTGCACTAGGCCAATAATATTCAAAGAAGCTTAAGTCTTCCAAGGATTATCCTCTAGTATAAGATGCCATAATTTCATCTCTATTCAGAAGAATGCTATGAGTAACAACTTTCCATTTCAAAATTGGATGCAATTCTATGGTATTTCATAGAAAGTAGATCACCTGAGATATGAATACTATATATGATTTTCAATAGGGAACACTGTCCTGTAGGTATGGGTGACACACAAAACATGCTGGATCTTGCAACCATCATTACCGCACTGGCCTTGGGAAAGGAGCAGGGGTGAAATGCTCCCAGTTCGGACTGGATCACCTGATCCCGTAGCGATGGTGGCGGGTGGTTCGGAGAACCGGTAGCAAAAATCCCTGGCGCGCCCCCCCCCCATGCCCAGCTGAGCTGCACGATCATCAGAGGCTTTTTTTTAATTTTAAAAGCATTTTTTCTACAACCTCTTCGGCTGAAAAATGGTTTTAAAAGCCTCTGACGATCAGGCAACTCAGCTGGGATCGTCAGAGGCTTTTAAAAGCATTTTTTTTACAACCTCTTCGGCCGAAGAGGTTGTAGAAAAAATGGTTTTAAAAGTTTTTAAAAAAAAGTTGGCCATGCCCACTCAGTCACATTACCCCCACCACCACCAAGCCACGCCCACAGAACCGTTAGTAACAAATTTTACATTTCACCACTGGAAAGGAGTCCTTGACAAATACGCATTCAAGGTGTTTCATTCCATTTAATAAAAACGTATGTCTTTGTGGACTGGTCTCCATATGCTGTGTGATTTCAGATGCCTGGATTCAATTATCTTGAACTGACAACACAAGCCAAAGAAAATCCAAGCTCCACAATATTAATTAGGGGATGATTAGAAAACTGAAAAAAAAGCGAAGCAAAGCTAATAACGAGGTTCTACCATCGAGCATGTAAGAGCAAAAAAAGCAACTACAATTAAAAGACAGCAAATGAGACTTTGGCGACTACGAAAACTCTGGCTGGAAAATTAAGAAAGCGGAAAGCTTGTACGAAAGCGAAAGTCAATTGATCTTAACGAATTACCTTCAGATCTAGGGCTAGGAGTAGACACAGGAAACTGGTAAGTAGGAGAATAAGGATTTTGTTCTGCAGCAGAGAAAAGCAGTGGGGTTGGACAGCAGCCATGCTTAAGTGGAGGAAGTTCATCACTTCTCAATTTCCTATCCCATTCTGTTTTTGTAACCCACTTTGCTACTAATATTATCATCCGCTGCTCCCAAGAGGGAGCGGAAGGTCTCCATCAGTACAAAACAAGGAGACATTCGGAATAGCATTCAATTTTTTAATGAGTCATATTGTAGTATGACAGATTAAACCATAGTTAGCCAAACGAAAAACAAGATATATTCTTGTTGTGGTACCTTTGCTTTTGGGTTGAAAAGCAGGAAGCTCAGGGAATATGTAGGTAGGGCAATAAGGGTTTTCTTCAGGAGGGTCTGTGCAGGAAGAGCACATTTCAGAAAAAAGAACAGAGAGGAAAGATACACCGTAAATGGAGTGGAATAGATTAGAGTAGGGGTCTGCAACCTTAAACACTCAAAGAGCCATTTAGACCCGTTTCCCACAGAAAACACCGGGAGCCACAAAACCCTACCTGTACCTATTTCTTGAGTGGCCACAAAACTAGCATATGTAGTTGAATTAAACATTCTGTTTTCTTCTGAAGCTTTTCTTTTTTTGGATTTCTCCATGGTAGGCCTACCGGGGGTTGAAAAGCTCAAATCGAGTGCCGATGGGTGTTGCACATTGGTGATTGTGACCAGTGGTGGGATTCAGCCAGTTCTCACCACTTCGGGAGAACCGGTTGTTAACTTTCTGAGCAGTTTGGCAAACTGGTTGTTGGAAGAAATCATCAGGGCAGAGAACCGGTTGTTAAATTATTTGAATCCCACCACTGGTTGTGACGCATATTTTGAGTGGCAGTGAAGCACAGCAGAGGGTGAAAGAGCCACATGTGGCTCCAGAGCCACAGGTTGCTGACCCCTGGATTAAAGGAAACTCCTAATGCTCACATGCTTGAATAGAGTTGCCATCCCTCAAAAATGCATAATTTAGTCTTAGGCTGCCCCACCTCCAGGTCAGCCATGGGCAAATGTGTTTCACACATTTCCAGAATGGTTTGCCTCAAATTAACCAGTCCTTGAGCGCTAAATTTAGTAGGCACAGAAATCTTGCAATTTCGTTATCAATTCTGATTAAATTTAGGGAAAGAGGATTGCTTTCAGAATGCTTCCAAGGAGAAGAGAATTTTTTTTGGTGGAATGTGGTAGTTTTAGCATATGATGAATTGCAAATTGGCCAAGGGTATGTGTGAATGCACGTGATACAATGCACTTCTGAGGGAAGAATGGGGTTAAGGAGGACCCTGGTCCGAATCCTGCTTCTCCTTGCTCTAGTTCTGAGCCTGGGAGAGAATCTTCCATTAGCAGCTATGGAGACTTCTGTCTCAGGACTAGCTGATTTTTTAGGGGCGGGTTTTGGGGAATGGGGGGTGGGGGGAGAGACTTCTTAGGGAAAAAGTTTAAAGCCACATCCTGGATTCCTTTTAGCTGCCTCCCCCCCTCCCCAAACCAGGCTATTCCACCCCAAAGGAAACAGGTAAGTAGATAGATAGAATGTTTTAAATTAGATATACCTTTTGTCAATCTGTGGATTTGTTTGAACATTATCTTGTACCAGTCCTTGGATCGCTCTGAATTCTAATTCAAAAAGAAAAATAACACAGTATTTGAAAAGATTTAAACACCCGTTCAAATTACAGTATCTTATATCTACTACTTTATGTTAATAGGTTCTGCTCATCAATAGGCTCCTGGCAAATTTCTGGTTGCAAAAGACCCGTTTTGTCCAACTGTGAAGTAAATTGTTTTGGACTGTTCTGCTGATTAGTTAAGCAAGTAATGTATGAGACGCAGGGACTTTTAGGGAGGCAACACTGTCCTAAATTTCCAGTTTTAATGGTGTAAATTTCCAGTTTTTGCCAATGTACAGTAGTAGCCAAAATTGTGGAAATCTTTTGGAGAAAGTGTATTTTTGAGGTTTGATGGTTAATAACACCACTTTTTTTTTTTTTTTGAGTTTCAAGATAATCATATTCCACAGCTAGAATGGCCTGGGAATAGCCCAGACTATGGAGTCTGGGCTATTGAAAATCTATGGAGCCAACTAAAGAAACCTGTTAGTCAGAAGCGACCCAGCAATAAAACCCAGTTAATATATGCAATCATTCAATCTTGGTTTCACATTATAACAGCTGCAGAACTAAAAGACTTGGTTCACTCCATGGGAAGACGTTGTTAAGGCTATAATTCATGCTAAAGGTTACCCAACTAAGTATTAACTGACATGATGATAATTTTTGTTTTTCTAGGGTGATAATTTTTGCATATCTCATTTCTCCTACGTGTTTCACTTTTCTTCTTTATACTGTAACTGCTCTTCTGATAGCAAATCCTTCATAAAAGTTATTGCATTACATTCTTGATTAAATTATCTTTCCAGTGATATATAATTTTATGGTGCTACTAAAAAAAAAGGTGCTGTTATTAGCTAGTTTTAGAAAATACATTTTTCCCAAAAGATTTCCACAATTTTGGCAACTACTGTAATTCTTTTACAAGTATAAGCTCTAGCAGGTGTTGCTACAGCCAAACCATGACAGCCAACAGGCATTCGAGAGCCATGAACAGGTTCCACATCGCTGTACTGATTTCACTGAAACCCCTTCATTAAATGCCGTCCACTTCTTGTTATTTCTCAAGTTGTTTGTTGACTACTTATAATAATGTTACTTCATTTGATTTGTCTAAAATCAAAATCTTTAGTGTTTGTGGTCTCTCCCACTGATTGTATTCTTTTTAGCTGATTTGTCAAAGTGCACATTCAATGTCAGATTAGTCCACCCAATTAATACTATGATAGTAGAAAGTCAAATGTAAAAAGAGCCAATAAACACATATTACATGGACCTTCACACTGGTGCTACAGGCAGACTTGCTATCACATACACTTAGGACCAAAAACTAGGCAATGTTAAAGTAATGTGAATTGGTGTAGCTGTTGTAAGAACTGATTACTTGTAATTGTAGATCTTCAAGTGGTTATCTGTGAATTCATACTTTGGGTTTCTAGACCTGGGCAATAATCTGTGTGGAATCTTTCAGATCCTGGAATCTTCAGAGAATGCAGCTTAGCAAGGCAGGGATCCACTAACTTTGGATGATCACCAAGCATATGAAAGCAAGGTCGATCATTCCTATAGGCAAGTGGGGAAAAATGTGAATTCACAGATGACCATTCAAAGAGCATCCAAATTCTCTTTGAACAAATTTTGTATGTTGAGCTACATTAAACACTGTTTAGCTCTTGTGACAGCATCAGTTTTAGGCACCAAAATAACTGTCAGCTGCTCATCTTCACTTTCTCGTTGAAGCTCGCAAGCAACTGCCATAACCAGGGGGGAGGGGAACCTGGGAAGGGAAGCGTGCTGGAGGTGTGAAAGAATGCAATGGGAAATTGGGAGTATGGATACTAACAGGAACCAGAGGTGCTAAAATGAGCCATCTGCTGAGCTTCAAGGATGCCAGTCCTGAGAAAGAAATTTACACCGGCGCCTGAGGCACCAAGTTTCCAAAACATCGGAACGGGACCTGATTGGACTGCTCTCCTGGGGGGAATGGGGTGTTGGACATTGAGGATTGCTTTCAATATAAGTTTTTTGCGCAGTTTTTCCTCAGAGCTTGCCTCATCCATGCTGCCCTCAGCATCTCTAGCAAAAGTACCTTTTCTCTAAAACCTATGGAGTCAAGGGTCGTTCTTTCCTAGGGAGTAGCTGGGCCAGTCTGACAGTAACAACGATCAGTTTCTAGATTGTATGGCATGGCTCTGTCACACTTATCTCCATAGCTGACTGGATGGTTGATGGCCTTGAGTAACTTTGATGTCCTGAGAAAGGCAACACTATATATACCAATATCATTCTTCTCCCCAAAACAAATTTCCAGACTTAGTCTTTGACTACCAACCTCCATACCCACAACCATCTATTGTAGTTTGAATTAATAGTGATAGCCTTTGGAGGCTTATGTTGAAGGATAACTGAATTGCATGAGGATTTGTACAATTTAGACTAAGTTTACCTACAGTACTAGGGGTTGAAAGATTTTATGTAGCTCACCAGTATGCTGTTTTTCATGCTTGGGTGACAGGGTTCCAAAATCTGGTTCCCTTTTTCATATTTGTGGAAGATTTTAGAGAGCAAATGTGCATCAATTTTAATTAAAGGAAAGCGGCACCTTAAGTTTAAATTCATTTTTTTTTATTAGAGGAAGTGACTTTTGTTTCTTTGATTCATCCAAGATGATATCAAGTGCTTTCCCCCATAGATGGAATAGATGCCAGGCTCCGCATACCAGCTGCCAGCCAGAAACTGTTCCTAAATTCTGACACAATTGCCATGTTTCATCGTGCTGGAATACTTCTAAGAGAAGAATCTGCCACAGTAGCAGCTGCACAAGGAATGTTCCTCAGCTTGTCCTTTGCTTGTTTACTATGCACTTACTACGCATTTCAGGCCACCTCTAGGTGGCACTAGCAAAGAAAAGTCTAGATTAAATTGATGGCTAGATGTCCAGATGGCTGCTGAGGCATTGATCATTTATGTTGATCAGAGATCTTCAAACTTGGCAGTTTTAAGACTTGTGGACTTCAACTCCCAGAATTCTCCAGCCAGGACAGGGGAATTGCCATCCTTCTGGAATGTAGTGAGACACTACCGTGTTTCCCTGAAAATAAAGACCCTGTCATATATTCCCGAAATAAGCACTTGGCCTTATTTTCAGGGAGGTCTTATTATTATTTTGGTCTTATTATTTTGCCATTTTACCTGATTTCCAGCTCTGTCTCCTTAACCCTAGGAAATGGCGGGGACTGGCTGCGCATGCGGTTAAACATTTTTGGGGAGGGCTTATTTTTTGGGGCGGGCTTATTTTCGCACATGTGCTCAAAAGCCCAATTTGGCTTATTATCAGGAGATGTCTTATTTTCGGGGAAAGCGGGATCAGAAAATACATGGATTACAGAAGAAAAACAACAACAACAATTGCATGCATATATTTTTAACACATTTTTGACAAACTTACCTCCTTTAATTCCGATTCCAAAGTTTGAAACTTTAGGGATTTTTTTTTAAAAGACAGAATATTTTACTTCATGTACCTACTATACTGTTCATAAAAGTATACAAATGCTAAATGGATTTACATCAGGACAAAATTTAACAAAACAATTTATGTGCTGAAAATTGAGCGTAACAAAAAAATAGACAATCAGGAATGAATTGATACAACAGGAAAACATTTCCTTACTCTTAGTGGAATGCCTATGGAATCCAGAGAATCATCAGCCATAGGCTGAGAATTATGAACAATTCTTTTCTGTTCCTCTACTGCATCTTCCTTGCTTGGATTTAACTTTTGTCGAAGAGATATACCAACTACTTTCTCAACGACTGGTGGATCAGGCACTGGATCTGTAAACGAAAGTAGGAGTCACTTGGGCTTTCAATTGCTATAAATATTTAACATCAGAACCTTGGAGAAATACAAATGAAGTATCTTATCGGCTTGAAAGAGTTCATATTTTCAATAGGACTGAATAAAGAAGGAATTTTAGAAAAGAAAGTGTCCTGCATTTCCTTTAACAGTGCATTCTAAATACTTTGCAGAATATACTATTTTAAACTTTGGGACCTTATTCATTGATTCTCAGATTAAAAAAAAAAAAAACACCGCATAGGCTTAGCAACAGAATCGTAGTTAACTACTCTAATGTAACTGTTATTACAATGCAGCAGCCTTTAAGCTCCACCTCTACCAGATTCTCCGGAAAGATTTCCGGAAGGGAGAAGGATCATAAGCTGACTCATCCAAAATGTATTAAGTTTCAGCAAACAGTGATAAGGCAGTGTAGCATGCACTGGGGGAAAAAGCAACATACTCATGCTTAAGAACATGCACCGTGAGCTCAAAAACAGTATTCTAAATGGAAATAAATTTACACAGTCCATGCAATATAATCTGCATTCATCCCAGAGTATCATGAGCAAATCCATCTCAGAGCTGATTAGCTGAATATTCTAACCTACTTTTAGGTATTGTTCTGGACTAGTTCCCCTCAATAACAGCTAACAAACATTTTAAACCAATAAAAGATTTATTCAAACCTGCTTTTGAATATGATATATTCAAAAGCAGGTTTGCTTTAATATTAAATATTAAATATTTAATATTAAATATTGATATTTAATATTAAATTCTTGATTATTTTTTAAATGTTGGATGCTAATCAGTGGTGGAATTCAATTTTTTTTACTACCGGTTCTGTGAACGTGGCTTGGTGGGCGTGGCATGGAAAGGATACTGCAAAATCTCCATTCCCACTCTATTCCAGGGGAAGGATACTGTAAAATCCCCATTCCCTTTCCACTCCTGGGAGAAGGATATTGCAAAATCCCACTCTCGGACCAGTCAGAGGTGGTATTTGCCAGTTCTCTGAACCACTCAAAATTTCTGCTACCAGTTCTCTAGAACCTGTCAAAATCTGCTGAATAGCACCCCTGATGCTAATGCAGAAAATATCAGACTAGTCATTCTGGTAAAATTGGGGCTGGGCTATCCGAACTGGGCTGCAAAAAACTGTATAATCAAACAAAGAGGACCCTTCGCTGACATTTCACGGACTGTTGCTTTGAGATAAGGGGGATATTTCAAACTCTTTTGAAATGGTGGGCCAGGTCCAGAGGTGGGTGGCACATACTGTAACAACCGGTTCACCCAGAATGCGAAAATGTGAGCGTGGCAGCAAACATACACCAATTATAAAGGACAGGATAGTGCTGGGGCGGGGGGGAGGGGCGAGCCCAGGCGCTGGTCGGAACTACTGGTTCATTCAAACCGGCAGCAGCCAAACTCTGGCCAGGTCTCTTCTTTTTCCAAAATTACCTTGTGGAATTCCAGAGAAAAGTAGCATAAATATGTCACAGTTGCTGAACCCAAGTACAATTCCTCTACCCTTGAATTGCAGCTCTTCCTTTACAGATTCACTAATGATACTCTATTAGATAAAAAGCACTTGACTGAATAGAGCAGTAGAAACAACAATGGCTGGAAAACAGCATAACAATATTTGGGGCATCATACCTGCAAGGCTACTAAGCCTTTTTTGCTGCTCTGCTGTGAGAAAGAGAGGAGGGGGAAAAGACAAATAAATTGTTGAAACATGATTGCCCTCAACTCTTGATAAGACATTCCATAATCTCCTGCACAAAAACTCAAAGAGCTTAAACACCCTACCACAATTAGCATTTCATCAAACCCATCATGTTAACCAGTGGGATTCAAATAATTCAACAACTGGTTCTCTACCCTAATGACCGACTGGGTGGGCATGGCCATGGTGGGTGTGGTCAGGGGGTGTGACAGGCAGCACTCGGTCTCCTGTACCCCCCTGGGAGGAAAAATAGGCTGGGGGGAGGGGACTCCCTGCACTTACCTGGGAGCCAAAACGGGGCACGTGGGGACTTCTGGAAAGGGAGGGGAGGGGCCAGCCAGCAATTTAACAGCCAGTTCGGCTGAAGTGATGCAAACCAGTTGAATCCCACCCCCTTGCCCTTTAAATAAAAGTGCTGAGCAAGAGTCTCATATATAATGAATGAGTAACATGTTTACATGTTTGATTCAAACAACTTGGCATGCATACATTTTTTTTCACCAAATCAGAAGACTAAAAATCCCTAGAACTTTCCAAGTACTTCATAGACATTATCCTTGCTGGAACCTACAACAATAATTTGCTACCAACAATATGGGTTGATTATCTGATGGGCACTGAAGCCCAAAACATTGGGAAAGCACCAGATGGTCTACATACACAAATGGGGACTAAGTCCGAGTGAGGATAGCTTGCCTTATACTGTCCCCATATATGTGTATTCAAAAAGAATTCTATATAGTTCACATTCCGAGAAACATATAGCTGCACCTTTATTGAATTAAGTGAGATGCAAGATTCAAACTGGAATGTTTCGTATGAATGATGAAAAATATTTATTCTAGTTTATTGAGGTGGAAGTTACCATGTTTCCTCAAAAATAAGACATCCCCTGATAATAAGCCCAATCGGGTTTTTGAGTGTGTGTGCTAAAATAAGCCCTCTCCGGAAATAAGACCTCCCTGAAAATATTTAAACACATGAGCAGCTGGTCTCTGCCATTTCCTCTGGTTAGGGTTAGGGACAGAGAGCTGGAAATCAGGTAAGATGGCAAGAGGAGCCCTGTCTTGCTCCACACGACCCAAAATAATAAGACCTCCCCAAAAATAAGGCTAAGAGCTTATTTCGGGGTTCAAAAAATATAAGACAGGGTCTTATTTTCGGGGAAATATGGTATTCGTGATTCTTCAGAATAGAATCTGGTCTCAAGAGTCTTCCCTACTTTTACTGATCAATCCCAATTTATTTGCAAGCCAGTTTACATCTGTATTCACCAGATCAAAAGTAATGCTGATAAATAAATGTTTGGTGTATTCTTTGATAAGTGTGCAACAATATCACATAAATGGATATTGCATTCACAACGACTCCAAATAAGCCCTTCTGATCTACAAACAAACTTTTTTTTAAGATCCAAAGGTTCAGTGATACCAGATGCAAACATAACCAGTTCATAAGAGTGGAACACCTTCCATTGCCATTCCCCAAATGAAGAAAGGTTACAGTGAAGAAGCCTGAGAACTACTTTCTGCAGACCTTTAAATCTGAAGACCAGTCAGGAAAGTCCTTCTCATAAACTTCATGAAATCACATGGGATAAATTCTAAACATCTCCACTTTCCTGGTCACAGGTAAAGAAAGCTATCATAAATAGACCATCTGGCATCTTATGAAAGTTTAGGTTGAAAAACAAGGCCTGATTTTGGAACTTATATTATCTTTGAGCAGCTGGATGCTCTTGAAGATAGATACCGATGGTCCTCCAGTTACTGAAGCAATTGGGACTGGGATTACCATCACTAAGTGATGCAGTTGTTAAGTGCAATGTCATGTGATCAGAGGTGGGCATCACATACTGGAACAACCGGTTCGCCCAGCAACTGGAAATGTGAGCACGTGTGAGCCATCCACACGGCGTCACAAAACACAGCAATTCGCTCACACGCACCATCTGCACATGCATGCAGTATCAAAAACACAGCAATATAGGATGGGATTGCACACGGGTGGATGGACGGGGCAGGCCCACCCCCACCCACAGGTCGCAACTACCGGTTCGCCCAAACCGGTCTGAACCAGCAGTAGCCAACCACTGCACGTGCTGACACATGTGACCGTAGGCAATCCAGTCCCAGTTATTGTTATAACCGAAGATGCAGATGACTTAGGGTTGTGCAGTCTGGCCAGAAGCTCAGGGAGGCTAGGAAACAAGGGTGCAAGGTGCACACGTTCATGTGTGGGACCTCAAGGAAGGTGGGGAAAAGAGAGTGCGAAAGAGGCCAGGGAAAGAGGGCGTAGTGTATGTGTGCGCTGCATATTTGGAAGCAAAGGAAGGCCAGGGGGCAGAGGGAAACTTACCCAAAAGACTTGCAACCTTTCCTTCTGGCTTCCCACTGTTTGTGGGAAGCCAACTGGAAAGATCAGAAATGATGATCATGTGACCACAGAGATGCTGCAATGGCTGGAACTTCAAGGACTGGTCATAAATCCTGCGTTCACAGCACCACTGTAATGGTTGCTCAACAAATGGGCATAACTGGAGGACTACCTGTGGCAGAAAGTAACCTCTCTAATTCACTTCCTGAATGTAGTCAGATGACTAGTCATGGTTTGTTTTTGATTTGTTTTGGTAGAGACTGGAAGCCTGTCAAATGATACGATGCATGGATTAAAGAGAAGCAGCATAACATTCTTCAGAGGAATGAATGAAAGTAGTTTTAGATTGTTTACATTAGGCTTACAGAAGGTTTTTTCCCTCCGTTTTCCCTGTGTCTAAGGAGTAGTAGGTGGAAAGGAATATGGAAGGTTTTTCCCCTCCGTTTTCCCTGTGCCAAAGGAGTGGCAGGTGGAAAGGAGTTAAAGGAAGATTTTCCCATTTCTTATATTTATGATGTCTTTCACACCATGATCATCACATGATTTTGGGGGAGGACCATAACCCCGGCTATTTGTTCAGGCTGCACATAACAAATGTAAATGAGCAGCCTACTTCTTCCTCTAAAAATAATGCCTCGCTTAATCATGAGGAAAAAAGTATCAAGTTATAGACACGGACTGAAATCTATCCTAGCTGATTCCTCCTACTCGTTTTAGCATGCAGATTCAATCGTCTTGAGTTTTGCAATGGAATTAATTAAGCCTTTTACTATCTTTGTGATCGGCCACAATCAATTGGATGGGCTTCATAGAAGATACTGATGTAAAAAACTGAACAATCTGTAAGATCACAGTGAGTGCGGGGCCTTTCAAACTTGCGCATGTACAAATTCTTCCCTTTCCTTTCTCTTCCTAATTTATAAGATCTTTAGAAGCCAGGGTAACAGCTGGATGAAGAGAGAGAGGAAAACAACACAATTGAATTAAAGTAACTGGGAAAAAAAAATGAAAGGAAGAGTTGCAGGGAATGGGAAAAAAAGGTAAAAAAAGTAGAACCCCCCAAAGTTAATTGTCCTTTCAAAAAACAAAATGAGGAAGTTGTATCCTGGGCAGAGACAGGAAAAGACCTGGAGATAAACCTGCTGTTAAAGTAGCAGAGTCTTATGGGTCCTAGCTTTCCTCAAGTATAAGGCAGCACAAGAAATGATTGGAAGTCTCGCTGTCACTAAACAAATCACATTAATTTCTCTGTAATTACAACAAAATCTCCCTCATCATCATATACAGTATTATGTCAGTTTCAGAGTTTTAAATATAGCTTGGTCTCTAAACATTAAAATAGGAAGGCACTTTTCAGCCTGTGTGGACCCGGAAAACTTAAAGGCAATCCACCTATTCCATCGTCTCTTATGAATTCTTGCTCTGACTATAAATAAACATTTCCCACCAACTGCTGAGAAATCTTTCACTGTTCAGTTAGAAACAAAACATCTGCTGCATAACCGCACATAAGAACAACAGGAGTGGGCTTCAAAAATTTTAGCAAGGATTTCTCTGCCCAGTTGCTGGGCGGGCGTGGCCATAGTGGGCATGGCCTAGTCGGCCTCCTGCACCATGGTGGGGGGGGGTGTTTTGCCCTCCCCAGGCTCCACAGGCTTTATTTGAGCCTCCAGGAGGGCAAAAAGTCCTCCTCAAGCTCTGAAGACCTGTTTCCAGCCTTCCCGAACTTCCAGTAGGCCCATTTTTCGCCCTCCCTGAGCCTCCACGAGCACCCTGCACTTACCTGCATCCAAAACGGGCCAGGGACTCCTGGAGGGGCGGGGTAGGTGGGGCAGGGCCAGCCAGGAATGGGATTTGGGGATTCTCTGAACTGCACAGAATCTTAGCTAGAAGTTCTCCCGAACCGCTGTGAACCCACCACCCCTAAATAACAAGTAAAAATAGGAAAAGAAAACCCATCCATAAAGCCAATTTGCTCTAGTGGTTAAAGCTCCAGAAGACTCTCTTAGGCATGAAAGAGGCTGGGTGATTTTGGCCCAGTCACTCTTTTTTTCAGGCCAAACCACATCACCGGGTAGTTGTTAGGTGGAAAACAGGAGGAGGAATAGTATTAGGTATGTTTGCCCCCTTCAGTTATTTATAAAAATAATAAAGATGGGATGTAAACAAATAAATATTGCAGAATGTACAATGGAAGTTATGTGAGATGTAAATCAATATAACGGTACTCCAATCTCAGTAAACAAGTTTTCACTTTCCTGGGTTTTTTTCCCCTCAAACTTTTTAGGAAGTTTTATTTTTTTCACAGCTGCATTATAAAAGGCTACGATGTGAACTGTGTTGAACCTCATTTGGCTTATTACACAATAAAGTTTACTTCAGACCCACAAAGGTTTTGATGGCCTTTTATGTTTGTTTTATTTGGTATTTTGATGAGCATTACTTTTGACACTTTTATTGTCCTTTACTTGGTTATTTTCTTTGTCCTTTAGGAAATGTCCCTGTTCTGGGAAATTTGGAGTTTCCTCCACTTCATGACGGCAATCCCCCATCACCAAATAATAATATTAGCCAAATATGAAGCAGGAAGTAGGGTGGCTTTCATTTTACCTCTGTTGTGCTGCAGAAGGACAATTGTAGGGTTAACAATGGTGGTGGAAGGGTAAACCCCCAAAGATTTGTTGATCGTCATTGAGACAGCAGGGCCACTGCTGGGCTGAGAGGCTTCATGTGGCTGGGGGCAGGTATCCTGAAACACACAAGTGCGAAGGTCATTACTGGCGTAAGATTGCTGAAGACCGTTCTGGTGATGAAAAAACAAACAAACAAGTAAATGGAACAGTTCAAGAGAGAACCCACCAGCACAAGAAGTTGCTTTCACGCAACATCTTTCTTGGTGCAGTGTGCACATACAGAAAAAAAATAGGATGAATAATTACATTCTAGGCCAGAAAAACGGAAAGTGAATACATAAGAGTTGGTGGCAGGAGTGATCGTTTGTGCACATGCATGTCTCATGCTTGATGAACTGTCTCTACTTTAGAAAGAAGATTGGCCGTGCTATTTGCAAGCAATTAGCCAGCAGGATGTTAGTAAAACCAGGACTGGGTGAGGAAAAAAGAATGCAGAGTCAGACAGGACAAAGTGGTGACTCATTCCAGTTTGGAGACTGATAAAAACCTGGTCAGCCAGTGGCAGAATCTCTTCAGAAATACACACACTGCTTCAAGCAGAAAACAGTCTGAGCCCATATAGTCATTCTGAAGCTTGAAACCCATCTTGAAACATCTGGAAATGTTTTTTCCAAGCTGAGACTGAAAGCAACTGTTTAAAGGGTTCTGCACAGATAATCCGTAATCAGACTGCTGATTTGTATTTTGCTTGGTGCTCCAAAATATATTATCTACACCAGAGGTCAGCAACCTGCGGCTCTGAAGCCGCATGTGGCTCTTTCATCCCTCTGCTGCAGCTCCCTGTCACTCAAAATTTGCATCACAACCACCAATGTGCGACACCCATGGCACGTGATTTATTGAGCTTTTCAACCCCTTGGATAAATCCAAGAAAAGAAAAGTTTCAGAAGAAAACAGAATGTTTAATTCAACTACATATGCTAGTTTTGCGCTGCTCAAGAAATAGTCAGGCACGAGAAGGGTTTTGTGGCTCCCGGTGTTTTCTTTTCTGTGGGAAGCAGGTCCAAATGGCTCTTTGAGTGCTTAAGATTGCAGACCCCTAATCTACATCTTGACCAGTTCAGCAACTGCTACCATTTGAGATTCAGTGAAGTGACACCAGGAGACCGAACAGTGGGAGACAGGCGGAGTGGCTATGCGAGAGTACAGCTAAGTGAGCTGCCTCTCTGAATTGGACTCTGCTGCCAGGAAGAGATCATGAGAGGGAAAACTGAAAGAATATGTGACTGGAGGCCGATCCTCTTGCTGGCAAGAATCTATCTGGATCCCTGAATTTAAAATCTCATCCCACCTCACGGTAGTTCAAACGTGCTATGTTTGTGCTTCAACCATGCTTGCCTATCTCTGTGACCCAAGGATGAAGGGAAGCATCATCCACAATGGCAATAGCCTTTCATTGACTGAAAATCTGATTGAAAAAGTGTCCCAAAATTGAAAGGCTTTGCCACTTGTTAAATAGTTATAGAAGCAAAAGCAACTTCAGACTCCATATTGGCACGGTAGAGTCTAGGTCAAGTTCAAGCATGCCAATCCCTCTGGGGCATGTTTGATGCATTGCAAGATGCTATTGATTGGTTCACCTATTGCACTTAGATGAGAGCATGAGATATTCCAAGGGTTGGGTGACCAACCCCGGCATACAAACAAACCTGTAAGATATACCCATCAACCAGGATCCTCAGTAACAGTTCTCCAGGTAGAGGCATGTTGACCCTTATCACTCATGCAGAATTGATGGAGTACCTTGTCTTTTCTAACCTGAACTTCTTCCTGATGGACTTCCCCAATCTAACACAGCAATGAGCCTTCAGACCTACCCACTTCCATGCTGCCAACATACTGCATAGCTGATAGTAAGGTGGTCCCTCCAATACTAACTTATCTGGGTCATACTCATAACTAGACATGGTAAGACAAAAAAGAAATGTTACTCTCATAAACCTGGAATGCCAGGTTGCATGGTCTTTCAAATCTCATATTGCTAGCATTCTTGGCTACAAAAGTTCAAATCTCATATTGCTAGCATTCTTGGCTACAAAATATTTCCCAAGAAAACTGAGATCCATGGGCAATTTTCCTAATAACACAATTTGAGCCACCATGGATGTTTAGGGAGTAAACATCAACATCCTCCACAAACATGGACCTCAAGCCATCAAGAACATCATTACTAATACCAATACACTATGCCTAGCTATTAGCCTGTGAGTCTTTGCATTCACCCTTAAAAACTTTTAAGGGTGATAATTTATACCTGCAAATCAGTGGCCCAGCCATGGGCAGACACATCATTCTTCATGTTAACCTAGAATAATCCTTTCTTAAGTTACATGTCTTGCATGTAACCTGGATCTGCGTAAGCACCTGTCTTCCCTTCTTCCTCTTCCCCATCTCATTACAATTTAATGGCTGTAGTTCATAAAAGCTTACCCCTTAAAATTTGTGAGTTGAAAAATGTGCTTACCAGACTATCCATAACTAGATAATAGTTCATGTGGATGAATCACACTGAGTCTTTGCTTACAGTGTCTGGGATGTGATTGCTTATGGAAGAGACTGATGTGACTGAATGGCTTGTTACCCTTAAATGGATGCTGTTCACATTTTTAAGATAATTGGATGTCTCTTTCTCAAGGGTAGAGCAGTACTTTCAGAGGTAGTATTCAGTCGGTTCGGACAAACTGATAGTGGCAAGTGATAATGGGCCCGCCCACTTGCCTGGGCACAATCCCATCTTGTATTGCTGTGTTTTTGACATTGCACACATGCGCAGATGGCGCATGTGAGCAAATTGCTGTGTTGTTTGACGCTGCACACATGTGCGGATGGTACGTGCGAGCGAATTACCATATTTTGTGACGCCGCAAGCATGCACGAATGGCGCACGCTAACATTTTTGATGCTGGGCGAACCGGTTGCTACAGTATATTAAGCCCACCTCTGAGTACTTTAATGATGCTCACAGGTAATGGAGACCCTGTGCATTCCTTTGTCTCTGCACCACCTCAAATGCAGCGGGTCTCACTCAGACACAATCCCTCAATCCTCAACACTCTTGCCTTGCTCCTTTGGCCCTTCCACAACCATAACACAGCTAATAGTGATGCTCAGGTGGGATAAACTGATTATGAGGCCTCACGTACCCACACAGGGTATGGATGGAAGAGATACTTTGGTTCAGAGAGAGAAGGACATTCAAACATTGCCTGTCTCTCTGAAGGGCAAGGTGTTGGACTTTATGTATAAGTTTCTATGTATGTATGTATCCTGCAAAAGAAAACAAGTGTGGCAGGTAGATAAAAAGTGCATAAACTGCTAGTCTCAAAAAAGGGTTGATAATACTATGAGGATGCAAACCCAAAGAGTGTTAAGTATGGTGGAGGGTTTGCATGTATTAGTTTCATTTGTATTGATTTATATCCTACCCATTCCCAAATGGCTTTAGAATTCAGTGATGGATGGAGAAACTGAAATTCAAAACCAGCAACACAATCCTCCTCAACATTTCTTTAGGGCTCGAATAAAAATATTGGTTTTCAAAACCCATTTAACTTTATGTTCCATGATGAAGTCCCACCATGGATAAAGTAGAATTTAATATTGGTTGTAAATATAGCAGGGCTGCTACATCCAATCACCACCCTTTCTACTGCACCCTGGCCATATTTCTGATCCATCTTCAAAGGCTACTCCACAAATAATGCACTGCATATTTCCTAACATTCCTGGCACAGTATGTTCTAAGGAAAGGAAAGGCAATCTGTCCTAAGACATCAGATACTTCCATCTAACCCAATCCCAGTGGTATGCTAGAGAGCAATTTAGGCCTAAGTTGCCTTGAGCCAAGAGAGGGTGGCTGGTTTATGGCTGGTTCTAAGACCGCCATTTTGTGAAGAGGTAGGTCTTCTGTTATCATCATTTTGAGTGGGTCTGCTTCACGCCCTTGTTGCAATCTCCCTAAATTTTGCACTCCTAACCTAAACCATGAATAATAAAGCTTGCCTGGTCCAAGATCTGGATTACTTCCCAGGATATCTCCAGCAAGAACATATCTGAGGTGTCTTTTAGGATGATTCTTTTCTCCACTCAGACCAGAGTGGGAGTCAGCTGGTTCGGACCAATTTGGGTGAACTGGATGCTAATTTTACATCTGGTTTGCCAAACAGGTAGTTGCAAGGACTGGCTGGCCACATCCACCCTGCCCCACCTCTCTCAGGAGTCTCCACATGGCCCATTTTGGATGTCAGGTAGGTGCAGGGCCTATGCAGAGGCTTTGGGAGAGTGAAAAACAGGCCTCCCGGTAGTTCTGGAAGTCCGGAAATGGGCCCATTTCTGTTCCACAGAGGGCTTCCAGAGCCCACGGGAGGCCATTTTTGCCCTCCCAGAGGCTCAACAAAACCCTCTGGAGCCTGGGGAGGGCAAAAAACGGGCCTCCCAGAAGTTCCAGAAGTCTGGAAACGGGCCTGTTTCTGGCCTCCGGAGCCCGGGGGAGCCCATCTTCGCCCCACCCGGAGGCTCAAGGAAAGCCTCCAGAGCTTGGGGAGGGCAAAAACACTCCCTCCCGCCATGGTGCAGGAGGCCAAGTAGGCCACGCCCACCATGGCCACGCCCACCCAGCAACCGGGCAGAGAACTGGTTGCTAAAATTTTTGAATCCCACCCCTGACTCATGAGGGAACGGAAATCTTCTCTGTGCCGTTTCTGGATGAAAACATTTCTTTTCTCCCCCTGCAACAGATCTGATTCAATTGTTTTCTCTGCGCAGAAGGAAAGATGTGGATATAACACATTATGATGTCCATGGAGAAAGAGGCCTTCCCTGTAGAGAAGGACTTCCTGAGGATATGGGGAAAACCTCATGGACAATTAATCCAGATGCTCCTCATTCATGATCTAAGGCTTCTTCTATCATGCATTTTAGCTGCAACATGCTGGTTACAGCTACACGTAGAGTTTTTAAATATGAAAAAAAGAGAAAAGAATACAAGGGAATATTATACAAGGGAAGAGTTTTGAGGTCAAAAGAGACAGACAATATACATGCTACAGAACAGAAGCAAAATTTCATGCCGCTATCAAAAAGTGTGGAAAGTCCAGGTTTAGTATGCCAGTGAAAGGTGATTTCAACTTGGGTATATACTTATTTAGCAGTAGACTCAGCATGGGTGTAGTAAAGCTTACTGTTTGAAAGACCATTCCTGTCCTTTCAGCCTCCAAAATGCTGCTTGAGGTTTCTGTGGCTGGAGGGATCAGTAGAGGAGGTGGTGATGAGAGTGAAGGTAGCTTTGCATGAGTGTGTAGTGCAGGCTGAGGTGAAAACAATGGGTGCTGGTGGTTGGAAATTTTCTGGAGGTGAGGGGGAATGAAATCATCTAGCGTTGGAAGGGCCAGAAGGAACCCAGGAGACACGTTGTTTGAAATTTCTAAACCTTGGTCAAAATGGCGGTGAGGTGCCGGTGATGTACTTGGGCTGGCTTCTTCTCTGCCTGGCTGAATCTGTTGGAAAGGCCCTGTTATAATCTCAGTTTGAACTGAGGTGGTAGGAGAGGAAGTGGCAGCCTGTGGGAGACAATACCTTGAGATAATAACAGTAGAGAGGTGTAGGACATTCAAAGACCCTACCTCAAGGAAAGACCTGCTGATGAGAGGAACCTTTTTCCAAAGTAGCACAGTTTACATAGATGACAACTTCTCACATAGCTCTCAAATATCATAATCAATCAACAGAGCAACTTAAATTACCCTCTATCCTCACATAATGGCACCTTGTGCCAGCTACTACATTGACCCTTATCTAAAATAGAAAGAAGTATTAGAAATAAAACTAAGTTCTTTGTTGCATCTCCTGTCCTGTATGCTACTGAGAAACATTTTGTGGGTTTTTTGTGGGTTTTTTAAAAAAGTTATATTCCCAGGGTCAGCCTAGGCCCATGATGGCGAACCTATGGCACGCGTGCCACAGGTTGCATGGAGAGCCATATCTGTGGACATGCGAGCATTGCCCTAACTCTGCTCCAGCATGCATGCATGTGCCAGCTAGCTGATTTTGGGGCCTTCAGGGCCCACCGGAAGTCAGGAAACAAGCTGTTTCGGGCCTCCGGAGGGTCTCCGGGGGGAGGGAGTCCAATTTTGCCCTCCCCAGGCTCCTAGAAAGCCTCTGGAGCCTGGGGAGGGTGAAAAATGGGCCTTCCAGGCCCACCATGCCACCACGTGCCAAAAGCAGGGGAAGCGCAGGGGGGAGTCTTGTGCGCACGTGCGGGGGGTTGGGTGTGGGGCGGCATTGAATTATGGGTGTGGGCACGCGCACACAGGACACACACACACACCACGGTCCCCCTGCTTTTGGCACGCAACGGCGAAAAGGTTAGCCATCACTGGCCTAGGCTCTTGGGCTATGATGGCGAACCTATGGCACATGTGCCACAGGTTGCACACAGAGCTCTCTCTGAGGGGATGCCAGCCGTTGCCCCAACCCAGCTCCACCGTGTATGCACGTGCACCTCCCGCTGGCCAGCTGGTCTTCGGGTCTCTGCTGCCGGGCATGCGCGGGGGACGCGTGCACGCATGCGTGGAGGGCACATGCGTGGAGGTGCAGGAGGCTTTCCAGGCCCAAAATGGGGCACAGGGAGGGGGGGCTAGCATGGCCCTCTCGCACCCAGTTTTGGGCCTGGAAAGCCTCCTGCACCAACCTGGAAGCCAAAATGGGGCACGGGGTGGGGCGCATGCGCAGGGGGTATTTGCATTGAATTTGGGGGGGTTCTGGCATGTGCATGTACATGCACGCGCACTTTGGGCACTCAACCCGAAAAAGGTTAACCATCACTGCCCTAGAGGCTTTATGTGCTCAATTCTAGATCGGGACTCCTTACGCACAGTCACTCAGGCACTCATCACCTCTCGCCTGGACTACTGTAATGCTCTCTACATGGGGCTCCCCTTGGGGTGCACCTGGAGGCTCCAACTGGTGCAGAATGCGGCCGCGCAGGGGATTATGGGAGCGACGGGACGCTCCCACATGACACCTCTCCTGCGCGAGCTGCATTGGTTGCCGGTGGACTTCCGGGTGCGTTTCAAGGTGCTGGTGATCACCTTCAAAGCGCTCCATGGCTTAGGACCAGGGTACTTACGGGACCACCTTCTGCCGCCAATAGCCTCCCACCGGCCAGTGCGCTCCCACAGAGAGGGCCTCCTCAGGGTGCCGTCAGCCAGACAATGTCGGCTGGCGATCCCCAGGGGGAGGGCTTTCTCTGTGGCAGCCCCTACCCTCTGGAACGATCTTCCTCCGGAACTGAGAACAATTGCCGACCTCCGGACTTTTCGTCGGGCCCTAAAAAATTATCTCTTTCAGCTCGCCGGTCTAGCCTGACCCCTGTTGAATTTTTAAGATCTTGTTGTATTGTTGGGTTGTGGAATTTTAAATATTTAATTGTTTTAATCTTAGCCAAAGTTTATATGGATTTTTAAATAATTTTTAACTTTTATGTACCGTTTTTTATCTGGCTGTTCACCGCCCTGAGTCCGCAAGGAGAAGGGCGGTATATAAATCTAATAAATCAATCAATCAATCAATCAATTTGCAAAGGAGTCCTTGCGGATTCCACAAAATGCAAAATATGATGAAAAACTAGTAAGCGTAGAGAAGGACATGAAAAATAGTAAGCTTAGAGCTTCTAAGCTTACAAATCCCACAAAGAAGAGTTAAAGGAACTAGTTATGTTGAGCTAAAAAAAAAAGCAAAAGGGAGACACTGAAAGCCTGTCATAGGAAAGAAGTTGTGGATATAATCTCAATAGTGCCCAAGAATACAACAAGAAGTTTTAAGGACAGTCATCTAAATGTGACCTAAGGAGGAATTTCCTGACCCTATTAAAAACAGGCTGCCTTAGAGTCAGGGGTTCTGCAACCAGGTTTTCAAGCAAAGGTTTGATAGCCATTTGTCTAAAGTGGTCTGAGGATTTTACCCCTAGATGGATGGCACCAGGGTCTCTTCGAACCCTAGAATTCTATATAAAATAGAGTGCAATATGCTGTCATAACAACTAGCTGAAAACACCAAGGACGCCTTAACAAAATGTATCTGATTAAATGTGAACTTCATATCCGAATGTGATAAACTATGATTTCTCCTAAATTAATCTAAAACAAAATTACATTCAGTTAAAGCTATTTTTTCATTACTATGTAATAAAGTCATACTTTTATTGCCAAAACCAAACAAGCCAAGAGAAATTGAGGCTCTTAAGAAAAAATTGTAAAGAATATTTAAACAGAATTGGACACAGAACCACAGAATTATCCGCCGCTTCTTACACTGCAGTGAAGTAAATCTTCTTAGAATTTATTTCTACAGTGAATCTTTCCAATATCAAAACTCTCAGATTTAGAAGCAAATTATACAGACTTGATCACAATAACAGTGTAATTAGACCAGAAGAAGGTTAACAACTGGGAGAGAAAAAAGGAAAGAAAGAGGATGGACACACAGCCCTCCTCTATGTTATTATGAAGATTAAGATTATGATTCTCAGAAGGCATATTTTGGAAAGTAGGCAAATCATAATCAAGATTCCAGGTTTATTCTTTTCCGTATTCCAGGCGAACCTAGAATACAGTGGACCAAATACAGAAGGATTTCCTAACTGAGTTCATGCCTGATGAAACAACTCAGTAGTGGGTTGCAAATCCTGTTGCTACCAGTTCGCTCGTGGGCATGCGCGTACTTGCGCAATGCTTCTGGGCATGCGCAACTTTTGCGCATGCGCAGAAGCATCTGGGTAGGTGGGCGGAGCCTCCCACCACCGCCGGTTCGCCCGATTCGGAGCGAACCAATAGCAATCCACCACTGCAACAACAGAATAAATAATTTTGGAAGCACTAAATCATGAGAACTAATCAACCGAGAAACAACTTCGTTCATTTTTTTTAAAAAAAGATACCCATTTCAAAGAGTAATATTCCTCGGGTGTAAATACAAATGACTAAAATTACAAGTCAGAGGTCCATCTAAGACACACGCATCCCTCATGATTCACACCCATCTAGGATTTGAGATGTTAGCTACTTACGCGTGACTTGCTCTCCGAGAAGTTCGGTCTCACGCTCCAGTAATCCTTCACAGACAGAATCTCCCTATTTGAGTCAACACCAGAAGATCTTCTCCAAACATCTGCAAAATGAAGACTTCTGGATTATTTTAACGGTGAAGATTTATGCTTGCATAAACAACAGATTTTTTTTTTTTTTTTTGAGGAAATAGTAAAAAACTGAAGCCTTAAATAATTACCTGATTGGTTGGTTTCTTCTTGCTGTTCGGCTGAATGAACTGGTGACAAGTATCAGCGAGAATAAGAAAGGGGGAAAAGACATCGTATTTTAATACACGCAGAAAAGAGCAGAAAAGTGGGCTACTTCATTTTGCGCATGGAACACTTTCTGCCTAATTCCCATAGAAACATGACTCCTTACAACGCCTGACCTTTACAAGCACAAAGCCATAGTTCAGCGTAGTGAAGAAACAATTGTTCACTGACATTTCATTCTAGCGGACAAAAAGGCAGCCAGAGTTCTCAGTAAGAATTTCAAATGCCACACATGATTGCAAATGGAAGGTTTTCAATATTTAACCTATGATGCAGGCCCGGGAGCGGAAAATGTATCTGTCCTTCATTAGCCTTGCCAGATAAGATGATTGAGAGCCACAAACAAGCAAGTGCATTTAAAAGCACCGATATATCACATGCTATCTTTGTGGAGCTGCAGCAAGAAGCATAGTGTTAACGCTTTAAATGCTTGCCTTGTTTATACTGCTCTGAAATCATAAACAGTGAAATCTTACAAACTGTCCTTTTTTTGTCGCTAGAAATATTATCACAGCATTGCAGATTTCTTAGCTAGATTTCAGGCAAGTTTATGGTTCTCTCTCTCTCTCTCTCTCTCTCTCTCTCTCTCTCTTTTGGTTGGTTGTTTTTTAACTCCTCCTGACATTTTTCTGAATTTGATGATTTTGGCACTGCTTATCTTTCCCACCCTTCTCAAAATATGAGAAAAATAATCTTCCTAGCTGAGCAGCACACTTTTCAAAACACAATTAAGAGAATAAAGCACAAGAAGCCCATTTCCATGGTTGGAAATATTACTTTGGGGCTGCTGGAAATGTAAAGAAAGAGCAGTGGGGGGTGGGGGAGGCCAACCAGCAGCAGCATGAAGGAGGAAGCTGCATAGTAATACGGTAGAACCTGAAAAATCAGACGTGATCGACTTTTCTGGACCACTGACTAACAGTTAATTTTATGTCATGCCCTCAAAAATAGTCAAAGGCCAAAAGGACGCATAGAGAGAATAAGAGTACTGTAAGAGCACAATAAGAGCACATAAGAGAGAATAAGAGCACAAATAGTACTAATTTACAGCTTAAATAAACAGACCTTCTTCATTCCCCCAATATTAATTGGATTATTCCAAAAAGAAGGCCATGAAAACTTTAGTAGTAAAGGCAGTACTTTATTAATATATAACTATTATTTATTTACTGTACTATTTTTATTTTTATTTATTTTTTTACTGTTGTTCTGTTGCCCAGTAATTGCTTCCTTAAGATAAATTGTTCCAAACCATTAAAGGGGGGGGGATGAAAACGTACATTTTGGAAGATAAACTGATGTTAAAAAACAAAATATGGCTAAACTTAATATACTGTATAGTCAAATTAGTCTGTAGGTATTAGATTCACACCGTTTTCCATTTCCATTTTCTCTCACTTTAAACCTTACAGCAGGGATATCAAACTCGATTTCATTGAGGGCCACATCAGGGTTGTGTTTCACCGGGGAGTGGGGGGGCATGCTGGATGTGGCCAGGTTGGGGTAGCCAGCTCCTCATTCGTGTCGGGGGCATAAGTACTCTGCTAGTGAAAATGGGCTCCTGAGCTCCATTTTTGGCTGCAATGGCTTCCTGCAACCAATGGAGCTCGGGAGGGCCGCTCTGTTTTTGCTGGCAGAGGCACCGTGGGCCAGTCCTTTGCTGTATCCACGGTAGCCCCACGGGCCAGATCTAAGCACCCTGTGGGCCAGATCTGGCCTGCAGGCCTTCAGTTTGACACCCCTGCCTTACAGAAGCTGTTTTCAGTGATTTGTCAATGGCAGTCATCAGTAAATGCCGATGTTGCTGCTGATTTGGGACAGAACATGAAAAGCACAACTTGGGTTAGGGGGACAGAGAAGGAGGCACCTGTGGCCCCTAAGCTCTCCTCCCTAGGGAAGTTGGAAATGGAATATGAAAGAAGCATAAAGAAGAAAGGAAAGAAGCATAAAGAAGGAGGAGAGAGGAAAGGAGAGAGCAACCCTCACAGGATTTTTGTGAGGACAATATACCATATTTTTCGGAGTATAAGACAGACTTTTCCCCCCCTAAAAGGGGGTGAAAAATTGGGTGCGTCTTATACACTGAATGTAGCCACGCCCACCCGCTGGCCCCCAGCCTTTGGCCTCTGCCTCCCAGCAGTTTACCTTCTTGCAGCAAGCAGCAAACTGCAAGCAGCCCGTTTCAGCTTCAGCACAGCCTGATTAGCACAAGTAGTTGATTGTCAGTTGGATCAGCCTCCCGACCCTCAACTGTTTCAGGCTGCAGGGATTGCCATTGCCGCACCGGTGGTAAATTGCTGGGAGGCAGTTTTTTTTCTTGTGCTAATCAGGCTCTGCTGAAAATGAAAATGAAACTAAAGCAGACTGTTTGCTGTTTGCTGGGAGGCAGAGGCAGATTTTTTTTCTTGTTTTCAAGAAAAAAAAAACCCCCAAAAGATGGGTGCGTCTTATAGTCTGGAGCGTCTTGTATTCCGAAAAATACGGTAAATGTCCCTTGATTAGTTGAGTTACTATCATATGTAACAGCAAGTGCAAATCCATGATCAAGCTTCCAATTTAGCACCTGGCCTACAAGGAAATCAACAAAAAAATATGTAATAGCAAGAATTTTATGCCACTATCTGCCTAGCTCTGCATATAGTTAATGATTTAACAGAATTGGGTGATAGTAAAGAAAAATGTAGCCTACTGATTCAGTTGTAAAGTTACAACAGAAGGGTTTAGCAGACTTTCGTCATAACAGACAAAAGACAATAACAGACAATACTGTCCATACACTATCCATTTTTGTGCATGAATGAAGTTTCATTTACCCTTTCATGCATGAATAAATTAAAATGAATTACATTTGCCTGCATAAAATTCCACTCCCATTTTACACATGCATATGCATGCATAGAATTCTGTGAGCTGAAGTCCACACATGTTCTTTATTATCCTTACTATAACTGAAACAGATGGCTAAATACTTTAACAGGACACTGTGGATGTCAGTGCCATGATTAAAGAAATCCATTTCCTACATTACCACATGCCTAGGGAGAATTATGATTATGGGATGGGCAGCAGCTGCTATAGCATGTTATTGTCCCCAGCAGCTATGTAGTAGTTGGCAGCATCAAGCCGACTTGCTAGGGCTACTTGCTAACTATGAGAAGGCATCATAGAAGGACAGGGAGTAGGGCTTTTAACATTATTAATTCATGACCAGAGATTTTTTTTTAAAAAAAAAAACTCCCCATGGAGAAGATTGCAGAAGGAAATTGATGATAATATTCTAATATTTCTCTATAAATTAGAAAAAGATAAAAGCAGTAAACATATCCAATTTCAGTGCTCAGAGTCTTCTAATACCAATGGCAATTGAACAAAAACATTGCCAGTGGAGAAATCAGCAAGCAAACAGCAAAGAACTTTCCAATCTGTCTACCCAAAGGGTAAGAAAGGGTTATGAATTTTGCTTACCAGGGTGATAAGAGGGAGCAGTGATGAAAAATGTGGCTTATTGGTTCAGCTGTGGAGTCATCACACACACACACAAACGTCCCTTTCATCAACACTGAAGGTAAGGTAATAAACCCTGCCTATTTGAATGCTTTTTTGGGGATATAGGACCAGCTGGCTGGTGCACATGCACACACCAGAAACTGGAAGCTCAGCTTCTCTGCGCACACCTGCACGCCAGGGAGCTGCTATTTTGGTTTCCGGCACTCCCACATGTGCGAAGACCAGCTGGTCGGTGCACATGTGCACACCGGAACCTGGTAGAGCAACGGGCAACAGCTGGCGTGCCTGGAGAGATGGCTCTGCATGCCACTTCCGGCATGCGTGCCATAGGTTTGCCATCACTGATATAGGAGAAGCAAGTCTATAAAGATAACAGAGGAATGTGAAAAGGCTATGAAAGAGGGCCTTTGGGCAGTAACATGGAAAATAAGGATAGCAAGAGTAATATATAGTGGAAATAAAGAGTGCAGGGGAATATATGGAATATTGGTGGTTCACCACCGAACAGTAACACAAGGATATGTGTTTCCCCTTGGCGATTTCTTATGCATACAGAATGGTTGTGGTAATGTTAACACCATATTCATTGAATAGGAATGTGTGTGTGCAGATGATCCGGTGTTCTTGGCCAAGAACTTGAATGATTTTCAGCCAATAGAAGTTAAGATAGGGGAGCAGTGCAACAAGGATTATGAAGCTGCTCTTCATGTATCAAAGCTGCACTTGGCAGAAACACTGAAGTGAACAATTGCAAGTCATATATAAACGGTGAAAAATTAAAGCAGGTAAATTATTACCATGGTATAATGTTTACCGAAGAAGGGAAAACTGAGAAGTGTTAATTTCTATTTTTAAACTTTAAATGGGAAATATGAAATCCATTCCAAGAAATGCATTTATTAAACATTCACACCAGTGGTGGAATTCAGCCAGTTCTATCCAGTTCGGGCGAACCGATAGAGGCGGCTGCGGGAGGCTCCGCCCACTCACCTGGATGTTATCATGTCCTGTTTTTGATGCTCTGTGCATGCGCAGAAGGTCCTGTACATGCGCAGAGATGTGATGAGCAAGCAAAGCAAGAGAGGGCACAGTCTCACATTTGCGAACTGGTAGCAAAGGTAAGTCAATACCACCCCTGATTCACACCTTGTTATATAGAGTAGGGTATGTCAGAAGAAACATGAATGAGATGAGTATAGCTTACTTATGAAAAGTTTGTGGCAAAACAAGAAGCAAAAGTGAAGAATGAATGGCTGCTGAACCAATGTAGATAAAATGCAAATGAGTAAAGAATGGGAAAGAAATACACTGAGGAGGTTTGGTCATACAGAGAAACAAATGAAGACTGAATTGTAAAATAAAAGAAATATATGAAGAGTGAATGGGACAAACAGAAGGAAAATACTAAGAAAATAGTAGTTGGGAGAGAGAAAGAATATAAATATAAATAGGAATGTGGAACAAGCCTTATATGGACTTTTTGTTGAAAGAAGAAAAACTCTGAAATTGCTGGAAATTTAGGGGAGAGTGACCATGTCATCCTGGAATTCAACATAATGTAGGCATAAATTACTGACCAAAGTCAGTCTTAGACTTTAAGAGAACTGACTTCAACACACTGATAGTTTAGGAAGGATTTCAGGAATGGAAATCCTAAAGGGGAAAACAACTCAAGATGCTTGGGAAACTGAAAAATGAGATTATAAAAGCCCAATCAAACACAATTCCACAGGGAAAGAAAAACAAGAGACCCCAGATATCGCGAGCATGGTTTCATAAAGAACTCTCTGACAAACGGAGAGGGGGAAAAAGGACAAATATAAAAAATGGAAAGAGGAACATATAACTAAAACACACTACCAGCAAATAACCCAAATCTGTGAGGACGAAGTCAAGAAAGCTAAGGCTCAAAATGAACTTAAGACATGCAACAAATGCCCAAAATAATATTAGAAATGTTTCTTTCAACATATAAAAAGGGGGGGGGGGGTCAAGGAAATAAGTGGTCCACTCTTGAGAGAAGATGGGAAGGAGGTAACAGAAAGCAGAAAGAAAGTGGAATTGCTTAATGAATTGACAAAGTAGATCACAGTCTACTTAGTAAAACAGAATATGGAATAGACAGTACCACCACCAAATGGATTCACAACTGGTTGACCAACCACACTGAGGGGGTAAGTCCTCAATGGAACTACATCTAGAGGGAAGCATGCAGTGGGGTACCTCAAGTTCTGTCTTAGGCCCAGTGTTCTTCCAACATCTTCATAAATGATCTAAATGAGCGGATAGAAGAGTAACTCATCACATTTTTAGATGTTTAGACACCAAGCTGGGGGCAATAGCTAACCCTGTAAATGATAGATTCAATTCAGAAGACCTTGACACACTTGAACACTGAGCCGTATCCAACAAAATTCAATTCAGTGGTGAGCAAAGTTCTACACATAGGCAGGAAAACCAAATGCACAGATATAGACTTGATGTTACCTGGCTCAATAGTAGCAACTATGAGAGGGTTCTATGATATAAAAATGTCAAGACCTTAGAAAGAGTGCAGAGAAGAGCAAGAAAGGTGATAAGGTGTCTGAAGGCTAAACGATATGAGAAAACTAGGTATGTCTAGTCTGATAGCAATCTTCCAGTACTGAAGGGGATGTCATAGAGAAGAAGAGGTTGACTATTCTCCAAAACACCCAAGGGCAGGTCAAAAAATAACAGGTGGAAGGGAGATCCAACCTAGAGCTGAGGAGAATTTTCCTGATAGTGAGAACAATTAAACAGTGGAAAGACTTGCCTCCAGAAACTGTGAGTGCTCCATCACTGGAGGTTTTCAAGAAGAAACTGGATAGCTATTTGTCCAGAATTGTATAGGGCTGTGATGGCGAACCTATGGCACGGGTCCCACAGGTGGCACACGGAACCATATCTGAGGGCACACGAGCACTGCCCTAGATCAGCTCCAGCACACATGTGCCCACCAGCCAGCTGATTTTCAGGCCTTCTGGGCCCACCGGAAGTTGGGAAATGGGCTGTTTCCGGCCTCTGGAGGGTCTCTTTTCTGCCCTCCCCAGGCTCCTAGAAAGCCTCTGGAGCCTGAGGAGAGTGAAAAATGGGCGCAATGTGCCATCGCATGCCAAAAGCAGGGGGAGCGGGAGGGAGCACACACGTGCACGGGAGGGTGGGGCATGGGTAGGCATTGAATTATGGGTGTGGGCACACACGCGCATGATTTCCCCATTCTCCCCCTGCTTTTGGCACGCGATGGCAAAAAGGTTAGCCATCACTGGTATAGGGTCTCTTGCGTAAGCAGAGCGTTGGACTAGAAAACATCCAAAATCCCTTCCAACCCTATTCTTGATGATTTATGGATTTGGGTCAGTGAGGAAGGGAAAAGAATAAAATAGCAACTGATAGAAATAAGCACAGGAATCGACTTCGTCGAATCGTCGCCAAGATACTTCCAATTCTACGCGGGAGAAGACCCGAATAACCAAAGACCTATATATATAATATATATACTATATATACTATATCTAGTATATTTATATATACTATATACTATACTATATACTATAAACTAAAAATTCTATTTTAAAAAAAGTACGAATACGTGTATGGATGTTGAAGAAAAAAGGACAGCTTGAAAGATTACAAAGTAAGGAGAGGCGTTATGTGAATGGAACTAACATAACAGTAAGCTACATTGAATAAAATTTTCTTTCATCTGCCTTCAGTTTCTTCACTCCTTTTTTCTACGTTTTGTATAGTAGTGCTCACCGAGTAAGGAACAGTGCGATGACTCTGTGTCATCATGATTACAAAAATATCCTAGAGAATGGCACGTCCTGCTCAGTACCCATTTAAATATTCTTACTCAGAGTTTGTTTACTATAATTATATATATATCTTTCTAAGAGAACACAACAAAATGCCATTGTAGTGAGATATCATAACCATTCAAGTAGAAAGTATTTCCCCTTCCCACAAAAGATCAGAAGAATAAAAACAAAATCTCTTGAGCTTCTGTGTAAGTTGCCTTTTAAAACATTACCTTAATGTGAGTTGTTTTACTAATCCTGAAAGAATGAATTCAAGAAATTTACATAAAGTTAAAATGCACACTTTGAATTTCTGATACTTTATTCTCATGCCCAAGTGCTGATTCTTTATTTCACTGAAATTTGCATTGTGTTCTTGAAATGTTTGCTCATTTGCAATTATATTCTCTAATCCATCCTTGAAATTCAGCTAAACATTAAATCAATCCAATCCCAGCATGCAAATTTTAGTTAACAATCTACATGCTTTATTTTGGGATTGTACTTTTTAAACCAGGGACTTAACTGTTAACCCAATCAAGGATCAGAGGATCAATAAATCACTTTGCTTTTTTGTGATATGATCTCCCAGACTGGGTCTTACTTTTGGCGTGCTGGATGTCTTGTGTAGACTTTGGATGGCTAACCCGGAGACTCTTCTCAGAAGCAGGAGATGCCCAAAGGGTCACAGCTCCTTTTCCAGTACAGATTTTGCTGGATTCCTGATCTACAGGGGGAGAGAAAGGTAGGAATTTGTTGAAACCTGAAAGTAATTTGAAATCATGGTATATACACCATTATTATTTCACTATTAAGTTAAAGCAAACTGATTTATTCACGACTCTGCTTAATTTATTTCTCATTCCATGCTTAAGTTTGTGTAATATAAATAGATTACTGTAGCATTTTTGCAGGTTTGTATTCTGCTTTTCTTTCAAGATGGCTGTTCTTCCAATATCATTCTATTCGACTCCATCTTGTCCAGTGGTGAAATGTAAAATTTGTTACTACTGGTTCTGTGGGCATGGCTTGGTGGGGGGTAATGTGACTGAGTGGGCATGGCCAACTTTTAAAAAAAAAAAAACTTTTAAAACTATTTTTTCTACAACCTCTTCAGCCAAAGAGGTTATTTAAAAATGCTTTTAAAAGCCTCTGACGATCAGGTAACTCAGCTGGGATCATCAGAGGCTTTTCAAAGCATTTTTTTTTACAACCTCTTCGGCCGAAGACGTTGTAGAAAAAATGCTTTGAAAAGCCTCTGATGATCCTAGCTGAACCACACGATCATCAGAGGCTTTTTTTTTTTACTTTTAAAAACATTTTTTCGGACGAAGAGGTTGTAGAAAAAATGCTTTTAAAAATAAAATTTAAAAAAGCCTCTGATGATCACTTGGCTCAGCTGGGCATGGGAGGTGGGGCAGGGATTTTTGCTACCGGTTCTCCGACAGTATTTTGCACCACCATACTACAGGCAGGGATGGCTTCAAAAATTTTAGCAAGAGGTTCTCTGCCTGGTTGCTGGGTGGGTGTGGCCATGGTGGGTGTGGCCTAGTCAGCCTCCTGCACCACGGGGGGGGGGGTTTGCCCTCCCCAGGCTCTAGAGGCCCTCTGGAGGCCAGAAACGTAGGCCCATTTTCATTCTGCCTGAGCCTCCACGCGCACCCTGAACTTACCTGCATCCAAAACAGGCCGCATGGGTACTCCTGGGAGGAGAGGGGTGGGGTCGGTGGGGCCAGCCAGGAGTGAGATTTGGGGTTCTCCGAACTGCACAGAATTTTAGCTAGAGGTTCTTCCGAACCCCTGCGAACCCCCAGCAGCCCACCCCTGACCACAGGACTGTGGTACTGTGGCACAAATATTCACAAATGTTCATAGTTTTAATATGGAATTCATCTTAAAATACTATCAAATTAAACATCCCATATCTCTTTTGATTTCCCATCCTTCTAGGCAGTCAGTCACTGTGTTAAACTTTGCACACACTAAAGGTCCAAAAAAACCCATCTGGGTAGAATCGATAAACAGATAAAAGTTTAAAGTTCTTTACTAACAAAAGCAGGCCTGTTTCATCCCACGCATCAAAGTTTCCAGCAGAGAAGAACTTCTGAAAAGCTGTCTGACCTCCCCCAGAAGAGGTGGACTAGCATGATCCAGATGAATGACTAGATTTTACACATACCTAATTGCTAGACAATGAGCTAAAAATAAAATAAGGTAATTCTAACAGTGCCAATATCTATTTTCCCCACTGGTTGATCTTCCCTTTTCTCACATTCCATTGCAGCAATACTGCAGTTCTTCCTCTAGATAGCCTTTTAACTGATGGATTTTCCGTTCAGTTTTGCTTTGATCTGTCTATCCGTTTATTTATGGTATCTGACTATTCTTTACAGAGCTGCCCATCAGTGACTCTGGGCAGTCTGATTCCGTACAAGCAGGACAACTGCTCCATCCAGCAATGGCAAACTGTACCTTAAATTTGATGTGACAGCTAGATGACTTTGGCTGATCTTGAAAAGCTAAGCAAGATTGGACCAGAGGTGGGTTTCAGCAGGTTCTGACCTATTCTGGAGAACCGGTAGCGGTAATTTTGAGTAGTTCAGAGAACCAGTAAATATCACCTCTGACTGGCCCTGCCCCCATCTATTCTCTGCCTCCTGAATCCCAGATGATTGGGAGGAAATGGGGATTTTGCAGTATCCTTCCCCTGGAGCGGGGTGGGAATGGAGATTTTACAATATCCTTTCCCTGCCATGCCCACCAAGCAATGCCATGCCCACCAAGCCAGGCCCACAGAACCGGTAGTAAAAAATTTTGAAACCCATCAAAGGTGCATGGGTTGCACCTATGCTGATATCAGAACTCAGAGCTGAGAAGAAGACTGGGAAAAATGGGACATGAGACTATCACACAAATTGCACAAAAACTTCACATGTCAGAAATGATGGATGAGTTGAAGAACACTTCGCTTGCACTCATTTTTTTTCTTAACTTTGAGGAATTAGTATTCACCTTTTCCTGGGAGTTTAATTATGCATACATAAAAGTGTGCATATAATTATACCAAAAAAACAGCAACTGGCCCGTGGCATTAAGTACTGGAAATATCTTTGTTTTGATTCTACAAACCTTTCTCATGTTGGTTTACATTCAGTGCTAGTCCATTCACAACATCAGCTTCTTCGGTTTCTGTAAAATTGGCAGATATGATCAGTATAATATTCTCACAATATGGTTACATCAGGTTAGTAAAACAGCTAAACAATTGTACCCACTGCAGGAAAAAAAAGCAGCAAAAATGTCAAAATCTGGGTAAGAGAAGTTTATGTAGCTGTCATTCTAGAGAGAGGGGTAATTCTAAACTAAATGTCATGTTCCTGCTTAATATTTATACATACCATATAATAGAACAGAATAACAGAGTTGGAAGGGACCTTGGAGGTCTTCTAGTCCAACCCCCTGCTTAGGCAGGAATCCCTACCTGAAACCCTAATGAATGTATTAATTGCTGGTGTTAAACATTTTTTATTATTTGTGAAAAAGTTACAGCAAAAGTTAAAACTTGGCCCCAAAATTGGCAGGAAAAACCTGTCAGAGAAAAGGGAAGCAGACAACAAATTGTGATCCAGTCCACCAAATGCCAAGTCCATTTAACAAGTGCATACACAGATAACTTCAGTATAATAACATTGTTTTTCAAAATAAGGAAGTCTTGGGACATTCTGTGATATAAAAGCCAATCTACATGAGGATTTGGTGACAATTTGTTCACAGATGTAACAATGAGCCTTAAACTGGCTGCTGAAGAGTGTGGAACAGAGTTTCTAAGAAAAAGGAAAGGTTGCAATCCCCTGGGAGGAGACTTGATGAGACGAAAAACTTATCATTTGTCTACCTGGTTCCATCTCCGTCTCCGTTCCATCTCAGATAACATAGCTTTTCGAATCCTAGGTTGACCAATGCCAACACCTGGGTTCCTGGTGCTGAATCAGATTTTCTTTTTCTTGTTACTCCATCATGGTTGACTCAAGACTTCTGATAGCAATGGGGATCAGGCTGCCATTAAAGCCAATGGCCAATGGCCATTTTATGTATGTATGGGACAGCGATGAAATGCACTGATCTTTGCTACCAGTTTGGGAATGTGAGTGCCCGTGCACCCCTTCTGTGCATGCGCAGTGGGTAAAAAACAGGACGTAATGAAGGCACTACTGGTTCAAGCGAGCCGGATAGATCCAGCTGGCTTTCACCACTGGTATGGGAGAGTATATGCATATGATAGCAGACAGTTCTGAAAGTGTGGGCATCTATTTCAAGTGCATCTGATTTAGAAGAACCTATCGCAGGAAAAAAGGAACAGGAAACACTCTGGGAGCAATTCTTAAGATTACTAGTAGAATGGAGCAGAGTGGATAAAAGGTGAGAAGGTGAGAATTTTCAGCCTGACAGAAGAAATGACGATGACAGGGAAAATGACTTCTCTATTCTACAATGCATGTCAGCTGGAGTTGACTGGTAAAATAGTGTCTCATCCAAATCTTAATCTATATATTAAAAAATGTGTGTGTGTATGTGTGTGTTTGAGCATAACTCTGGAACGCCTCGAGCAATTTCAACCAAACTTGGTACATAGATGACTTACTCTCTGGAGAGAAATACCGTGGGGGTAAGACACCTCGGGGTGTGTGTTCTGTTAAGATACAGCCAGTTGTGCCTTAAAATGGCTTCTACTGCGCTGCCTTAAAATGGCTTCTACTGTACTGCACAGTGGAGTTACCATGGTAATGGCTTCACAGTACTCCACAAGGAGGCTCCCTCTGGTAAAGGGGAAAATCTAACATTAGAAATTACATTTGGTCCGGACATTTTCAACAAGGCTTTGGTGTTCAATAAAACATTACAACAATTCGGCTTGCCTGGACCACTATGAGACCAACACGACATACGTTCATGTAATCACGCAGATTATATATGAAAAAAAAACCTATAATGTCGAAAAGCTTAGTGCATATATTGAGGACAAGAAGCCACTTCTAAATGAAAATCAGACAAGAGCATACCAAATGATCATGGATCCGCTAGTAAAAAAACAATGTGTTATCATTTTACTTAACGTTTCTGGGGCACAGGGAAAACATTTTTAACTAATTTAAATCAGGGCTCAGGGTGAAGTTGCTCTTCCCGTCTAATACAGGATTGGGATACATAAATACCCGGGCAACGTCACGTTATCAGCTAGTCCTGAATAAAATTGCTAACTTGGCATGGAACACTGAGGCCTAAAGAGGGAACTAGAGGGAGTTAATATCTCTCACCTCTGTCTGTCTGCCAGGTTTCTCTGTGGTTCAACAGGGAAGTGGAGGAAGGGCCTCAATGCGCTATTCAAAATTCTGCCAATGTGGAATTTCAGTCTTCAGTCCTATTGCTATGGCTGGGAGAGCAAGATGAAGCAAAGGACTGTGGCTCACAATGCTCCCTTGCTCTCTAGCAACAGCCCTTGTGAAGCTGTCTATTTGGAATGATCTCAAGAGGTGACTGTGGTGTGACCCAGCCTCTTGTCCTGGGGAAGTTCAATGACCATGCTAAGAATGCCCGATCAAGAGAAGCTAGGCAGCTTGTATCCACCATGCAACTATGGCCATATCTTAATTAGTATCTGACCCTATGCATGCCATATGGAAAGGTCAGTAAGGCCAGAACCAAAATACCCTTAGGTTAGCATGAAACAAGATCTGTAGATATTCTCACTCACTTTATGAGGTCAGACAGAAGATCATCAGGCTGCTTATAGTGTGCTATCAAGTTCATGAAAAGCTACATGGGGTTGAGAAAGGCAGAATGGGGAAAGCCGCGCCTCTTTTGGGCGCATGTCGATACCACATGATCTCAATGCAGAACTCCCAAGTATGTGCTAACCAGTGAAAACTACAATTACTTCTTGTAGTCCTGAAAAAAGGCTTCAATGTTTCTGATAATGCAGTCCAGAACTGCATAGGCCTTTTTTAGCTACTGCATATTACTTGCTCATTTTCAGCTGGCATTCCATTAGGATCCATTCACATGTCTTCCCATCTTGTGCATTAGAATTCTGTTATATAGGACAGCTCCTAACGCAAGGTGTAAAAAGCTTCATACGGAGCACGTTACAAGAGAAAAGGCCTTCTCGGTAGCCACACTTGTGCTCTGGAAATCTCTACCTTGGGAAGGGAGATTAGCAGGTACCTAAACAGAATAACAGACTTGAAAGGGACCTTGGAGGTCTTCTAGTCCAACCCCTGCTTAGGCAGGACACCCTATACCATTTCAAACAAATGGTTTTCCAACATCTTCTTTAAAACTTCCAGTGTTGGAGCATTCGCAACGTCTGGAGGCAAGTTGTTCCACTGATTAATTGTTCAAAATTTCTCCTTAGTTCTAAGTTGTTTCTCTCCTTGATTAGTTTCCACCCATTGTTTCTTGTCCTGCCCTTAGGTGCTTTGGAGAATAGCTTGACTCCCTCTTCTTTCTGGCAGCTCCTGAGATATTGGAACACTGCTATCATGTCTCCCCTCGTCCTTCTTTTCATTAAACTGGACATATCCAATTCCTGCTACTATTCTTAATGTTTTAGCCTCCAGCCCCCTAATCAACTTTGTTGCACTTTTCTGCACTATTCCCAAAGTTTTAACATCTTTTTTATATTGTGGCGATCAAAAGTGAATGCAATATTTCAAGTGTGCTCTTACCAAGGCATTTATAAAATGGTAGTAACACTTCATGTCATCTTGATTTTATCCCTGTTAATGCAGCCTAGGACTGCATTGGCTTTTTTGGCAGCTGCAGCACACTGCTGGCTCATATTTAAGTGACTGTCCATTAGGACCCCAAGATTCCTCTCGTAGTTACTACTATTGAGCCAAGTATCACCTATTCTATACCTGTACATCTGATTTTTCTGGCCTAAATGTAGAAACTTACTTTTCTCTCCACTGAATTTCATTTTTGTTAGATAATGCCTAGTGTTCAAATCTGTCAAGATCCTTCTGTATCTTTAAGCTGATCTTCTGGAATGTTGACTATTCCTACCAGCTTGGTGGTGTTACAGGCGTTATGTCAGCCTTGTATGCCATTTTATTCCTCTCTAGCATTCATCTCCATTGTTCTGTGATGCATTTCCTGCTTCTCTAGGATGTACCTCTTGTTCTTGTTATATGTACACTTCTACAATGTTGTTTGTTGTTAGTATAAAAAAGGGAAGATGTTACAGGTGTTATGTTCGCCTTGTATGCAGCTTTATTCTTCTCTAGCATTCATCTCCATTGTTTTGTGACGCATTTCCTGCCGCTCTAGGATGTACCTCTATCTGCTCCTACGAGTCACTGCCTGTTCCTCGGGGGTCAGGTGTACGTGTGTTCTCAATGATGGCTTGTATAGCATTTTTAACTGCATTTTTATTAAACGACATGAAACAGGTCTCTTCTGCAAATTTGTTGTCCTCCATCCATCCCCTCACTGATGTAGATATCGATGCAGACAGGTAGCCCTCATTCAGTGATCACTTGTTCAGTAACCATTCAAAGTTCCAACAGCACTGAATGAAGAAATTTGTGATCAGTCCTCACAGTTGCAGCTATTGCAGTATCCCTGCAGTCCCTTGCAACTCAGGCATTTGGCAACTAGCTGACAGTTACAATGGTTGCAGCGAACTGCATCTGCAACCTTCACTCCTAGCTTTTGACAAGCAAAGTCAATGGGGAACTTGAGGAAGGCAACCGGAGTTACAAATAACAACCGCACGAACAAGGAACCCACACAGGATTCTCTTAACAATGGCAACTGGAACTGCCACAACACTATCATACGTCAGTGTAGTCACATGACAACATGCTTCATGACTGTGTTTCTTAGCGACGGAGTTGCCAGTCCCAATTAAGAGAGGATTATCTGTATTCTACCAATGGGTTAAGACTCCCAACTTTTCTTGTTTAGGAGGATGCTATCTTTTGACTCACTCTGCTTTGTAATTTTTATTACGTATCTCTGCAAATAAGATATTCTAGCCGTTATACACATTATTCAGATGAATCAACTGTACAAAATGTTCATTAAACAAAACAATTTTTAAAGAATTTTCAGTCATCGTTCCTCCAGTGTTCCTTTTAACAGAGCAGTGGTTTCTCATTTATTATATTTTCAAGACTAAGCTGTTTAACCATATTTCTCAGTTCATTTGCATTAAAATGCATTAAAAATCAAAAAGAGCCTGGTGGCACAGTAGACTAAACTACTGTTAAAGTAGTATTTAGCTGCCAGCTGCCTGCAATTACTGCGAGTTCAATTCTCACCAGGCTCAAGGTTGACTCAGCCTTCCATCCTTCCGAGGTAGGTAAAATGAGGACCTGGTTTGTGGGGGCAATAAGCTGACTTTGTATAAAATAGAACACCGCTGGGGGGGAGGGGGGGCAAAAGCCCTACTAAGCAGGTATATACAAAAGTATGAAGGTTGTTTTGAAAGCATTGTAAGCTGCCCTGAGTCTCCAGAGAAGGGCGGCATATAAATCAAACTAATAAATAAATAAATAAATAATAAAACTCCTGCAAGGAGTTCAAACAATAGCAATGGTTTTCAGCAAACAAATTGTTTTATCAGAAAAGAAATTTTAAGTAAGGATAAGTTTGACCCTTCTTACCAAGATGGGAAACAGCTAGCGAAGTCACCGTAACAGCCCCTGGTCCACTAATGAGCTAAATATTTACCACAATGTGCATAATAATTAACAGATCTTTCATCTTTAGTGTTGTTCAGTTGGGAACTAGCAATTTCTAATGTTCTCTTGCATGCTGACAGCTTGATTTCTCTCCCTAATACTGTATGCCCTTTATTAAACTTGCTAATGGAGCACCTAACTGTAACTACATTTGTTGAATGTTTTTAGCACTACCTTTATTTTCGGTTCCATAGCAACATTAACTCACAATACCTCAAAGCAATAAAGGGGCTGAATGACTTTCTATGGTGTACACATTTGTAAAAATGCTGGCTGGGCAAAGCTGTTGTCCTGGACAAACCCACTGAGAACCTTAATAGCTGCCGGGTCCACCTGGAAGAGTGGAGACAAAGGAGAAGAGATGCTGAGTCTCTCTCTTTCTCCCCAGCATATTTCTTTATACTATTTTTAAAATCAGACTTTCCATGGCATTGGAAACAGTTGATTTAGGAAGCCAATGGGATGCCTCATTTTTACCCTGGGTCCCCAGCTCTGAAGTTATAAGCAGTGGTAGGCTGCTACCAGTTCGGACCGGTTCAGGCGAACTGGTAGCAGCCAGTTCGCCTGAACCGGTCCTATATTGCTCTGTTTTTTGACTGTCCAATCCAGTCCTATATTGCTCTGTTTTTTGACACCGCATGCATATGCGGATGGTATGTGTGAGCGAGCGAATTGCTGTGTTTTTTGATGCCACACACATGTGCGCGCACACATTTCCGGTGCTAGGCAGTTGGATTGTTCAACTGTTACAGTATGTGACGTCCACCTCTGAGACTGGAGACTGGAGAATCAGCCAGAAGACTTATTGTGTTTCCCCCAAAATAAGGCCCTGTCTTATACTTTTTTTGAACTCCGAAATAAGCGCTTGGCCTTATTTTCGGGGAGGTCATATTATTTTGCATGTGGAGCAAGATGAGGTTCCTCTTGCTGTCTTACCTGATTTCCAGCTCTGTCTCCCTAACCCTAACCAGAGGAAATGGCGGGGACCAGCTATTCATGCATTTAAATATTTTCGGAGAGGGCTTATTTTCAGGGGGGGATTATTTTAGCGCATGCGCTCAAAAGCCCGATTGGGCTTATTATCAGGGGATGTCTTATTTTGGGGAAAAAACGATAGATCTGCAATGGGCTTCTGAACTGCGCCTTTAGGTTGAATTTGTGGCCTATTCCAGTTTCCTATTGAAAATGATCTCCTTTTGATTGCTGTTCCCCTATGTTACATCTGGCTGTATATCAGTGAAACGCAGACTGCTGTTTCCCACTTAAGGTGCCATTGTAGTAACAGAAATCTCTGACCGAAACAGCTGTGCATGGAAGCACCTTCCCCCAGCTTTGTTTTCTTACTACTGAAAATAAGAAAATTTTTATTTATCATGAATGATGTAACACACATACAATATCTAAAGTCAAAAAGGAGAAATGTCTTCTACTAGTTGTGCAGATGAGTATACTGATTGACACATACTTACAGCTGTTTTTCGTAGCATTTCAGAACAAAAAGGAAGTCAAACTTACCTGATGTCATGGCACCAAAAAGTCCTGGTTTAGGCACACGCCAATTTGGATCCTCTCTGTGAATTTTTTTAAAAAAAGGAGAATGACATCAACTTATATTATACTTTTAAAAATAAGCTCCATATTGCTAAGTTATAAATATGCTCTAAGCTACCCTAAAGTTATCATTGTTACCTTGATAAAAATAGCTCATTGGTAAGTATCATCAACTTAGGCCTACTAGATAATGGAAGGATCACTCCAAAGTGCATTTATTATATTGTACACTATATTTTGTAGTCACTACAAAAGTACTGCACTGTAATTACAAGCAGGTTATTTACATGCTTCTAATGGGTAACATTGGATGTGACAAGATAAAAGATTTAGGAAGAACACCATGCCATCCCACCTCTAACAATTATGTAATTATACTGTATGTGTAAGAGATAACCAATGGAAGTTGACAAACTGAGAGCCACAGGACACCTCTTACTATGTTAGTATATTGTATTATATTGTATTTATGGTACATAATAAATCAGAGGACACCTCCTCCTAAGACACACACAGCCACTTCCGACAGTCATGAATCCGCATACAGACAGGAGGTTGAACAACTAGCCTCATGGTGCGACCAGAACAATCTGGAACTGAACACACTCAAAACCACAGAAATGGTGGTAGACTTTGGGAGAAACCCTCCCATACTACCACCTCTTAGACAACACAGTATCAACAGTAGAGATCTTCAAATTTCTAGGTTCTATCATATCTCAAGACCTAAAATGGACACCTAATATCAAAAACGTCATCAAAAAAGCACAACAAAGAATGTTCTTTCTGCACCAACTCAGAAAGCTCAAACTGCCCAAGGAGCTGCTGGTTCACTTCTACAGAGGAATGACTGACTTTGTCATCTGCACCTCTATAACTATCTGGTTTGGTTCTGCAACCCAACAAGACAAACTCAGACTTCAGAGGATAATTATAACTGCAAAAAAACCCAATTACCAGCCTGCCTTCCATTGAGGACCTGTATACTGCACGAGTCAAAAAGAGGGCTGTGAAAATATTTACAGACCCCTCACATCCTGGACATAAATTATTTCAACTCCTACCCTCAAAACGACGTTATAGAGCACACCAGAACAACTAGACACAAGAACAGTTTTTTCCCAAACGCTATTGCTCTGCTAAACAAATAATTCCCTAACACTGCCAAACTGTTCACTAAGTCTGCATTACTATTACTATTAATCTTCTCATCTTTCCTGTCACCTATCTCCTCCCACTTATGACTGTATGACTAACTTGTTACTGTATCCTTATGATTTATATTGATTGTTTCCTAGTATGATTTGATTGCTTATTTGTACCCTATGACTATCATTAAGTGTTGTACCTTATGATCCTTGACAAATGTATCTTGTCTTTTTATGCACACTGAGAGCATATGCACCAAAGACAAATTCTATTCTATTCTATTCTATTCTATTCTATTCTATTCTATTCTATTCTATTCTATTCTATTCTATTCTATTCTACTCTACTCTACTCTACTCTACTCTATTCTATGAGGAAGCACAGGATTCTAAGAAGCAGACATTCTGCCTCAGGACACAAAAGAAACACCTAACAGGACCACAAGCTCTTTAAAAAAAACACACCACCAAGCAGCCCATTTAAGAAAATGAGGAAGATTATCAAAGCTTCACCCTGTGGCCGCTATAAATAGCTAGCCACCTCCTGCAAAGATCAGGAATTTAGCAAGCCTCCCACCCTCAACATATGTTCACAGCGTCTCTCCCTCGCCCTCTACAGAATCAAGCAGGGACACAATTTACTAGAGGAAAGGAAGGAAAGAGAAGTCACATATTTAAATGCCCTGTTAGCATTAGGATAACTCCATTTTCAATTGGGAAGATAGAGAAGTTGAGTACATGGATAACTTGCAGGTTTCTGCTCATTGCACCTTGATAAATACCATACGCAACATTTATTTCCAGGTGAGCAGGAGTGTAAGTGTGCACATTTGAGGGAGGGGCGAGGGAGGAAAGGAACAAGCTATCTTGTCAGAAACGCTTCTCACAACCGGAGGGGTCTGGACGATGACATTTTGGGGAGAGCATAAAAAGAGGGAGCAGCTATTTAATTTTATTATTAACTGACTGTGCAAGAACTGAATTACAGAATACACTTTTCCCTGCATTTGCCCTGAAGCGTTTGCTGTATTGTGAATGCTTGCATTATGCTGTTGGAAGAAATATCCTTCTGGGTTCAGTTCCAAGTGGGGAAAAAGACACAGGATTCATGGAAGTTGCTTGGAAAGAAGGTCTATTGATGAACAGGATCACATGCCTTGGAGAACTTGGGTGAAAAAAAGGGAAGAGATGCTGAGAATCCCTGGGTTTTATATCCTGTCTGGCTTTGAACTTCCTGGGGCACAGGAAGAGTATCCTGATTGGTTGCTGTCAGAGGTGATGGCTAACTTTGTAAGTTGTCTGTGTGCTACGCTTGGTTGAACCTTGCTGGGTGATGCAGTGAAGGGCAATTAAATGGCTCTGCCTGAAAGAGGTAGATCTTTATTATGTAGAATGGATTGGCTCAGGCCTTAATGGCCCATTAACAAAGGTGGGAGGGGGCTGAGTTTCTGCCTCCCTTTTAGGGGAAATATTCTGCCCTTTTAATATTTCCTAAATTATTTCATTTTTCTAGGAGAGGGGTGGGTGCTAACTTCCTACAATGCTAAGCAATGGAGCTGCTCAAAACAGATGGTTTCTGCTCAGAAGTCCCAGAGGTGAAGATCCTCAGATGAGAACTTGACACTGAGATGGAAGTAGGAGAATACCTGGACTAGAGTCTTATAGATATCCTCCATGGAAAAGCAGAAAAGAATTTTGGTTCAGAAAGTTCATGGTCCATACAGGTATGTGCAGAGAATGGGAAATGCTCTCCAGGTGAGCTGTGCAGGTATGTGTGAGATCTTACTATTGATAGCCAGTGTCAGAGTAGGACTGGGAGCCTACCCAGGCATTTCTGGGTAACTTTTCTCCCAGACCAACCTACTATAGGAACTGCTGCCCCAAAATACCCTGGATAACGTCTTAAGTTCCTGAAAGAAACCCAGGCTATAAATTTAATAAATAATATTGCATATGTTGTTGTTGTTGTTAGTTGCAAAGTCATGTCCGGCCCATCGCAACACCATGGACAATTCCTCCAGGGCTTCCTGCCCTCTACCATCCACCAGAGACCATTTAAGATCACACCGACTGCTTCAGTGACTCCATCCAGTCTCCTCGTTCCCTGCCGTTCCCTTCTTCTTTTGCCCTCAATCATTCGCAGCATTAGGCTCTTCTCCAGTGAGTTCTTCCTTCTCTTTAGGTGGCCAAAGTATTTGAGTTTCATCTTCAGGATCTGGCCTTCCAAAGAGCCTTTTCTTCTGTTGCGCGCGCCTGTCTCTGCGACGCTGGCGAGGGTCCAGCCAAGACTCATTACCCTCATCACTGTGCACCTGTGGCTGCGGGGACGTGCTTGGCTCTGGGCCTATCTCTTGCCCTTCGGTGTGCTCCGGAGGCATTGCCAGAGAGAATGGTCCTAGAGAAAGAGGCCTTGCCAACTCCTCTCCCTCACTCTCAGAGTCCTCTCCTGCTGATGACACAGGCTCAGGCAACGGAGCCACAATAATAATTTGTCTAAGTCCGAAATGATATCTTTGGGAGCTCCTATATAGTCAAAATCAGTTTCTTTCAAAACATTTGAAAAGTATGGTAAAGCTCAATTTAATGGACCATTTGCAGAGGAAAGTGCACCAATTAAAAACACATTTACATAATTTGCTTCAATTTATATCATTTGCACTAAAACATTGATTAGTGGACCAAAATTTAATTAAAATAAACATAATGAGGGAAAGAGTCCAGGGGAAAATTATACATTGTATTCAAAACTAAACTGAGGTCTTGCTGTATCCCAAAATCATGACTTGTTTTAGACTTGGGATAAAGAGAGATTTTGTACATCAGGACCCAACAGAATTTAAATATGTCTGCATTGAAAACAGCAATATATTATGACAGGATGGAGGCCTGGTAACTGTTAAGTTAGGGAAATATTAAATTCAATGTTAATATTAAGAGGAAAGGAATACTTTCAGCACAGCTTATTTATAACATTCATGTTGTCCTTTTATATATTCCTAAAATGTATTCCTCGGCAGTTTATTGGATTATTTCTGAAGTTACCCTCAAATAATTCTCTCTCCCTTCCAGCTCCTGCCTATTTTCCATGCAGAGATGGGAGTTCTAATTTCCCATCTTGGGAGTTGACATTATAAGGCAGATCTTCTTTCTCAGGTTGATGAATAACAAATGTTACCAACTAGAAATCTACTTTTGGGAGTCTTCTGGGAGCTAATATATTTATGTTCATGTAGATTGTATTCAGTATGTTATTGTGAGCATATGGAGAGTTCTGTGCAGACAGACAAAGTACACTATTTGCTCATTCGAGCCATTCTTAGCTGATTAAAAATTTATCAGGTTCAGAGCAGCACCATGGTTATGGGAGATGAATAATGCCTCCGACAGATAGGTAGGTAGGTAGGTAGGTAGGTAGGTAGGTAGACAGACAGACAGACAGACAGACAGACAGACAGACAGACAGATATCGGAGGCATTAGTTATCTCCCACAACCATGGTGCTGGTCTGAACCTGGTAAATGATAGATAGATAGTTAGATAGATAGATAGATAGATAGATAGATAGATAGATAGATAGATAGATAGATAGATGATAGGTAGGTAGGCAGGCAGGCAGGTACATAGACGGAGGGAGGGAGGGAGGAAGGGGGAGAGAGAGAGAGAGAGAGAGAGAGAGAGAGAGAGAGAGAGATCTTACAACCATATCAAAGAAAATGAAAAAGTAAAATCTAAGGTATATTTCAAAGGAAAAATAGGTGAAAGAAAATAAATAATAAATTCCATATGTGCTTAACATAATCAAGTTCAGATAAATATATCACCTTTGCATGATAACTTGAGATGTTTAATATAGCAGATTCTTAGCTGAAGTGCCTTGTCTATAAACTTAGCAGTTCCGCTCATATGTTAGAGCTTAAGAAGAAATATGACTTAATTCTCAGTGGAGTGTTCTTTCAAGTAAATATCTAACCCCAAAAGGGGCATACAGTTGACAATCAACCCAAACATGAGCAATATCTCTGATGGCTGCGGAACTGCTTATCCACATCCTCTCATGATGTGGCAAAGTGATGGAAGTGCCCATATTTGGTCATGAAATCCAACGTTTCAAATCTTGCTCTAGAATAGGCCTTCTTAGGAACTGCATCAAACTCACTGAAAGGTATTCACAGCCAACCCATTTGAATATCCTTTTTTCCCAATAATTTCATATCTGTTTGGAGACTGATATCAAGGACACTGTACTTAAAAATTTCCTTTGCCTTGGAAGCAGTTGAAAATAAATCAACTCAGCCTTCCATCCTTTATAAGGTGGGTAAATTGAGGACCCAGTTTGTTGGGGGCAATAAGCTGACTTTGTATAAATATAAATATACAAAAGTATGAAGGCTATTGCTTAACGCATTGTAAGCCGCCCTGAGTCTCCGGAGAAGGGCGGCATATAAATCAAATTTTTAAAAAAATAAAAAAATAAAAAAAATATTAGGTGGAAAATTAGGCTTATGTTTATGTTTGTATTAACCCTATTATTTTATAAAATGTTGTAAAATAATCTTGGTAAGTCAGTTTATCCAGGAAGTGGGCTGAATCATATTCAGCAAAATGTATTTTGGGTAGCTATTGAACGGATCTTCTGCCAATACATAAAACTTTGATTATTGAGTGTCTATGAATGAAGTGAATATCTGTTTCCACTCTGATCGTGAGGACTGACGTATTCTGGTCATTCCCCATGTGCTTCTTCAAGGTTTATTGTCTTCGGAGAATTGAGAATGCAGGAAAATATTTAGCTTTCGCAGACAGTTTTCTTAGGCCTATTTGAGACTGTGCCATTAGAAACCTATCATCAACATATTAATATTTTATACGTTGATGATATGTTTCTAATCTATCATGGATCTTTGGCATAAGAGTATCTGAAGTTTACGAGAATCCTAGAATGCCGTTGACACAGATGTTAAAAAGCTTTGGGGTTAGGATACAGTCCTGTTTAACATCTTTAAATCAATGGGTGGAAACTTGTTAAAGAGAAATCCAATCTGAAACTAAGGAGATATTTCTTGACAGTGAGAACAATTACGGTATTTTTTGGTGTATAAGACGCACTCCCCCCCCCAAAAAAGTGGGTGGAAATGTCTGTGTCTTATACAGCAAATGTTGCCAAAGCTCCGCCCACCCACTGGCCTCCACCTTTTGACCTCTGCCTCCCAGCAATTTACCTCCTTGCAGCAAACAGCAAACAGCCTGGTCAGCTTCAGCACAACATGATTTAGCACAAGCAGCTGATTGGCGGTTGGATCGGCCTCCCGGAATACCATCTATCAGCTGTTCCAAGCTGCAGGGATCGCCACTGCCCGTTGCCCCCGTCGCTGCCCATTGCTGCTGCCGCCTGTTGCCACCTCCATGTGCCCCCTTTTCGGCCTTCGCACATCCCGTTTTAAGCCTTTGCATGTCCCATTTTCAGCCTCCGTGGCCCCATTTTCGGTCCTCCAGGCAGTGAGGATAGGAGGAGGCGGCAGCGATCCCTGCTGCCTGGAACGGGGCAAAAATGGGACACAGAGAGGCTGAAAATGGGGTGCACGGAAGCCAAAAATGGGGCATGCAGAGGTGGCAATAGGCAGAAGCAGCGATGGGCGGTGGCAATCCCTGAAGACTGGAATAGCTGATCGGCGGTATTCCGGGAGGCCGATCCAACCGCTAATCAGCTGCTTCTGCTAAATCAGGCTGTGGTGAAGCTGACCAGGCTGTTGCTGCAAGAAGGGAAATTGCTGGGAGGCAGAGGCAGATTTTTTCCCCTTTGTTTTTCTCCTCAAAAGCTAGGTGCATCTCATACTTTGGAGCATCTTATAGTCTGAAAAATACGGTAATCAATGGAACAGCTTGCCTCTCGGAGTTGTGGGTGCTCCATTGCTAGAGGTTTTCAAGAAGATTGGACAACCATTTGTCCAGGATACAATAAGGTTTCCTGTCTTGGGCAGGGGTTAGACTAAAAGATCTCCAAGGTCCCTTCCAACCCTGTGATTCCATGAATCTTTACCGGTAAGAATACTCTGAATTAGAGAACCAGTTACACCAGTACACTTTCAAGTGGATGTTGAACTAAAGGACCTTATTTAAGATTAACAGTTTGGGTTCTTTGTTTCAGCTGGCCAATTTCTTCGAATGTTTAGGGAATCAAAAGCTGCAATCCGATCTTGTAACGGTATGTAGAAATGACCTTGGATGAGAGAGAAGAGATGCTGTCTAAAGCAGGGGTTCCCAACCCCCGGGCTGCAGCACACTGCTGGGTCTTGAGCCATTTGGAATTGGGCCATAGAAGTGGCAGGTGAGCATGCATGCCCGCATCCCCACCTGCGCAAGCAGCGTGATAACACACACGCATGCATGCCACCCACACAAATGGAGCTACACGCACTTGCCCACTGCTCATGTGGAACAATCCTCTCTTCCCACCAACCCTCCCCCACCCATTGCCAGTCCACAAAGCCAGAAAGGTTGGGGAACTCTGGTCTAAAGGATCAGTTAAAGAGGGTTGTGGTCCTCAGGTGCTTAATGGGCAAACAAAAGAAACTCGGAAAAGAATCTCCCTAATGTATCAGGCTATAAAGAGGGGAAATCTGTACTATCAGGCTTGCAAGAACCTGATAATGTAGCCTTATAGTAAGGATGTCAAACTCGATTTCATTGAGGGCCACATTAGGGTTGTGTTTGACCTTGGGGGCCGGTGTGTGTGTGACCAGGATGGGCATGGCCAGCTCAACATTACTCATGTTGGGGGCACCTGCGGGTAGCCCAAGCACTCTGTCAGTGAAATGGGCCTTCTCGAGCTCCGTTTTCACTGGCAGAGGGTTGCAAGAGGCCATCCCAGCCAAAAACAGAGATTGGGAGCCTATGAGGCTATGTAGGGGTCATAGCTGCAGTTGTCTGAGACAGGTTTGGTTGAATCTTGGGTGATGCAATGTCCTTAGGAAAATTTTGAAATGCAGTGAGCCCTACTGCTAGATAGGTAGAGGGCTGATCCTATTATGTCCTGAGGGGGTCATGTCTTAATCCCATCACCCTGGAGCTGGAGGTCTTTTGTCTTGTAGATAGGCTGGCCAAGTCTTTCTTAATGGGCACCAAATATTTGTTGGGGGCAGGGAGCTGAAGCTCTGAATTTCTGTCTCCCTTAAGATTTCTATTTCTCTTTTAAGGGAAATATAATATTCTGCCTTTTTAATATTTCCTAAAATATTTCATTTTTCTAGGAGGGGAGTGGGTGCTAACTTTCTACGCCAGAAGCTCAGCTACCTGGAAAATGTAGAAGCTTTCTTTTCCTGTGTGCCCCCTCCCCTTCCCACAGCATCTTATGAAATGCAATTCCCAAGGAGTCCCATTATTTAGGAAACTTGTTAAATCCTATCCTTTTCACCTAGCTTTTCATTATCAATTGTACTGATTGTAATGATACTGTTTTTAATTTTGCCTTGCTTTTCATGTTATATAATTTCCTCTAGACAGCTTGAGAGTCATGTCAAAAACAGACAGAATATAAATGTAATTAACAAATACATTGAGCACTCGTAAAGTTCAATCATTTCTGTACCAATGGAATTCTTATTCTTGCTAAATTTGCTTCTAGGGGAATCTTTTGCAAGCCAGATCCTGTTTGATTCTTTTGATCCTCCTAAATTCATATAATCTATTAGCATTAGAAGATTGCAAATCATTTGTGCAAATAATACGCCCATAATAGTTATTTACAAAAGTTGCTAGAATAGGAAAATGTCCAATTAAATATCCATAGGGTATGGAGAGGCATGGAGTAAAAAAACTGGAAGTTTTTGTTCATACAAATTAATATAAGACTGTTTTCATATCTCATTTCCATAGATTTAAATTACAACTAATTCAGTTAAAATTGTTTTATATATTGGAGAACTACAATCTTTTTAAAGAAAAAATAATGGAAAATGATTCTGGAAAATTCAGTATGCAAAGAAAATACTGGTTCTTATGTTGGGGCCACGTACTAGGTAATAACTAATTAAATTTATATGCCACCTGGTTCACAGCTTCTCTAGGAGGTTTACAAATTGTTAAAAACATTTTAAAATGGAAGAACACAGAAAACACAACAACAAAACAAAAGAGCAAAGAGGAGGGAGGGAGGGAGGGAGGGAGGGAGGAACAAATATCCATTTTCAAATCTTCAGGCCTCTTTGAAATGTCATTAGGCAGGGACTTGTTTGAATCTCAGTAGAATATTCCAAAATCAGGCACCACTACACAAAAGATGCACTTCCAGGGTCCCAATAAGTACCACGTTTCCTCTAAAATAAGACATCCCCTGATAGTAAGCCCAATCGGGCTTTTGAGCACATCCACTCAAATAAGCCCTCTCTGAAAATATTTAAATGCATGCTCAGCTGGTCCCCGCCATTTCTTCTGGTTAGGGTTAGGGAGGCAGAGCTGGAGATCAGGTAAGATGGCGAGAGGAACCCCATCTTGCTCCAAGCACCCCAAAATAATAAGACTTCCCCGAAAATAAGGCCAAGCACTTATTTCAGGGTTCAAAAAAATATAAGACAGGGTCTTATTTTCAGGGAAGCACGCTAGCAATCTGCTATGTTGGTTCTCACCTTTAAAGCACTCCATGGCTTAGGGCCAAGGTATTTACGAGACCGCCTTCTGCTACCGATAACCACCTCAATACGCTCTCACAGAGAGGGCTTCTTAAGGTGCCATCAGTCAAGCAATGTCGGCTGGCGACCCCCAGGGGGAGAGCCTTCTCTGTGGGAGCACCCGGCCTCTGGAACGAACTCCCTCCCGGAATAAGATTGATCCCGGATCTCCGCACTTTCCGCAAGGCCCTGAAGATGTTTTTATTTCACCAAGCTGGCCTGGCCTGAATAGGTTTTATGGGTTAGTTTTTAATTGTATAGCTTGGGGTTTTAAATTTTGGGAGGCCAATTAATTTAATCTATTTTTAGTAATCTTAATTTTTATATTGTGTGTTATTTTAATTTTCGGCTGTTCACCGCCCTGAGTCCCTTCGGGGAGAAGGGCGGTATATAAATTAATTAATTAATTAATTAATTAAATAAATAAATAAATAAAATGTTATGCTGTGCTGTGTTATGCTATGCTATGCTATGCTATGCTATGCTATTGCAGCTCCTTTCTGGGATAAATTTATTTCATATGTTAATATTAATTCAGTTCTTTGTTACAGTCATATAACAGGGAAATATATACTGTGTGGTTTTATTCTCATAAAAATAATTATTTTATATTGGAAAATCACTCATTCTTATTAACCAACAGTCTAACTATTTTTTCTCTATGCATTTTATTGCCAGTAATCCCAAATGGAAAATATTTAGACATTGAACTCTACAGTATTATATATGAAAGTTTAGAGCAGAGGTGTCAAACTCAAGGCCCACAGGCCAAATCCGGCCTGCAGGTGCTTAGATCTGGCTCACGGAGTTGCCCTGGAAACAGTGAAGGATCAGCCCGCAGTGCCTCTACCAGTGAAAAAGGAGCTCAGGAGGGCCGCATGCAGCCCTCCCGACCTCCATTTTCACTGGCAGAGGGTTGCAGGAGGCCGTCACAGCCGAAAACGGAGCTCAGGAGCCCCTTTTCGCTGGCAGAGCACTCGGGCCACCACAGGCACCCCCGACAAAAGTGTCATTGAGCTGGCCACACACCCCCAGGCCCCTCCCCAGGTCAAACACAACCCTGATGCGGCCCTCAATGAGCCTGGATAGCTCAGCAGACTAAAGCATTGTAATTAAACACCAGCTGTCTGCAATTACTGTACATTCAAATCTCACCAGGCTCAAGGTTGACTCAGCCTTCCATCCTTTCTAAGGTAGGTAAATTGAGGACCCAGTTTGTGGGGGCAGTAAGCTGACTTTGTATAAATATACAAAAGTATGAAGGCTATTGCTTAACGCATTGTAAGCCGCCCTGAGTCTCCAGAGAAGGGCGGTATATAAATCAATTTTTTTTAAAAAATGAAATCGAGTTTGACACCCCTGGTTTAGAGCCATAGGTGCTTTTAGTAAAATTGGATTTTAATTACCTTATCATCCAACAAATATGGTATCTCAAGCAATTTCCCAGCTAGACTTCTGGAGGAGAAGGAGAAATTTCTCCTTATCAGTATGGACAAAGATACAAGAGAGCCAATTATTCTTGACTTAATGCTAACCATTGTCATAAAACAACATGGCAAAATTATGAATAAGGGCAAAGTGAGAAGTTCTCAAATATTATTAAAATTAAAGCTGAGTGTCAACCAAAATATATGTTAGACTTCAATAAAGAAGATTTTAATAAATTAAAGCCAATGATAAGTAGATTCAATGTCAGGAGCAGTTTTGGGAGAAGCACAAGATAATTTCTAACAAGAGAAGTTCTAAAAACGTAAACAATTATAGTGATGAAAAATAATACAATATGGCAAAAGAAACCGATCTGGCTATAGTATAGTATAGCCTTTATTGTCATTGTACATCATATATACAACGAAAATGGTTTAGCCCCTCTGGTGCAATCCAATACAATATCATTTTGATAATCTGACAGTGTAAATGGATTCATATAAAAAGATTGAATCGCCAAAAAAGAATACTGATAGCAGAGTTGAAAAGACTATAGGACAAATGTATGCAGCCTAAGGATGTTAAGAATTACAAAGGTGTTTTAGACATGTTCAAAATTGCTCATTGAAGACATGCTAATGAACAATGTTGACAAAAAAGGGTAGAACTATTCAACTGTAATTTGACTTTATCTTTCTACAAAAGTCTCTAAAGGACATGTTGACCAAAAAGAATTTCAGCTTGAGGTTAACAGAAAAATGGACAATGAATAACTTTTTATCTTGAAGAAGTTTCAATCTTTAAATAAAGATTTTTGAAACCCAGACAGAAAGGAATTGCTGATGGCCATTTTCTGTGAGATGATCTGAAGAATGTGAAGTGACAAAAGTTTGCAAGAGAAATACAGAAAAGGGAAGTTGGCCAGACTGACATCAATTCTTGGAAGATGCAAAAGCAGATCAGATACAGAGATACAGATTAACAAGAGTTGGAAGGGAACATCTAGTCCAACCCTCACACCATTTTTGACAGATGGCAGTCCAGTCTCTTATTGAAAGCTTCCAGTGATCAGAAAGCAACTTGAAAACATGCTGTGATACTAGAAGTCATCATGTAAGTGACAAAAACAAGCATTTCCAACTTACCTGTATCACATTTTTTGATTATGACAATGTTCAAGACACCATATATCTTTCAGGAAAGCATTTGTTATAACACATTATATTCTGGTTACCAAGATATGATTATTATGTGAAACCTATGCAAAAATGAAAAGATCACTGGTGTTATTACTTCATCTGGAATGTTTAGATGGTCAAAAGATGAATATAAATTAGCCTGGAGACATAACTGTGGAAAAGATCAATGCAATTTTAGCCTGCATCGATAGGCATTTATTGTAGTTTCTAAATCATTGAAATACTTAACAACTATTCTGCATTTTTTTCACTCTTATATTTGAGTGCTGAGTCTAGCTTTGGACAGAATATTATAAAACAATTTTACAAATATTATTTGACAAAAGGTGACACATCAAAGAGAACCAGGGAGTAAAAACAATCCCTGTAGAGCAGTGGTTCTCAACCTTCCTAATGCTGCGACCCTTTAATACAGTTCCTCATGTTGTGGTGACCCCCAACCATAAAATTATTTTCGTTGCTACTTCATAACTGTAATTTTTTATTACTGCTTCTGTGGACATGGCTTATTTTGTGGGCGTGGCTTAGAGGTCATGTGACTGGGTGGGCATGGCTAGCTGGTCATGTGACCGGGTGGCCATGGCTATGTGTATAGGGACTACTCAGAGGGCTGAAAAAAATCATTTCTGACAGATCCTCACACTTTTGACTGGTCCTCACACTTATGACCATCCTCACATTTATGCAGGTGCAGCATTCTTAACAACCATGTCACTCATTTCACAACTGCTTCTCTTCCCCATGGTGATAAGATAGGGCAAAAACGTAAAATGTGAGGACAGTCATAAGTTTGAGGACTGGTCAAAAGTACGAGGACCAGTCAAAAATAACTTTTTCAGCCCTCTGAGTAGTCCATGTGCACAAAAGGACTACCCAGAGGGCTGAAAAAAGTGATTTCTGACAGGTCCTTGCACTTTTGACCGGTCTTCGCACTTATGACTGGTCATCATTTATGCCCATTGTAGCATTCTTAACAACCATGTCACTCATTTCACAACTGCTTCTCTTCACCATGGTGACATGGTGCTTTATCCAATGTGCTTTTTCACTTAGTGATGTATTATTGTTAAGGAGAATGTTTTCCAACCTTTCTCGGTTGGTGGCCCAGATGAGGTGGGGAGGGACAGGCACCTTTATGCAGACATGCAGATGCACAAATGGGGCTGCAAGCACATGTATGATGCAAACAGAGCTGCAAATATGCACGCAATGTTTGCCATGATGCTACCGGAAGTGTGGTGTATGTGCATGCACACACACATACATAAATACTGTCCAGCTGTTCTCCCAGCTTGGTGGTCCACAGATTGGGGACCCCTGTTCTACAAGGCAGCTTAAAATGCACTATAGTGACTTTCATAGACTTCTGCCAATGATAGGCAGCTTCTTATCGTTATGCCACAGTCAGAAACTTGCAGTCAGAAGAAGCTCCTGAGCAGCATTTTATCTATGCCCTGCTATTGAAGTTCACAAATCACAGTGATATCCCTGCCCCAACAAACCATTCTGATGCATTATAAAAGGCAGCAGGTTTCTCAGCTGAACGAATTTTGGCAGTGCTTAAACTATTGACTATTGTACAATAGTCCAATGCATGTCTACTCAAAGGTAAGTCCCCTGGTGACTTATTTCTGGTAGGTGTGTCTAAGTTTGGTCTGTTAGTAGTTTCAGCTAATGTTCTTTTTTTGACCATCAAAAGTTTTTGCTTGCCAATGAATTTATATGGCTATCTTTAAAATCCTTTTAAATGAAATTCTTGTGCAATATTCAGAGGTAGCTAGATAGTAAAGATAGTAAAATGTGAGGACAGTCGTAAGTTCGAGGACTGGTGAAAAGTGCGAGGACCAATCAAAAATAACTTTTTCAGCCCTCTGAATAATCCATATGCATAAAAGGATACAGCAATAGAGAGGGATGAAGGAAGGGAAGGGAAATTAGAGTAGGAGTGAGGGTAAGAGAGGGAGGAAGAGAGGAGGAGAAGGAGAAAGGAAGAGGAAGTAGGGAGGAGGAAAAGAGGGGGAAAGAGAAAGTAAGAAGGAAAGAAAAGAGAGAAGTGGCAGGTTTGAGGAGAAAGATTGCTGTACAATAAAAGAGATGAAAGCGAAGAAAACCAATCCCAAACAAATATAAAGATATTAAGATAAAGAATGAATTGTTAAACTTTAAAGAATAAAAGAGAACAAATATGAGTAAATAGCAATAATTAGAAACACACATACAAACATACAATGTATTTTCTTTGAACAGAATATTTGGCAGGCTCACAAATTTAAACACTGTTTAGTCATTTCAATTAAATTTACAATTTCTATATTTGCTTTTTGCCATATTTATTCCTCATCTATTTTTTAAAAAAACCAATATTACCCTTCATCCTCATCTCTAATCTTAATCAAATTCAATTTTTCCCTTCTATTCTATTTTATACCCCTTTGCATTGTCATCTATTTTTATATCCATCCTCACATTGGTTAATTATGTAATTATGTAATACAGTTTAATACAAATTCAACATTTTAATATAAATCAATTAGTTATATAACTATCTTTTTTGTATATTAATCAATATGAACATGAATATTCCAATTATTTCCATGCAATCCAATTTCTTACAAAGCAATTAATTATATTTACCAATAATAATAAACCAAATAATTTCCCCCCTATATTCCTCCAAACCGCAACTGAACCATTTCTGCTTTCAACACAATATACAATTAATAGTATCTCAATTATTACAATTCCCTAGTTAAATAAAGCTTTTTTTCTTTTGTGTTTTAAAATCTTGAACCCCCTCTTTTGCCCTAAATTTCCCATTGTTTGCAGTTTTGCACCTACCTTTTTTGGTGTGGAAAAAGAAAAAGAAATCTCTCTCTGCCTCATTTTGTAAGGTTGCAGCAAAGACCCTGCTTTACTTTCATTTTCGCTTTTTCAGCCTAGCTAGGGGGAAAGAAATCTGCTCGAGCAATTTAGCTCTTTGCAGCTAGCTAGCAACAGACCCCTGCACAAAACAGCTGAGAGCAAATCAGCTGAGAGTCGGGAGGCTGATCAAATCAATTTATGGTAATTTATGGTATGCTGAAGGGGCTGTTTTTTCTATTTTTGCAGGCACCGCTCTACTCATCTGTTTTCTTTTAACACTGATCAGCTGTAGGGCGGCCCTTTGAAGCCCCAAGGCATGAATTTAAACAGTTTTTTTTTCCCCCTCTAGCCATCAACTGGGACTCAGGAGGCAGCAATAGATTGGGAGTGGGCGGGGTAGGCTAACGGCCACCAGCGATCCAACAGAGGCAGAGGGTGAAGGTGAGTGAAGACATGGGGGGGGAGCGAGAGAAGGCTTTGGCGACCCCTGTGAAATGGCCGTTCGACCCCCAGGTTGAGAACCACTGCTGTAGAGGAAGAAACTACCATATTTTTCAGAGTATAAGACGCACCTTAGTTTTTGGGGAGGAAAATAAGAAAAAAACTAATTGACACGTGGCTCAGCCTTCTGGAATACCCCCAATCAGCTGTTCCCAAAGGTGAATTTTAGCAAACAGGTCCCTTGGTTATGAGCTCTGTGCCTTGCTTTTTTTTTTTTTTTTTTTTTGCTTTTTTTCCTGCCTCTGAAAGCCTCCAAAATAGAGCTTCAGAAAAAAAGCCTCTGTCTGGGGGCTTATTTTCTGAAGCTTCGTTTCTGATGGTTTTTTCAGACTCTGAAACCTCCGTTTGAGAAGCCAGGCAGGGATATATTTGGAGTATAAGACACACCCAGATTTTCACTCTCTTTTTTGGGGGAAAAGGGTGCATCTTATACTCCAAAAATATGGTAGGTATATTTAGCTTTGGAAAGATAAAAATTGATATAGATATAGAAGCCCTTTTCAAATATCTGAGGGATGTCACATATAAGAAAGCCAATACTTGTTCTTGAAAAGCTATTAATTTTATCTCACCATTAAAATTTGCCACTTTTAACAGATGTAATAAAAGGCCTAATATTAATATTTTGTTTCTACAGGGAAACATGGAACAAAGAAGTTTGTTCCTTCACTTAAACTCTAAGTGGGATCCAAACATAGGTGGTATTCAGCCGGTTTGAACCAGTTCGCCCGATCCGCTAGCAGAAATCGCAGGTGGGCCCGCTCACCCGCCCCGGCTCTATGCTATCCTATTTAGGCACGTTTTTGAGGCTGGGTGCATGTGTGGAAGGCCAGGTAGTAACATAATCCGAAACCCACCACTGGATCCAAACATTTTCAGTGGAAGTTTAATGTACCTCAAAGGAAATGAAACTGAATACTGGATTATTGAGATTCCTTCAGTTAAACTATAGAACTGCAGAATTATTACTTTTCTTTACAGTTACATTTATATTTGTTGGCTTCATCCACACAGATGCTTGAAGGCAAAGGCCAGCAAACGACGATTCAAGGATACCATTCTCTGAGTAAGCTAGTCTAATTCCAGATACAGAAAAGCTGCAATTGCAGATAAAGAAAAGCTGTGAGTCTAATGATAAGCCTCAAGACATGCATCTCTGTCCCAATATTTTCCTAGTCTTTAAAATATCTTGCTCTTCGGGGCCATGATTCTGGCATTCTCCCAATATTTACTTCCAAACTTCAATCCTATCAGGTAGATTACTCACAGACAGAGGAAGAAGTTCATTCAAAATTCATTCAGATCCATGGCTATGTACTGTCTTGGACTGAGTCTCAATGATTCTAGCCCAAAACACCTTAAAGACTGTGGTGCTATGACCCCTTAATATTGTGCTTAAACACACATCCTAGTAAACTCAATGGTTTTACTAGGATGGATTTTAAAAGCAATTATGCTTGGGTATAATATTTGCAATATCTTTCAAGCTTTCAAATCAAAACACAAAATACAAGCTGGGCGGATACAACCTCGTAGAAGACCCTCCCTCTGTCAAGGACCTTATCTATTTTTACAATATATTGCTTTCATATTTATTCTCTAACCATTGATAAAATAACTCCTATATATTATAATAATCCGATTCTTCCTTTTCTTGAACTGCAAGTGTTAATCTGTCTATTGTCGTCCTCACCCCATACCTAAGAGGTCTTTAAGGGGCATGCATAAGTGCACCAGTGTGCCTACCATCCCTGTCTTACTATCCCCATTTATTTGTATCCATCTCATGTATTCATAATTATGTTTATACTTTTATCTGTTATCTAATACATGATTGACGAAATAAACAAACCAACAAACAAATAAATAAATTTGTTTGATCAAATCAATTGATTGGTTATGTATCTCTCTTCATCTGCCAACTTGTCTAGGCAGAGCATTCAAGGTCCTTCAATAAGGTTGAAGGACAGATTCTCCCATCAATGTCCTTATTGAGATTTCAATAAGAATCATTCTACAAACCTCTGCATAGATGAATTCATTTCACTGACTCCCTTTCTATTGTCCCACTACATAATAGAGAAAACGGCACTCACTTATACTAGAAATCGACTGACCTCTACACATATTTACATGTTTCCAACCTTCACCCAGAACACATCAGAAACTCATTGTTTGCCTAACTTTCCAATACAACAGACTCAGCAAACAGAGCGATAACTAAAGAATTTAAATCCAACATTTCACTTTGACCAGTGAAGCAAAACAAAACAAAACAAACAGAAAGGCCAGACAGCTTCCCAGGAACAAAATACTCCAAAACGAGGAGAAAACAACTTTTAAAAACTCTTCGTTTTGCTAAAATAACTTAATGTATCGTTAAGAGTTTTCATCCTACTATGGACAATGGCAATCCCCTTTTACATGCTTGATGGAAGGCCTATGCTCATTTCATCATCCAATCTAGAAGACTTAACCTGTTTCCCCCAAAATAAGACACCCCCTGATAATAAGCCCAATCGTGCTTTTGAGTGCATGGCAATAATGCCAAACGCTTATTTCATGGTTGAAAAAAATATAAGACAGGGTCTTATTTTCAGGGAAAAGGTACTTACCAGGCAATAACAGATCTTTCTGGAGTGCTGTTCATTGATAGGCTAACGCTGCAGAGACTGAGGTGCTATTCAGGACCTAAACTGCCAGATTGAAAGACAGGAAGGAAGGAAGGGAGGGAGGGAGGGAGGGAGGGAGGGAGGGACGGAGGGTAGCTTTCTAAGAATCAGCTTTGTTTCTAGTTATCCAGTTTGAGATACCATTTCCATAAAAAAGTACCATATTCGCACCATAAGATGCACTCCCCCTCCCAAAAAAAGTGGGTGGAAATATCTGTGCATCTTATAGAATTAATATTGCAATGGGGGTGAAGGGAGTTAGTGTGCAGTGGCAAACAGGTTGCAGCGGTGGCGAATGGGCGGCAGCGGCAACAAACAATCCCTGTCGCCTAGAACAGCTGATTGGTGGTATTCTGGGAGGCTGATCCAACCGCCAGTCAGCTGCTCGGCAGCAAAGGCTCCAGCTTTGTCTGGCGGCAGCAGCAGCTCAGCTCAGTTGACCAGTGGTAGGCATGACAGAGCGGAGCCCCAATGATCCATGTGCTGGGGCTGCGATAATGTGCTGAAGCTGATCTCGCTGTTTGCTGCAAGGACACTAGCCAGATGAATACTGGATGGATGCTGGGAGGCAGAGACAGATTTCTTTTTTCTTGTTTTCCTCCTCTAAAGCTGATATGCGTCTTATAGTTCGGAGCGCCTTATAGTGTGAAAAATACAGTAACTTTTTGACTTGGGGGTAGAAGCCTGGATTTTAGATTTATCAAACCCACAGTGGAGGAAATGCCTGTCTTAACCAGAATGTCTCACATGCAAAGCTGGTTCAACCATCTCTTCAGCATGGACATACTTAAGTCCCAATACACTAACTGCCTCTAAGGAAAAGAGCACTGAAGGCTAAGTCCATACATGGAATAAAATGTTGTTCACTGCAGCCTTAAGCCAAGGAATGTTATTTAAGGCATGATAAACTTGAAGCAAAACAGAGCAGTCAAATGCAACTAATTAAGCACATTTTATTCAACGTCAAATTCAAACAAACAAAAAAGATGATGATTTCTTACAGACTTATCTATCGTTTAAAAATGCAGTTCTGCCATTCCTACCAATATAACGTTTTCCTTTGATCTTGGATACCAGATCTTTACCCAAGAAGGTTCCCAAGCAAGCAGAGAAGCTTTCTCCAGAAATGGTTAGAAAAAGAAAAGAACTGAGAGGTCAATTAAAGGAGATGGAGAGTGTCTGTGCATGCATAGTTGGGACAGGGATTTATTTTATTTATATTTTACAGTATTTATTTATTCCCTCTGGCAAGACAGCTGGGGAAGGTTATTGCACTTTAAGGTCAAATGATGATTATTATTTTATTGCCCTACACTGAGCCAAAAGATTCAATCATCAAGTGAAGGGCGGGCCGTTCCCACAGCTCTTCCAAACAAGGTAATTTTGCCTTTTGGAATTCTAATTTTCAATTAATTTTCCCATTTAAACTGCTCCAACAAAAGACCATAGGCTCTGCCTATGGCGGTGTTACGATGTCACCAGCTATATAGCCTGTGGCCCTCAGAAGCCACTTAAAAGGGGGGGGGGGAATGACTGGTTGCACATCATTTGATGCAGTACAAAGCGGCTTCAGAACAGAACACAATTACAGAGTTGGAAGAGACCTTGGAGGTCTTCTAGTCCAAACCCTTCTCAAGCAGGAGACCCTATAGCTGTAATGGGGAACCTATGGCACGCGTGCCACAGGTGGCACACAGAGCCATGTCACGTGGTACACCAGCTCAGCTCTACCAGAAGTAGGGAAACACGCTGTTTCCTGACTCTGGAGGGCCTAGGGGTGTGGGGAAGGCCCGTTTTTCTTTCTCACCTGGCTCCAGAACCTCTCTATGCATCTGGGGAGGGCGAAAACAGCCTTCCCTACCCCTTCGGAGGCCCTCTGGAGGCCCAAAATGGCCCATTTCTCAACCTCTGGTTGGACAGGAAGTGACATTTTTTGCTCTCCCCAGCCTCCAGAGCAGAGAGGTTACATTTGGTTTTCCTTGCCTAAGTGTAAGACCTTACTTTTCTCTCCATTGAATTTCAATTTGTTGTCTAAAACAGTGTTTTAGTCTGTTGAAGGTTTTCTGGATCTTGAGCCTACCTTCTGGGGTAAGAGCTATTCATGCCAGCTTGGTGTCATTTGCAAATTTGATGGGATACCCTTTTTATTCCGTCATCTAATTTTTTAATGAAAATATTGAAGAATACTCCGCCTAAGAACCACTGCTTACTTCCCTCCATGTAGATATACCGTAGTTCCATTTAGGAATACATGTTGAGTGCAGTTTGTCACCCTGTTACAAATCCATCTGATGATGATGCCGTCTATCCCACATGTTTCTAGCTTTCTAGCACCTTTGGGCTAGAGTGGACAGGTGTTATCTTACCATTTTCTTCCATAGTTTAATTTGAGTCCCTAGTCTATCTTTTACATTTCTCTTTTTGGTAGGTTGAGCTATTTTTTCTTTTTGCATAAAGACAGGTGCAAAAGATGAATTAAGCAACTCTGCTTTCTTCCTGCTGCTCATCATTTCCTTCCATCTTCTCCCATTAGTAGAGAAACTGTTTCCTTGACTTTTTTCTTGTTTTTTACATGTTGAAAGAAATGGGTTTTTAAAATTATTTCTGACATTTGTTGCAAGTCTTAGTTCATTCTGACCCTTATTTTTTCTGACTTCATCCTTACAGATTCAAGAGGGAGGGGAAAGTGGAGTTGAGGAGAAGGTCAGAAGGGGGGAAGAAGAGAGGAGTGGGGGAAGAGAAGGGGAAGTAGGAAAGAGAAGGAGAGGAAGAACAAAGGAAGTAGGAGGAGAAACAGGAAGGAGGAGAAGGGGAGGAGAAGAAGAAGGGTTGGAGTAAAGGTAAAGGGTAAAAGAGCAGCCCCGAAAAAGTAAAAATTAAAAATGAAAGTTAAAAGAAAAGATGAATGAAAAATGATGGAAATGACCATACATGTAAATGTGTTTATGAAAAATAAAAATAAAAACTTCATTAAAAAAAATCCTTGCAGATTCGGGCTGTATGCTGGTATTCTGCTTTAGTTATGTGTCCCTCTTTCCATTTTTTTATACTTATCCTTTTCGTTTTTCAGTTTATCAGAGAGTTCTTTGTGTAACCATGCTGGTTTCTTCTTGGCTTTCTTCCAAGATATTGAAGAAAGAGAAAGCTTCTGTGGCTCCGCCAAAGCTTTGCTCAGCACTGCAATCCCAAGTGCCTTCTACAAGAGCTGAACTTGATGCTGAACCACAACCTTTCTAGCCACACAACTTCCTTATTTCCAGACAGAAATTGAATCTCAATCCTCATCTCTCTTTAAGTGAGTGGTGCTAATCCCAGGTGCTAAAGACACTTTCCGAACTCAAAATAGGCTTTGGATGAAGCTGAGATCTTTATTCAAGTCTTGCACCAAAAGAAAAGACGGAAAAGAGCTCTTCTATTAATGTTTGGAACAAAACAGCATTCATATTTTAAAATAATTTTTTTGGTCCTCTTTTTCTATACAATGGAAATTAAGGACCCTCATCTGTGACCAAGAAAGGAAGTTCTAATCCAAAAACTCTTCAAGTCTCTTAATTTGAATAATGATGCAGATAGGTAACTTTTTATATGGTAAAATCTATGAACAAATTGGAGCATTAAAACTTATTTTGGGGGATGGGATACATCCTCAATGAAATCCAAATGCCACCTGAAAAGTAGCTGCAACAGAATTATGTTCACAGTCAACTGCTTAATAAATCTAAAACTTCCCCAAAATCCAAATCTCTTCTGTTGCTTCTCAAACAATCTTCAACAGAATAAATCTGGATTGTGTCTTACTCTAAGATATACAAGAGTTTAAACTCCGTGTATGCTAATATTGAATTTATATTCCTAGAAGAGCTTTTAACATAGCCTTCCAAATATTATCATATTGATTAATAATAATGCCCCAGTGAGGCACTACCTTGATGTGGTTGTGGGGCTTGGGTGTTCGTAGGAAGGTAAGAGCTATGCCGGAGGTTCAACCCAGAGGTGGTATTCAGCCAGTTCAGACTGGTTCGCACGAACCGGTAGTGGAAATTGTGGGGAGAGCCTGCCCTCCCACCCCAGCTCCATGCCATCCTATTTAGGCACGTTTTGAGGCCGGGCATATGCGTGGAAGGCACACGCACCAGCAAAGCACATGCGCGGAAGGCCAGGGGCATGTGTAGCCGGGGCGCATGCTCACATTTGCGAACTTGTGGGAAAGTAAGTGAATACCCCCTCCCCCAATTCAACCATACTAGACAAGTTTCATCAGAAGAGCCACACGAAGAGTGTCTCTCCCATAAACAATGTCATGAGACGTAATTTACAGAAACCCTTATCAGACCGGTGGTTGCCCTCAACAAGGACCACGATAAGTGTTGGAGTTCCTCAATATCTGGTAACAAACAGGTTACAGACTTAGGACTGTTGGCTAAGCCTGCTGCTGCAACACTACTGGAAGAAACAAAGAAATAATGATCTGTTATTACAGATCAAGCTGAAGAAGAAGAGAATATCTGAAAAAGAATACACCAGTTCTGAAAAAGACAACATCCAGAATCAGAAATAGCAATAGCGCTTAGACTTATATACCACTTCACGCTGCTTTACACTGCTCTAAACGGTTTACAGAGTCAGCATATTACACCCAATAATTTGGATCCTTATTTTAATGACCTCGGAAAGATGGAAAGCTGAGTCAACTTTGAGCCGGTCAGAATCACAGAATTAGCCTGCAATACTGCATTCTAGCCACTGCACCACCACGGCTCATAACCGAATAGAAAGAAAACAAACATAGGTTCCGACAGCAAGAGGCCCCTTAGATGCAACCCCAAAACATTTGCAGCACCGTCTGAACACTATTGACATTGACAAAATACCCATCAGTAAATTGCAAAAAGCAGCTTGACTTGGAACAGCTTATATTCTGCATTAATATCTTTAATATCAACATACAACATCTCCCTATCCCAAGTCCTTAAGAGGCACTCGATAGATGGATAAACATGTCAAATCCAGCATAAATATCTGACTGATTGTACCATGAACCATAATAAAAATACTGGTACTACTTGATTAACGAACAGTAATTGGGACCAGAATTTCCATCACAGCCAAGGTGGTGCAGTGATTAGAGTGCGGCACTGCAGGCTACTTCAGCTGACTGCTAGCTGCAATTCGACAGTTCAAATCTCACTGGCTCAAGGTTGACTCAGACTTCCATCCTTCCAAGGTGGGTAAAATGAGGATCCAGATTATTGGGGGGAATAGGCTGACTCTGTAAACCGCTTAGAGAGGGCTGTAAAAGCACTATGAAGCGGTATATAAGTCTAAGTGCTATTGCTATCGCTAAGCAATGCAACCAAAGTATGATGTCATGTGACTGCATCGCTTAGCAATAGCAATCCTGGCATTCCCCACTCCCACTGTTGAGCAAGGTTTGCAAGTCATTAAGTGAATCCCAGGCAGCTCATAAACAGAGCAGAAGGCAGTAAGTGGCTGCTGCCAGATGGGAGATAGTGCAAAGGATTAAGTCAAAAATGGTGATCATGTGACTACAGGGTACTGCAACCATCATAAGTGCAAGCCAATTGCCAAGCATCCAGATTGCAATCACATGAGCACAGGAGTGCTGGGATAGATAGAACTTCCAGGAGTGGTTGTAAGTACCACTCATTCAGTGCTTGTCATCATTTGAAATGGTTGCTGAACAAGTGATTGTTAAATGAGGACTACTGTACCGTAATTTAGTAATATACGCTGCTGAACTCCCAGCAACTATGATCATATATTAGAATAGAAAAAGCAACATTAACGAAGAGGCACTTTTAAAAAGAAAAAAGAAAAGAAAAGGCATTGAGGGTCACAGGGTTGGGACATTGGTGCTGTAATGTCCCCCAAATGGGTGGAACTAAATTGGCCATGTAAAAACCTAAACAAACCATTCAGAGGCCTCCCAAGACCACAATAATGGGGCTACAGTTACACACAGACCAGTGGTGGAATTCAAATTTTTTTACTACCGGTTCTGTGAGCGTGACTTGGTGGGCATGGCAGGAGAAGGATACTGCAATATCTCCATTCCCACCCCACTCCGGGGCCAGCCAGAGATGGTATTTGCCGGTTCTCCGAACTACTCAAAATTTTCACTACCGGTTCTCTGAACTACTCAAAATTTCTATTACCAGTTCTCCAGAACCTGTCAGAACCTGCTGGATTTCATCCCTGACACGGACCACATCTCATGCATCAGAATGGTCATCCTATATTTTGGTAATGCTTTCCTTACGTCCCCAAAGCAACAATCCTCTGAAATGTCAATGCGCTTGAGGCTAGGCCAAGAAGCTAGAATTGGAAAAAAAGTAATCCAATGTTCCAATGAACTTTTAACTACAGACTTTGTTGCTAAGCAAGGTTCGAAACCAATGTGCAAAAAAATACAAGGCTCATTTCAATGTCAACACCATGGCAATGAAGGAGAATGTGATCATGTCAAGAGTTTAAATCTTAGTTCTAACACGCATGAATGTTTTCATCTATTTCTTCAGAATGAAAGATTATTCTGAAAAATCCAACTACTTTGCAAAGTCATTAAGTTGAGGCTGCAAGAGCTTGCCTTTAAGAGAGCATAAACAGGGTTAGTGTTATTCTTTGCCTTTTATCTTACGGACTGAATGCTTGGTCATGCCTTCAATAAGATTGCATAAGGATTTAGAAAACACATCCTTGTCTGCTGCAAAACAAGTTTCTTTATGTTTGTGTCCAACATGATCCTCCTTGCACTAATCTGATTACTTCAACAAAATAGAGGAAGCCTATTTATACCACCCTTTTCCTTCAGCCATACTGTACATCTTTTTTTTCATTTGAGAACAACAGTGGAACAGCCTTTGCTAGTACTTGGAAAACCATTACAGTAATGGCCAAAATTGTAGAAACCTTTTGGGAAAAGTGTATTTTCTAAAACTAGCTAATAACACTACTTTTTTGGGGGAGTAGTACCATAAAATTATGTATCATTCAGTGATGGGTTCCTCCTGGTTCGGCCCGGTTCTGCCAAGCCAGTAGCAGTGACTATATGACATCACCAAACCGGTTCTGCTGCCCCCCACCCCCACCCACCCACCCCCCGCAATATTCTTACCTTTTATTTGGCCCCACCCCCAATCTATTGCTGCCTCCTGAGTCCCAGCTGATGGCTAGAGGGAAAAAAACTGTTTAAACTCTTACCACGGGGCTTCAAAGGGCCGCCCTACAGCTGATCAATGGTAAAAGAAAACAAATGAGTAGACCGGTGCCTGCAAAAATAAATGGGTAGACTAGTGCCTGCAAAAATACATGAGTAGATCAGTACCTGCAAAAATAAATGGGTAGACCGGTACAGCTCTGCAAGCAGTTAAAAGCCTGGTAGACCAGTACCTCTGCTAAATCCTAAAGAATTCTCACATGACCATCAAGCCATGCCCACAAAATAAGTCACGCCCACAGAACCAGTAGTAAAAAATTTTAGAACCCACCCCTGGTATCAATGGAAAGATAATTTAATCAAGAATGTAATGCAATAACTTTTATGAAGGATTTGCTATTAGGAGAGCAGTGACAGTATAAAGAAAAGTGAAACACGTAGAAAAACGAGATATACAAAAATTATCACCATAGAAAAAAACGAGATATACAAAAATTATCACCATGTCAGTTAATACTTAGTCGGGTAACCTTTAGCATGAATTACGGCCTTCTGTTGTCTTCCCGTGGAATGAACCAAGTCTTTGAGTTCTGCAGCTGTTATAATGTGAAATCAAGATTGAATAATTGCTTCTATTAACTGGGTTTTACTGCTGGGTCACTTCTGACTAACAAATTTCTTTAGTCGGCTCCATAGTTTTTCAATTGGGTTAAGGTCTGGGCTATTCCCAGGCCTTTCCAGCAGTGGAATATTATTATCTTGAAACTCACAAAAAAAAAAAGTGGTGTTATTAGCCATCAAACCTCAAAAATACACTTTTCTCAAAAGGTTTCCACAATTTTGTTCCCCTCCACAACCCCAGGACACAGGTCCAGATTCAACTTGTCAAAAAAAAAAAAAAAAAAAGCCGGTTTGGAGCTGAGGAGAAATAATCGTGTTAACACAGAATCTTATTTCTTCAACATTACTGTAATCGTCACCCAATAAAGATACGGTAGCACTTAAATGTTTTCCTGGAGCTGAAATGCAGAGAGATAAAAAATGGTGGAGGAGGAACTATGATGAAATCTGGTCTGCATTCCCGGGAGGAGAGATTGTATTTCAGAAGGCCAAGAGGCAGCAAAGTTTAGATAGTTTGGTCAGGAGAAAGAGAATTCAGAAGACTCCACCCTAGCAATTCTCTGAGTGTATCTTTCAAGATGCAAGTAAATTGTTTTAGTTTGGCAAGATTTCTGTTTATAGGTGAAGAACAATAAAGGAAACTGTTCAGAAGTAATTCTACGTTTCTGGGTTCTTGAGGCCTGACATGAACTGACTTAGCAAATGAAGAAATGTGTTCAAGGCCAGTTCTCCTTAATACCTGCATGGAGGCATTTTATTTTATTGTACTGCCTTGGGTGAAAAACCTGTGCACTTCCAGATATTACTCCTCCCTCGTTCTTGCTGCATGGAGCCGCTGCCTTTTGTTTCAATTCAATCAATTAGTCCTGTGATGGCGAACCTATGGCACGGGTGCCACAGCTGGCACGCAGAACCCTCTCTGCGCGCACGCAAGCCATCGCCCAGCTCAGCTCCACCGCACGTGTGTGCGTGCCTCCCACCAGGGGTGGGGCACATGCGGGAAACACATGTGCATATGAGGGGGGGATTGCGCATTCATGGGTGGGGGGGCCGGGGGGGCACAGGGGGGGACAGCGAGCCCCCCCCAAAGCCCATTTTTGATCCTAGGAGGCTGCAGGGAGGCCTACTAGGATCAAAACAAGGCATGGGTTGGGGGCAGTGGCATGCCCCCTCACAGCCTGTTTTTGGTTCCAGGAGGCTGCAGTGAGGCCTACTAGGCCCAAAAAGGGGTGCAGGGTGTGTGTGGCGTGCCCCCCCCCGTGGCCCGTTTTTGCGCCCAGGAGTGAGGCCTACTAGGCCCAAAATGGGGCGTGGGGGGTTTGTGTACACATGCACAGGGGTGGGGGGCGCAAGAGAGGTCATGCACGCATGCACAGGGGTGTGGGGCACTTGGGGGGGTGCGCAGATTGCATTATGAGTGCCGGCACACGGGCATGCTGTTGCGTGCCCACGCACACACTTTTGGCACACAACAACAAAAAGCTTAGCCATCACTGCACTAGTCTTTGCAAAGAGGCACTGAGTAAAGATATTTGCTGGGCCAGTAAACAGCAGCCAGAAAAACCAAAAAATCCATTGGAGTTGGGCAACTAATACATTTAGCTAAATAATAGTAAAAAGAAAGTAAACACATGGAAAGCTGCAGGTGGCTTGTATCATGCTCCAGAAACAAGCTAAATATCAGAATTAAAATGTGGCCACTGGCCCAAGCAATATCACCACTGATAGGCTTGTAGGTTGCTTTTAAACCACAATTAGTATATTTAAAATTTGAAAAGAAATATTAATCTGTGTGTGAGACCTGCACTTTAGATAGAATCAAATGTCTTCTTTATATTTCCTGCTGCTGCTTCTTGGGAAAAGAACAGGGAATAGTTCTAAGTTACCACACGCAGGTGGAATTTTTTTTCTCTTTGCAGAGTTATATTGAAGTTGTGAGCAGCATAATCCAGCTCCAGCTTTGCAAGAAACTTGTGTCCTGAGAAAAAGAGGCAGCATTTGTAGCAGAGAATCCAAAATATGAAATCCATATCCCCCATAGCTCAATAAAACGTCCAATGTGGCTCCCAGAAAGCTCCCCAAAGCATATAGCTTTAAAATGACAAAAGGGGAAAATAATTAAACTTATGCCTGGAGAATAGAATCATAGGGCTGGAAGGGACCTCATAGGTCCATGATGGGGAACCTATGACACATGTGCCAGAAGTAGCACACAGAGCCATTTCTCCGGGCACACGAGCCTCACCTATTGCTCTTCCGGGTTCCATCGCACCGGCCAGCTGATCTTCACACACACAGGAGCACCGGAAATTGCAAGAGCAGCCGCCTGGTGAGCATGCATGTGCCGGGAAGATGATCTTCCGGCTTCTGGCACGCACATGTGCACCGGCCACCTCATCTTCTGGTTTCTGGAATGCATGTGCGTGCAAAAACCAGCTGGCTAGTGCGCATGCACGCACCAGAAACTGGAAGATCATCTTCCTGGCGCACACACGCGCGCCAGGCGGCTGCTCTTCCGGTTTCCAGCACGCGCACACACCTGTACTCCCGTTTCAGCACTTGGTGCCGAAAAGGTTCGCCAACACTGTCATAGGTCTTCTAATCCAACCCCTGCCTAAGGCAGGAGTACTTATACCATCACAGACAAAGGAATGTCCAATCTTTTCTTGAAAATGTCCGACAATTATTATTATTATTATTATTATTATTATTATTATTATTATTATTATTATTATTTTATTGGATTTATATGCCGCCCTCTCTCCAAAGGACTCAGGGCGGCTCACATCAAATGAAACAATCCCAATAAATACAAATTAAAACAGACAAAAACAGACAAAAACCAATTTAAAACAGTAGACCCCATCTGTGCTAGCTGTTTAAACAGCCAGGTCTTAAACTCACGGCGGAAGGTAAGAAGGTCGGGGGCCAGCTGAAGACCCACGGGAAGTTGATTCCAAAGGGTGGGCGTGGCCACAGAGAAGGCTCTACCTCTGGGGGTCGCCAGCCGACATTGTCCAGCCGACGGCACCCTGAGTAGGCCCTCTCTGTGGGAATGCACCAGGCGATGGGAAGTCGATGCTGGTTGCAGGTGGTCTGACAGATATCCTGGACCTAAGCTACGTAGGTTCCAAATACAGAACTAAAGCCTATTTGGATCCTCTATTTGGGTCCAACACCAAATGCATACCTTCCTTACAACTTCTGCTTGTTAGAAAATCTCCCTCGCACGATTTTGTAGGGTCACCAGCAAGATTCTAATCAACCCTTCAGCTTGTCACCAAGAGCTTCCCAGAGTCTGGGAAAGAGGATGGGAACGTAAAAACTATTATTACAAGTTTGGTCCACTGGCACGCACTCTATCAGGAAAATGAGCCAACCAGCTCCCTGGCAGTAACAAAAGGATCAGGAAGCCCCTGTGGTACTGAATTTAAACATAAGATAGACAACCCATGATCCCCTGGGTCATTCTTACCAGCCCTGCCCATCACATTGCTCAAGACGGAAGGGGGAGTGAAGCCCAAATCGAGTCAGCCACTAAATTGGTCCATCGAATGCCAAGCAGCCTTCAAAACGCTTAAGTGGCTCTTTGCTGCTGAGCCGGTCTTGAATCACCCAATCATTCCCTTCCTTAGACATGGTCAAATAGTAGCTAGGTAGTCATTTGCTGGAGACACTTCAAGCTGGACCTTAAATTGAGTAGAGGGCTGGAGTGAACTCAATGGCCAACATGGTCCCTTCTACCTCTATGAATATTTTCCAGTGGATGAGAAAGTCTTTTCAATATTTGAGATAAAAAGTACAGAGAGAAATACTCATGCAGTTCCTAAAATTTGGAACCTTGGTCTTATTATATATGTTGACGGCAGCAAGACTACTGTATGCATAAAAATGGAAGCACACTTCGATTCCCACCATGGATGAATAGCTACAGAAGTGGATGAATAGCTACAGCTACAGCTACATGGATGAATAGCTACAGAAGTTGATCTGGCAGAGCTACGCCTGAGTAGCGTAGGGGGGTAATGCCTCCTACAAAGGCAGCATTTAAGAACCAGCTGCCTGCAATTACTGCGAGTTCAATTCTAGCCAGGCTCAAGGTCGACTCAGCCTTCCATCCTTTCTAAGGTGGGTAAATTGAGGACCCAGTTTGTTGGGGGCAATAAGCTGACTTTGTATAAATATATAAAAGTATGAAGGCTATTGCTTAACGCACTGTAAGCCGCCCTGAGTCTCCAGAGAAGGGCGGCATATAAATCAAATTTTTTTAAAAAAATGGCTAAATTGACTGTTTTGATTAAAGAAAAGAATATAAGCACTGTATTTTCCGGAGTATAAGACACACCGGAGTATAAGATGCACCTTAATTTTTGGGGAGGAAAATGGAGGGGGGGGATCTGCCTATCAGGTATTCATCTGGCTAGCGTCCTTAATCTGGTCAGCGTCAGTACATTAGTTCGCTGATTTTGAACGTGCATGCATGTTTTTTATCCCGATTGGGGATAAAAAACAGCTTCTAAAGCACAGCTGATCGTTGGAGAGAGAAGCGATGAAAAAAGCAGGCTAAGTGCCGAAGATCGCTTCACTCGCTAGAGCCTCATTAGGGCTGGAAAAAAGCTTCAAAAAAGCTACATTCGGAGTGTAAGATGCACCCAAATTTTCAGCCTCTTTTAGGAGGGAAAAAAGTGTGTCTTATACTCTGAAGTACTTTTGTTACTATGGAAACCACTTCTGGACTTTGTGCTTGAGGTAGAAAAAAATGAAACTTTGATTTTGGGTTTTACTGATTCAATTGACTTATTGTTATAGAAATGGCTAGTTTATATTATTTTGGAAAAGTAAAAAGTTGAGGTTCAATGTTAATGCTTTATTATTTATGTTAATGCAACAGAGAAAGTCAGAAATCAATGCTTTTTTCCCCTTCTTGCCTTTTCTTTCCCCTTTTCCTTCCCATTGTGTCCTATTATTTGCTTTCATGGTTTTGTATTTTATTCTATAATCTAAGAAAAAAATGTTTAAAAAAGAAAGAAAAGAAAAGAAAAAAGAAAAAGAAATACTCATACAGTTCCTATATGTAGTAACGGTAAAACCCAGGGCAAGTTAAATCAGTGGTATCCCAGTTTAAAAGCTTTAGAGCAGGGGTGAAATGCTATTGGTTTGCACCGGTTTGGGCAAACCAGTAGTAATAAAAAATACCAATTTGGGCGAACTGGTAGTAAAAAACGTTACCGGTTTATCCGAATTGGTATTTCTGATGATCAGCTGTGCCATGCAATTTATATTCGCTAGAAAGCAGGAAATCCTACTTTCTAGCGAATCTAAATCACGCAGCACAGCTGTTCTCTCGCTCTTCTATTTATCTTAAGCCTTTTTTCGTGCAAAGTGTGTTTGGTGTGCACTGTGCATGGGCATGCGGCATGTGTTTGGTGTGCACTGCACGTGTGCACAACGTGCATTTGGCACGCACCACACATGCATGGGCAGCAAACCGGTGGCAAACCGCGGAGGATTTTACCACTGCTTTAGAGTCAAATTCATTGTTCTTTTTTAAAGAAAGGATTGTTCCATTGATTTTGCTTGTTGATTTAGGCTGCAATCTATCTAATGCACGCTGATCTGGAAACGAAGTGGATAAAACTGAATCTTCCTACTTTCTGAACTGCGTCCATTAGAAGGGAAATTCTGGTTTCCTCCTGCACAGGGAAAGGCAGAAGGAAAAACTCCCACCATACAAGTAAATATTAACTTTTCCTGAGAGACAGATTTACTTCTGAGTAAGCTACATAATGCAGCTCACGGCTTGGCTTCAGAACTAGCTGTTCCAAATAAATTCTCTGTTAGGTGCCACCCAATCAGAAGGATTTGTTCTGCACTCCCACCTCACTTCTGCCCTCAGCCAATTTGTGATCACTGTTTTTCAGTAAACAGCCCAGCAGCAGGGACTTATTTTTTTAATCCCCAAATGGCAGGGAGGAATTGTGAGTTATGGTACAAAGCAACTACAGGCAAGTAGGTGCACCAGATCTGAACGGATTCATGCTGGATTATGTGATAGATTTAGGAGATGCCTAAACCATGAGTTCAAGTCCCGCTTTAGCCATGAAAGCCGGCTGGCTAGGTGACTTTGGGCCAATCACACTCTCAGTCCAACTCACTTCACAGGGTTATTGTTGTGGGGAAAACAGGAAGATATGTTGGATATGTTCACTGCCTTGAGTTATCAGTAAAAATAATAAAGGCGGTATAGGAACTTAGCACCCACCCTTCTCTTAGAAAAATGAAATATTCTAGGAAATATTAAAAAGGCAAAGTATTATACTTTCCTGGATGAGAAAAGGAAAAAACATGTTCTTGGAAAGAGGCCCCCACCTTTGTTAATAGCCCCAGAAAGACAAAAGACATCTTATTTACAACACAAAAGACCTTCAGCTCCAGGATGATGGGATTAAGACACGGCCCTCAGGACATGATAGGATTAGCCCTCTACCCATCTCACCACATGGCACCTGGGAAGATTACATCATCCAGCAAGGCTCAACCAAGCTTGGGACTCAAAAACACAACCTATAGAGTTGCGCTGCATGGCCCCATGGGAGTCTGACAACCAATCAGAATACAAGCTCAAATTCAAAAGCTCAAAAGAAGGTATAAAACCCAGAAACTCTCAGCATCTCTGCCCTTTTTTTCGCCCGTGATCTCCAAAGCATGTGATCCTGTTCTTCAATAAACCTTCTTTCCAAGCAGCTTCCATGAATCCAGTGTCTTTTTCCTCACTTGGAACTCAACCCAGAAGGATATTACTTCCAACAGCGGGATACAAATAAATAAAATAAACCATCTCACACTCCTCAAAAAATCAGAAGGGGAGGAAAATTTCTCACACACGAAATAAACTGTATGCGGCAACATTGCTGTAGCACATATTCCCACACTAGAAAACAACTAGATCTGGTAGAGAAGCCTAAAGTAATTCTGGGAAAGATTTTGTTTTTGTAGTTTTGATGATAATAAACCATTTCAGTATATGAAAGAAAACAAAAGATAAATAGAAATGCAGACAGATATTTCACATATTTTCTTTTAATATATGTATTGTTGCAGCTATGGGAACAATTTTAAATGCATCTTGTGATTTTCACATGTATTATTAATCTTTGCAATTTTGCTTTCTGAACCCAGATGCAGGAGCTCAGATTGGGCTGCTATTGTGTTCGTGCACAACACAAAAACAAACTCAATGTTATACCAAGCAATTAAAACTTCAGAACTGTGAAAAGGAAATGGAGCTAAGAAAAAATGAAATATCTATATTAGAGAGCCAGAATTAAGTCAAGTATATTTTTGCCATTGCTTATCAAGAACTGCTAAACTTTTAAAGGCAATATAATAGATCGACGAAGAAAGTGAAATGGGAACGCACTTTCCCGTATGCATGTGCTGTACACATCCATACACAGAGGTAACACACTGCAAAGACAACATCCACCAGTAGTGAGTTTCACTTACCTTCGCTACCAGTTTAAAATTGTGAGCGCTCGCGCGTGGCACTTCTAAGCATGTGCAGAAGCTTCTGAGCATGCACAGAGTGTCCGTGATGACATCCAGGTGGGTGGGCAGAGCCTCCCACTGCCGCTACCAATTCATACAAACCAGGACAAACCGGTAGAAACCTACCACTGACATCCACCACACACACAGTGCAAGGAAAAGGACTCAGCAGTAGTACACAAACCTGAGAACTGGGGATGGGCAGACTGGCATGCCTTAAAAAGAAAGAAAGGAATGGGGGCGGGGTAGATAGACACAGAGAGGAAAGGAGAGGAGTCTTTATGTGGGCAGAGACTGTTTCCAGCCCCAAACTTCCCCTTTTTCTCAACTTTCTGATTGAAAGCAGACAGTTATTTTCTAGTACTGCTAGCCAAGTTTTCTTGGATTAAAGCCCCTGTTTAATTGGAGAGAGTCCAAGTCAGTCTGAGGCAAAGTGGCCTCAACATGGAGTTTCTCTGTATTACAGCAAAGGTCTTGTGAGGTGAGTTTGAATCCTGATGATTCTCTGTGGATAGCTCCAGAAAGATTTCTTGCCTTCTTCCAGGATTTCCCACCCACCCTCCCATTTGCTCGTCCTACAATTATGCAGTATCCTGTAGTCTCTCAGTATCATCCATATCTGGCCCAGCTTCATTTGTACCACAAGACAAGGGCAGGGCAGGGCTACATCAAATGAAGGGAGCTTGCTCAAAGATGCTGTAAGCTAGAAGAGGCAGTCATGACGGAGAAAAGCCTGCCTTCCATTGCCCCTTTCATTGCTAATAAGGGGAAGACTTGCCCTCTTCCCTCCAGAGTAAGGAGGATAAAGCTCCAGCTCACTTATAGTAGTGGCCAAAATTGTGGAAACTTTATTGAAAAGTGTATTTTCTAAAACTAGCTAATAACATCACTTTATTTTGGAGTAGTACCATAACATTATATATCAATGGAAAGATAGTTTAATCAATAATGCAATGCAATAACTTCTATGAAGGATTTGCTATTAGAATAGCAGTTATAGTCTAAAGAAGACGAGTGAAACAAGTAGAAAAAATGAGATATACAAAAATTATCACCATAGAAAGAACGAGATATAGAAAAACGATCACCATGTCAGTTAATAGTTAGTTGGGTAACCTTTAGCATGAATTATGGCCTTACAACGTTTTCCCATGGAGTGAACCAAGTCTTTTAGTTTTGCAGCTGTTATAATGTGAAACCAAGATTGAAGGATTGCTTCTATGAACTGGGTTTTATTGCTGGGTCGCTTCTGCCTGATAAGTTTCTTTAGTCAGCTCCATAGACTCCATAGTCTGGGCTATTCCCAGACCATTCCAGCAGTGGAATATGATTATCTTGAAACTCCAAAAAAAAGTAGTGTTATTAGCCATCAAACCACAAAATTACTCTTTTCCCAAAAGGTTTCCACAATTTTGGTCCCTACAGCAGCTGCCAACCAGCTCATAGAATGGCCACTGGCCAAGTCAGCCCCAGCTGAGAAGGCTGTAAGAGCTGCCTCCTTTCCTTCCCTGGGGGAAAAAGCCTGCTATATCAGCCTTTAGCCTGGAAAATATCACTTCCGCTTGTGCCCCAGACACAGCTATCCCACTCCTGGCCATGACTTCTATTCTGTTTCAAGGCTGTTGCTTCCCCTGCTATTTCAGCCAGAAAATAATACTCCTCAAAGGGTGGAAGGCAATAGTAGCCCCACTCCCATTTTTCTTCGCCCTTTTTTTTTTTTGCTGGGCTGGTCTCCTACAACTCTACATGGCACAAGTGAGTTACACCTCTGCAAAGAAGTTCTCATTCACATTTGGATACCCAAGATGGAGTGAGTGAGTGAATGAATGCAAGAAGCAAAGGGAGTTCCAAGGACATCCCAAGACAATTGATCTGAAGGCAGAACAAGCCCCCCCTCAATTGTTCCCAGTTGCATTTCCAACAAGGATACCATCCTCTGCCTTTGAAACAGGTTCAAAAATACACTCCGTGAATCTGCCTTCCTCCATTTTTACAATCCGTTTAAAAACTGATTCCCCATCTCTATAAACTCCATCTCCTCCCACCTTTAAAATACATGTATCAATGGATCCTTTCTCTATTTCCAAGGAAGAGGATGGGAGTTCTGACCCCACCAAGGGTCCAGTGGTGGGATGCAAACAGTTTAATAACCGGTTCGGTGAGCTTGAGCACAGTGTTCAAAATACAGCAATTTGAAGCTCAGCTGCTTACCTTCTAAGGCAGTCCCAGTAAGTAGAACAGCGGAGGCACGGAAATCAGCTGTGCCGCGCGAGTCAGCTGAGCCAGAAATAAGAAATATAGGACAGGATAGAGTAGGGGGGGCAGGACCAGCTGATTGTCTGAACTACCGGTTCGCCCAAACCAGTCCAAACCAGCTGAATCCCACCTCTGCAAGGGTCCCATTTGTTCAAAAGAATCTTCCCTCCATAAATAAATATTGCTTCAACTGGCTAAGGCAGAGGTCTGCAACCTTAAACACTCAAAAAGCCATTTGGACCCGTTTCCCACAGAAAGAAAACACTGGGAGCCACAAAACCTTCCTGTACCTGACTATTTCTTGAGCGGCCACAAAACTAGCATATGCAGTTGAATTAAACGTTCTGTTTTCTTCTGAAACTTTTCTTTTCTTGGATTTATCCATGGTTGGCCTATCGGGGGTTGAAAAGCTCAAATCGAGTGCCAGAGGGGTGTCGCACATTGGTGGTTGTGATGCATATTTTAAGTGACAGGGAGCCGCAGCAGAAGGGTGAAAGAGCCACATATGCACTGATTGCTGGAAGGCTACTAGGCCTAAGGTAAGATGATATATTCTGTCTATAAAATTCTTAAGCAGGTATGGAAGCAGCAAACTTGCCTATCAAGGTCTACTGGGGAATGCTGCTTCTGTACTCTGCACTGGATATGGCAGGGCCTTCTCAGTGGCAGACCGCAATATAAAACTCTTCTCTAAGAGAACTCCTGCTCACTTCCAGGTTAGCTTCTTTTAAATGTCTGAAGACGAGCTTGCTCACCCTATAATTAAACCACAACCAAACTATCTCCTACTTTTTAGATAGGAATTCAGACTTATCCAGTATCAGTAGTTGAACTGTTGCTTATTTTAGCATTAGCAATAGCACTCAGATTTATATATACCGCCTCACAATGCCTTACAGCCCTCTCTAAGTGGTTTACAGAGTCCGCATATTGCCCCAAACAATCAGGGTTCTCATTTTACCAACCTTGGAAGGATGGAAGGCTAAGTCAACCTTGAGCCAGTGAGATTCAAACTGCTGAATTGCTGGCAGCCGGCAGTCAGCAGAATTAGCCTGCAATACTGCATTCTAACCACTACGCCACCACGGCTCTTTTTAACTGTTCTTCTGCAATAAAACTGTACAAAAATACATAACTACCCTATGAAATATGTCCTGGGAAACAAAAGATAAATGGGCAATTCTCTCTTTATTTTCAGAATTGCTTTCCTAAAAGTCTTTTATGACAAGGATTAATACCAGACAATCAATCAAGCAGAAAACAAAAGCCTAATCAAGAAAACAACATTCCCATCAAAACTGACAGTGCAAGCTACTGTACATAAACAGAGAGCAAACCTTCTAAAAATACGTAGGCATAGAATACGTGGAACCTGTCTTAATAGCAGTAACTGTGAGGTGGCTCGGAGTCCGAATGGACAAACACTTGTAAGATTCTACATTTAGGCAAGAAAAACCAAATGCACCAGTATAGAATAGGTGGCACCTGTCTCAATAGTAGTAACTGTGAGAGGCATCTTGGAGTCCTACTGGACAATGACTTAAATATAAGCTAGCAGTGTGCTGCAGCTGCCAAAAAAGCTAATCCAGTCTTAGGCTGCATTAACAAAGGGATAAAATCAAGGTCACGTGAAGTGTTAGTACCACTTTATAATGCCTTGGTAAGATCACACTTGGAATAATGCACCCCGTTTTGGTTGCCACAATATAAAAAAGATGTTGAGATTCTAGAAAGAGTGCAGAGAAGAGCAACGAAGATGATTCTTCAACATATGAAAATCGTTGATCGGAGGAATTGGGTATATTTAGTCTAGTGAAAAAAAGGACTAGGGATGACATGATAGTAGTGTTCCAATATTTGAGTTGCCGCTACAAAAAAGAGGGGGCCAACCTATTCTCCAAAGCATCTGAAGGCAGGACAAGAAGCAATGGACTGAAACTAATCAAGGAGAGAAACAACCTAGAACTAAGGAGGAATTTTCTGACAGTGAGAACAATTAACCAGTGGAACAACTTGCCTCCAGAAGTTGTGAGTATCCCATTACTGAAAGTTTTTAAGAAGTCGTTGGATGCCCATTTGTCTGAAATGGTATAGGGCAGTGACGGTTAACCTTTTCGGCACCAAATGCCAAAACTGGAGCATGCGTGCGCCGGAGCACCGGAACCCAGAAGAGAGCAGCTGGCTGGTGTGCATGCGTGCAGCAGCCAGCTGCTCTTCTGGGTTCTGTCACGTGTATGCACGCTGGCCAGCTGATCCAGCCCGCATGCGCACCGGCCAGCTGCTCTCTTTCGGGTTCCGGCGCGTGCATGGGCACCAACCAGCTGGTCTTTGCAAAACCAGCTGGCTGGCGCACGTACGCCCACTGGAACCCAGAAGACAGCAGCCAGCCGGCGCACATGAGCGCGACGGAACCCGCAGGAGCAGCTGGTGACAGTGCGTGTGCCCACAGAGAGGGCTCTGCGTGCCATAGGTTTGCCATCGCGGGTATAGGGTCTCCTGCTTGCATGGGGGGGAGTTGACTGGAGGACCTCTGGTGTCCTTTCAACTTTATTATTCTCTTCTGTTATTCTTTCTATGATGACAGGTATCCATCCTATCAAGCCCAAAGAAAGTCTGGAATGGTATAGGATCTTCTGCCATGCACAGGGGATTGGACTAGAAGACCTAGTGTTCTCTTCTAACCTTCTTCTATGTTCTATGTTCTAATACTGAAGGTGTTATCTAGTCTGGTAATGTTTGCAAGCAAACAACCAACCAAACTCAGAGAGCACCAGATCTCCACAGTTCAACCCTGATTTACCTATATTTTTTTCTATTGGTAGATCAAAGTATCCCCTGCTGCTCTATCACTATCCTCTAAAGGCTAACTCAGGAAAGTGATTGGACAATCAGGTCCATCAGGACAGGAATGGGTTTCCTTTTGCATAAGACTCCGGAAAAGATCTTTTAATCGGGCAGCTCCAAGAACCATCCTTTTTTTTTTTTAATCCTCTCCTTCATATGTTTAGTTTAATTGTGTACCAAGTGGGGAACTGCAATTGACATCAATGCAAGTAGCATTAGCAACTACAACTGGGACTTGCAATTTGGTACTTAAGTGAGGTAGTTGCAAAGTAAAACCATTACTATGCTTTATGATCTTACTTCAGCTTTCCTTTTTTTATATATATAGACTGTAAACAAAGTTCACAAAGTTTCTTTTTTATCATTGCCACAACTGCAAATAGTCGGTATATGAGGCAATCACTAAGCTATAACTATTTCTTTAAGACTAGAGAAAGAGATTCAGATTCCTTCTTTGTGAGAAATAGATGCAAATGTCCAACTGTTTTCAGACCGTTTTAATACCTGGTCATATTTTAGGACAGCCTTTTCTACCTATGCCCTGTGGGTACTTTAAAATTATAACTCTACAAATGCTCAGGAAACATGGTCTTGGTAGTGCTGGCTGTGTTTTCTGAGAGTTGCAGTCTTAATATGTGTGTATAAATGCCTGACAGGGGTTTGTTGCTGGCGGGAAACATCACATTTTACTCTCTCCTTTGTCAGTCAGAAGAAAGAATCAGAAAATTGGTGAGCGCTGAAATTTATTTTGGGGTGGAAAAGTTCTTAATACAGTACTTGAGGAATTCCAAGAGGTTATAACAAAAAGTGTTGTTTAATGCTAATTTTTAACATGATTAGCTAGGCCATCAAAAATGACCTTTGTCATCAAATATGATCACATATCAATGTCTAAGTGAACCTATTTCTAATCAAGGCTGGCAATTATATAACAAACACTTGATTATTTTACTTTATAATCAAGTCCACTGGTAACAAGCTTCTTTTCCATTCCTAAAGACCAATTCCAGCCCAAGTGGGCCGGAAGAAAAGAGGCAGCTGCACTCCGCACTGTCACAAAAAAACTATCCGAGATGAATCCCAACAGCAGAAATAAGCAGTAAGTAGTAAGCAGAAAAGTAAGAAAAAAAGCCAGGTTCCAGTGACAGAAATGTCCTGTCGCATACATTGCAATATTGCCAACAACAACAAAAAAAACATTTCTTCACCTCTCATCGAACATGAAACTGTATTTAATAGAGTCATTAATAATGGAGGGATAGCACTGGAAACAGGGAATTTCCTCCTTATCCTGCAGATAAACAAAGTTGAAAATCTATTTCCCTGGACTGCAAAGTGTAGGGAGATCCACAGCCCCGGAACATTAAACTTGCATCGCTTTCAGCTTTTTCCACTCCAATGACTTCAATCCACAGTATCCTTGCTAAGCTTGCGAGCATTTTAGCTTTTGGAACATCTAGCATTTTAGCTAGCATCTTAGCCTTTTCAACACTGTGCTGAAAGCCAAGAAGGCCAAGCCAATCTGATCGCGCTTCTTTGCCACGGAGGAATTTATCCAGCCTTTTTAAAATCCTTCTCCTGGTTCCCAGGAAATGCACCTGATACTATTGATCCCCCCCCCCCCCACCGCGCACAGGAAAATCTTGAAGGCAGCAAAAGTCTCCCAACTCAGGCTGGCAATGCCCTGCAACCCCCATCCCCATCCCCTCTTAAACACAACCACAATCACTCCACGCACAAGAGGAAACGTATGACTAGTTTTTCTTTTTCTGCCCCTCCATAATTACTTGCATAGGGATTATTCTTTATACTATTTATGTTGTTTGTAATTCGTTGTATACATGATTTGAGTGCCTACTTGTACCCTAGGACTATCATTAAGTGTTGTACCTTATGATTCTTGATGACTGTATCTTGTCTTTTTATGTACACCGAGAGCGTATGCACCAAAGACAAATTCCTTGTGTGTCCAATCACACTTGGCCAATAAAGAATTCTATTCTATTCTATTCTATTCTATTCTATTCTATTCTATTCTATTCTATTCTATTCTATTCTATTCTATTCTATTCCTATTCCTATTCCTAATTCATATTCTATCCTATTCCTATTCCTATTCCTATTCCTATTCCTATTCCTAATCCATATTCTATCCTATTCCTATTCCTAATCCATATTCTATCCTATTCCTATTCCTATTCCTAATCCGTATTCTATCCTATTCCTATTCCTATTCCTAATCCTAATCCATATGCTATCCTATTCCTATTTCTATTCTTATTCCTATTCTATTCTACATTGATGTACAATGACAATAAAGGCTATACTATTTCTACCACCACCACCCCGTTTCTCCCCTCCCGATCACCAAGCCCGCTTTGCTCTCCCCCCAACCCCCACCCCACCCCGGCCAGGGCTCCACGGAAGGCGAAGCGAGGCGGCCGAAGGGGAGTCTCTTGCGCAGGAAAGACACGGGCCGCACCAAAGTGGCCGGGAAAGAGGCGGGGATGCTCATCTGCGCAAAGGGCTTCACACACCATCCCTCCCCGCTTCCCCCCTCCGTCCGCAGCCCCGGCCAAGGCGCGGGAGCTGACCTTCAAATGGACTTCCATCCGCCTCCCCTTCGGGCGGCCAGAGCTGAGCAGAGCAGAGCAGGGCAGCGCAAGGCCAGGATGTGGCGAGCCTCCGGCAGCAGCAGGACCCGCGGCGGAGGAGCCGAGCCGCCCTTTGACCAAACGCTCCGCTCACGAGCACCAGCGGCAGCCCAGCCCAGCCCAGCCCAGCCCTAGCGGCCCGCCCCTCTCGAGGACCGCAAGCTCCCTTTCCCCGCTCGGCCTGGCCGGCTTCCAGCCTTACCTTACGCGCCTCCTTCTCCTCCTGCCGGCCTCGCCTTGCAGGCCGAAAGCGCAGCCCGGCGGCGCCCGAGCGCGGAGGCTGCTGCGCGCTTTCGTCCCGGCCGCCCAGCGGAGCCGGAATCTGCCGCCCGCCGCGCGAGCGCCAATGAGCGGCCTGGCCCGAGCTCGGGGGGGAAAAAAAGAAGAGCTGCTGGCGGAGCGCCGGCGGGAGCGCCGGAAAGGCGGCCCGCTTGCCTTTGTCTCTCGCGCAGCGGCAGGAAGCCGGGCATTGCCGGGGCCCCTCTAAAGCGACCCAGCGGTCTTCGCCTTCCCTCCCTCCCTTCTGGAGCAGGGCAGGTTAAGAAAGCCGCCTTCCCGTGTAACGGGGCGGCCTGCGGCGGCTCGCACTCTCCGAATTCGGCGCTTGGATGGAGCTATGTTGGTTTGGCCGACGCGCTCGGACCGAGAACTAACCCCCGCAAAGGCTGAGCTGGCACGATGCGCAGGGCTGGGAAGCGGCTTGGCTTGCGTGGGTTGTCGCGGGAACACGGCCGTTCACTGATAAGGGTGGAATAAATCCACACACACACACACATAACCACACCACATACATACACAGTAACACACCGCACAACCCTGGTTTTGCAAAGCGGCCCTGGATTTTATTTTTTATTTTTTCCTTCAGGGCAAGTCCCTGCAATTTGCCAGAGATCCAAACATACTCCCGTGTATTCTAATATTCTAATGTGCATTAGAAAATATAAATGGAAGTTGGAAATAAAAGAAAGGGATTAAAGAAGAAAATATGTCAAGATAGAGAGGTAAATAATATGATGGTTGTTGTTATGACTATTAGGATTATTATGCTTAATATATTTTTATTATATGAAGATATGTTAAGAGGGAAAAATGAATAGGTTTACTATGTACATTTGTAAGAGCAGAAGAATTAATATCAGTGTAATGAATGCTGTTGTAAATCCTGATGGTTATTGCACCGAGATATTTGTAGGTTCAAAAAAATATGACAGGGTCTTATTTTCGAGGAAACACGGTGTGTGTGTGTGTGTATTTGGATATATGTGTGTGTTTATATCTGGAGGCTATATATATATATATATATATATATATATATATATATATATATATATATTTACTGTAATAATTTCATCTCCCATTAAACAGTCTCAACTGGGTACAAATATCTTTGTGCAATAGTAATCAAAATTGACAGCTGTATTCATGATCCACCATCAATTGGTATTGATTCTCTGATCTTACAATACTAATATTGAACATAATAAATCTATTCACTTCTCCCCCTTATCTTCTAAGAAAAATATAATATTAAACATAATAATCCTAATAGTCATCATCATCATCATCATATTGTTTACGTCTCTCTCTTAACATATTCTATATTTCACTGATCTCCTTTTATTTCTAACTTCCGTTTTTATTCTCTAACCATCAATAAAATAGAGGTTTCTAATCCTAGAACGAGGGGACGTAGATCCAACCATTTCTTCTGGTTGTCTTGAATAACCCTCAGACTACGGAGTTTTATCTGAAAAGATCAAATGGATCTGCTGCTAAGATCACCCACCACTTGGCTCGGTTCTTGCATTGGAGAGAAAAAAAACCACCTAGTTGTTTTAGTTTTTTTCAAAGCAGTCCTTGGGTGGCAATTTTATTGACTCCTCGTGATCTTCTGCCTTTTCTCATTGGACAAACTACCCTCTCTTTGCCAGTGGTTGCTGCTAATAACATACGTGTACAACAGCAACAACAACGACTTCCCTTGCCATTTTTTGAGGGTGAAAATGCCTTTACTGGTCTTAACTGCCTCTTTTCTGTTCCTTTCCCCCTCCCCCTTTTTGCCCACTTCAAAGGGCAAAGATCTCCCTCTCCTCATTTGGAAAAACTGGCCATCTTAACCTGCACTACTACCCTGTCAGCTGTGCCAAGGCTGGGGAGGGGTGGGGTGGGGGCTGACTGGGAGCAGCCGCTGCGGATCTGGTGGATCCCTCCCACCACCGGCTAATCTCCGGCTGCACGTCTTTAAGTGCATGACAAGCGAAAGAGGGGCAGTGGGATTAGGTCAGCGAAAGTAGCTGAGGCAGAGTAGCACTGAGCTACACAGAGCTTCATTTCAAAACTAAATGAATTTTCCATTTTGACTACTGTGTTGTTCAATCTTGGCAACTTTAAGAATTCCCCAGCAGGGCCGTCTTAACAGCATTATGGGCCCCCAGCCAAAGCAGTGTAATGGTGCCCCTACGACAACTATTCACAAGAATAAAAATGTTAAATGGTCGATAAAATTCAACATGTATTTATTTTATTGGCACTTCCAGCATTTGAACAATACATGAGGTTTGAAAAACGCAATACTCAGTAAGCCATACAGTTGCTGTATTTAGAATGGAATAACAGAGTTGGAAGGGATCTTGGAGGTTTTCTAGTCCAACCCCCTGCTTAGGCAGGAAACCCTTCACCACTTCAGACAAATGGTTATCCAACGTCTTCTTAAAAACTTCCAGTGTTGGAGCATTCACAACTTCTGGAGGCAAGTTGTTCCATTGATTAATTGTTCTCACTGTCAGGAAATTTCTCCTTAGTTCTAAGTTGCTTCTCTTCTTGATTAGTTTCCACCCGTTGCTTCTGGTCCTGCCCTCAAGTACTTTGGAGAATAGCTTGGCTCCCTCTTCTTTGTGGCAGCCCCTGAGATATTGGAACACTGCTATCATGCTTCCCCTAGTCCTTTTCATTAAACTAGACATTTATATGATACAAGGTGCATTGACGGGTTAACATACATAGATTAGTATGAGCCCCTACAGGGTTGGTTCTACTTACCTTTTCTACCAGTTCGCATTGGGAAGCTTCTGCATATGCACAGATCACCTATGATGACATCCAGGTCAGTGGGCGGAGCCTCCCTCCGGTTTTATTACCGATTCTTGCAAACCAGTCCAAACCGAGGGAACCCACCAGTGGCCCCCTATGCTCATGGGGTGCCCATCAGGCCCATGCATTAAGACAGCCCTAATTCCCCAGCCAGCATTCAAAGGATATTATACATAATGGAAAATTAAATGAAACTATGTTGAACTACAGAACAGTCAGCTACTTATATGTATATAAAAAAAGCTAGGGATTCCAAATAAAAACTTAGGATTCAAAGAGGATTGGATATATAATGAGAACGGACTAAAAGAAATCTATGGTAAACTTTACTTTTAAATTATTGTTCAGAGCTGACAAGTCATCAAAACCACTGTAATAACAAGCAAATAGCTATTAAAACTGGCAAAGCATCTCAAGATCAAATTCCTGAAGATGGGAGTTGGCTACCTTAGGGAAAAAAGAAAATAGCCCGCAATTCCATAATTGGTAAAAGAAAAATGAATACTCAGAATGAACAAATGATCCTAATAATAACAGAAGTTTCTTTTGTTATATTCTTACTACCTTTGAAAAGTCCTGGAGAATATGCGATGAGCTTGATTACTTGAGGAAGACAGGTGTCTCTGTCCTCAAATCAGGATTAAAGAAACAACTGGGCAATACAGACAAATCAAATCCATCTTTAAGTATCATATTTGGATTATTAAATTAGCAATTTAATCACTAGTAATTGAGATCAACAAACTTTGTCAGATAAATTTAAATTCATAATTTGACTGAGTAGGGTGTTGTTGTTTTGGTAGATCGTAGGAGAATGCTGCAGTCCTGTTCAATTTTATAAAAATACTGGCTGAATACTCATGCTCCGCTACGAAACTTTGTGATCAGGCTTGATAAATCGACACTTACAGCTTGAAAATTAATGAGTAGTTACGATCAACCTCTCCTCTCCCCTTCTCTCCCTCATCCTTGCCCCACAGAATCCTCCCCTATCCTATCCCCTTCCTCAGTCTTGCCCCACAGAAGCCTCCCCTATCCTATCCCCATCTCTCCAGTTATTTTCAGGTTGGGAGGGGGAGTAGAAAGTTAACTAATTAGCATCAGAGCGTGTTAATAATAATATAGGAAGTGGGTTAGAAGATAAACTCAAAGGTGTTTTTTTCAAAAGGCATCTGGTCTTTCTTGCTTTTTCTTTCCCTTTTGAGAAAGCACTTTTGGGACAACAATGAACTGATGATTGACAATCTCCATAGAAAGAAGACAAAATTAGAAAACCATAGTCAAAGAATGCTGGAGTTAGGCATTAAAAGACTCGATCATGGAACTCCACATGTTTATTACTAATCTAGATGAGAAGATAGAGAGGCACTTCGTTAAATGTGTGGATGACACCGGAAGCTAATATAGAAGAGGAAAATGAAATTCAGTCCAAAGAACTGGGCTGGAAACTAGTCACAGAAGCAAATGTGAAGTAGGTAACAGAAATCAAATGCCGATGAGAAATACCTTATTGGGGTGATAGCACTTGAGAAATACCTCTTGAAATGTTGGTTGATTACAAACTGAATATGAATCAAGATGGAATGCAGCTGCCAAACCTCCCAAAGACTTAAAGTAAATGCACTTTTAGGCCTTATCCAGGGATGGGATTCAGAAATTTTAGCAACTGGTTCTCTGTCTAGTTGCTGGGTGGGCGTGGCCATGGTGGGCATGGCCTATTCAGCCTCCAGCACTACAGGGAGGGGCGTTTTCACCCTCCCCAGGCTCCGGAGGCTTTTCTCGAGCTTCCAGGAGGGTGAAAATGGGCCATTTCTGGACTTCTGGAACTTCCAGTAGGCCCGTTTTTCGTCGTCCCAGAGCCTCCGTGCAGGCCCTGCCCTTACCTGACATCCAAAGCAGGCTGAATGGAGACATCCGGTTTTCCCGAACCGATCCGAACTGGCTGAATCCCACCCAATGCAATCCCAATGCATATCCAAAGCATAATTCCACTCTATTCTGCATTGGTCAGACCCTACCTGAATGAATTGCATTGAAGAATACACATTGAGTGGGATCAGGCAACTTGAAGCAGGCTGATGATACCGTTTCTTTCAGCAGAAAAAGATGAAAAAAAATGCAAGTTTATTCCACTGGTTAAGGCACCAGGCTAGAAATCAAGAGATGTGAGTTTTAGTCCTGCCTTAGGGAGTAAAAAGCTGGTGGTATGATTTTGGACTAGTGACTTTTTCCTCTCAGCCTAATTCATCTTGTAGGGTTGTTGTATGGCAAATAGGAAGGAGGAGTATTGTGTGTGTGTTCGCTGCCTTGAGTTACTTATAAAAATCATAAAGGCGTGGTATAAGATTTTTAAAAAAGAAGGATGGGCATTCAGCAAATGAAGAGGGAAGCAGGAGATTGGTTTGAAATAAAAAAGAGACAAGATGTGTGACCACAACCATCTGATCAAATGCCTTTATAAAGGCAGTGCTTGAAATGCATGATTAACGGATATTAACAGATTACCCAGAGTTGGAGGGCACCTTGTAGGTTATCTAGTCCAACCTCCCGCCCAAGCAGGAGACCCTACACCTTTTCTGACAAATGACAGTCCAAATCATGGCTGCCATCTTGACTTTCTTGACCCACTACAAATACTTCTGCTGGAAGAGAGGGAAAGAAAGGGGAGGGCAAAACTGGAAGGAGAAGAGGACAGGGAAAGGAGAGGGGCATCTGGGCTGGGCCCTTCCCAGGTAGCCTTGTGCAGTGGTGAAATTCAATTTTTTTTTTACTCCTGGTTCTGGGGGCGTGGCTTGGGGGCGTGGCAGGAGAAGGATACTGCAAAATCCCCATTCCCTCCCCACTCAGCCAGAGGTGGTATTTGCCGGTTCTCTGAACTGCTCAAAATTTCCACTACCGGTTCTCCAGAACCTGTCAGAACCTGCTGGATTTCACCCCTGGCCCTTGTGACTCTCCAAAGGCCTCCAAGCTCTGGTGCCTTTTGCACTTCCGTCCTCCTGTTCCCTCCTTACAAAAGTGTCTTTTGTTTTCAATTAATATAAGCGGTTCCTTGACAGGTAATCCTTGGTCATTACTCGTGCCTTCCTCAAGGGAAAGGCGAAAAGATGAAGTGGAACCAGAGGGCTGATACTTGTGCCAATAACAGGTTTATCTAAAGAACCTTTTTTCACTTAATTGAAGGAAAAGACCACTGTGGATCAATGAAATAGATTCTTCTGAATGAAAACTCATGAAGAGAAGGACCCGGGGAGACATCATAGCAGTGTTCCAATATTTGAGGGGCTGCCATAGAGAGGAGGGGGTGTGTGTTAAACTATTTTCCAAAGGACCTGAAGGCTGGAAACTGACCAAGGAGAGATTCAACCAAGAAATAAGGATAAATTTTCTGACAGTGAGAACAATCAATCAATGGAACAGAAGCTGCCTTCAGAAGTCGTGGGAGTTTTATCACTGGAAGCTTTCAAGATGAGACTGGATTGCCATCTGTTAAAAATGGTGTAGGGCAAGGGTCTGCAACCTTAAATAATCAAAGAGCCATTTGGACCCGTTTCCCACAGAAAAGAAAACACCGGGAGCCACAAAACCTGGGTGGGCATGGCCAACTCGACGTCACTCACTTCCATCAGTCACATGACCCTCTAACCTTGCCTACCCAGCCAGTCATTAGGGCAGAGAACCAGTTGTTAAAAAACACTGGGAACCACAAAATCCTTTTGACATATCTCTCTCCCCACTCCCTCTCCCTCTGTATCTCTCTATGTCTCCCTCTCTCCCACTCTCTCTGTATCTCACTGTCTCTGCCCTGGCCGTTTCTCCATCCCCCGCCATCACCCTTACCTTCTCAGGCCAGACAAGGAGTGACTGGGGGGGGGCGCGAGGGGCGGGGCCAGCCAGTGGTGGGATCACTTGACAGGGAGCCCCAGCAGAGGGCCGAAAGAGCTAAGTATTTTCATTGCAACTTGAAAAAAATGAGCTCATATGAAACATTTTTTTTTCTAAACAAATGCTTCTTTCATTTAAAATCATGTACAGCCTTTCACATAATGTACGAAGTTACAAACCATTATTGTAATGTTAAACAGAATATGTCATAGCCATAGGAAACATTGGTTGCTTGTTACCATTAGTTCCTGAAATTATCACTACAATCTCTATGTAAGAAAATGCAAGAAAGACCATGTATTTCTGGAAGATCTTAAAATAATTTTTTGTTTTGCAAAAACCTTATTAACAATGTGCTTGCATACTTGAAAAACACATTCCATAACCATAACTCTGATTTTAGAAAGCTGAGTTAGAAAACGTATCTTAAAAGACATGGCATTCTAGAACATAATCTCAGCTGTTTGTGGGTCTTCCTCTCTTACTTATTCAATTGTAAATCAAATTGATTCAATTATTTATGACCCCTTATAATAAAGCAACTGGTTTGGTGCTCTTTTCAATTAGGCAGGCTGAGCAGGAACTCTCTGGGGGGTGGGGGAGTAGGGTTGTTTGTGGTTTCCCCACCAATTTTGATTCTGTATATTTCATGTCTGCTTTTCAATTGCTTCTTTGTTCTCCTCTGCTATTAATTAATTTTTTAAAAGTATATGTCTGCCACTCCCTGAATTTCTCTGGGTAATTTACAAAGCACAGTAAAAGCATCATCAATTTTTAATTATTTATGAGTCAACAGGGTACCCTAAATCACAAACATTAGAAAAAAACCTGCTGACATTAAAAATCATGGGAAATTAAATACATTTCAAGCTCCTTCCTAAGTCGCAATCGAAGGCTTATTATTTCCACTACAGTAGCCATTTATTCCATAATACAGGCCTGGCTGTGAGAAGAGTTGAATCTGTTGCTGACGGATATAGATTGCAGGGCTTGCCAAAGGTTCCTTGTTAAGAAGCAAAGAGTGCGTGGAAATGAGGAGTCCTTGAAGAAGCTGAGCCTAAGCTGTGAGAAGAAGCTTTGCCAACCATCACAAATGACCTCAGATGTCTGGCATCCATCTGCATTTGAAAGACAAAGGTCCCTCTTTTGAAGACAGCAAAGTCCACATTTTCAATAGAGAGGAGGACAGTGGTGGGATTAAAAATTCTTTACTACCGGTTCTGTGGGCGTGGCTTGCTGGGCGTGGCAGGGGAAGGATGCTGTAAAATCTCCATTCCCTCCCCACTTCAGGGAAAGGATACTTCAAAATTCCCATTTCCTCATTCAATCAGGTGGGACTCGGGAGGCAGAGAATAGATGGGGGCGGAACCAATCAGAGGTGGTATTTACCAGTTCTCGGAACTACTCAAAATTTCCACTACCGGTTTTCCAGAACTGGTCAGAACCTGCTGAAACCCACCTCTGGAGGAGGACCATTGGTTTGAAAGAGGGGCAAAATAATCCACCTATGTCAGAATTGAACACCCCTCCCTCAACAGAGGGGGGAGGAATAAGACTCCACCTATCTCCTGTTTACAACACAGCCCTTGCAGCTGTTCCAAGAAGATTCCACAACCAATTGCACCCTGATCTAGGTGACCCTGAGGGCACAAATAACTCCCCTCCTAACCCTAACCCCCCAACAACTCTCAAAGGGAGTACTAAGAACCAGATGACTGCAAAGGAATACAATCCTTCCACTCCCCCACCATCCAGTCTGAATCGACAATATTTATCTTTACACATACACACACACACACATTAGAACTGATGAAGCTTCTTAGGTGAGAGGTGAAATGTTTTCTTCTTCCTCAAGGAAAAAAACTTCTGAGGAAAAAAGCACCGTTGAGACAACTATGACCTGGATGTCTGCGGAGATTGCCAGTAACCCAGGTCATAGCTGCCTCAAAGGTGCTTTTTCAAAAGGCAACTGGTCCATTCCCAGTCTTTTGTGAATACAGGATCCTTATATAAGAACTTACTTTCATATCTGTATCTGTTAGAAATATTAAGAATAAAGACAGAGGTGGGCTTCAAAAATGTTAGCAAAGGGTTCTCTGCCCGGTTGCTAGGTGGGTGTGGCCATGGTGGGTGTGGCCTAGTCGGCCTCCTGCCTCATGGCGCGGGGTGGGGGGTTGCCCTCCCCGGGCTCTGGAGGCTTTCCTTGAGCACCAGGGAGGGCGAAAACGGCCTCCCCAGGTTCTGGAGGTCCTCTGGAGGCCAGAAATGAGCCCATTTCTCCGAACTTCCAATAGGTCCATTTTTCACCCTCCCTGAGCCTCTGCGTGCACCCTGCACATACCTGTGTTGTAGAAAGAGAAGTCTGAACAATATTCCTGGGTCAGCCAGAGACAGTTTATTGCGCAGTTTCAGAACCAGATTTGTATCTGCAATTCTGAGAATTGCAGATACAAAGAAGAGCTCTGATACAACTTCTCTGCAAGAAGAGCTCTGATACAACTGTTTTTATACATATCCAAGACAAAGGATTCTGCTAGCACAGCAATTTTCCATATATGGTTAACATACATTTGTTACATTATAATTGACACTTTCTAATTAATAAATTCCTGCATTAATTTATAGTACATGAGATAATCTTAGCTAAACATCCTCCTCAGTTCTGTGACTGCTGAGGCGTAGATCCATGGCTTGCCTTTGATGAATAAGTAACTTTTTGTTTCATATGGATGTTCCCGTATTCTTGACAACTAGGCCTTTCGGAAGATATATTATCAAGAATGGAATTTAGTTGACTTAGTGTAATCTCCAAACAAGCACTTTTCTTTCCTAGAATAATGTGGATAGAGAGGGTCCTCCAGTGTTCATATAGCTGACCCTATACCATTCACATCATTCACATACATTACTTGCATCCAAAACAGGCCGCTTGGAGACTCCTGGGAGCGGAGGGGAGGGCTGGGGCCAGCCAGGAGTGGGATTTGGGGGTTCTCCGAACTGCACAGAATCTTAACTATAGGTTCTCCCAAATCCCTGCGAACCCCCAGCAGACCACCCCTGAATGAAGAATATTTTAATCTGAGGAGGGTGGGGGCTTCTAACAAATGTGTATCCAAAAGCAATTTTATATCTCTGGTATGGAAAATATTGAGCTTAAAGAAGTCTACATCTTCAACCATTGATTGTAAGTCAACTGAATGCAAGTTCATCTTAGTGGGAATTAATGGGATTGGATTCCCAAATTCTACATGGGAGCAATCCTGCAATGGTGTCAATCCTTCGCTAGTTGAGGGCACTCTTCAATGGGGAGTTTTTCTTTCTTTCTTTTCCTCTGCAGTGAGGAGGCCTGTAGCTGAGCAACTTGGTCTCTGAGATCGGAAGGTTTCCTGGCTGCCATAGCTATTCCTCCCAGATTTCTAGTAGGTGGGCATTGTCCTCACCTCCAAGAAGATAATGCTTGCTTTCCATTCTCCTGCTTCATTGTCCAAATTCCACACCACCTGCCCAGCTCAATATTCTTCCTTTTTGTGTTTCATAACAGGTTTTTTTTTTTTTTCCATCTCTCTTGCTCCCCCTCTGGTTTAACAGTTTGCGTTTGAAACAAGAAAGGTCTCCCTTAATGGAGCATAACTTAGCAGCGGCAACTATTTTCCCTGCCTTTACTCTCTTAGGATTTTGTTTATTGTTCAAATACTTTGCCCACCCAAAACTTCCCATCAGTATCTTTGGCAGGAAGCCATGAATATTTCCCCAATGAACTAAGGCATTCTTTTAACAAGGAATCCTGGCAGAATGAAATCAAAGGCAGATCTAAAATATTTTGCCTATCTCAAACTTCCATTCAGAGCAACGTGTTCCTAAAGAAAGCATCTCCCCTTGTGCTTGTTGTTCTACTGATGAGCCAGTCGCACATCTTAGCCAAAAACAACCTTGGTGGAAAATCTTCCTGTGCACAACAATGGAATAAAATGGAAAACAGATGAAGTCCCCACCTTTTAAGAGTATAATATCCTTTTGAAGGGTTGCAAAACAGTGATGGCCCTTGCCTTTTCTAGCAGGGACGGCTACATCTCTGCTTCTGTCAAACTCCAAGGGTGGAACTTTTGTTGGCTGAATTGGGGGGGGGGGGGAGAAATCAGGTGAACCTAGGAAAAATAAGAAGACACAGTTAAAGAGTGTCTAAAATGTAAGCCTAAATGACAAATTAAGAAAAATAAACGTGGGGACCAACAATACCAGCCTTTAAACCTTTTGGTGAACCTTTTCGGCACCGAGTGCCCAAACTGGAACACAAATGCATGTGTGTGTAAGGTAGATGAAATAAATGGTTATATAAATGATATAAGATCAGCTACATGAACACTGGAGGACCCTCTCTGTTCACATTATTCAAATAAAGAAAAATGCTTGTTAGAAATATACTAAGTCAGCTAAAATACCATTGTAGCAATCAATATCTTCTAAGGAAGCCTAGCTGTCAAGGATGCAAGGCCATACATGTGCAACGAAGTTACTTATTAATCTAAGGCCAGCTATGAATCTAGGCATCAGCGGATACAGAATTAGGGAGGATGCTTAGGTAAAATTATCTCATGTAACGGATGTATGTTAACTATATATGGAAAGTTGCTGTGCTAGCAGAATCCTTTGTCTTGAAAAGTATAAGAACAGTCATGTCATCCCTGTCTCTTCGTTCGGAAACCTTAGATACATATTTGATTCTGAACCTGCGCAAATAAACTGACTCTGGTTGACCAAGGAATGTCGTTCAGACTCTCATTCCATAACATGTGCATGTGCATGCGCCAGAGTGCTGGAAACATGAAGACCAGCTGGCCAGTATGCATGCCTGTTTTTTGCCCATTTTCAGGCCATTTTTTGGCAAACCTATGGCACGTGTGCCAGAGGTGGCACACAGAGCCCTCTCTGTGGGCACATGGACCGTCGCCAGCTGCTCTTCTGGTTTCCGGCATCCACATATGCGCCAGCCAGTTGGTCTTCACGAGTGCCATAAAATGCCCTGAAAAACGGCCTCAAAACAGCCGGAAAAATGGCCTGTTTTGGGGCGTTTTTTGGACCGTTTTCAGGCTGTTTTCCAGTGCTCCAGTGCCCGTGAAGACCAGCGCTGGAAACCAGAAGAGCAACTGGGGATGGCCCACATGCCCACAGAGAGGTTCTCTATCATGGCTTTAAAGGGTAGGTATGTGGCCAGGGGGGCTTTCTATCAGGTTCGCCTGATACGCCAGTTACGGCCCTTTCTAGATCGGGACTCCCTACGCACAGTCACTCAGGCACTCGTCACCTCTCGCCTGGACTACTGCAATGCTCTCTACATGGGGCTCCCCTTGGGGTGCACCCGGAGGCTCCAACTGGTACAGAATGCGGCCGCGCGGGGGATTATGGGAGCGACGGGGCGCTCCCACGTGACACCTCTCCTGCGCGAGCTGCATTGGTTGCCGGTGGACTTCCGGGTGCGTTTCAAGGTGTTGGTAATCACTTTTAAAGCGCTCCATGGCTTAGGACCAGGGTACTTACGGGACCGCCTTCTGCCGCCAATTGCCTCCCACCGGCCGGTTCGCTCCACAGAGAGGGCCTCCTCAGGGTGCTGTCAGCCAGACAATGCCGGCTGGCGACCCCCAGGGGGAGAGCGTTCTCTGTGGCAGCCCCTACCCTCTGGAATGATCTTCCTCCAGAACTGAGAACAATTTCCGACCTCCGGACTTTTCGTCGGGCCCTAAAAACTCATCTTTTCTAGCTTGCCGGTTTAGCCTGATCCCTGTTGAATTTTTAAAATTTTTAGAGTTTGTAGAGTTGTTGCATTTTAATATTTACTTGTTTTAATTCTCAGCCAAATTTATATGTGTTTTATAATTTTTTAACTTTTATATACTGATTTTTATTCGGCTGTTCACCGCCCTGAGTCCGTAAGGAGAAGGGCGGTATATAAATCTAATAAATAAATAAATAAATAAATAAATAAATAAATAAATAAATAAATAAATAAATAAATGTGTGTAATTGCAAACCCAACAAAAACATGCAAATCAATCTTTTATTATACCATTGAGGCCAGAAGGAATATACAACTTTTCTTTGAAATGATCTGTTTTCCATGCTTCGGATGAGAGTTGAAGGGAGATAAGGACACTCTTGACCAGTTAATCTTACTTCCATTCTGGATAAAATGGTAGTTGTAATTAAATAAAAGCAATCAGAATAATCAAGCATACTATCAAACATAAAAGGAGGAAATAGAGGAGTATGTTTCCTTCTCTTTCTTGCAAATTTCTAGAGATATCTGGTTAACCACTGTGAAAAATCAAAATCTGAACCTAAGATGGACCAGTTCTAGCACAGCTACTCTTACATTCTTAGAAGAGCCAGTTTTGCTGAAAAGTAGTTAGCATGGCTTTTGTAAAGGTAAGTCCCGTCTTACTAATTTTCTGGATATTTTTTTGTGGATGTCAACATATCTGCAGATAGAATGATCTGGCTGACTTTGGATACTTTAAATTTTCAAGTTTTTTCCAAAGTCTATGAAGAGATGGCGTAAAAAGACAGGTGCTGCTGTAGATTGGTAACTGGTTAAAATAGGTTTGGTTTTTGGTTACATTCTGTACAAAGGGTAGCAATCAGAGGTGGCATTCAGCCGGTTCGTATCAGTTCAGGCGAAGTGGTAGTGGAAATCACGGGTGGGCCTACCCATCCGCCCATCCATCCCCTGCCCCCCAGCCCCGGCTCTATACTGTTCTATTTAGGCACATTTTCGAGGCTGGCCGCATGTGCGGAAGGCATGAAAGCAAAGCGCATCTGTGGAAGGCTGGGCGCATGTATGGAAGACATGCGTGAAGTGAGCATGCACACGGCCAACTCATAGTAAAAATACTAGAAACCCACTGCTGGTCACAATGTCTTCAGCTGAGGACCAGGAGAAAATGTTCCTACTTTTGATTAATGCTATCAAACGACCTTCTTTGAAAACAAAAATTTTGGGGAATTTCATCAATGCCTGTCAATTTACAGAAAACGTTGCCAGAGTTTCTGCTGAGGACAGGGAAATAGGATTATCTTCACAGAATACATCCAGATTACATGATGAACAAGGAAGCACAACTGAGTTGTAACAGGACCGAGTTTCCTTTTAAAGGCATTGAGACTTATGGATGCAAAAAGCTAACTGGTCTTCCTTCTTTGGTAATGTCCCTGGCTGCTGCTCAATAAGGCAACACACTGAAAAACTAGGAAGTGTAGGAATAGTTCTGGATCCACATTTAACTAAACAAAACATTAGAGTGCCACACACAAAAGAAATAGTATACAGTATGTATTCACTGAATGTAACACCTCAATTACCCTTTTGTTCTTGCTAATAAAAAGGGTGCACTTTTTAACTAGGAAAGAAAGCACAAATAGAAATAATTTTTTGTAATGAGGGTGCTAGCAGGCAAGAAAAACCTTGATTTCCCTCAAACAGAGCATTTCCCCCCCCAACATATTAAAAGACAAAAAGATGTTTCTATTTGATAGTTCAAGGCATGAAACTCTGAATAACTATATCAGCTGGGACCACACATGTTTTACCATCAGTTTGCCCAGCATCGGAAATGTGATATGCGTGCAGTGTCACAAAACATGGCAATTCGCTCACACACGCCATCCACACACGAGTGCGACATCAAAGAACATGGCAATTCAGTCACGTGTGCCATCCACACATGCATGCAGCGTCAAAAACACAGCGATATAGGATGGATTGCGCCCGGGCGGGTGGGCGGCCCACCCTCAGGTTGCTACTACCGGTTTGCCCAAACCGGCTGAATACCACCTCTGCTCTAAATGAACTAAATCATAGCTTAGTTAGTTAGGTAGCTGAGCTGGAAAATTATAGCGCCAATTCTTTCTCTGAGCTCTCGCCTTATTTAATTTCACAATTTAGAATGTATTTTTTTTTACATTTTTTACATTTAACGTTGTAAAAAAAACCATTTTTGAAGTAATTATGTGTCTTTCTCTCCTTTCCTTGGATTATTCCAATGGTACAGCATTACTGGATCTTCCATTTGAAATCTATTCTATTTTAGCCTGAAGCTATTTTCTAAAACATAGAACACTGGAAGTGCAAAACAACGTTAAACTTAATACATTTGAAACATTGGATTTGAAAACCAGTTGAGGTTCCTCTGTAATCTGTAGAGCGGTTGAGTAGAGAAAGCTTTTCCTGCAGAAAAGCTGCTCATCTTGGTCTTAGACCATTTACTATCCTATAGTGGTTTCTTGTAAGAAAGATATTTTTAATTTTCTCAAATATTTTAAAATCTGGGTTTGTTATCAGATACAAATGGCAATGTCCAAGAGGCTTCTCTCTCTTGGAAAGGGTAGTAGTTCTAGCAATGGAAATTCTGGTCCCAGATATTGTTGTAAATTGAAGACTTCCTATAATTTATATTCATTATTCCATGACATCTACACTGGAACACAAGAAAATCTGTGTTGATTTTCTTCTTTGTGACATTCTTCAAAAAATCTGAGAGTGTTTTCTTCCAAAAGTTCCAGGTTATCTGAGGGACCGTCTCCTGCTGGTCACATCTACCTGACTCATTAGAGTGGAGAGGCAGGGAATGCTGCGGGTCCCATCCCCGAGGGAGATACATCTGGTGGGACCCAGAAGAAGGGCCTTCTCTGTGGTGGCTTCTTCTCTCTGGAACATCATTCCTCCAGAGATAGAATGGCCCCCATCCTAATTCTCTTCTGGAAGGCTCTGAAGATTCTGCCAGCGGGCCTGGGGAACCCAGAGTGGGATGGAGCCCACTCAATGGCTCGTGTGTTCGGCTGTCGATGGGGCAGGAGGTACGGGTCAGGGGTGATTTTATTACATTAATTTATTTGATTATTTATGAGTTTTAGTTTTTTAAATGTGGTTTTTTATATTTTGTAAACTGGCTTGAGTTGCCATGGGCAAACAGGCAGCAATATAAATCAATCAATCAATCAAACAAACAAACAAACAAAGCTGGCCCTCATGAAAACCTTAAGTCCTCCCAGGCCTTGACTTAGGTTGGTTGAGGGCCCTGCTGGATTATGTGCAGATGTGACTAATCAGATCCACCATGATTTTACTGTTTATGCTTTCTTTCGTTTGTGGTTATTGTATTAAGTTTTTTGCATTTTTTGTTTTACTGTTCCTTGCCCAGATTTGATTGGAGTTTGGCAGGGTTTACATTGAATAGATTAAAATGAAGTGAGACATTTCACATTTATCCCTGTTTAATTTCATTCTGTAACCTTCAACCCCATTTCTCAAGTTATCAAAATCATTTTGAACTTTCGTTTTTAGCAATTCCACCCCATTTTATAGCTGAATTTAATAAACATTCAATTCTCTGAGTAAGAGAATTTTTGAGACAGCTTGTTTAATTAATATGCATTCAGCCCCACTTAACTAGCTTTATTCATTTGCATGTTTGAGGTACTTTTCATGTCTACAATGTTCTCACAGTCTATTAAGGAAATTGCTTGATTAAAAAATGAGATATTAGTCTGACAAGATGTGTTCTTGACAAATCCTTGCTGATTTCTGCTAATTACCGTTTTACTTCTAACACACTTCCTGATCAGTCTGTGTATGATCTTGACAGGATTTGTGTCAGCCTGATTAGTCTGTAGTTTCTTATTGTTCTTTCCTTTTGCAGATAAGGGCAATGTGTGCTCTTCACTACTATCTTCTTTATTAGTTCTCCAGGATTCTCAAAGACAATACTGATCATCCATTGTCTAGTTCTTCCAGAGCCTTAGAATACAGCAGTGAATCCATTCCAGATTATTTAAATTTAAGCAGAGAAGTATTCCCTCCACCATGGCTCTTCTGTCCATCTAAACTTTTGAACTGACCCCTTCATCAGTAGTGGGTTTCACATTTTGTTACTACCGGTTTGCTGCACTCACTCATGCTTGCTTCGCCCGATTCACTTGTGCATCTGCCTTCTGGGCACGCGCTTGGCAGAGGTGGGTTTCAGCAGGTTCTGACCAGTTCTGGAGAATCAGCAGTGCAAATTTTGAGTAGTTTGGAGAACCGGTAGTAAAAATTCTGACTGGCCCCACCCCCATCTATTCTCTGCCTCCCAAGTCCCAGCTAATTGGGAAGAAATGGGGATTTTGCAATAACCTTCCCCTGGAGTGGGGTGGAAATGGAGATTTTACAGTATCTTTCCCCTTCCACACCCACCAAGCCACTTCCACCCAGCCATGCCACCCCCACCAAATTTTTACTACCCACAGAACCGGTAGTAAAATTTTTTGAAACCCACCACTGGCGCCTGGCATTCCACACATGCACCCAGCCTCAAAAACGTGCCTAAATAGGACAACATAGAGCCGGGGTGGGTCCACCTGCGATTTCCGCTACTGGTTCGCCCAAATTGGTAAGAACCGGCTGAATACTACTTCTGTTCTTTACCTTGCCCTTCACAATATCCCAGTGCAATCTTCTCAGCTTTGCCAATTTTATGATATATGGACTTTGACTCCCAGATTTTTCCAACCAGCATGGGTATTGAAGGACACGCATCTTAAAAACTATCAAGATTGAGAAATATTGTTCTAATGGAACACACACATTTTTGGTTATTGGAGAAGTCTGAACCAAAAATACTTAGGAGTTCAGTAGTTCTGCATTTTGTTACCTTTTAGTATTTTGCCTCCTTCATTGAGCATATGTACTTATTTGCTTTTTCTCCCCTTTTATTTTGAATATATAAAAAGTAATCTTTTGCGTTATTCATAAAATTCTTAACATCTTTCTATGGTTCTGAGTTTTTGCTTTCTCTCTTGTTACAGGTACTTCCCTTTACTCGTCATATAAAATATTTTGATATTTTTCTGTGCAACTATGTTTTTTTCCTGCTGTGTTCCAAATAAAGATAATCATTTATTCTGTATTGGCTAAATCCTACCTAAAATATTGCATATTCTGGATGCTATGTTTTTGGAAGAACATTTAAAACCTAAATTACCTTCAGAGGAAAGCAACCAAACTGACACAGAGTCTGGAGGAGGAAATATGTAGGAGGAACAATGGAAGGAAATAGGTACATTCAGCTGAGGGAGAGAAGACTCTGGAGAAACACAATAGTCCAAATATCTGGAATGGCTGTCAGGTAAAACACGAGCGAAATTATAGTTTTCAGAATACCCTAATCACCCGAGCCCTTGGAGTCTTGAGCTTCCTTCTTAGAAGATGGTACAGTTGTAGCTACTCTTTGCAATATCACTTCTCCACGAAGGTATTAGCGAGAGACAATTGCCAGTGGGATTAATAAATCTTGGAAATTGTTCTGACATGTCCTTGGACCTTGCTCCTGGTAGATAGCCAGAGGTGGTATTCAGCCAGTTCGTACTGGTTCGGGCAAACTGGTAGCGGTGACTGCAGATGGCCCCACTCTGCCCCACCCACCCCGGTGTAATGCCATCCTATTTAGCCACATTTTCAAGTCCGGGCACATGTGTGGAAGGTGTATGCATGTGAGGCAAGCATGCGGCAAGCTGGTGACAAGAATATGTGAAACCCACCACTGTAGATAGCAGGCTGATGAACTAGTAGTTCAGTCAAAATGTTTGTTTCAAATCATCTTGATATAGAGCAGAGGGCTTCCACTGTCTATTTCTGCTATAGGACTTACTTCACTGAACTGATAAATTCTTATCCCTTCTTATCAACTGCTATAAACCTGAATGTATTGTAAATATAATACCAAGAAGGTTGTTTTCAGGCAAGAAGAGAAATATGCTTCAAGCCAGGGGTGTCAAACTCGGAGCCCGTACACCAGATGCATCACGCACTGGCCACACCCACGCCCAGTTTAATGAAGAGGAAAAAACTCGCGATAAGTCATGTGATGCTGTGAGTTTGACACTGCTGCCCTAAGCAGACACAAAGATTCCTGTTGTTCTTAAAAGGTCCGCCAGTAGAAAGTCTTTTAATTCTTGTGGTTCTTTTCTTGTGGTTCTTTTCAGGCTAAAAGAATTACAAATTCTTGGCTTAGTTTGAACATTATAATCTTCACTAAATCTTCCAGGAACTTCAATTAGTTTTCTTTATTAATTTGTTCAACAAGTCAACTCATATTTTGTCTGTCCTCCTGGTTTCTACTATATGCCCCTGTAAGTTGGGAAGAGAGAAAGAGAAGCTACAGCAATGGCAAATGGTTGCCTTTATTCAGGGATTCTAAATTAATTTTTCTCAGCTCTTAATCACCATAGTAATTAGAGGAAAACAGAGATTTTTTTTAGCAAGTGGAGGCATGGTGCAACTACATTTATTTGACTGGAATTGGCATAACTTCTTGTAAATTTATTTTGAGAATAGTTGTTAAAAATATGTCACCATCTCAAAATTATAAACTTAGAATTATTGCATTGATTGATGTTTGAATTTATGATGACATCACCTTTCATTGGTAGGCAAGGAATCATAGGATCATAAATTTGGAAAGGATCTTTCAGGTGTTCTGGTTTGATACTGTTCTGTGCAGGATCCTGTTTGAACACCTCCAGCAAGTCACTACTTCACGTGGCATTTTGTTCTACTGGCTGATAACTTAAGTTTGTATAGTTATGAAGTTCCTCTTGATGTCTAGCCTGAGCTTTCTTCTATCTGTTTTTTACCCATGGGTTTTGATTCTGCCTACTGGGCAATAGCTGAATCCAGTGGTGGGCTGCAACTGGTTTAACAACCGGTTTGGTAATTGTGTGCCTAACTCACTTGCGTGCAGCATTCAAAATACAGTAATTTGAAGCTCAGCTGCTTACCTTCTAAGGCAGCCCTGGTAAGTAGAACTGCGGAGGCACAAAAATCAGCTGTGCCGCGTGAATCAACTGAGCCAGAAATAAGGAAATATAGGACAGGATAGGGCAGGAGCAGGAGCAGGTGGGCGGGGCCAGCTGATCATCAGAACTACCAGTTCACCCAAACTGGTCCGAACTGGCAGTAGCCCACCACTGGTTGTATCACACTGTTGGCTCATAGAATAGAATAGAATAGAATAGAATAGAATAGAATAGAATAGAATAGAATAGAATAGAATAGAATAGAATAGAATAGAATAGAATTTTTATTGGCCAAGTGTGATTCGAAATTTGTCTTAGTGCATATGCTCTCAGTATACATAAAATAAAAGATACATTCATCAAGGTACAACACTTAATGATAGTCATAGGTTACAAATAAGCAATCAGGAAACAGTATCAATATAAATGGTAAGGATACCAGCAACAAGATTACTGTCATGCAGTCATAAGTGGGAGGAGATGGGTGATGGAAACGATGAGAAGATGAATAGTAATGCAGCCTAATGTGAATAGTTTGACAGTGTTGAGGGAATTATTTGTTTAGCAGAGTGATGGCGTTCGGGAAAAAACTGTTCTTGTGTCTAGTTGTTCTGGTGTGCAGAGCCCTACAGCGTCGTTTTGAGAGTAGGAATTGAAACAGGTTATGTCCAGGATGCGAGCGGTCTGTAAATATTTTCACAGCCCTCTTTTTGACTCGTGCAGTATACAGGTCCTCAATGGAAGGAAGGTTGGTAGCCATTGTTTTTTCTGCAGTTCTAATGTTTTGATTGACAAGGACATTAGATCTCTCTCCTGTACTATTGCGACACCAAATCTCTTTGTGTCTTTCATTTTTCTACTCAGGTGTAGAAAATTACATTTCTCCGTTAAACTGCTTCCTCTAAAACTGCACCTCCCAGATTTCTATCATCTATAAACTCTCAACTCCCTCATCAAAGTAATAGGATTAATATGACACTCCATTTAAATACTTCTCAAGATCTATAAATAACATTTGGAGTGTGGTTATTCAGGCAGTTGTGAGAATGATATCATCTAGACCTTATTCTACTATTTTATTAAGGACATCATCAGATGCTCAAAGGCTTCACTGAGGCCAAGACTCATAATGTCTACAGCATCGATCTACAAAATTAGCAACGCTATCAAAGGAAGAGATAAAATCTGCCATTTAGAGAAATACACTAATAATGTATTAATTAATGGCATTACACTAATTAATGGCATTGATCTGCCATTTAGAGAAATACACTAATATATTTTTTCCTCTGTGCTTAATTGCAGAAATTCATTACACGTTTCCGAAATCTCCATTTTGTTTTCTATGCACACTTTTTTTCATTTGTCTCTTCAATATTTTTTTTTCTTGATTCTTTTCCTGATTTTAGATGATCAAGATATGACCACCTCAGGCTCTTAAGTTTTAAGGCTGTGGTGATATGGTTGTAGCTGTTCTGTGTAGTATTATCTATCCCAGTGGTGGGTTTCAAAATTTTTTACTACAGGTAAATCCAAGGGAAGGTTACAGCAAAATCCCCATTTCCTCCCAATCAGCTGGGACTCAGGAGGAAGAGAATAGATGAGGGCAGGGTCAGTCAGAGGTGGTATTTACCGGTTCTCCAAACTACTCAAAATTTCCACTACTGGTTCTCCAGAACTGGTCAGAACCTACTGAAACCCACCTCTGATTTATCCCCATATGTATCAGTGGGAAAGGGACTTGATAAGTCTTGGAAATTCTTCTATCTTGCCCTGATCTTGCTCCTGGCAATCAGCATATTTCACTAGCTGATAGAATACTATCAACATACTTGTTACAGTTCTTCAGAGCAGTAGGAGAGCAACTGCCTTATTATTTGGGTTTTTAAAAGTGATTGCACAGCCATTTGTCCATAATGGTATAGGCCAGGGGTGTCAAACTCAATGCCTGCAGGCTGGATTCAATCTGGCCTGCAGGATCAGTCTGAAAATAGCAAAGGACTGGCCTGTGGTTACCTCTGGCAGGCAAAACAGGACATGATGGGTGAGGGGGGGCCGTGTTCGGGTCCCCCACACATTTCTGGTCTGGATGGCTTCCTGCACCACTCCACTAGCCAAAAAAGTGTGTGTGTGTGTATGTAGGGAGGATATCGGACAGATGCCTCCTGCAGCATCCTGCTGGCCAAAATGGGGAGGCCCCCCGCGCCCTGGACGGCTTTCTACAACAATCTGCTAAAACTAAAACGGGGTGATGCAGGAGGCAACCGTCCCGTCTCCCTCCCCCCCCCAGGGCGGCCCACAGAGAACTACAATGCTGATCCAGTCCTTGAAGAAATCCAGTTTGACATCCTTGGTATAGGCTCCCTTCCAACTGCTATTCTGAATTTTCCCATGACTCATCATAAGAGCAGTTTTGTAATGGAACTAATTATGCAAGAAAATGGTGGACTTCCTTTCATTGAATGTATTAAAACAAAAGCTTGAGAAGCTATCTGTCTAAAGATGCTTGAATTTGGATTCTTGCTCTGTGTTGGAGTCTGCTTCTTTCAATTCCAGGACACTGAAAATCTGACAAAAAATAATCATGAATATTTTGTTTCAAAAAGACATGATATTCTTCAGAGATAATTCTAAATTGTATCACACTGGATGTTAGAACGAATTCATACACTCACGAATTATAATTCTACGTGACTGAATAAGCCATGTGTTGCAAGTGGGTTGTTGATCTACAGCAGAGATCAGTTTCAAGTTCAACCTAAAGTACTGAAGCTCCCTGGTGATTTTGGGCCAGGTCCTCACTCTCAGTTCAGTCTTCCCCATGAGGTTGCTGTTGTGTATCTCTTTTTATACATACCGTATTTTCCGGCATATAAGACGACTTTCTAACACACAAAAATCTTCTCAAAAGTTGGGGGTCGTCTTATACGCCGGGTGTCATTCTCCTGTAACCAGGCAGACCAGCCCAAAAGACTGACGAGCCTTAAATGGCTCTGAGGAGCCAAGCTGAATTGCCTGCTGAGTTGCCGCTAATCAGCTGAGTTACACACCAGAGCGATGTAAAAGGAAAAGTTTTTTCCTTTTACATGGCGCTGGCGATCCCAGCTGAGTTGCCTGATTAGCAGGCAACTCAGCTGGGATTGCCAGAGCTTGGATGGCCAGCAAGTATACAGCAAGTATAGCCCAAACCGTATATTTTTACAGGAAAAGTCGGAGGTCGTCTTATATGCCGGAAAATACGGTATTAGACTCATTCATTTTCTTGGCCTTGTGTTCAATAAGCTTCTGAACCCTCCTTTGTTCCTTTTTGCTAATGAGTATTTTAGTTGTTCTAATCTTTTAACTAATTTGCAAATGTAAACAATTTCATGAATCCTAATATGACTGTTCTGCCTCCTTCAACTAATTTCCTGATTTTTTAACTGGCAAAATATATACAAAAAGAAACACTTCTTTTAGATGACTTGAATATTCAACTATTGTCAACAAAGTTTAAAGATGTCCAAACAGAATATTAAAAAGAAACAAAAACAGTATTAGTTGATGACAATAAAATAGCTAAAGGAGAGAGATAAATGTGCTGTACTACAACTGTTATACAATAAGTAAATAATACTTGCCAGGACCAGTGATTAAACAAAACTTTTCAAGCAAAATAGCATTTATTTGTAATGTCAACACAAACTGTAGTAGTACAATCAAGGGTTGTAAACAAATACTCTGAATATCTTCTGTTCATTAAACATACTAAAAGCGAGAGGTAAAAAATTAGAAGTAAAATTTCTTTAGCAGAAATTCTGCAGTAAAGTGTACAGATTACTCAGTTACCAACTACTCAAGAGAAAAATAGAATCTAAATATTTCTCAGGTATTAACAAGAGGCTCCAAAATCCACTTTTCATATACAAAAACTTAGCAACTTATTCTTCAGAGTTTTTGCCAATAATGCTTTTTGAAACAGAGACCAACAATAAGGCAACTGTTATAAGAGTATCCAAGGTTCAGATTAGAAAGGGATAGAAATGTTATTTAACTGTCCAAATTCTGAAGTACAATTTACACACCAGGATCATCAGTGTTGTCTAGCACCATAAACTTGCCCATTTTTTCTTTCAGTTTCTCGGAGGTTTTCATCTGATCTGGAACAAAATGAAGCACACAGAGCTCAGAGGACCACAGACAAACAGCAGGCTTCCATTTAAACAAAATGCTCACTTGCCTGGAACCCACACTGTATTTCGGACATTAATACATTAAAGAGGGTCCAGAGGTATTTTACAAGAAGAGTACTCAACTCCTCCGCTCGCAATAAAATTCCTTATACCACCAGGCTTGAAATTTTAGGCCTTGATAATCTTGAATTACCCTATCTACATTCCGACCTAAGCTTAGTACACAAGATTATCTACCATAACATCCTACCTGTTAATGACTGCTTTAACTTCAACCACAGTAACACAAGGGCTATCAATAGATACAAACTAAATGTAATCCACTCTAAACTTGATTGCAGAAAATATGACTTCAGCAATAGAGTAGTAAATGTCTCTACCCGATCTTGTTAAGTTTCTCTAACTCCCATAACTTTTACTTTAAACTGTCTACCGTGGACTTTTCATGTTTCTTAAGAGGTCCCTAAGGGGGGCATGGATAAGTGCCCCAGAGTGCTGAATGCCCCTGTCCAACTGTTCCCATTTATATGTACTCATTTTATGTGCTTATGGCTACGTTTTGCTTATTTATATTCATTTATTTGTGCCAATTTTCATGTGTTTATGTCTGTATTGATACTTGTTCCTTGTACTTGTTGACAAATAATTAAATAATTAAATGAATAAAATAAATAAAATCGGGCTTCTTAAATGTCTGACTTTTTGTGTGGAATTTAAACTCCATTATTTTGAGGCAATCATTATTTAATAGACCTTTTGAGGTGGGTCTATTACTTTCAGGAATAGAGACAAAACTCTGCTCCTTTTCACATTTGAATGCACATTTATTGCTATAGGAAAAAGTTGTCTAAAAGAAAACTCATCCCATAGCCATTTATTAAAATGACAACCAATATTTTACCATTTCAAGGTTCTGACCCTTATTAAAGACACTTAATATTTTTTGGAACATAATGTAGGAAGATTTGGAAATCTATGAATGTCTGATAAGTGACCCAAAGAAACAATTTAAATTGAGTAGACCAATAACTTTGATGTTTGTCTTTAATCAATACAGGCCCTTCCCTGTCCTTAGAGGCATTTATAATGTTATTTGTTGCATTTTCCAATAATTCTATCCTATAGTATAGGCATTATATTGTCACTGAGACTGTGCAGGTCTTCAATTGGGTCATTTAAATAGTATTTTCCTGTACTCTGGGGCTTCCTGATAAATATATGTAGTTACCCTATTATCTTTACCTTAATTTAATACCATACATCTCCACCAAGTATTTACCTACCTCTATTAACCATTGTCTGATACTTTTTAAAAAAAATTTGCCCATCCTAAAGATCTGGTGATAGAATTTGTGAGGTCTAAAAGATTCATTTTCCATAAAGGGCATTTTGGTTGATTAAAAAAGGAATAGTTTTATACCGTATTAATTTTACATAGCTTCAGCTCTGTGCCCTATGAAAAACCCTTCAATGATGGACACTGTAATCCATAACCTCTTTGTGGGAAAAGCCCTTCAAGTATCTTGAAGACCTCTATCAGGTGTTCCTTCATTCTTTGCGCTGACCACACCCAGTTTAACTATTGTTCATAATTCTATTCTTCCAGTCCTTCATCATTTTTGTTACTCTCCTGTGCACTCTTTCCAGTTCCTCAGCATTCTTCTTATACTCTGGCAATCAGTCAAAGCTGGTTGGTCTGGCCAGTGCAGTATAGAGTAGTTATCATCACACTGTTTATATAACCACTGAGCCATGGACTGGCATGGAGTGCTGCAGCTATTTTTGCTGACTGCAGGCTGTCAGCAGTTCGATTCTCTGTGGCTCAAGGTTGACTCAGCCTTCCATCCTCCCGAGGTCGGTAAAATGAGGGCCCAGATTGTTGGGGGCCATAGGCTGACTCGATAAACCGCTTAGAGAGGGCTGAAATGCACTGTGAAACCGTCTATAAGTCTAAGTGTTATTGCTATATAGAAGTTGTGGTGGTGCAATGGTTAGAATGTAGCATTGTAGGCGAACTCTGTCCACATCCAGAAATTTGTACTTAACCGGCTATGAGGACCCAGATTGTTGAGGGCAATACGCTGACAGTGTAAACCACTCAAGAGTGCTGTAAAGCAGGACTCCCCAAACTCCGGTCTGTCTTTTAAGCTATTAGCAATTGCCCAGGCTTGTGTCCTCCATAGATTTGATGAACACCCTATCTATCCCCTCATCAAAGTAATTTGTAAAAATGTCCTATGAGTCCCTTGGACTGCAAGACGATCAAACCGGTTAGTCCTAGAGGAGATCAACCCTGACTGCTTTTTAGAAGGCCAGATCCTGAAGAGGAAACTCAAATACTTTGGTCACTTAATGAGAAAGGAGGACTCACTGGAGAAGAGCCTAATGCTGGGAACGATTGAGGGCAAAAGAAGAGGACGACAGAGAATGAGGTGGCTGGATGGAGTCACTGAAGAAGTCGGCGTGAGCTTAAATTGTCTCCGGGGGATGGTAGAGGACAGGAAGGCCTGGAGGAAAGTTGTCCGTGGGGTCACGATGGGTCTAACACTACTTTACAACTAACAACAACAACCCCTTTGCACTCCTCTCTTCATGTAGAAATGGATCCCTGAAGGAGCATGCATTGAGCACATTTGTATAACCAACTATGAATCAATCTATATGGTAGTAAGACCATCTATCCCACGTTGTTCCATTTTAACAAGGTGGCGGCTCTAGTTTTATCAAATACCTTACTGATGTTTACATCAATTGTGTCCACTGCCCTCTCTTGATATATTAATCACCTTGTCATAAGAGTAAAATTTGTTTGGCAGAGTCTATTTTTAACAACTCGTTGCTGGCCTCTAGTAATTATACTGGGCTTTTTTTAAGTGCCTGCAAACCCAGTGTTTGATTCTCACCAGCAAATCTCAGCATTTCTAAATGGAAACATTCCACTCCCAAGTCTCAATTCTCCATCTTACTACATGTATCAAAATTGCCTTAAATTTGTGAGTACTACACAGATCAGATACTTGGGGGCTAGATTTCAGTTAAATTGCTGCTTATGTAATTTCTAGAGTTGCCAAAAACAGCAGAATATTTGTAAGTATGGTTGGGCTAAGGAAGTGTAGACGGGCAGCTTAATTTGGATAAATGGGTTTGCCATCACAATTCTAAGAGATGTATTGCTGATGGTGTGCTTACACAGATCCTTCCTTCTGATTCTCTTTACCCGTACACCAGTCAATTACGTCTCCATTTAGATACTAAAATAGCCATTTAGAGATTGATTACTTGGGGGGGAGGAAACACCTAATAGACTAAATTAGAGAGTAACCTTTAAAGCAGGCGGTCTGCTTTAAAAATGGGATTTTTATGCATGTATAAAATGGCAGGTGGGGTTTTATACATTGCAGAAATAAATTCTGTATATAAACAAACCAGTATCTCTTAAATGGAAAGGTTACTATATCCACATAACTTGGCATAATATTGATTTGGCTGCAGTGCAGAGCATCAAAGTGCATGACCAGCTCTGAATGAATTTTCCATTCCAGACATACTTGCCACACATTCTTTGCAGTAAGGAAAGGAAATTCCTGCTTCCTCCTAGTGAGATAAAATTGTGTGTGTATTTGGGGGGGGGGGGGGGGGCGCGGGCGGGCCAGAGACACACCAGCCTTTGGAGATAGTTGCCTGGGGCTTTTCAACCTCTGCATTACATTGGACATCTCTAGGCAATCTCTCTCTCTCTCCACATACACACACAAACCAGGAGAAAGATTTGTTGGTGGAGATTAGAAGAACAATCTGAGATGTAACTGGAAACCTAGTAGTAAACATTTAATCCCATTTCACTGGCTGGGATAGAAATACAGATTATTTTAGATTGGAAACAAATTATTTTATATTGCTGTGGCTTAACTTTGGGAGGCAAGATATTCCCCTGATTAACTGTTCCCGCTATCAGGAAATTTCTCCTTGTTTCTAGGTTAGATCTCTCTTTAACATGATTTCACCCATTATTACTTTACTGTACTGTACTGTGTAGTATACTGTGTATACTATACACTATACGTGGGGTGTCAAACTCAATTTCACTGAGGGCGGCCTCAGGGTTGTGTTTGACCTCGGGAGGTGGGGGGCGTGGCCAGCTGAATGTCACTTGTGTCGGGATGGCCTCCTGCAGCCCTCTGCCAGCGAAAACAGAGATTGGGGTGGTGGTGGTATGTGAAATGGGATTTTGCTGGCAGAGGGCTGTCGCGGCCGAAAACGGAGCTCGGGAGGGCCCTGTGTGCCCCCCCCCCTGCAAGCTCACTTTTCACTGGAAGAGGTACCGTAGGCCGATCTTTCGCTGCATCAAGGGTGGCCCCGTGGGCCAGATCTAAGTACCCCATGGGCTGGATCCAAACCATGGGCCTAAAGTTTTACACCCCTGCACTATACACTATACCAGGGGAGCTGGTCTCAGGAATTCTGGGAGTTGAAGTCCACAGATTGTAAAAGGGCCACATTTGCCCAGCCCTGCACTATACAATACAATACCATATAGAACAACACTAATGTGGTATAAAGAGATATCACTTCTTGAGATCTTGATTATATCTCTGTTGATGCAACAATGACTGCATTGGCTTACTACTATTGAACCAGATACTGCCTATTCCATACCTATGGTTTTGGTTTTTCCTGCCTAAGTGCCGGACTTTACTTTTCTCACCATTGAACTGCATCTTATTAGAAAGGGCTCAGGGCTTGAGTCTGTTAAGATCCTTTTGAATCTTGTGTCTATCTTCCAAACTGTTAGCAATTCCCCACAGCTTGGTGTCATCTAAAAATATGAATTACTCTTCTCATCTACATAATTTATAAATATGTTGCACTGGGCCCAAAATAGAACCTTGACTGTTCTGGGCCCAGAACAGAACCTACTGTACGATTCTCTCCATGCAGATGTAGTACCATTCAGGACTACACACTGGGTGTGGTTGGTCAGCCAATTTGAATCCATTTGGTGCTGGTAGCATCCATCCTTACCAAGAAATGGCCTGTAGTCTACTTGTCAAAGGTCTTACTGAAGTCCAAGTATCTTATAACCACAGAATTTCTCTGGTCCACTACTTCAGTCACTTTATCAAAGGAGGATATAGTGTGTTTGGCATAAGCGGTTTTTAACAAACATGCTGACTTCTAATAATCTTGTTCATTTCTAGGTGCTCACAAATCTTCTCCTTATCTTTTCCAGGATTTTCCCAGGTACTGAGGTCAAGCTAATTGGCCTATAACTTCGTAGATCCATTTCTCTCTTTTTAGAGACTGAAATCATATCAGCTCTTTTCCAGTCTTCTGGTAGCTCCCCTGTCCTACGGGGCTGTTGAAAGATTATATCTAGTGGCTCTGAGATTACATCTGCCACCTTCTTCAATACCCTGGGATCAGCGGTCGGTTTTACTTATTTTTATCAGTGGTTCGTCGCACACGCATGCCTTCTGCGCACACGCCCGGCCTTCCGCGCATGCGCTTTGCTTGTGCACGCACCTTCCATGCATGCGCCTTGTCTCAAAAACATAGCTAAATAGGATGGCATAGAGCCGGGGCCACAATCCACAATTTCCGCTACTGGTTTGCTAGAACTGATCTGAACTGGCTGAATACCACCTCAGATGCAAAGCAACTGTTCCAGGTGAATTCAGTTCAGGGTGGATAGGTATTCTCTTACTATTTCCCTGCCTATCTGGATTTGTATACTTGTTCTATTTCCCTCAAGGTTGCTCTTGGTAAGTTGAGCTATTTTTTCCTTTTGCATAAAAAGATGCAAAAAGGGATTAAGCAGTTTTGCTTTCTCCCTGCTGCCTGGCACCTTCTTGCTATCTGCTTCCATTTGTGGACCTATTGTTCCCTTGACTTTCTTCTTGTTCCTTGCATACTGGGGGAAAAAAAAACTTTCAATATGATCTAAGCAGGACACACTCTGGAAGGAAGGCTGTAGTGTGTTTATATGTGGCTGCTGTGATATATGTCAGAGAGCTAAATGGCTCTAATAATAACCTGGAGAGAGTAAGATGGATATTCATAAACATACTAGTGCTCACCACCTCAGTACTACATATAAGCTGATATTTAGAATGAATTTCTTAAAAGAATGCAATAAAACTAGAGGTGATATTCAGCCAGTTCGGGTGAACTGGTAGCTCCAACAATCAGTTGGCCCTGCCCACTCGTCCTATCCTGTCCTTTATTTCCTGCTTTGTAGCTCATCTCAATCACGCGGCACAGCTGATTCCGCCCCCCTCGCTGTTCTACTTACCATTGCTGACTTGGAAATTAAGCAGCTGAGCTTCTAAATGCTCCATTTTCAGTGCTGCGTGCAAGCGACTTAAGCGCACGCATGCGCTCACCGAACCGGTTGTTAAACCAGTAGCATCCCACCACTGAATAAAACAGAAGGCATACTAATATATTCAATACTTACTGATAAGGTCACTTCTGTCCAGCAGTAGCTCTAAATCTTTGTCAGTTATTACTTTTTCTCTTGAGCCTTTAATCTCTCTAGAAAAAGAAAGAAGGAAATATTTTTATTAAGTTCCCTTGTATTTAAGGGCTTAACTTCTTGGCAATGACTTTAGCTTTAGTTGTGAAAATGCTTCCTTCATGTAATCATTTGTTCCGTGTGGGGAGCCAGTGTGATGTCATGATTAAGGGCTTGAACCGGGAATGGAGAAATTCAGGTTCTAGTCTACCCTCAGCCATGGAAACTTGCTGGATAATGTTGGGCTGGTCACTTTGCTTTAACCCAACCCAGCTCACCTCACCTCACCGGGTGGATGTTGTAGGATAACAGGAGGACAAAGGGCTATGTATGCCACCTTGAACTACAAAAAGAAAAGAAAAAATAGAAAATAAATCAAATCATTAAGGAAGCAAACAGATCATACCTGTCATAATCCCTGGATTGCAGCAATTCTATTAACTCTTTAGGATCTAAGCAGCTCTTTGACTGGTTTATTCCAAATTTACCGCCTTTGAACTGATCTTAAAGGGAAACAAGAAAAAATATATCTTTATTGACAGCACTGTCAGTGATTTTTTAAAAAATATATACTGTATAAACTGACAGTCATTTTTGTAATTCTAAAATAGAAGAATGATAGAATTATATTTACAGAAAATTAATGCAAACACAAATATTTTCCAAAAGGAGCATCTTGACATTATATATAGAGTATGCCCCTCAGATTATTTGATATTATTCCTGGATCTTCCAAGCCAAGAAAAATTAAAAGTTTTTTGTAATCATAAACATGGATGCCAAAAATGGAAGTTGGCCTCCTGCACGTTCAGACTTTGTTAATATCCACTTTTCTGTTAACCCTTTTAAGGTTACAAATATAGTTTTTTCAGTTGTAGTGTCAGCAGAATGTCTGAAAGGGTTGCCAAAAGTAACAACATATCTTGTTTTAAATTTGATCAAATAAATCAACTTGATATTCCTTCCTTTTACTTATAACAGTCTTAATTTTTAGTTCAGTCTAATAGTCAGATTTGAGGATTTGATTTATCTTAATTTCTTAATTAAGCCCTTAATTTCTTCTTTGTCCTATTGCACATAATTCTTTAAAATTTTAGTTAAGTCTCTTGGTAAACCCAGCAAGAAAAAATTATACAGGTCACTCTTTTGGTTTATCATTTGTATTTCCTTTAAATTTTTAAGTCTCAAGTCAGGTTTTTTTTTTTGATCCAGTGAAGCATCCTTGTCTAAGTCATTCTCTTGACTTGTCAGTTGTAAATCAATTTTTAATACTACAATGTCAGATAAAATTTGTTCTACATCTGTTTTTTTTTTCTCAAGACCATATTTTGGACAAAATGTATCCATAGAAGCTGGCATAATTATTGACATTGTTGATACTGTAGCTACTTTTTTTCTGATTCAGTTTTTCAAAAGTCTCCTTATGTATTTGCATCATTAGAACATTTTGAAGTTTTACAAATTTTTCCTCCACCTATAAATTTTAGCCCCCCCAGTGTCCACTTTTGAAATTGTGAATTGAATGTCTTTTAAAATTCTCTGCTGTAGTGAGCAAAATGGCTTATCCCATCGTTTCCTGGATTTCAAACCTGTGGAAAATCACTCTCCTGTAATCTCTTTGGGAAGAGCAGCCATCCAGAACACACCAATGATTTCTCACCCTCTCCTTATCCAGAGAGGTTTGAAGGAACCAGACTACTCTCTAATTCCTTGGTCTTTGCTGCAGTTATTAGCTGAAGTCAGAGGTACTGAATTTTTTAAGTTTTTACACCAGTACATTCAGCCTCCCAGCTGCAATCTAGTCTAAACCTGACCACTCTAGTAACATCCATGCTTTGATTACATCATAAATATACTTAAAATCAGGGGTGAAATGCAAATTTCCCCCCTACCGGTTCTGTGGGCATGGCAGGGGAAGGATATTGCAAAATCTCCATTCCCATCACACTCTTTGGCCAGCCAGAGGTGGTATTTGCTGGTTCTCCGAACTAGTCAAAATTTCCGCTACTGGTTCTCCAGAACCTGTTAGAACCTGCTAGATTTCACCCCTGCTAACAATCTACTAGTTCTTAGGCTACCCTTTGAAGAAAACATTCTGGCTTCAATTGGTTCAAAATGTAGCAATGTGATACTGAATTAATTAACTATATTAAAAGTTTAGCCATGATGCCATTTGTTTTACAGGAACAATATAAACTGTTGCTTTTGATTTTTAAAGCTTGAAATGCCACATAGTCTAGCTGCCTAAAAAAATGCATCTGTCTCATTATGAGCCTATGGGACATTAAGATATGCAGGAAATGCCTCTCTGAAGATATTTGAGCTCCTGGGATATAGAAGGCCATTGTCAAGGATGCCGGAGAGGATCTTCTCCTAGTTTACTCCCGAGCTGTAAAAAATTCTCCATAGGACCGGAATTAGAACCCAGGGTCCTATTTGTTTGAAAAACGTTAGGAAGGGCTTTCAGTAATGATTTATATTTTATGTTTTGTGTTGTTTTTGACAGATTGTCCTTGTAAGGCTGCCCTGTTGGCTATATCAATAAAGAAAGAAACAGCCTTTAAATGGAAGACTATTAAAGGCATAGTAAAGTCAATTAGCAAAATGTCATAGCAAGCGGTCCAAGAAAAATTGTGAACGTGATTTTGAAGGACTGTAGATATTACTAACTTTTGTGGATAATCAGCTTCTCTAATTTCCTTTTGGCAGCAGCCCTCTCCACAATCTTCTGGTCAATGGTATTTGCGGTTACAAAACGATATACAACCACCGGCTTTGTCTGACCAATTCTGTGACATCGGTCTTGTGCCTGAAGGTCAGACTGAGGGTTCTATGAAAAGAAAATATATGACTTTAATATTTAATGGCACATGAACATCAGATTTATCTTTTCATCTCCTTGTAAACAATTCTTCTTAGGAAAAAGAACTTCTGACTTGTTAACTATTTGGGGGAAATGTTCTCTGAGAGATGGGGACAACTGACTTTGACTTATACCTACAACCCAATGCAATAATAACATACACCACATATCAAGTGAAGAAGCAACCATGCTTGCTAAGAAGATGCAGCTACTTTAAAGCATTCCTAATAGATGCTAAATGCAGGCTTCCATGTGCTTCAAATCACCCATTGAATCTGATTCTTTGTATAGCCTTTATTAAGATTTCTGAATACTTTGGACACTTTTTGAACTTTAAAGCATGTCAAGAAACTTTTCTTTTGGTCTATTCTCAAATGCAACATTTTCAAGTGCTTGGTGACCCCAAGAAACCTTCCATTCTAAGCTGAAGGATCACAAGACAGTTTGTCTTGTGATTTGTCTTGAGATTTTAATTATTTAAAAGTATTTATATATCTACATTTTTATTTAATTCCAAGGATCTCCTATGTTTGGTTAGAGATGTTAAAGATGCTTTGGGGCTCAACATTGTTCATGCTTGATTATTGTGACAAGCATAAGTTTTTCCTGTTCTTACATGTGCTTAAAAACATTCTTGAAAAAATTACAGAAATGAATCTGGCATTTTCGGTTCTTAAATCTTCTCCTTTGGCATCAAGTGTGGATTCTACTGGCTGTTAAATTGCAGAAAGTGCAACATAAGTACTGCTAGGGAAGCGATAGAGCAAACTTCCATATGAAATTTTATCCCTGATGATCCCATGGACTGTTTGACGACTGTACATATAGCTATGGATTCTCCCATACTAAGTGGCAACAGAAGAACTGAATTGTGCTAATTTTGTTATTCCTACCTAATTATTTTGCCTGTTTTTGAAGTGTGCTAAACTAAGACTTTTAATTAGGAGAAGAAGAAAAAATGTAATATTCTCCAGTTAAATTCTGAATTTGAGAATCAGTGTCTTGTTAGAAACATTACATTGCATCTATGGTTGACAGCATTTGGCATGCTTACGGAAAAAGCTACAGAACTCTAAATGGTATACCACTACAGGGTAGTCCTTGACTTATGACTACAATTGAACCCCTAAATTCTCCTTGCTAAGTGAAACAATTAACCGAGTTTCATCCCATTTTATAACTTTTCTTATCAAAGATGTTAAGTGAATCATGCAGTTATTAAGTTCACAGCATGGTTATTAAGTGAATCTGGCTTCCCCATTAACTTTGCTTGTCAGAGGTTTGCAAAATGTGATCATACATGACTTCAGAACATTACAACTGTCATAAATGAGTCAGTTGCCAAGCATCTGAATTTTGAACATAGGACCATGAAGACACTAAAATGGTCATGTGAAAAAAAAATGATAAGTCATTTTTTTCTGTGATGTCGAAACTTCAGTCACTAAATGAACTGTTATAAGCCAAGGACTACCTCTAGTCCTTTTACATTTAAAGGACTTACATTTAATAAGGATAACTATATAGCTATCTTTTACTATTATTATCTCTTTTATTCATTAAACATGAAACTCAGTCAACTGAACATTTAAAAATGTGTCACAAATATGACTGACTGGTGCTAATGGTTGATACGGGTTGCTGCCAGCGTCCTAGGTATCAACCAAGTATCTTCTTAAAATATATGATGTTCTGAGTAGCGCAGTTTTTTGCAGTTCCGCTGGTGTTATTGCAAGAAGCTGCAATTTCTCGATGTGTTTTGTAAAATTGTAAGACATGGTACCAAGTGCTCTGATGACAATGGGTATCACTGTTACTATTATTATTATTACCGTGTTTTCCCAAAAATAAGACCTTATTATCTAATACTTTTTGTTTACCCTGAAATAAGCGCTTGGCCTTATTGCCATGTACTCAAAAGCCTGATTGGGCTTATTACCAGGAGATGTCTTATTTTGGGGGAAACGGTATTATTAAATGCTGGTAAGTCAATGTTGACTCCTGGTAATTGCCTGGATTAGTCCCTGAAATTTTCTTGGCTAATTTTCTGAAGTGGCTTTCCAATGCCTCCTTCCAAGAGTGAGAGTGACTTGCCAGCTTACCAGCTGAGGTGGCGCAGTGGTTAGGGTGCAGTACTGCAGGCTACCTCTGCTGACTGCTGGCTGACTGCAATTTGGCAGTTCAAATCTCACCAGGCTGAAGGTTGACTCAGCCTTCCATCCTTCCGAGGAGGGTAAAATGAGGACCCAGATTGTGGGGGCAATAGGCTGACTCTGTAAACCGCTTAGAGATGGCTGTAAAAGCACTATGAAGCGGTATATAAGTCTAAGTGCTATTGCTATTACCAGGTTACCCAGCTGGCTTTGTGCCTAAGGCAGGAGTCACAGTCTCCCAATTTCTAGCCGGTGCATTAACTACTATACCAAACTGGCTCTCACTAATTTAATTCTCATTTATTCTAAGACTGTACCAGATTTCATAGCCAGAGCTTAAATTCCAAGTGGATTCTAAAACTGTACTGATGGGAGTTGAATATACAGTCCTTTGGGATCAGGACTTCTGTCAGAATACACAGTACCTACCCAGTCACTGTCGTAAATTATGACTGTATCTGCTGCAGTCAGATTAATGCCAAGACCTCCAGCCCGTGTGCTCACCAGAAATATAAAAACTTCAGGGTCTGTGTTAAAATTCTTCATCTATAAAAGGTAGAATATCACCAAGTTTAACATGAAATAGGAAAATCAGCATGCTTAGGTCCTTAAAGATAATAAACAGAAAGAAACGTCTAGCCACCTTTCTGCTTCAACTACAAAAAATTATAAGAAGAATTGTATTTTGGCACGCTCCTAGATTTCACAATGTTTTTGGGATTGAGAAGGTTAAGAACATATAAAAACAATGGAAAATTTAGTAGTTTAAAAAAAATTCCTAATAAATTGTTTGAAAATTAAAAAAATAAAATAAAATCACAGGATACATTTTAAAAATCCAAACAAATAAAAACTTAATAAAAGAGGCATGGAATTCAAAACTAATTTGAAATGATGCTCTTACACCTGCAATTATTCATGATAACCTATATTTTGAACTAAGCAATGACTGAGGAATTCTGGGAATTGAGCTCCGCACAGTTTAAAATTGCCTAGGTTGAAAAACATTGATCTAAATATTTTTGGATACATTTTTCATCAAAAAAGTATGTTTCGAGATATAACCCATCAACCCACACTAATTTCCACACCATAATCCACATTAATTCCCAGCAATTCTATAGTAACATAAAGGCTTGATAAAAATCGACAATTGAAAAAAAAAATAGGATTTTTAAAATTTAAATTTGATTTTTTTTTATTTTTATCAAATTTATTTTAATAAAATGCTTTTGGAGTAAAAATCTATCTAAAGATAGTTTTCTATTTAAGATACATTAATAATTTGGTTTATTCGGCATAAAATGGAGCTTAGTTATGTAGCATGAGGCTGTATATACTACAATATTTACATTTTTGGTAAACTCGTTCAATGAATCCAAGCTCTGTAAGCTAAATAGGAAATAAAGAGCATCTGTCATTTCAGATCCATAATGGCAGCGCCTGTTAGCGGGCATCCACTCACTTGCTGCCCGCCAGGTCATTGCCACATCACCAGCTATCCCATTAAAGTGAATGGGACTGTCAGTGAGTTAACAGCAGGTCAAAGAAGAAGCCACTATGGGACAGAGATGACAGTTGCTCTTTAAAAATTACGATTTAAATCGAGTTGATTTAAATAAAGCCTTTTTACTAGTGATTTAAATCGTGATTTAAACTGACTTGATTTAAATCAAATCCACCCTGGTAATATATAACATTATCATGTCAACAATGTCTCTCCACAATAGAGTAACAGGATTGCAGAGCCAATCTAAGCAACTCAGGTGAGAAAAAGCCACCTACATTTTCTTCTCTGTCTGCATAAGACATACTTCCATCCAGACGACTAAACTGGTAATCTCTCAGATAGCAGTAGTCCATCAAAATATCCAACATTTGGGTCATTTGTGAAAACAGCACCACCTAAATTGAGGAAATATTCCTTAGTTAACTTATCTCACAGATATGGTTTTTTTTTTTTTATACTAAATTCAAAAGCAATACCTTGTGTCCTCGCTTTTTTAGTTCTGGTAACATGCGATCCAAGAGTAATGTTTTTCCAGAATTCTTCACTAGATCCTCATCCACCTTCATATGAGAGGGGAAACAACAACAAAAGCTGTATTATGAATATAATATACATAGTGCTTTTAAAATGCTGCTTTTCCTGGCCTTTGGAAAGGAATATTTGTAAATATGATTTCATTTCCTTTATCATCAGAGAATAGCAAAGAAAGACATACTGTATTTTCCGGAGTATAAGATGCACTTCCCCCCCTAAAAGGGTGAAAATTTGGGTGTGTCTTATACACCGAATGTAGCTCCGCCCACCCGCTGGCCCCAACCCTTTGGCCTCTGCCTCCCAGCAATTTGCCTCTTTGCAGCAAACAGCCTGTTTCAGTTTCAATACAGCCTGATTAACACAATCAGCTGCTTGTTGGTTGGATCTGCCTCCCGACCATCAGCTGTTTCAGGCTGCAGTGATTGCCATTGCCTATTGCTGCCTCTGCGTGCCCCATTTTCAGTCTCTGCTGTTTGCTGCAAGGAGGCAAATTGCTGGGAGGCAGATTTTTTTTTCTTGTGCTAATCAGACTGTGCTGAAAATGAAACAGGCTGTTTGCTGCAAGGAGACAAACTGTTGGGAGGCAGAGGCAGATTTTTTCCCCTTGTTTTTCCTCCCCCAAAAAAGGTAAGTGCGTCTTATAGTCTGGAGTGTCTTATACTCTGAAAAATACGGTAGTCTACAATTCCAGGAAAAGCTTCCTTAAGTTGATGGAAGACTTTGCAGAATTGAAAAGCGGAGTGGATCTATGGAAAGCTACAAAGAACCAAAACTGAATAGAACCAACAGAGAAGCTGGCACCTGGGTCTGACAAAAGCTGGGAAATATGAAAATTGTTGTATACACTGCACACTGATACAACAAGATCCAGAGACACTCTGAACAAATAGGGCTGTCGGGTGGCTTCTGCTCTTTGTGATTGTGGCGACATGCAGACAACATCATTACATATACCCATCCTTTGTGTTCCGATCAGTGTATACTTGAGGACCACACGATAGCGCAACAGAACACAATGTTGCCAGTTTCTGGTAAAGATCTGTTTAATTTGTATATATTTTAATCTTGTGTTTCATACTTTAAATTTTATGTCATATAGATGTGATGGTGAACCTGTGGCACGCAGAGCCCTCTCTATGTGGCGCTATGTGAGGATGCTTTTTGTAGATTTTAGCTCTGCATTTAACGCAATACTTCCACATAGACTAGTGTTTAAACTTATGGATCTTGGACTTTCTTATTCAGTCTGCCTTTGGATTATGGATTTCCTGTCTGGCTGCTCTCAGAGGGTCATATTGGATAATCATATCTCTTCAGCCCTTATTCTTAACACTGGTACACCACAGGATTGCATGTTGAGTCCCTAACTCTATACTCCTTATGTGCATGACTGCACTCCCACTCACGCTAGTAATACTGTTACTAAATTTGCAGATGATACAACAGTGGTGGGACTGATCTCCAGGAGGGATGAGTCTGCCTATTAAGATGAGGTGGACCGGTTGCTTTCATGGTGTGGAGACAATAATTCATTTATTTATTTATTACATGTATTTATATGCTGCCCTTCTCCTGAAGGACTCAGGGTGGCGAAAACAAGTTAAGAAACATGTACAATAAAATCGCACTTTAAATCAAATAATTAATTAATGATAAATTAATAATAATTAATTAATGATAATGATGATAAAAGAGCCTCAGATAGCTCAACCGGCTGAATAGCCTGTTATTAACATCCAGCTGTCTGCAATTACACCAGTTTGAGGCTCAAGATTGACTCAGCCTTCCATCCTTTCTAAGGTAGGTAAAACTGAGGACCCAGTGTGTGGGGGCAATAAGCTGACTTTGTATAAAAAATATACAAAAGTATGAAGGCTACTGCTTAACGCCTTGTAAACCGCCCTGAGTCTCTGGAGAAGGGCGGCATATAAATCTAATTAAAAAAAATAAAAATAAATAATAAACCCAGAATCAGAGTCAGCCTATTTGCTTCAACAGCCAAGTCTTCAGCTCCCGACGGAAAGAGTGGAGATCAGGAGCCGTCCGGAGGTCAGTAGGTAATTCATTCCAGAGGGTGGGAGCACCCACAGAGAATGCCCTATCCCTGGGCACTGCTAGATGACATTGGCTCACCGTCGGAACCCTGAGGAGAGCAGCCCTATGTGAGCGAACAGGACGGTGGAATTTGGTCCTTAACACCAATAAAACCAAGGAGCCCTTACTTATCAATGGAGACTGAGTGGAGCAAGTGGCCAGTTTTACGTTTCTGGGTGTTATCATAAAAGAGGACCTGACCTGGGGTGCTCACATTTCAGCACTGGTCAAAAGGGCCCAGCAGAGATTATATTATCCAAAACTTCTCAGGAAACAACAACTGAATGAAAAACTGCTGGTGACTTTCTACAGCTGCACCAGAGTGTTTTAACTTACTGCATCTGTGTATGGTTTGCCAATTGCACAGGGGCAGATAGGACAGCACTCCAGAGGGTCAACGTCATTGCCCAGAGGATCATTGGTTGCCCTCTCCCCTCTTTGGAAGAGCTTTATAGCTCCCGCTGCCTTAAGAAAGTTCAAAACGTTCTTAAAGATCCATCTCAACCTGGGAACCCTTTTATTAGAACTATTACCATCTAGCAGACGGTACAAGACAGTAAAGACAAGGACAATCGGCTGTAGAACAGCTTCTATCTCAGGGCAGTAACTACATTGAATTCTACTGTATAGTGCAATATTAATGCAATATCGATTTTCAATTCAATTGTATAGAATGTGAAGGATGTGTGTTTGTGTTTTATTTTTATAGTTATAATGTACGCTGAAGATGGCGTTAATTTCATTGTACGAGGTGCAATGGCAATGAAGTAAACTAAACTAAACAAACTGTTGTAAGTTGAGGACTACCTGTATAAGGAAGCCTAAAGACTACCTTGCAAACCAACATAATGTTGCCCATATCCCATCATTTAGCTGGTATATACAGAATATTTTAAACCCTACTTCTTTTGGCCAGCGAACAGCTTATCAATTGACTAAAGCCGAAGACGATTTTTCAACCAACCCTGTCAAAACAGTTCTAAACTAAACCCAATTTTATGTCTACTTGAAAGAAAGAATAAAGGTTTACCTTAAATTGCTGTGTGACAGAATCCAGGGGATATTCAATAAGATATGGGTGGTTGCAACACTTCCTCAACAGCATCATAATGTTCTGCAACTTAAGGTTGATTTCTGAGTCCAAAGGCATATCCACTGCAATCACTGGCCTTGCAAATGAAAGAAACGTGAAGTAAAGCTACAAGTAAAATCTACCAAAGATGTCAGCGCAGTACTTCACTTCAAGAGCTATTTCATCCAATTATTCTGCTTCAGTGCTGATTAATCTATAGCCAGTGGTGGGCCGCCGACAGTTGTAACAACTGGTTTGCCCAGCACCAAAATGTGAGTGAGTGCACGTTCCACGCATGCGTGTTGCTTCAAAAACACGGCAATATATGATGGGATAACGCTGGGACGGGTGAATCAGAACAGAGCTGGAAGGGATCTTGGGGGTCATCTAGTCCAGCCCCCAGGAGATCCTATACCAGTGATGGCAAATCTTTTCGGCACCGAGAGGAAATGTCGGGGCTGCGCTCCGGAAAAGCCGAACTAGTGTGCATGTGCGCCTGATGATCAGCTGGCTGGCACACTTGCGCAGGGCGGTTTTCGGCACTACTGCGCACAAGAATAGCTGATCATGCCAGAAACCCAGAAAGACAAACAGGCAAGGCCACGCGTGCCAAGCGACACAGCTTCACGTGCCACTTTGGATGGGCCGGCTCACTGTTGGGTCGCACCTGAACTGGTCCTAACAGGCAGCAGCCCACCTCTGTCTATAGCTATGTAGAACATTTGACCAATAAGATTAAGAATGATATTTAAGTTTGTTATGAATTTATTTCTCCATGTTATTTGGCGGCAAAGACATTTTGCAAATAATCCAAACAAACTTTAAATACCTCTCTTTTTCAGCTTCTTCTTGTGTTTTAGAGATCAGTTCTTCCAGCGCATCAGGAAATTCATTTTCTCTGAGCTCACGATAATTAACTACTTTCCGACTGCGTCGCTTTGGTCGGCCTGTAGGAGTCAGCTCCACAACTTCTTCCTATAAAAAATTTATAGAAGTGTGTTCCTTGAGCAAGGATCAGTGCATTCATACTCATGGGCCCTGTACCTGGACTAGTACATTTTCCTTTGCACTCCCTCAGTGGATGTCATCTCTGTTCCTGTTTATACCTCACAATTCAGCTGAGTGACAGAGCAGTGAAAATGAATTGACTGTATTTGAGATGAAAGGATAGACTAAGGAAGATTAATCGGAGATTTCCTGCAATTTTCAGACACTTTTCAAGGACAGCCAATGCAAATGCAACTAAAATAGGTAATTTTTTTTGCCAAATTTGAAGAATGTTAGGTGTTGTGCGAAGATATTTTTTGCCAAAACCACAATTCATGAATTCAGCTTTCTATGTATCAGCTGCCTTGTGAAATTATTTTGTGATGTAATTTCAGCTTGCATTATTTTAATTATTAAAATTAAGCAATGTCTCAGGATACTGACTGTTTCTATGGTATAGGATCACACTTTCCTATGATTTGTCCCAATTCCTAAGTTACAATGGGTCCAGGTAACTTTATTTTCCATAACCGAGTAGTCCAGCTTCCTCCTTCCTGTGTTTTAATGGAGGAGATGTGACACAAAATGGAAATGTGATGCTTCAGCTTTTCCAGTTTCCCTCTATTTATACTGTATTCTGTATTTACCCAAATAGAAGACAATGGCCAAAATATAGTCATCCCTAAGCCAAAATACTGAAACAAATACCTGGTTGTTTCCCAAAAGCTTCCGAATTGTCTTGTTTACAATGGCACTGTAGAAAATTTCTTGTTTTTTAACAAGAGGTGCATAGACCACAACTTCACGCTTGGGAGGAACTTCTACAGCTACATCTGATTTCAGTCTTCTCAACAGGAAAGGAGTCAAAATCTAAAGTCAAAAAATCAAAATACATTTCTATCCATCAGTACAACCTTGCTTGTTTCAAAAGAAAATGTTGTCATTCCAAGATTGCATGATGTGAGGTTTTGTATGTAATTACTCTCAGCTGCATTTTGACAGAAAATTCAGCCTTGGCCAAGCCTCTTCTGTAAACTACGGAGTGCTTAAGGCTTCCCTTCTAAGGCAAAGAGAGTTCTTGACTTTTTTTTTTTTTGTAAAAACAGAAAAGATGATAAACAATTTCACTTTCATCAAAGCTAAATAGCCATATATAACCGCCCCCTACTGTAGCTAACACAGAACAGAAGCAATCACAATCTTTGTGACTGGTGAAAGAAATGATTCCATTGTCTATAGCATTGATGGCTAACCTTTTTGCCATCACGTGCCAAAAGGGGGGAGAGTGCGGGGGGGGGGGGGAGAGAGAGTGCACGTGTGTGCCCACACCCATAATTCAATGGCCCCCTGCACATGCGTGCGCGACCCCTCCGCAATTTCCCCGCTTTTGGCACGTGACAGCAAAAAGGTTACCGGTGGGCCCGGTTTTTTGCCCTCCCCAGGCTCCAAAGGCTTTCTTGGAGCCTGGGAAGGGTGAAAGTTACCCCCCGCCCACCCGAGGCTGGAAACAGCCCATTTCCCGACTTCTGGTGGGACAGGAAGGCCCGAAAATCAGCTGGCTGGCATGCGCATGCGTGCTGGAGCTGAGTTAGGGCAACGCTCGTGTGCCCACAGATATGGCTTTCCGTGCCACCTGTGGCACGTGTGCCATAGGTTCGCCATCTCATTGTCTATTGAGTATAAGAACAAAGTCATGAGGGGAAAAAAATCCTTAATTTCTCAGCAAATCTATCTTCACTGTGAGAAATTCACAATGAGAAAGTAAGGATGCCCGCAAATATTTTAACAGTTGTATTTGCAAGTAAACTCATGTTGTGTACATATACTATAGTTATCAATAATATGGTACAATATAATACTTACAGAAAAAGTGGCAATCTGGAAGAAAAAAAACCACATATATTTTAAGCAATGAAAACAGACCTGGTGCAACATGTGCAAGATATTCTGTTCTCTTTCCTTAGCAACAATATCTTCAGCTATTTCAGAAATACTGGTAATATCAAACCAGGATTCAAAACTAGAAAAAAAAAAAACCAAGAAAAACGAATTAAGAAGTGAGGAGCTACAATTTAGTTCTGTGCACTGATTATCCAAAATGTATTTTTTCTTGTTCATATTATTTTGCCTTTCAAGAAAGGGCACAAGAGATACAGAGCACGAAACTTTGTCCAATGATTGCAATGAAACTCTACTTATTGTCTCTTCCCCCCACCACCATTCCTGATGCATTTGAATTTTGTATTTCTTTTCACATCCATCTTCAGCTATAAAATCTAGAAGTATAATCTCAAAGGGTGCAACAAAATTCCAGCCGCTGCAGGATTTAGTTGGCAGATGGGAATAGCATAGGCAGCGGTCGACCCCGAGGCGCCTAGTGTGTGGGGTGCCACAAGGGTCGGTCCTCTCGCCCCTTCTGTTCAACATTTATGTAAAGCCGCTGGGTGAGATCATCCGTGGTTTTGGGGTGGAATTCCATCAGTACGCTGATGACACTCAGCTGTACATTTCCACCCCAGACCACCCCAACGATGCCGTGGAAGTGATGTCCCAGTGCCTTGAAGCTGTGCGGGTCTGGATGGGGAGAAACAGGCTTCGACTCAACCCCTCCAAGACCGAGTGGCTGTGGCTGCCGGCGTCCCGATATAGCCAACTGACTCCATCGTTGGTTATTGGGGGCGAATCATTGGCCCCCACAGAAAGGGTGCGCAACTTGGGCGTCCTCCTGGATCCACGGCTGTCATTAGAGGATCATACGACAGCTGTGGCCAGGGGGGCCTTTTATCAGGTCCGCCTGATACGCCAGTTGCGCCCCTTTCTAGATCGGGACTCCCTGCGCAGTCACTCAGGCGCTCGTCACGTCTCGCTTGGACTACTGTAATGCTCTCTACATGGGGCTCCCCTTGGGATGCATCCGGAGGCTTCAACTGGTACAGAATGCGGCCGCGCGGGGGATTATGGGAGCGACAGGGCGCTCCCATGTGACACCTCTCCTGCGTGAGCTGCATTGGTTGCCGGTTGATTTCCGGGTGCGTTTCAAGGTGTTGGTAATCACCTTTAAAGCGCTCCATGGCTTAGGACCAGGGTACTTACGGGACCGCCTTCTGCCACCTATTGCCTCCCACCGGCCGGTTCGCTCCCACAGAGAGGGCCTCCTCAGGGTGCCGTCAGCCAGACAGTGCCGGCTGGCGACCCCCAGGGGGAGAGCATTCTCTGTGGTAGCCCCCACCCTCTGGAACGATCTCCCTCCAGATCTGAGAACTATTGCTGACCTCCGGACCTTTCGTCGGGCGTTGAAGACTCATTTCTTCCAACTTGCCGGACTTGCCTGATCCCTCCTATTTTTAAATATTTTAAATTTTAAATTATTTTAAATTATTTAAATTTTTAGAGTTTTAGTGTTTTATTCGATATATTTTCAGCCTAAATTTATATGGACTTTTAGTACATTTTAACTCACCGTATTGTTATTGGTTTTAAATTGGCTGTTCACCGCCCTGAGTCCGGAAGGAGAAGGGCGGTATAGAAATTCGATTAATAAAATAAAAATAAATAAAATAATACAAATCCGAGGCCAATTTCTGCAAGTCCAAATAGATGTACTGATAATGAATCTGTTGGCAAGAATGCTTGATCACAAAGAAATGTTTCAAATCACAAGGAACTTGAGAAATCTTGCTCTTATAAGCAAAACAACAACAACAAAACATAACACTCTGAAGTGTTACAGAAAGAAAGCCTTGTGATTCCATAGAAAAATAACATAAAAGAAAGGAGGACTGGGCTGGGCTGGGCTGGGCTGAAAAGACTAACAGGAAGCACAAGCTCAAGAAAAAAACTACAAAGAGGCAAAGAACTTTTCTTACGGTATTATTGCCATTGGGCCCGAAATGGTGCACAGAAAATTCTGGGAGACATATCCTTGATTCTTTGTCCTAGTACTGTGATGGCGAACCTGTGGCACGCAGAGCCCTCTCTGTGGGCACGTGCGCTGTTGCCAATTGCTTTTCTGGTTTCCGGCACGCCAGCTGGTCTTCGTGGAGAGCTGGAAAATGGCCTGAAAAATGGCCAGAATACGGGCTGTTTTCTGCGCCAAAAACAGCCCCAAAAAGGCCCTGAAAATGGCCAAAACAGGCATATGCATGCTGGCCAGCTGGTATTTTGGGTTTCTGGTGCTCCAGCACGCGCAAAAATCAGCTGGGCAGCGCCTGAAGACCAGCTGGCCGGCAGACACATGCGCACTGGCCTTTGGGCCTCTGGTGCTCGCACATTCCTGTTTGGGTACTTGGTGCTTGCAAGGTTCACCACCACTGTCCTAGTATGTGTGGGTCTATTAGACAGTGCTGCAGCTGTATTCTACAACAGTGAAAACAATGCGACTTCAAGGAGGGCAATCAATTCTTAGAACTGATGCCAATGTTTTGCTTTGCTACTGAAGATACTACCTTTTTATACTTATATTAACTCTTCATGATCAGGTGCCTCCTAAAAGCACAGGAGCAGAGGCTAAGTTAGTTTTGACAATCAAGTTGGAGTTCTTGGGTCAAACATTTCTTATGACTAGGTAAGAACCTCAAATACCCAAGAATCGCATAACGTCAGGATTGACTCCCTTGCAAACGGCAATGGTTCTTACCAGTGTAAGCTCCTTTACTAAGACAAAAGGATAACATATTGAATGATCATGTTTTTATAGTAGGGGGTGGGATTTCTATATGAATTTATCTGATTTTACGTTCTTGAACTAATGTATGAACATTTATTCTTTAAAAAGTTTGTCTTTTCAAAATTTCTTGAAGTTTGTTCTTCAATCAAAAATGCAAGGAAAAGCGTGCACTGGAATATGTATATAAAATCTGCTTTAAGGAAATTATCGGCAAAGAAGAGCATCAAGATGACAATTACGCGTACAAATTTAATCTCTTTTAAGAAATCTAAAATAAATGCAATCTTATGAAAGATTTGTTGAAACAATATAGTAATGACTCTTAAACTAATCCTCCAATATCACAAACAATTCCTAAACAAAATACCTCTATGGCTTCTTCCCCTTCTGTATCTATGTCAGGGGTGTCAAACTCAAGGCCCGGGGGCCAGATCCGGCCCACAGGGTGCTTAAATCTGGCCCGCAGGGCTGCCCTGAGAACAGCAAAGGACCAGCTCGCAGAGCCTCTGCCAGGAAAAATGGAGCTTGGGAGGGCTGCATGCGGGAACCTGTTTTTACTGGTAGAGCACTTGAGCCACCACAAGCACCCAAGACATGAGTGACGTTAAGCTGGCCACACCCAGCACAGACCCCCAAGGTCAAACACAACCCTGATAATGTCCCTCAATGGAATCAAGTTTGACACCCCTGATCTATGTCTTTTGTGGAAGTAAGTCCACAACCAGGAATGTATTTCTGTTTAGCAGTTTACCGGTTTGGAAGAAAATGCCTGTGAAAATAGGCTAAGCCTATTTTCTGTGGCCACGATTCCGAAAACAGATTGACAACCTCTGGCTTTCCAGGTGTTGTTCAATGCTGCCTCCATCAACGTCATTAAACAGATGTAACTAATAAAGCTAGGGTGTGGAAGAGAGAGAGTTGAATACCTTCCAGATGCTCCTCCTAGGAAACATCTGACAAACTTATTTTTGGAACTGTTAGAGGAGTTTTATGCCTTTATTTTCTCCTCTTGAAAGCATGTACAGTTAAAAAAAACCTGGATTTAAGAATAACTCAATCTGGCACAATTAATTCTAGTTACTATTGTGTTTGAAAGTTGAAAAGGCATCACTGGATAGATTTTTTTTCTTACTTAAGAACTGGTTTTTCTATTTAAAATCCTGTGTAGTTGTAAAAATGTAACTAGGTATAAATTAAAGAGCTATGGTGACCCCAGGAACCCTCTGGCATTGTAATGTATGATAAAAGGTGACAATAAGACTAATAACCACATGGATTCGGACAATTACTTAACGGTTGATATAAAGTTAGGGATTTTTCCTATTGATACAAATAGTCTGCTTATAGAAAGGAAGTACAAGGACTGACATTGTGGTGTAAAGAAAATAATCTTACACTTAACACCAAAAAAACCCTAAAGAACTTATAATTGACTTCAGGAGGAAGAGAGATGTACATTTACCATTGTACATAAATGGTGAGGAGGTGGAGAGGGTTGGTAGTTTTAAATTTCTGGGCATTTATCTCGGAGGACCTCCCATGGACTATGAATGTTGACATGCTTGTGAAGAAGGCACAGAAGAGGCCTGAATTCAAGAGGCCTGAATACTCAGGAAGATAAATCTATCTCAGCATCTACTTCTGTCCTACTATCGCAGCACCATTGAGAGTGTCCTGACATACGGCATTCTTGCATGGTATGGGAGCAGCTCTGTAGTGGACAAAAAAGCTCTACGGAGAATCATTAAAACTTCCCAGAATATCATCGGGCTCCAGCTACCAGCCCTGGACGACATCTTCGAATCTCGCTGTTTGAGAAAGTAGCATAACATTCCCAGAGACTCTTCTCATACTGCTTACAATCTTTTTGGACCCTTGCCTTCTGGCAGAAGATACAGAACAATTAAAACTCGGACCACACATTTTCTGAATAGTTTTTATCCCAGAGCTATAATTGCACTCAACAATGAACTAAAGGGCCACCATCAGTGAGCTGTTGGACAGCATCACTTGGTCTATTGTGTGGACGTTTGGGTGGTTTAGGGGTGAGGAATTTGTGGTGGGTAGTGTTTGGGGATTGTTACGTGTGTTGGACCTGATCTTTGGGTGTTAAGTGAATTTCGTTGTATGGGTATAATGTGTATATACATACAATTACAATAAAATTATTATTATTATTAGTCATTCATGGCGGATAATCTGCCCTTTTGTATATAATCCTTTGCAAATCTGTATTTGGGACTCCTGGTCTGATTAAATGATAACCGAGGATCACTGTTTTAGGGAATTTTACTAACTTTATTTTGGATCTCTGTTGCATTTACTTCATCCCTCAGTGGGTGACCTAGTCTTCAGTTCCTGTAGAATTGCTATTGTTTTAAAAATCATCACTAGAAACAAACAGAATTTTTGTCTTTTTGTTTTGCACTTATCCCTGCCTGGTAATTCATGTAAATAAACATTACATTTTCAGCACAAACCACCAGATAATGTAACTGCTGAAGATAAGCCTCTCTCCATATCAGAAATATAATGTTCCAAAGACTGTTCCCATGGATCTCTGCTAACTATCATATTTGGGAAGATCTCTAAACACCAGTTTGATTCCTCATTATGATAATTCTTGGCCTTGGAGTGCTCAAGGAATGTTTGCCTTCTTTCAAAAGAGCCTGGCCAGAACATCAGTTTTCTGTTCTCACAGTCCATCACTCATTCCCAAGAAGCAAGCACTTGGGCTATTTTTGGGGATGATTTGCCACAAGGGATGGTTGGAAGATTCTTCACTCATTTCTTATCTACTGAAAGGGAGAAATGCCTGAGATTTTTCCCTTTGGAAAAATCATGAAAAGTTGCATGTCTCCTGAAGGGGGTTATATATTTATTTTGAAATGTTCAATTCATACTTCTAAATCAATTCTGACTACTTTACCTTTTCAAGTCATCAAACACATCTGGAAGCAGGAAATTAAGGAGGGACCAAAGCTCAGATAAACTGTTTTGTAGAGGGGTTCCAGTTAACAGTAGTTTATTATCCGTGCTAAACTGCTTTAATTCCCGAATAAGACGACAGTTCATATTCTTAATCCTATGTCCTTCATCCACAATCAAATATTTCCAGTAGAAATTCTATAGGGAAAAAAAAGTCTTCAATTATTCCAAAAAGCAAAATTCATCAATAAGGATTCTATTTCTTTGAAATGTATGTTCAAGTTTAAAGAAAGATTAAGATATGGTACTAAAATATTAAGTATGATTTCTCCTATATTATTAAATCTGGGTTTTTTTCCCCTATGCAAACTATTGATTTTGCAGATTGTATTATTCATAATTAGACTGGCTGTATCAATCATGGTAGTGCTTAAAGGCTACGTTGCTTTATGGCTCACATATCTTTATACTGAATGAAGGATACTATTTGTAGCTCAGGATTGAAGTAAGGAATCTTTGGTTCTCTCTGAGCATGGTTATTTTCTTGAAGTCAGTTATCACCCAAATAATGACCACCATCCAAAATAGGCAACATCGTTAGTGCTAGTAAAGAGTGGGGTTTGCTCTCAGTTTATATTCTAGAGCTGTGATGGCGAACCTATGGCACGCCTGCCAGAAGTGGCATGCAGTGGCCTCTCTGTGGGCAGGCGAATCGTCGCCCCAGTTCAGTTCCACCGCGCATGAGTGCACGTCTCCCGCCAGCCAACTTGGTCTTCAGGTCTCTGACAAGCATGCACGGGGGCATGGGGCGCCCGGACACAAAGGGCGGGGTGCATGTGGAGGGGCCACACGCGCATTGCATTTTGGGGGTTCGGGCGCATGTGCTTTGGGCACTCGGTCCAGAAAAGGTTAGCCATCACTGTTCTAGAGACTTGTTTTAAGCTGGTCTTAGAGGTTCTTTGGTTGAGGTATTTATTGTTGGCTTCTTTGGCAGTTCCTTGATTTGGGGTATCGTTTGCTTGATTGTTGGTCTGATCTATGCTCATCTGGGTGCTGATTGGGTCTAATCTATTCAAAGCATCCAGATGAGCATAGATTAACTCAGTGGTGAAATTCAAACAATTTCCCTACCGGCGTGGCTTGGGGGGTGGGGTGGCGCGGCGGTGTCATGTGACTTGGTAGGCATGGGCAACTTTTTAAAAACTTTTCTTAACTAAGTCCACTAGGAGAAGGGCGGTATATAAATTTAATAAATAATAATAATAAATAATAATAATAAAAAAGTTCCAATGATCAGCTGTGACAATCAGCTGTGCCACGCGATCATCGGAATCTTTTTTTTTTTCTTTAAAAGCATTTTTTACTACCGGTTCGGGTGAACCGGTCCGAACCGGTAGCATTTCACCCCTGGATTAACTCCAAGATTAACATCAGACTAACAATCAAATAAACAAAACTCCAGTCAAGGAACTGCCAAACAAGCCAAAAGTAAACAGCCTAATCCCATGACGGCAAACCTATGGCACGCGTGCCAAAGGTGGCATGTGAAGCTATACGTGCATAGCTCAGCTCCAGCGTGCATGCGCGCACAGGCCATCTGATTTTTGGGCCTTTCAGGCCCACCAGACGTCGGGAAATGGGCCATTTCCGGCCTCCAGTCGGATGGGGAAGGCCATTTTTGCCCTCCTCAGGCTCCTAGAAAGCCTGGGAAGGGCGAAAAATGGGTCTATCTGGCCCATCGCGCTATTGCATGCCACGAGTGGGGGGGATGCGGGGTTGCACATACATGCACGGGGGGGAGGACACATTGAATTATGGGTGTGGGCATGCGCGAGAGAGAACCCCACCGCGCTCCCCCCGCTTTTGGCACGCAACGGCAAAAAGGTTAGCCATCACTGGCCTAATCAAAGAATTTATAAGAACACCCCAGGGCAAACCATCAGAATATAAACTGAGAGCAAACCCCACTCCTAACCAGCACTGATGATGTTACCTAGTTTCGGTAATGAAATGTTTGCAAGAAAACATCCAAGCTCAGACAGCACCAAAGACTCTTCCATTTTTTTATACTGGTTCTGACAGTGATGTGATGCATTTGATTCTGCATTAATTTGATTCTCTAAGAGAAAGAGACCATTATCTAAAAATAAATGACTGCGCATCTACTACTCAAAGAAACAATGTTCCAGGAAAAATCCCAACGTGTCTCAAAATCCAGTCTCAATGGGTCTCAAACACCAAATTTAATATGAAAAGTCACTTTAAAACATTTCTAAAGACAAAATTAATAGCTCAGAAATATGAGTGGGGAGAAAGAACAATAGGGTGGTAAAAATGAAATGGGAAGCCAACCCCAGGGCCCCAACCTAGTGACTCTTGCACCAGGTTTGGTTAAATAAGCAGGATAGCTGTTATTCCCAACTTTGGAGTGTTGACTTAGACAGTTACGATTCACTATTAGGACTTAGAATAGATTAATTAACACTAATTTTGCATAAAATACCAACTACAATTCTGTAAATCAGTGCTAATTGAACAGCATTTTCTTACATTACCTGAAGAGACTGTCTATCTCTCATTGCAATTTCAAAAGATGTAATAACAATAGGATGGATATTCATTGAGCTTTCTTTCCTTCGTATTTTATGAATGAGTCCACGTCGTTCTTGCTGGGTTCCATGGTACAGCATTATAGGAATCTAAAGTAATTTTGCAATCATTTTTAAATAATTCATATTTAAATAGTAATCTACCGTAAATTCATAAAAACATTTTAAAAACATCTTGTTTATTTTGATTTACTTCACAGTACTTTTATTCAAAACCTCTAGCTGAAGGATGCTATTGTTTTCTCTGCAATTTTTTCGTCCTTAAAGGCCTTGGAAGGATTAACAGGCACTCCTAATCCATGGTCTTTTGTCTTATTAAGAAACTGAGTAAGGTAGATAAAGGTAAATAAAATCAATAGAGTACATGGTATACAAAGGCATAATAAAAACTTATTATAATTACACTAAATTGTTTTTATTAAGCAGGGTGAAGTAGTTTTACAAGCAGTGGAACTATTCTTTCATTTTTAAAATATAATGAAATGTAACTGGAAAATATACAGCAGAATCTTTTTTTTCCAGGGAATAGTGTCTGGAATAGGGATCTTGGAGGAACATGGAACTTATGACCTGTCTTCCCTGCCATAGATCACTTGGTCCTTTCACTCAAGCAGCCAAACAAACAAACCTGGTAAAACACTAGATGGCAGTAAATAAGGACCAATTTCTTATTGTCATCTCAATGTTCTTCAGATTTTGTTAGCTTGGTGCTTTGCACAGCTCAGGAATCCAAGTCAAAGAAGACATTCCTAGGAAAGCTTTCCCAGTGTTTGCACTTATATATAGGCTTGCAGAGGTTTTCTATTTGGTGATAGTGATTTGTTAACCTGTTCCAGAAAGGAACCCTTGGATTAACCTCTTGTTGAGCTCTTCCAAAAACTCAATCCATTGGATCAGAAGTGGGCTTCGCATAATTAAACAACCGGTTCGCCTAGTGCAGAACCAAAAATGTGAGCGCACGCTGTTGTGGCCCACCAGCAGCTTGCGCGGATCATGGTTGATCCCAACGAGGCTGGTGTGGGGTCGTGCTAGCAGCTGGCACTTGCGTCGGACAGCGAGGAAGCTGAAGAGGATATGGTGCCAGAGGTAGAGACTCAGCCTGGGCCTTCAGAACCCCCAGAGGCTCTTTCAAGTGGAGAGAGCGAAGTGGAGGAGCCCCTCCTCAAAGCTCGAGCATGCAGGGCTGCCAAATGGCAGGAGTGGCTACTCAGGAGGAGGAGATCTCCTTAAGAGTAAGGTTTGAGGATAATTGGCCATTCCCTTAGCCTATTTAAATTGCACGCAGTTAGTAATTTCTTGCTGGAAACAACTTGTAATTATTACAGAGCATTTTTGAAGAGTGAGTGTCTTATTGTATCTTGTCTTCTGGGCTGGTTGCCAACCTTTGCCTGACTTTGTTTATTCTTGGTACGTTATAACTTTGATAAGGACCATTGGTGTGTGTCACAATCCTTGGGAATCCAGAGCTGGGACAGAACATGTGCATGCCGTGCACGCAGCTTCAAACACATGGCAATTTCATGCACACCGTTTCCAGCACACTTCTCGGGCAGGCACAGTGAGTAGAGCAGGCAAGGCGCGTAAATCAGCTGGGCTGCCTGGGCAAGGCGAGCGAGCCAGAATGAGATATATAGGATGAGATAGCACTGGGGAGGGCCCAGCCAGTGGTCAGAACTACTGGTTTACTCAAGCCGGTCGGAACCAGCAACAGCCCACCTCTGCATTGGATTCATGGAATTAAAAGAGAATTAATGGAAGGATCCAATGTCCTGCATACCCTCCCAAGGAGAGGAACCAAGATGCTGTATGATAAGGCCCTCCAAGCATGCTGCTGTGTGTATCTTGGTGTAACAGTGTACTAGATCCCAAGATGTCATGCTGGTTGTCAACCGTTCCACTCAGTCATCTAGCAAAGAAAGACTCCTGGCCATTTATTTTGCCAAGAATATACTTGACTGAAGCTTAAGTGGTTACAGAGGTAGTGTCCGCTGAATCTGGAAAGAAAAGTTCTCTAAACCCACTCCACCTCCCCAACGGCCATTCCCTGGTTATCTGCAAAGCTGTAATCAGGTGTTTGTACATTGCTGAGGAAACAGGTGCTTGGTTCCCAGCTCTGCATATCGTCAATGACCTTGGCTGGCTGGAGCTTCTCACCTGCCTCATGGACTTCCATCTCCTCCCACTTCATATTCCAATCCTTTCTTCCCCTCCCAGGCTAATGTCTGGCTGACAGCTCATGAAGCTTGGATAGGTGAGATGCAGTCCAGGGGTGGGCTTCAGATCCTTTAGCTGGCTGGATGTGACCTACTCGACCGCCTGCACCACGGCGGGCCGGGGGGGGGGGGGAGAAGCATTTTTCACCCTCCCCAGGCTCCGGAGGCTTTCCTTGAGCCTCTGGGAGGGTGAAAACAGCTTCCCCCAGAGTCCGGAGGCTGGAAACAGGCCCGTTTCTGGACTTCCAGAACCTCTTGTTAGGCCAGGTTTTGCCCTCCCAGATCCTCTGCATGGCCCCTACACTTACCTGGAATGAATGGGCCGCATGGAGACTTCTGGGAGGGGCGGGCATGGCCAGCCAAGAGTGATATTTGGCTAAAGCGTTGCCCGAACCCCACCAAACCCCCAGGAGCCCACCCCTGATATAGTCATGGCACTAGATTTCGACAATATGAAGATCCTCCCTAAAGTGACTAGATTAGGACTGCCTCTCTTAAGAAAGGTCCTTGGCACATGCCAAGATATTGCAATGGAGTTTGAAATGGGCAAATATGCCACTTTTACCACCAAAAAGGGGTGGGTGGGGAAATAGTGAAAACTGAAGGAATCAAGATGCCCTATGGAAATAACATCAAGAGTTTGGATGAAGACAATAACTGCAAATGCCTGCACATCCTTCAAGCTGATAACATCAAACACAGTGAAGTCAAGAAGGTTAGAAGTGGATACATCATGAAAGTGAAGTTAAAGTCCAAATTCAGTGGAGGAAATAATTAACATTTGGACAGTTCCTGTCATTGGATACACAGATTGAATAGTAGCCTGGATTCAAGCAGAACTAAAAGCCCTGAATAGGAAGACCAGAAAAATAATGACTGAAACATGTCCTTCATCCATACAGCGATGTTGACAGGTTCCATTTAGAAAGAAAATGGGTGGGTGTGGAAGGGTACACAGACATGAATGAAGATGCACTGATGCTAGGATATCATGAAGGATGACTGAGTTCTGGAGAAACCAAACTGGCTTACAAGAAAGACCAAACAAAGAACAGAAAAGAGACAGACTGTGTGACCAACCATAAGAGCATACAAAACATTTGCTAGACCAATTCTCGAATACAGCTCATCTGTCTGGAACCCGCACTGCATATTGGACATTAATACAATTGAGCGAGTCCAGAGATATTTCACAAGAAGAGTCCTCCATTACTCTATTATTCTCTATAGAATACCTTATGCTACCAGATTTCAAATTTTGGGTTTAGACCACTTAGAACTACACCGCCTTCGGTCTGACTTAAGCATAGTACTTAAAATTATCTGCTACAATGTCTTACCTGTCAATGACTACTTCAGCTTCAACCACAACAATACACAAGCACACAATAGATACAAATTTAAGGTAAACCGCTCCAAACTTGATTGCAGAAAATACGATTTCAGCAACAGAGTGGTCAATGCCTGGAATGCACTACCTGACTCTGTGGTTTCTTCCCCAAACCCCGAAAACTTTAACTTTAAGACTGTCTACTGTTGACCACACCCCGGTCCTAAGAGGTCTGTAAGGGGCATGCATAAGCGCACCAATATGCCTACCGTCCCTGTCCTAACGTTCCCTTTTTATTCATATCCATTTCATGTAATCATAATCATATTTATACTTCTATCTATTATCTTATATATGCTTGACAAATAAATATTTTTAATAATAATAATAATAATAATAATAATAATAATAATAATAATAATAATAATGTTTCTAAAACAAGTTTATCATTAAAAAAAAACAAAACAAACCCATCTCTCACCTCTGGTGTAAATCTTTTGAATTCAGCAATCCAGTTAGGAAGTGTGGATAGAGGCGCACATATCAGAAATGGTCCAGCAACCCCTCTTTCCACCATCAAGGCAATTGTGGCAATGCACTGGATAGTCTTCCCTAAGCCCATTTCATCAGCCAAAATACCATTGATGCCATTTTCCCAGAGCATCTGAGTAGAAAAAGAAAAATAGGTACTGAATATACTTCAATTACACTTTTTTTTCCTTTTTATGACCTTGTAATCCCTTGCTTTGGGGTGGGGTTGGGACGGCACGCACTTCAATTACACTAATAGATAAAAATTGAAACACAAACACCTTGATGCAAAATGAACCAAATGTTCATTTAATCTGCTTTGTAATTAAATGAACATCTTCTTGTGCCATATCCATCATCGGATCTTGGCGATCATATTTTTATCAATAGCCACATGAAAAGTGCTGCTGAGTTTTGTCCAAACCAGTCCCTTAGATTTGAAAGCCATGATATTCTTCTTCTGCCTGGACTTCGTTTGTCTTCAATTTTTCCCTGGAGGATTCAGTGAAGGATGCCGTATTTTTCTGGATGTCGCATTACGTGTCCGAAATATTCTAACTTTCGCTTTTCAATGGCTTTGATTATTTCCCTTTGCTTTCCCAGGTGGCTTATTAACTCCTCATTTGTGATTTTGTTAATCCAGTTTATACATTACAGCCACTTGTAAATCTACATTTCAAATGCTTCTAGTCTCTTCAAGTGGCTTTCTGTCAGAGACTAACTCTCCACTTCAAGGTCCCTTCCAACTCTTATTCTGCTGCAACTTATTTTTAAGCAATAAACCTGGAATGATAATGTTCTCTACAACTACATTAAGCCAGTTAAACTTTGCCAACCATTTATTTGTACTAGAAAGATAAAATCAAGAACAGCAATAATTCTGGTAACTACATAAAAGTTAATAAAGTGGATTGTGGTTGGAGGTTGTGTGTGTGTGTGTGTGTGCGCGCGTGTGCCTTTGAATTAGTGTTGACTTCTGGTAACTGCCTGGACAATCCCTAGTTTGTTGGCAAGATTTTGAAAGTGGTTTGGCACTGTCTTGTTCCTAAGGCTGAGATAGGGAGAGTGAATGGTCACCCAAGAAGTCCTGCCTAAGGTAGGAGTAGAAATCTGTCTCCTGCTTTCTAGTCTGGTGTATTAATCATAACATGGCTCTCATTTAATTAATAAAACTGCTAACATTCAAAGACAACCAAAATCATTCTTCAAATGCCTCTAACAAAATAAAAAGATCTTCACACTGAAAAAAAAAAAAACAAAATGTGGAGCTCCGCGCCCGCATATTATAATCGAAATCAGCTCCAAAACTTACCTTCTACATTAAGTAAAACAGCTGAGGCGCGGCAATCCGCTATGCCAAGCCTATCAGATGGGCGACAAAGGAAATATAGGTATAGTGCAGGGGCGGGCAGGCCCAGCTGATCGTCGGAGCGAACCATTTCGGTATCAGCTGATTGCCAGAGCTACCGGTACGCCCGAGCTGGTCTGAACTGTGTGGAGCCAATTGGTCCCACCATTGTGTGGAGCCAAGCAAGTTTTTTTTAATCTCCATCACATACAAAGCCCTTTCTCTGGTAGCCACCCACTTGAATTCATTGAACTTCAGGTGAAAACCTGGCAAGTAAATACTGGAGGAATAACAATGCATTAATTGATTTAGTTATTCCAATGAAATTAAATCTTTTTACAGTGAAGTACTTATATTTGAAATCATTATCATGATTTCATGCTAATGACGTAGCCAAATATGATTATATAAGAAATTCATACCCTAAGCCATTCCATGCCTTCAACTTGATACCACCTCATCACTCCTCCAGTGAAAAGCTTTGGTTGCTGAAAAGGTACTGGCTGCCCGTTAAACTTCCGTTTTGGGTCAACAAAATGCTTGGCACTATGTCGCATCACTTGTGCCAATCTATCCTTAATGATGCTGTTCGAATCCCCATTGTTCTGGATTTCTTCTGCACACAGTTGGGGTGGATTGCTTTCAATCTATAGAAGAAAGCACACAGGCAATATTATTTTTAATTTCTGCCAAGTTTTTATGCAGTTATGCAAGTTATTTCAGGGTTGACAGTTAAGCTAGACAAAGTCAATATTACCGTACTTGTAAAAAGAAATTATTAATAAAAACTGGTCTAAATTCAAGTTGCGTTGGTAAATTATAACATGAATTTCCTATGATTATAAGAATCATTTATACAGTTTTTTCCCCAAAATAAGATCAGATCTTATATTAATTTTCCCCCCAAAAGACGCATTATAGCTTATTTTCCGGTTAGGTTTTATTTTCGGGGAAACGGTATCATCAGTATTCATGTAATTTGCCACAATTGGAAAGATGTTGCATACATCTGCATTTCATTGTTATGTGGTTATTATGAGAAAATGCAACAAAGGAGTCAGATATTTTTTTTTCTTTCTCAAATCCTATTCTCTTCCCTACAAAATACAGTACAATACAATGGCCAAACTAAATTGGTTTTCCATTGATATTCACAGCTCTCAGCATTAACAAAACACACATTAGCATTTCTACCATGCTCCTGAAAGCTTCCTGAAGAGTAGACAAATTCTCGTTTTCTTACATGACAGAAAATGCAGAGGCTTTAGAAACTCTGCCTCTTAAACAAAGCAACGCCATAAGGAAGTCATGTTTTGTTATATTAGGGAATGAGACTCTCCCCATCCTTTGTTTAAAACATTAAGCTTTAAGTTGGCATCTGCATCTATAGTAGTGGCCAAAAGTGTGGAAACCTTTTGGGAAAAGTATATTTTTGAGGTCTGATGGCTAATAACACTTTTTTTTTTTTTTGGTAGTTTCAAGATAATCATATTCCACTGCTGGAATAGCCTGGGATTAGCCCAGATCTTATCCCAGTTGAAAATCTATGGAGCAGACTAAAACTTGTTAGTTAGAAGCGACCCAGCAATAAAACCCAGTTAATAGAATAGATTCATTAAATCTTGGTTTCATATTAGAACAGCTGCAGAACTCAAAGACTTGGTTCACTCCATGGGAAGATGTTGTAAAGCCGTAATTCATGCTAAAGGTTACCTAACTAAGTATTAACTGACATGGTGATAATTTTTGTTTTTGTTTTCACTTTTCTTCTTTAAACTGTAACTATTATTCTAATAGCAAATCCTTCATAAAAGTTACTGCATTACATTCTTGATTAAATTATCTTTCCATTGATATATAATTTTATGGAACTACTCCAAAAAAAAAAAAGTGGTGTTATTAGCTAGTTTTAGAAAATACTTTCTCCAAAAGGTTTCCACAATTTTGGCCACTACTGAATGTATATAATTACTTTCAGGATTACAATCAGTTGAATACATGCTGCTGCCATTTCCTTCTTATACTAAGGTTTTATGATTACAACACATACTAATTGAGTCAAGCTTGAACTGTTGGTGACTACATGGGGACATCCAGACTGCTCTAAAAACAACACAACACACATACATATGGTACATGTCATTTTTTTTTCCTGCAGCAATATGGGGAATGTTTTTAGCATTGCCTTCCACTTGTTTTTAAGATGATTAGCAAAGAAAAAGAAACATGCTTAGTTGGTATTCTCTTGAAATTGTTTTAAATTAATAGTGCTTCTAAAGTCAATATTTAAAATTCTTAAAAGTTTTAGAAAAAACTATCAGGATAACATATTATAATAGCAGTATTCAAAACTTGAAATATACCTGATCATTTTCTACTTTTCTTTTTTTGGCTGCTAACAAAATTTCCTGTGGAGAAATGAAGAAATAAAATTATTGAACAATACACAACTGTGAGATGGGCTATATAAATTTAATAAATAAAGTTTCTCATTGAATCATTCAAAAGTAATATTTTGTGGATTTGTATTTAAGCAATTTACCTCTTTTGACATGACATCAGAAATATTGTATGTTCTGTCTTCTCGAACTCTCTTCTTTTTAACTGTAAGAAAATACAGTATTGATTTCAGCACTCAGTCTCTAGATACATTAACAAAATAGTTTCGGTCTTTGACCAAACTTACCAATTTTCTGATCTTTCTGACCACTTAGTTTTTCATTCTATAAACCAAAATATTGAGAACAGAATAATTTTAATGTTAATATTTGTAGTAACATACATGCATAATAATTCAGTTATAATTACCCACGTTCATCTTGCATGATTTTAAGACTCCTGACCAAAATTATTATTTCTCTAAGCTAGGTTACTGCAAAATAGAAACAAGATAATGTACTGTATCTCTACTTGTAACAAAGTTGAACATTTATAATTTCTGTATATAAACTTAAACCAGTTTTCACAAGTCTACTCCACAGTTCCTTAGACCCATTCTCTGCTCCCCCTTTCTAAGAATTCAATCCATGCATCTCAGAAATCTCTCTGGGGCAGCAACCTGTGAGGCAGAAGGAACTGCCACTGTGGAGGAATATTCACATTACAAATATTTCAATATCACAGATTTGAGTATCTCTATATATCACAACACATGCCTTTCAATTACCCATCAAAGGATATGTAATCTGAAGAATACAAATTCGGCATCAATAACAATTTAAACAGAGTATTTATTCATAGTTATCTAACATTTAATGTTGATTTTACCTTTGCAGTGTTCAGTGTCCCTTTTCTTTCAAGTTTTTCTTTCTTTTGTTGCTCCTAAAACCCAAGTTTTTTACAAATCAGTTGTTTATTTATGCACAGACAAGTGAACTTCAAAATTTGATGTACCTCTACTTTGGTCTTTAAGACTATTTTCATTTTAGTAGCAAATACCTTAGAGATTTAGGTAGCACTTTGAATGAAACATTCAATTTAGTTCATTTTTTTCTAGCATGAATCAGAATAGAGCTGGAAGGGACCTTGGAGGTCTTCTAGTCCAGCCCCCTGCTCAAGCAAGAGATCCTATATTGTTTCAGACAAGTGACTGTCCAGTCTCTTCTTCAAAACCTCCAGTGATGAAGCACCCACAACATCTGAAGGCAATCTGTTCCATTGGTTAATTGTCCTCAGTTAGGAAGTTTCTCAATTCCAGATTGCTTTTCTCCTTGATCAGCTTCCATCCATTGTTTCTGGTCCTGCTCTCTGGTGCTTTGGAAAATAAATTAACCCTCTCCTTTTTGCGGTAACCTCTTGAATACTGCTAAATTCGTAAGATCTCTGACCTCTATGTATTTCGCTGTGCCCTCAAAATCTTGCTGTTCTGCCAGGCCGGGCTATCAATGTAGATTTTAAATTGGTTTTAAATGTGGGATTTTAAATTGGGGTTTTATATTTGAGCATTTAATATTTTTAATTATTTTTAAACCTTGTCTGTCTTTGTGCTTTTGTATACCGCCCCAAGTCCTTTGGGAGAGAGGCGGTATAGAAATAAAATCATCATCATCATCTCGCTCCTAATCGTTCTTTTCTCTAGACTAGCCAAACCCAAATCCTTCAACCATTCTTCATGTTTTAGCCTTCAGGCCTTTAATCATCTTAGTTGCCCTTCTTTGCACTTTTTCCAAAGTGTCCACATATTTTTTGTAATGTGGTGACCAAAATGGGATGCAGTATTCCAGGTGTGGTCTTAACTAAGGATTTACAAAGCGGTATTAGTACGTCACATGATTTTGATTCTATGCCTGTGTTTATACAACCAAAGGTTGTATTCGCTTTTTTGGGCTGCTGCTGCAGACTGCGGTCTCATGTCTAAGTGATCGTCCCTCAAGACTCCGAGGTCTCTCTGAGTTACTGTTTTGGAGCCAGGTTTCGCCTAATCTGTACTGATAACCATTGTTTTTTTTTTCTGCCCATGTGGAAAACTGTTCTCCACACTTTTGTTGGATAGGGCCCATTGTTCAAGTCTATCAAGATCTTTTTGGATCCTGAGCTTGTCTTCTAGGGTATTGGTTTTCCTGCCAGTTTAATGACATCTGCAAATTTGATGAGTTCTCCTTCTATTCCCTCATCTAAGTCATTTATGAAAATATTGAAGAGTAGTGGGCCTAAGACAGACCTTGTGATACCCCACTGCATATTTCCCTCCATTGGATGTGGTACCATTAAGGTCTACTCGTTGAGTAATTTGTCAGCCAGTTACAAATACACCTGGTGGTGATGCTGTCTATCCCACATTTTTCTAGCTTACCAAGAAGTAGGCTGTGGTCTACTTTGTCAAATGTCTTACTGAAATCTAAACATACTATATCCACAGCATTTCACTGGTCTACTAATTTGGTAACTTTATCAAAGAATGAAATAAGATTGGTTTGGCATGATCCGTTTCTAACAAACCCATGCTGGCTATTAGTTATAACTTTATTTCTTTCTAGATGTTCACAGATATAGTTTTTTATTATTATTTCAAGTATCTTCCCAGGTATAGGCTGATTGGGCTGTACAATAAAGTGCCTGTACTTCTGTGTGTGCTTCTTGTCTGGACTACCTTAATATTACATCATTGAAGAGCCATGGTGGCGTGCAGTGGCTAGAATGTAGTATTGCAAGCTAACTCTGCCTGCCAGCAGTTTGATCCTGACCTGCTTAAGGTTGACTCAGCCTTACATCCTTCCAAAGTTGATAAAATGAGGATCCAGCTTGCTGGGGGCAATATGCTGGCTTTGTAAACCATGCAGAGAGGGCTGTAAAGCACTATGTAGCGGTATATAAGTCTAAGTGCTATTGTAATCCCACTTCACTATCTGGAATTAAATAAATCCAATGGAACTGTGTGCATGTCTTTGCATCCTTCCCTCTAGGTTAACATAACAGAGTCCCTTAAAACACTATGACTGGGCTCAGGAATAACATGTCAATTAAATAGTGATGACAGGCCTTCTGGTGGAACAGTAGGGTGAGCAAAACAATAGACCAGAACTGATATTTCAAGAGGAAAATTATTCCAGTAGCACTAAGTGCCATATCGATTCAGGAGAGAAGAAATAGGAACAAAATGTGAGAATCAAAGGTATCATAGTAGAATAGCAATGAAATAGGACATTAAGATGAAGCTTTCTTCTGTTTATGCTGGAAGGAAAGATAACAAGGCCATGAACCAGAGGCTTTGTGACAATAACAAAACATAATTTAGCTGCTAGTTAAGGAGGTAAACATCTGTAAAACGAGGGAAAATTAAATAGAAACTGTTAATCAGAATATTGTTCACAGGAATCATATATAAACACAACGCTGTAATATGGGGTGGGGGAGAAAGAGAAAGCCTATTTGACTTTTTTCAAGCTGTATTTTTAAGAACTTAGAACTGAAAGAAGTTGACCATCCAATTTAAGCATAAGCAGCTGTTAATAAATTTTATTGTCATTGTATGTGTATACACAGTATACACATACAACAAAATTTACTTGACGCCCAAAGACCAGGTCCCATACATATAATCCCCAAACACACTCCCACCCACAATTCCCCATCCCTAAAACTACCCAAGCATTCACACAACAGACCAAGTAATACTGTCCAACAGTTCACTGATGGTGGCCCTTTAGTTCATTGAGTGCAATTATAGTACTCCAATTTATATCTAATCCAATTTATGGATTATAGTACTACATCTAGGTGGTTCTGATTTTAGCTCAAGCAGCATCAGCTTGCTAAGGCCAAATGCACTTTTGCACACAAACACACATTTGAGTCTGTCCTGAGTCCTGGTAACTATAAGGACAAGTCTTCTAGGCAACTGTTTGGAAGTGGTTTGCCAATGCCTTCTTCCTACAACTGATAGAGAACCCAATGTTATCTGGTTGGCTTCCATGCATAAGGCAAGACCAAAATGCATTATAAGCCGCCCTGAGTCTCCGGAGAAGGGCAGCATATAAATCAAATTAAAAAAAAAAATTCAGATCTCCCTTTAACCTATAAGCCAGACTGGCTTTCTATGCATAGCTGTTGTGTACCTACACAAACGCACACAAATACAGGTGGACTCATTTATATTAGGCTGAAACTATGCCATAAAATCAAAGAAAAGTGATCAGAACCTAGATGTTTTTAATCACAATGACAAATTATGACATTATGCAAGCTTTATCTGAAGTGCATTACTAGATAGATATATCTAGCTTCTAATTTTAAATGCTGCTAACCTCCAATTGCTGCTGTTCCATTTTAGTCAGCAAGAACTTTGAGTAGATGTTACTTTTTTCAAGCAAGTGTTGAAGTCTTTTGTAGCGCATTTCATTTGAGTCTCTGTCCCAATTCATGTAAGCCTATAAGAAAAAGAAGTAATCTATTATAAATATCTACATTAACTGGTCATACTTTTGGAAATATAAAAGCTGGTATTATTTTTCACCAGTTTAATCAATGAATAGTTCAGCCCTACGATTTTCTTCAAGGACCCACTGGAAATACAGCTTTCTACTCAACCAAAGCAGGAACTCACCCAGAGCAACTGTTCTGCTCTGAATTTTCTACATATATTTTAGTGCATAGTTTTATTATATTAGATATATTAGTGTCAGGTAAATAAAAATGTTATATTATTGTAATAGGGGTGTTCAATCATGTCGATCATGATTGTAACTGTTGTCTTTTCTTTCCCTTTTTATTATTTTATATTGCTGGTCATTGACTTAATAAATAAATACAAATAATACATTTATGTTTCTAAAATTAATGTCAGGTTTCATCAAGGAAAGAAAAGTCTAGGCTTGCAAGCAGTTGGTGTAGTTAAAAGAGAGTTTTAATTTTATTTGCATACAAGAATTTTACAAATAAACAATTTAAAAAAAAATGGCTCTCTATCATGTACAAAAAAAAAAAAATCTGGACCAAAAATGAAGACTGGATAAAAATTGTAATGAAAAAAACCATAAAAACAAAGTGCTTTTTCAGGATGCCCAGATCCCAATTTGCGTGTTGCAGCCTGCCCAGAGTTTAAGAAGGAAACCTGCTTGTCTATCCTTGAGGAAAAACAATGTACAATATTAGCCAAAATTGTGAAAACCTTTCGGGGGGGGGGGGGGGGAGTGTATTTTCTAAAATTAGCTAACATCACCACTTTTTTGGGGAATAGTACCATAAAACTATATATCCATGGAAAGATAATTTAATCAAGAATGTAATGCAATTTTTAGGAAGGATTTACTATTAGAATAGCAGTTACAGTATAAAGAAGAAAAATGAAACACGTAGAAAAAAATGAGATATATCACGTCAGTTAATACTTAGTTGGGTAACCTTTAGCATGACGGGACGCTCCCATGTGACACCTCTCCTGCGCGAGCTGCATTGGCTACCTGTGGACTTCCGGGTGCGTTTCAAGGTGTTGGTGACCACCTTTAAAGCGCTCCATGGCTTAGGACCAGGGTACTTACGGGACCGCCTTCTGCCGCCAATAGCCTCCCACCGGCCGGTGCGTTCCCACAGAGAGGGTCTCCTCAGGGTGCCGTCAGCCAGACAATGCCGGCTGGCGACCCCCAGGGGGAGGGCCTTCTCTGTGGCAGCCCCTACCCTCTGGAACGATCTTCCTCCAAAACTGAGAACAATTGCTGACCTCCGGACTTTTCGTCGGGCCCTGAAAACTCATCTCTTTCAGCTTGCTGGTCTAGCCTGACCCCGCTGAATTTTTAAGATCTGTATTATAGGGTTGGGTATTTTAAATATTTAATGGTTAATGGTTTTAATTTTTAGCCAAAGTTATATGCTTTTTTAAAGAAATTGTTTAACTTTTGTGTACTATTTTATTTGGCTGTTCACCGCCCTGAGTCCGCAAGGAGAAGGGCGGTATACAAATCTAAACAAATAAATAAATAAAATAAATAAATTACGGCCTTACGTCTTCCCATGGAGTGCACCAAGTCTTTTGAGTTCTGCAGATGTTCTAATGTGAAACCAAGATTGAGTGATTGCTTCTATTAACTGGGTGGCTTCTGACTAACAGGTTTCTTTAGTCAGCTCTATAGATGTTCAATTGGGTTAAGGTCTGTGGCTATTCCAAGGCCATTCCAGCAAGTGGAATAGAATTACCTTGAAACACACACACACACACAAAAGGTGGTGTTATTAGCCATCAAACCTGAAAAATACACTTTTCCCAAAAGGTTTCCACAATTTTGGCCGCTAGTGCGAAGGGGAATCTAGAAACAACTTCATGATGAGGAAACTCAAGACTTGCTCCCTCCTCGTTCTAGAGGGCAAGTTAAAAAGCTAAATTCCGATTTCATGTTAGGAAAAGTTTCTCTAAGTGGAAAGCGCATTTCCGAGGGCGAAACCAATTCCCTGATGGTCCCCTCGGCATCAGAGTGGGAGCTTTCCAAGCCGGCCGACCCTGAGGCTTCCGGGAGGCTGTTTTCAAAGCCGCCCTCCTCCCACGGATCCCATCCCGGTGTAGCCCAGCCGAGCCCGCCTTTAGCAGCCGGGGGTGAGTGGGGTGGCCACGGCGGGGCCTCCTGCTCGGGGGCGCGCGCACCTTCTCCATCCTCTGCCGCTCCTTCTCCCTGCCCTCCGCCTCCAAGCGCTCCTCCTCCTGCTGCATGGCCGTGGTGATCACCGGCGCTGCTGCATCCTCCGCTCCGGCTGGCTCGGCCATCGGAGACTCTGCAAAAGGGAGAAAAACAACAAAGGTGGGCAAAGGACCGGCGGGGGCTTTCCTCGCTCGCTTAGCGCTCTTCCTCTGTCTCGGGCGCAAGGCGCGCAAAGCAAAAAAAAAAAGGGGGGGTGGGGGGCGAAAGCAGCTCCCTCTTTACCTGCACTTGGGCCGCCGCTGTTGCTGCTCTCGGTCGGCATGGCTGATCACGCGCCTTTCCACCCTCCGCGGGCTCCCGACTGCTCTACTCAGACCCGGCGGCGCACGAGGAGCGACCGCCCAGTTCCGCCCCGAAGGAAACTCGCGCGCTTTTCGCTCTTGCGAGATGGCGCCCTCGCCTCGCGCGCAAAGCCTCCGCCGCCTCCAGGAGTCCGGAAGGCGGATCAGGACTGCGGGGGGGGGGGGGGGGGGGGTAGGGAGCGCGAGTTGGAAAAGTGATGGAGTGGGGGGGCTTCGCCAAACCCCTCGCCGTCGGGTCTCCCCCCCTGCTTCAGTTGCATGGGAGGCCTGAGGACCAGGCGTCCGATTGGCGCCGAGGGGACTCAGCGGAGTGGCTCAGCAGGGGATCCGGTTGTTGCCTGAAAAGGAGGAATTCTCCAGGCTTTTAAGGGCTCTGAGGCATCCGTCCTCCCTGGGGCCATCGGCTTCTCCTTTCTTCGCGCTCTAACTACTAGACCAGTGTTTCCCAAACTTTTGACATATGTGTACCCCTTCTATAATTTTGTAACGCTGAGTACCCCTCATAAAAAAACATATGCTTTAATAAAAATCAAAATATATTTATTTTTTCTTTTTTTGGTCCATACACAAAATAAACGAAAGTTATTTTGTTCCCGTTTCCGTGTAAAAACTGCGATATGCGCCTATTTCTTTCTTTGTTCTGTGGGCGCAGCTAAACACGGTGCAGTGGATATTCCCAGTCGGTGCAATGCGTACCCCCACCAAACTCTTCCCGTACCCCACTTTGGGAAACACTGTAATTAAACAACTAATTCCCACAACACTGTCAAATTATAATGGGTTTTTAAATGTTTTATATGATTGGATTTTAAATTTTTTTCAGCCTAATCATTTAATTTATCTTAAATATTTTTAACTTTTGTGTTTTGTATTTTATTCAGCTGTTCACCGCCCTGAGTCCCTTCGGGCAGTAGGGCGATATAAAAATTTGATTAAATAAATAAATGAATGAATAAGTTATAGATTAGAATAGGATTCTTTATTGGCCAAGTGTGATTGGACACACAAGGAATTTGTTTTAGGAATATGCTTAATATAAAATAATAATATAAAAGTAAATAATGTATAATATTACATTATGTAATACAGTATGTAATATATTGTATAATACATTGTGTAATACATTATGTAATACATTATGTAATAATGTATTACTATTCTTCTCATCCTTCCTAGTACCTATCTCTTCCCATTTATGGCTATATCCATGTTGCTTGTATCTTTACAACTTACATTGTTTTTATTGTTTCCTAGTATGATTTGATTGTTTATTAGTATGCTATGACTATCACTAAGTGTTGTATCTTATGATTGTTGATGAATATATTTTTTCTTTATGTGTAGAGAGCATAAGGACCAAAGACAAATTCCTTGTGTGTCCAATCACACTTGGCCAATAAAAGAATTCAATTCAATTCAATTCAATTCTATTCTATTCTATTCTATTCTATTCTATTCTATTCTATTCTATTCTATTCTATTCTATTCTATTCTATTCTATTCGCCAAGTGTGTGATTGGATACACAAGGAATTTTGTCTTTGGTACATAAGCTCTCACTGTACATAAAAATAAAAATAAAATACATTCACCTAGAATCATAACATACAACACTTAGTGATAGTCATAGGATACTAATAAGCAATCAAATCATATTAGGAAACAATAAAAACCAATATAAATTGTAATAATCTGGTTGTTGCTGAAAAAAAGGAATTCCCCAGGCCTTAAGGGCTCTGCTCCTGATCTTCGGAGAGTAGTGGCCTTCTGCCCGGAGGCATCCATCCCAGGGCTGTCTTAACAACATTATGGGCCCCAGGCAAAGCAGTGTACCGGGGAGTCTATGATGGCAACTTACAGGAATAAACATGTAAATGGTCAATAAAATGAAACATATATTTATTTTATTGGCATGTTAGTATTAATTTAAAAAATGTAATAAATACATTGCTGTATTTATATGATACAAGGTACATTGAAGGGTTAACATACACAGTTTAGTATGGGGCCCCTATGCTCGTGGGGCCTACGGGTAAGTGCCCATCAGGTCCATGTATTAAGGCAGCCCTGATCCATCCTTCCTGTGCTCCTGGGGCCATCTGCATAGCAATCAGGCATTCTTTGCGCTCTAATTCAGATTAACCTCTGAATCCAATGCCCACCCCAGCCCCCTTTAAACCAGGGCAAAAGCTGCCTACCGGTATTGTAGGTGGGGAGGCATATATTGTAATCATCACCTGGAATTATGACACCCGTTAACTACATAGAGAATTTTAATGGGGGCGAGGAAATTTTGGCAGTAAAATAATTTACTGAAAATAATTCCTTGACCTGCTCTTTTCTGGTTTATGCAAGTGTGGCAAGAAGCCTGCTTGCCATTTTTTTGTTCTCTTCCGTCCTGAAACGGCTTCTGCCTCTCTCTTAGAAGTGGCCCTGGTGCTGAATATATTTGGCATGAGGCTGTTTACAAATTACTGTAGTGCTTCCCATGCATTATAACTGTTGCAAAGATACTTCCTTTGAAACTAGAGTGGACAACATAGCTGATTACTTCACAGGAAAAACATTATTACCGAAAATATTGGAAATTATAAGCTCAGCATTATAGCTAGCATGCCAATATTAGCTATTGAACCATACAAGCATTTAACATTTCTTCCATGTTCATAGGAACCAGCAACATTCACTTTGAAAGTTTGAACTGCTAAAGCAGCTAAAATTGTAATAGTGGAAATTAAGACATTAAGACAGTGCTTGTTTTCACTTTCAACCACTTTCATTTTTTTAGGGGTGGGGGGGCATACCTTTATATTTTTGAGTTTTTTTTAAATAGCCACTGACATTCTAGCAATTCATCTGTCCTATTGAAATCAATAAACTGTTTATAATTATATGGAATTTTTACATTTGTCTTCAACCCATAAAGGTAAGTGATACCATATCAGTGTTTTTCTGTACACTCATGAATTGGCTGTTCAAGCAAATAGGCTGACTCTGATTCTGGGTTTATTATTTATCATTAATTAGTTATTTGATTTAAAGTGCGATTTTATTGTACATGTTTCTTAACTTGTGTTCGCCGCCCTGAGTCCTTCGGGAAAAGGGCGGCATAATAAATACATGTAATAATAATAATAAATTAGCGCTAATTGTTAAGCCTCGTGATTCAAATTATTTCTGAATGAAGCTGGACCTCTTTCCTAAAAATATAAAACAAGGCCAGGAAATGTTTTTAGCAAAGCCATGGTATTTTAGTGGGCAAGTAGGAGTCAACAAATTTTGATTTACAAGTGAAAGTATTTATAGAGTGAAGAAGTGACCAATTTCTTGCTTCATTACACAAACTTATGAAAACATGAATAGAATTGAAGCAGTTAAGACTGACTTCTATGTTCTCAGTAAATGAATAACAAAAAAAGTAAAAAGGGAATGGATTCTACAATGACAAAAGTAGTTGATTCAAACACCAGTGTAGCCACTCCTGCTTTTGAATGTTCTTAAGACTATTTTAGTCCAAATGCATTGCTGAGGCATAAATTCTATTTCAGAAGTTCAATAGCAGAAATCTTGGAGTTAGTTTCCTGGAAAAAAAGTCCTGTATTCTAGAAGCAGATTAAGGCCCTTCTTTCATCGCTTTTCCAATTTTTTGTACTTTGCTTCTGTAAAGGACAAAAAAAACATAGTCTTAATATAAATATTTCGTTTGCATTTTAGTTGTAAATCTAGTAGCATAGTCAGATACATTTAAGAAGAAAGGACAACAAAACCTTGATAGCAAGTTCATTCAATGTAATTTCTTTCAACAGAACAGAATAGAATAGAATATTTTATTTGGCCAAGTATGATTAGACACACAAGGAATTTGTCTCCAGTGCAGAAGTTCTCAGTGTACCTGCAAAGCAATTTATGTCAAATTATAAACTTATTCTTAAAATTTACATCATTTCTTAAAAGAGTTAGTACATGAAGTCCTTGACTTATGACAGGCTGCTTAGCAACTATTCAGTGTCATGACAGACTTTCCCAGGGCCACGTGACCAAATTCAAAGTTCTAATGCCCCCCCCACATCACATGATTACATTTTGGGTGCTTGGCAGCTGGCTTGCATTTATGGCTATATGCAGTATCCTGCAGTGACAATGGCTTGTGATTTAGGGCTTTTTTTGCCAGAAACATTGGTTTCCGGCAAAAGACACCCATTGCAGACAATGGATTTGCTTAATGACTGTGGAATGTGCTTAAACCAAGCATGATCATGTGACCTGCTTGATGTCCAACATTACTTCAAATATTCTTCCAATACTTCAAATCAGTAGTGGACACAAGTGACCAGATGGCATGGTCAAGTCAAAAAAAGATAGGCGTGCGGCTTCGTATCAAATCCTATTGTTAAGTCTAGAGCCTGGATAGCTCAGCAGACTAAAACCATTGTGATTAACACCAGTTGTCTGCAATTACTGTAAGTTCGAATCTCACCAGGCTCAAGGTTGACTTAGCCTTCCATCCTTTCTAAGGCAGGTAAATTGAGGACCCAGTTTGTGGGGGCAATAAGCTGACTTTGTATAAATATACAAAAGTATGAAGGTTATTGCTTAACGCATTGTAAGCTGCTCTGAGTCTCTGGAGAAGGACGGCATATAAATCAAATTTAAAAAAAAAAATTTTTTTGTGTGAATTGAACCAAAAAAAAATCATAGATCAATAAACCATTAATAAACCGTAGTTTAGTGAAATATGCAATGCTTTTGGCATTGCATAAATGAATAGGTGAGAATTATTTTTCAAACAGAGGACAGTCTTTTGATCTCTGTAATAATCCATAACAAGAAAAAAAATACACTAAAATTCAATTATTCTCCATGGATAAGTTTATGGAATGCTGAATCAGGTGTCCAATGTTTTTCTTAGGTCAGGCATCGCTAATTCTCATTCTCTGCAGTACGAGGTGTGTGGATGTTGGCATCGTAAGATAAAACTTATTAGTATTAAATAGATATACCCAGATTCCTCAATGCTTCAATAACGGTAGAGCTTTTAATGTACTTGAAAAGATCTTAAAAATCCAGAGATATATTCAAAGATGTATCTGCCTTGAAAATAGCCCAAGCTGAACTATGTAACACAGTCAAATGTTATCACAAAAAATTATGTATGACACTTTGTATTACCATAAATGCCTTATGGTTAATGTTAAAATATTTCATTAAAAATTGCCAAATTTTACTTCCCTGGGCATCTTGGTTCCTGGATTTTGGGCACATTCTTTAAGCTATCTCATTAGAAGTTCAAAAAGTTTTGCCCTATAAATACACTGATTTAATTACAGCAGGGGTATCAAACTCAAGGCCCGGGGGCTGGATCTGGCCTTTAAGGTGCTTAGATCTGGCCTGCGGGCCCACCCTGGAAACAGTGAAGGATCAGCCTGCAGTTCCTCTGCCAGTGAAAACAGTTCGGGAGGACCACGCACGGCCTACCTGGGCTCCGTTTTCGGTCACGACAGCCTCCAGCCCTCTGCCAATGAAAATGGAGGTTGGGGAGGCCGCACGAGGCCTGCCCAGGCTCCAATTTCGGCCGCAACAGCCTCCTGTCACCCTCTGCCAGCAAAAATTGAGCCTGGGCAGGTCAGCAGAGGTAGGATTCACTTACCTTCCCTACCGGTTCGCAAATGTGGGCAAGTGCGCACATGCACTTCACTTGCATGTGCCACCTCTGCGCATGCACATGGCCTGCACATGTGCAGTACTCGTGCATTATGTCCAGGCGGGTGGGTAGAGTCTCCCACAGTCGCCACTATCGGTTCACGCGATCTGGAGAGAACTGGCTGAATCCCACCACTGATATGCGACCTCCCGGAGCTCCATTTTTGTTGGCAGAGGGCTGCAGGAGGCCTTGATGAGTGATCTCAAGCTGGCCATGCCCACCCTGGCCATGCCCACATCCCCAAAGTCCAAACACAACCCTGATGTGGCCCTCAGTGAAATCGAGTTTGACATCCCTGGATGTCAAGCTTTGCTTGGGAAATGATGTGGCCCATCAGTGGCTTGTGCAGATTGTAGCTGATTCCGACAACGAGGTGTGGTGCTGCGTCAACAGCCTTTGCAGCTGGCGCTTGAGTCGGACAGTGAGGAGGCTGGAGAAGATGTGGTGCTAGAGGCAGGGATTCAGCCAGGGCTTTCAGAACCTCCAAAAACTTTTAAGTGAAGAGGACGAAGAGGAGGAGCCTCTCCTCAATGCACGGGCGCGTAGAGCTGCCAAAAGGCAGGAGTGGCTCCTCAGGAGGAGGCCTCCTTGAGAGTAAGGCTTGGGGCTAATTGGCCACTCCCTTAGCCTATTTAAGAAGGAATGCCACTTGCAACAAGCTGTAGAGAACAAGTTTAGTTCACTCTCCTTCATGTCTTCAAAATTGCTTCTAGGCTTTCTGCCAATTCTAGTAAGACTGTGATTACCTTATCTTAGAATTCTGGTAGGCAGTTAAGACAGTTCATTAACAGCCTTTGAATGATAAAGACTAAGCTATTTGAGTAAAATAAGCTTTGTATAGAGTTTGTGTGTGCTGAATTCTTTGGGGTCCGTAACTGGGGCAGAACAGGAAAATGATAAAATCAAAACTTTAACATCACTGTTCTAGTAGTAATAATTAGGGTTTCTTGGAATAGCTACCGAGTTTCTTGGAATATGCATCCAGCTTGTAGGCAGCCTGTTCCAAAGCTGCAACTTGCTCTTCAATTTGATTGATTTGTTCCAGGTATGGCTGAAGTGCAGCATCTTGGGGAAAATGGAAAGGGGAGAAAAAAGTAAGAATTTACTGAGGATTAAAAAAAACCCTGCTACTTGACAAGAAGGTGCCTTCTACTGCAGGGATATCAAACTCAAGGCCCACGGGCCGGATCCAGCCTGTGGGGTGCTTAGTTCTGGCCCGCAGGGCTGCCCTGGAAACAATGATGAACTGTCCTGCGGTGCCTCTGCCAGCAAAAACAGCTCCATTTTCACTGGCAGAGGGCTATGGGAGGCCAATGTGGCCGAAAACAGAGCCTTGATGAGTGACGGCAAGCCAGCCATGCCCACCCTGGACACGCCCCAGAGGTCAACCACAACTTGATGCGGCCCTCAATTAAATAAAGTTTGACACCCCTATTCTACTGGATCAAACCACTGCCCGGTCTTAATGACAATGATTTGCTTGATCTCACTGTGGCATGCCATCTTATCCTGGGCACTGGACAGGGGTGAAATGCTACCGGTTCGGGCTGGTTTGTCCAAAGCAGTAGTAAAAAATGCTACTGGTTCACCCAAATTGGTACTAAAAAATGCTTTAAAAAAGTAAAAAAAAGATTCCGACAATCGTGGGGCACAGCTGATCATTGGAACTTTTTTTTTAAAAAAAAAACTTTTAAAGGCATTTTTTACTACCTATTCGCCTGAACCAGTAGTAAAAAAATGTTTTAAAAAGGGGGAAAAAAAGGTTCCGATGATCGTGGGCACAGCTGATTGTTGGAACTTTTAAAAACTTGAGTTAAAAAATGCTAAAAAAAGTTTTTTTAAAAAGTTGGCCACGCCCACCCAGTCACATGACTCCCTGCCAAGCCAAGCCAAGCCAAGCCAAGCCAAGCCAAGCCAAGCCAAGCCACGCCCACCAAGCCACGCCCACAGAACTGGTAGGGAAAATTTTTGAATTTCACCATTGGTACTGGAGATTAAAAAAGCTGCATGCATGCAAAGCTATGCCTCTTTTCCTATGAGTAAAACACACTACAATGAACATTGGATCTTAAGAAACAGATCCGTGTTCTCCATTATTTTATTTTAAAATATGTGTTGCCTCTTATGCTGTTGGATTTGCTGAAGCCTTCCTCAGGCTTTCTTTGGGCATATTGTGTTTAGAAACCAATTGATTGCCTGATTGTAGATTTAACACATCCATGTGGGAAAGGCTGGCTAAAGAAGTACTTTTTGTTTCTTGGCATATTTTTCATCTTCCATTCTTTCTTGGATGTATTTTAACATACCTCCAAAATGCAAATAATTAAAGTTTGTTTCTACTTACATTTCTGATTTAAGTCTTTCAAATTCCGACTTATGTTTATAGCAATGTCTTTCATTTCCAGATACTTCAAACTAGTTAGTTTGTTCATGTTTTCCAGCAGTTTGTAATCTTCACTAGTTGCTAAAAAATAGAAGGAGGAGGAGGTGGGTTCACACAATGCATTACGCCAGAGCTTGATTTATTTAATTCCGGTTATTTATTTGTTAAATTCATTTGCAGTCTATCTCACGATGGGGCTACTCTAGGTGTCTTTATTTACTGAATAAGCAACAAATGGCTGGCTTCACAAAATGCTAAACTCATATCACGGTGGCTGATTTCTCGTATCAGACTGAATCAAAAACCAAACCAAGCAAAGTGAAACTTCCCTTTTATAAAATGTAACCCCCGTTTTAGTTTCAGTCATGTTCATAATATGTCAATAACTCTCGCAGGCTGATTATGGAATGTGAATCTTAAATCATCAATGTTGTTTCCGGCTTTTACTTTCATCAGAAACACCCAGAAGAAAGTTTTTCTTAAGAGAGGAAAGAATTAGGTTGACAAATGGGCAGTTTCCTGTCTAGACTGGGCCACAATTAGAAGCCTGCCAAAAGTGAGTGGGGATAAACTATTAGCAGACATCACACTTTTGGGGGGATGCCGTGGAGGAAAAAGTGGGTTGGCCGACCATGTAATTAATCAGTCATGTTCTGATTCCATTTGAAATTTCCTTTAAAAAAAAAAAGTAAATTCTCTTAGTACTTTTTGATACCTATTAAGGACTTCAAGAAACTTTGCAAAGAATCACGCTGTATGTTAAATTTAAATTTAATATTAACTTACCAGTCAGTTCACCTGTTAGGTAGATCGCCATTTTATTGAACATTTCCGTACAAAGTTCATTAATATCAGCTTCTGCTGGCTCTGTGGCTTCTTCTGCGGTTTCCACAACAGGTTCCTCTATTCAGAAGTATAAAAGAAAAGATTTATACTTTAGCAGTACAAACAACCTTAATGTTTTCAGCATTAGAAAGTCATGAGAATTAGAACTCTTAATCATATATGTAATGTAAGAGCCTTTATCTTACTGTTACCAATACTTGAAAAAAAGATCTTATTTCATTTATTTATTCATTTATTTATTTATTATATTTCTATACCGCCTTTCTTCCGCAGGACTCAAGGCGGTGTACAGTCAAGAAAAAATAAAAGATACATAAACATCATAAAATTGATAATTAAAATTATAACATAGTTTAGCCCAAATTAAATAAAACCCAGAATTAGATAATATTTTAATCATTTCCAGTTAACATGTTTAGCCCCGCCTGATTGAACATCAGGGTCTTGAGGGCACAGCGGAAAGCACGGAGATTAGGGATGATTCGTATATCAGGGGGCAGTTCATTCCAAAGGGTTGGAGCCCTTACAGAGAAGGCCCTCCCCCTGGGAGTCGCCAGTTGGCACAATTTGACTGATGGTACCCTGAGTAGTCCCTCCCTGTGAGAACGAACTGGTCGGTGGGAGGCTATTGGTGGCAAAAGACGGTCTCATAAGTACCCAGGTCCTAAGCCATGAAGCGCTTTAAAGGTGATAACTAACATCTTGAATCGCACCTGAAAGACCACTGGGAGCCAGTGCAGCTCGCGTAGGAGAGGGCGCAACGAGATGCACCCTTAATCACCCGCGCGGCTACATTCTGGACCAGTTGGAGCCTCCAGGTGCTTTTGAAGGGGAAAATATTTACCATATTTGCTCCCTTAAAAAATGTTCTTTTTTTAAAAAAATTAGATTTATATGCCGCCCTTCTCCGGAGACTCAGGGCAGCTTACAATGCGTTAAGCAATAGCCTTCATACTTTTGTATATTTTATACAAAGTCAGCTTATTGCCCCCACAAACTGGGTCCTCAATTTACCTATCTTAGAAAGGATGGAAGGCTGAGTCAACCTTGAGCCTGGGGAGATTCGAACTTGCAATAATTGCAGAAAGCTGAATGTTAATAACAGGCTTTTAGTCTGTTGAGCTATCCAGGCTCCTCTTAAGGTTAAAATAATACAGTAAAACCAGGGTGGATACAAATCGATGATTTTTTAAAAAAGAAAATTTAAAAAATGGATTTTTAAAAAATTAAATTGGATTTTTTTTAATTATCAAATTTATTTTAATAAAATGCTTTTGAAGTAAAAATATCTAAAGATAGTTTTGTATTTGAGATACATTAATAATTTAGTTTATTCAGCATGAAATGGAGCTTAGTTATGTAACACGAGGTTGTATATTCTGCAATATTTACATTTTTGGTAAACTCATTCAATGAATGACACCTCTCCTGCGTGAGCTGCATTGGTTGCCGGTTGACTTCCGGGTGCGTTTCAAGGTGTTGGTAATCACCTTTAAAGCGCTCCATGGCTTAGGACCAGGGTACTTACGGGACCGCCTTCTGCCACCAATTGCCTCCCACCGGCCGGTTCGCTCCCACAGAGAGGGCCTCCTCAGGGTGCCGTCAGCCAGACAATGCCGGCTGGCGACCCCCAGGGGGAGAGCGTTCTCTGTGGTAGCCCCCACCCTCTGGAACGATCTTCCTCCAGAACTGAGAACAATTGCTGACCTCCGGACTTTTCGTTGGGCTCTGAAGACTCATCTCTTTCAACTTGCCGGACTTGCCTGATCCCTTCTAATTTTAAATTTTTTAGAGTTTTACTTGGTTTTATACTCTCAGCCTAATTTATATTGGTTTTAGTATGTTTTTTAACTTTTTTGTATTGGTTTTTAATCGGCTGTTCACCGCCCTGAGTCCGGTAGGAGAAGGGCGGTATAGAAATCTAATAAATAAATAAATAAATAAATAAATAAATCCAAGCTCTGCAAGCTGAGATAACATCAGGGGTGAAATGCTCCTGGTTCGGACCGGCTCAAGAGTGTAGGTAGCGATGGCGGCAGATAGTTCGGAGAACCGGTAGCAAAAATCCCTGCCCCTGCCCCCGCTCCCCATGCCCAGCTGAGCTGCGCGATCATTAGAGCCCTTTTTTTCTCTTTTAAATGGCTCTGACGAGCCAAGCTCTGACGATCCCAGCTGAGTTGCCTGCCGATCAGGCAACTCAGCTAGGATCGTCAGAGCCTTTTGAAAGCATTTTTTACATGGTTTTACATGTAAAAAATGGTTTTAAAAGTAAAAAAAAAAAAATTGGCCACGCCCACCCAGTCACATTACCCCCCCTCCCCCACCAAGCCATGCCCACAGAACCGGTAGTAACAAATTTTAGGTTTCACCCCTGGATAACATGCCCTGCATTGATGCATTCACACAATTTCACAGTAACCATGAGATAAATCGTAAAAGAAGTTCAGGAATATTCCTTTATCCCATTGTTTTGCAAATGTATGAGCACTAAAAACTGTATATTTGAAGAGAAATGTATCTGTACCAACAAGCTGTAAGTGTGAGGAGGAAGGGCAAGCAGTAAAAATGAAAGTGAAACCTTCTAAGCAGCTTATAAATATAATATTAAAGAGCACCTGTCATTTCAGGTCCATCATAGTAGCACCTGTTAGCGGGCATCCACGCACCTGCTGCATGCCACATCCCTCACCTTGTGTCACTGCCGCATCACCAGTCATCCCATTAAAGTGAATGGGACTGTCGGTGAGTCAGAGGAGGAGCCGTTGCAGGACAGAGGTGACAGTTGCTCTTTCGAAATTATGATTTAAATCAAGTCAATTTAAATCAAGCCTTTTTACTAGTGATTTAAATTGTGATTTAAATCAACTTGATTTAAATCAAATCCACCCTGATTAAGATACTACAAACCATTTTACTGGCAAAAATCAGAGCACGAGAGTAAGGATGCCGCAACAGACAAAATAAATTGTAGATCTAAAATTAGATTTTAGTGCAGGATTAAATTTCACTGGGTGAAGAAAAGAGGAAGACACCAGTGAAGCTCTTGGAAGCATCCCATTGCAGGGGTGAAATGCTCCCGGTTCGGACTGGATCGCCCAATCCGGTAGCAATGGTGTCAGGTGGTTTGGAGAACTCGTAGCAAAAATCCCTGCCCCCACCACCACCATGCTCAGCTGAGCTGCATGATCGTTAGAGGCTTTTTTTTTTACTTTTAAAAGCATTTTTTCTACAACTTCTTCCGTGTTTCCCCTAAAATAAGACATCCCCTGATAATAAGCCCAATTGGGCTTTTGAGCACATGCACTAAAATAACCCCCCCCCGAAAATAAGCCCTCTGTGAAAATATTTAAACGCATATGCAGCCGGTCCCTGCCATTTCCTCTGGTTAGGGTTAGGGAGACAGAGCTGGAAATCAGGTAAGATGGCAAGAGGAGTCTTGCTCCATGTGCCCCAAAATAATAAGACCTCCCTGAAAATACGGCCAAGCAGTTATTTCGGGGTTCAAAAAATTATAAGACAGGGTCTTATTTTCTGGGAAACATGATACTCAAAATCACATTAGTTAAGATGGGCGACTATATACATTTGATAAATAAATCTGAACAATGCTAAGAATACCCAGTAATCCAGCTGGCCTCTCAAAAGACCTACAAAAGTGAAGTTTGAAGCTCCCATCTTCGATTCCACTGAAGATTATCTCAGAGGAGACTTCTCATGCCTATTGCCTTTTGGCTACCTACAAGAAAGGTTCCGCTGGTGTGTAAGGGCTGACTTAAGTGCTTAAAAATCTATCGGTAATCTCTTATTGGTGGTATACAGTGACTTTTGCACTAGTATTGCATAAAAAAGATTCCTAGCTCAACAGAAGAAGAAAAAGTTCTTTTAACACAGATGGATGCTCTGAAACTCCTGCTGCCCATCAATCAGGGCCTGGGATGGTAAAACCTGCCAACCAGCAAAAGGATCCAGAGAACAGACAAGGACAGACAATATAAAATGGGTCATGCATCAGATGTTGGCTCATATCATTTCTCATGTCAGCCTCCAAGAGCTTTCTGGCATAGAAGGCCACAGAGCCATAGAAGGATACACACAGAGGTGGATCACTAATTGTCTAACAATATTGGAGAAAGGTCTCTATAACATAATAAAACAACCCACCACTGAAGACATCCTTGGAATCTTAGCTCATGCGCAATTTGCTTTACTAAATTTCTTTACTAAAAGAAAAAACAATTGCTACCAACCTGCCTTCCATTAAGGACCTGTATACTGCACGGGTCAAAAAGAGGGCTGTGAAAATATTTATAGACTGGTCGCATCCTGGACAAAAACTGTTTCAACTCCTACCCTCAAAACAATGCTATATAGCACTGAATACCAGAACAACTAAACACAAGAACAGCTTTTTCCCAAACGCCATCACTGCTAAACAAATAATTCCCTCAACACTGTCAAACTAGTTCCTAAGTCTGCATTACTATTAATCTTCTCATTGTTCCTATCACCCATCTCTTCCCACTTATGACTGTAACCTTGTTGCTGGTATCCTTAAGATTTATATTAACTGTTTCGCTATGACTATCATTAAGTGTTGTATCTTATGATTCTTGACATATGTATCTTTTCTTTTATGTACCCCGAGAGCCTATGTACCAAAGACAAATTGCTTGTGTGTCCAATCGCATTTGGCCAATAAAGAATTCTATTCTATTCTATTCTATTCTATTCTATTCTATTCTATTCTATTCTATTCTATTCTATTCTATTCTATTCTATTCTATTCTATTCTATTCTATTCTATTCTATTCTATTCTACTCTACCCTACCCTACCCTACCCTACCCTACCCTACCCTACCCTAGTCTAAATTGCTATGAATGTTAGAAGAAGTACCCCTTATCCATCCCTGAACCAGCTGAAAAGTACACCAGCAAAACATTTGTTATATCCACTGTCAATCCCACTTTTTCATCTATAGACCTTGGCTCGTCTTGCCTATCAAATGACCTGATTTAGATGTGCACAGCATGATAAGCAAAGCTATGGGGTTTCTCTGGTTCTAATCCACATTCAACCACTAGGTCACACAAGTTGTTCTTCCTCTCTTGGAACCAGGGCTAATCTGCAGAGAATGGGAATGGGAATAGCATAGCATAGCATAGCATAGCATAGCATAAGCATAGCATGAATACTTTATTTGGCCAAGTGTGATCAGACACACAAGGAATTTTCTCTGGTGTAGAAGTTCTCAATGTAAATGCAAAGCAACAGAATAATAATCCTAATACAAATAAGAGCGGGTAGTAGAGGAGATGAAAAGGAATAATAATACTAAGCCATACCACATGGGTAAATATGCTTAGACATAAAACAATACTGTGAGGATTAGATGTTCAGCAGAGTGATAGCACGAGATAAAACTGTCCCTGTGTCTAGATGTTTTGGCATGTAATGCCAACTTAGACCTATGCCGCCTTTGGTCTGACCTAAGCGTAGTACACAAAATTATCTGCTACAACGTCCTACCCATCAATGACTACTTCAGCTTCAACCGCAATAATACATAGGCAAACAATAGATACAGACTCAAGGTAAACTGCTCCAAACTCAATTGCAGAAAATACGACTTCAGCAACAAAGTGGTCAATGCCTGGAATACTCCATCCAACTCTGTTGTTACATCCCCAAACCCCCATAACTTTTAACCTTAGACTGTCTACTGTTGACTTTACCTCATTCCTAAGAGGTCTGTTAAGGGGCGTGCATAAGCGCACCAACGTGCCTACCATCCCTGTTCTACTGTCCCCATTTATTCATATCCATTTCCTGTGTTCATATTCACGTTTATACTTATACCTGCTATCTTGTACATGTTTGACAAATAAATAAAAACTAAATAATAATGGCTTTCTGAGGGGAGAAGTTGAAACAGATTATGTCCTGGATGTGAGAAGCCTGTAGATATTTTCTCAGCCCTCCTTCTGACCCACACAATATACAGGACTTCTATGGTAGGCAGGCTGTTTGCAATTATTTTTCCTGCAGTTCTAACTATCCTTTGGAGTCTGTACCAATGGATGGGAAAGCTGGTGGCTCCAACAGCTTTGAGAGCGCCAAATTTTCTAGCTCCTCAGCTGAGTGTCCTGGTGGAGATAGCGGAGGATGCCCAGGAAGGGTTTACGCAACCAGCCTAAAAGTAGCCACTAGATAGAAGCAGAGACATTCTTGTCGGGTATCCTACCAGAAAAAATATAATAGACAGACTATATATCTGGTTTTACATATATTAACTGCAAGCCAGAATTGTATTTGCACAGCAATGGAAAAACGATGAGATTCCGTCAGATGAGAATGTAATTAAGAAAATACTAGAATGCACAGAAATGGATAGACTAACACTTACTATTAAGGAGAAAGAAGAAACTGAATATTTTTTTGATATGGGACGTATTTTATCAATGGCTAGACAATAAAAACAGAAGGTAGGATGGAGACATAAAAATGATGAGATTCCATCAGAGGAGAATGTAATTAAAGAAAATACTGGAATGTGCAGAAATGGATAGACTAACATCCTTACTACAGAAGTTAGAAAGGAGGAGCCATAAAAAGAGGAAATGTTAAATATTATCATTACTATATTATATTATCAATATTACTGTGATGAATATTACAGCAAACATGTGGATTATGATGACCACTCAAAAACAACTGTAGCCCAGATCACAGACTGAATGTTTATATGTGATATAAATAAAATAAATCAAAGATGGAAATAAAAATAGATGGAAGCAGCTTCCCACGCGTGAACTGACGCCAACACAGACAAAAGCAAGTGCCTTGGAGAATTTGCACTGCTTGCATCCGTTGCCTCTGGAGGGGGGGGAAAACACACACACACACACACACACACACACACACACACACACACACACACACACACACGGCAGCGAAGTGGGGGACTGGAGAGGCGGGGGAAAAAAAAGAAAATCAACTTCCCGGGATGCGAAGATGAGACAGGCTGCCCGCCGGGCAGGGGTCCCACAGAGGAACCTGGGGAAAAAAAGACTCGAGAGAAATTCGGGCTGGGTGGGTGGGTGTTGGCCTTGCTGGGGCCTAGCCGGCATTTCCTGCGGACTGGAGACGCCTCCTATTCCTGGCTTGGGTGGAAGGAGGAGGGGTGTCGAGGTTCGGGCTGCTCCGCAAAGAGACCTCTCCGCGGCGCGCCGAAGAGGGCAGTCCGGGAAGGCGCTTACGTTTGGAGGCTGGGTGGCGGGCCTCCAGGCCGTCTTCCAGCGAGGCGGAGGCGGCCGCGGCCATGGCGGCCTTCCCGGGAACGGAGATTTAAGGAGCGGCTCCCGAACGCGCCTGCCCTGACGTCTCCCCGCTACTGCGCGCTCTTGGCTAGCTCAGGTGCCCGGCATTGCGCTTTTGCGCGCCCCTCGCCTTCGCCTTCTCGGAGGCCGCGCTTTCTCGCTCGCTCGGGCCGGAGTTTCCCGTTGACTTGCGCCCGCCCGAACCGAGGGGCAGGTCCCTCGGACGCCTCTTCCGGGGCGCAACCGTCGGGACTTTCTCGCCCGACGCCCCCGCGGGAGTCCCTGCGGCGCAGCTGGGAAAATGCCTCCCTGGCCGCTGAAAGGAAAGGCGCGCTCTGGCAAAGGCCGGACGCATCGAGCCGCTTTGGAAAGCAGGGGGAAAAAGCAAGCATCGCCAAGGCGGAATCCCGGCCCCGAAGCCGCCTTCGGCCTCCCTGCTCCCCACAGAGGGACGGAGAAGATGCGGGGTTGATAACCCTGAAGGGGGAGAATTGCCTTGGAACCCAAGGAGAAAAGTCTCGTCACAGCTGCAGTTCATTGGAGATCTGGATATAACTGGCCAGAACTAGACACTATTGCTCTTATCTATCACCTCTTGCTTATTTGGGAGTATATGTTGGACCGTATTCTTAATTCTATGTTTTTTCAAGCTCTTGGTCCCTTTTAAGATGTGTACTCCCAACTCCCAGAATTCCTTGATCCCAACATGCTGCCTGGAGAATTCTGGGAGTTGAGAAGCATGATTCTAGTTGTTACTGGATTTTTAATTTTTTTAAAAAAAGTTTTTAATATAATAATTCCATCTTCAATTAAACAGTGTGTCGTCCAGGTACAAATATCTTTGTAGAACGATAATCAAGATTTACAACAATATTCATTACATTAACGCAGGGGTGAAATCCAGCAGGTTCTGACAGGTTCTGGACAACTGGTAGTGGAAATTTTGAGTAGTTTTGGCAAATACCACCTCTGGCTGGCTTCAGAGTGGGGTGAGAATGGAAATTTTGCAATATCCTTCCCCTGCCACGCTCACCAAGCCACACCCATGTTATGGAATGAAGTGACCAAACAACATCCCTAGGTCAGCCAGAGAGAGAGTTTATTACACAATAGGTTCAGAGAGGTTTATGTACCTACGAATCCGAACAATTTGATAATTCTAAGACCACAGTTTTATACTGTTTCAAACAAAGGATTCTGCTAACACAGCAACTTTCCATATAGTTAACATACATCCATTACATTTAATTGACATTTCCTTATTACTAAAGTTTTACATTATCCTTGCCAAACAATTATTCTGTGATAAATGACTTCCTGCCCAGGTAGTTATTTTGGCCTAATCACCTTTAACTATATTTCATTAGGATGCTCCTTTTCTTCTGACAAGTTAGGGGGCCTCTTAGAGTATCAAAGGATTTTAAGCTGAGCTTGTACATTTTCTAACCGGATGTATATCCTGCTTTCAGAATATAGTTGCTTTTAGAATATAGTGAATAGAAAGTTATCCAGTGGTCATCTAGCAGATCCCGCTTTCTCTACTTTACCCACAGAACCGGTAGTAAAAAAAATTGGATTTCACCACTGCATTAACTTTACTGGTAATTCTGTAATATTAAAATGATATTAAACATAATCATAATATTTACTTCTCTTTCTTAACATATCTTCTTTCTTTCACTCACCTTTTCTTTTGTTTCCCTCTTCCATTTTTGTTGTCTAATCATTGATAAAATAAATCCCATGTCATATTCCGTTTATTCTTTCTCCTTAATTGCTAGTGAAGTTACTGGATGAAAGCATACATGGTGTAGAGTCAGGTTTATGATATCGAAGGTATATAAACCTGATAAGTAAAGAATGGATCGGCATATGCTCGTATGATTTTTAGAACTTTAGACAAATGTAAAAGCAAGCACATTGGTAATATATTCTGGAGAGGCAGAAACCAAAGCTAACCCTGGCACACTTAACCATGCGTGTGTAGGAAGCCACTCCCTCCTAGAATAATAAAATATTCTGGGAAATATTAAAAAAGGTAGGATAAAATATTTCTCCTAGATGATCCAAAATCTTCCATGGAGTTTCTGTGGCTGAGGTGGCCTTGAACCCAGGTCTCCCTGTTTTTAGCTCAGTGTTCTAACTTTTACTTCAACTCGGGTATTTCTCAGAGGCCTTGTTGTTGGCTTTTCAGGAAAGTGGCTGAGCAATTTCTCTGAGGATTTACCTATCAATTGCAATTGAAGGCAAGAGGGAAATGATGAAATGAATATAACAGCATTGCCATCCAAATGTTGTGCTAATGTACCATACAACTCCATAAAAGTAAGATGAGTACAATGACATCATTGCATGAGGGTTATAATTTTGGTGTCATTACGATTTGCAATAGAAGTGTCTGACAACCTAGTAAGCTATTTTTTTAAATGAAAATTCAGTTCGTAATATTTTTCTTGCAAACTTCCAGACTCGCCAAATTCTTCTTTAGGCCCAATCCTTGGTTTCTACACCGAAGAGACCTCAGTTCCAGCCCTTCCATGTCCCCAAAGCTATTGACTGCTACTCCATTCTCTATGCTATAAAGTATGCTATGCTACTCCATCCTCTACTGCAACCCTGCGCACCAGCATTCTTCTTCTCCATTTTCTGCAGACAAAGCAGAAAGCAAAGCTTAGAATAAGTATTGATAGGCAAGCTTTGTCTATAGAAGCTTCATTGGGATAAAAATTGTGACTTTTTCTTGATCTGGGTGTTTAATACAGGTATTTATAATTACTTTTATGACAGTTTCCCTTATATAAGAGAATGTTAAAAACATTGGAGAGTCCTCTAAATGAAGACAAGTGCTGATTGTGCTTTAAAAACTGGGAATCAAGGGATGGGGGTTTTTTTAAAGCTGGAAACCCATTTTCTCCTCTCTAAAAATTAAAGGGCTCTTCTGGAAGCTAGTGTAATGGAACTTGCAATTTTAAACATACAAGAATTGTTGTCATTTCAATTAGTAAAGCCTATCATTTTGATATTTTGAGATGAAGAAACACATTTTAAATAGATTAAAACCTTAATTGTGTAATAGGTGTAACAATAATTTTTTTTTTGGCCTACACTGAATTCCCCATAAGAAATGCTCCATGTACTTATTTCTGTACCAGCCAACCATAATTAAAAATGTAAATGTATTTTGGATCCAAATTTGAAATTGTGTTTGATTAATCAATAATAGCCTTTATCTTAATTCTTCCCAATTTAAATAGAACTCCCTCCTGTACTCAGAAGTTTTATTTGCCTTGACTATTTCTTCAAATGTAATTGCTTAGTGTAGGTAAAGTTAAAACATCCAAAGAGTTGTCCCCATGTCTTCTTAATCAGTTTGAAGATTTATTTATCTATTATTTATTAAACAGAGTGATCTGGGCAACCTATAACATTAAGAATCTAGTCTAGTTAAGATGCATTGATAATTATTCTAGGGCATGTCCTCATAATGTTGCCTTTCTTCCATCCCTCAACCCACAGCTTATGCCCCTTCACTTTGAAATTTATTTGATTGGATGTTAAAGTGGGGTTTTTTTGTTTAATCTTGTTACAAGCTTTTTTCTGCACACAATTTTTAAGCTTTGGCAGAAACTGTGGTGATGAAGTTGCAGGAGTACTAGTAATTTTGATATAGTAGATACTCATAAGCCCTAAAAGGGGACATGGGGGCTCAGTGGCTAAGACGTTGAGCTTGTTGATCGAAAGGTTGGCAGTTCAGCAGTTTGAATCCCTAGTGCCACGTAACGGAGTGAGCTCCTGTTACTTGTCCCAGCTTCTGCCAACCTAGCAATTCATAAGCACATAAAAAATGCAAATAGAAAAATAGGGACCACCTTTGGTGGGAAGGTAACGGTGTTCCGTGAGCTTTTGGTGTTTAGTCATGCCGGCCACATGACCACAGAGACTTCTTCGTACAGCACTGGCTCTTTGGCTTGGAAACGGAGATGAGCACCACCCCCTAGAGTTGGGAACAACTAGCACATATGTGTGCGGGGAACCTTTACCTTTACCTATAAGCCCTATTTCCCACTTTTAAATGCCCAACCCTGTTAAGAGCATTTATTTGATGTTTTTTATGTTACTTAGAACATTTGGATGGAATGAAAACATAGCCACCGGTTATGACCGTTAGCAGTTCTGCATTAAAACTGTAAAAAATATCACTATTGTACTTGCTGGCCTTCTTACGAGGCACTTATGTGTGTCAGCATAATTTGCTCTGTCTCAACAATTGATATCTATCCCAATACCTATGTTGCCATACTTTTATGTTGCCTTATAGAGTGAAGGAAAGGCTATCTGGATAAGCTTGTAAGAGATGCTCCACTGAAGCTGATAGATTTTTCTGGTATGACTTAGAAGTGCCTCAATAAGGGATCAAGAATTTATTCTATAGAAGAAGAAGGGGATGTCCATTTGTTTTCCCTTGTTGAAACTGTTTTTGTTTATTCTCATACATTTCATCCCATATATCTTCAGTTCCTTTTCCCATTAGCTTCTCGTCTTGGAATCTTACCTATATTACACTGAATTTATTAAAATGCAACCAAGTGTTTGCCTGTACAACTTTCCTTAAGATCAGTAATTCTTCCAAAGATTTTACTACGTTTTCTTCTATGAACTGCCTTTTTTGTAATCATTAGCATCAAGTCCACAGTAACTGATTTCTTGCCTCCTCTTGCATCTGAAGGAGAAAAGGGTTAGGTAGGAAGTTAACTTTAGATTTTCTTGGGGAAGATGATGCTTCGCAGAATCTGTGTCCCAATGGATGGCAGAGTAATTAAAGATAATCATCAGCACTATGTCGCACATCTTTGAAAATATAATTTGTTTTCAGAAACTGCCACCCAAAACTCACAATAAAATGTTTTGCGAGATTGTGAATACCTCAAAGCATTGATAATAATTTAACAGTATTTGCTTTTTTTCACTTTGCTGTAGATTATTCAATTCAGGAACGAAAAACATTAATTTACATAGTCTGGCCTTTTACTATGGCCATATTTTGGCCAAAATATATAAAATTGTCAACACGACTGTACAACTCCTGTCAAGTATGTATCAGTTGTACCAGAGGTAGGATTCACTTACCTTCGCTACCAGTTCGCAAATGTGAGCATGCACATTGGTCACATGTGCCACGTCTGCACATGCACAGAGCCTTCCATGCATGTGCAGAGGGTCAAAAATTAGATATGACATTCGGGTGGGTGGGCGGGCATAGCTTCCCGCAGCCGCCACTACCAGTTTGCCCGAACAGGATAAAGTACTGTAGTTCCAATTTGTCAAACAATCAGGAATTCATGCATACTTCACAAGGATATCACATTGCCAATTGTTCATTCAGATCATGTAGCTTGCTAACACTTCTGTAATACTGAAAGATGACTGACATTTGTTAGATTGGCATCATTTATTTAATAAAGCAGAAAGTACAGTATGTACAGTAAGCCTATTCTGCACTAGCTATCTCCCTCATTGTCTGAAAAAGAAAAGTTCTCACGCAAGAAAATGGAAGTGATGGATGAGTGTTGTTTACAAAACAGTAGTGCATTCATCCTCCCGACAAGATTGTGACCTTTAGTACCCACAGGCTCCCTAATCTTTTGAGTTTTCTTTCCTTGTGTGAGGAGAACAAGTACAAAACAACATTCTTCCCTGAAAGATGTTTCCATTTTTTCAAGGTGCATGATACATTATCAGTAGAAGCACAATATTGCTGCACTAATGCAAGAAGTCACAACGAAAACGCAGACGATTGTACCAACCAACAATAGTCACAGGAAAAGGTTCTTCAGAATTACTGCTTCGCTGGCTTGAGGAGACTGTCTTGATGCATCACACAAGAACAACTACGGTATAGCAGAGATGGAATAATGTGGCATTATTGAATCTAGTTCCTTTACTAAATGCTGTAGGGTTTGTCATATCAGTTTACATAAATGACAAAGGATGCATCCAAGCTGGGCTTCACTGGGTCAGGATAAATGGGGCTTCACTGGGTCAGGACAAATAGCAAATCTATACAATGCATGAAAGTGCTTTTTCTTAGGTGCTTTTTCAGTTGCCTAGTTTAGCCCACACTCTAGAATTCCAGGTTAACCAAGTACTAACTTAGCCCAGGGGTGTCAAACTAGATTTCGTTGAGGATCGCATCAGGGTTGTGTTTGACCGTGGGGGGTGGCATGGCCAGCTTGATACTACTCATTGAGGCTCCATTTTTGGCCGCATGTGGCCCTCCTGAGCTCTGTTTTCACTGGCTTGAGAGCTGCAGGAGGCTGTCACGGCTGAAAATGGAACAGGGGAGAGCCACGTGTGGCCCTCCCAAGCTCCGTTTTCACTGGCAGAGACACCACGGGCCAGTCTGCTGTTTCCAGGGTGGGCCGGTGGGCCAGATCTAAGCATCCTGTGGGCCAGATCTGGCCCACGGGTTGAGTTTGATACCCCTGGTCTAGCCTTGCTTTGCTTCTGAAATCTGCCAAAGACAGCAGTTTAAAGATTAACAATGCCTAGCATATAATGGATTGATGCATTGCCTGGACATTAAAAAATACTTGCACTTCTATTTCAGGACATTTATAAGATAACGAGACACGGAGAAGACATTTAATAGTCAAGAATACATCTAAGGCAGTGGATTGCAATCCTGTGTACACCGTGTCAAAATAATAGCTGCATGTACTTTGTCATCTGAATAACGGGCAGGAATCTTCAGCCTCAGAAGGCAAAATGTTTTGTTAGTGGTTGTGCATATTATTCTTATCTACTGACTGACTTTTTTTTAATTTTTACTGTCTATGATACATACCCATCCTTATATTTATTATATTCCAGGAATGTTGACATTGTACCATGGTCAAAATCGACTGGCTACATTATCAGAAATATATATATATATATTATATATCTAGGTCTTTGGTTATTCGGGTCTTCTCCTGCGTAAAATTGGAAGTGTCTTGGCGATGTTTCGACGAAGTCTCATTCGTCGAAACGTCGCCAAGACACTTCCAATTTTACGCGGGAGAAGACCCGAATAACCAAAGACCTACGTACAAACACCCGCGATATACCAGCTAATTACAATTTCTAGTATGGACTGGGTTTTCCTACAAGAAATGAAACCTGTGCAGAAAAATTCCTTCTGCAGATTCTGACAATGCCAAATACAGGGATTACTGTGAAACCTTTAAAACCTAGTGCGAAATTTGAGTCCAGTTGGTGATTTAAAAAAATGGAATACAAATTTTAAAACACAGAGAATGCTTCTTTTTTAATTTCATTTGTTCGTACATGGCCAAATCAGCGGTGAAATGCACTTATCTTCGCTACCGGATTGGAAATTTGAGCGTGCGCGCCCGCTTGCTGCACTCACATATGCCTCTGCGCATGTGCAGAGCCTTCTCTGCATGTGCAGAGGGTCAAAAACAGGACGTAATGACGTCCCAGCGGGTGGGCGGAGCCTCCTGCTGCTGGCCCTACCACCTCGCATGAGCTAGATAGATCTGGCCGGATTTCACCGCTGGGCCAAATACTGTAGATAAATCTGCCAAGATCCTTCTGCTTTGTTCCTTCTGTATCAATCACCCAACAATAAGACTAGTAGAGTTTAGGAAGAGGTTAAAAGAACCTCTCACCCACTCAGTTCTGACATGAATGGGGTCCCTACCCCAAAAGCTTCTTTTTGTAAAGAAAGGAGCAAAGTTATTCCTAGAGGCTGGATGAAAACATGATTAAATACTTTACTGGTCTAAATATAGTGAAAAAGCAAGGGTAATTAATGCCACATGTATTCAGGAATAAGCTAGAAGTTCCTGTTCGATTTGAACTGGATGGTCTTGGGAGTTTGAGAGTTTAATAGGTCTAATCTGGGCAGAAGGGGGTAGACCCCCTGACTCCTATTCAGAGAGTTCACACTGATATAATTCTCCTGCACGTGGGCTGCTTCCAACCCACTTTCTTCTGCAACAACACGTTCGGCAGTCTGTAGATTTTCTTGAATCAGCTGGTCTCCCTGCAAATAAGGGGAGGGAAAAGACACTATGATGAAGGATAGACTAAACCAGTGGTGAAATTCAATTTTTTTTACTACCAGTTCTGTGGGCGTGGCTTGGTGGGCATGGTATGGCATGTGGATGTGGCTTGATGGGTATGGCAGGGGAAGGATACAGCAAAATCTCCATCCCACCCCACTCCTGGGGAAGGATACTACAAAATCCCCATTCCCTCCCCATTCCTGGGGGAAGGATATTGCAAAATCTCCATTCCCACCCCACTCTGGGGCCAGCCAGAGGTGGTATTTGCCAGTTCTCCGAACTACTCAAAATTTCCGCTACCGATTCTCCAGAACCTGTCACAACCTGCTGGATTTCACCCCCGGACTAAGTGATTGTTCCAAAAGCATGGAATTTTCTTTTATCTATCTAGGGTGGCAATCGGCTATTTGCATTGCTCTGTCAGCTTTTGGGGTACATTGAGTGTAGTGTCTTGGAATTTCAGGGGGAAAGTAAATGGCATAAATGAACTAAGTGCCAAGAAATGTCAAAAGAAAGGTGCTAAATAATTCCCAAATTCAGTACAGATTCCTCTGGGAATTGTAGATATGAGATCTGTTTACATCCAGTGAATTCATACAAAGGAATGTCATGAAAATATAGAAAAGTATCTATTTCTTGCAGGCTTTTCCCTAGACATTTGGGTCTGGGCAGGGGTGAAATCTTCTTACCTTCCTTACCGGTTCAGAAGTGAATGCACTGTGCGCAGGGACCCTCTGCGCATGCACATAACTTTCTGTGCATGCACAGAGGGTGAAAAACATTAACCAGGAAGTAACGACAACCGGGTGGGTGGGCGGACCCTTGCGCTGCCATCGCTACCGGTTCTCCAAACCACCCACCACGATCACTACCGGATTGGTCAAACCAGTCCAAACCGGGAGCATTTCACCCCTGGGTCTGGTTGAGTGGAGTCCCATTTTGTTTTTTAATTATCCCATTCACCATTTTAGTCATTTAATTTTTACTGTACAAATAGCACCACTTAATACACATCTTTCACATTCATGTGAAAAATATGGAAATTGAATTGTCTTTTTAAAATAAATTTACATATATTGTTTGATTTTAGGTATTTTTAGAACATGATTTTTGTTTTCCTCGGTTTAAGCTCTTGAATTTGTTTGGTAAAGCACAGTTATATGCAACAAAACGTTATCCTTATGAACTTCTTTCAGATTTCATTTCATGTCATTTATTTTTTTTCTAAGTATAAATGTCATATTTAGAGCATTCCTAACATCATCCAACCAAAGTGCTGATTTAATAGTGATGGGAGTCAGTTTTATGTTGCCTCCATAAGGTGCTGAAAACAGTGTTTCTCAACCTTGGCCACTAAGTTATGTAGACCAACTCCTCAAATATCCTAGCTGACATGGGGAATTTTGGAAGCAGAAATCCACCCATCTTAAAGTGGCCACGATTGAGAAACATTTCTCTAAATTACGGGGGAAGAAATAACTCCCTATCACGCTATAGGCCATTGGTGTCCAGCTTTGGCAACTTTAACACTTTTGGACTTCCAGAATTGCCTGAGGAATTCCCCATGTTGGCTGGGAAATTCTGGGAATTGAAGTCCATAAGACTTAAAGTTGCCGAAGTTGGACACTTCTGCTTATATAGACCATCTCCAAGCCATTCCTGAGAGTCTGCTGACATACCTCAGGTACCCAGTCTTTTTTCTTCATTTTGCTCCTTTCAAGGTCTTCCAATTTAACTACCAAGGCTTCTGTCTTGGATATGATGCCACCAACAGAAGTCTCCAACTTTAGCACTCGCCGCAGGAGTCTGTTGAGGGGGAGAGAGGGAGTGAGGGAGGCTTTGAAAACCCACTTTTAAAATAGTATCTAGAATAGAACATAGCAACAGTCAAGGCCATTCCCTGCAAGTACAGTTTCACCTAGTTCTGATGCATGCACAGTATCTATTAGCATATGAAATGTTTTTTTCTCATCACAAGTGTTCCTGACAGTAGGGATATAATTTCAGCATGAATTAATGGAAGTGGTTTACAATCTTATCTATATAAAAAAGGCTGTATGTATGTATGTTCCAGCATAACTCTGGAACGCCTCGAGCAATTTCAACCAAACTTGGTACACAGATGACTTTACTATCTGGAAACAAATACTGTGGGGGTAAGACACCCTGGTATGTCTATGTTAGTGTGTGTGTGTTCCAGCATAACTGTGGAATGCCTGAGCCGTTAAGGAGAGCGAGTGTGGCGTCCTAGAGGGGCAATTGTTTGTGATGTCATGGGAGGGGGAAGGGAGAGCCTGGGCCATTAAGGACAATGAGTGTGGCATCCTAGAGCAGCAATTGTTTGTAATGTCAGTTCCTTCGCAGCTTCCTCTGAAAAGGCAGCCGTGACGTTCTCCCTCCAGTGGAGCAATGGGGAAGTGCCTGATGGATTGGGACAAAGTGCCAGGATCGTAGACAGGGCAGGAAAGCGGAGCGCATGGAAGGGGAAAGGGAGAAGGCAGGGATAATGGGCATGGGAGAGAGGAAGAAAGCTCCTCTCTATAGCTCCCTGTCAGACAAAGGCTTTGACGTCTATAAATACCCGGGCAACACCAGGTTACCAGATAGTTTTAAATAAAAGAAGAGAAAAAGCTCCATTTCAGGGAATACAAAGCAATACAATGAATCAGGGAGGATGAGCTATGTCCTTATGTGCCTTGAAGAAAGGCATGGAAGATCCTGAAGTTAGAAGTTTCCTGAACAAAGAGCAGGGAGAATAAAATGAAGACAGTACTGTAAACTTCCTATTTGCAGAGCCTCGGTGGCGCAGTGGTTAGAGTGCAGTACTGCAGGCTACTTCTGTTGCCTGCTGGCTGCCTGCAATTTGGCAGTTCAAATCCCACCAGGCTCAAGATTGACTCAGCCTTCCATCTTTCCGAGTTTGGTAAAATGAGGACCCAAATTGTTGGGGGCAATAGGCTGACTCTGTAAAACTTCTTAGAGAGGGCTGTAAAGCACTGTAAAGCAGTATATAAGTCTAAATGCTATTGCTATTTATAATTCATTGCTTCTTGTAGGCAGTAGGTTGGGAGGATTAGAACACTGAAGGTTTGAAAAATTGGTACTCACATAATCCCACACCTAACACTTTTCATAAACAATTTATTTATTCAGCTGGAAAGCTAAAACTTACCACATTGCTTAATTGCACTCTGCCAATGAAACAAGTTTCATATTTATTAATCAACATTAGCAGATTTGTTGGTCTTCATGCGCAGACATTTGTGTGTGTTTGTTAGTAAATTTTAACATTTCCTTTAGTGTCCATGAATTTTACCTGTATATTTTGATATGTATTTGGTTATTGGTAAGATCAAATGAAATACTACACACATTTGGAATTCTTCCTCAGAAATTCGGCTGGTTTTGTTTGCTTGATTATTCTTCGCCTCTGCAAAACCAAGAGTATTGTCTAAAGTGTTGTCCCTGAAGGATTTCCCCAAATTTTCAATTTCTTCATTCAGAGCAACCTGAGGAACAAAATTTAATCTGTTATTTAATCTTAATGAAATTTCATTGTAATCATTTAAAATCTTGCAGAGATGGATTTGTGTATTTTCTTCCACTGGATTTATTACTGACCTTACGAGGGTTATTTTAATTCTCTGTGCAGCTAACAAATTTGTGCCATAGCAACCTTGTATTTGATCCTGAAACTCCTATCTGTAGTGGGGTCTTCTCAATAACTGCTCTAGATCCTGTAACTTATTTATTGTGCAATAGAACTGCCCATAGTTGTCAAGAGTCCATATACATTTCACCCATATTGATCATATGCATATTATACATATTATTCCTGATATGAGCATCAAAAACTCCAGAGTAAAATGCATTTTCACATGTAATACTAATATAGGCATTTTCTCTATATAGTTTCTCATATTTCTATTTTTGTTGTCAGGGAGAAAAGTAATAGTATAAGAGCCGAGATGGAGCAGTGGTTAGAGTGCAGCACCGCAGGCTACTTCAGCTGACTGCTAGCTGCAGTTTGGCAGGTCAAATCTCACCACCTGAAGGTTAACTTAGCCTTCCATCCTTCCGAGGTCGGTAAAATGAGGACCCAGATTGTTGGGGGCAATAGGCTGACTCTGTAAACCACTTAGAGAGGGCTCTAAAGCACTATGAAGCGGTATACAAGTCTAAGTGCTATTGCTATAATAGAGGTGAAGAATAATTGAACATTGGTTTGCATATTGCTTCAGAAAGTATTAATTAACTTAAAAATGAATTGCACTAAGCTTTCTCCCTTTTCTTACTAAATGCGAAAAGCCCAAGATAGAGAAATCATTATATGGCATGAGTCCTACCCATAAGGTATTTCTTAATTTAGACTATGGAACATCAGGTCAATCCTTATTGTTCCATACCCATAGAAAAAACTTTGCCAACTTGAGGATACTACATATCTGGATCTACAATATACTCTGTGAACTATTCGGGAGGAGCTGCCTTCACCCTTTTTCTCCTACACATGATACCTGGGCCACGGGTGGAATTCAAAAATTTTAGCGACCAGATCTCTGCCCGGTTGCTTGGTGGGCATGGCCTACTCAGCCTCCTACACCATGGCGGGGAGCATTTTTATCCTCCCCAGACTCCGGAGGCTTTCCTCGAGCTTCTGGGAGGCCTGTTTTTCACCCTCCCAGAGCCTCCATGCAGGTGCTGCACTTAACTGGCATCCAAAATGGGCCCCATGGAGACTCCTGGGAGGGGAAGGACAGGGTGGGCATTGCCAGCCAGTCCTTGCAACTACCAGTTTGGCGAACCAGATGTAAAATTAGCATCCGGTTAGCCCAAACCGGTTCAAACCAGCTGAATCCCACCCTGGATCTCGGCCAAATTGCCTTTTACTCCCTTGGAATAACCCCCTCCCTCCTGGTGATCTATCTCCTCATTATATTCCATCACAGGTCATCTTTCCCCTTACTTTCTTCTCCTCCAGATCATTCCGCATTCTCTTCTGCTCTTCTTCGTCAAGGATCTGGTTACCATCTTTATCAAATTTTGCAAAGGCTGCTGTGATTTCATGTTCCGCATGACCCAGCCTGAAGAAGTTGGGGGTAATGATGGGGACAGACAGAAGGGTGAACACGAAATCTGAAAATGTAACACTTCATGCATAAATAGCCAGGTTGATAAAGAAACACACTGCTTGACTGGTATGATGGTCTAATGAGAGATACTTGTGAATTTCACTGGAAACATGCTAATGTCAACTTGCAAAGCATCTCTGGTCTGCTCTCGAGTTGTTGTAGGCAATGGGGATGGGAAAACGAACTTGCAGCTATGGCAAAGCAGCACGACAGCCAAAAACAAAAGCACATTCCAGACATATCTCTGTTAAGGCTGTCTCCCAGGGTTACCCACAGTGGCTGGAGGGAAGTGATCTCTACAATCCGTGAAATTGTTTTGTTGGCGAATGACTGATGACGCACCCTGGGTGAGGGGGGATCAGGGTCAAGCCTAGGCCATAAATTACTTGGGGTCAGAGTTGGCAACATGAAGCTCTTAATAAATAACTGGATTTCTTTTGAAGCTTGGCTCCAGGCTCATGATGCTCAATTAGGGCATCGGTTGGAACCCCAACAGCTTACTCTCTCAAACTGTTCTTAAAGTCTTCATATTCCAGTTCTTTGGTTCCTTTCTGCAAAGTTTTCTGCACATCAGAGATTCGGTCTTTTTTCAGCTTCAGCTTCATCAGTGTCCGGTTATAGCCCTAGAGTTGCAAATAATGCAAAAGAAAGTTATCTTCATTGTTTTATACTGTGGCCATCATATGACACAAGATTAGCAACTACTGGGACAGGCTGCACAATGACCGAAAGCCCAATTGAGGACTTAATTCACAAGTTCCTTTCTATGACTTTCACTTTTCTGAAATTACTTGAATTAGGCATAGTCACAAATGTTGGAAAGAAACTGATAGTATGGTCACTTTTAAATACAGTAGTGGCCAAAATTGTGGAAACCTTTTGGGAAAAGTGTATTTTCTAAAACTAGCTAATAACACTCCCTTTTTTTTTTGGAGTAGTACCATAAAATTATATATCAATGGAAAGTTAATTTAATCAAGAATGTAATGCAATAACTTTTATGAAGGATTTGCTACTAGAATAGCAGTTACAGTATAAAGATGAAAAGTGAAACACAGAAAAAAACGAGATATACGAAAATGATCACCATAGAAAAAACAAAATATACAAAAATGATCACCATGTCAGTTAATACTTGGGTAACCTTTAGCATGAATTATAGCCTTACAAAGTCTTCCCATGGGGTGAACCAAGTCTTTTAGTTCTGCAGCTGTTTTAATGTGAAACCAAGATTGAATGGTTGCTTTTATTAACTGGGTTTTATTGCTGGGTCGCTTCTGACTAACAAGTTTCTTTAGTCGGCTCCATAGATTTTTAATTGGGTTAAGGTCTGGGCTATTCCCAGGCCATTCCAAAGTGGAATATGAGTATCTTGAAACTCCAAAAAAAAAAAAAAAGTGGTGTTACTAGCCATCAAACCTGTGGCAACTGCTGTAACTATGTTTGTGTAAAATACAGGTAATTCTTTACTTACAACTTTTCATCTAGTAACCATTCAAAGTTACAATGACATTGAAAACAGTGACATACAATCAAATCTATAACATTACAGCATCCCCATAGTCACCTGTTCAGAATTTGGTTGGTTGGATACTGGCCCGTATTTACTATGTTTGCAACCTCCCATGGATGTAATCGTTATTTGTGACCTGGTCAGCTGGCTTCCAACAAGCAAAGTCAGGTGGCGGGAAGCTGGAGTCGCTCAATGACTGTGTGATTCACATAACGGCAGTGATTCATTTATCAACCATGGCAAAATGGTTATAAAATCAGGCACAGCCCACACAACAGGTGACTTGCTTAGTTAGCAATGGAAATTCTAGTTCCAATTGTGATCGTAAGTTAAGGACAGCCTGTGATTCACTTCTGTATTGATATGGACCACTGGAATGACTCAGTGGTGGGATTTAAATTTTTTTACTACCGGTTCTGTGGGTGTGGCTTGGTGGGCGTGGCATGGCTTGGTGGGTGTGGCTTGGTGCGTGTGGCAGGGGAAGGTCACTGCAAAATCCCCATTTCCTCCCGATCAGCTGGGACTCCGGAGGCAGAGAATAGATGAGGGCGGGGCCAGTCAGAGGTGGTATTTACCGGTTCTCTGAACTACTCAAAGTTTCCGCTACTGGTTCTCCAGAACTGGTCAGAACCTGCTGAATACCACTTCTGGAATGACTGGCTTTCACTCTGGGTACAGGCAAAACACCAGAGAAGCTTTTATTACAGGTCGGAACCCCCTGCCCCCCCCAAGGGTTGCACCATACAGTTGCCATGGAAATGGAAATTCCCAAAGCGTTTCTGGAGGTGCCAAAGTGCTCCGTAGCAAACATTTATTCAAAAACAACTTCATTCAAAATAGATGAAATAAAGGTATATAAACAAATGAACTACCTGTTTCAGGATGTCTGACAGCTGCAGTTCATTCTTCTGGTTTGAAAGTTCCTCTTTTACTTCTGAGTAGGTGTCATTTATAATAGCCAGAAACATGTTCTGTAGAAAAGAAAAAAAATACAATGCAGATTATCTTGAAATTAAAAATCTGCTCTTCTGAATGGTGCTTTATGTGCAGAAGTAAGGCAGTGGTGAAATCCATTTTTTTTTACTCCCGGTTCTGTGGGCGGGGTTTGGTGGGCATCATGTGGCTTGATGGGCGTGGCAGGGGAAGGATACAGCAAAATCTCCATTCCCTCCTCACTCCTGGGGGAAGGATATTGCAAAATCTCCATTCCCAACCCAATCAGGGGCCAGCCAGATGTGGTATTTGCCGGTTCCCTGAACTGCTCAAAATTTCTGCTACTGGTTCTCCAGAACCTGTCAGAACTTGTTGGATTTCTGAAGTAAATGAAGTAGGGGGTGGTGGAATCTGCTCTGTACTTGTGGCTTTTATGTGATTTGAAGAATTGAAATGAATTATTATACTTCAATAATTGATGCAAATTCCAAAACAAAGCTACTTTCCCCCCCCCGGGCATCCCCCCCTCCCGTTTTATTATTTCACTTTTTGAAAACTAAGGAAAAGATTTTATATGAAAAACTAGGAATTTCTTTTTATTATTTTTGTTAGAATTATATGTTTCATGGCCTGATCCCTGTTAAATTTTTTAGAGTTTTTAGAGTTGATATCTGTTTTAAATTAATTTTGTTTTAATCATCAGCTAAATTTATATTTGTTCTTTTTATTATATTTTTAACTTTTGTGTACTTTGTTTTTATTTGGCTGTTCACCGCCCTGAGTCCGCAAGGAGAAGGGCGGTATATAAGTCTAAATAATAAATAAATAAATAAATGTTTCAGAGGGATAAATATTCATCAAAGGATCATACAGTTGAAGAGGATTTCTGAAGTAAATGAAGTAGGGGGTGGTGCTACATCTGAGTTCTGTGCTTACTATCATTGCTGAACACACTAAAAGTAAAGGCAAAGGTTCCCCTTGTACATATGGGCTAATCATTCCCGGCTCTAGGGGATGGTGCTCATCTCTGTTTCAAAGCTGAAGAGCCACCGCTATCCAATGACGTCTCCGTGGTCATGTGGCCGGCATGACTAAACGCCAAAGGCACATGGAATGCTGTTACCTTCCGACCAAAGGTGGTCCCTATTTTTCTACTTGCATTTTTTATGTGTTTTTAAACTGCTAGGTTGGCTGAAGCTGGGACAAGTATCGGGAGCTCACCCCATTATGCAGTACTAGGGATTCAAACTTCTGAACTGCCGACCTTTCGATCGACAGGCTCAGCGTCTTAGCCACTGAGCCACGTATCCCTCATGAACACACTAAGCGTGATCCATATTTATCTCAATAGCTGTCTCACCCTAAAACTGCTTCTACCATTAGTTTTTTTTCCTGCTCTTCATCCGAAACCTACCTTCCTTTAAATCCATTAAAACAAAATCAACTTACCAATAGCACAAAGAAGACAAAGAAGACGTAAGTGACGAAATATATAGGTCCCAAGATTCTGTTGGCATTGTCAATAGCGTTATAGTCAAAATCGCCAAGAATGATGCGAAATTGTGTGAAGCTATAGAATGGAAAAAGGAATGAGTTTGCAATATGATTTTCAGAAAGAGAGCCTTGCTGAGATGGAAGGATTTAGATAAGCAAAAATATTTGTCCCTCTTCTTTCTGAAATACCGAACTAAGTAGTTGAGTTAGATCTCCATATATTACTATGAACCCATTAAACACTGAAGGAAACACATGCAGAAAGTGGTGTCTCTAGAATTCTTCCTGAGACTTTATTGATGACTCCCCCCCACCCCCGGTGGATCAGGTGGCTGATAAGAAACGGGATCTTAGCATGGATATTATTAACACCAGGGGTGGGATTGAAAAATTTTAGCAACCGGTTCTGTGCCCGATTGCTGGGTGGGCGTGGCCATGGCGACGTGGCCTAGTCTTCCTGCACCACAGTGTGTGTGTGTGTGTTTTCACCCTCCCCAGACTCCAGAGACTTTCCTCGAGCCTCCAGGAGGGTGAAAATGGCCTCCCCCATACTCCAGAGACCCTCCGGAGGCCAAAAGCGAGCCTGTTTCCAGACTTCCAGTAGGCCCATTTTTTGCCCTCCCAGAGCCTCCAGGTGGCCCTGCACTTTCCTGGCATCCAAAATAGGCCACGTGGATACTCCTTGGGGTGGGGGGGTGGGCGGGGTAAGCCAGTCCTTGCAACTACCAGTTCGGGGAACCAGATTAAAATTAACATCCGTTTTGCCTGAACTGGTCCCAAACGGCTGAATCCCACTCCTGATTAACTGTTGATGCTAACACTGTATATTTAATTGTAATATATTTCACTTCTAAAATTAAGGACTGGCCACCTTTCACAGCTCCTTTTGTAGGAAGAAGTGGAAGGACAGGTGAACTATGAGTTGAACCATCCTGGCTGCCAGCTCCATGATACATTCTCCTTCGAAAGACCAGATGGCATGGCAAAGGTGGAGGAAGAAGTAAGAAAATGGAAATTGGGAAAGGAAATTAGATTCCTCTCAATCATCTAATAGAGACTTGAAAACTCACCTGGATCAGCTAGTCTTCTATTTGCACAAATCCTGCAACTAGACTTCTAATTGGGTTCATAGAATACAGTATATATTACCAATCTTGCAACGTCTAAACTGAAGTGGTTGTAGATCCATGGGAAATCAGTTTAAGAAGAAGGGGTTGAGGCCAGGAAACACTGAAGGTAAAGGTAAAAGTTCCCCTTGCACATTTGTGCTAGTCGTTCCCGACTCTAGGGGGTGGTGCTCATCTCCGTTTCAAAGCCGAAGAGCCAGCGCTGTCCGAAGACATCTCCGTGGTCATGTGGCCGGCATGACTAAATACCAAAGGCGCAAGTAAAGCTGCTACCTTCCCACCAAGGTGGTCCCTATTTTTCTACTTGCATTTTTTACGTGCTTTCGAACTACTAGGTTGGCAGAAGCTGGGACAAGTAACAGGAGCTCACCCCGTTACGTGGCACTAGGGATTCGAACCACTGAACTGCCGACCTTTCGATCGACAAGCTCATTAAAGAAATTTAAGGATCATGTATTTCACATGACCAGATCTTTATTATAACTTTTACTGATACTTTTGGTCAGGGGTGTGAAATCGTTTTCTTTTGTTCTTTTTGTCCTGTCTGAGGCCAGAGGAATAGGACTGAAGGATTTGTGGTGTTGCTTAAACAAGCAAGAACAACATTTCTTATTATCTGTGGGTTTGGGGTTTTTGGAGGGTTTCAAGAAAAATATAGATACATGAAACCTCTCTAAGGCTTAAGGCGTTTATTATTTCAATTTCAATGCTACAACCAGGATAACTTAGCTCCTCATAGGGAATAATCAGTTCAGATTAGAGCTAAACTGGCCTTCTGGATAATAAACATCTGACTCAGTAGTGGAATTCAAATTTTTTTACTACCGGTTCTGTGGGAGTGGCTTGGGAGGGCATGGTGTGGCTTGGTGGGCGTGGCAGGGGAAGGATACTGCAAAATCCCCATTCCCTCCCCACTCCTGCGGGAACGATATTGTAAAATCTCCATTCCCACCCCATACTGGGGCCAGCCAGAGGTGGTATTTGCCCACCTTTGTAGTTCTCTGTAGTTCTGTGAAATACTCAAAATGTCTGCTACCGGTTCTCGAAAACCTGTGAGAACCTGCTGAATTTCACTCCCGATCTGACTGAGATCCTTGCCATGAAGGAGAAGTAAAAAAAGGAAAGGATGAAATGGGAGATACTCACATGCATTTAACAAAGGTGCTGAAGTTTTCCACTTGGGTTCCAAAAAGGAGATAGCCCAGTTGCGCGTAGGCAAAAAAGACAATGAAGAACATGATGGCAAAACCCAGGATGTCCTTGGCGCATCGAGCAAGAGTGGAGGACAACTGGGTCATTGTTTTGTTAAAGCTAATATATTTGAATATCTGGATGGGAGAGGAAAAGATAAATGCCAATGAAGGATCATATAACATACCAACGTCTTAGGTTTGGGTTAGAATAGATCTGGGGTGGGCTTAAAATTTTTTAGCAAGGGCTTCTCTGCCCAGTTGCTGGATGGGCATGGCCATGGTGGGTGTGGCCTAGTTGGCCTCCTGCACCACAGTGAGGGGAGCGGCATTTTTGCCTTCCCTGGGCTCTAGAGGTTTTCCTTGACCCTCCAGGAGGACGAAAACAGCCTCCCCAGGCTCTGGAGGCCCTCTGGAGGCTGGAAATGGGCCTGTTTCTGGCTTTCCCAAACTTCCAGTAGGCCCATTTTTTGACCTCCCTGCACCTCTGCGCACATCCTGCACTTACCTGCATCCAAAACGGTTTGCGTGGGGACTCCTGGGAGGGGTGGGATAGGGTGTGCGGGGCCAGCCAGGAGTGGGATTTGGGGGTTCTCCAAACTGCACAGAATCTTAGCTCGAGGTTCTCTCGAACCCCAGTGAACCCCCAGCAGCCCACCCCTGGAATAGATGATGAAAACTAAAGAAAGTCAATCTGTATCTGGGCTTTAAAAATTCAGTATTCTGCATGAAATGGGATAAGGCATATATAAATAAATTGACATTCTCAGGTTGTTTCCCATTTATTGTTCTGGAATCCCAAAAAAGGGGAAATGAGTGGAAATACTTTCCCAAGGCCGTCTATTGAATTCCTCCCCATCTATGAATTATCTTCCTTCAGGAATTGCATTAGGCCCTTGCACTTTCAAGGAAGAGATCTTTCTCTTCAGACAGAATGTGTGATTAAATGATATTAATTGTTCTCATTTTGTTTTAATTGTCTGGTTATTTTTATTTTAGATTGTTCGCCAACTTGAGTGCTCTATGGACGGAATAACAATAAATAATCAAAACAATAAACAAGTACCAGCACCGTTCCTTTATTGCCATCTTATCTCCCTAAAGGTAAAGGTAAAGGTTCCCCTCGCACATATGTGCTAGTCGTTCCCGACTCTAGGGGGCGGTGCTCATCTCCGTTTCAAAGCCGAAGAGCCAGCACTGTCCGAAGACGTCTCTGTGATCATGTGGCCAGCATGACTAAATGCCAAAGGCACACGGAACACTGTTACCTTCCCACCAAAGGTGGTCCCTATTTTCTACTTGCTTTTTTTACGTGCTTTCGAACTGCTAGGTTGGCAGAAGCTGGGACAAGTAACGGGAGCTCACCCCGTTACGTGGCGCTAGGGATTCAAACTGCTGAACTGCAAACCTTTCAATCGACAAACTCAGTGTCTTAGCCACCGAGCCACCATGTCCCTACTGTTATCTCCCTACTGGGTAGACAATTCTTACATTTTCAAATTGGGATGAAAGACAAAGGATGAAAAGTACCTTGATCCAGGCAAAGAACAAATTCACAGCATTCATGTTGTTGTACTGGGTTTGCCAAAAAGCCAAAAACTCGAAGTCTGCGTAGATGTTGGGGTTTCTTAGCAGCTGCCCCATCAACCTGTTGACTTCAATGGTACGAAAAATGTGGAATCCAATGGCTAAAATAGAAAGCTGAGAAAAATGTGAGATTCAATAGAAAGGTGTTCTGCCCCAGCTACGGACCCCAAAGAACGCAGCACACGCAAACTCTATACAAAGCTTATTTTACTCAAATAACTTAGTCTTTATTATTCAAAGGCTGTTAATGAACTGTCTTAACAGCCTACCAGAATTCTAGGATAAGGTAATCACAGTCTTACTAGAGTTGGCAGAAAGCCCAGAAGCAATTTTGCAGACACGAAGGAGAGTGAACTAAAGTTGTTCTCTACAGCTTGTTGCAAGTGGCGTTCCTTCTTAAATAGGCTAAGGGAGTGGCCAACTAGCCCCAAGCCTTACTCTTGAGGAGATCTCCTCCTGAGGAGCCACTCCTGCCTTTTGGCAGCTCTGCGCACCCGTGCATTGAGAAGAGGCTCCTCCTCTTCATCCTCTTCACTTAAAAGAGCTTCTGGAGGTTCAGAAGGTCCTGGCTGAATCCCTGCCTCTGGCACCACATCTTCTCTAGCCTCACTGTCCGACTCGAGCGCCAGCTGCACAGGCAGCTGATGCAGCACCACACCAGACTCCTCGTTGTCGAATCAGTTACAATCTGCACAGGCCGCTGACGGGCCACAACAAAAGGGCAGAGGGTGCAAAGCATTTCCTTCCCCTTTCCCCCCTCCCCTCCCTTCCTTTGCCAAATCTCTGCTGTGGAATTCCAACGCACAGGCCTAGAGGTGGAGTTCTCGCCTCACCATCAGGAGGTTGTGAATTCGATCCTAGGTAGAGGCAGATATATCTGCACGATGAGAAAATATCTACTGAGAACTCCGCATTGGCAACAGGAAGGGCATCCAGCCAGTAAACACTCAGCTCCATTCAGTTGCCCCGACTCCACCCCGCAAGGGATTACTGGGTCATCAAAAGAAAAAAAAATAGAAGAAATCTCACCAAAATGACCACTATATCCAAAATGTTCCAGATGCTAGTGAAGTACTGAAGCCTGTGAATGTGCAGTTCCAAGATTTCTTCCACAACGTAATAGAAGATAAAGATGCAGAAGACAATTTCACAAGAGACAATGAAGAAATCCCAAGTGCTGACATACCGGAGGAGTTTCACGGTCCGGATCTGCCATGAGGGAATGGCACCTCCAGTGGCAGGGAATTCCACCACCAACCTAGGCAACAGAGATGATGGTGTATAAACATACCATAAATATTAGCAAGGACTAATATTCTTTTTATATGCATATTCCTGTTGGAAAATCAGCTATTAGATATATATAGAAATATTTAAAATAGAAAGATTAATCTATTTGGAAACTAACTTTTTATTTCTTTCACAGTCCCTGGGGAATTGCAATAACACTGGTGATTCAACTTTTGCACAAAAGTGAACAAAACAAAATAAGAAAAAGCCATTTTTGAAATTTACTAATTTGGTAGTATTCCTGTTACATCAAAATGTTCAGCCACGTTGTACTTCTACCAGCTAAGGAATCCACTCACTAGTTCCCCCATTCCACCTTTACAGTATTTTATTTCACCATTCCACCATTTGCTCTGTTATTCACAGAGGCTTAGGACTGCTTTTTCTCCATTTCTATGCCATCATCAGCACTATAATTTTAGGACCATCTCAGCATTTTAAGGTATGAATTAAGTATAAGGAGGGAGAAGGAGAGAGCATTTGACTGGGGCTGGTTCTCCTGAGTTGGTTTGGCCTCCATACAGTAATGGCCAAAATTGTGGACACCTTTTGGGAAAAATGTATTTTCTAAAACTAGCTAATAACACCACTTTTTTTGGAGTAGTACCATAAAATATCAATGGAAAGATAATTTAATCAAGAATGTAATGCAATAACTTTTAGGAAGGATTTGCTATTAGAATAGCAGTATAAAGAAGAAAAGTGAAACATGTAGAAAAAACGAGATATAGAAAAATTATCACCATAGAAAAAATGAGATGTGCAAAATGTCAGTTAATACTTAGCATGATTTACGGCCTTACAACATCTTCCCATGGAGTGAACCAAGTCTTTTAGTTCTGCAGCTGTTCTCATGTGAAACCAAGATTGAATGATTGCTTCAATAAAACTGGGTTTTATTGCTGGGTCGCTTCTGACTTACACATTTCTTTAGTCGGCTAAATAGATTTCCAATTGAGTTAAGGTCTGGGCTATTCCCAGGCCATTCCAGCAGTGGAATAGGATTATCTTGAAACTCAAAAAAAAAGGGGGGGGGAGGGGGATGTTATTAGCCATCAAACCTCAAAAATACACTTTTCCCAAAAGGTTTCCACAATTTTGGCCACTATACTGCAGTTTTTCTCAACCTTGGGAACTTTAAGATGTATGGATGTCAACACCAAGAATTCCCAAGTCCATACATCTTAAAGTTCCCAAAGTTGCAAAGAATTGCTATATTGAAATAAGATATCCATCTTTTTTTGATCAAAAGAATGACATATTCAGTTAGGCTTGTTTCCATGTAAATATTGTCTGGTTATTACCCTATTTCCCCTAAAATAAGACATCCCTTGATAATAAACTCAATTGGGTTTTTGAGTACATGCACTAAAATAAGCTCCCCCCCTGAAAATAAGCCCTCCCCGAAAATATTTAAATGCATGCTCAGCTGGTCCCCACCATTTTCTCTGGTTAGAGTTAGGGAGACAGAGCTGGAAATCAGGTAAGATGGCAAAAAGAGTCCCATCTTGCTCCACACACCCCAAAGTAATAAGACATCCCTGAAAATAAGGCCAAGCACATATTTTGGGGTTCAAAAAAAATATAAGACAGGGACTTGTTTTCGGGGGAAAATGGTACTTATCACTAATTTTACTCTTCCTTCTGATAAGAGATGTTATGGATCATACAGGAGTATCACAAAGTTGATTTTCTGAATGAAAATGGCTTAATAAAAAAAAATTCTAGAAAAAAAAATAAAGGCAAGGAAAAGTTCAAAAGATAATTTCAGAAGAATTGAGCCAGAACTGCCATGTTCAAATGCCACTTACCTAAGCACACAGAACAAGTTGATGTTGGCATTATACACGGAGAAGTCCATAAAAACAGCACGGGTGCCCCGATCCAGCCATAGATTTTCTTTCAAGATTTGCAGAGTTTCAGCACTTTCTTCTCGGGTTATTTTGAGGTCTACATAATAGCCTCCTCCACTATAACTTGTTAATCTGCCCCAGTGGGAAGAGCCATCGAGTTCTTGCTCTGTGTAATATTGCCACCTGTGCCACAAAAGTTATTATGGAGAAAAAAAGAGAGTGAGAATTGGTGAAAGGAAAATGCACAATGTCTTGAGTTGGCTCAGGTTGAGCTTCATGCTTCATACATGATTCCCTCTCCAAGAACAAAACTACTGTTCAACTGTCTCATGGATATAGAGAATGATATTGTGTTTGAGGAAATTAAGTTAACCAGTAACCTATCAGCAGGGGTGGGCTGCTGGGGGTTCGCAGGGGTTTGGGAGAACCTCTAGCTAAGATTCTATGCAGTTTGGAGAACCCCCAAATCCCACTCCTGGCTGGCCCCACCCACCCCACCCCGCCCCTCCTAGGAGTCCCCACGCGGTCCGTTTTGGATGAAGGTAAGTGAAGGGCCTTCAGAGAGGCTTGGGATCGGTGAAAAAGCAGGCCTACGGAAGTTCAGGAAGGCTGGAAATGGGCCTGTTTCCGGCCTCCAGAGGCTTGTAGAGCCTGGGGAGGCCATTTTTGCCCTCCCGCAGGCTCGAGGAAAGCCTCTGGAGCCCGGGGAGGGCAAAAACACCCCTCTCTGCCATGGTGAAGGAGGCCAACTAGGCCATGCCCACCATGGCCACGTCCACCCAGCAACCGGGCACAGAACCCCTTGCTAAACTTTTTGAAGCCCACACCGCCTATCAGCAGCATTTTCGAAATATTATATGAAGTACAGGGATTAATTTTTCTCCCTTGGCTATTTATTTTGGTGACATGAATGCTTTGAATATTAGGACTCAAAAGTAAGGAGAGTTGTGAAGAGGAAGGAATTATGGGACAAAGTCAGAATCTTAGATCTGCAATCCAACTCCCTTCTCAAGGCAGGAATCTAAATTCACAGATCCGCTTGATTCATTGACAACCTTGCAAGGTAATCTAGACAAGAAAGACACTCAGATGCACCAGCTCTTCTTTATTGTAAGGCTACCTTAATAGTATTTTGCAAATGTGAAAGTACATTTCTCCCCCCCCCCGCCTTAACAATGCAATAAATTGGGGAGGGGCCCGGGGTGGAATTCACCTACCTTCCCTACCAATTTGCAAATGTGAGTGCTCGCACAGCTACCATGCATGCCCTCGGCTTCAAAAACTTGCCTAAATAGAATGGCATAGAGGCAGAGGCGGGGGCAGGGGCGGGGGCGGGGGCGGGCCCACCCATGATTTCCACCATTGGTTCGGGTGAACTGGTCCAAACCGGCTGAATACCATCTCTGGGAGGATCCCTTCTGAGCCTCTTGTCCCATCCACTATCCAGCTGTGGGCTGTACTCTGTCTTATCTGACCATCTCTTGGCAATATCTCTGCTCCCTATATCCCAAGGTCTTTCCCAAGGTCTTATATATTTTTTTCCAATGAGGATTTTTAACAACATTCTCTTAAAAAATTTTTTTGACTAATAATTTTGCAGATTGCTTAGCATATAGCAGTCAGCATGTTATATTTGTGTCACAGCGGTGAAAAAGAAAAAGAAGGGAGCAAGGGCTTTTTCTACATGCCCATGTGCTATTTTGAATTTTGAATTTTGTTTCAGTGGAACGTAGAATAATGATTTTGGGTTTTAAAATGTTCTAATGAAATATTTTGAGCAGGGTTCTTTCTCACAAGCCCAAAATGGAAAACATTTCTCACTTCTGACAGTCCTATTACGGTAATTTAATGTTGCCTTACTTATAAATTATGATATCTAACAGAGGTTTTCATTCTGATGGATTTTTATGTTTCCTGTAATTTTATGTTTCTGCTTTCAGGTGTTTTGAAAGCTTCCAAGCTCTTTTAATGACTATATATGATTTTAAAATAAACAAGACAAAAAAAAAATGAGACCAAATGATATTGTGCCTCTGAATCAGTGGTGGGCTGCTACCGGTTCTCCCTGGCTCGTGCGAGCTGGTAGCAGAGTTGGTGAGGTAAGAACGAACCGGTTCTCTCTGATGGTTAGTTTTGCCTCCCGCCCGCCCCTGCATTATACATACCTTATATTCGGTCATTTTTAGCCCAGCTGAAAGGCACGGCAGAGCGGATTGCCACGTCTCAGCTGTTCCTTAATACACTGTGCTTGCGCAGAGTGCGTGCATGAAGCAAACCGGTAGTAACACCAGTTGACACCCATCACTGCTCTGAATCTATACAACAAACTGACTGCCATCTTATTTTCTGAAACTGAGGTGTACTTCAGAGCTGTAATTTATGAAAATCAAAAAGATTCTACTCTACTTACGCTGTCCCATTCAAGAGTCCAAAGGGTGATGTGTTCTCTTTCTCTTCACTGTAGACATCATAACAACCAGCAATATCTTCTTTGAAATCGTCATGCACCACACATGAGTTGTTCTGGACCTTGAGTTGGCGTAGCCGTGGGACACCAAGCAGTAAGTTCTCGTAATAAATATATGATTGTGCATTGTGGCCCATAGATTTATTGTTATACCATTTAGTCCAATACAAACTATCCAGGAAAGGTCCTTGTGTATACTATGGAGATAAAAGAAAAAGAGGAATGTTATCTGAAACAGCCACATGACACAGAATGACATTAATCTAATTCACTTTTTTGCGTATGTCAAAATGAAAGACGTTGTATTAATGCAAGAATGAGCAATTGTGGCTACCATGTTTCCCCGAAAATAAGACCGGGTCTTATATTAATTTTTGCTCCAAAAGATGCATTATGATTATACAAAAGATGTGCCTTATTATTCTTGATGAATGTATCTTTTCTTTTATGTACACTGAGAGCGTATGCACCAAGACAAATTCCTTGTGTTCCAATCATACTTGGCCAATAAAAAATTCTATTCTATTCTATTCTATTCTATTCTATTCTATTCTATTCTATTCTATTCTATTCTATTCTATTCTATTCTATTCTATTCTGGTTTATTTTCCATTTAGGTCTTGTTTTCAGGGAAATACAGTACTGAATACATCCATCGGGTTGACGATCTTAACTGGGGCTTATTTTTGGAGTAGAGTCTTATTTTGGGGAAAACAGGGTATTTCTTGGATTTTTTTTTAAAGCTAGCTGAAGTCTCTTCTAGGGGTTACAGGATAGATATGTGGTGTTTCCTGTTTCAAAAATTCAATCCAAAAGTTCTGGAAATAGTTCTGATAACTTTGCCATTTATGATCCAAAGAGCTTCTGAGATGGCCAAAAAGGTTTGTAATCTCCAATGACTGACTCAGTATGATTGAATTTCAACTGCAGTTCAACTGAGTTCTTGTCTGTAAATTGAAATTGGTTAGTGCTCTTTCTTTGCATAATAGGGTAGAGCAGGGGTGTCAAACTCGATTTCATTGAGGGCTGCATCAGGGTTATGTTTGACCTCGGAGGCTGAGGGGGTGTTATGTCCATGGTGGACCTGTCCAGCTCGGGGGAAACCTGTGATGGCCAAGTGCTAAGGCAGGACTTCTCTGAGAGGCCCCTTAACTCTCATTATAACCTTCCTTCCTTCCTTCCTTCCTTCCTTCCTTCCTTCCTTCCTTCCTTCCTTCCTTCCTTCCTTCCTTCCTTCCTCACATGGCCCCCTAAGCTCCATTTTTGCTGGCAGAGGCACCGCACGCCGGTCCTTTGCTGGTACCAGGCTGGCCCCACAGGCCAGATCTAAGCACCCTGTGGCCTGGATTTGGCCTGCGGGCCTTGAGTTTGGCAACCCTGGTGTAGAGGAAGAAGTGTACTGGTATATGGTCTGAATCTTTGATATATATAGACAAGAGGAATTGAAAGCAATATGATTGTTATCATTAGGGGTGTTTTCTATTGTTTTTCTACTGGGTTTTTTATTGCCCAAAGTGAGTTGGCCAGCCATATAAATTTTCAATAAACAAACAAACAAACAAACAAGCCTCACATAGAGGTATGGATAAACTGATTATAACTTAGTCCTGGAATGTGCAGAGATTGCTTATACACAACAGGATGAACTGTATACATTTATTTTTATTGCAACTGTGCATAAGCTATCTGGTAATGAAATATACACGTTTCCACATGTGTACAATTCAGTTAGGCAGATTCAAGTCAGTTCAAAAGAATCCTAGCAGTTTTCAGTTACTGAGCCGTATTTAAAACTGCTACATCATCTGACACAAAAAGTCAGCATCCAAAACTTCTTGGCACTCACTCGCCAAAAGTCAGCCATGCTTCCAATGCTCTGGAAGGAGACACCACTGTCTGAAGGAGTCTGTAGAAAGAGTTCCGACATCACCTTGGTATAGTAATAGGCATTTGAACTCGTCATCCCATAGGTCACTAGAGGAATTTAAGAAAAGAAAAAGAAAAAAAAACAGGAAATGTATCAGTAACATCAAAAATTTATTTTAATTAAATATTGCCTTGAAATATGCAATGCTGATTAGGGGTGAACGTCATATCGTCACCACTACCGGCTCGGCCGAACCGGGCCGAACCGGGAGGAACCCAGCATTGCGGTGGGTCCTAGGAAGCATGCCTTCTCTGTCATGAGTCATGCCTTTTGTCTGAAATGGTATAGGGCAGCACTGAGAGCCCAAACCGGAACATGCATGCACCAGGAACCCAAAGCACCAGGAACCCAAAGAGCACCAGGAACCCAAAGATCAGCTGGCCGGTGCATACATTCCTGTTTTTTGGCCATTATGGGGGCCGTTTTCAGGCTGTTTTCCAGCGCTTTGGCACCTATGAAGACCAGCTGGCTGGTGTACATGTGCATGCAAAAAACCAGAACAGCAGGTGGCGATGGTGCGCACGCCCACAGAAAGGGCTCTGTGTGGCACTTCCAGCATGCGTGCCATAGGTTCCCCATCACTGGTATAGGGTCTCCTGTTTGGGCGGAGGTGAGATTGGAGGACTGTCGGGATCCCTTCAGATTCAATTATTCTATTCTATTATTCTTTCTATGACCACATGTATTCATCCCATCAAGCCCAAAGAAAGCCCTTAATGGTACAGGATCTCCTGCCGTGGGCAGGGGGTTTGAGTAGAAGGTCTCTTCCAAACACCGTTATTCTATGTTCTATGTGGCCAGCTATGGACAATCCCAGTCAGTGGTGGGCTGCTGCCGGGTTGGGCGAACCAGTAGTTGTGACCTGGCTATGCCATCCTATTTAGATGCATTTTTTAAACGCCGTGCATGTATGCGCGTGTGTGCGTATGTGAGCAAAGCGTATGCACAGTAGTCCGTGTGCATGCGCGGAAGGCATGCACACACATTTTTGGTGCTGGGGCGAACCAGCACCAAAATTCATGTGCCACCCACCTCTGATTCCAACCCTGCTGCCCTTCCAGAAAATTGTGAGGATCTGGCTTTTTCCTGAGGGATGGGGCCAGGATTTTGATAAAACTCTGGCATAAATGTGGATGTGTTTGATGTATTTACACTGATCATTTTAGTTTCCTGTGATTATAAATTGAATTTTTTTAAAAAAAACCTTTGTTCAGTGTCCAGAATTCCTAGGATAGATGTGCAGCAATTCAAATATATTAAATTAATGTACGAATGAATGGAGAATTAATGAATGTAGAATTATACAAATTTTTGATAGGTTTTAATATATTCCAAGTGAAATTCTTGGCTGTACAACCAATATATAAAATACAAATCTCACTTTTACTTCTTTTTTTTTTAAGGATATGTCCCAGAGGTGGGTTTCAGCAGGTTCTGACCAGTTCTGGAGAACTGGTAGCGGAAATTTTGAGTAGTTCGAAGAACCAGTAGTAAAAATTCTGACTGGCCCCGCCCCCATCTATTCTCTGCCTCCCAAGTCTCAGCTGATCAGGAGGAAATGGGCATTTTGCAGTAACCTTCCCCTGGAGTGGGGTGGGAATGGAGATTTTACAGTATCCTTCCCCTGCCATGCCCACCAAGCCATGCCCACCAAGCTATGCCATGATATGCCCACCAAGCCAGACCCATAGAACCGGTAGTAAAACAATTTTGAAACCCACCACTGATATATCCCTGAAGAATATAACAATTGTTATATCTGGATCAAATGAACAAGCAAAACAAGGCAGGTTTTGGAACATTTTCTACAACTTCAGATGTACGAATAATCTGCTTGCAGTAATTTCCAGCCTGGATAGACTTTGCTGAGAAGTTCAGTCACTAGAAGGCAGATCGGTTTAAAGAAATGTGATATGGACATTTGATGAACAAGTGAGTTCGCTGAATTCTTTAACCACCTCTTAGGGTTGATCCATACATCTCTCAAAATTGTAATAGAATATTGATTCTCATCATTTGCCACATAAATTTTTTAAAGAAATCCCATCATATTAAAAGCCTAAAGTAACTCCTAATAGAAAAATGATAAATGGAGAATATATTCTTGGCATAGCTAGATCTCAAATAATTATGAAGAAAAAGAAAGCAGTTTTATCATCCAAAAATGTAGGAAAGAGATTTGCAGTGTTCAGAAACATGTGAAAAAGATATATATTTCCAGCTACTGACTGGAAATAATTGAGAAGTTGGCATTCTAGTCACCAGTCTTGGTACTCCAGAAGTCAGACATGCCAATACCTCAATTGAAAAAGCACTCATTTACAACTATTATATTGTCATAATTAAGTGTTAAACATTAATTTAGGATTAATAATTTCACTTGGCAAATTTTAGCTACTCACAAACGGATGTCTCTTCAGAAAAATTCTGGCTGATGGCAGCTGAAGAGAAATTCTTAGCTTGAAGATGACATTTTAATGGGATGAATCAATATTTCTTGATAAACATTTTGTTTATCAAGGTTTGATAAAGGTTTGAATACAGACCCCGTGCTGTCTGCTCTTGTTGGAATAGCTTGATGGAGGCTCTGGTGTTGAAAAAGAAGCCGGCACAAGATTGCATTTCAATGACTGACACTGGGATTTTTGGGAAAGCTGCTGATAATAGCAATGGAAGTGTGAACACAACACAGCCAAGGCAAGCAAAAGCAAAATCAAAAAAATATTGGACAAAAATGAGGAGTGAAATGCTCCCGGTTCGGACCGGATCACTCAATCCGGGAGCGATGGCGGCAGGTAGTTCGGAGAACCGGTAGCAAAAATCCCTGCCCATCAGAGGCTTTTTTTTTTCAAACTTTTAAAACCATTTTTTCTACAACCTCTATACCTGAAAAAATGCTTTTTAAAGTAAAAAAAAAAAGCCTCTGATGATCGTGCGGCTCAGCTGGAATCGTCAGAGGCTTCTAAAAGCATTTTTTTCCTGTAACCTCTTTGGCCAAAGAGGTTGTAGGAAAAAAAAAATGCCTTTAAAAGCCTCTGGTGATCCCAGCTGAGTTGCCTGATCGTCAGAGGCTTCTAAAAGCACTTTTTTCGGCAACCTGTTAAGGTTGTAGAAAAAAATGCTTTTAAAGTAAAAAAACAAAACAAAACTTGGCCACGCCTACCCAGTCACATTACCCCTCCCACCAAGCCACGCCCACAGAACCGGTAGTAACAAATTTTACATTTCACCAGGGACAAAAATACATACCGGGTGGAAAAAATGGTAAAACATATTGATTTAAAACCAGAAATATTTCTGTTGGGCAGTTTACCAGATAAGTATAACAAGGGGAATACAATACATATTTGATTTTATATGTATTGACTGCAGCCAGAATTGTATTTGCAAAACAATGGAAAAGTGAAGAGATCCCTACAGATAAAAAAAATATTAGAATGTGCAAAAATGGATAGATTAACACTTACAATTAAGGAAAAGAAAGAAACTGAATACTTTTTGACGTGGGACTTATTTTATCAATGGTTAGCTGGCAAAAACCGAACTTAGAAACATGGCAATGTAAGAAAAGGATCAATGAAAAAAAGGTTTGTTAAAATGGATAAGCAAGTATCAGTATTATTATTATGATTATTACGATAGAAGGAATATCAATGTAATGAACACTGTTGTAAACACTTTGATGATTATTTCCTAAAACTATTTGTACCCAGACAACACACTGTTTAACCAAAAATGGAATTTTTATATGTTATAAAATAAAAAACTTCATGCAAAAGGAAACCAAACAAACAAGCCAAGGCAGAAGATTCACTTTGGTTGCCTGGGCAATAGGAATGCACACAGTGTGTACATCATCAGTCATAGTTCAGGCTGTGTTTGTTTCAGTAATATCAGGATTGATGGTTGTGACATCACATTTGCCAGGTGACTCTTGACAGGGTGAAGAAATATCACTTAGTGATAAATGGTGCAGTAAAACAAAAGAGATAACAATGACTCTTTCAGTAAGTCAATGGCCCATACAAATCTGACTTCTGGGATAAATGTCTCATCCATTCAACGAAAGGGCCATCTTTTGCTTACTCCCCAAGGTGTGATCAGTTGCGATTGGGATCAAACTTATCACACTCGGGCATATATACCAAGAGAACCCAGCATTTGCTAAGCTAAAATCAATAGCTAAGTTATCAGAAAAACCTGATGAGCCTCTTACTCAAACAAATGTTCAAAGCTCCTGATTTGCAATGAAGAGAACATCGTTTCTGTATGAGAAGAATGATTTCAGCTTTCCCCTGTTGCTCATAGCCGAGCTCCAGTGTTCTAGGCATGAAATACAGCCTCCTGTGCCGAGAGATCACAGGTGCTCAGTTGAGATAATGACGAATTTACCAAACACAAATAGCCATTGTGTCACCACACAACAAAAATCGGTAAAGAGCTGCATTAAATCTCTCCAGAAAGTACAATAGGAACAACCTTCTATGTTATCTCCCTGTACACTCTTTCCTGTTCTGAGATTTAAAAGGCAACCTTCAGAGTACTGTGAAATGTTTAGCCTAGATGGCATGAAAGAAAAGTTTGAGGTTCCTAGACAAGCAAATGAGTCCTTCTTTCCATTACACAAGCCATCTGTTGATGAGGCAAAGGGGCACAACTAGGTTTAGGCCTACTTCTCCCATGATCTAGGCCAGGGGTCAGCAACCCACGGCTCTGGATCCACATGTGGCTCTTTCATCCCTCTGCTGCAGCTCCTTGTCACTGGTTGGCTCCACAATTAATAGGGCTTTCAGTTAGGACAGGTAGAGGAAAAAGGATGCTGTGATAGGAGGAGACTCTATGGTGTGGGGAACCAGGCTTCCGGTCGGCATAGGAAAAAGAATGCCGTGCTAGGAGGAGACACTATGGTGGAGGAACCAGACTTCCGGTCAGCTCCAGAACTGAATGGGGGGCTTCCGGTTAGGACCTTTGTGGCTCTTTGAGTGTTTAAGGTTGCCGAGCCCTGATCTAGGCAAATTAGAGCCAAAAAAACCCACCACTGTCTCATCTCAAAAAGGTCTTGCTATCTGCCACACCATGTTTGTTGCTCCTTCAAAGGGCTGATTACTTATATACACAAGGTTTTGAACACCATAACTGCCCATGCTTCCTTTGGGGGCATCTTTTATGAGCCATGAGAAAATCCTTGGCCCTGCTAAGTATCTCATGAAGAGAAAGAAAAGCTGGTTGGAACAATACAGCCGCATTCTCCAGCTGCTTCCAGATTCCTGAGGCCATTGAGGTAACGTAACACCATAAATAACTGAAGTTGGCAAGGTAGACAAATAGGTTAAAGTACTTAAGGAAGGGAAATGGTCTGATTGTCTCCTATTGGCAGGATAGAAGAAAAGAAAGAATACAACAAGGTGTGCAACAGGGAGTAGCAGAAAAGGAAACCAGCACAATCCAGCCAAAGAGTCATTGTTGGCGAACTTTTTTGGCACCGAGTGCCGAAATGGGCGCATGCTCCGGAAAGATCCGTGCGCCGGGAAGATGATCTTCTAGTTTTCGGCACGCACATGCGCACTGGCCACCTGGTCTTCTGGTTTTTGGCACATATGCGCATATGAAGACCAGCTGGCCAGCACTCATGTGTGCACCAGAAACTGGAAAATCATCTTCCTGGCACATGCATCTGCACCAGGCGGCTGCTCTTCTGGTTTCCAGTGCTCTGCGCACATGAAGACCATATGACTGATGTGCTGGAACCCAGAAGACCAACAGGCAACGGCTCGCGTGCCCAGAGATATGGCTGTACGTGCCACTTCTGGCACATGTGCAATAGGTTCACTATCAAGGCTCGAGGTATTATGAGTAGTGACAAGAAGGGAAGACAGAGGGAGCCCTGGGTTACAGATCTCGAAAAGATGGCTGATGAAAATCACACTAGGTTGAAAAGCAACAAATAGAAGACTGAAAAGCATAACAATCTTTAGAGAGCAAGGAATTTGGAAAGTGAGAAGGACCAGGGTGATTAAAACAGACTTGCTTTTGTTCCACCCATATAAACGCTATGTTGGCTTTTGCTACAAAATTACCTGAAATCCAGCCCAATTCCCTATCCCAGATGGGGCAGATTAGCCATGACCCATTAATCATGGATAATGCTAACTCAGTTTATGAAAACACAAAGCCACATGATGAATGCATTCACTTGCTTCAAGTTTGGGACATGTAAACTTTAAAATGTTAAAGAAATCTGATGGGATAAAACTAAAACCTTGTAAAAAATATTTAAACTGCAATGCTTGTAGCCAAGAAAAGAGTAACTCTGCAAACAGAGTTAATGGATTTACAACCAATGAACCTTTAGAGGCAGTGTTTGCAGATATTATTGGTCCTAAAAAACATAGTTTAGGAGGAGCCTGTTATATATTGAGCATAATAGACCATTTTTCCCATTATGGTTTCTGTTACCTTATGAAAATTAAAGCAGAAACATTCCAGCATTTTTCAAACTGGCTGAAGTTTGTTGAGAGGAAAAAGAAATGCAAGGTTCTTTGCCTGGTGACTGACAATGGTACTGAGTTTACCAATAACAGGTTTGTAGCTATGTTACAGAAAGCTGGCATCGAACACAAGCGTACTTTCCCTTATAGACCGCAACGTAATGCGCATATTGAACACAGAGGGCAAACATTGCAGGCTATGGCTCAAACCATGATATCTGATTCTGGTTTGCCTGAGGCACTTTGGGGTGAAGCAATAATGTGTGCTAACCATGTTTTGAATAACATAGTCAGCTCAACAACTGGTGAATTACCATTCACACGTTGGCATGGTAGAAGACCAGAGTTAAGTTATTTGCATACATTTGGAGCCCCAGCATGGGTTCATATTCTCTCGCAATTGAGAAGAAAAGGGCAACATAGAGCAAAGAAGCTATTTTTTGTTGGTTATGAGTCCAACCACAGATCATATAGATTTTGGGCACCAGGTACCACTAGTGTGTACTGCAGTGCTAGTGATAAGTTTCTGGAGCATGTTGATTGGAGTAAGCTTGAGCAGGAATCCAACAAGATAGATGATAATGTTATTGTGGATACTCCATTGTTTGCTGATAACTCTGATAATGAGATAATTGAGGAAGAAGAAGAACCTTCTATTACTGTAAAGGATGAAGAGGTGATAGGGGAGGTAGAAGAAGAAATACCTATACCGAGTCCTGAGTTGCCAAGACGTTTAACTAGAGAGAGACGTCCACCTGATAGATATCAGGCAAGTATGGTATGTGGTGAACATAGAGCCATCTAATTTTAATGAAATTGAACTGTATCCTGAGAAGGATCAGATAGTTTGGAAAAAAGCAATGGACAAAGAGCTGACATCATTGAAAGAGTTAGATGTGTATGAAAATGTTAGGTTACTACCAGATGAGCATGCAATTGGTTGTAAGTGGGTTTATAAATTAAAAACCAGTGTAGATGAGACTGTTACCCATAAGGCAAGATTACTCGCTCAAGGATTTGCTCAGTCAGACAAGGATTATGATGAAGTGTTTGCACCGAGTCTGAGGGCGACTACTTTGCGAGCAGCATTAGTGTGGGCAGCTAAGAATAGATACAAAATAAATCATATAGATGTTGAATCAGCGTATCTGTATGCACCATTACAATACACAATCTATATGAAGAAACCACTAGGTTTAAAAACTGATGGGAAGACTGATTGTTGGAGACTGAAGAAAAGTCTTTATGGATTAAAGCAATCGGGTTACGAATGGAGCGAATGTAATGAGTTAGTTGCAATGGGGTTTGTAGCTGGTAAAGCTGATCCATGTTTGATCCATATTGACGATATAGCACTTATAACAAAATCTGAACATGAAGCAACCGAAATTGTTTCAATGTTGCAAAAGAAGTTCAGAATTAGAAATTTGGGAGAAATTAAGCATTATCTAGGTCTTGATGTTGTTAAAACTAGCAAAGGTTACAAAATTTCGCAAGCCAAGTGAGCCAATTACTGAAATGTTACAATATGGAACTCTGTAAGTCTGCAAAAACACCAATGAGTCAGGATTTTAAACATAGTGATATTCAAAGTCCTGTATTTAACAAGGAAATATATCAATCCTTAATAGGCAGTTTATCATATTTGAGTAATTGGTCTAGGCCAGATATATCTTATAGTGTAAACCAACTGGCTTGATATAATGCTGAACCTATGAAAGGCATTTTCAAGCTGCTAAGCGAATACTTAGATATCTGAAACAAATGATTCATTATTCGTTATATTTGGAGCCTAGTAGTGACCTAGTTTTAAAGGCATATGCTGATACAAGTTTTGCAATTGATCTACCTACTCGTAAATCAACATCAGGTATTGTGATAATGTTGGGTAATTATTTAATAGGATGGAAATCTATTAGGCAAAAGCATATTAGTTTATCAACTATGGAAGCCAAATTTTCATGTTTATCCTTGATATAGGATCCTTGATATAGGATCCTTGAGCACTGAATTGATATATTATAAACAATTGTTAATTGATATAGGATTAAATGTGAATGATCCGTTTATAGTTTACAAAGATAATCAATCTGCAATTAACATGGCTACTAATTTAGCTGAAAAAACACAGTCAAAGCATACTGATTTAAGATATTTAAACATTAGACAGTGTGTACAAAGGGCAGGTGAACAGGCCCACCCGCGATCTCCACTATCGGTTCACCAGAACTGGTCCGAACCAGCTGAATACCATCTCTGCTGTACACTAAAGATCAGGAAAGAAAAACATAATGCCAAGGAAGAGGGGAAAGGGACACATCCCTGGAAGGGCCTGGTGGCTCAGCAGACTAAAACATTGTGATTAACATCAGCTGTCTGCAATTACTGTAAGTTCGAATCTCACCAGGCTCAAGGTTGACTCAGCTTTCCATCCTTTCTAAGGTAGGTAAAATGAGGACCCAGTTTGTGGAGGCAATAAGCTGACTTTGTATAAATATAAAAAGTATGAAGGCTATTGCTTAACTCATTGTAAGCCGCCCTGAGTCTCCGGAGAAGGGTGGCCTATAAATCAAATTTTTAAAAAAAGTTAAAGAAAGACCTCCTGGCAGCAGAAATATACTTAAGAACAGACTTTCAGTAGTGAGGAAATAGACACCAAGAGAGATAGGTGTAAGACCAGCATACTCACTACAAAAACTTCAAAATAAATGTAAGAGCCCCAGATTTTAAAAAGGAGCCAAGAAGTGACAAAGGAAATTTGTTTACTATTTAACCTAACATCTCTTCTGGAGAAGAGTTGAAAGAATGATTAAAGAGAAAGTAAGTGAATGCACAGAATAGTTACTTTTCTAAATGTTGGAAGGAGAGGAATGGAAGGAGAGGTGTATAAACTAAAGAAGGATACAAGCCAGATGCCATAAACCATGAGAACTGTGTCAGAAAGGCATAGAATGCATGAAGGCTTATGAGAAATGCCCCAAACGGGGGGGGGGGGGGGAGGGGGGAGATTTTTGTTATGCCACAAACTAAAACAAAGGCAAAGAAAGTCTAGTTTTAATGTAAGAAAAAAGTCAATTGATAATGGATGGTGGTGAGAAGGCAGAGAGCCAACTTGTATTTACATTTTTCTTCTTTCAAAAGGTAAACTTTGCTTCTCATTGTTTCACTAGTGCAAGAGTGGCCAACTATGGCCCCTATAACCTGTGGATTTCAACTCCCAGAATTCCTGAGCCAGCATAACAAAAATTAAAAATAAATACTTAATTTATTTTAAAAAGATAGCCTCAGATAGCTCAACAGGCTAATAGCCTGTTATTAATATTCAGCCGTCTGCAGTTATTGCAAGTTCGAGGCTCAAGGTTGACTCAGCCTTCCATCCTTTCTAAGATAGGTAAATTGAGGACCCAGCTTGTGGGGACAATAAGCTGACTTTGCATAAAAAATATACAAAAGTAAGAAGACTATTGCTTAACGCATTGTAAGCCGCCCTGAGTCTCCGGAGAAGGGTGGCATATAAATCTAATTTAAAAAGAAAAGAAAAGAAGTCAAGTCTCAATGCATTATAACTTTAAGTGCTGAAAGAGCAAGAAGAGGTGATTACAGAATCATCAAACTAGCTTTTATAGCTGATAACCCCTGGAAGACTTTCGGAGAAGTCCCAAAAGACTGGGGAAGAAGAAATGTTGTCCTGATCATCAAAAAGGAGAAGGACCTAGGAAACGATAAACATGTCAGCTTGATATTTATCCTTGGCAAAGCAGACACACAGCATATTTGGGAGCATTTGGAGAAGAATAAAACTAGCAGCACAAGCCAGCATGGGATTGTCACAAGCAAATTATAAGCAAACAGATGAAGAACGGTTGCAGGAACTGGGTATGTCTAGTTTAATGAAAAGAAGGACCAGGGGAGACATGATAGCAGTCTTCCAATATCTCAGAGGCTGCCACAAAGAAGAGGGAGTCAAGCTATTCTCCAAAGCACCTGAGGGCAGGACAGGAAGCAATGGGTGGAAACTAATCAAGGAGAGAAGCAATTTAGAACTAAGGAGTAATTTCCTGACAGTTAGAACAATTAATCAGTGGAACCACTTGCACACAGAAGTTGTGATACGGTTATTCAACCATCTTCTTGGAAACTTCCAGTCTGATACAAGTGGAGTAGTTTATATTTCAAAATGCTCGAGCAGGGAATTATTATGTATTATTGCTTATTGCACATTTAATGTTCTATTGCCGTGATGGCGAACCTATGGCACAGGTGCTACAGGTGGCACGCAGAACCATATCTGTGGGCACATGAGCATTGCCCTACTCAGCTCCAGCTCACATATGTGTGCCGGCCAGCTAATTTTCGGGCCTTCCGGGCCCACCTGAAGTCAGGAAATGGGCTGTTTCCAGGCTCTGGAGGGCCTCCCAGGTGGGGAAGGGAAGGCTGTTTTCACTCTCCCCAGGCTCCAAGAAAGCCTCTGGAGCCTGGGGAGGGTGGAAAAAAATCCTACCAGGCCCACCGTGCCATCGCGTGTCAAAAGTGGGGGTAGTGCGGGTGGGTGTCACGTGCATGTGCAGGAGATGGGGCACATTGAATTATGGGTATGGGTACATGCATGCACGACCCTCCCGCATGATCCCCCCTTTTGGCACGTGACAGCAAAAAGGTTAGCCATCACTGTTCTATTGTATACCATAAAATATTACTTTTTTGCTGTGTACCTAAAGTTTAATAATAATAAAGTTCTGCATAATTTCCTAATAAAAGCTTCTGCGCGAACGCTAGGGACAAGAAAAACACGATCACGAGTTTTCCTTTACCATCCCTCTCGTTGTCATCTTTAATGTGTTATTACCTCCAATGTCCTCAGTGGTGTGCTCCCGCCGGTTTGGACTGATTTGGGCGAACCGGTAGTTGCGACTCTGGCTCTATGCTGTCCTATTTAGCCGCATTTTTTTAAGCTGTGTGCATGGATGCAAGCCGTGTGTGTGAGCAAAGCGCAGGCGCACGGCTTGCATGCAAGCGAAGAGAGCACTCACATTTTCACACACGTTCACATTTTCGGTGCTGGGCAAACCGGTTGTTAATTCATGTGCCGCCCACCTATGAATGTCTTACACAATCAGGGAAATCACAGGCTGTCTTCACACAACATGCATTATCAGGTCATTTACAAATCTGTTCGATTCAATTGACAACATGCTAACTTTGGTTAGTTTTAACCTTATTTCCACGTAGTTTGCTTGGCACCATTAAGGTTTACCACTGACTTCTTTTGGGGATGTAAAGTGCTGAGAAAAATTATAAATTTGCAGTTTCCATTAGCTATGAGGCCAGTAAGCAGTAAAATAGCAAATAATTTTATTATTATTTTTTAAAAAAATGGTCTCATGTGAGCTCAGAAAGAGACAAAAGAAAAGGACTTTAAAAAGGATAATCAGGAAAATAATAGAAAGTAGGAAAAACTGGTATCAAGACTCAAGAGCAGTAACCACACTACTCACACAAACAGATGTCCACTAAGAATACAATATAGACCAGAAGTTCACGTAGTGTAGTCTTCACATAAAGCTCTCGATTCTCACTGGTATTTTCAGTCAAGGTTGTGCCCCAAAGGCCTGTAAAAAAAATAAGGAAAAAATAAACAATATATGGATTTATTCCAACCTCAGTTGCTCCAGCATATCAGCATGTTCCTGATGAAACAAATGTGTTTGCCTCACAGAAAATGGAGCTGTAGGTGACAGATTGATTGATTGATTGATTGATTGATTTTGTTGGATTTATATGCCGCCCTTCTCCCAAGGACTCAGGGCGGCTCACAACAATAAGAAACAGGAAATACAAAAGTTAAAAGATAAATTAAAACAGAGTGTCCAATATATAAAGTTAAACGTGGGGATACCAATTCAAATTTAAGATTTAAGAATATAAAAAGCTACAAAATCAGTATAGAATCAACCCAGGCCCTCCCGTTGGAAGAGCCAGGTCTTCAAGGCCCGGCGGAAGGTTCGGAGGTTGGGGATTATCCGGAGCTCCAGGGGTAACATATTCCAAAGGGTAGAAGCTCCCACAGAGAAGGCTCTCCCCCTAGGAGTCACCAGTCAACATTGTCTAGCCGAAGGTACCCTGAGGAGGCCAACTCTGTGGGAGCAAACCGGGCGATGAGAGGCCACTGGTGGCAGGAGATGGTATCGCAAGTACTCTGGTCCTAGGCCACCTAGGCCATTAGATTTGAATCATAATCATAAGTTTATTTGTCAAGCATATATAAGATAACAGGTAAAAATATAAACATAATTTGAATACATGAAAAGAGTAAGTAAAAAAGGAATATTAGGACAGGGACGGTAGACAAGCTGGTGCACTTATGCATGCCCCTTACAGACCTCTTAGGAATGGGGTGAGGTCGACAGTAGACAGTCTAAGGTTAAAGTTTGGGGAGTTTGGGGAAGAAACTACAGAGTCAGGTAATGCATTCCAGGCATTGACCACTCTGTTACTGAAGTCATATTTTCTGCAATCGAGTTTAGAACAGTTTACCTTGAGTTTGTATCTATTATTTGCTCATGTATTGTTGTGGTTGAAGCTGAAGTAGTCACTGACAGGAAGGACATTGTGGCAGATAATTTTATGTACTATGCTTAGGTCAGACTGAAGTCGGCGTAGTTCTAAGTTGTCTAAGCTCAAAATTTGGAGTCTGGTTGCATAAGGTATTTTATTGCGGTTAGAGGAATGGAGGACTCTTCTCGTAAAATATCTCTGGACTCTCTCAATTGTATTTATGTCCAATATGCAGTGTGGGTTCCAGACATCCTATGTCTTAGCTTGTAAGAATGTTGGAATTCTAAGCATGATACGATTTTTCATACTTTATAATATTTTTAAGTGGTTCATCAACTTTTAAGACCAATATCAAAAAGAAATTCAATTTATACTTTTTTAAAAAGTGTACTATGGATTTTGCATTGTAATTCTTCGAAGCAAAATTGTGCTCATCATGTATACCTATTTAAAAAGATACGTAGAAAAATGGATAATTAGTAAAAGTAACATTAAAAATAGTGTTTGAATTATTCCCAAAGGCACATATATTGGGGGAAATGCAAATGAAAAAAAGCAAATAATCATTACAAATATTTAATTATTTAATTTGCAAACTGATGCAAAACATGAGCTGGATTACTTTGAGAACAGGAAAAATCAGGAATTTTGGAGATACTGAAATGGTTATGTATTTAATAATTTTCCTTTTCGTCACTTCAAAAATCAGGAGTTGGGTGACAATTCCTAGAATTGCCATCAAGACTTTCAGGAACTGACAATGTCTCTAGAGCTTAACAATCTTCCTCTGAATGCTATGGATTTTACACTTTCAAAAGTAAATAACTTTCAGCCTATTTGATGAGATATTTTAAAACCAATGATCTCCCTCATTTGTTCAAGATATATTCTTATTTCTTCCAATTGTGTTTATTTCCACACCTCAGCTGCTATTTCCTTATTTATTCTTTTTACAGTGAATATTACTAATTTTAAGAAAAACTTGGGAGATTGGCAGGAAAAAGAGTGTAAAACTGGGAAATCCATGATTTCAACACTTGATTGTAAACATAGGGTTTCAATCATTTAAAGATTCAGATACAATGCCACCTCGCCATTTTCCAGGAATTGCTGCTACAATGGATAAATTGGGAATTGGCTCTGGCTGTTTTCTGCATTATGAATGCAGGGATAAAAAGGGGTGAGAGTGGGCAGGTGAAAAGGTATCTAAATAGAAATAGAAATAGAAATAGAAATAGAAAAGAATAGAATAGAATAGAATAGAATAGAATAGAATAGAATAGAATAGAATAGAATAGAATAGAATAGAATTCTTTATTGGCCGAGTGTGATTGGACACACAAGGAATTTGTCTTGGTGCATACGGTCTCAGTGTACATAAAAAGAAAAGATACATTCGTCAAGAATCATAAGGTACAACCCTTAATGATAGTCATAGAGCAGATGGGCAACTATGGCCCTTTTATGACTTGTGGACTTCAATTCCCAGAATTCCTGAATTAACATGTCTGGCTCAGGAATTCTGGGATTGAAGTCCATAAGTCATAAAAGGGCCATAGTTGCCCACTCCTGTCACAGGGTACAAATACACAATAGAATCATACTTGGAAACAATCAATATAAATCTTAAGGATACAGCAACAAGTTACAGTCATACAGTCATAAGTGGGAGGAGATGGGTGATAGGAACGATGAGAAGTTTAATAGTAATAATAATAATGCAGATTTAGTGAATAGTTTGACAGTGTTGAGGGAATTATTTGTTAAGCAGAGTGATGGCGTTCGGGAAAAACCTGTTCTGGTGTCTAGTTGTTCTGGTGTGCAGTGCTCTATAATGTCATTTTGAGGGTAGGAGTTGGAACAGTTTATGTCCATATAAATATCCATATAAATATAAATAAATATAAGAGAGTCTCAGAAGGACATTTAGGAGAGGAGTGGAAACATATAAATATTTCAGAGAACCGTACCCTGCTTTACTTGTTTGATCCTTTACCTTCAGCTTAGGTCCAAATCAATTTCTCTCTTTCATTTTAGTGATGCGGCGTGAATTTTCTTTTGAGTTCAAGAAAAGCTGGTTCCTTTGAAACATTGTTCATTTCACTTTTCTTTTGTTGCTCACTGCTAATGAACGCCATTAAGGCTTAATAGCTTGCCTCTCTAATGGCTTGATGTTATTGCTCTTCTCGTCTAAACCTTCATCCAATGTTGGTATGAATTCCTACTTGAAAGTGGAGTAAATGTTCTCACATCAATATCCAAAGGGGTTTCTGTTCCTTTCAGGCTTAAGGACGCTCAGAACCACAGCTCTGTGATAGATGTTCCTCCACGCCCTCGATCGAAAGCTCTTGAGATGGAAGCACATAGGCAATTCGTGCCAGGAACAGCTAAAAGCTCCTTGGAGTTCCTGCTCCTGGTTCAAAAAATTACTCTTTTTCTTAAAGTGCTAGCACTGATTCCAAACTCAACTTTTAATTGGAAAATGTACGGTAGATTATAATAAAAAGTAGCCGTTTGATAAGGCAGCTTGTTTGAAAACAATTCTTGATTTCCCCACCACTTTGGTTTTATGCTTCTCTCTGTCTGTGCACTTTTTGATCTGTATGAACACATAATGTTAAGGGATGGATGGAAGGGAGTTGAAGTTCCCATTCTTAAAGTTAGCAAGGTTGAGAAACTATATAGGGTTTGCAGCAAGGCAGATAAAAATAGTTTTTTTTTTTAAAAAATAGGTTTTTAAAAATTAAAATTCGATTTTTTTTATTTTTATCAAATTTATCTCAATAAAATGCTTTTGGAGTAAAAACTAAAGATAGTTTTCTATTTAAGATACATGAATAATTTAGTTTCTTCAGCATGAAATGGAGCTTAGTTATGTAGCAGGAGGCTGCATATTCTGCACTATTGGGACTGTCGGTGAGTCAACAGTGGGTCAGAGGAGGAGCCGCTGCAGGGCAGAGATGACAGTTGCTCTTTAAAAATTATGATTTAAATTGAGTTGATTTAAATCAAGACTTTTTACTAGTGATTTAAATCATGATTTAAATCGACTTGATTTAAATCAAATCCACCCTGGTTTGTAGTCTCAAAATTCAGATTTAATTGTGTGTGTGTGTGAGAGAGAGAGAGAGAATCCAATGAGGAAATTTAAAAATTCAATATGGTGGTTGCCCCTTCCACAGATGATCAAGCTCTCCAATTAGCTACAAGCATTGCCCCTGATTTCAACATTTAAATAAGAGAAAATGTGTTCAACATTTTCACAAAGGTGCTGTCCTACTGCTATTGTGTAATGATACATGTGAAGGACTATATATATATAATAAAAATATATATAAACAATGAATATATTCATATTTATATTTATACATATATTTGAAGACAAATTCCTTGTGTGTCCAATCACACTTGGCCAATAAAGAATTCTATTCTTTGGGAGACAGGACGGAGATCTACATACTGGGTAAAACTACCTCAGCACACCAAAAGAAGGAGAGTATGAGAAACATTTCCGAAGGGGACCCTCCAGGGGTGAAATGCTCCCGGTTTGGACCAGATCGCCCGATCCAGTAGCGATGGCAGTGGGTGGTTCGGAGAACCGGTAGCAAAAAACCCTGCCCACCCCCCATGCCCAGCTGAGCCACGCAATCATCAGAGGCTTTTTTTTTACTTTTAAAAGCATTTTTTCTTCAGCTGAAAAAATGCTTTTAAAAGTTAAAAAAAAAGTCTCCGATGATCATGCAGCTCAGTTGGGATTGTCAGAGGCTTTTAAAAGTATTTTTTTATACAACTTCTTCAGTTGAAAAAAATATTTTTAAATGGAAAAAAAAGCCTCTGGCAATCAGGCAACTCAGCTGGGATCGTCAGAGGCTTTTAAAAGCATTCTTTCTACAACCTCTTCAGCCGAAGAGGTTGTAGAAAAAATGATTTTAAAAGTAAAAAAAAAAAGAAGTTGGCCACGCCCACTCAGTCACATTACCACCACCCCCAAGCCACGCCCAGAGAACCGGTAGTAACATAGTAAAAGGAAAGGAGACATATTTTCAGACTTACAAGACTTTATTAAATAACCTTACAATAAAGACAGGCTAGTACTATAAAGATAAACGCTAGTACTCTTCATTATGTTTCTTGTCTGGATTCCCTTGTGGAGGCCTAATAGTTGTAGACTCTTGTTCACAAGATATTTCTGCCTGCCCGCATGGCCACCTCCAGAGAGAGACATTCATTCTACAAAATTCTGGTTTTCTCTCTTTTTTTTTTTCTTGTGGAGATAGTAACCATTGTTAAAGAGGCTAGGATTCAAAACTGTTTTTTACATGAACCAGGCAGTTCTATGTGTATGTGAGCAAAACTCACAAACTGAGCCCTATGAAGGTGGCCTTGAGTTTCTGAAAGAATGTCAGGAGAGAAACTAATCAACAAACAAATTCCAGACTGCGTGGATATCCAGTTCAGGGGTCTCCAACCTTGGCAACTTTAAGACTTGTGAACTTCAACTCCCAGAATTCCTCAGCCAGCTTTGCTGGGAGGAATTCTGGGAATTGAAGTCCACAAGTCTTAAAATGGCCAAGGTTGGAGACCCCTGATCCAGTTGGCCCTGAGCCATTCAGCGTGAAAGAATCATTTTGGTTTAGAAATTAAGGAACCAGACTAGAAGCCAAGTGTCCGCGAGTTCTAGTTCCACTCTAGTCATGAAAGCCAGTTGGGTGACCTTGGGCCAGTCCCTCTCTCTCAGTCCAGCTCACTCACAGGGTTCTTGTTGTGAGAAAAAAATAGGAGGAAGAAGGAATGTAAGATATGTTTGCCATCTTGTGTTGCTTATTACAAATGGTGGGATATAAATAAAATAATAAATACATCAGACAAACTCCTGGTTTTACAAATTTTATTTATTAAATTTATACACCGTCCTTTTCACTATCAAGTGATTCATATGGTGAAGAAGATGTGATTTATTTAAAAAGCTCCCTATCTTTAAGTGAAAGAGATGTAATTCCCGAGGAAGCCATATTAGAATCAGAGTTGCCTCAACATTTTGTGGAAGAAGTAGGAGAGGAGAAGAGATAGGGCCTTCAAAATACTTGAAGAGATACCACACAGAAAAAGATCTTCCTTATTCTAGAGTGCAGAACATGGAGAAAAGATTTCAAGTTACTGGAAGATATAAAGATCCATAACAACCAGAAGAGTGTTGAATTATAGCAAAGTTGGTGGGCTTGAGAAATCTTTCTAACTCTGCTCAATGATTGTAAAATCATTGGATGATTTGGAATTCAGACTCTCTGTTCAGAAAGAATAGAAACCTATTCTTTATGTCTATAAACTACAGGCCTTTTCACTTTCTCCCCATCAATTGCTGAAAGCTGGTCTCCTAAGTCATCTTTGAAGAAGCGGATCCAGACATGTTCCATGACAAGAACCATTTCAGTTCTGAGTTCTTTTCATGCGAATTAAGAAATCCTAGACTCTCAAACGATCTCCGTAGCAATTCTTGTACAACAAAATGCTTTTGCATTCACAATACTGTCAATCAGTCATTGCATTTATTATTTCATTTGGGAATATTAGTAGTTCTGTGACACGGGGTAACTCACAGCTAACCATATTTATTCTTCACAGAATATTGTAACCTTGGAAGATATATTCAGTGGCTGCCGTAGAGTTTGGTTTTGCCTGACACTTTCATTAAGGACTTTGGATGAACAGGGAGAAAGGAATGCTTATCAAATGCGCAGAGTATACAAAATTGGTGAATGTAATAAGAATAGTTAATACAGTATCCCCAAAACTAGAAACAACATTTAAAAATAATCTTGAGAGTTTATAATAAAGGGATGAAAATAGCACAATGAAATTTAACTGAAAATTGTAAAATCCTTCAGTATTGTGCAATGGTTCACCATAATATTTGTGAAAATGTTACTTGTGCTACAGTTAAAACATAGTAAGGTATTTTTTAAATGTAAACAACCAGGATATACATTTTTAAAAACTAAATACAAGTATATTAAATTTTTGGTCACATCAATCTAGTATAATTTCCAAATAGTTCCATTCTCTTCTGCATTGGTCGGATTCTACCTTGACTATAGGCTGTTCAAGAGGAATTCTGAGGAAATGGAATGGGCTTTGAGAAAGGGAATGGGAACAGCTCCAGCCTAGTTACCTTCCTCAGCTGACTCATCTGGCCGGATGGAGGGAAATGTGCCTGGGAAGATATTTTGAGATAGTCTACCAACCACAAAGCATCTTGAGCGCTCTTTGCTGGCAGTGAATGCAACAATGAGCAAAAATAGTGGCACCCTCAAGAGCTTTAGAGATTTCAGTGTCTTCTGGCCAAGGATGTCAGCAGTATATTATAGAATGTACAAACAAGGCAAGAAGTATAGTTCTTTGAAAAGAAAGCAGGCCAGAGAAAAATCATATCGTCAAACAGAAGCAAACATGCAAATCAGATAATTTGTTCATCGAAACGATGATCTTGACTCCAAATAGGTCAGCTCTAGAAAAGGATTGAAATTCTCCATGGATTTCATAAAAATAAATCCAATCAATCTGACTCCCTTCTCATGTTTTGAAAGCCACATCTGAACATTCGCTCCCTTGAATTATGGCAATGTTTTACAAAGATTGCTTCATTAGTTTAAGCTAAATGTCAAGCACGCTTGATAAAAATCTGCTCCAATTTTTATAGACATGATATTCACTTTTGCAACTACACTAATTTGCAGCTAGGCATGATGCTAATTAGCATTAGCCACATGCTCCTATCCACCTTTTGAAGCTCAGGCAAACAATGTTGCCACTGATAGCCCCCCAACTAATTTCAAGTTAATAGTCTCATCTTTGAGGCGACCTTTCCAGCTATAAAAAAATGGGACAGTAACTTCTGTAACCAAGGCTCACCAATAGTTCACATTTTCCTTCCTGTCATTGTGATGATTTTTAAATTTGTAAATAACACATAGAGGGATAGCAAAGCCAAAGTTTACGGCACAATATTCCTTCAGCAGTCCCCGCACAGAAGGTGTATCCTTTCCCCTGCCTCTTGGTGGAGCTAACATAGATGGCTACCTTCTCTGTACTTAATCCCACCCATCCACCACCCGAGTTACCTCGGATGCCTTTGAAGACATAGTAGCAGCATCCTGAGAAGGGGGTTTCCTTCTTCCTTGCTTCCTCGGTAGCCTTTCTATCCTTCGGGTAGGATAAGGAGTCAGTCAGTCTTTCGATGTTCTCGTAGGGATTTTCCAAAATGGATTTTGGGTTGTAGATGGCTCTGATTTTCAAGGAGGACGAGGAAGGGGATCCATTGTAAACCGGGTTGTCCCATGCTTTCTTCCCCAGATTTTCCAGTTCATGTTCTTCTTGTGCTTGGAAATGGCTCTCGGCTCTGTTGCTTAGGTGAGAAGTGCTCATGATGCTGAATCAAGCAATTGGTTTCTTGCAGAAGACCCCCAAGGTATCAAGCAGTCAGAAGCATTCATCTGTTTGGCACTTTGCTCTGGGGCCTCTTTTATATTCAGCCACTGGGTGACAAATAGAGAGTGGAGGCCATTGTTGGGAACAGCTATTAACTTCTATTCTTCAGTGAATCCAGCTACACCCAGGGGTGGATCTCTTTCCCTCTGCAGATAACAGTCATGAAAACCTGCACGGAGAGAGAATCTGGCTGTTAAAATATTGGTTCTTCTGGCTAAATTCTCAGGGAAATTAGAGGCAGGATGTTCATTGGACACTTTGGGCTGAGACAATGCTGAGTGACACCTGGCACATCCCCAAACATTACAGGCGCTCAGTTTTAAATAGAGCTGCACCAAGAGAGCATTTGGGATCCATAAATCAAAGTTTACACTTGCTTCTTACAACTAGACTTAGCTGGGCTCATAAGAATCTCTAGATCTAAAATAGCCATTTTTCTCTATGAACTGGTGACATTTGCAATTTCAAGTAATTTCCTAGCCAGGGTTTTGGCTAGGAAATGGCAGTCATGGTGATTATTCAAAAGGCAACATACAAGCCAATATCAAAGCAAAATGATTGATGAGTGGGATGGGGTGGATTTTGTGCTATGCAAAGGGTATCGTTGAATTGATCAACCTTGTCTTTCCATCTATCTGAAGATCCTGCATGGTGTTTAAAAAGGTCAAAAGGAGAAAAAAGAGGATGAGGAAATGCCGATTCTCTGGATGACCCAGAATTCTAGACTGGGAAGGCCATTCAGTCCAATCCCTGTTCCAAACAAAAATCCAAATTAAATCCAGTTATCATAGAACCATGATGGCGAACCTGTGGCACATGTGCCGGAAGTGGCACATGGAGCCATAACACCTGGCACAAGCGGCGTTGCCCGTTCCTCTTCTGGATTTCTGGTGCGCATGCGCTCACAATATTCAGCTGGCCTTTTTGCGTGTGGCAGTGCTGAAAACTAGAAGAGCTGGTCTTCCATTTTCTTGTGTGAGTATGCGTGCCGGTCAACTGATTGCCACATGTGCATGCATGCCAAAAACCTGGCTGAAACCGGAAGTTCATTTTCGGGGATGCGCATATGCCCTGGGCAGCTCCTCTTCTGGGTTACAGCCCAGATGCGTGTGCATTTCGGCACTCGGTGTCAAAATGATTTGCCATTACTGTTCTAGAAGGACAGTTCTTTAGCCATTGCTTTACCTCATCTTGTGAAGAAGAGAGAGCTCATCAATGCTAAATGATCCCACAGTCAAACTGCTTTTGCTGTTAGGCAATTCTTCCTAATATTAAAACCAGAATCTGCCTTTGTGTAAATGAAATCCATTTTTCCAGTTATTTCTTAAACTTCTTTCTCTCAGGACCCCTTTTAAAAATATTGCTGTTGTTTATAGGGGTTATATTTATTTATATTTTCTTATTAAAAATTAAAAATTGATGCATTGCTACTGCTCTCACTCCTCAAGGTTGTTTGATGGGATTTTAACATTGTATTATTTTTCAACATAAACTGACAAATAATTTTAATTTTGAGGAGTCCTCAGAGGGTCTCGGTGGTCCCTTCGTCATTCAATGCATCAAACAGGAAAATATTTGTTTTGGTGGGGATGGGGAAAGAAGAAAGGCTTAGTATGACAATATCAAATAGCTTAGTATGACTATCAAATTTGCTGAGGAAAAAAATGATTGTCTCATTTCCTAAATTTAATCTGTTCTTTGTATAATTTTTCATGGACTTCTAAAATGGAATATTTGCCAGTGTGAAGACATGCTGCTAATTTATTCTAGTGTATTTCCAGACATAGGGCAACGTTAGATCACTACCATTTTATGTATGATTAGAAAATATTTTATCAACCCCCCCCCCCCAATTTTCACAATTAAAAAAAGAAAAAAGAAAAAACTGGAAAATTGGGAAAAATCTGGACTTTTTCTCTTCTTTTTTTCATTTTTTAACTTTGTTCTGTCTGCAACTAGTGGTGTCATTTCTCCTCCATGATTATATTTGGTCTTTACTTCATATTATATAGTAGAACAAAATAAAGCATATTCTGTTGGAGAGGAAGGATAAGTGCTAAATCTGTAAGAAAGATCTGGGATATTCCCTGTGTCTTCACCGCAAACACTGGAGTAAAAGAGTTATCTGTGTCTGATGGATGAAATTTATGGATATGAGTAGATTTGCTGAACTAGATGGAAGTTTAAAAAGCTGGTCTCAAAACATGGTTCACAGATATTAGATTCCTAAAAATCTGTTTTTAACAATTGGCAACTGAGAAATCCAATCAAAACCAAAAGGACTGGTATGATTCTAACACATTACTTTGGGAATATGGAGAAAGAAGCAAATAAAATGCCAATCCCTCCCCCCACCCCCGAAGAATGAAGAAGAATCCATCTGCCACATCCATACAGGGAGAACTTCTGGAACTCTTCTTGTTTAATATCCTGCAGTAAATTTCAATGCCAAGACAATGACAGGAAGGAAAAGCAATTCTGCATGTAATGCTTATGCACACACATATATATTTCTTCTTCCTTTAATGTAACCACTAGCCTTTTACTGAAGACAGGTTGGGTTAGGGAAGTTCATCTGAGAAGCTTTTTTGGAGTCCTGAGATGCTAATTATGTCATTGGCTGGCTAAGAGTAGAGTAATTGTTACCTAAACAATATTGAAAGAAAAATCCGGTCTGGTTCCTAGACAGGAGAAAAACACTGGAAATAAAATGGAGACTGTTTGTAAAGAAGGACTCTGTTTATTGATGAGCAGAATCAACAGCCCCATGTAGTTCTGGGACAAATTGGTTTGATGAGTATATGGATTTTTATAGGGTTCTGAGATGCTGCTAGGAGATTTTGTAATGTAGTGAGTCTTGTGTCTTTTGCTAATGGTGATGGGTTACTCTGTGGTAAAGCAGTGTTATTAACTGTTATTAACATTCAGCTGCCTGCAATTACTGCAAGTTCAAATCCCACCAGGCTGAAGGTTGACTCAGCCTTCCATCCTTTCTAAGGTAGGTGAAATGAGGACCCAGTTTGTGGGGGCAATAAGCTGACTTTGTATAAAATATACAAAAGTATGAAGGCTATTGCTTAACGCATTGTAAGCCGCCCTGAGTCTCCGGAGAAGGGCGGCATATAAATCAAATTTAAAAAAAAAACTTATTATGTCCTAAAAGTCATGTCATGTCCTTCTTTATCCCATCAACTGGACCTGAAGGTGTCTTGTTTGTGAATATATTGGCCCAGTCTTTCTTAATGGGCACAAAATATCCATCTCTAAAAACTTCAGGCATCTGCTAGAGGTTGTTGGGGCTGGTTTCTGCCTTTGTTAAGGTTTTTCTCCATTTCTCCTTTTGGGGAAATATATCATGCTGCCTTTTAATATCTCCCCAAATATTTGATTGGGGGGGGGGGACTTCCCACAATAGCCAGCTGCTTCCTTATAATAAATCTTCACAAATCTTGCTAAAGAGAACTCTGTGAATCCTGCCTTATAAGGCTGAACCAGGTGTGAAATGCTACGAGTTCAGGCGAACTGGTAGCGGCAGAGGCGGATGGTTTGCTGAACCAGTCGTGGCAGCAGGTACCGCCCACCTGCTTGGACATTGTTACTTCCTGGTTTTAACTCTACATGTGCAGAGGGTCTAAAATCACACGTGATGCATGCGCACACTTCTGAACTGGTAGGGAAGGTAAGTAGATTTCACCCCTGAGCTAAACAGTGATTGACTGAAATTGCTTTCATCTGGACTCCTGATCCTGAGCAGAGGGCTGAACTCAATTATCACTTACAATCATACTTTATTATTATCAAAAAATCCATTTGGTGGAATACTTATTTGGGCCCCAAACTTAACATCTGTTACAGATGTTACATTCCTAAAACTCTGCTTTTAACAATTCAGGACTCATGTGCTAACGCTTCTAAAATTGCTCTTTTAATTAATTTTGGTACTTGGCTTTTCAGTCTCAATCCTTCCTTGCGTTTGTTTTATTTTTGTACTGCTATTCTTCTTTAAGGGGCTTTATTTCCTTTTGCTGTCAGTCTGCATTGGTCTTGTTGTACAGTACTTCTTATATTTGTATTATATAAATTACCTCTTAATATGTTATCTAAACAGTACCTAAAACAGAGGTGCAACTTTGGCTGGCTGTCGTCACCTGACTTTGTGTTAGATCCTTGGCCAGATGCCTGTTTTTCCTCTTTTATTCATTGCTAAGCGTTCCTTGTTTTCCTCTTTTTATACCTTGTGATTCGCCTTATGGCAGTTTTTCTGTAAATGTCTTGCTTTACCTGTTAAGGTTTGGAGCCCAGGTTTGTAAACAACACTTCATGTTATTGTGGTGAAGGCTGGTTTCATATCCTGGTTGGATTTGGAAGTCAACTTTGATACCTTGGACTACTTTCAATTGCATTATAATTTTTAATGGTGAAGTGCATTTGATGTCTGTCTATCAACTGCACCTGCTGTTTTATTTATACACACAGAGACAGTGTCATTCTTATCTTTTATCCAATTTATTCTTTGTTAATCCTTTCTACCAACACCTTTAGACTATAACTCTGTTTTTAGGTGAAAGATTGAAGGAAAAAAGGCAGATTAGTGAACTGTTGTTGTTCAGAAAACATAAGGCCCTTTAATAAAACTTGTGAGTCTGCTGTAAAGCTGCTACCAAACTCATTAAATCCCTCCAGCGGTTTCTTTTCCTCCATATATTCTGGTTTAATAATTCTCATTATTATTATTATCACAAAAACTGCTGCACCCTTACTTAGTTGTTATGTATTCATTCATTCAATTTGTTCCCATCATAGTCACAAAACTTTGAGTGCTTTGATCTCTCCTTTACAGTTTATGGATATTTTCAAATTGAATCGCAGACCAGCTCAGATTGAATAGGTTTGCCCTCAGTCAGTAGAGTAAAATAATACCTTTTCTGAATCCCGGATCTTCATTTCTATCGAGGCCAATTTGCACAGGCCTATTTTTAGCTACACAGTAAGTTACTGCATAGTAACCCTAAATCTAACCCTTTGATATCCAGGATATGACTTATTATGAGATGGCCCCAATACTGTTCTTGGTCTCTTAAGGTCAGGGGTGCTATTCTGGAGAACCGGTAGTGGAAATTTTGAGTATTTCGGAGAACCGGCAAATACCACCTCTGGCTGGCCCCAGAGTGGGGTGGGAATGGGGACTTTGCAGTATCCTTCCCCTGCCAAGCCCACCAAGCCACACCATGCCCACCAAGCCATGCCCACAGAACCAGTAGTAAAAAAAAATTGAATTCCACCACTGCTTAAGGTGCATGACTGAAGTTTGAATGTATACCATATATCCCATATTTCAAAATGCAGGCTATTCGGGGAGGGGGGAAGAGATCTTAAAATCTCAAAAAAAAAAGGGGGGGGGAAATCTGATCACCTTCATGTGCTCGCTAGAAAGTTAATAAACTCTGCTCTTTTCTTTCAATAATACTGAAGGAATATGATCTGGAGTACTTTATTCTGTATTCAGACAGAATCTGAATACTTTTATTATTCTATGATACTGAACAATGTAGTGATGACACTGAAAAGTGAAAGTTGGGTTTAGTTTCTCTAGGGAAATATAGGTATATTCCTGGCCTCTTTGATATAATGGCCCACGATAAAATAGCTAAGTTTTCGGAGAATGTAACAGTTACTAGATCAGATCAAAAATAAATCGATAAAAATAAATTCCATTTATTTATTTATTTATTTATTATTTATTTATTTATTTATTATTTAAATTTAACTTCTATACCACCCTTCTCCCCAGGGGACTCAGGGCGGTGGACAGCCAGAATTAAAACACATATAATACAAAAGTTAAGAAAAAACTAAAATAAATTAAATCATTGGCTTACCCATTTAAAATCCTAAATCTACAAAATCGACAAAAATTCCCAATTTAAAACCCAAAATCAATAAAATTAAAAAATTAAAAATCTCCATTAAAACCATTTAAGCTAGGCCGGCTTGTTGGAATAAATAAGTCTTCAGGGCCTTACGGAAAGTGCGGAGGTCCGGGATCAGTCGTATTCCAGGAGGTAGCTCATTCCACAGGTCGGGTGCCCCCACAGAGAAGGCTCTCCCCCTGGGGGCCGCCAACCAACATTGCTTGGCTGACGGCACCCTGAGGAGGCCCTCTCTGTGCGAGCCTATTGGCCGGTGGGAGGTTATCGGTAGCAGCAGGCGGTCTCGCAAGTATCCTGGCTACTTGCAAGTAGCCAGCAGGCGGTCTCACAAGTATCCTGGCTACTACTTATTAGGTATTCTCTTACATCTGCAGTTTTAGTACTTATACGTAGACTCTTACATGTAGATTTAAGTTCATTTTTCTACATTTTATTTTTTAAAATTGCAAAATGGCATCATTGTCTTATTTGATAGAGTATTTAATTAAAATTTTATTATGAAAGCTAAGTGGTATTTAACAGTAACAGAGTTGGAAGGGACCTTGGAGGTCATCTAGTCCAACCCATTGCTCACACAGGAAACCTGTACTATATTTATCTCCAGCCGCACTCCAACACTGATGACATGATTTGTTGTATTGCTAGGGCAGGCAGTCACACCAATTATTTTATCTTTCTAATGGACTGCAGTATGGTAAAATTTAAGCCTTCCGGGTGAAATGAAAGGGACTGAATTCGCAGCAAGAGCCTGAGGTTCAAATCTCCCTTCAGCCATTGAATGCTCAATGAATGACTATGAGCCAATTGTCCTCCTTTATCCTGACCTACTGTGCAAGGCTGTTGCAGGGAAAGATTTGAGCTCTTGGGTGAAGGTGGTTAGAGGTCTAATCAGTTAAGCAATCATAACATTCAAATTGCCAGTATATAGAAGTACCAGCCAAGTTCATAACTCAATGTTCTTTCCTGGGATGAAATTCAGCATCTTAAGAAACTTTAGTTTTATCCCTGTGAATAGGCAAAACATCAAGGGCTTCTTTTGGGGTGAACTGTGTTCTGTTTGCTCAATAAAAATATCCCTTCTAAAACAATATAAAATAGAATTTTGCCCAGAAGGTGGCAGCAAAGTATTTTGCTTCGTTAATGCTGATTTTTTTTGCCTTTGAGAAGAAACAGATGCTGCTAAATTCAACTCTGTTCCAACCAACATGTTATCAATACCTGAACTCTGCACATTTGTCAAACTGACTAGGTGGCAATGAAGAGTATTTGGGGCTATGGTTCTGCTGTGACATTAATAGACATCACCATCACCTCCCTCTGCGACTGGACAGGGTTAGTGACTCCCATTCTGCAGTGTGAAAATATATTTAATTCCAGTTTTGTAGGATTCAAATTCGTATAAAATCACTTCTTTAGAATTTTGCCACCTCCCATTCTACATTCTGAAAGAATTGCAGAGCAACCTATAGGCAACGGGGTTGGGTGCCATGATAATCTATCATAATTTGACATATAACAGAACAGTCACCAAATATACTAGATTTCTATGTTCTGGAATTTCTGGATTGTTATTACTGTTATACTGAAGTGCAACGATCTCATGCACATGACTAATACTTTCATCACCTTATCTGCAGTTATACAACTTTGATAAAGAGACAGATAAGCGAAGTTGCTAAAGGCATTAAATTATAGTTTTATTTATTTATTTAAATGAAAGATTGAAAGTGTATAGTCCTCTCCGTTGCTGCTTGAGGTGCTCTGATAAGTGGATAATAACAGTACCATTCTGATGTTACTTAACTTTCTCAATGTTTAGTCTTGGCTCCCATAAAAATTAACACTGGGATTGCTGGGATTTAGGATATTTTGACGTCTATATGTGGCTGACATGCTGTTCTGTTTCTTTGATGCTTAACTCCTGCCAGGGAAGCTGTGGATGCCTCAAATCAGGGTGGTGACAGAAATACGGAAACTATTGGTTTTCTGAACTGGTATCTGACAGCAACAATGAGTTGGATAAGAACAGGGCTGTCAAACTCCCGGCCTGCGGGCCAGATGCGTCACGCACTGGCCACGCCCACACCCGGTTTAGCGAAGGAGAAGAAAAGTCCCAATATGTCAGGTGATGCCGCTGTGACGACGTGAGTTTGACACCCCTGGATAAGAGGTAACAAACTAATTCTTAGTCAAGGCAAGACAGAGCTGCTGTAGGGGAACAGGATAGAATTCAGTCTCCTTTGGATGCGATAGTTCTCTCCTGGAAAAATTCCAGATGCAGTTATGGGATGGGAGCTTTCTAGATCCAATTTTTCTAGATCCAGTTTTCCACTTGGATATCAGGTGGTAACTGACTAGGAATCGCTTTGGCCAACTGGCTAACTGTGTGGGCAGAGGTGCTCTAAGTCAGGGGTCTCCAACCTTGGCAACTTTAAGACTTGTGGACTTCAACTCCCAGAGTTCCTCAGCCAGAACTCTGGGAGTTGAAGTTCACAAGTCTTTAAGTTGCCAAGGTTGGAGACTCCTGCTTTAAGTGAATCCATTTTGAAGAGTCTTTGGGAATTTGAGTGGGCCCAAAATTCAGCAGCCATAATGGATACAGAAATTCTCATAATGAGATCTGACCTCTTTCTGAAAAATTTGTATTGTTCCAAAATTTGTCAGAGTTTTTCTGAGTAAAACTAATGTAGCCACTGGATGTCTGTTCCCGTAATTATCTGTAAACTATCTATTAATAGCTAATTAAATTATTAATTATTTTGTACTTTCTTAGCTATTTTATTATATCCTTTCATCAGAATTTGTACAAGAGAACCTTGTGGTAAATTGTGCAATTGGTATTGGATGTGGACAGAAAGATACTTGCAAAACACAGTGATGAAAGAGCTTGGCAATACAATGTATGCACTGTTCCTGCTAAAGGGCTTTGCTCAAGTCAAAGGAAGCATGACAGATCCAAAAGAGCTACTGAACAAGCCAAGTGGGTGGCTTGTGAGATCATCTGGGATGAAGGCAGATTGCCAGAACCAACAACGCTAACTATTGTGCAGCTATGTTTACACAGTATCACCTGGTTATTTCCAGGTCTCTCAGAGCCCTGGATGTTAGAACTAAGATTCAAGATTTCCAAGACTGGGGTGGTGAGAAGGCAGATTGTGTTCCTCAAAGGGTACTATGGGTCACTTAGAAATAGCTGAAAAATGATATCTTAGACTTAGTCATTATACGAAGTTCAGTTGATGATGGTTATGTGGAATGGCGAATCTCCACTCCTGTTCCTCATAAACTATCTCTCTGATACTGTTTGCTTCAGATAAGGAAGTGCATGATAAGGATTTTATCTACACTGAAAAGTTCAGTTCTTGCAAATAAATCACAGGTTCATTTGCCAATACATGATCATTATCTCATTTCCCAATACATTCAACCTTTTCAAATAAATTCATTCATTTTAAGATTTAAAGTGAACTCTCAAAGCAACCTAGGTCCGTGATGGCGAACCTATGGCACACGTGCCACAGGTGGCACATGTAGCCATATTGGTGGGCACACGAGCTCAGCTCTTCCAGAGGGCCTCTGGAGGGGGAGGCCATTTTTGCCCTCCCCAGACACCTAGAAAGGCTCTGAAGCCTGGGGACAGCAAAAAACAGGCCTTCCAGTCCCACCGGAAGTTGGCCAATCAGCCGTTTCCGGCCTCCGGGATGGGGTGGGGGTGGAGGCCATTTTCACCCTCCCCAGACTCCTAGAAAGACTCTGGAGCCTCGGGAGAGAGAAAAACGGGCCTACAGGGCCATCATGTGCCAGAAGCGGAGGGAGCGGGGGGGTCGCGCACACATGCGTGGGGGCGGGGCGCATAGAATTATGGGTGTGGGCACGTTTGAGCGACACCCCCCCCGTGCTCTCCCCACTCCTGGCACATGATGGCAAAAAGGTTAGCCATCACTGACCTAGGTTATAGGCAAGGCTTGCAGTTGATGGAGGAGAAGGACTCCTGTTATACTGTTACTTGCCATGTTTTATCTCCTCTAAAATTTCAGTTTTCTTCTCTGTTTTTCTGGAGGACACAAGGACTAAACGCTTAACAGAGAGATAGATAAAACTTGGCTTGAGCACAATGAGCATTTCCTTCTTGTGAAAATTTTATCTCACGCAGAAAGCTAACCTGCCAAAAAGAAGATAGGTTCAAGGGCTTTCTCTCAATAACCAGCTTTCTTTGCAAATAGGTTAACAATGCAATCATAGAATCATAGGGCTGGAAGGGCATGGAAGCAGAATGGGACAACTTGCCACAGCTAGAGTGCCATAGCCAACTCACCATGGCCAACTTACCACAGTCAACTAGCTGCAGCACAACTCGCCACAGTCAACTTGCCATGGGACAATTCGCTAGGCAACAATTCAACTTAATTATTTAAAATAATTTAAAAAATATTTTAAGTTTAGTCATTCACATTTCATGATGTTCTTTCTCTGGCATTCTTTTTTTTAATGATTCATTCCACCATTTCTTCAATATTAGTGTAGCTTTTTTCTGGTGAGGAGTTCTCCCATGGTGAATTGGCCATGGCGAGTTGGCTGCAGCAAGTTGTCCTAGACCACATTTTCTAATCCAACACCCTGTCCAAAACAAGAATCCTCATACCATGTCAGACAAATAGTTGTTCAAACTTTTCTTGAAAACCTCCAGCTACCCACAACTCCAGGAAACAAGGTATTCCACTGATTTTTTATGACTGTCAGGAGTTCTACCTATCTTAGTTCCAGATAGGAACTCTCTAAAATGAGTTTCTCCCCTTACTTCTTATCCTGCCCTCAGGTGCTTTGGAGAATAAGTCAACCCCTCTCATCTCATGACTGCCCCTTAATTACTGGAAGATTGCTACCATGTCACCTGCTAATAATGTACATCCCTAGCCTCAAGGCCCCTTATCATTTTTGTTGATCTTCTCTGCACTTTTTCTAGTGTCACAGCATTTTTTTTTGTTATCATGGCGACCAGAACTAGATGCAGTATTCCAAGTGTGGTATCATTAATGCAGTATTCACCTGATGTTGATACTTTCCTTCTGTTGATGCAGTCTAGACTACATTGGATTTTTTGGCAATTGAAGCACACTGCTGGCTCATATTTTTAAGCAATGGTCTACTAGGATACCTAGATCCTCTCACAGTTACTATTCTTGAGCCAGGTACTGCCTATTCTATACCTGTGCATTTTTCTTGCCTAAATATAGGACCTTACTTTTCTCACCACTGAACTGCATCGTATTGGATAAGGCCCATTACTCTAGACCAGCCCTGTCAAACTGGCGGCCTGCAGGCTGGATATGTCACATGCAGGCCACACCACCCCAACTCCGCAAAGACACAAAAAGTTGTGATACATCACAATCCGGCCCATGATGCAATCAAGTTTGACACCAGTACTCGAGACTGTCAAGATCCTTCTGAATCTTGAGTCTACCTTCTGAAATGTTAGCAATTCCCCCCAGTTTCGTGTCATCTGCAAATTTAATTTCCTTTTATCCCCTCATCTAGATCATTAATGAAGATATTAAAAAGTTCTGGAGATAGAACCCCACTGTATGCTTCCCTCCATGTAATTCCATTGAAGACCACCCGCTGAATGCAAATCCTTCTGGTGATGCTACTATCTATCCCACATTGTTCTCTCTTACCAAGAAGTAGGCTGTGGTCTACTTAATCAAATACCTTACTGAAGTCTAAGTATATTACATCCCCAATGTTTCCTTGATCCATTAGTTCAGTCATTTTATCTTAGAAGGCAGTAAGGTTTGTTTGGCATGATCTGCTTTTAACAAATTCACGCTGGCTTCTAGGAATCACCTTATTGTTTCTAGATGCTCACAAATCTGCTGCTTGATCTTTTCCAGGATTGCCCCAGATACTGATGTCAAACTGATTAGTTAGTAGTTTCCTGAATTCACTTTTGCCTCCTTTTGAAGATTGGAACTACATCAGCTCTTTTCTGGTCCTCTGGCAATTCCCCCATTCTCCAGGAGCTCTGAAAGATTTCATTCAGTGGTTCCAAGATCACATCTGCTGGGATGTAAACCATCTGATCCCAGCAATTTGTACTCATCCAAGGTCAATAGGTATTTTCATACCGATTCCTTGCCTATTTTGACTTGTATTCCTGTTCTACCTCTACAATGCTGATTTTAATAGGTTGGGCTGTGTCTTCCTTTTGCATAAATTCAGGTGCAAAAGAGTTAAGCAATTATGCTTGCTCCCTGCTGCCTGTCATTTTGCCAGTTTCTCCCATTAGTGCACCTATTTCCTTGACTTTCTTCTTGCTCCTTACATATTGAAACTTTTGGGGGGTTATTTCTGGCATTCATTGCCACTCTAGTCTTAGTTCATTCAAAACCTTAGCCTTCCTAACCCCCACTGCTTGTAGATTTAGGCTAATTGCTGGTATTCTGTTATATGGCCTTCTTTTCATTATTTATACTTGCCTTTTGTGTCCCTTCAGCTTGCCAGAGAGTTCTTTGTTCAATCATACTGGTTTCATCTGGAGTCTTATTTCCTTCTCTCTCTGTCTCTCTCTGTCTCTCTCTGTCTCCTTCCCCCCCCCCCTCTCTCTCGTTTGGGAGTTTATTATCTTATTTTTCAGAATTTCACACATATCTTGAACCATTTTTCTCTCTAGGATTTTAATCCATGGAATCCTTCCTCATCTATCTCCTGGTCACCACTCTTAAAGTCTAAAACACCGGTCTGGCTTTGTTAAGTTACTGTGGCTGCACTATGATGAATTCTACTACAGTATGACATGGTCACACGCCTCCAAAGTTCCCATAACTTCTATTCCACCAACTATTTCATCCCTATTAATAAGAATTAAATCCAGTATAGCTGATCTTCCAGTTCCCTCCTCCATCACTTGTATGACAAAGTTGTCTGCTGGGCAAGTCAGAAATCTGTTTGAACTTCCACTTGCTGCAGAGTAAGGGTAATTAAAATCCCCCATTATTATAGCTTTGTGTTTCCTGTATATCTCAGTTAACTGATTAGCAAAAAGTTCATCTATTTCCTCTGCTTGGTTGGGTCTATAATACATACCTGCAGCAATGTCATTTTTTTATCCTCTAATATTCACCTAAATACTTTCAAGAAGGCTTTCATCTTTGCTATTGTGTATTTCTATAGAGGTATAGTAATTCTTTACATACATAGTACTTTCTCCTTCTATTTTGTTGAGTCTACTTCTTTCGTATAACCTTTTCGCATTATGTTCCAACCATGGATTCCATCCCATCAAGTTTCAGTAAAAGCAGCAATATTGTATCAGCTCTCATTTGCTAGGATTTCTTCATACCTTTGTTTGTTCCCCACACTTTGAGCATTAGCATACAGGTATCTGAGCCCTTTACGGTTGACTTTGCATATGCTTTCTGTGTCACCCATTTTATACCAGAGTACCCTTTTCAACAATATTGATAAAGGGGATATAACAAATACCATGAATCATTAATATTTTGTAGTCCACAGTGTAATTTAAATAAATGTACATTTCACATGTGGAAAAGTACACTTCTAATTTATCTCTACCTCAAATACCTAACATTAAAATCAGGTGCACCAAATCAGCTGCAAATGATCAGAGGAATCTGGGAAGAAGCCATCTCACTGAAATCTCAGATTTCAAACTTCTTCATTGTTAGGGTTGCAGTATTATCATTTTTAGATTGAAATGTTAGGTCTTGGGGCTGCTTTGCTGCATCTGGAGTTCACCATCAATTCACCACCATACAATCTTCACTGCACTAGTTCGAGGATAACGTGACACTATCTGTCAGAAGACTGAAGCTCAACTAAAAGCAAACTTTGCAATATGATAATAACCTTGAACATTCCAATAAATTCACAAGGAATGGCTGGAAAAAAAAGAGAAAAGAACTGGAGGATTCTGAAATGGGCAAGTCAAACTCTTGAATCTGAATCCCATTGAAAAGCTGTGGGTAATTTGGAACCAGCTGTGCGTAAAAGAAACCTTTTAAACACTGCACAAGTGAAAAAATTTTTTCCATTTGATATCAGAGAGGATGGACAAGTATAAGAAACACTTACTTCAGGTTCTTTATGCCAAAGACAGGCATATCAGATATTACAGCCAAGGATGTACTTAGTTATTCCATAGAAGAAATGGCATGTCTGCTAATTTGTATTGAATAAATGATTGAAAAGTCAATTCTTCAGTGTTTTGTAGATCAGTTATTTCATCTTTTTAAACTGTTTGAATGAACATAAAATAGTAGTATGTCCAAACTTAATAAAAATTTACATCAGGTGCACTTATATCATTAAGTGTTGTACCATACGATTCTGGATGAACGTATCTTTTCTTTTATGTACACTGAGAGCATATGCACCAAGACAAATTCCTTGTGTGTCCAATCACAGTTGGCCAATAAAAAAATCTATTCTATTCTATTCTATTCTATTCTATTCTATTCTATTCTATTCTATTCTATTCTATTCTATTCTTATTCTATTCTATTCTATTCTATTCTATTCTATTCCACATAATGGTAGCTGATTGGCCCAACAATAAGGATACATATCCAAAGGTAGAAATGGGGGGAAAAAACTCAACCATTTCTCTGGAAGGGGAGTGCCAATAGTTTGTCTTCAACTATTTTTAAGAAGCTGCAGGAGAGAAACTACTCAGAATCCATAAGACAGAAACCAGAATAGGGCCTTAGCAAAGAAGGAAGGGAAGGAAGGAAGACTGAAACAGATCTGGAAGTGCTGGAATGATAGGTTGTAGAGAGGTATATTTCTATGTATTTGCCTACATTTGGGCACAATGGATGCTGCTGCTATGACTCACTGAAAAATTCTGCTTCCGATGGGCAAAGCCTCTGTTTAAACAAGCTGAGTTTTATAATGAAATGCTTACAACCTTGGGTCAGTCTGAAAAGTGTCACAAACATTCTTACGCAAACAGCACATGCACACAGAGTGATCTTTCCACCTCCCTCCCAGCCCTTGGTGGGAAAATCGGAAGAGATCTGACATGGGATGCCCAAGATCAAAAGTAGAGGCGCTTCTACACACTTAACAGGCCCTGGTCATGCCTTACTTCCAGTGTCCCCCCCCCCCACCATTGCAGAATGACCCCCCCCAAAACCGCTATCTTCTTATTGTTACAAGGGCACAGAAATGGCTGCAGGGCTCGGGAACCAGCTAGAGCAGTAATTATTATTATTATTTATTATTAATTCAATTTGTATGCCACCCCTCTCCGAAGGCTCAGGGCGGCTCACAATGCATTTAAAATCATTTTAAAAAACATTTAAGAATTAAAAACATTAAAACTCATTCACACCATTCATGGCCGGATCTCGCTGGATCGCAAGAGCGAGATCAACGGCCCCAGGCCTGCTGGAAAAGCCAGGTCTTCACTGTTTTTCGGAAGGCCAATAGGGTGGGGATGGTCCGGACCTCAAGAGGTAACTGGTTCCAGAGAGCTGGGGCAGCTACAGAGAAGGCTCTCCCCCGCGGGCCCGACAGCCGGCATTGTTTAGCGGGACCCGGAGGAGACCAACTCTGTGGGATCTTACCGGTCTCTGGGAGCTATGAGGTAGAAGGCGATCTCGAAGAACCTGGCCTAGTGCCATGTAGCTAACCTTTTCCGGACAAAGTCCCCAAAGTGCACGCCCAAACTCCCAAAATGCAATGCACGTGCTGCCCCCGTGCATGCACGTTGCCCCCGTGGTTGCGTCAGCCCCTGCATGGCAGAGACACAACGACCAGCTGGTCGGCGGGAGGTGCGCACGCATACATAGTGGAGCTGAACTGGGGCGACGGCTCCCGTGCCCACAGAGAGGGTGCTGCATGCCACCTGTGGCACGCGTGCCATTGGTTTGCCATCAAACAGCTAGAGGTAGCCAAGGGGCCTGCCAGGTAGTGCAGAGCTGTCTTAATGCATGGGCCTGATAGGTACTTGCCATGGGCCCCATGAGCATAGGGCCCCCACACTAATCTGTGTATGTTAACCCTTCAATGCACCTAGGGCCAGGGAGAGGATTATTAAGTTCTGGAACAAGACTAATATGGGTCCTCCCACCTCATTTCATATACTGAAATGAAATATAAAATATATTATTAAACGAAATGCAGTTAAACTTGGAAACTTAAATAAGTAATGAAATTTAAAATTCAATAAATTACATAAATAATTGTTCACCGAGTTTCAGATTAATAAAGGTTATGTCAAACAAGTCTGCAAGGTGGTTTTGCTATACACACAAAGTCTAGAGTATGAACTATATTATTATTATTTATTCAAATTTGTATACCGCCCTACTCCCAGACGGGACTCAGGGCGGTGAACAGCCAAGATAAGATACAATAGAATACAAAAGTTAAAAATCGTTTAAAACAAATTAAATAATGAGGCTAGAAAACAATTTAAAAATCCAATTATATAAAATATTTAAAACCCAGTATAAAAAGGAGGTTAAGCCAGACCAGCTTGTTCAAATAAGAACGTTTTTAAGGCGCGGCGGAAGGTACGTAGGTCCTGTAACCTCCTTATCTCAGGGGGGAGCTCGTTCCAGATGGCAGGTGCCCCCACAGAGAAGGCTCTCCCCCTGGGGGCTGCCAGTGGACACTGTTTGACCGACGGCACCCTGAGGAGCCCCTCTCTGTGGGAACGGACTGGTCGGTGAGAGGCTGTTTGTAGCAGAAGGCGGTCCCGAAGATACCCTGGTCCTAAGCCATGGAGCGCTTTGAAGATGATAACCAAAACCTTGAACCTTGTATATATATCCAATATTGTTTTTTCTTTTTTAAGAATTTGGTTTTGTAAAATTTCTGGACATCCTGGGGGTTTCAGGGGCTGTTTGAAACATCCACGGCCCCAGCCCTGGCTAGATGACTTTCTGCCCAGCCTTTGGAGGGCTCTTATGCCCTCCAGAACATCCTGGCTGGGGCAGAATTTGGCATTGGAGATGGCACGTGGAAGCGCCGTGGGCGTGATGGCGGTGGCGACCTGGCCGCGGTGGTTTCCTTAACATTGGGACAACGGAGACAACGGAGCCTGGAGTGTATTTGAATATTGTATCTCGTATTGTTTTATCTTGGCTGTACACCGCCCTGAGTCCTTCCGGATAAGGGCGGAATAAAAATCTAATAAATGAAATGAAATGAAAATGAAATATAAACACAGAACCTATTTTTTACATATTCATTTGTCGGAAGTGCCAATCAAATAAAACAAATACGTTTCATTTTTTTAATCAACCATTTGCATTCATTTTTTATCCGTGGCCTGTCAACACTCCTGACTGCAAAATAACATCAGAACTATGTACTACAATGGGATTTGCAGGTCCGGTAAGATGTAAAATGTTCACACTCGGGCAATAGGACTGAGTATTTTATTCATATGATTTACTGGGTTAGGGATTTTCTGTCTTCCCCGTGAGTTGTACACTGTGTGTGTGTGTGTGTGTGTGTGTACATTGTGCACTAACATGAAAGATTTGAATCTGAATTTATTCCCGTGAGGAGTACACTGTGTGTGTGTGTGTGTGTGTGTGTGTGTGTGTGTGTGTGTGTGTGTGTGTGTGTGTGTGTACATTGTGCACTAACATGAACGATTTGAATCTGAATTTATTCCCGTGAGGAGTTAGTTATCGTAGCTCCCCCCGCCCCCCTGTACAATGCTTTGCCAGGGGGGACCGATAATGCTGGTCAGAGGGCCTGAGGCCAGGCAATGAGGGGGCACGCCTCACTCAGCTCATCCCATTATTTTGGGGGGGAAAGAGGGCGCAAAAAGGGACCGCCTGCTGACTCTCCGCGGCCGCCTGTATCGTTTCCCTAAGCCAGGCAACGCCGAAGGGGCTCCCGCGCTCCGAAGAGAGGGGATTTGGAAAACTTCGTGCCTCGGGAAGCCCTGCTATATCTGGACCTCGAGGGAGCGTCCGGCTGTTTCGGAGCACCAGCTTTGCCCACCCCTTGGTGCGGGATTCCGGCAAGGTCCGGGTCTCTGCAACAAGTGCACAACACACACACCCCCCCCACCTTGGGGAAAGGCAGACCAAGCAGGGGCTGCTTCCAGCGCCTTCCACCCCCGGCGTCCGAAAAGCAGCATCCCGCATCCCCCCTCCCGGTCCCAAACCCGGCCACGAGAGGGAGAGGGAGAGGGAGAGAGAGGGGGGCGTGGCCGGGCGAGGTGCCGGCCGGCGGCTGAGCCAGCAAAGGGGAGAAACGCGGAGAAAAGAAGCCGCGCACCGAACCTCCGTCCAACAGGAGATTGCGGGCAGCCAATGCCGTGGAAGCACCGGTGGCACCAAAGTCCCGGCAGCCAATCGACGCCCTTCGCCTCTCCCCCCCCCTCCCGCCCGTTGCAGCGTCACCGGCTACCAGCCCCCTCCCCTCCCCACCCCACCCCCCCGGCAACCACTCGCCCGGCGGCACGCGCTGCTTCCCACTCCGCCGCCCCTTCTTGCCAAGGTCGCGAGGTTGCATAGCAAGCCCAGCCCAGCGGGTTACTGTAGGTCGTGGCCGTCCGTCCGTTTAAATTCTCGGAGAAGAAGAAGGAAGGAAGGAAAGAAGGAAGGAAGGGTTGGATAGAGGAAGAGCTTTAAGCGCCAGAGAAGCATCTTTCCGAGGAAAGGACCCGGGGGGCTGCAGGTGAAGCCGGAAAACACACACACACTCACTCACTCACTCACGCACACAGCACGCAACACACAACACCGCGCCTCTCGCTGCTGTTCCGGGCGAAGGAGCCGCAGCTGTTTGCGGACCGAGCGGGGCCTTTCGATGCCTTCGCAGTTTTTGCAAGAAGAGGTAATTAACGCTTTGCTTTTTCCCCTTAGGTGCCTTAAGCCGGGCGAGTAAGCACCCCCCCCCCCAACCCTCTGTCTGCGCCCAGCATCCCCCGGCGGAGAGGGAGAGGAGAGGGCTCTGCGCCACGGGATGTTCTCGGTGCTGTCCGGAGCCTTCCAGAAACAGAGCGCGCCCCCGACGGCGCCCGCAGGCTCCATTTCAGACCCCCCTCTCCCCCCAATTTTGCCCCGGCGAATGTCCTTTGCTTTCCCGGCGAAAGGATGCTCCCGCTGGGCAATGGCTGGGGAAAAGGCACCCGGGGCTCCCCCCGGAGCCGCAGCGGGGGAACGGGGCTCCCCCCGCCCCGGGCCGATCATCTGACGCTATTGCTGGGGAAGGGGAGCGCGCGCCCAGCTGGCGGCAAAGGGGGGTGGGTGCTGGGAGGGGGTAGGCAGGCAGGCACTGGTTTGCTTTTTTGGGGGGAAGCTGCAACGGGGGGACGACGCTGCCCCGAGCCCACTTGGAGGGCGGGCTGCCCCCCTTCCCCCCCAGGATGCTTCTCTGTTGTCGGCCTTTCTTTGGCGCATCACCCTGCGGCTTTACTAGTAGCGTTTTCCTAACTAGGGGTTCCGACAAGGGGTTTACTCTCCCTGCTTTTTTCCCACCGCGGTCCTGACAGTTTGCAAAGGAAAAAAGAAAGAAAGAAAGAAAGAAAGAGGGAGGGAGGAAAAATGGAAGAAAAAGAAAGGAAAGAAAGAAAGATCGATTTCAGGGAAAGGAAAAGAGGGAACGGCTACCTTGAAATTTTTGAATTCCACATCCTGTCAAAGACAACTTGCATTGTGCCATGGCTTTGATGACGTAAGATTTTTTTTTTAAAAGCCATTCAATTAGACTAGAATCTTATTAATTAAAATAAAGACCTCTGATCATTTAAATCTAAGGCAAGTTTGACAAGCCAGGTTCTTTCTTAATAACATTCCTGTGCCAAAGAGCAAGCAGGCAAGGTGCCAATGTTGATCATTGCCACAAACCGGCAACTATGTTCCCTGAACTGAAAACAGCCGGCTAACCTTTTTGTCTCACCCTCGGTGGCTTTGGCCTAGCCCTGCTACCTTTGCTGAGAAGGGAGAGTAGCCTGTTCACCTGTTAGGTCTGGAGACTATTTTCTCACTTCAGTTTGGCCATGCCAAGCTCTGGCACCAGCTTTCCTGAACTGAAGGAGGCCTGCGGGCAAAAAAGGAACCAGTCTAAATTTTTGAACTACAGTACCCTGTAGTTTACATAGCATTACTCATCTTTTTTGAGTAACAGCCCTTTACTGTCTCTTAAAGCTGAATGTGGTTTCCAAAAGCACAGAGCATAAATTAGTGTATTAGTTTTATATTGATATGGTTAAATAACTACATCAATAAAGTTTCTCTAAAGATTCAGTACAATTTTTGCGTGTGTGTGTGTATACACACCCACCTACCCAAAAGTAAGGCCTATTGAATCCAGATAAATGTGTAGATCATTCTTTTTCAGACTGGCAATTTTAAGATGTGTGGACCTCAACTCCCAGCATGCTGTTTGAAGAATTCAGGGAGTTGAAGTCCCTACATCTTAAAAGTTGCCAGGTTTGAAAAGCATTTGTAATCCTGATTATTTCAAATTTAATTTCCCTTTACATATAATATCTTACATTTTCTCCAGTGTTTTTAAAACACTGGTTTTAAAACCTTAAAACCTTTCTGGTTTTCTACTTGCAAAGAATTCTGATTCTTGTTTTGGATGGAAATAATTTTCACTATAATTTTAACTTAAAGCTGAGAGATTAATGCTTGCTTTCATCTTCCCAACCATCTTGATGTAATCTAACATCCCTTTTCTGCTTCATAGGACCAACAGTACAACTCATTTTAATACCTAAGAATAATGTGAGGGAAGACATTCTTTTTCGACTTTATTCATTTATTCATCCATTCAGTTTCCATAGCTGCCCGTCTCAATGACACTAAGCTGCTTATGGCAACATTCTTCTAGGCTCAACTGTTCACAAGCAAGTTAATTATTTTTTTAAAAAAAGAACAGTCTTCTCAGTGTTTTGGAGTGAGGTATCAGTGATAAGAATAAAAATAATAAAGAAGTACAGAACACCGAGGTTTCTGTAGTCAAGTGATAAAAGAAGGAACTCTTGTGTTCAACACCTACTGACTTCATAGGCACATTTGTAGAGTCTGTCAGTGCTTTTTTTGACTTAATGTCTATGAAAATTCTCAATCATCCATTGTCTGAAAGGTGCTTTTTTGAAAAGACAACTGGACTTTCTCATTTTTTTTCCCCATTGAAAAGGTTAGAACTGAAGAAGCTTCTTGGATGAGAAGCGAAATGTTTTCAAAGGAAAAAAAAACCCAAGAAAGTCTAGTTGCCTTTTGGAAAAAGCACCTTTGAGACTTTCTTTGACTTGTTTTTCTCCTTCCTTATCTGGCCTGATTGATCCTAATTAAGACCCTTCAGAAATCTTGGTACCATAGTTCGCAGCCAAGTGTTTATCACTTTGATAAACCCAGACCCAGTTCGACTTATGGGTATCAACTAATCCTAGTAAATACTATTACACAACTGGCCAACCAGTAATACCCCTAGTTATATTAGAAGGAGGCTGAGGTATATTGCTGAGGATATACCATTTGAATTTCTTTGCTGCAACTTGCATACAACTTCAACAAATAAAACTACAATGTGGCCCAGAAGAAAACTGCATTGACTTCAGTGGGACTGGCTTCTTTGATTTCTTTATGTCTTAGATTTGATATGTGCTATGCATGTTAAGGAAGCAACCTTGGAGTTAAAATATTGCGTTTCAGATTTGTGGATATTTAGTTGCTACAAATTTATATTGTATAGTCATTCTGCATACAAAACCTACATTGTCCAGACCTCTTGGTACAAAAGTATATAATTATTCATTTGAAACTTGCATTCTACCTTCTAGTGCATATAATTAATTAATTATATAAATTTATATGCCACCCATCTCACTAATGACTACTGTGTTTCCCTGAAAATAAGACCTCCCCTGAAAATAAGACTTCTCCCGAAGATAAGATCTCCCTGAAAATATTTAAACGTGGTTGGTCCCTGCCATTTCCTCTGGTTAAGGTTAGGGAGACAGAGCTGGAAATCAGGTAAGACAGCAAGAGGATCCCCGTCTTGCTCCATGCACCCCAAAATAATAAGGCCTCCCCGAAAATAGGCCAAGGCTTATTTTGGGGTTCAAAAAATATAAGACGGTCTTATTTTTGGGGAAACACGGTGCGTGTATGTATGTATGTATGTATGTATGTATGTATGTATGTATGTATGTATTTCTCTTTAGCCAGGTTCTTCCTACGTAAACCAAGATTTTTATGCAGCCCTAGTTCAGCGAAATCACAATCCACTAGTTTCTAGGCTTTTTTTCAGGCAGCCAGCAAGCACCCTGCTGCTAAGCAGGATGCTTGCTGGCTGCCTGAAAAAAAGCCTAGAAACTAGTGGATTGTGATTTCGCTGAACTAGAGCTGCATAAAAATCTTGGTTTACATAGGAAGAACCGGGCTAAAGAGAAATACACATAAAGGCCTACGAAAAGAAAAGAAAACATGTGTGTGTGGTGTGTGTGTGTATACACCCCCCCACACACACACCGTGTTTCATATATATATATATATATATATATATATATATATATATATATATATATATATATATATATATATATATATCGCTCTTGACAAAATTTCAATACTTAGCTGAGGAACAAGGCATTTCTACTTGCATGCTCAAACTTTTTATCCATGGAGTATTAGTTGCAATTAGTTGGGTATCTAGCGAACTGTGTAAGTTATATAGTGCTCTTTTGAGATGTATTTAACAGATCACAAATTGCTCATCCTTGTCTAGTCACACCATACAAGACGCAAACATTTCATTGTTTTGTAGACAAGTGCCAACTTTTAAGAGTTTCGATAAAGAACCTAGAAAAGAGGAAGATGTTATTTTGGTTTAGGTCAATGCAGGACTTTGTATGTAACTTAGTTTGTTTTCTTTATTTGCCAGATCACTCCAGAGTTTTCTACCATGCCTGCCTTTACTCACATTACCCAGAATGGTGTAGCTCATTCAGAAAAAGTCCATCCCACTTATGAGCAAATGGCGTCAGAAAGAGGGATGACAGATGACATTTTTGATGAGACTTATCGTGAGAAAGAGGGTCCGAAGCCTGAAAACAGATACGTCTGGAGGAACATTATTCTCATGTCTCTTCTCCATCTAACTGCTCTGTATGCCATCTGGTTCATACCTTCTGCAAAGCTACTCACTTTGGCATGGGGTAAGCTAAAACTACCCTCATTTACCTTGGGAGTGTCATAAAATCATAGGATCTAAGAAACCTTGGAAGTCTTCTAGTCCACCCAAGGCAGGAGTTTTTATACTGGACAAATAGTTGTCTAAAAATGATTATCTGGGTCAACTTATTGTCTTTGCTACATAGACTTCTGCTGTTCTCAGTTAGTTACTTTCCTCTCTTCTGAATTCTGAACGTCTCCCCCCAATACCCAGAGGGAGGGTCACAGCTATCTGAATTTAGAAACAGGCTGTTCTGGGCAGCCACATGAATGCTCTTGAGTTCAAAAACATATCCAACTTTGTAAGAAATATTCAGGGCTTTAGAAGATCATTGGATTTTGCTATGTGCAAGAGAACTAGGCTTACTATGTAGTATTTAATAATGGGACCTTGAATAATGCCAGCTGATCAATATGGACCATAGCATAGACTACTGTTCCCCTATACTGCTTGGATATAATGTTATCAACATCTGGAGGGCCATAAGCATAGTCAATAACCAAGCAGACATCCCAGTGATTTGATTCATGTTTCCTTCAGGATTCACTGCGAGAAGTCAGGCACTTCAGAATAGAATACTCAGGGATAATTCTGGGAAGTATCCAGCGTCCTTCCTATGATAATGAAGGTTATGAAATACTGTTTCATGTATTTCATGAATCATTATGAAATGATGCATGAAATACTGTTTCCCAGCTGATAAACCATTCCTAGGTTCTTCAGAAGGTGGTCGGAGACCAAAATAGAAGTATATATGCAGGGGTGGGATTCAGCCAGTTCGGACCAATTCAAGTGAACCGGATGTTAATTTTAATCTGGTTCACCAACCGGTAGTTGCAAGGACTGGCTGACCCCACCCACTCCACCCTGCTCCTCCCAAGAGTCTCCATGTAGCCCGTTTTGGATGTCAGGTAAGTGCAGGGCCTGCACGGAGGCTCTGGGAGGGTGAAAAATGGGCCTACTGGAAGTCCAGAAACGAGCTCGTTTCCAGCCTCTGGAGCCTGGGGGAGGCCGTTTTTGCCCTCCCGGAGGCTCGAGCTAAGCCTCCAGGGCCTGGGGAGGGCGAAAAACAGGCCTACTGGAAGTTAGAAACAGGCCTGTTCCTGGTCTCCGGAGGGCCTCTGTAGCCCGGAGGAGGCCATTTTCACCCTCTTGAAGGTTCGAGAAAAGCCTCCGGAACTTTGGGAGTGTGAAAAGCCCCCCTGCCCCCGATGGTGCAGGAAGCCAAGAAGGCCACGCCCACCCAGCAACCGGCCAGAGAACAGTTGCTTAAATTTTTCAATCCTACCCCTGCGTATATGTTTGTGATTTGCCTTTTAAAAATCACTTTTGAAAACCTGCTCCCCAAAATGCCTCAATGGAGGAGTGCTTCGTCCAAGTTTTATAAAGTTCTGTTGGTTGAGCGAAAGTGTAATAAGACAGAAAAAGACTCTGCTGTCCATGATGTTGCCCCTCTCCACTCAGAGCTTCGTACTCCCATGTTTTCAGAGGGCACTTTGTAAATGGTCTGATGATGTATGGAGGTTGTCTAAAGTGCAAGTATGGTATTTCTCACTGGTGAGATGTGCAGTCTCCCAAGAGTCTGGAGTGTAGGTGGCATACAAAGATTTTATACCGCCCTGAATCCTTCGGGAGAAGGGCGGTATAAAAGTGCAATCAAATAAATAAATAAATAAATAAATTTGTATAAATAAATGCATAACTACATACAAAGGTGGTTATAATACATGCATTTTTCATTATATTTCTAGCAGTGTAATTTGTCATATAATAAATAGGCAAACAGTAAATACAACTAGTAATGCTAATTAATTTATTCAGATTTTTAAAATGGTAGCTAAGGAAGGAATGTGTAGGCTCTTTGTCTAAAAGCAGAAAAGGGTTGGTGGTGGTAATAAGGGCATGTCCTGATGAAAGCCAGTCCAGAAGAGGTAAAACCCACTTGAGATGGAGTTGACAAAAATCTTCCAGGGCTTTTTGAGTCCCCCACCCTCACTTTTTCATTATGTCCCCTGAAGATCAAAGTACAGGAAGGGTGGCTGCAGAGATTCATTGGATAGGAGTGAATAGCACATGAACCAACTGAAGAAATTCCATCTAGTTAAGTATTTGAATAATTGCACAAAAGCCAGTTCAAACTGAGAAATGGATTCACTTGAGAAGTAGAAATTAAAACAGTCATAATGGCATAGAATATCTTAATTACAGCCTTCTTTGACTCCATGTAGCATTCTAAATATAGGGCTAGGTAGAAAGCCACATCTCAGCCTATCTATTTTATAATTTTTTATCACTAGCAAGAACAGTTGAACATTCAGTTAAGCCTGGCTCCTTTTCTTTTCTTTTCTTTTCTTTTCTTTTCTTTTCTTTTCTTTTCTTTTCTTTTCTTTTCTTTTCTTTTCTTTTCTTTTCTTTTCTTTTCTTTTCTTTTCTTTTTTTTTGACTGCTCCAAGTCTGAGTTTTGTTGACATGCATTAAAAACGATCAGCAGAGACCCATGGTCATAACTTGTAGCCATGGAAAATGATCCTGGGCTTTGAATATTTGAAACCTGAATGTTTCTGATCAAGAGGCAATCCGGATGGCCAACAGCTTGGCAATCTTATTCTTGATTTGCTTCTACCGTGTTTCCCAGTCTTATATTATTTTTTGATCCAAAAGGTGCATTAGGGCTTGTTTCTGGTTAGGACTTATTTTTGAGGAAATATGGTACTAATTGTGTTCGTCTGGCTGATGATCTTAACTGGGGCTTATTTTTGGGGTAGGTAAGAGGCACATGGATCAAGAAACATCCTTGAGAAGTCAAAGAAAAAAAGTGGCCCAAAAGCTGGCATTATCCATTACTTGGTAGAAAGTAAAGATTAAGAGAAGGAAACTACATTGAAGAAATTGACAAGAGAAGTGGAAATAACTTAGGAGGAGCTGAAAGAGGAAGAGGCTGCATTTGGGGATGGCTTGACAGGGGAGAAGGGGGCGTGGGGAGGAATGGCAACCTAGAGAATTCACCTGGCAGAGAGAGAAAGCAACATCCGAGCAGGAGTGGAATGCAGAGACTGGCAGATATTGTAAGGACAGGGAAGGGACAAAGCATGCTGTGTTTTTAATGTGTGTATGGAATAGGAAGGCTGTTGCCTGCACAAACAGCATCTATATACTTCTCCTGAGACTTATATACATTTCCAAAATATCTGTGCTTGCCTCCCCCCCCCCCCCTAAATATTATGGCTGATCCTCTGCTCCCATCTTTCTGATGTCTTCATCAGGGTTTAATACTGCAATGACCATATTTCATGGGGAAAAAATAAAGGACAAACCTGACAAAGGGGCAAATCTGAAAGAGGTTCATAAGGATATAAAAAATGTGTTTATAACTATGCCTACAATTCAAGAGCAAAATCTAAAAGACAGTTTTCTGAAATAAAGGGCAGCTCCTTTATAATAAAGGATGTATAGTCCCTGGAGCTAGTACTCATAATTGAGCACCCATTATCTCTTCTACCACTACAATAGCTGACCATTTCATCACACTGTAGTTGATACGAAGGACAAAGAGTTTGACTATGAAAACATACCACAAGATCTGGAGAGTATTTGAAAATCCAATACCGATTGCTGGGAGGGAATCATGGCCAATATGCTCAGAATGGAGGCAACAATTTTCTATTTAAAGGTTGACGTCTAGGATATAGGCAAGATTTGAGAATAATTGCCCAGCCAAATGTTTCTCTTTTTATTTATTTATGTATTTATGTTGAGTTCTTATAACTTCTATTGAAATGAACTTGATGCCATTTCTAAGGAATTTTCCTGAAAGATGTGACATCTGGTTCATGTTGAAAGTGCCATATTATATAGATGGTCTTATTAAATGTTTCTTTTGGGAAGATAAAAGACATCCCAGTGGCATCATTTCCATTTATCAGGAATGAATCTGAGAACACTCTAGGAAATTAGCTGTGGGAGTATCCTATGTAATCATTGCTGGAAATAATGGCAACTATAATGACTTTTCTTGGAAGAGCTTTGAAAAGAAAGATAGAAAATGGCTATCATCAATTCAGGTGTGTCTCCATATTACTCACATCCACACGCAGTCCGCCTCTGTCTTTAAGAATAATAAAGTAATTAATATATCCAGGGAATCTTCTTTTTGAAATGGGAAATCTGGCTACCTAACTATTTTGCTTTTGAGTATCTCTCATCTACTTATTAGGGATTTTCTTGATGATGATCCTAAAGTGCCAACTGGGGCTTGAAGATAGCCTAAATTTCTACACTTTCTCTCAGGCCCAGATGTATAAATGGCCCCTTTGTTACAGTGATTTCAGCACAATGACTTGACAAATACACTCAAATAATAATGTTATGTGAATTTTTAAATTATAATCCACTATATGATATGTAAAGCCATCTGCTTCCCCAGCCCATAATGAATGCTTTTAAACAGTCGTAGATAGATGTCGTTGACCATATCACCATCTTGGTTTTGTTCTTTTTCTTGTTCTTTCATTTTTAATTATTCACGTTATATATTATTGGTTTTATATTGTGGGTGTCAGGCAAGGCCTAATGAAGTAAAAAAATTAAAAATGTTTTATTTTGACACTTGTTCATGGTTCATTTTCTTTAGATTGCTTTTTCTTCTGTTGTTTTTATTTTAATACTGTGGTTATAATTTTATATCGTTTAAGATACTGTAAATCCATTTTGAATGTCAGTTTTCCTGACAAAAAAAGGAATATGCATTTTCTTATAAATAAAAAAGGCAAGGTGCTTTGTGCTGCTTGTTGAATGAACTGGACAAATTACCTTAGATAGACAGGTAGCTAAAGTAAACCACTAGCTTTAGGATTATTTGCTTTCTAGGACTTGAGAACGAGAACATAAAATCATAAGGTTGGAAGGGACCTTGGAGATCTTCTAGTCCAACCCCCTGCTCAAAGCAGGAGACCTTATATCATCCTGGTCAAATGGTTGTCCAGTCTATTTTTGAAAACCTCCAGTGATGGACACCTGTAACTTTGGAAGACAAGCTGTCCCATTGATTCATTGGTCTCATAGTCAGAAAATTTCTCTTAGATTGGATCTCTTTAACAAATTTCCACCCATTAATTTTTGTCCTGCCCTCTGCTGTTTCGGAGAATAAGTCAATCCCTTCTCTGTGACAGCCCCTCAAGTCCATCTAATCTTTCTCTTTAATAGGTTAGACATTTTACCTCCCTCAACTGTTCAACCGTGATTTAGCCTCCAGATCCTTTATCATCTTTGTTGCTCTTCTCTGCATACTTTCCAGGGTTTCAACATCTTTTGGTGTCATGGTGACTAAAACTGGAGGCAGTATTTCAAGTGTGGCCTCACTGGTATAATATAAAATTGTAGTATCATTTCTCGTGATCTTGATGCTATCCTTCTGTTGATGCAATCTAAGATTGTACTGTCTCTTTTGGCAACTGGGGTACATTGCTGGCTCAATATTTAATTGATGGGCCAGTAGGACATTTAGATCTTTCTCCCAGCTACTACTCTTGAGCCTGGTACCACGTATTCTATACCAATGTATTTAGTTTTTCATGCTTAAGTACCTGGCTTTCAATTGTCTCACTGTTGAACTGCTCCTCCTTCTTTTCCAGATTTATTTGTTCTGCCCAACTGGCTTTTGTGGGATATGTTGGAATGAAGTCTTGCAAAAACTTACAAAAAATAGGAGTTTTCAGTTTGTTGTGTCAATGGCTTCTTTTGTGGCAACAGGAAGCTTTGGAATTTTTTGCTTTTGAAGCCCCAAGTTATTTAATTCAGTACTCAGATATAATTAGAAAGACTGCTAATTAAGGATTTCTTTATAAATTAACTAATTTGCATGTTTCAATATTTACTCAATGAATCCTGTGAGGCTGGAAAAATTTGTAACCTTGGGAAAGTTGTCCAGGAAAGGAACACTGGACTTGTTGCCGATTATAATATTGCCTGATTCTCTCTTTTTTTTTTCCTTGTCCAAATCATTTTGCTTATATTCAAAGTAGTGGGATTAATGAAATGTTCAGGCTCATAAAAAAAATAGCTGCAGCTGAAATCCAGTGCTCAGGCTTACATGTCCATTTGATCAATGGTTCCCCAAAGTAGTAAGGTCAAATGAAGGCTTTCTTGATTGACATCTGTCCCTTGTTTAGGTAACAAGATGGGAGTTACCTGGAATTCTATTCCCAGTGTTTCCTATTTATGAATCATTAGCACTCAGTTTTCCTTCAGAATGTTAAAAGACCACTTACACAAGCCTTGAAAAGTTGTTTCTCTTTTTCCAAGTGATCATGAGTAGAAGAGAACTGTGATGTGTAAAAGAAGGCTTTGTCCCAGTCCCTAAGGTGGTTCAACATAGCATCCATTTAAGTGTACAGCATTCCTTTGAAAGAAAGGCATAGGATGGCAAATTAAATTTCTAGCCTGTCTGCATCTTAGCTTTTGCAGGATTACTCCAAAAGTTTCCAGGCCAAGTCTACTGAGTAAAGAGATGCAGTTAGAATTGTCAGGATACTTCTACCTGAGTAGATAGGTAGATAGTAGTTGAGTAGTTGAGTAGATAGGATCTCTTGTGAGCCAAAAACAAACAAACAAACAAACAAACAAACAAACAAACAAACAGAAACCACCTGACTGGATTGAAGTGATTTATATAAAATCTGAACCCTCTTAAGAAATTACTAGGCATAATGTTTTGCCTTTGGCATGAGTACTTATTTTGCATGAGTTAGCATGATAATCTAATGAACAGTAGTTTGGAATGGGATAATTAATCATTTGTGGTATCAAAGCAATACTCAGTCAGATAGCTCATGATAGTCATACAGTTCAGAGTTCCATAGATAATGGACTTATTTCTGAACATCTGTGATGGAAGACATCTAATTCCTATACAAGGAATATGAAAATCTTACATGATTTTGTAATGAAAGTGACTCTAGAAAGAACATAGAGGATAGTTTCCAAGTTGCATTGTTAGTTAGCTGAACAGAAATCCCTCTTCCATCTGGAGTATTTCTTTTTAAAATCTTTTTAACTTTTTAATTGGGTCTTTTTGGAGTGATGGAAGCCATACCTGAGTTTTATTAAGGTATCGGTTATATCCTTTTGACAGTTTTTCCCCCCTCCCCTTTTTTTCTACAGGTGTTTTGTGCTTCACCTTGGGTGGTCTTGGAGTTACAGCTGGAGCACATCGGCTTTGGAGTCACCGATCTTACAAAGCTTCTGTACCTCTTCGGATATTCTTGGCCTTAATCAACTCCATGGCTTTTCAGGTAGGAAGTATGGCCGACCAGTTGCATGACCCTGGAATTCCATATAGAACTTGGCACCTCATGCAGAACATGAAAACTTCCTCCTGTATTGTTATAAACAAGTTTCTAGTTTGCATTTTGTTTTCCTCAGTCAGTTTTTAATTAATTTAGGCTTAGGGCTAGCTATAAACTTATCATTTACATTCCATCAAAATTCATGCCAATCTTCAAAAGATTTTGTCTGAGTGTGTGAACAAAACATGGCTGCCAAAGACTTCCAGCCACTGCTGTCTCAAATGTCACCAACTCTCAAATAGCCAACATCAATCTGTGACTTGATCAAATGGAAATTATTATTTATTGGATTTCTGTGTTGCCCATCTCACTATACAGCGGCTCTGGGCAGCTTCCAATACAATAACAGTTTAAAAGTTCAAAAAACCATTAAAATAGAATAAAAAGTTCAAAAATTAAAAACTGAGATACTTTTTGCTTACCCTAGTGTCAAACTCAAGGGCCGGGGGCCGTATCCAGCTCACGGGATGCTTAGATCCGGCCTGTGGGACCGCCGTGGACTGGCCTGTGGTGCCTCTCCCAGTGAAAATTGAGCTCGCAAGGGCTGCAGGTGACCCTCCCGAGCTCCGTTTTCGCTGGCAGAGAGTTGCAGGAAGACATCGCAGCTGAAAACGGAGCTTCGGAGCCAGTTTTCGCTGGCAGAGCGCTAAGGCCACCACAGGTGCCCCCGACATGAGTGATGTCGAATTAGCCACGCCCCCTTGCCCCCCCTCCAAAGTCAAACAACCCTGATGTGGCCCTCAATGAAATTCAAGTTTGACACCCCTGCCCTAGATTAAAGAATTAATAAAAGTATTTTTTCCCTTCTTCCCTTAAGAATGTTCCACTTTTAAACATTGTTCAAATTCTTCTCTTCATGCTTCATCTAGAATGACATTTATGAGTGGTCCAGAGACCACCGTGTGCACCACAAATTCTCTGAAACGGATGCAGATCCCCACAATGCAAAACGGGGATTTTTCTTTGCTCATATTGGCTGGTTATTGGTCCGCAAACACCCTGATGTCATCGAAAAAGGACAGAAGCTGGATTTGTCTGACCTGAAGGCTGACAAGATTGTGATGTTCCAGAGAAGGTGAGCATGGGGTTATTGCAGGCAGAGGAACTGAAAGGGATCTGGGAAAAGCGCTTGGCAGGGACTAAATTATAATGTCAGCTGAATTCTTTTCATCATTTGCTGCAATTGCTCTCTGCTGTTGAATTGGTAATTGAGCACAAATATTTATTGCTTGGCTAGAGACTAAATTGCCTGAGCCATTATAATTCTTCTGTTGAATTATTCTTTTTATTTGCTGCATATTATGTTCCAGTATATCAGAATTGTATATACATCAAGATCATTTCATCAGTTTAGAAAGTGATCAACCACCATTAAACCTAAGATTTTCAGAATGGTCAATAATTATTACTGTTTTTCCCTTCTCAGGCATTACAAGACTTCGGTGGTACTCATGTGCTTCGTGCTTCCTTCCTTTGTTCCTTGGTATTATTGGGGAGAATCCTTTCTCATCAGCTTCCTGTTGAACATTCTCCGATACACGTCAACCCTCAATGCCAGTTGGCTGGTGAACAGTGTGGCACACATGTATGGCAATCGGCCATATGATCGCCACATCAGCCCCAGAGAAAATCACTTTGTGGTCTTTGGAGCTTTAGGTATGTAAGGTGTAAAAAGCCTGCCAGGTGCCATGAGTTGAGAATAGATTGTGTGCTTCAGCTCTGGTTTTAATTTATTCTGCATCAAGGTCCTAATGAAGATCAAGACCACTCTAGAAGGGATGGGAAAGACCTAATCCTTCCTTCCCCTGCTTGCTTGGACAGTTCATCCTCCCTCTATAGAGTGGCAGATTTTTAAAAGACCTTCTGTTGTGACCAAGGACTTTCCCCCCCACCAGCAAAGCCTTTTTCCAAAGGAACCAAGAGAAAGATTACCGTATTTTTCAGAGTATAAGACACTCTGGACTATAAGACGCACCTATCTTTTTTGGGGAGGAAAACAAAAAAAATCTGCCTCTGCCTCCCAGCAATTTGCCTCCTTGCAGCAAACAGCCTGCTTTAGTTTCATTTTCATTTTCAGCACAGCGCGATTAGCATAAGAAAAAAAATTCTGCCTCCCAGCAATTTGCCTCCTTGCAGCAAAAGTGGAGGCCCGCATGGCAATAGGCAATGGCAATCCCTGCAGCTTGAAACAGCTGAGGGTTGGGAGGCCGATCCAACCAACAATCAACTCCTTGTGCTGAAGCTGAAATGGGCTGTTTGCTGCAAGGAGGTAAATTGCTGGGAGGCAGAGGCCAAAGGGTGGGGGCTGGCAGGTAGGCGGGGTTACATTCAGTGTATAAGACACACCCAAATTTTCACCCTCTTTTAGGGGGAAACAAAGTGTGTCTTATACTCCGAAAAATATGGTATGTTTTCCCCCAGATTGGAGATACAGATCTGAATCCTGCCAGTGGATGATAGGTTAAAGTCTTGTTTTAGTATGAAGGACTGGAGATTATTGGAGGAGATCAGCTGTTCTGCTTATAGCCTTTTCAAGTCATTCCTGTTCAGCATCTTGCTTAGACCAAGGGACTTCATGCCCTTTGAATAGGCAGGTTGGCTTCTGTGGTGAAATGAGTGGCTTAGGCAGCTTAAGCCTGTTCCAGCAACAAACAAACAAAAATGGGGTTGTTTTAAAAGCTAAAAAGCAAGTAGGGAAAGGAAGGATTAAAAAGCTTATCTAGATTTATGACACTGGTTTTGCCCCGCCCAAAATAAAGAACAGGGAGGGAAGAACAGGGAGGGAAATGCAACAAGAGCTCTTTTCCTCCTCCTCATCCCCACTGAAAATTCCCTTTTGACGTGTAGCAACTGGCCTTCAAGCAGTCTTTAGTGCCACAACGATCCCTGGGTGGTGTTGTGAGATGTTTTTCAAAGAAGGTAAACAGAGCAATAGCACTTTGACTTATATACCGCTTCAGGGTGCTTTACAGCCCTCTCTAAGCGGTTTACAGAGTCAGCCTATTGCCCCCAACAATCTGGGACCTCATTTTACCCACCTCGGAAGGACGGAAGGCTGAGTCAACCTTGAGCCATTGAGAATCGAACTTGCCAAACTGCTAGTTAGCCAGCAGTCAGCAGAAGTAACCTGCAGTACTGCATTCTAACCACTGCACCATCACGACATAGCTCCTTTTTTTTCTCAGCATCATCCAGGCCCAGTGATCATTGGGGGAATGCCCACCAAGCCACGCCCACAGAACCGTAGTAAAAAGAAAAAATTGAATTCCACCACTGTTTCAGATAGGCACTTCCCTGCCCCTCGCCATCAGTTACTTATCAGAGGTCAGGGGAGGGGGGAACTTTTTCCTGGAAACAGAGAAAAGGAAGATTTATGGGCTAAAGGTTGGATTTTTTTTTTTAAAAAAAGAAAGAAACATAGATTTCATATCAAAATTTTTGCTGTGAACATGTAAATCTGGCAATGGAAATCTTGCTTTCAGTGAGGGCAGGGCAAAAAGTAATGGGCGGAAGGTTAAAGAGAGATCCAATCTAGAAACAAGGAGACATTTTCTGACAGAACAATTAACCAGTGGAACAGCTTGCCTGCTGGAGTTGTGGGTGCTCAGTCACTGGAGTTTTCAAGAATAGACTGGACCAACCATTTGATCACGATGGTATAAGGTCTCCTGCCTTGAGTAGGGGGTGGACTAGAAGACCTCTGAGGTCCCTTCCAGCCCTATGATTCTATGTTCTAATCATAATTCCAATAGTAAATCACCACCAGGGTGGATTTGACTTAAATCATGATTTAAATCACTAGTAAAAAGGCTTGATTTAAATCAACTCGACTGAAATCATAATTTTTAAAGAGTAACTGCCATCTCTGTCCTGCAGTGGCCCCTTCTCTGACCCATTGTTTATTTATTTATTTATTTATTTATTTACTTTATTGAATTTATATACCGCCCTACTCCCGAAGGACTCAGGACGGTGAACAGCCAAAGATAAAAATACAATTTACAAAAGTTAAAAACCCATCAAAAATATAATAAATAATTTGGTCCAAGAACGAATTTAAAAAACATCCAATTTACATAAAACGTAAAAACACATTTAAAAGGGAGAGTCAGGCCAGACCAGCCTGCTGGAATAAAAATGTTTTGAGGACGCGACAGAAAGTGCGCAAATCTGGGATCCTCTGTATCTCCAGGGGGAGCTCATTCCAGATGGCAGGTGCTCCCACAGAGAAGGCTCTCCCCCTGGGAGCCGCTAGTCGACACTGTTTGGCCGACGGCACCCTGAGGAGCCCCTCTCTATGGGAGTGTACTGGTCGGTGAGAGGCTACAGGTGGCAGAAGGCGGTCTTGTAAGTACCCTGGCCCTAAGCCATGGAGCGCTCTAAAGATGGTAACCAAAACCTTGAAGCGTACCCAGAAGACCACCGGGAGCCAGTGCAGCTCGCGCAGGAGGGGGGGTCACATAGGAGCGCCACGTTGCTCCCATAACCACCCACGCGGCCGCATTCTGGGCCAGCTGGAGTCTCCAGGTGCTCCTCAAGGGGAGCCCCATGTAGAGGGCATTACAGTAGTCCAGGCATGAGGTAACGAGGGCATGAGTGACTGTACGTAACGAGTCCCAATCCAGAAAAGGGATGCAACTGGCGAATCAGGCGGACCTGATAAAAAGTCCTCCTGTCCACAGCCGTCAGATGCCCTTCCAAAGACTCACTGACAGTCCCATTCACTTTAATGGGACAGCTGTGATGCAGCAGTGACACAACAAGTTGAGGGGACATGGCAGGCAGCAGGTGAGTGGATGCCCGCTAACAGGCGCTGCCATGATGGACCTGAAATGACAGGTGCTCTTTAATATTATATTTATAAGCTGCTTAGAAGGTTTTACTTTCATTTTTACTGCTTGCCCTTCACTTAAGAGCCTGGTGGTACAGATACATTTCTCTTCAAACAATCATACGGTTTGTAGTGTACGTAGATTTGCAAAACAATGGGATAGAGGAGTATTCCTGAACTTACTTTTATACTTTATCTCATGGTTACTGTGAAATTGTGAGAATGCATCAATGCAGTGCATGTTATCTCAGCTTGCAGAGCTTGGATTCATTGAATGAGTTTACTAAAACTAAATGTTACAGAACGTACATAACTCATGCTACATAACTAAGCTCCATTTCATGCTGAATAAACTAAATTATTAATGTAGCTCAAATAGAAAACTATCTTTAGTGTTTTTTTTTACTCCAAAAGCATTTTATTAAAATAAATTTAAAATAAAAAAACCCTATTTAAATAAAAAAAAATCCAATTTTTTTAATTTTTATTTTTAAAAATCATTGGATTTTTATCCACCCTAATCAGCACTTAAAACTGACTGAAAAGGAATCATCTTTAACCCAATTAGTGCTGTGGTGTTATGTATAAAAGATGAGCTGTTTAAATTTGCATAATGAACGCTTAGCTCATAAAAGTTAATGGTCGCAGGAAGGCAATAATAGATGCAACAGTAGAAGGGTACCACTGGTGCAAATCTCAGGAAGGCCTAAGATGGTGATAAGGAAATCAGAAAACCCTTCGTTCCCATCTCAACACTGCCCTCTTGGTGGTGTTGCCTTGGGTTTGCTTTCTTCCAGGAAACAAGAGACATCTTTCCCGATTGCAAAACTCCCTCTCTACTCAGAGGTGTAAGCTTTTCACACGAACCACCATCTTCCTGGCTCACCCAGGGTTTTTGGATGAGTTGGTGCTGTGGTTGTTACCATCTTTCGTTTCGCTTTTCTTTTAAATGGTTTATGATGCTACCCCCTGGCTTTAGCAGCATTTTATAATGAAGAGGGGCTAGTGAAAAGTTGTAAATAAATACAATATAAATGTTTCAGATAAATGCATTTTCAATGTCACAAGAATGAGAACACTGAGCAGAGTTGGCTACTTTCCAAAGGCTACGAGGAAAATGCAGGGGTGAAATCCAGCTGGTTCTGGAGAACCAGTAGAGGAAATTTTGAGTAGTTTGGCGAACCGGCAAATACCACCTCTGACTGGCCCCAGAGTGGGATGGGAATGGAGATTTTGCAATATCCCTTCCCCAGGAGTGGGGAGAGAATGGGGATTTTATAGTATCCTTCCCCTGCCATGCCCACCAAGCCACACCACACCCACCGAGCTACGCCCACAGAACCAGTAGTAAAAAAAAAAAAAATTGAATTTCACCACTGGGAAAATGGGCTTTGTTTCTTACAATTTTCTTCTTGGTTTTTTTCTCTCTTTAGGAGAAGGCTTCCATAATTATCATCATACTTTCCCCTTCGATTACTCAACAAGTGAATATGGCTGGCGGTGGAATGTCACTACTGGTTTTATTGATCTCATGTGCTTCCTTGGCTTGGCCAGTAACTGCAAGAAAGTCGCCAAGGAGACCGTCTTGGCTCGAAAAATTCGGACTGGTGATGGAAGTCACAAGACTGGCTGAAAATCGGTTTCCCTGACCTTTTTTTTCTCCTTTATTCCGACAACCTAGTCATATATTTGATCTGTTTACTAGCTATTAGGACTGTGCAAAGCATGACACCGGGGAAGGGGCTTCGCAAAGTGCATTGGCACAAGTGAAACATTAAAGCAGCTGTGTCCTCTGAAAGGCCAGGTGCTGCTGTTTTGAAAGCTTTTCCTGGTTCTCTGCTCAGGTGTAAGTATAAACAGCTGCTTTGCTTGGCTGATAGTCGAATGAGATGGGCTTTCTGTGCATATATTAGATGTGGACAGTCAAGGTTGCCCCTTGGAACAGCCAAACTAAGCTGTCTGGATATTGCAGCTGCTTCATGCTTTGAGGGTAGATAATTCACTCATTTTACAAAGCCCCCCCCTTTCAAATGCTTTGCACAGCCACATAATTACCAAGCAATGTGTTCAGGATGCTTAAATGGGTGACTAACTCATTCCAGTATTTATTTTTTGAAACAATATATACAAGGCATATGGCAAAACGTCCCCCCCCCGGTCCCCCCCTCCTCAAACTGACCTCGGAGGCTGCTTTTCTATATCTTTTCCACTCCTTCTCGGCAAAAATTTCTTTTCTCTCTCCTATGTTTTCTGTCTCTCTCCTTAGCCACTGATAAAACATCCCCATCTATGTGTTCTTGGTTGGAAGAGGATTTAGGAAGATTGAAGGGACAGACTTGGTACCAAAGTAGAAACTTCCTTTCTTAGAATGAGTAAACAACTCATGATTGGCTTATAGTCCTTGCTCTTCTCCTTAGCTCTGGTGCTGTTGAAGCTCTCTTCTTTTTTCTGGTAGAAAATTAGAAGTTGGACTTCTACGTAGCAGTTCTGAAAACTATTAGAAACTGGGAAAATGTGTATACTGAATGGGAAGGCAGAAGATAAGATCGTATTATATGGGACATAGACATAATTTTATAGATCAGTCGCGTAGTAGTGGTTGATATTTTTAGTTGGTGCTAGGCAATTGGAGCTCCCTTTCTCCATGTCCTCCTGTCATTGCTGCTTGTCCTTATCAAGACCTGTCTTCAGGATTCTGAGATGGCAAGATGAGGATAAAGATGCTGATCACTCTGTAAGCAGTGAAGGGCATCTGGTTAAGAATATGCTCAAAGATTTAAAAAACCGTATGCACTAAAGGTTTTTTTTCGTAGATGAAGCTTTTTTATGTGCAAAAGAATGAATTGTACGTTGCATGCTTGCTGATATATGTAGTAGTAGATCATTTCTATTCTCAAGTGATTTAGCCAGTTTAACATCAAGTGATTCAGCTTATTTATTTCTCAACTGGACCATTTTCTGAACTAAATCTGCTGTAATTCTTTTCCCTATAGGTAGCTCTAGCAATCCTCTCCTCCCCCTCCATTCTCACCACTTTTCTGGTTGTCATTATAATATTATAATCCAAAAAGGAAAGTGTCTTAAACAAGGGGAAAAGAAAAGGCTAGCCTCCCCTTTTCTTTCTCTTTTGTCTTCCTGTGCCTTTAATATTTTCATCTCTAATGGCACTCCATAAGTTACAGTCAGTATCACAATCAATGTCATCATAGTTACAATCAACATCACAGTCTGGCTCATATTACCATTTTGTTTTGTAAAATCCGCCAATTGTCTGCACTCGTTAATAATAATAATAATAATAAAAAAAACATTCCCATGAAGGTCTGGTTCATTTGTCTAATTTAATTCCAATTTGTTCAAAAACACTTTCACCAAAAAAAGTAATTTTCAAAATAAATGTCCCTTTTATCTGTTTTAAACTTTCTTACATTGACTCCTTATTAAGCTTTTTACCAAAAAAAAAAAAATAAATTCTTAAAATCTTTTTTTTTTCTTTATTACTTTGTAATCTGGAAAGAATTGTAACTCACCAAGTGGAATCTTATCCTGCTACTTAGAAAATCTCTCTTTAGCTCTAAATCCCAAAGCGGTTAAAAAAGATTGTACTGTTGGCTACAATTACGGCTGTGCTTGAAATTCCTCACGATCTAACCGCAAAAAACTCAGTTTCTGTAGTCTACTAAAAAGGAGAAGCTGTCAAAGTGCAAGCCCAGGATCTTACAATATCCAGAAATACTATGTCTGCTGATATCTATTGATCTGGTTGCAGATTTTTGCTGCATTACTGTCCCCAGTCCTTCAGGGACATCTAGTTCACCATAAATCCTCACCAGAATCTTGTATGATGGCTTTTGAAAAAAAAAATGGATGAAAGATTCGTTAAGATTAAAGAAATTAACAAAATGAAAAACTGTAGAAGAAATATTTGGAAAGATAAATAGTCTAGCTCTATTGAAATTGAGAGAGAAGGAATTTTATCTGAGAGTTTGAGCAATCCCAGAAGATTATGAAGAAGCTAGAGAAAAGATTATTAAAGCCTTAGAAATTTTTTTGGATTGGGAAAAGGAGGATACTGATAACGGAACTTGATGAAATATATAAATTTGCAAGAACAAGGGATGTTCCAAGGTGCACTTTGTCAGGAAGAAGACATGGGATCAAGTTCTACGGCAACATTTTAATACAAGATTGAAAATAAATAATAAAGATACGAGTCTTTAAAAATTCCTGTTATAATTTTGCGTAAGAGAAAAAAGGTTTTTTTGATTTGAGCTTAAAGCAGAAAAAGACCCTAATGACAACAAACTAGAAGTGGTTTTTACTTTCAAACAGCAGAGGTTATGACTAAATGCAATCCAGAAGGTGAGGGAATTTCTAGAAAAATTCAAAGAGGAATCGGAGAATAGTCAAATATAGATGTCAGAGAAGACTACATAGAAACTTTATCAGAAGGTTGAGATGACAGGAGACTGATAGGGATAATACTGGACCAGGTGTCACAAATATTGATTTTTAAAAAACTTTCAGCTTCATTATGGATTACTTGCACTAGTAGAAGCAATAATAGAGGTTTGTAAAAATATTTTTTTTTAAAAAAAATTAATATAAAGGTATTGATTTAAGAATAGGTTTGGGATGCAGGTAAAGCTTTTATTGGAGGTTATGTTATTTTATACAACACAATAATGAACTTAAGGAGAAATGAAAACAAACTCTTGAATGACATAGTAAAGAGGAATTAAAGAAATCTCCAGAGAAGTTGTTTCTCAATAAATCAAACTATTACAATGGCAATCGCCTATGTTAAAAGTAAGAAAAAGGGAAATAAAAATGAGTTATATGAGGCAAAACAATGGAGTTGGCAAACCATGGAAGTGGCTAGCATATAAAATACTAAAAGAAAAGTTATTCAAAGTACATGAGGGAAATACTGTATTAATGGACATTGCGGCTGTAGAAAAAACATTCCATTAATAATATTCCAATTTATATAAAAGAAGTGACATCTTACTAGAGAAAATAGATGAATACCTAAAGAAACAATTTACCAAGGATTACAAAGGAACAGGCAAATAACATTTCTGAAGCTATAAAAACATTAAACTAGGAAAGATCCCTGTACCAGATGGATTATAAATGTTTTTAGGATGACTTTATAAAATATGATGAACTTAAGGGAGGAAAGATGCCAGAGAGTTGGAAAACAGACCAACAAAACACTAATACCTAAAGAAGGGCAAGATTTGACTTCTAACAAGAAGCTATAGATAAAAATAATTATTGAATAATAGCAGCAAGTTATTTGTAATTATTTTAGCTGATAGACCGGAAATCATTTTGCCAGGATTTATTCATGAGGATCAATGTGGGTATTTCCCTGAAGGGACAACTTTAGAAATATGTCCAACAATTTAGAATATTTGGAGCAGATGCAGAAAACGGTTTGACAATTTGAATCGGGCTTTCTTATTCAAGGTTCTGGAAGATTTTGAATTTAATAAAATGAATAAGATTGTTTACACTTCACAGGAAGAAATCATTATTAATGGAGATCTAACAAAAAGATCTCTGAGAGACAAAAAGGACTAAACAATGGCAGCGGGATGTGTCTAAATTTGTATGAAAGGAATAAAAAAACCCCCATGAGACAAATAAGGTGATACAAGATGCAAAGGGGCAATGATTGAGTTTATCCAATTAAGTTTACCCATTTTGAAGTTGTATTTTGCTCTTTGGTTTGGATGAACTCGTTTGGTGCTGCTGAGAAACTTTGTGTGTGTGTGTGTGTGAAAAGGACACAACCTTACATTTGAGTGGCATGGATATTTGTGGTTCGACAAAGTCAAGGTTAATGTGGATTTTAAAAAAATCATATGTGCCATGTTGAGAATATGGAATAAACTTGGACTATGCCCAGAAACACCTCTGTAGTTTTCAGCCAAGAAGCATTTTATCGTTGAGAAATAATAAGCAAACAAAAATTGCTTTCTTATCATGACATGCTAGAATTCTGTGAAAGGAAATACAAGATAAAATCAAGAGAACAACTGATAGCAGAGAGACATAGTTGTCTGGTTCTCTTATCTACAATTGTTAGATTTAAAAATAGGTAAAAGAATTTATGGTTTTGAACACTGTGAGACTGGGTTTGAAACAATTATATACAAATGATGAACATGTGATTATTAAAATGCATACGCTTTTACTACTAGAATTACTAGTGAAAGAATTTATGATAGAGGGCTAAATATTTTGGCTATATCAGGAGTCAGCAACCTGCGGCTCCGGAGCCACATGCAGCTCTTTGGGCCCTCTGCTGTGGCTCCCTGTCGGGTAATCCCACCACTTGCTGGCCCCACCCCTTGCCCTCCCCTCCCAATCACTTCTTGCCTGGCCTGAAAAAGCAAGGGTGACGGCAGGGGATGGAGAAGCGGCCAGGGCAGAGACAGAGACATACAGAGAGAGTGGGGAGGGAGGGGCAGAGGGGAGAGATATATGTCAAAAGGGTTTTGTGGTTCCTGATGTTTTTTAACAACTGGTTCTCTGCTCTAATGACCTGCTGGGTAGGTGTGGCTGGGGGGGGGGGTCATGTGACTGGTGGAAGTGAGTGACATTTAGTTAGCCATGCCTACTCAGGTTTTGTGGCTCCCGGTGTTTTGTTTTCTGTGAGAAACTAGTCCAAATGCCCCTTTGAGTGCTTAATGTTGCAGACCTCTGGGCTATATGGTATAGGATGGAACAATAGGAAAATATGTGGCTGAAAGGATTGAAATATACATTCTTTTTTATACAGTTTTTGCAGTATTTCGTCATAGACAACAGGCATACCAGCATTCCTTCCTCCTGTTTTGCCTTGTTTTTGTACATCACAACTGCAGCGAGATTGTATAGACAAATATGGAAAGATGGAGGAATGGCTGGTGAAAAAGGATGGAACTTGCTGAGATAGACTTGACTTCTTTGATCAGAGAAAAGAGAATGTTTTTTTCTGTTTCACATAAAAAGTCTGTAAGGGGTTTGCAGTCAGCAATAAGTGAGCTTATGATTTTATAATTTGATGATTAGAACTGATTATTGAAAAAAGAGAGGCCTGTTATAACCATAACACAAAGAGGAAGCTTATCACTGTACTTATAACTTCTGTAAAGAAACTACTTAGCTTTTTCTTTTCTATTTTCTTTTACTTCAGCTTTCCATTTGACCTCTTTTCTTTCTTTCTTCTGACTTACATTAGTCATGAGAGTAAATGTAGAAGTCAAAACAACAGAGCAGGAAGGGATAAGATACCAACATTCCCTGATGCTCTATTTTCCCCAAATATCTGGCTGGGCCCTGGAAAGCAGGATTAGATGGACAATTGCTCTGAGCCATCAGGAATCCTCTGAATATTTTTAGGCTGATCTGAAAACTCTTGGTTGAAATACATCAGGAAAGACAAGGAGATTTGGCGCTAAGATGAATATTTTGCCTAAATTGAAAGCAAGGGTACATATACTATAAGAAGCAATTAGCTAAAGCTTGGTTGTACTTCCTTAAGCACTTCAGCAACACAAGGAAATTATAGAAAAAAGCTGTAGACTTCATTCTTCTGGTATTTGCAAATCTAGAATCTAAGACAGGGGTCGGCAACCTTAAACACTATTTGAGTGTTTGCGCCTAGCCCAGAACATTTTGGTTCATCAGCCTTTCTATCTCTTGCTGGGTGCTTCTAGAGATTTGTGTTACCATAAGATTCCTTTGCTCCTTCCTCATTTGGCTTCTTTGCTTAATGTTTTTTTTTTTTAAATCATGGGAAATCCAAGGAATGGATTGCTCTTCAATGCCTTTTGATTGATAATACTAGAAATCGTGTTGGTTGGTTTGGGATGGTGTGCGGTAAGAAGAGAGAGCAAGGCCTGGCGCCTAACAGATCGGCCTTTTCTCCCTGCCCTAACTTGTAAAGGAGACGTGACTTAACTTTTCCATGGCTTCAGATCTGATATCTACGTCACTCATTTCCATTTACTATTTGGGAATAAGTTGGTTTGCATATCTGTCTTCTAATATAACTAACAGTTTGTAACTTTAATTTAAATATTACTTTGTAATGTTTGCTGGCAATATCCTAATAAGATGGTATTATCAAAACCCACCAGAATGCAATGGGCGAGCAAGTTTATTGCCCACCCTCCTTTTAAACTGAAAAGAACTAAATAACTGGTGTGAAAGTTAATGTGAGCTCTTGAAGTTTGGGTAGGATCTTTGCTTTTTCCATTTCTAATGTTGCCATATTTTATGTGCTGAAAAATAATTTCTTCCAATATGAGACTTGAAGTTATGTTTTTTGTTTATAATAAAATAGTTTATTTACAAATTCTTCAGACTTTCTGTACAATCCCTACATTTGACTTCTACTCCGTGGACCTTTTAGGAGCACCTTTTCCTTTAAAGGGGAGATTTCCACTTCTCTATGGAAATTTGATTTTAAGAATATAGCTATGGGAGCACCCCACATATTCTAAGACAAGGGTCTCCAACCTTGGTAACTTTAAGCCCGGAGGACTTCAACTCCCAGAATTTCCCGGTCAGCTTGGTCAGTAGTGGGATTCAAATTTTTTTTACTACCGGTTCTGTGGGCATCACTTGGTGGGCATGGTGTGGCTTGGTGGGCGTGGCAGGGGAAGGATACTACAAAATTCCCATTCCTTCCCCACTCCTGGGAGAAGGATACTGCAAAATCTCTATTCCTACTCCACTCCAGGGGAAGGATACTGCAAAATCCCCATTCCCACCCCACTCCTAGGGAAAGGATACTGCAAAATCTCCATTCCCGCCCTGCTTCTGGAGAAGGTTGCTGCAAAATCCCCATTCTCTTCCCACCCCACTAACCTGCTTTCCAGCTCTGTTCTCCAATGCAGGGCAACAAAAGAAGACCCAGCCGATCAGCTGGGACTTAGAAGGCAGCGAATAGATGGGTGTTGGGCCAGCCAGAAGTGGTATTTGCCGTTTCTCCGAACTACTCAAAATTTCCTCTACCGGTTCACTAGAACCGATCAGAGCCAGCTGAATACCACCTCTGTTGGAGACCCCTGGTTAGAAGACAACTTTTTTTCTTTGAATCCAAGATACTGCACCAAACTACAACTGTATAGGTGAGGAAGACCAGAGAACAGGAGTGAAATACTCCTGTATTGAGACAATTGTCTCAAATTTCCTGGGCTGCTTCCCCCAGCCAGTCTCCCTTTTTTTAATTCTGCCAGTTCAAAATCAGTTTCCCCAGAATCAAATACCCATTTCAGGGCTTAAGGGTCTCTTGTCTAGCTACCTACCTACCTACCTAGGCCAAGTGAGTCTACCTTTTTTAAAAATCAATCTGAGCTCTTGATTTAGTTGGAAACCTTCCTCATTCCATATTACGGAAGGTTTCCAGAGAAAGTGAGCTATTATAAATGCTTTTAATTTGCATTCTTTAATCACTGCCTGGAACATGGGAACCTAGCCCAGGCTAAATTTTTTCAGCTACACCAGGGGTGTGGTGCCAATCTCAAAGCCTATAACTAAATACATACATCAGAGTTGGGCAATTGACAGTCCTGAGTTCATATGTCACTCAAGTTCATTTGCCTAAGATTGCAGAGTAAAAAGAATCTGGAGGAAGATTTATTCTGCAACAGCACGGATTTGGAGTGTAATTCTGCTTACTCAATGAACCGTAAAATAACTCTGGAAAATCAAATCTTCTCCACTCATATCCACTGTGGGTGATAGATACTGACAAATGTTTTCAATTATCTTTCATTTAAAGAAATGCCGTCTATCTGTTTCATTATCTAGCTTGCTTTAAATTTCGATATTAAGACCTTAGGCCACACTTGGTTAGCCCTAAAAATTCCCAGAATTCTCTAACTGGCATATTTAGTTGCAAAGAATGCTCTGATATCTGAGCGATACCGAGGCTGGAAAAGGCAGCCTCGGGAATTACTCCACAAACTGATAGCCATCAGATTAAAAAATGCTTGTGAAAAACTTTCTTTCTAACTTCCTTATTGAGAGAGTTCAGTGAGAAAGAGAGAGACATTTAGTGTTCTTAAAAGGGAGTGATTAAAACTGACTTTATACCAGCCACTGAATCCAAGTAATTTAAAGAGCTAGCATGTGCATTTATATGCTTGCTGATTAGGCTTTTTTGTGGCTGAGCATGTTTTGTGACCCTGATCCATTACGAAAATTTATGGTTCAATGTATAGTTCCAGTCCAGAAAGTGGATATATTTAGTAAATAATGTGAATATAGGAAAAAAAATTAATAGATTAAGTTGGGGAGGAGGGAAGGAATATATTTTTCACTCTTGTTGGAAAGTTTTGAACCTTGATTTCTTTCAAATGGAGAAAGTTGATCACGATTCTAAAGAAGAGGCATTCACACACAGCCTGTGGATAGGTGTCAGCTTTTTGAGTTAGTCCAGATAAGAAGCACCCCAGATGAACAAAATCCTACTTTAATTTTAAGGTTACATTAAAACGATCTTGCAAGACTGAAAGCATCTCTCTCTCTCTCTCTCTCTCATCTATGGAAAATGAGGGACAATCCCTTCTGGAAGGGTTCCCATGCTTTTCTCCCACCTGTGGAATGAGCTGCCTCTTATCAGACCATTGACTTAGTTATAGGTCTTCCTCCTGTCTCCCAAGGTCTTTCCCACATACCATTGTAGTAGGGCCTAGCTCACGGGTGTCAAACTCAAGGCCCGGGGGATGGATCTGGCCCACAGGATGCTTAGATCTGGAAACTACACCCTGGAAACAGTGAAGAACCGGCTGTGGTGCCTCTGCTAGTGAAAAGGAGCTTGGGAGGGGTGCACTCGGCCCTCCCGAGCTCTATTTTCACTGGCAGAGGGTTACAGGAGGCCATTTCAGCTTAAAACAGAGCTCAGGAGCCCGTTTTTGCTGGCAGAGTGCTCAGGCCACCACAGGTGCCCCTGAAATGAGTGACATTGAGTGGGCCACGCCGCCCCAGGTCAAACATAATGTTGATGTGGCCCTCAATGAAGTCAAGTTTGACACTCTTGGCCTAGCTGATATCACTGAAATCATGTCATCCTCAAAAATTTCACATATATAGCCGTAGCTGATTGCAAGAAGGAGTATTTCTATCCCCCAACGAGCTTTCACCTCTTCTTTCAGGAGATGCACCATTTTGATTTAACCTCTGAGGCTGGATGTGATTGGCCCTGCTTCTGATGTGTTCCCATATTAATTCTAACATCTTTCTGTAGGAATGCTGTTCATCTCAACTTCCTTTTACCTACATAGACACCCACTTTTCAATAAAATCACACAACAGTCCACATTTTGGTTCAGGATCCTGTGTTTTCTTAATTTGAGCTTTGTCTTACATAACCTTGTACTTGTTGATCTCAGCACGTATTAAGGGTAGGGTGGAATTAAAAGCTTTTGGAATGCTGAGTAGGCCTCTCCTTCACCATGCTAAGCATTTCTAAGAGGCCCATTCTGGACAGCTTAGCAAACTAGTTAAGTGTGAGTTAGATGGCATAATAATTAAGTGGATTCATAGTTGGCTCAAAAATTATACTCCAAGAACTCTCCTCAGTGGTACCTTCTCAAACTGGAGAGAGAATAGGGGGCCCTGTGGTTCAATCCTATGGCTTTTCTTCACTGCCTTTGGCCAGCCCCATTTTGAATAATACCCCAAGTTCTGGACACCACATTTTAAGACCAACTTAAAACAGAAGAGGTACAGTGAAGAGCAATGATTATAAATAGGGAAAACTATGAATGGGATGGAAGGAAATGAGAATGTTATTATTTAAGAAAAGAGTCTGGGAAAGGTATTAGGTTACACGTTTACATACAGGTACCAGAAGAGCAATATAGAGGGTTCCCATTTCTGGAAATAGAATCTGGACCAACATTTGTCTTCTATGACTTAAACCTGTGATGGCGAATCTATGGCACGCATGCCAGAGGTGCCACGCAGATCCCTCTCGGTGGGCATTTGTGCTGTCACCAGCTACTCTTCTGGTTTCCAGCATGCATATGCACATTGGCCAGCTGGCCTTTTGGGGGTGCCCAAAAACGGCCTGAAAACGGCCTGAAAAATGGCCTGAAAACAGCAGGAAAAATGGCCTGGTTTTGGGCCATTTTTGGGGCTGTTTTCAGGTCATTTTCCGGTGCCCCTAAGACCAGCTGGTGCATGCCTGTTTTCACGCCATTTTTGGCCCAGAAATGGCCTGAACGGCCCAAAAAACAGGCATGCACCAGCTGGTCTTCACGGGCACTGGAGCACTGGAAAGCGGCCAAAACGCAGCCCATTTTTCAGGCCGTTTTCAGGTCAAAAACAGCCTAAAACTGTCTGGAAAATGGTCTGTTTTTTTGGTGTTTTGGGGGCCATTCAGGCCATTTTCTGGCGGTCTGGCACCCGCAAAGACCAGCTGACGCATGCCTGTTTTTTGGGCCTGAAAATGGCCCAAAAATGGCCTGGAAAACAGCAAAAAATTCAAGCATGAGCCAGCTGGTTTTCGTGGGCACCAGAGTGCTGGAAAATAGCAAAAAAACCAGGTAGTTTTCCAGGGCTTTTTTAGGCCAAAAATGGTCCCAAAAAAGCCCCCCCCCCAAAAAAAGCCCCCAAAAGGCATGTGTGTGCTGGCCAGCTAGTCTTTGCGTTTTTGGTGCTCCGGCACATGCCCATGCACGCACGTTCCGGTTTGGGCACTCGGTGCCGAAAAAGTTCGCCATCACTGCCTTAAACCAGCAAGAGTAAAAGTACACCTTGCAGGGAAATGAGCAGAGAACTAATCCGCAGGCTGTAAGTTATTTCATAGTTTTCAGTCATGTGGAATTGGCCAACCATATGGAAATATGGACTGAGCCTTGGTGGCGCAGCAGACTAAAGTGCTGTTAGCTAAGCACCAGCTGCCTGCAATTATTGCAAGTTCAAATCTCACCAGGCTCAAGGTTGACTCAGCCTCCCATCCTTTCGAGGTAGGTAAAATGAGGACCCGGATTGTGGGGGCAATAAACTGACTTTGTATAAAAAAGAACACCGCTTTGGGGGGGGGGGGGGGCGAAAGCCCTACTAAGCAGGTATATACAAAAGTATGAAGGCTATTGCTTAACACATTGTAAGCCGCCCTGAGTCTCCGGAGAAGGGCAGCATATAAATTGAACGAACGAACAAACAAACAAATAAATATCAAGATCCAGATACTCTGGCTGCTGATATGATATGATTTCACAATGGTCAGGGTCTGAAGCAACCTCTGCCTCACCCTAGTAGACCAGGAGTAGCGGATGGCTTCAGATTCGACTAAACTCAGCAAATATCTGTCTGATTCCAATGATTCTCATAAGGACATTCAGAGCAGAGCAGGTGTCATGATAGAAAAACAGGGCAGGGGGAGGCCACCATGGTTCATAGGGACAACTTTCTTTTCCCAGGGGACTCTGAGAGAAGTCACAGCAAAGAGTTGATGTTGTTTCAACATTACAAGGTTGCTTGGAGAAGGGAGGGCTTGAAAAGGCTCAGAAAACTTTCCTCAAAATTGAATATATAAGAAGAAGGAGCGCAAGTAGCCAGAAGTTCCTGGTGAAGAAATGATGGCAGGCAAATACAATGATGAAAAATAGTAGCGGCAATAGTGAGATCTACAGTATTTCTCCTTCAAGAAAGAAAGCTTGTCCTTCTAGATCAGCAGTTTCCAACCTTTTCTATACCACACACCCCTAGAATGCTTCTGATGTATTCTTGCTCCCCTTACAAAAGTAAATAATTATATGTATATAATTTTTTTAAAATTTGATTTATATGCCGCCCTTCTCCGGAGACTCAGGGCGGCTTACAATGCGTTAAGCAATAGCCTTCATACTTTTGTATATTTATACAAAGTCAGCTTATTGCCCCCACAAACTGGGTCCTCAATTTACCCACCTTAGAAAGGATGGAAGGCTGAGTTGACCTTGAGCCTGGCTAGGATTGAACTCAGAGAAATTACAGGCAGCTGGTGTTAGTTGCTGCCTTTAGCAGGAGGCATTAGCCCTCTACGCTACACAGGCTCCTTTTTTGCCTATATGCAAAATTATGCCTATATGCTATGACTATAATTTTGAAACTTCTAAACCCAAATCTTCACACCCCCTGGAATATTGTCTTGCACCACCACCCCACCCCACCACCCCGGCTGGGAACCCCTGTTCTAAATCTCCCAAATCTTTTATGTTTGCCTGGTCAACAGCTTGAGTGCGTGTTTGTTTTCTGCTTTGATTGAAGTGTAATAAAAGTAGAAGAGCACCAGTTGTTCTTCTGGCTCTTTTAAGTGCAATTCCTTCGGTGGTAAAGTATCGCTCTGATCTGACACTGTATAAGATCTCTAAGAAATTATTCAAATGCATTTGAAAATAATGTCGCACTTAATTTGATTAATCCTGTTTCAGATACAGGGATGTGCTGGACACACGCCTTGCATCACAGAAAAGCTGTTTGAAGAAATGTAGGTTGTGTAAATGGAATTTAAGTAGATCTGAAAGCCGTAGGATTGTTTTAGCTAAAGCCTGATCTTCAGATTTCACCTTTGGAATTGCCCCTGTGGGATGTGCGTTTGGTTTTTTTTTTAATGAAAGCAGCTAAGGATCATTGTGACACTTCTTTAAGCCTTAAATGTGACAAGTTCAGTTTAAGACTTCCAGGTTAGTGTAATTTGAAAATGCAGTTGCACAATATCATTTTGGCAAGCACGGGTGTCTTGGGTGTTGCTAAACTAAAATGAATTTGATTGCAGTTTGAAGGGCTCTCTTCATCTCAGAAGCAGTTGGTGTACCCAGCTACCTTGGTGTCCCAGAACCAGGAGGGAGTCCTGCTGCTTTAAATTTTGCTGCCCTTCCCTCCCCCTCCAGCCTACTCTTACTTTACAACTGGAAGAGTATACAGTCCCATGCTGCTGTCCTTCATATGCTGCACCACATAGTGCGTTGAGGACAATGAGCAGGGGTTGAAATTCAAAGATCTAACTCAGAAGTGGGATTCTCTTACCTTCCCTACCGGTTCGCAAATGTGAGCATGTATGTTCTGTGCTCGCGTACTGCATCCGGGCGGGTGGGCAGAGCCTCCCGCAGTCACAACTAATAGGTTTGCCCGAACTGGACAGAAATGGCTGAATTCCACCACTGGGTCTAACTCCAGGAAAAGCCACCATCAATCATCATCGACAATATGTGATGGGGTATTGCATATATACTCCAGGAACCCCATTCTAAAATCTCTAAAGCCAAAATGAAAGTGGCTGATTTCACAGCAGACTTGCTGGACCAGTTGGAGCTAAGCAGATCCCTGACCCCCGATGGCATCATCTCAAGCCATCTCCTCCGTGAACCCTAAATTATCTGTGTTGAATGTCCTGGTGTTCCACACCAGATCCTGTAAAGCGATGGTCAGGCTGCCTTACTAGTGGGCCAACAATGAAACTGAAATGAAGTTACATAGGCATGCCATTGGAAAAGGGTAACTCAGTGGGTGCCTTCGGCTGGGATAAGGATGAACTCTAAGTGCATAGCAATATTGTCGTTGTTTTTTTAGCTGGAATAGCAGCATTTTACCAATGAGGATGCAATGTTTCTTTGCTTCACATCTCTCTGTATTACACCATTCAGAACCACACACCAACCACACATCAATTAATCAGACAATCTCAGGACCAAGTAAACCAATTAACAGGAACCCACATTTATAGGGGAACTATACATTGAGATGAAGATAAAATCAATTGCCAGAGATTTATGGATACCACCATGCATAATTTTCTTTCTTGCAGCGTTAGGAGAGTAACGATCACTGTCTGCTTCTGGAATGCTTTTTTCAACTTTTCTTTCTAGCCCAGGGGTCTCCAACCTTAAACACTCAAAAGAGTCATTTGGACCTGTTTCCCACAGAATGCATTGTAAGCTGCCCTGAGTCTCCAGAGAAGGGTGGCATATAAATCGAACCAACCAATCAATCAATCAATCAAATAAAAGAAAACACCAGGAGCCACAAAACCCTTCCTGTACCTGACTATTTCTTGAGCGGCCACAAAATTAGCATATGTAGTTGAATTAAACATTCTGTTTTCTTCTGAAACTTTTCTTTTCTTGGATTTATCCATGGTTGGCCTACCAGGGGGTTGAAAAGCTCAATAAATCACATGCCAGTGGGTGTCACACAGTGGCGGTTGTGACACATATTCTGAGTGACAGGGAGACGCAGCAGAGGGATGAAAGAGCCACATGCGGCTCCAGAGCCACAGGTTGCTGACTCCTGCTCTAGCTTTTAGCTGTGGTCTTTTTTTGATGGTCTTCCATCCAAGCACCAAACAAGGCCCAATCCTGCCTAGCTTCCAAGCCTAGACAAAGTCAGCCTTGCATTGTGATCTGATGACTTCTAGCTTTATATTATGGAGCCAGGAGCTACTTTGAAATTGCATAAAGTTGATTTAACAGGACTGATCCCACCTTGCTCTTGTCTTACTATTCAGTGCTGTGGCCCCGCCCCATCCCAGAAGAATGTAATTTTTTGGGAAATATTAAAAAGGCAGAATATTATTTTTGGGAAATATTAAATATTATATTTAATATTTGGGAAATATTAAAAAGGCAGAATATTATATTTCCCTAAATGAGAACTGGAGAAACATGTTTTTTTAGAGGCAGGAGACAGGCCCCACCTTTTCTTAATAGGCCACAGCAGATGTCAGCACTTAAAGAGATAAAGAGGTTATTGAAAGAAGACAAGTATCTAGCTAGCTCTTTTCATAAGTAAACATCCTCACTCAAGATCCCACACAGGACAAAGCCATTAAACCACAATAAGAATTATTGCATCACCCTCAAAGCAGTCCAAACTTCAACCAAACTTAGCTCAGACAAACACTTAGGATTTATATTTCCTCTTTTGTCTATAGAGCCAGCTATGAGCCTTATTTGACCCCATAGGAATCTGACAACAGCCAATAGAATATGTGTTCTTGCACAGAAACAGGAAGCTCAAGTGCAAAGCTCAAAGAAGGTATAAAAACCACTCATTCTCAACTCCATGTGGTCAGCTGCCCAGAATCACATGTGCTTGGTGGTTCTGCTTCATCAATAAATGGACCCTCTTTCCAATTGGCCTCCAGCCTCCATTTTGTCTCCAGTGCCTTTCTCCCGGATTGGAACTGAACCAGGTGGATCTTTCTTCCCACAGTGCTGTTCCATCTAAGAGCTTCCGAAAGAGGTGCCTGACATAAAGCTTGCTATTCATAAGAGTCAGGATGGTCTGTAATTAAGGAAGATGAGAGCAGCAATTAGGTTTGAACGTGGTTTGAACCAATCTGGGTCTATCTGAGATATCTGAGCGATTCACAAGTTTATAATATGCCATTGTCATGGGCATGCAGGATATTATTCGTTAACAATAGTCTGAAATAACCATCACAAGCCCCCAGCAGATTTCCCAAATTTAAGGAAAATTTAAGGGAGACAGCAGCTCAGATAAATCCAGGAGATTTTGGACAGGACACACAGCTATTAAAAGATAATTAAAACTGTAAAATCAATTAATAGCACAGGAAAATTAACTTTACAGAGGCCATTCTTTACCTTTCAAATAAAATTGCTAAAGGCAAACAGGAATGGTCCTTCCTCCCCTGCCTACCTCTGGGGGGGTGGGCACTAGGAGACGTTTCCCCATAAATTGCAGGTTGCTCAGCAGTTTGGTACTGGGCCAAATTTTGGGGCCTTGATTCAAAGCTGCCTGGGATATCTGATCAAGTACATTCTTGTTGGGCATGTTACCGGATAAGTACAATATCTGATTTTACATGTATTGACTTGTAAGAAGTTAGCACCCACCCCTTTCCTAGAAGAATGAAATATTTTAGCAAATATTAAAAAGGCAGAATATTATGTTTTCCTGTATGAGAAATGGAGAAACATGTTTTAAAGACAAAACAGCTCTCCCCTTCCTGCCTACCCCCTTTTTGTTAATGGGCCAGAGGCAGAAACCCAATCCTTTGTCAAAGGACCATCATCTGCAAAACAATAGGACCCATCTAGCAACAGAAACTCACTACATGGCACCTGGGAAGATTACATCAGCCAGCAAGGCTAGCTAAAACCCCCACCCCCTGGGAATCTGACAATCAATCAGGATACTCTTTCTGAGCCCCAGGAAGTTCAAAGCCAGAGAGGGCATTAAAACCCGGGGACTCACTGCGTCTGGCCCTTTTTTCTACTCAGGAATTCAAACCATGTGATCCTGTCCACCATTAAACCATCTTTCCAAGCAGTCTCCATGTTTCCAGTTTTTCCCCACTTGGAGCTGAACCCAGAAGGATATTTCTTCTTACAGACTGCAGCTAAGAATTGTATTTGCACAACAATGGAAAAGTGAAGAGATCATGGCAATAAGGCCAAGTGCTTATTTCAGGGTTCAAAAAAATATAAGACAGGATCTTATTTTCAGGGAAACATGATATATACATATACATATACATATACATATACATATACATATACATATACATACACATACATATACACATATACACACACACACACACATATGTATCCTATGACTATCATTAAGTGTTGTACGTTATGATTCTTAACGAATGTATCTTTTCTTTTTATGTACACTGAGAGCATATACACCAAAGACAAATTCCTTGTGCGTTCAATCACACTTGGCCAATAAAGAATTCTCATCTCATCTCATCTCATCATCTCATCTCATCTCAAATGTGCAGAAATGGATACTTACAATTAAGCAAACGAAAGAAACTGAATATTTTTTTGACTTGGAACTGTATCAATGGTTAGCTGACAAAACAGGAGTTAGAAACAGGGAAACACAGGGAAAGGATCAATGATATAAGGGCGGCATGTTAAAATGATTCAGTAAACATCATGTTCAATATTATTAGAATCAGTACTAATGCAATGAATATTGTTGTCAATATTTTGATTATTATTTCCTAGACGACCTCCAAGCCCCACTTCCAGCTCGGTTATTCTGTAAACAGCTGCAATTCACATTCTTTAAGTAGCTCACAAGCGGCAACAGAGCTGTATAGAACTGGAGATCAATGCCCGTTGTTATTTCTATGCCATGCATGTGTCCGGTATATACGTAATAAATGCATACACATTTTCTCTCGCCTAGGCACACATTGGACTGATCGGCGCACTTAATTAAGCTGCCCTTCTGCTATTATTACCTTTCCCCTTTCTGACTCTTGCAAAAACAAAACGAAAAAAACCCCCACCAACCACCCCAGAGCGGTGACTAATTCGCCAGTGGGAATGGATCAGAGAACTCGTCAGCCATTAGCGGAGCCAGAGTCAGACAAGAAAGGCAGCCTGCCGATTGGCTGCGCTGCGGTCAGAAGTTTCAAGGCTGTTATGAATGCGAACAGTCAGCTTTGACCGGCAGTAACCTCCGGGGAGGGTGGGAGGAGGGTCAGCCCTTCCCAAATGATGGGACTTCGATTGGTTCAGAAAAGGCTGCTGCGGTTGCCATGGGAGCCAGGAGGTGCTTCATGCTCCAACACGTTGAGCTGCCTGACAGTGGTGTGCAATTATCCAGAGAGAAGGAAAACTCCTTTGTTTTAGGTTCAGATGCTTCTTTTTATTTTTATTTAAATAATGACTGATTTCAGAGCTCAACACTGAAGCTGAGCCTGCCTGGCAGATCACTTTAAATCCTGCAGGGGCTTGTTACAGGATTCCACCCCCCACCCCCCTCCTATCCCCTCTATGAAAAATGACCTCCCTTAACAGGCAGCAAGAATTGTGTTGTGCACAACAGTGGATAAAACGAAGAGATCCCTTCAGATCAGGAGGTCACCCACATTTCGGGCCTCAGGAACCACTACATTCATAATTTTAAATCCCGAGGACCACGAATATGATTTTTTTTTTTAAAAAAAAAGATAAATAGTATTTAGTGCAATATTTTTAAAAAATGCAAATAATTTTTTTGCGGACCACCAAAATTGTCTCGCGGGCCGCCAGTGGATGGTGACCACTGCTACAGATGAAAACGTTATTAAAAACAAGTATTAGAATGTGCTGAGATGGACAGATTAACACTTAAAGGAAAAGGAAGAATTTTGTTTTGATATGGGACTTGTTTTACCAATAAACAACAATGATAAGAACTTTTGTATTGAAAACTTTGTAAGGTAGATAAACTAATTGTATGACTGTTTTGCGATGATTACTGATAACGTTTATTATGTTTATGATGATGATTAATGATGATCGATATGGCATTTCTCCTTAAAATTAATTATGCCCAGACAACACGCTGTTCAGATAGATATGTGATTTTTTATGTGATACAAAAAAGTGTATTAATAAAACATATTTTTAAAAAAATACTAAAAAAAAGAAAAGAAAGAAAAATGGCCTCCCTTTGCAACTCCACATGTGAGATAATTTTCCTTCCCTGCCTCTTGGAGATCTGTGGTTGCTAGGCGCCCCAAACAACTTGATGACACACAGTCGATCCATCAAAAATGAATATTAAATTCTCAACAAGGGTAAGTGAAGATGCAGATGAATAGGTATTAAGAAGAATAGTCACAACTATTGTGCGTATAAGATTCACTGTCTGTATTCAACAGAGACTAGAGATTGTACCCAGATGGTATACTGTTATTGTGAATATAGAAATTTTATACGTAACCAAGAAAATTGTACAATAAAAAATAATAATAATAACAAAAAATGAATATTAAATTGAAGGGTTGATGGTTTGAAAGGGAAGCTTTCTGTGCCGACCCTTCTGAAGGAAGGCTTTTGCAATGGTTTTTGCAAATGGCTAAACAGACATGTAACATTAACAGAGTTGGAAGGGACCTTGGAGGTCATCTAGTCCAACCCCCTACTCACGCAGGAGACCTGTACTAGGGATTCAAACCGCTGAACTGCCAACCTTTCTGACCCACAAGCTCAGTGTCTTAGCCACTGAGCTTCCTAGCCAGGCTGCTGGGCAGACCCTGGATCCAGATTTTGCTTAAATGGATATTGTGCCCCAAGCACAGATTTCATAAGATAAAAGAAAATTCAAAACAATGGCTAGGAGGAGTTGGGGTAAGGAAAAGGGAAGAGGGCAAGAAAAAAAGATCTCAATTCATCCACATTTGTGGCCGCCATCTTGGCTTTTGAAAGCTTCCATCCAGGGGTGACAGTTGAAATGACAGCTACCTAGGAATTATGAAATAATATCAGTGTTTTGATCAGGATGCTGCTAACTGTAAAATTCCTGTACAGTTTTATCACTTGATCGAATACTCAAACACATCCTCTCTTTGCGGTTGGATAAACACAGGATATTTTAACAGTTGCAGCTTTGTCTAGAAACTTTTAACAGCTGATCACAGGTATGGACTCTGCAACGGATTCCTTTTTATTCTTTCCAGCCCCCCAGAATATTTTGTTGTTAGTTGCAAAGTCGTGTCTGATCCATCGCGACTCTATGGACAACATTTCTCTAGGCCTTCCTGCCCTCTACCATCCCCTGGAGAACATGGTAGTCCGGAGACCATGGTTAAGCTCACGCTGACTGCTTCAGTGACTCCATCCAGCCACCTCATTCTCTGTCGTCCCTTTCTTCTTTTGCCCTCAATCTTTCCCAGCATTAGGCTCTTCTCCAGTGAGTCCTTCCTTCTCATTAGGTGCCAAAGTATTTCAGGATCTGGCCTTCTAAAGAGCAGTCAGGTTTGATCTGCTCTAGGACTGACTGGTTTGATTACCTTGCAGTCCAAGGGTCTCGCAGGAGTCTTCTCCAGCACCGTAGTTCATAGGCCTCAATTCTTTGGCGCTCAGCCTTTCTTAGGGTCCAATATATTGCCAGAATATTGGAAAGGGATATTTTACAGTATGTTTTGTCAGTGAGATAATTTTATCAGACTAAACAGAATGGGAGCAAAACTGCTGCCTCTAAAGAAGATGATCAAAGACAGCCTGGATATTTAAAAGGACTGGATGAACCTGGAGGCTATGCAAAAAGACACTTCGAAATAAATGCCACTAAATCCTTGGGAGATGCAGTTGGGATGGAACTCCAAATGCTGCCAGCTGCTTAATTCCAAGACCATGTTATCTTATGTTATCATTATGTGACCCAGAGATGAGCTATTTTCAAGAGGTTGAAAATTCCAGAGGTTGTTTCCTTGCCTTCTTTATGACCTCACTTTTATTCCCTGGGATGGTATCTCTCTATCTCTGCCATCTCTATTTCTACCTTATTATCTCTCTCTCTCTCTCTCTCTCTCTATATATATATGTATCTTTCTTTATGCCAGGGATTTCCCTACGTATATTAAGATGTTTCATGGCCTAATTTTCGGTGAAATCTCAATTCACCAGCTTTTAGGCCTTTTTAAATATTACAGCAGCTATATGCTATCTGTTTGAGTTTATGTGGGAGACTAGAATGGACCCATTTCTGCCTCGTTAGGCTTTGTCAACTAGCCACACCCACTTTTCTTAATTCTGCCCTGTAACAGTCAAATATTTATTATTTTATTTTCGTAGGTCTTTATGTGTATCTTTCTTTATGCCTAACGAGGCATAAAGTTTCTTTATGCCTAATGAGGCATAAAATTAGGCCATGAAACAAAGACACTGGAAACATGGAGACTGCTTGGAAAGATGGTTTAATGATAGACAGGACTATATGGGGTTTTTGGGGTCCTGGGCAAAAATGAGCACATGGAAGAGAGAGAGAGAGAGAGAGAGAGAGAGAGAGAGAGAGAGAGAGAGAGAGAGAGAGAGAGAGAGAGAGAGAGAGACAGATTTATACCCTCTCTTGGGCTTTGAATTTGAACTTCCTGTTCCTGTGAAAGAAATGTATTCTGATTGGTATTCAGACTCCCATGGGGTCATGCAGGGGTGACTTTGTAGGTTGTCTTGAGTCCCAGGCTTGGTTGAATCTTGCTGGGTGATGTAATGAAGGGGCTTTGGGCAATTCCTACTATGGCTTAATGGCTTTGTCCTGGTTTGGATCTTGAGTGAGGGCTAATCCTATCACCCTGGAGCTGAAGGCCTTTTGTCTTGTTGATAGGATGACCCAGTCTTTCTGGGACTATTAACAAAGGTGGGGGCTGCTTTCCAAGATCATGTTTCTCCTTTTCTCATCCAGGGAGAATATAATATTCTGCCTTTTTAATATTTCCTAGAATATTTCATTCTTCTAGGAGAGGGATGGGTGCTAACTTCCTACAGTAGAATAAAATAAACAATTAAAAGATATTTCAAATAACTATGAAATACAATTCAATATAAATAAGACTGGAGGAGAATGGATCAACATCTTGCATGGAGGGTCCCTATTGGTATGGGATTCTCAAGCCTGCTGAAGGAGTCACAACTTTTGTAAATATTTTTTTAAAATTAAATTTAATTATAAAATAAAAATACAGAAAAAAAGTTAGAAAACTAAGAGGAACAAAGAGAAAAGTGCAAAGAGAGAGAGAGAGAGAGAGAAAGTAGCAACTCCTGACATTTTCAACGAAGTAAAATGCAAAAAAAAAAGAAAAAAAAAGAGAGAGTAACTTTTGCTTTATGTTTCACATTTCTATAATAACAAAATCATTCCAATCATCAAAACCTAAAACCAAACTTTCGTTTCCCCCCCAGTTTTGAGCGAATGCCCAGAAATGGTTTCCAGCTAGAAATAAAAGTAGCCCTGAATGCACTTTCTTTCTGGCCTTGAAGGGGAGCGGAGATCTGAGGTGAGATCTGCTACCCTCTGCTAGCCCAGCTGCTGTGGCCTAGAGGTGGAGCTCTTGCCTCACAATCAGGAGGTTGTGAGTTCAGTCCTAGGTAGAGGCAGATGTAGGGTCTACTGCTTGGGGAGGGGATTGGACTAGATGACCTGCAAGGTCCCTTAAGGTCTGTTAATCTATTAAATCTGTCTATTAAATCCTCGGGTGAAAGGCTCTTGGACAGGGTTGGAAGCTGGCTTTCTCCACTACCCTTCATCCCCTTCCCGCTTAACTTGCAGAAGAGCATCTACTGCCACTTCTGAGGGCCGCAGCTCAGCTGAGCATCATGCTTGGCATGGGCGATGTTGTTGGGCGAGGCAGTGGTGCCCTTCAGTTTACCTTTATCTGACCAAAGACAGCACTGTTTCTTCCTATCTCCCAAGGTCTCTTCTGCATACCGTTTTATCAAGCAAACAGAGGAGAACGCTAGTGGAAGGCCAAGAAGCTGCACTTGGCCCAGGAGAGAGACAAGGCAAGTGGTGAGAGTTGGGGTGGGGGCAGGGATGGGATTGAAACATTTCAGCAACCGGTTCACTGCCCGGTTGCTGGGTGGGCGTGGCTCTGGGGAACCTACTCAGCCGCTTGCAACACAGTGTGTGGGGGGGGAGCATTTTCACCCTCCCCAGGCTCCGGAGGTTTTCCTGGAGCCTCCAGGAGGGTGAAAACTGCCTCTCCCTGGGCACTGGAGGCCCTCTAGAGGCCAGAAATGCACCCGTTTCCAGACTTCCAGTAGGCCTATTTTTCGCCCTTCCAGAGCCTCTACTCGCGCCCTGCAGTTACCTGGCATCTAAAATGGGTCGCTTGGAGACTCCTGGGAGGGGTGGGGCAGGGTGGGTGGGGTCAGCCAGTTTGTGGAACAACCGGTTCAGTGAACCAGGTTAAAATTAACATCCGGTTCATCCGAACTGGTCAGAACCGGTTGAATCCCGCCCCTGGATGGAGGTTGAGAGGTGGTGTGGGCTGCATGAGCTCACCAATGCGATTAGCAACCCCCTGCAAGGCATTGTGTGAGGTTGATATCCCTTAACAAAAACAAGCAAACCTGTTCTGACAAGGGAACTGATGGGGGCATGGGGAGATCTGCCCTCGGTCACCGGCTATGCAGGGGTCTCTCAGAATGACAGTGCCTCCTCAGAGTCTATTAACAAGTGGTGAAATCCAATTTTTTTTACTACCGGTTCTGTGGGCGTGGTTTGGTGGGCGTGATGTGGCTTGCTGGGCATGGCTTGGTGGGCGTGGCAGGGGAAGGATATTGCAAAATCTCCATTCCCACCCCACCCCAGGGGAAGAATACTGCAAAATCCCCATTCCCATCCCACTCCAGGAGAAGGATATTGCAAGATCTCCATTCCCACTTCACCCTAGGGCCAGCCAGAGGTAGTATTTGCCAGTTCTCCGAACTGCTCAAAATTTCTGCTACCGATTCTCTGAACTGCTCAAAATTTCTGCTACCGATTCTCTGAACTGCTCAAAATTTCTGCTATCGGTTCTCTAGAACCTGTCAGAACCTGCTGGATTTCACCCCTGCTATTAAGTTTCCTTTGTTGGGTTTGGAAACCAGGGGGAATCAACTGGAGATGTGCCTGCAAACGATACCTTGGTTCCAACCTTTGCAAGGCCATTCATAATCGGTGTTGACAGTCGGTGTTGACAGGGGGGCAGCGGTCGACCCCGAGGCGCCTAGTGTGTGGGGTGCCACAAGGGTCGGTCCTCTCGCCCCTTCTGTTCAACATTTATGTAAAGCCGCTGGGTGAGATCATCCGTGGTTTTGGGGTGGAATTCCATCAGTACGCTGATGATACTCAGCTGTACATTTCCACCCCAGACCACCCCAACGATGCCGTGGAAGTGATGTCCCAGTGCCTTGAAGCTGTGCGGGTCTGGATGGGGAGAAACAGGCTTCGACTCAACCCCTCCAAGACTGAGTGGCTGTGGATGCCGGCGTCCCGATATAGCCAACTGACTCCATCGTTGGTTATTGGGGGCGAATCATTGGCCCCCACGGAAAGGGTGCGCAACTTGGGCGTCCTCCTGGATCCACGGCTGTCATTAGAGGATCATACGACGGCTGTGGCCAGGGGGGCTTTTTATCAGGTCCGCCTGATACGCCAGTTGCGCCCCTTTCTAGATCGGGACTCCCTGCGCACAGTCACTCAGGCGCTCGTCACGTCTCGCTTGGACTACTGTAATGCTCTCTACATGGGGCTCCCCTTGGGATGCATCCGGAGGCTTCAACTGGTACAGAATGCGGCCGCGCGGGGGATTATGGGAGCGACAGGGCGCTCCCACGTGACACCTCTCCTGCGTGAGCTGCATTGGTTGCCGGTTGATTTCCGGGTGCGTTTCAAGGTGTTGGTAATCACCTTTAAAGCGCTCCATGGCTTAGGACCAGGGTACTTACGGGACCGCCTTCTGCCACCTATTGCCTCCCACCGGCCGGTTCGCTCCCACAGAGAGGGCCTCCTCAGGGTGCCGTCAGCCAGACAGTGCCGGCTGGCGACCCCCAGGGGGAGAGCATTCTCTGTGGTAGCCCCCACCCTCTGGAACGATCTCCCTCCAGATCTGAGAACTATTGCTGACCTCCGGACCTTTCGTCGGGCGTTGAAGACTCATTTCTTCCAACTTGCCGGACTTGCCTGATCCCTCCTATTTTTAAATATTTTTAAATATTTTAAATTTTAAATTATTTTAAATTATTTAAATTTTTAGAGTTTTAGTGTTTTATTGATATATTTTCAGCCTAAATTTATATGGACTTTTAGAACATTTTAACTTACTATATTGTTATTGGTTTTAAACTGGCTGTTCACCGCCCTGAGTCCGGTAGGAGAAGGGCGGTATAGAAATTCGATTAATAAATAAATAATAAATAAATAAATAAGATGTGGTGTGAAAAGTCAAGATGGCGGCCATGATGTTGATATCCAAGCTCTGTTTTACCTTTTTTTTTATGAGTTACCTGTGAATACCTCCAACATCACAGGCTCTGTGTTATTGAGTTTTGTTTTGTTTTTTTAAACTAGGAATTCATGGTAGAAAGAGAAGTTCATAGAAGAATGGCTTCATGTGGAATAACAACGGATGGGTTTGAAAAATCTCAGATTCAGAAACTGCAGAATTTTCTGTGAACTTTTGCATCATGAGCTGACTTAGTTATTGTGTTGACTGAAAATGTTTATTTTGGGGGAAATGTAAATCTACAAACTGTTTTTATGGGGAAAAAACAGTCTACATACTGTCCGTACATAACAATTTATTTAAAAAAAAAAAGCTCATAGGAGTGTAATTTTCTCGCTTCTTATTCATTGTTTAAATGGGCAAAATCCATCATGGTTTTTTAAAGGCTTGATTGCCACAAGAAATAAAAAAATGAGTGAAAGATAATCTGTTCAGAGTTTTTATTCTTTGTATGACATCCAAATCACAGGAACGGTTTACTGCCCCCAAATGGTGAACGTGTAAACTGTATATGGCAAACTAATGACAACAGGTTCAACAAACAGGCCCTGAACTGACAAGGTAGTGAGGTAAGGGATGGTGGCTGCATTTTGGGGGTTGACGACCAATGGTAAAAGAATCAGCAGCCAGTGCCCAGACTAAAACACCGTTGGTAGAAATAGAGGTGTGGTAGGAGAGCAATGAAGGCCTTAGGAAAAATACTCAGGTGACAGGATGTGTTTATCCCTAGAGATAATCCTCAGCTTGAGCTATCCTTCCGTGCTACAGTGGCTCAGATTGACTGATTCTCGAAATTGCAGCTCTCATAGCAACCGCAGAATCACCTGATCGCAAGTAAGGAGCTTGGCAATTGACTGGTAATGGCAATAGTTGCAAGGTCCATGGAGAATGGTAAGCAAAGACAACGGGGAATGAGGCAGGAGATGACAAATGGTGATCATGTGATGTCACGCCTAACAATAGTGAAGAAAGTTAGCACCCACCCCTCTCCTAGAAGAATGAAATATTCTAGGAAATATTTAAAAAGGCAGAATATTATACCTCCCTGGATGAGAAAAGGAGAAACATGCTCTTGGAAAGCAGTCCCCACCTTTGTTAATATTTTATTTATTTCATTTTATTTATTTGTCAAGAACATATTAGTAATATATATAAGTATAAGCATGAATTGAATACATAAAGTAGATACAAATAGAGGAAACATTAGGACAGGGACAGCAGGTGCTCTTATGCACGCCCCTTACAGACGTCTTAGGAATGGGGTGAGGTCAACAATAGACAAACTTAGGTTAAAATTTTGGGGATTTGGGGATGAAACCACAGAGTCAGGTAGTGCATTCCAGGCATTGACCACTCTGTTGCTGAAGTCATATTTTCTGCGATTGAGTTTGGAGTGATTTTCCTTAAATTTGTATCTACTGTGTGCTTGTGTATTGTTGTGGTTGAAGCTGAAATAGTCATTGACAAGTAGGACATTGTAGCAGATAATTTTATGAGCTATGCTTAGGTCATACTGAAGGCAGCGTAATTCTAAGTTTTTTAAGCCCACAATTTCAAGTCTAGTGATATAAGATATTTTGCTGCGAGCAGAGGAGCGGGGGACTGTTCTTGTGAAATATTTCTGAACACGTTCAATTGTATTAATGTCCGATATGCAGTGCGGGTTCCAGACAGATGAGCTGTATTCGAGAATTGGTCTAGCAAATGTTTTGTATGCTCTGGTTAGCAGTGTGATATTACTGGAGAAGAAGCTACGCAAGATTACATTTACAACTCTAGAGACAAAAGGCCTTCAGCTCCAGGGTGATAGGATTAGCCCTCACTCAAGATCCAAACCAGGACAAAACCAATAACCATAATAGCGGTGGTGGGATTCAAATTTTTTTTACTAGTAGTTCTGTGGGCATGGCTTGGTGGGCGTGGCTTGGTGGGCGTGGCAGGGGAAGGATGCTGTAAAATTTCCGTTCCCTTCCCACTCTGGGGGAAGATTACTGCAAAATCCCTATTTCCTCCCGATCAGCTGGGACTCGGGAGGCAGAGAATAGATGGGGGTGGGGCCAGTCAGACATAGTATTTACTGGTTCTCCGAACTACTCAAAATTTCTGCTACTGGTTCTCCAGAACTGGTTAGAACCTGCTGAATACCACCTCTGTATAATAGGAATTGCCCAACATCCTTTCAGAACACAAGCCTCTTCATTATATCATCATTCAGCAAGATTCAACCATGCCTGGGACACAGACAGCTTACAAAGTTAGCTATGACTCCTGCATAAGCCCTGGAGTCTGACAACCAATAGAACCAATAGAACCAATATTTCTTGCACAGGAACAGGAAGCTCTAAGGCAAGACCCACGAGAGGGTAAAAATCTCTCTCTCTACTCCATGTGTTTAGCAGCACCAAGACCATGTGCTTAATGGTTCTGCTCCATTAAAACCATCCTTCCAAGCAGCCTCCATATTTCCAGTGTCTTTCTCCCCACTTGGAACTGAACCCAGATGGACATTTCTTCCTACAATAGTATCTGATTCACCTAATGAGCAGAACTGGAACTTCTGGAACTGCTGTCATATATCAGGTGCAATCCTGTGACATCAGTCTCTACGACCACCACATCAATTAGTAATGGTGCCCCCAGTCTCAATTACCATTGTTAACTAAGGACTAGCTGTCCAGTGATCAGAATCCTTCAGATGCAAATTCTTGCATCCTTTGCAATTGAAATTTGGAATTTGAAGAAGCAAGACAGAAAACAATATTAATAGTTCTGAATTTTGGGGTTGGAGAAAGCAAACAAAAGCATCCTAGAACTAATGAAATGACTAGGCTCAGATGAAGACCTAACTCTCTCAGTCTCCTAAGTCTATAATGCTGAGAAGAAAAAGGGAATGTGAAATGGTTTTTGCTGCAGCTAAGCATTGATTAAGATCTATGAGATAAATTGTGGTTATGTTTTGAACTCTGTCTGTACACACACACACACACACACACACACAAATCACTTATTCCAGACAACCCAAGTTCCTGCTGATTTAGTCTTGGAAGAAGACATGTTGTTTCTTTGACTTCTCTCCTTAAAGCTAAACTCAGATTTAGATCCACTTAGTCTCAGCAAAGTTTTGGTTACACTTGTGCACTATCAAAGTAGATCTACATTTTGACAGCAGAAGATTGAGGAGTGGTTGGATCTGTGGTTCTAAGCTTCTATTACAGTCAGAGTTGGTAGCAGTGACTGCAATGCCGTCCTATTTAGCCACGTTTCCAAGGCTGGACACATGCCAGGAAGGCGCACGTGTGAGCAAATTGCATGCACAGAAGGCACTTGTGTCCACAAAGCGAACGTGCGGAAGGCCAGGTGCACATATGGCGAACCGGTGGTAAGAATATGTGAAACCCACCGCTGATTACAGTTAAATAGTTTCAAACAAACCAAGGCATTTTGTTGTCCTAAAACCCTTCCAATTTCTTTCATGCCTTATATAAAACAGGTTCTCTTGCAGACAATTGAACAATATTGATAAGAGCTGCCCCCTGGTGGTTCAAACTGTTATTGTAATTAGTGTGCCAAGATCTGACTTGATAACCGTATTTGGAACAAGCTGTTATTTTATTTCTGTATTATATAATCTAAGGCTTATGTACTAATTTGATTTCTTTGGGTGATGTTTGTGAGCTCCAGATGATGAAGGGATATGCATCTTTCAGAATGTAAGAGAAGATTCCTTTTGGTCTGAAGGTAAAGGTAAAGGTTCCCTTCACACATATGTGCTAATTGTTTCCGACTCTAGGGAGTGGTGCCCATGTCCATTTCAAAGCCAAAGAGCCAGCACTGTCCGAAGATGTCTTCGTAGTCATATGGCTGACATGACTAAATGCCAAAGGCGCACGGAACACTGTTACCTTCCCACCAAAGGTGGTCCTTATTTTTCTACATGCATTTTTACGTGCTTTCGAACTGCTAGGTTGGCAGAAGCTGGGACAAGTAATGGGAGCTCACCCCATTATGCGGCACTAGGGTTTCAAACCGCTGAACTGCCAACCTTTCGATCGACAAGCTCAGCGTTTTAGCCACTGAGCCACCGCGTCCCCTTTTGGTCTATGGTGGCAAAAAATCAGTACTATTAAATCTAGCAGGTAGTAGTCAGTGAATTCTTTGTAGCAGATCAGGTATATGTAGACATGGCTCAAACATTAGGTTAAGGTGCCGGGTGATATGATTCCCAGGTCAGGAAGCACTCCTCTTGTTTCTAAGGAAAATGGATAACACTGGAATCAAATCAAATAGATAATAGGAAGTAGAAGGTGAAGTACAATGCAAGGAATCCAGCCAGGACTCTTTCAGCGAAGACTAACTTTATCAATGCCAAAGACGCAGATGAAACACAGAGAGTTAAAGACAGTAAATGCACGAAAGTTCTCAGGGAGTTGGGCTGCTTATAAATATAAATAAGTAAGTCATGGAGAATATAAAACCAGAATTGTGCACAAGAAATAAGGACATCAATTACTGTTTTGGTCTCTAGAAAAATCTGTGACTCATACATTCGAATCCTTTCAAAGATAGCTAATGCATTTGATCCAGACAAAGCGTAACCAATGCTTTTTTTGAGAAATGACCTGCTTTCAAAAGTTAAAAGTACTTTTGTTAAAAGTATCATTAATAGATTTTTAAGGATACCTATCTCATTTTTGGCCCATACTGAAATTTTTAGCTTAGTAAGTATCGTGTGTGTGTGTGTGTGTGTGTCAATAGATGGTCAATTATGGAAGGTCAGTTGAGGTCAATTAATGTTTTGGGGTGTCTGTAGAACTTGGGGCAGTCCCTAGTCCTGCAGGTGAGGTACCTTTTAATGAGACACTGTGACCCACAGTTTTATGGTCAGCCTCCAGTAAGAGCAGCCTTGACGTGTCTCTAGCGATGTCTTGTTACTGGCCTTGTTTATCTATTATTGCAGTCGCTCATAATACTACCGTCTTTTCCTGAAAATAAGAAAAGAAGTCTTATATTGTTTTGAGCCCCAAAATAAGTGCTTGGCCTTATTTTTGAGGAGGTCTTATTATTTTGGTGCGCGTGGAGCAAGACGGGACTCCTTTTGCCATCTTACCCGATTTCCAGCTCTGTCTCCCTAATCCTAACCAGAGGAAATGGCGGGGAATGGCTGCATCTGTGTTTAAATATTTTTTAGGGAGGGCTTATTTTCGGGGAAGGGTTATTTTTTTTGGAGGGGGGGTTATTTTAACACATACGCTCAAAACCTGCTTGGGCTTATTATCTGGGGAGATCTTATTTTCAGGGAAACAGGGTATTAGTTAAGGTAATACATGATTTTATCCAATAAATGTTTAGGGTCAATGAACAATCTCAAAATCCATGAAGGGTTGATGAGATGAATAGTTAAAGAGTTCGGGTATCCTTGGTTTATGATATGAATTAATATGTTCTATATAAATACTGTGTTTCTCTGAAAACACAACCCACCCCAATAAGAAGCCCAACCTTAATTTTGTTGGGGTGGAACTAATATTATCCCTACCCTAAAAATAAGCTGGAGGGGATGGGCATGGCCAGCACGAATGGCAGCATGGGTGTGGAGCGGGGGGGGGGCAACTATCCAACTGCAGCTGCAGCCCACTGGCTCCTTGAGGCAGAGTAAATACTGCTTTTGCCCTTTTCTTTCTGGGCATAGTGCTTCTGCTTCTTGGGCCGCTTTCTCCAAGCCGGCAACTCTGCGGCCAGCTGCTTAGCTTTTTTCCTCTTTTTGAGAGGTGAACGGGAGGCTTTTTGGTGAATGGGAAGAAAATGGGAGGGGGGATTTTCCTGCCTGTCATCCATACCTCAAGCTCAGCACAGATTGAGGGAAGGATGGCAGGCAGGAAAATCCCCTTCTCCATTTTCCTCCTGTTTATCAAAAAGCCTCCATTCCGAACACTGAAGATTTGAAATGGAGGCAACAGTGCATCCACACCGTGTCCAGTTCACCAAGACTACGAGACCGCCTTCTGCCACTGATGGCCTCCCATCGACCATTACGCTCCCACAGAGAGGGGCTCCTCAGGGTGCCGTCGACCAAGCAATGTCAACTGGCGACCCCCAGGGGGAGAGCCTTCTCTGTGGGGGCACCCACCCTATGGAATGAACTACCCTCAGGGATACACATGATCCCTGACCTGCGTACCTTCTGCCGTGCCCTACTTTTCCAACAAGCTGGACTAGCCTGACAAGAATCCGGACTGGGTGTTTTTAAATTCTTGGGTTTTTAATTCGGGGAGCCAAAGAGTTTAATTAGTTTTAATTGTTTTTAAAATTTTGTATACTTGGTTGTTTTAATGTGGCTGTGCACCGCCCTGAGTCCTTCGGGAGAAGGGCGGTATAGAAATTCAATAAAATAAATAAATAAATAAATAAGTCTGGCCTGCTGCACCTCAAAAAAAACTAAGACCACCTCAAAAATAAGCCCAAGTGCTTATTTTCAAGTCTAAAAGAAAATAAGACTCTATCTTATTTTCTGAGAAACACAATGGAACCTGGTTGTCAAGAATGCTATTGTAGTGCTGCTAGGAATTGGAATACATGCTCTCCAAGGTGCCTCCCAAACTTATTATGATCCACCCCAGGTTGCAATTTTTCATGTCAGATGGGCCCATAGAATTTGCCCACCACCATCACTCATCATGGTTTCAGTAAATCAAAATGCTTTCAAACTACATGTTTTAATCAGCTAGAGCAGCTAATTACTGTGCATTAGTTATGGCCCCTTTCTATTCTTCCGGGTATCTTGACAAAGTGGTGTTTGATCAACATGTCATGTGTCTATTTGTCCATATTATCTGTATGTATAGTGGTGGGCTGCAACCGGTTTAACAACTGATTCAGTGAGTGCGCATTTTAAGCTCTAAAACTTACCTTCTATTGCAGCGCTGGTGAGTAAGCAGCTCACACATGGCAATCCGCTGTGCTGCACGAATCAGCTGAGCTGAAAAACACGGAACTATAGGATAGGATAGGGTGGGTGGGCAGGGCCAATTGCTCACCAAAATTACCAGTTTACCCAAACCGGTCCAAAACAACAGCAGCCTACCACTGGGTATGTAGCTCTATGGTCCTAGTTATAAAACCCTTGTGACTGGCCACTTCTTTGATGATAAAACATTGAAACCATAAGATAGATGTATATTTTCTTTACTTGGCTAATTCTTCAAATTTGCTGCCGTGGGAGAGTCTGACCTTGGCTTGAGCCATCCTCTGGATCATGCTTCAATCCTGCCAACCCCAATGAGCCAATATTGCTTTATGCTGGTGTAACAGCTTTCTGGATTAACGTGCACTCAGAAAAACAAATGGTTGCAAAATACTTCAGCTTGGCACATTCTAATAAATCTTTCCACTGAGCAGGCAGCCAGGATGCTCATGAACAAATATACTGATAGTAGCTGCTTTTACTTTTTTTTTCAGCATATGGGGCTAAAACTTGAGATAGATTCTTGTTTCTTGCAGATGGAAAGGGATTCTTTTAGCTGGTATAGAGTTTTGCACTTTCATTGACTGTGTCTTGTCCAAAGGCTCCTGAGAGATCTGAAACTCTCAAGTTCTACCTCCTGGGATAATGGCAAAGAAAATCCTGCAATATTTTCCCACTTTGCATATCTTCCTCCATGTTCCTGAATTTGCCCAATGCTTTAAGTGTGTTTCCCAGTGACAGACCTAGATTGGTTCCTGCAACATTATTCTGGGACATATATTTGTCTTAATTCGGTTTCTCAAATGCACATGAAACTCATCCATGCATTCATGGCTGGTGGAATTTGTATATTTATAACCAATACTTTTTCTTTAGGGAAAAATATCAGTGCTCCTTGGTCTGTTGCAGGGGTGGGGTGCTGGAGGTTTTTCAGGGGGTTTGGGAGAACCTCTAGCTAAGATTCTGTGCAGTTCGGAGAACCCCCAAATCCCACTCCTGCCTGGCTCCTCCCACCCCACACCCTCCCCTCCTAGGAGTCCCCACTCTGCCCGTTTTGGATGCAGGTAAGTGCAGGGCATGTGCGGAGGCTCAGGGAGGGCGAAAAACAGGCCTACCGGAAGTTTGAGAAGTCCCCAGAGAGCCTCCGAAGTCTGGGGAGGCCGTTTTTGCCCTCCCAGAGGCTCTAAAGAAACACTTGGAGCCTGGGGAGGGCAAAAATGGCCCCCTCCCACTGTGGCGCAGGAGACCGACTAATCCATGCCCACCATGGCCATGCCATCCAGCAACCAGGCAGAGAACCCCTTGCTAAAATAATCCTCTGTAATAATGCATAGTGTTCTTAGCCTCTGGTCCCACTTGTTCCAGTGAGACGCTAATGTTGTCTGGCTCAGGAAGATCAGAATACAGGAAGCAGAAAAGCAGCCTCAATGTATGTCTGGTACTAGGTGTATTTGCTTCAGATGATAGCAGAGTAAACAATTCCGTCCACTGGATATCTGGTTAGGACCAAAGGTGGGATTCAACCAGTTCGGACTGGTTCGGGCAAACCGGTTGTTAAAATTCTGCTCAGTTCAGCGAACCGGCTAATCCCACCACTTGCTAGCCTCAGCTATTTTTCAGCCCTTTTTGGGTCTTTTTCAGGCCATTTTGACCTGTTTTCAGCCTGGGTTTTGGGTTGTTTTTGGCCTGTTTTCCAGGCCATTTTTGGGCTGTTTTTCGGGCAATTTTCAGGCCATTTTGGATGGTCAGTAGTAGTAAAGAGAGAGGGAAATTGTACCTTGTTGAGGCCTTTGAGGCGAATGGGGGAGAGGCAGGGCAGGGTGTGATGAGTGATGTTGAGTTGACCATGCCCCCCCAGTCACATGACAACCCGACCACACCTACCCAGCCAGTCATTAGGGCAGAGAACTGGTTGTTAAATTATTTGAATCCCACCACGGTTAGGACCCTTCATTGCCACTGAAAGATTTCTTCAATGATTATATACAGTGTTCTCATAATGGGAATGAGCTGAGCTTCCTGTTTCTGGCGTAAACATGTGCGCCGGCCAGCTGGTCAGAAGACCAGGTGACCGACGCACATGTGCATGCCGGAAATCGGAAGCTCAGCTTCCCGGTACATGCATGCGTACTGGGGAACTGCTCTTCCAGTTTCTGGCACTTCCCTGCGCGCTTGCGGGCAAGTTTCAGTTTTGGCACTCGGGGCCAAAAAGGTTTGCCAAAAGTGACTTAGATCATTTATCCAGTTGGCTGCAGTGGGAACGTGATGTTGGCTTGGGCCATCCTGTAGATCAAGCTTTAGCCTGGTTGATATTAATAGCCCAGTATTGCATGGTTTTATGTTGATGTAATAGCTTTGTGGATTAAGGTTCACTGTCATCTATTTTGTTGCAAAACAGTTCAGCTTGCCACACTTCTGACAAAATCATTCTTATGGCTGGGCAGGTCTGCTTGTGAAAGAATAGCCTTCTACACTAATAGTTAGCATTTTGTCTCTGTTTCATGCTGAAAATTTGAAGATGATTGTTGGTCTTCACACTCAGAAAGCAGAAAAACGGGAGCTCACCCTGTTATGCGGCACTAAGGACTTGAACCGCTGAACTGCTGACCTTTCGATCGATAAGCTCAGCATTTTAGCCACTGAGCCACCACGTCCCTCTAATTAGCATGTCCGCTGGCACTAAATTTACTTGCTTTGAAAGATTGCATCATGACCATTCATTTAGCCACTGTTCAATGTTACAGTACTGCTGAAAAGAGTCTGGTCTTTGCACTTGCAACTGATCTTTGCACTTATGAGCATTAAAAATATCTGAGATGGTAAGAGCTGAGGTGCCACAGTGGTTAGAGTGCAATACTTCAGGCTACTTCAACTGACTGCTAGCTGCAGTTTGGCAGTTTGAATCTTTTGGGATTCTTTTAAATACTTTATTGAAGTGATGGTATATTACACTTTAGCATTCCCAGAGTTTATTAGGGAAGTTGGTTGATCAAAAAGAGTTAAAATTATCCAGAAATGTTTATTTTTGATAAAGCTATGTTAGTGTCTGATAATGATTAGGTTTTCAAGGTGATTACAGACTGAAAACTATATTATCATGTTAATCACATTTCCATCGGTTCTCAATTTATTTCATAAATAGCAACTTAGCCCAGAAAGAAAGAAATCTGAAAAGAAGACTTTTAAATCATTCAAAGAGACTTTGAGTTAATTAACTCACTATCAAGTTAATATGGGAAATCCCTGCTTTAGTTTTCAAGATGTCCTACATACCCCAAATTATCATTATCTCTTAGTGAAATTGGTGTAGATTTTGTTACCTTAATCTAAGATCGCTGTTTGGAGCTTAATGGAATTAATGTTCACTGACTAATCTATAGTTCCCTGAAGTTTTTAAATATTTTTTTAAGATAGGAGCAACATTTACCTTCTGTTCCTTTGTATCTACCTGTCTTTAATATGTAATCGAAATGGTCCTGAAGATTTTAGACCAAATTAAAAAAGTATTTGCTAGTTATATTTCTATCAGTCTTAAGTTTCTATCCTGCCCCTTCAATTTGTTTTTCACAATATTGTTGTGGAACACAAGTAGGAATTGTGTACCTTTTCTTGGTCCCTAGTTGCAATTTGGCAGTTTGAATTTCACCAGTCTCAAGGATGACTCAGCCTTCCATCCTTCCGAGGTGGGTAAAATGAGGAGCCAGATTGGCGGCAAGATGCTGACTCTGTAAACTGCTTAGAGAGGGCTGTAAAAGCACTGTGAAGCGCTATATAATCTTAGTGCTATTGCTATTGCTATCTCCATAATCATGTGTGAACTTGTGCACTTGGCACACAGCATGTGTTTATGATGGTTGTAGTGTTCCGGGGTTCACCAGATGGATTCGTAACTGACTGACAAACCGTACCCAATGAGTAGTCCTTAATGGGTCTACATGGAGGGAAGTATGCAGTGGGGTACCACAAGTTTCCGTCTTAGGCCCAGTACTCTTCAATATCTTCATAAATGACTTAGATAAGGGAATAGAAGGGGAAATTACCAAATTTGCAGATGATACTAAACTGGCAGGAATAGCCAACACCCTGGAAGATATGCTCAAGATCCAGATGGATCTTGACAGACTTGAACCCTGGGCCCTATCTAACAATTTGAAATTCAACATAGAGAAAAGTAAAGTCCTATGCTTAGGCAAGAAATACCAAGAGTATCCATATAGACAGGGTGAAACCAGGCTTAATAGCAGTAACTGTGAGAGGGATCTTGGAGTCTTAGTGGACAACAGTTAAATATGAGCCAGTAGTGTGCAGCGGCAACCAAAAAAGCCAATGCAATTAAATTGCATTAACAGAGGGATACAATCAAGATCAAGTGAGGTACTAATACCTCTCTATAAAGCCTTAGTGAGACCACACCTAGAATACTGCATCCAGTTTTGGTTGTCACACTATAAAAATGATGTTGAGACTCTAGAAAATGTGCAGAGAAGAGCAACCAGGATAATTAGGGGACTGGAGACTAAAACATATGAAGAACGGTTACAAGAACTGGGCAGGGCTAGCCTAGTGAAGAGAAGGACCAAGGGAGACATCATAGCAGTCTTCCAATATTTGAGAGACTGCCACAGAGAAGAAGGGGTCAAGCTATTTTTCCAAAGCACCTGAAGGCCAGACAAGGAATAATGGATGGAAACTGATCAAGGAGAGATTCAACCTAGAAATAAGGAGAAATTTTCTGACGGTGAGAACAATCAACCAATGGAACAGAAGTTGCCTTCGGAAGTTGTGGGAGGATCATCACTGGAGGATTTCAGGAAGAGATTGGACTGCCATTTGTCAGAAATGGTGTAGGGTCTCCTGCTTGGGCAGGGGGTTGGACTAGATGACCTGCAAGGTCCCTTCCAACTCTGTTAATCTAATTTATTTATGGGTTCTGCGATTGCCATTTGTGGTCTTCCTAGCTGGCTTCCAACAAGCAAAGTCAATGGAGAAAGCAGATTGGCATAATGATCTGAGATTCTCTTAATGACCAGAGGGGAAAAAAACGAGAATGCAATTCATTTAACAATAACCTTGCTTAGCAATTCAAGTTCTGGTCCCAATTATGGTTGGAAGATGAGAACTACCTGTTAAATATCCTCTTCTCTAGATGTTTGGGTCATCAATTGAGGCAACAGAAAGAGTAGTCATGAAATTTGCAGATGACAATAAGCTGGGGAGAATAACCAATACTTTAGAAGATAGACTCAAGATTCAGAAGGATCTTGACAGACTTGAAAAGCAGGCCCTATCCAACAAAATGCCATTCGCTGGTGAGAAAAGTAAGGTCCTACCCATAGGCAAGAAAAACCAAATGCACAGATAAAGGATAGATGGAACCTGACTCAACAGTCACAAATGTGAGAGGGATCTAGATGTCTTAGTGGATCACTACTTAGGTATGAACCAGCAGCATGCCAAAAGAGCCAGTGCAATCCTAGGATGCATCAACAGAAGGATAGCATCAAGATCACAAGAAATGACCATATCACTTTATATTGCACTAGTGACCACACTTGGAATACTGCATCCACGACACAAAAAGATGTTGAAACCATGGAAAGTATGCAGAGAAGAGCAACGAAGATGATAAAGGATTTGGAGGCTAAACCATATGATGAATGGTTAAAGAAACTAGCTACATTTAAGTCTAACAAAGGGGACTAGAGGTGATATGGTACCAGTTTTCTAGCAGTTGAAGGGCTGTCACATAGAAGAGGGAGTCAACCTATTCTTCAAAGCACCTGAGGGCAGGGCAAGGAGGAATCCATGGAAGATCATTAAAGAGAGAGTCAACCTAGAATTAAGGAGAAATTTCCTAACAGTGGGAACAATTAATCAGTGGAACAGCTTGCCTTCAGAAGCTGTGAGTGCTTCATCCCTGCAAGATCTTTAAGAAGAGATTGGTAGGTCTGAAATTGTATAGGGTCTCCTGTCTCAAACAGTGGGTTAACTAGAAGACCTCCAATGTCCATTTCAACTTTGTTGTTGTGTATTCTGTATATTTTATATTTAGAATCAAGAACGTTCCTGTATACAGTTATACTTCAGAGTGTCTGGGAGACTATGCAATCCCAGCAATTAGACACCCACAGATGCACTGATAGTTTTTCTCATTTTCTTCACTCTTTCAAGGACTGATTATCTGATCGACTCCAATCTAAGGATGGATCTGTCAACTCATATGTTTTATAGGCTTTGTTCTGTTCTTCATCACCAAGGCATTACACCAGGGATCTCAAGCGCGATTTCATTGAAGGCCGCATCAGGGTTGTGTTTGACCTTGGGGGGGGGGGGGCAATGGCCGATGATTTGGCCAGTTCAACGTCACTCCTCAAGGCTCCGTTTTTGGCCACGAGGACCTCCTACATTAACATTATGTTAATGTCTGATAATGTCTTGTGGTTGGAAGGAGAAGAGAACAAACATAGTACATCTTAACAAGAACTAGTAAGGTTGCCTCCTCCACGCATGATTTGACAGGAATGAAATTGGCAATGATCCCTGGGAGAACTTTATGGTGGTCAAGTTCTGTGGAATCTGATCATTTTATAATTAATATTATAGCCATAGAACATCTCTAAATTAAAAAAAAAATCCTGTGGAAGCTATTATGAGCCTGTGTTAGACACTTTGGTATTGTGGTTCAGGTGCTGACCTAAAAAGCAAGAGGGCCACAAATTGTTGTCGTTGTTGTTGTTATTCTCCTCCTCCTCCTCCTTGCCATTAGTGCTAACTGTTTTTATTACTTGTTGGGTGAGGATTTGATATCATCAAGGAACTAAATAATTATTGATCTCTTTGGCACTATGCATATTCATTTCAAGACCATACAATTGTCTAGGAGCGCCCTCTGGTGGCCAATGTGTAATAGCACAACCAAGGAGAATGAAATATTCTCCTTGGTTGTGCTATTACACATTGGCCACCAGAGGGCGCTCCTAGACAATTGTATGGTCCTGAAATGAATATGCTATTATTTTTCTCACAGATAATCAGCTTGCTAATCAGCAAGTGATGAGGGATTCTTTTAAACACTTTATTGAAGTGATAGTATATTACACTTCAGCATTCCCAGAATCTGTTAGGGAAGTTGGTTGATCAAAAAGAGTTAAAATGATCCAAAAATGTTTATTTTTGATAAAGCTATGTCAATGTCTGATGATGATTAGGTTTTCAAGGTGATTACAGACTGAAAACTATATTGTCATGTTAATCATATTTCCATTGGTTCCCAATTTATTTCATAAATGGCAACTTAGCTCAGACAGAAAGAAATCTGAGAAGAAGAATTTCAAATCATTCAAAGAGACTTTGGGTTAATTAACTCACTAGCAATGAGTTATTATGAGAAATCCCTGCTTTAGCTTTCAAGATGTCCTACATACCCCAAACCAGGGGTGAAATCCAACAGGTTCTCACAGGTTCTGGAGAACCTGTAGCAGAAATTTTGAGCAGTTTGGAGAACCGGTAGCGGAAAAGTAGTTTTGAGAACTGGCAAATACCACCTCTGGCTGGCCCCTGAGTGGGGTGGGAATGGAGATTTTGCAGTATCCTTCCCCTGCCATGCCCACCAAATCATGCCTACCAAGCCACACCACGCCCACCAAGCCACACCCACAGAATTGGTAGTAATTTGGATGTCACCACAGCCCCAAACTATCATTATTTCTTAGTGAAATTGGTATAGTTTTTGCTTCCTTAATCTAAGATCGCTATTTGGAGCTTAATGGAATTAATGTTCACTGACTAATCTATAGTTCCCCATAGTTCTTTTATATTTTTTTTAAGATAGGAGCCACATTTATCCTCAATTTGGCAGTTCGAATCTCACCAGGCTCAAGGTTGACTCAGCCTTCCATCCTTCCGAGTTGGGTAAAATGAGGAACCAGATTGTTGGGGGCAATATGCTGACTCTGTAAACCCCTTAGAGAGGGCTGTAAAGCACTGTGAAGTGGTATATAAGTCTAAGTGCTATAGTGCTAGTGTTATTTGGTCTTCTCTTCTGCTTCTTTTCTTATTCCTTATTTTGAGCATCACTCAGCTTTTTAAATTTTTAAACAACCTTTGCTAACCTCTTATTATTTTGATCCTTTACTTTCCTAATATCAGTTCTACAGTTCTGTATTTCCTCTATGGCAGGATGTCAAACTCGATTTCATTGAGGGCCGCATCAGGGTTGTGTTTGACCTGGGGTGTGGCGAGGGGAGGTGTGGCCAAGGTGGGCGTGGCCAGGGTGGGCATGGCCAGCTCAACGTCACTCATGTCGGGGGCGCCTATGGTGGCCTGAGCGCTCTGCCAAAGAAAATGGGCTCATGAGCTTCACTTTTGTCTGGGATGGCTTCCTGCAACCCTCTACCAGCAAAAATGGAGCTCGGGAGGGCTGCATGTGGCCCTCCCAAGCTCTATTTTCGCTGGCAGAGACACCATTGGCTAGTCCTTCGCTGCTTCCAGGGCGGCACCACAGGCCAGGCCTAAGCACCCGGCAAGCTGGATCCGGTCCCTGGGGTTTGAGTTCGACACTTCTGCTCTATGGCAAGGCCCAGATTTCACTTACTGAGAGCCAATTGGTGTAGGGGGTTAAGGTACCAGGATAATAACTAGGAGATGATGAGTTCTAGTCCCATCTTCACTCTGAAAGCCAGCTGGGTGCTTCTGGACCAATCCAGTGGTGAAATCCTGCCAGTTCTGTCCAGTTTGCGGGAACCGGTAGCGTCGTCGTCATGTGGTTTGGTGAACTGGTAGCGGAGCAGCATGAGGCTCCGCCCACCTGCCCAGATGTCATTACTTCCTGGTTTTAATCAGGAAATAACCAGTTTTTGACCCTCTACGCATGCACAGAAGGCTTTGCGTATGGCAGAGAGTCAAAAATTGGACGATGATGGTGAAGCTCGTGCGCCCGCACTTCCGAACCAGTAGGGAAGATAAGTAGATTTCACTCCTTGGCCAGTCATTCTTTTTCAGCCCAATCGACCATACAGGATTCTTGTTTTGGATAACTTAGGAGGAGGAAGGAAACAGTATTAGGTATGTTCACTGCCTTGAGTTATTTATAAAGTAATAAATGCAGGGGGGAAAATCAAATAAATAAATAAAATTGCATGTCTGCTTTTTAGATCTTCATTAAGCTTTTTCTGTAGTTTCATTAGTTTCTTCTACTATCCTCAATTTTTCCTGCTCCTTGGAATTGTTAACATTTGTTAACATTAATACCTCACGTTTTTAGAAATTCCCACCCATTGTGAGTCCCTTTTCCTTTGGCATCCCTTACTACAGTTTTGTATTTAACATTACTCTGAGCATCCGAGAATGTTTGAAGCTCAATATATTAGTCTGATATTCTCAACTAATTTAGGTTCTCTTAAAATTAAGAATTCCAGCATCGCATAATTATTTCTCTTCAATGTTCTTGCTATTTTCACTTTGAATTTGGGTCTTCCCTATTTATTAGCATTAAGTCAAGAAAGTCGATCCAGTTTACCAAGACAAGCCAGGAATTTTCTGGAAGGACTTTGTTGTTTTGAACAACATCTTTCAATTGCTATATTCAGTCCTGGGAATCATTGTCTGAAGTGGTGTAGGGTTTCCTGTCTAAGCAGGGAGTTGGACTAGAAGACCTCCAAGGTCTCGTCTCTTCTCTTCTCTTCTCTTCTCTTCTCTTCTCTTCTCTTCTCTTCTCTTCTCTTCTCTTCTCTTCTCTTCTCTCTTCTCTTCTCTTCTCTTCTTTTATTTCCTATTTCTATTTCTATCCCAGCATATTATAAATTATAGTTTTCTTTCTGTACTAAGAGCATAAATTTGTACTTTTTTTAATTTCCCACATTCTGGGCAATAATGCATAGACAAGCCAATATCATGTTTTCTTTTTTCTTTTTCCTTTTGAGTAGTTTAAGAGATCCCATTACAACTACACTCCTAATTTCTACAGTTTGGTTCTGAGGTCCTTATTTCCTCTCAGTGGGGCTGCTTACATTCTCTCCCATATGGCTTGGTAGCGCCCGCTGAAGCCATTAATCCGGCCCGTGCGGGACCACGAAGCTGCCCCACCCACATCGCCCCACCTACCCGCTGCCCCCCGCCTTCTGGAAAACAAAGAGGCCAAAACTGGGACACGTAGAGGCCTCAGGAGGCCAAAACTGGGCCCATTTTTGGGCAGCAGAGTGGTTCTGGAGGCTGAGGAGGCGAAAAACGGGATGCAGGGAGGTTGAAGAAGCCAAAAATGGATAAGTTTTTGGCTTCCCTGGCCTCCAGAGAGAGAGAGGGAGAGGGAGGGAGGGAGGGAGGGAGAGAAACACACACACACACACACGCACACACACACACACACACACAAGCAGAAGTCCCTCACACACATTCCAAGGCAACCACATCCCTTCATTAACTTGCTTTCCACCCCCCTAACAAATTAAAGTGTAATTTGTATGTACTGTTTAATGGACTACTAAATTGGCCACGCCCACTCAGTCACATGACCAGATAGTCATGCCCACCCAGCTGGTCTGCCCCCCCCCAATAATCTGAGGGACCATGAATTGACCCCGTTTAAAAAATTTGAGGACACCTGAAGTAGGAGATAATGGCTTTTTTGGGGGGTGCCTACCTCTGTGTCATGGAGGTGAAGCAAGACAAGACAGTGGAAATTCTTGCTTGCCAGAGTTCGTCTCCTCAAATCCTACCTTACTCTTTTGCCAGGTTTTGGTTTAAAGCCTTCCTAACCAAGTTTGTCAGACTGAACACATTATTACTAGTCCTGGTGAAGTATAACTACATCAGTCCATCTTCTAGGTTAGGATTTTCAAATGGTGGTTGTTTAAGGTCCCACAAGAACTTAATGGTGTTCCTGAGGAACAAACCTTCATTTGAACCCATCAGGGGCATCTGTAGCAATTTTTCTAAAACACAGCAGGAAGGATGGAACTTATTCTGTCATCAAAAGCCATGCCCACCATTTTGTGGATGAGGGGTATTCTTTTTTAATTAACAGGTTTTGTGACCTAAACAGTGTACAGTAGTGGCCAAAATTATGGAAACCTTTTGGGAAAAGTGTATTTTTGAGGTCTGATGGCTAATAACACCACTTTTTTTTTTTTGGAGTTTCAAGGTAATCCTATTCCACTGCTGGAATGGCCTGAGAATAGCCCAGACCTTAACCCAATTGAAAAATCTATGGAGCCGACTAAAGAAATGTGTTAGTCAGAAGTGATCCAGCAATAAAACTTCACACCCAGTTAATAGAAGCCATCATTCAATTTTGGTTTCATATTATAACCAATTCAGCTGCAGAACTCAAAGACTTGGATCACTCCATGGGAAGACGTTGTAAGGCTGTAATTCATGCTAAAGGTTACCCAACGAAGGATTAACTGACATAGTGATGATTTTTGTATATCTTGTTTTTCACTTCTTCATACTGTAACTGCTATTCTAATAGCAAATCCTTCATAAACATTATTGCATTACATTCTTGATTCAATTAACTTTCCATTGATATATAATTTTATGATACTACTCCCAAAAAAGTGATGTTATTAGCTAGTTTTAGGAAATACACTTTTCCCAAAAGGTTTCCACTATTTTGGCCACTACTGTAGATGTAGTCACAGTAAGCACATTTATCCCATTGACATTTACTCACATAGCCATTCACTGTCCTGCAGTATTATCATTATCATTTTATTTTCTTTCATGAACTGGAATAATTTATGGGAACTGCGTAGAAAAAGCAGCAGGGGCTTTGATCACACCATTTCAGCTTCCATGTTGCCTTTTTTTGACCACACCCTGCAGATATTTCTGACCTTCATCAAGTGTTGGACCCATCAATATTTGACTCTACCCTTTTCTTCCCCACAGGCTGGTATGTGCTGCCACCATTAGAAAAGGACTTAGAAACTTGAATGCAGAGCTTCCTGGTCTAGTCACAAATCTCTTTCAATTGTAGCAGCCTCTGTCCTTTGTATTCATTTCAGAATACTGTATTTTTAAGAAAAGGAATATGAAGTAACTTTCCACAGAGTTGCATGATACCTCACCTGGAACATATTTGTTTACTCTCTGGGTGCCTAAACTGTAGGCTGTGGGCAAAGTTGGTTTCCTTAAGAGCTGTTAATCTAATTTTGCGAAGCTTTTTCTCCAGTAACATTGTATTGCTAACTAAGACTTACAAAACCTTTGCCAGACCAATTCTTGAATACAGCTCATCTGCCTGGAATCCACACTGTATATCGGACATTAATACAATTGAGCGGGTCGAGAGGTACTTCACAAGAAGAGTACTCCACTCCTCTACTCACAATAGAATTCCCTATGTCACCAGACTTGAAATTTTGGATTTGGACAATCTGGAACTGCTACGCCTGCAGTATGATCTAAGCCCAGTACACAAAATTATCTGCTACAATGTCTTACCTGTCAATGACTTCTTCAGCTTCAACCTCAATAATACATGGGCAAACAATTGGTACAAACTCAACGTAAACTGCTCCAAACTCAATTACAGAAAATACAACTTCAGCAACAGAGTGGTCAATGCCTGGAATGCTCTACCCGTTGTTACATCCTCTAACCCTCACAGCTTCAACCTGAAACTGTCTACTGTGGACCTCAGCCCATTCCTAAGAGATCCATAAAGGGGTTGTGCATAAGTGCACCAGCGTGCCTACCGTCCCTGTCCTACTGTCCCCATTTATTTGTACTCATTTTTTTCGTTCATATCCATGTTTATATTTATACCTGCTATCTTGTATCTGTTTGACAAACTAATAAATACAAATAAATACAAATACTATGATCCTTTTCCATTGTTGTTATTTCCCCCAAAATAGGACTGAAAAGGTCAGAAAGACATCCTAAACCATCTCTCTTGTGGCGCCTGCTCTTTTTCTGTCCACCACAGATCTGTACATCGACCATTTCTAAGAGAAAAGGTCTCTCTTTTCCAATCTTCCTTTCCAATCTTATGTTGCTCCTTTCCAAGTCTATCTCATTTGTTCATACAAAAGTGCTCACCCAACCACAGTGGCTGCCTTAAAAGCAAAATATATTATATACAAATATTTCCAAGTTTTCTTTGGGATGTTGAGATAATGGGGATAGCAGCCATGGGACTATTGGACTTTCTTTCTTTCTTTCTTTCTTTCTTTCTTTCTTTCTTTCTTTCTTTCTTTCTTTCTTTCTTTCTTTCTTTCTTTTTTTCTTTCTCTCTCTCTCCCTCCCTCCCTCTCTCCCTCCCTCCCTTTCTCTTCCTTTCCCTTCCTTTCTTCCTTTCTCTTTTTCTTTTTCTTCCTTTTTCTTCCTCTTTTTTCTCTTTCTTTCTTTCCTTCCTTCCTTCCTTCTTTTTCTTTCTCTCTCTCTCTCTCCATTCCTTCCTCTCTCTCTCTCTCTCTCTCTTTCTCTTTCTCTTTCTGTCTCTCTCTCTCTTTCTTACTTCTTCTTCTTCCTCCTCCTCCTCCTCCTCCTCCTCCTCCTCCTCCTCCTCCTCCTCCTCCTCCTCCTCCTCTTCTTTTTCTTCTTCTTCTTCTTCTTCTTCTTCTTCTTCTTCTTCTTCTTCTTCTTCTTCTTCTTCTTCTTCTTCTTCTTCTTCTTCCTCTCTCTCTCTCTTTCTCACTTCCTCCCTCCCTCCCTCTCTCTCTCTCCTCCTCCTCCCCATCCCTTTGTTGGCCCATTTGTCTTTGAGGGACCTGGGGTGTTCTTTTGATCAGTTCAGTCTCTCTCTTGGCACTTGAGTTCTGATTGGCTGAAAGACTTAGAAGGGGGGGGGGAAATCTTTAATTAAGAAGATAATCTCTTCTTACAACTTTCAGTGGCTCCATTTCTCCAATCCCCTTTGCTTCCACTTCAGGATTGATTGTCCTCCAGCATAGTTAAGGTCTTTTTAACTTCTCCATACTCAAGGAGCAGAAGCTAGAATCTCATTTTACATTTCTTTGAGTTTGTTTCACCTTCTACCAGTCATTTAATAGTCCAAATTTTACGTTTGGCTTTCACAAACTTTCTTTTTCTTGTTTTCTTTTGGGAAGACAGATTATGTTTTGTATTGGCTATTATCCAGGCACCTTGTTCCTTGTATCCGTCTTCCATCTCAGCCACCCTTGGTGAGTAACCAGAGTTTTTTTGCTTTGCTCTATAGACAGGCTAACAGGAACAATTGTGCAGAATTAAATGCTTTTGTTCTTTGATGCCATTCATCATGAGCCCTTTATTGAGGTCAATATTTTGATAAATCAGGAGAAATCAAGAGAATTACTTAGAAAGGTTGTGGACTTCTCACTTTCAAGACAAACCATTCACTAATCTGGATATCTTCTTTATTGGAAAGTTTCCAAGCTATAGCATTCACCAAGCTATAAATTCATTTAATCTCTTTTTTCATATATTTGGACAAAAACTTTAGTAGCACTGATGTTGTAAAGAAGCCATTGAAATCACAGTTTGTTAGACTAAGAATTGAATTGTAGGGGGAAGATCAGGAATCATAAGATATATGTTTCTACAATTTCATTGCATTTCTTAATCTCAGAATGTCTAGTTTGTTTTTCATAAGTTTCCAGTTATCATTCTTAGAAGAATGATCCAGATAAACTGAATCATTCCAAGAAAGCAGAGTCAATTCAGTTGATTTTGTTTGATTGGAATAAAAGCATTTTATTGGAATATTTTTATTGAAAGATTTTTCTGGAAAGGATGTCAAAAAATAAAGAACCATAATTAAAAAAAAGGAAACATATTATCTTTCATTATCGTTCACATGTATAAGTTCTTATAAAGAAATAACACTGTACTTATCATAAGTAAAATAAGTTCATTGACAGAAGTCCTTGATTATCCCTTCCTATCACTTGATATTGTCTGCTATCCACCCTTTTCAGGTTTAACTGTCTGTCCATTGGGAGAGATCAATTCATTACAGATTCTGTTGCCAAGCTGTCAGTTCTTTGGATTGATTGATTGATTTTATCCCATCAAGTTGGTGATGGTTAAATACTCAACTTTTTTGACAACTTAATTTAACAGTGATTTCTCCACATACTAAATATAAAAGCATGCAAAACAATCTTTTTATTTTTAATAAGACTCCAGAAATTATTATTTTTTTAATCCAAGTTTTTTATTTTATATTATTTATGCACACTTATCTGTGAATGTGATACTTGAGTATCATACATTTCAATACAAATAAACATATTATTACACACAATTGTTACATTTCATTTCATTTTTTCACATTATTTGCACATATCCTTCAGTTCTAAATCTTTTTCTTTCTCTTTCCTATTGCTTGATATATTAATATATACATCCCATAGTTCCCTTATTTCTTTCTCTATTTTAACTTCCCCCTCCAATCACTATAATATCCAAAGACGTGACAATAACATTTCTTTTCTATTCCCTACTATTGTCACATATATTTTTCTTAGAATACATTCTTTCATTTTCTAATTACTTATTATTTAATTCTAACATATGTTTATGCTTGTTTAATAATACTATCATTCAAATTCTAATTTTCTAATTAACACTTAATTCTTCTTCATAGCTCTGTTCATGTTCTTTCCAATCCTCCAGTCCACAAAATTCTACTATTTATGAAATGATAACAGGAGAAATAAGCAGCAATCACGCATTTTAAATTCAATCTACAGTTCAAGAGAATTTTGTGTCAATACAGGAGAATCCACCATACACAGATGCACAACCGTTATCAGCTTAAGGACTATCCTGGTCACAGTGACTTTTGTTCTTATTATCCTCTAGAAGGAGCATTGTAATTTACTCTGTACAGTGCTATCCTTGAACAAAACTTGGAAGTTACAGCTGGAGCAAAATGCAGCTGCCAACCAGAAGAGACATGCTGGGGGAGAGGCTGCTAGTTGATTTCTGGTCTGGTTCAAGGTGCTGGTAATTCTTATAAAGTCCTTCATGGCTCAGGTCCTTCATTGTTATAGGGTCAGCTCCATCATGTAGAAGCTACTTATTGGCCACATTTTGAGTTGAAAAGGCAAGCTGAAGACTCTTCCCCAATTGATCAAGAGGACTAGAAGGGTGAATACACTCCATTTCCGTGGCTGCTCCAGCTTGCCCCATCAAAGCTAGGCAGATCCCTCTCTTTGAATGTTTCTGAACTTAGTTAAGATACGATTCTTGCAGTAAGTCTTAGATATAGGCAAAGCAATATATTGGGAGCATTGCCTCTCACGCTGGCTTTTGTGTGATTTTATTATCTTTATTATGAATTCTTTTTATGGATTGTGTATTTGGAGTTTAAATAATTGTGTGCTTTTGATTAGGATTATGTATAAATTTTAACAAATGAATAAATAAATGTTGAGGGCCATATTCTAGAAGGAAAGGAAAGGAGTTTTTTATGGGGAGAAGTGAGGGTGTTAAATCTTTATAAAGGCATCCATTTATACCTTAACTCCCCAAACTGCCAACAACAGTAAAGAGAGCCAACATTCTGGATGTCATCTACTTGTTGGGCAGGGTCTCCTGTTGTGTACCCCTGACCTATAGTATTGAAAGAAATCCCTCGTGTGTGGGATATATAAAACTCTTGTGCTTAACACCTGCAAACTTATGCTTTGGAAAGTCGATAAGAAGGTGAATGCTAATATTTGGGGAAATTCTGCGGCTGCCATCTTTGCTGCAAACAGCAAAGTGTACTTGAACTGGTCATGTTTTTCTGGAGAAGAAAAAATAGTATAATAGAATATAATAACAGAGTTGGAAGAGACCTTTCTAGCCCAACCTCCTGCTTAAGGAGGAAACCCTACACCATTTCAGACAAATGGTTATCCAAAATCTTTTTAAAAACTTCCAGTGTTGGAGCATTCACAACTTCTGGAGGCAAGTTGTTCCGCTGATGAATTGTTCTCACTGTCAGGAAATTTCTCCTTAGTTCTAAGTTGCTTCTCTCCTTGATTAGTTTCCACCCATTGCTTCTTGTCCTGCCCTCAGCTGCTTTGGAGAATAGCTTGACTCCCTCTTCTTTGTGGCAGCCCCTGAGATATTGGAAGACTGCTATCAATTCTCCCCTAGTCCTCCTTTTCGTTAAACTATACATACCCAGTTCCTGCAACTGTTTTTCATATGTTTAAGCCTCCAGTCCCCTAATCATCTTTGTTGCTAGTCTCCACATCTTTTTTACATTGTGGCAACCAAAACTGAATGCAGTACTCCAAGCGTGGCCTTACCAAGGCCTTATATAAATACAGGACTATTTCTTAGTCTTAGAACTTAAAACATAGAGAATTGGAAGGGACCTTAGAGGTCTTCTAGTCCAACCTCCTGCTTGAGCAGGAGACCCTATACCATTCTGGACAAGTGGGTGTCCAATCTCTTCTTGAAAATCTCCAGTGAAGGACCACCCACAATTTCTGGAGGCAACCTATTCCACTGATGAATAACTCTTACTGTTAGAGAATTTCTCATTAATGATAGGTTGGATCTCTCTTTAATAATATTCTACCCATTATTTCTTATCCTACCCTAAGAGCTTTGGAGGATAAATCAATCCCCTCTTCTCTGCGACAGCTCCTCAAGTACTGGGAGACAATGATCATATTCCCCCTAGTCTTTCTCTTCATTAGACTATGAATGCAACCATTCATCATACGATTTGGCCTTCAGAACCAGATCTCTGCAGTCTTTCTAGAACCTCAGTGTCTTTTTTATATTGTGGTGACCAGAACTGGAAGCACTATTCCATGTGTGGTCTTCCAGTGCAGTATAAAGCAGTACATAATCTTGATAGTATCCCTCTGTTCAGGGGTAGGCTTCACATAATTTAACAACCGGCTCGCCCAGTAGTGAAAATGCGAGCATGCACATGCGTGCGGCTTAGAAAACGTGGCTAAATAGGAAAGTATAGCACCGAGGTGGGAGGGCCGGGAGCCCACGTTACTATCTGGGCTACTACCGGTTCACCTGAACTGGTCCGAACCGGCTGAATCCTATCACCGATTCTGTTGATGCAACCTAGGTCTGGCATTGGTATTTTTTGGCAGCTGCAGCAGTTTGTACCTACTGTTTGTTCCTGAGGCCCAAATCTGCCGTTCTTTCAGAGGTGTGTCCTAGTCCAGTCTTGAAACTAAGAGCTTGTGCTTAATGCCATTTCATAAGGCAGTTTAAACTGCAAGGAGATGATGCCTCCAGCTGACATTTGAGGTGATTCATTATCCCATTATCCCAGGCAGTCACCCCCCCCCCCGCCACATCTTCCAGAATACACAAGTTTATTGAAAGATTACCCCGGGTTGGACAAGGGTAATGAATAGTGGCCAGATTTTTCAGGAATGGATTGCAATCTGTGAAGAACAAAGGACAACAAAGATGATTAGGGGACTGGAGGCTAAAACGTATGAAGAATGGTTGCTGGAACTGGGTATGTCTAGTTTAATGAAGAGAAGGACTAGGGGAGACATGATAGCAGTGTTCCAATATCTCAGGGGTTGCCACAAAGAAGAAGGAGTCAAGCTATTCTCCAAAGCACCTGAGGGCAGGACAAGAAGCAATCGGTGGAAACTAACCAGGGAGAGAAGCAATTTAGAATGAAGGAGAAATTTCCTGACAGTGAGAACAATCCATCAATGGAACAACTTGCCTCCAGAAATTATGAATGCTCCAACACTTGAAGTTTTGAAGAAGATGTTGGATAACCATTTGTCTGAAGTGGTGTAGGGTTTCCTGCCTAAGCAGCGGATTGGACTAGAAGATCTCAAGGTCCCTTCCAACTTCTATTCTATTCTATTCTATTCTATTCTATTCTATTCTATTCTATTCTATTCTATTCTATTCTATTCTATTCTATTCTATTCCATTCCATTCCATTCCATTCCACTCCACTCCACTTCACTCCACTCCACTCCACTCCACTCTATTCTATGAAATTTGTCCTTTGTTTGTCACTTCAAAATGATGGAGCATATCCATATTGTGATACTTGGGTGTCTGAGCCTCCATCCAGCTAGCAGGATGAGTTTTAGAAGTGCTTCCATTGGCAGTCCTGTATGCTTTGTCCGTAGTTGATAGTTCCTTCTTTCTAGTCATATACAATGGGGGCCTTTTTAAGGCAGAATAATAAGTTTATTAGCAGTGCTTAAAAGACCTTCAGTAACATTTTGTGGTGGTAATCTGGGGGGGAGGAGGAGTCTGTCTATCTGTTTGTGTGGGAAGGCTGGGTAACTCAACTAACTAGAGCAACTCAGTCTCACCCATTCATTACCACTGGAATCCATCCCAATAAACTCCATCTAGATTACATATTAATTCTCCAATCTTTTGTTACCTTAACAAATAGAATGGAATGACTCTATTTTGGGATTTACTGCATGGACATCAGTGGTGGGTTGCTCCAGGTTCTTTAAAGTTGGTAATAAAAGCGGTGGGAGACTCCGCCTGCCCGGATGTCATAATTGACGATCTGCGCATGCGCAGAAGTGCATGCGCATGCTCCCATTGCGAACTGGTAGTAAAGGTAAGTAGAACCCACCCCTGATGTGGCTATATTGCCACACCAGAAAGTAGCTACCACGTAATTTAACGCCTTCCTTATTATGTAGATATCCGCCAAATGGAAAAATGGTTATTCAAATAAAAAGTAAGATCATGAATCTTTATCTACTCATGCTTGTGATCTCAATTATCCCTTTAGAATAACATTGATCTTTTTTTAAAAAAAAGATTCGATTTAGTCAATGCAGATGAGATTTTATTGCTTGTTTGTTCACTAATTTGATTTTCTTTGGTCGATGGTTGTAATCTGCCCCCTCCCTTCCTCATTAACCACTTATGAATGCTTCTTGAATAAATTCTTGAGTTTATGAATGATATGGAAGAATTGGATTCAACGTGTGTCAGTGCTCAGGTTAAGTCATAGCTGGAACCTTCAACACTCTACTAAACTGAAATTTACTCAGACAGGCAAGTCGGATTCCTATAGCTTAGCTGATAGGAGAACAATGCCACTTCCTTGTGTTCTGAAGGAACGTGTAAACAGCAAGTATTCAGAAGAAACGTATCATAGATTTTCTCCAAAAATATGGCCTGCCAAAAGTTGAACACTTTTTAGCATGGTAGCATTATTATAAATTGAATAAATAAATAAATAAATAAATAAATAAATAAATAAATAAATAAATACATTTTGTAGTTTGTTTTCTTTGTGATTGAAGGATATAATACAACTGGTATAATACAAACTACAATTGTTACAACACAATATACATAAAGGTAGATTCAACAAAACTAAACTACGAAAAGTATCAACCCAATGCAAATGGAATCTCTTTAATAAATGTATCGTTAATCAAAATCTTTATGAAAAAAAGTAGATCTTAAATGAATTTCCCCAAGTGTTTTCCTAACATAATCTTATAGATAATGAATCTAGGAAAACATACCTCGTCAAGATGGGGAGCAAATTAATCAGTGGGAAAATTTTGTGCTATTTTTTTTTTAAAAAGTGTGTCTGTGTGTATTTTAGCAAATTAGTGAAATTTGTAGCCTTTTTGTTGGAGAGGAAAAAGAATGAAACTTTTTCCTATTTTTAAAATAGAAATATCTGTTATAGTTCAATGAAATTAGTAAACCCTGAGGAGTATTTTAACACAGGATAATAACCATAGGAATTGATAAAATAGCCAATCTTCAACCATACAATTTCCAGACGTGATTTTGTCTGTCTTACCACGATAAATTGTACAATTAACACAGATGCAGTATTGCTTCAGAGGTTAAAGATTGTTCCTTAAAAAGTGTTTAACCAGAATCAACATCTTCCTTGAATGGTTATCTGGTATTGCCAACAAAAAGCAATCCCCTCCTCCCTCCCACCTCAAATCTGGAATAATAAATTAGATATGTCTAATATTAGGGATGCAGTGGCTCAGTGGCTATGACCCCGAGTTTGTCAATCAGAAGGTCGGCAGTTCAACGATTCGAATACTTCTTGGGTATTGTTACGTCCTACAAGTATGTAGGAAACGTGGGTGGCTCAGTGGCTAAGATGCTGAGTTTGTTAATCAGAAGGTCAGCAGTTCAGCGGTTCGAATCCCTAGTGCCATGTAACGGGGTGAGCTCCCATTACTTGTCCCAGCTTCTGCCAACCTAGCAGTTCAAAAGCACGTAAAAAATGCAAGTAGAAAAATAGGGACCACTTTGGTGGGAAGGTAACAGGGTTCCGTGTGCCTTTGGCACTTAGTCATGCCGGCCACATGACCACGGAAATGTCTTCAGACAGCGCTGGCTCTTCGGCTTTGAAATGGAGATGAGCACCACCCCCTAGAGTCGGGAATAACTAGCACATACATGCGAGGGGAACCTTTACCTTTACCTTATGTCTAATATTTGTTTCTCAGTGAAAGCTAAACTGGAAAGAATAACTGAGAACCATGAGTAGACTTAATTTGGGATGCATTAAAACCTTACTTAATACTATTACAATACTCTAATGGTGTTTAAAGTGCATTTTCGCAGGGAATAATAAAAAAAGCATGGCAGTTGTAGGATGAAGCCAGTGAGGTTATTAGCATGTAAGTAAATGATTAATTATATAATCCTAGAATCCTGACATAGCAAGGAGTCATGAAAGCTGTGGAGTCCAACCCCCCCCCCCCCCCACACACACACTTTGCTCCATTCACTGCAGGAATTTAAATGAAAGCATCTCAGACAGAAGGTTGTCTAGCCTTCACTTGAGCACCTCCAGGGAAGGGGTGGCCATTGCTTCTCTGGATAATTGATTCCTCTGTTGAACTGCTCTTAGGACAGTAAGGGAACTTTCAATCAGAACCTCCTTTTTAATACTTAAAATCCAACTTGGGAGAAGGAAAGCAGGTCCTGATCTCCTTCTATGAGACATGTTTCCAGTAATTTAAAGAATGTTCACCACTCCTTTCACAAGACTAAATATGGCTAGGTGTTTCTCCATAGGTCTTGGTTTCTAGTCTCCAGATCATTTTTATTTTATTTTATTTTATTATTTTATTTTATTTTATTTTATTTTATTTTATTTTATTTTATTTTATTTTATTTTATTTTATTTTTTTCATCAAGCATATATAAGATTACAGATAAAAGTATAAACGTGATTATGAATATATGAAATGTATAAACATGATTATGAATACATGAAATGGATACAAATAAATGGGGACAGTGGGACAGGAACCGTAGGCACACTGGTGCGCTTATGCACGCCCCCTAAGATCTCTTAGGAATGGTGTGTGGTCCACGGTAGACAGTCTAAGGTTAAAGTTTTGGGGGTTTGGGGAAGAAACCACAGAGTCAGGTAATGCATTCCAGGCATTGACCACTCTTGTTTGTATCTATTGTGTGCTCTTGTGTTTTGGTTAAAGCTGAAGTAGTCATTGACAGGTAGGACATTATAGCAGATAATTTTATGTACTACACTTAGGTCAGACCGAAGGCGGCGTAGTTCTAAGTTGTCTAAGCTCAAAATTTCAAGTCTGGTGGCATAACTTATTCTGTTGTGAGCAGAGGAGTGGAGGACTCTTCTCGTGAAATATCTCTGGACATGTTTGATTGTATTAATGTCCAATATGCAGTGTGGGTTCCAAAGAGATGAGCTGTATTCAAGAATTGGTCTAGCAAATGTTTTGTATGCTCTAGTACAATATTACCAGAGAAAAAGCTACGCAAGATTAGGTTAACAACTCTTAATGCCTTTTTGGCAATGTAGTTACAGTGGGCTCTGGCACTTAGATCATTAGAGATGAGTATTCCAAGGTCCTTGACAGAGTGAGGGTCGTCTACAAGGTCGTGTCCATCCAGCTTGTATTTTATGTTCTGATTTTTTTTTTTTTTGCCAATGTGTAAGACATCTTTATTATCCTTCCCCAAGCCTCCTCCATTTTATATGAACGCCACTTAAAGTACGATGCCCAGAAGTGGGGAAAAGACTTGAAAGTGGAATGATTTACTTTTCAGAATTTGGAATTACTTTTCTGTTCATGAAGCCTAAACTAATATTTTCTTCTTTGGTAGCCGTATATTTTTCCTGGCTCATGTTTAGTTTTCAATCAACTACAATTCCAAAATAAAGTATTTCATTTATTTTTTTAAAATATTAATAGCTAGTGTAGTTTTCACCCACTCCATTCTTTATCTTTTTTTCCTTTAAGTGAAGCACTCTATCAAGTTTCATTCTATTTCTTTCACCCTCTTTTCCCAAACCATTGAGATTGTATTTAAATTTAAACCTGTCTCCTGGGGTGTTAGTTGGGCCACCAATTTTGTATAATTGCAGTTTCTACCAGCCAATATTGCCTCCAGTTTTTTCATTTAAAACACTAATGAAAATATTGAAGAGTAAAGGACATAGGAATGATCATTGTGATATTTCTTCAGCAAGCCAATAGCACTCTTGGGATACAATTTTTGGCCTAGTGTCAGGGTTCCAATAAGTGCCTCAATAAAGGCAGGAGTCTTAAGCCATTTTGCAAGCAAAGTCCAATTGTTTATTAGGAATGCCATGTTGGCACCAGCTAGGTGAAGCCAGCTTTGACTTCACCTAATTCATGCCTTGCCTCTGACCCGATTTCCCCTTCCATCCCCCAGGATATGTCACCAGTCACATTCCCTAACGAAGCAATTTCACGGGTCGTAGAAGTCACTCCCTCCAGCAGTTGCAGGTCTCTGTGGAAATGGCCTTGACTGTGGCCGGCTAGGATGTGTTTTGTTTTGACTGAGGTGCGAATTCCTCGGTGCAGCTGTGAGGTGAGATTTCCCATCTCTCTGCCTATGGCAACTTGGGAGCATGTCAGGAAAGCTTCACGAGTTGACACCTAGTTTGTGTCCACTTCATTAGTGGGATATTTAAGTGGTAGGATTCAAATAATTTAACAACCGGTTCTCTGCCCTAATGATTTCTTCCAACAACCACTTTGCCAAACTGCTCGGAAAGTTAACAACCGGTTCTCCCGAAGTGGTGCGAACTGGCTGAATCCCACCACTGAGTTAGGGTATATAATATATATATAATTCCCATAGTTTTTTTTTCAAATGAGATAAAATTAGGTTGGCAAGATTTGCATTTTACAATGCATACCTATTTTTGGTAATTGCCACGTGTTCTTGACAATCTCCTCTGCAATAGAGGCATACACGAATCCTCCTCAAACACATGGGAAGAACAGGACTCTGCTTCCGCTTCTTCCCCATGCCCCAAGTAAACTAGAGAAAGTTCTCCTTCTTCTCAGCTCCACTGGCTTCATGCTACCTCCTAAGCCAGCAAGTCTAGATCTGCAAAGGAACCAGGTAAGGGGAGATCCCAGGCAGTGCTGTAGTGGAAGCCCTACATGCATCCCTCCACCAGAGGTGGTATTCAACTGGTTCGGACTGGTTCGGGTGAACCAGTAGCGATGATGATCAGTTGGCCCTGCCCACCTGTCTCTGCTCTATCCGGTCCTTAATTTCCTGCTTTGTAGCTCATCTCAATTGCGCGGCACAGCTGATTCCCCCCCTCGCTGTTCTACTTACCTTTGCTGTTTTACTTACCGTTGCTAAATGCTCCATTTTCAGCACTGAGTGCAAGTGCCTTAGGTGCGCACATGCGCTCCCCAAACTGATTGTTAAACCGGCAGCATTCCACCACTGCCCCCAATCCCTTTCAGCATTTTCAACCTATGATCACCGTTGGACCGTCACTCCCTACGCAAAGCCTTCCATATATTAGCATTTCTCCTCTTGCACCATTTAAACGACATCCAGCCAGCAACGACATCCCATCGCCCGGTCCGTGCCCATAGAGAGGGCCTGCTCAGGGTGCCATCGGCTAGACAGTGTCGGCTGGCAGCCCCCAGGGGTAGACCCTTCTCTGTGGGTGCGCCCACGCTCTGGAATCAACTCCCCTTGGAGTTCCAGTTGGCTCCTGACCTTCACACCTTCTGCTGCGAATTAAAAACTTGGTTATTCAAGTTCCCCGACCTGGACTGTTGGGGTTTTAAGGGTTTTAAATTTTATTGAGTCTATTTAGATTTTAACTTTGTATTGTGGCTTCGTGCATTTATTATTGTGAGCCACCGACTCCATTGGGAGATTGGGCAGCATATAAACCAAAAATAAATAGATAAATAGATAAATAAATAAACAAACATCACCTGGTGTTTTCCAACCCCAGCACCTTTAAGATGTGTGGACTTCAACTCCCAGAGTTCCCCAGCCATCAATTCAAATACTTTGGCCACCTAATGAGAAGGAAGGACTCACTGGAGAAGAGCCTAATGCTGGGAAAGACTGAGGGCAAAAGAAGAAGGGGATGGCAGAGAACGAGGTGGCTGGATGGAATCACTGAAGCAGTCGGTGTGAGCTTAAATGGACTCTGGGTGATGGTAGAGGACAGGAAGGCCTGGAGGAATGTTGTCCATGAGGTTGCGATGGATTGGACACGACTTCGCAACTAAGAACAACAACACATTCTAGGGATCGTGGTTGCCAACAGATGGGCTCGTAATTATTGACCTCTACCCATCCAGCTTTTGTTAATTAAGGCTTTCAGAAAGCACTTTTGAGTTCAAGGGGAAAGAGTCACCAGTCCTGGTCGTCTTACGTCACATGTCCTTTGCTACTCCAAAGGACAGCACGGGTCAGGCCAGTCTGCTACGAGGACAGCCTGAAGTAGGTCTACAACTTTTCTATACTAGCTACTGTAGGATTTCTCAGCTAGCAATGTTAAGTTGTTGTTATTTTCTGTTACAGAGATCCAATGGAGTGGATTTTTTTTCCAGATGTTTATTAATATTTACAACAGACTATACTTTATGTTGCCTCTCATTTCTTTTACATAGTCCCAGTATTTAATAATAACAGGTGTTTATGCAGGTAATGTTGCTTTAGTCATTCGTTACGATCGAATTTATAGAATGAGAAAGGACTGGTTGTAAATTTTGCAGGAAGGGCTCTGTTGACTAAGGAACTCAATGAAATACATAATTAGAGGGGGCAAAAATTCTTCATGCAATTGTACAGTCTTGTTTTTCCTTTATAAATGTGATATATTTGGTCCCGGAGATTTAAACATTTGAAGTAAAGAACTGTTCCTTGGTTATATGTAGCTATGAATTACTACCTGCATATATGTCCTTTCATCCTGTTTTTCTTAATTTTCTGGTCACTTTTTAGAATAGAATAGAATAGAATAGAATAGAATAGAATAGAATAGAATAGAATAGAATAGAATAGAATAGATTTCTTTATTGGCCAAGTGTGATTGGACACACAAGGAATTTGTCTTTGGTGCCTATGCTCTCGTATACATAAAAGAAAAGATACATTTATCAAGAATCATAAGGTACAACACTTAATGATAGTCATGGGATACAAATAAGCAATCAAATCATATTAGGAAACAGTCAGAGGTGTGTTTCAGCAGCTTCTGACCAATTCTGGAGAACCGGTAGCAGAAATTTTGAGTACTTCGGAGAACCAATACTAAAAATTCTGACTGCCCAGCCCCCCCCATCTATTCTCTGCCTCCCAGGTCCTAGCTGATCATGAGCCCCAGCTGAAATGGGCATTTTGCAATAACCTTCCCCAGGATTGGGGAGGAAATGGGGATTTTGCAGTAACTTTCCCCTGGAGTGGGGTGGGAATGGAGATTTTACAGGATCTTTCCCCTGCCACGCCCACCAAGCCACACCCACAGAACTGGTAGTAAAAAATTTTGAAACCCATCACTGGAAACAGTCAATATAAATCATAAGGATACCAGCAACAGGTTACAATTATAAGTGGGAGGAGATGGGTGATGGGAATGATGAGAAGATTAATAGTAGTGCAGACTTAGTAAATAGTTTGACAGTGTTGAGGGAATTATTTGTTTAGCAGAGTGATGGCGTTTGGGAAAAAAACTGTTCTGTGTCTAGTTGTTCTGGTGTGCAGTGCTTTTTGTTGTTGCTGTTAAGCGACTAATAGCTGTGACTTTTCTGTGTTGTGCCTTACCATACCTAGTACTCCTCCAATTTTTCCTCATAACAACTCTGTGAGGTGGATTTGGCTGAGAGAGAGAGAGAGAGTGAGTAATTCATTTTTTGTTTTTTTGGTAAATCCAGGCCTGCTTTCAAAAATAAAATATTTTAGAAACCTCAGGCATTCATTTCTCAAAATTTGATGAGGCTCTAGACCAGGATAGAGAGATTAGTCCCTACAAGCCTTAGCTAATGGGAGGCAATTGTCATGTGTGATGAGGTGCAGGAGGGAGATCTCGGCAGGTTGGCCAGGAGGGGTGAAGGAGGGGGATGAACTGGGACAGTGCAGTGGAATTCCAGACATTCCCTTTGCTGCTCTCCATTGATGAAGACTTTTCTCCCTTCCAGGTCAGTGAATAATTTCCTGATGACTGGTCCCAAGGTAAGTGCATTCCCTTTGATCTCCATTCCTAATTCCGAGAAGCATCTGGACCTTGTTCCTTTCCTCCTTCCCAGATTTTGATAACTATGTGGCTGGATATTTGCAAGCTAAACTTGACTTGCAGAATGCAAGAAAACGGTTTCTACTTTAAAAAAAAAAAAAATCCTGCCCTAAAGAAGAGAACCCTGTGTAATTATTTAATTAGATTAAATTGTGGCAAGGATTGTGTGCCATTAATCCTTTAGCGGCAGCAGGAAAATTGGCTTGTAAACGATAACAGTGAGATTGGCTCTCAACGGACACATGTTATGCACAACCCAGAATCTGGCTGCTAAATGGTGTTAATTTAACAGAATATGAACAGAATTACATAGAAGGGACCTTGGAGGTCTTCTAGTCCAATTCTCTGCTCAAGCGGGAGACCTCAACTTCTTTATAGTAAAAACTGCTCTTACAAAATATATATAATTAATGCTCCAAATAATTCAGTGTAAATTACTGTGATTCATGTACATGGAATTTGTTCAACCCTAGCTACTGTAGGTTGCTCATGGGAGCTTGGTGTTTACACTATATGATGTTTACTGGCTGAATTACACTGGGCTATCAGATGATTTTTATTTGGCAGCCTAGTACTTTCATATCAGTTCTAATATGCTTTGTTTGGTATCTGTACTCCATTTTAGATCTCTATCTTCATAAAGCTCCAGGTTCCTGCTTTTTCCTTCATTGTATCTTCCTAGAATAGAAATAGGAAATAGAATTTTTTTATTGGCCAGGTGTGATTGGACACACAAGGAATTTGTCTTGGTGCATAGGTTCTAGGTGTACATAAAAGAAAAAATACGTTCATCAAGAATCATAAGGTACAACACTTAATGATAGTCATAGGGTACAAATAAGCAATCAGGAAACAATATTGATATAAATCGTAAGGAGCCAAGCAACAAAGTTACAGTCATACAGTCATAACTGGAAGGAGATGGGTGGTTGGAATGATGAGAAGATTAATAGTAGTGCAGATAATTAATAATAGTAGCAGCATGTTTTGCTAGGAGATCCTTCAAAGCCAACACTGTACTGTTAAGGAGATTGTAAAATTTTTCAATGAGATATTTGGTTAAAAACTGACATCTTCTGAATATATTTTGGTCGGCTAATAGTTATTTTTTTAAAAAAATCTTCTTAGAGGAGATGCTTGGCCCATCATGAGCTACTCCCAGCTTCCTGAGTGTAGGGAGTGCTCTTCCACCTCCCACTCCTTGCCCATTGCAAATGTACCTCATACCAGCATTTTGCCTAAAAATTGTTTTGGAAAAACGGGAATGTTGATGATTGTAGCCATTTTCCCAGAAGCTCCTTGTTTTGACCATTCTTCCTTTCCAGGCATACCTCATCTACTCCAGCAGTGTTGCAGCTGGTGCACAGAGTGGCATTGAGGAATGCAAGTTCCAGTTTGCTTGGGATCGTTGGAACTGCCCCGAAAGAGCTTTGCAACTCTCCAGCCATGGAGGCCTTCGCAGTGGTAAGAAAAATGATAGGGGGGGACTACTTCCATTAGCCACGAACTAATTATATTGCATTTCTATGATGTACAGTATGATATTTCTCTGCTGGAGCCTGATAAATAAGAGTTCCTTATGGAATAAGAAGCTGCTTGCTACTTCTTGGGTATTGTTACGTCCTACAGGTATGTAGGGAACGTGGGTGGCTCAGTGGCTAAAATGCTGAGTTTGTCAATCAGAAGGTCGGCAGTTCAGCGGTTCGAATCCCTAGTGCCTCGTAATGGGGTGAGCTCCTGTTACTTGTCCCAGCTTCTGCCAACCTAGCAGTTTGAAAGCATGTAAAAAATGCAAGTAGAAAAATAGGGACCACCTTTGGTGGGAAGGTAACAGCGTTCCGTGCGCCTTTGGCGTTTAGTCAGGCCAGCCACATGACCATGGAGACGTCTCCGGACAGCGCTGGCTCTTTGGTTTAGAAACGGAGATGAGCACCACCTCTAGTGCCGGAAATGACTAGCACGCATGTGTGTGGGGGCCTTAACCTTTACAAGTGAGTATTTCTTTTAAATTGCAGGTAATTCTATCCCAAGAAGATATTGCTGTGGTCCATAGCCATAACCAATTTGCCTACTAGTTAAAGTACAAGAAGCCTAAGGCAGAAATAAGTGGACAGTCCTCAGATGGGAGAAAAGCTTAGAGTGAGGTCCTTTAGGAAACAAGATTATTTTTTAAATTTTTTTTAAAAAATTAGATTTATATGCCGCCCTTCTCTGGACACTCAGAGCGGCTTACAATGCATTAAGCAATAGCCTTCATACTTTTGTATATTTTTTATACAAAGTCAGCTTATTGCCCCCACAAACTGGGTCCTCAATTTACCTACCTTAGAAAGGATGGAAGGCTGAGTCAACCTTGAGCCTCAAACTTGCAATAATTGCAGACAGCTGAATGTTAATAACAGGCTATTAGCCTGTTGAGCTATCTGAGGCTCCTTTTAAATGTGTTCATGAGCAGTCTGGGGACAGGAGAAAACATGGTGGTTGCTGATGTAAGTAAGTGAAGCATGTTGAGCTAGGAGACTCAGCAAATAACAGGACAGTGGTGTATATATAGCAATAGCAATAGCACTTATAGATTTATATATCGCTTCACAGTGCTTTACAGCCCTCTCTAAGCGGTTTACAGAGTCAACATATTGCCCCCCAAATTGTAAAAAAGATGTAAAAAAAATGTGGAGACTCTAGAAAGAGTGCAGAGAAGAGCAACAAAGATGATTAGGGGACTGGAGGCCAAAACATATAACGAACTGTTGCAGGAACTGGGTATTTCTAGTTTGACGAAAAGAAGGACTAGGGGAGACATGATAGCAATGTTCCAATATCTCAGGGGCTGCCACAAAGAAGAGGGAGTCAAGCTATTCTCCAAAGCACCTGAGGGCAGAAGAAGCAGCAATCGGTGGAAACTAATCAAGGAGAGAAGCAACTTAGAACTAAGGAGAAATTTCCTGACAGTGAGAACAATTGATCAGTGGAACAGCTTGCCTCCAGAAGTTGTGAATGCTCCAACACTGGAAGTTTTTAAGAAGATTCTACTTACTTAGAATACTGCATCCCATTTTGGTCGCCGTGACATAAAAAAGATGTTGAGATTCTAAAAAGAGGGCAGAGAAGAGCAACAAGGATGATTAAAGAACTGGAGGGTAAAACATATGAAGTGGAATGGCTTTGCCTTCAGAAGCTATGGGTGCTCCATCACTTCAACTGAACTGAATTGAACACTTTATTTGGTCAAGTGGGATTAGATACACAAGGAATTTGTCTCTGGTGCAGAAGCTTTCAGTGTATATGCAAAGCAACAGAACAATGATAATCATCATAATGCAAATAAGAGGGGGAGTAAAGAAGATAATAGGATAAATAATACTACAGCCATATTACATGGGTAAATAATGGAGGTTTTTTAAATAAGAGACTGGAGAGCCATATTTCTGAAATGGTATAAGTTCTTGTGCTTGAGCAGGGAGTTAGACCAGAAGACCCCCAAAGTCCCTTCTAACTTTGTTATTCTGTAACATTGAGTAATTCCAGTGGTGGGATTCAAGAACCAGTTCTCTGCCCTAATGACCGGCTGGGTGGGTGTGGCCATGGTGGGCATGGCCAGGGGGTGTGACAGACAGCACTCGGCCTCCTGCACCCCCCTACGCACTGCCCCCCACCCCCTGCTTTGGGCCTAGGAGGCCTCCCTGCACTTACCTGGGAGCCAAAATGGGGCACGTGGGGACTCCTGGAAGGGAGTGGGAGGGGCCAGCCAACAATTTAACTACCGGGTTGCTTGAACTAGCCCGAACTGGCTGAATCCCACCACTGAGTAATTCCATTAAAAATAAATATTGGACTGAACAAGCACTTAACTGAAGGAAGCCATTACAGAATTACAGAACCTATTAAGCATTTATTACATTCCACATAGTTCTGCCACTCTAGAGGGCATGAGGGTAAGGCCTGTTGAGAACTTCCTTGCCCACTGCTCCATCTTTCTATAAACTACTGCCAACTGTCAGGGAAGGAGCCGATTTTTCAACTATTTTCTTCTGACCTAAAAGCCACTGATCTCTCTCTCTCTCTCTCTCTCTCTCTCTCTCTCTCTCTCTCTCTCTTTAAAAACAAACTGGGAAAACCAATTCCATATGAGCAGGCACTTAATGAGGCCACTGATAATTTAGGAATGGTAAATTTCTATTTCTTATTTTAGGTAAAATTGTGCAGGATAAGACAAAATGTCAAAAATACCCTTAAAATATTTTCTTCAGTAGCTTTTTATTTGAGCTGCATTAAAGCAGCCTGTGTGCATTAATGGGAGCTATTTCTTTTTTTTAAAAAAAATACTGTAAACCACTATTAAGATGCTGCTTTCCCCACAGTTTTATATAGAATAGAATAGAACAGAACAGAACAGAACAGAACAGAACAGAACAGAACAGAACAGAACAGAATAACAGAGTTTGAAGGGACCTTGGAGGTCTTCTAGTCCAACCCCCTGCTTAGGCAGGAAACTCTACACCACTTCAGACAAATGGTTATCCAACCTCTTCTTAAAAACTTCTCCAACTCCAGTGTTGGAGCATTCATTTAACAATATATTTCAGTGAAAATTATTTTCCTCTCAGATGAATCCTAGACTGGGCTTTCAATTGAAAACGAAAGCATCTGATAGACTTACAAAGCTAAAAAAAATAAACCATAGATTCTACTGTTTTCTCCTAAGCTGCATGTTCTTTGGCTAAGAAGCTGTTGTGTCATTATTTCACAGCTAACCGAGAAACCGCTTTTGTTCATGCAATCAGTTCAGCTGGGGTCATGTACACATTGACACGCAACTGCAGCCTTGGGGACTTCGACAACTGTGGATGTGATGATTCTCGCAACGGACAGTTTGGTAAGAAGTAACCTCAGCAGCAAATTTTCCCCTCCATGTAGGGCCTTTCTCCCCTCACCTCTTGCCATACTAAACTTCTTTCTAAAAAAAAATAGAGGACAGAGAACAGCTGATGTATTTTAAACATGGATGACACACTCAAAAGCCTTTAAAAGAACAGGTGCAGGCAAAATGTCTCCTATTTGCATGGTTCTTTTTTAGAACTTTTCCATGAGGAGGAACCTGAAAACAGGTGATATTTATATACGTAGCTATGCACTGTGGTGGGGTTCAAATAATTAAACAACTGGTTCTCTGCCCTAATGACTGGCTGGGTGGGCGTGGCCATGGTGGGCGTGGTCAGGGGTATGTTCACCCCGTTTTCGGCCTAGTAGGCCTCCCTACAGCCTCCTGGGAGCAAAAACAGGCTGTGCGGGGGGTGGGGGGCTGGGCTGCGCTGCACTCCCCAACACCCCATTTTGGGCCTAGTAGGTCTCCCTGCTCTTACCTGGGAGCCAAAACGGGCTGCATAGGGACTCCTGGAAGGGAAGGGGCGGGATGGGGCCAGCCATCAATTTAACAACTGATTCATCTGGCCCGAACCGGCTGAATCCCACCACTGGATGCAGTTATCTTATCCAAATTATACCCCACCTCCATTTTGGGCTAAAGCCCAGTAATGATAATTTTTTTTTTATGCCCTAAAGCTGCACCTTTTTTCTATTTACTGGCTTGATTAGTCAAGGTATTTCCACAATGTAGGGCACTAAAGTTATCAGATGGTTGCTCAGATCAGGAGATGTTCTTAAAAAAATTTCCAAAGCATAAATGGCTGCATCCTTTTGTTTTCTAGCAAAATTAGTTGAAATATGCAGAGGAGGAGGAGGAGGAAGAGAACTAACGGGCCAAATTTCACTGAAAGTAGTGCAAAGGTTTTGGAGCTACCTTTCTTAGTTTTCATGCAGATTTTAATTTCTAGGGTAAAATTTCAGACATTGGGAAATAAAAAATGAGAAGGGAGGTATAAATAGTCAAATTTAAGACTCGGTGGACAGTGAGGAAGGAAAAGGTTAAAAGATGCTCTGTTAACGCTCCTCCTTGATGAGAAATGAGAAGAAAAGTCAAAAGAAATACGGTTACGTAAAGGTGTAGGAAATTAAAGACCTGATGATTCCATGAAAAATTTTCAAAAATCTTTGGAATATAATTGTTAGCCTGAAATACAGTAATACTTTTTTTCTGGCTAAAATAACTTAGAACTGTTTCATGGATTCATGAAATTCTTAAAATTAAAATCTTCTGTATCTTAAGACAGCTTAATTTCAGCATTGCATTGCATTTTTTAAGTTGTTTAGATCAGACACCTGCGTAAGAAGAAAAAGGAAGTGAATTGGTATAGAGCCGCCATGCCCCAGTTTGAATGCTGTGAAAGGCTGCCAATTTATTGCTGCACTAACTAAATAACTAAAACTTAAAATAATATCCCACATTTTGGGGGAGAGGAAAAGGGGAGGCGTCTTTGCCACAATTATTCCCCACTCTACGGTGACATTTTGTGTAAATGAAGAATGAAGTCATTGCCTATTTTTCTTACATGTGACTTGGTTCTCTTAGCAGGACAGTAATTCAGGATAAGCCAAAACTTGGAACGGATGGGATTTGGGTCCAGAAGGATGAACATGTCTTCTGAATCCCCTGTCTTGAACTCTGGGCTTCAGCCAGATCCAATGCTGTTCTTAGCACAACCCACTGATGGATCCCATTGTTGCAAGAAATGTCCATCTGGGTTCAGTTCCAAGTGGGGAGAAAGAGACTGGAAACATGGAGGCTGATTGGAAAGATGGTTTATTGATGAACAGGATCACATGGCTTGAAATCTTGGGCAGAAAAAAGGGCAGAGATGCTGAGAATGCCTGAGTTTTATGCCCTCTGTTGGGCTTTGAACTTGAGCTTGTGTTCTGATTGGTTGTCAGACTCCCATGTGGCCATGCAGGGATAACTCTGTAGGTTGTCTGTGTCCCAGGCTTGGTTGAGCCTTGCTGGGTGATGCAATCTCCCCAGGTGCCATGTGGTGAGTTCTGTTGCTAGATGGGTAGAGGGCTAATCCTATCTTTGTTGGATCTTGAGTGAGGGCAATTCCTACTATGGCTTTGCCTGCAGGAGGTAGATCTTCGTTATGTAGAATAGACTGGCCCGGGTCTTAATGGCCCATTGACAAGGGTATGTGTGTGTGGGGGTGAGTTTCTGCCTCTCTTTTAGGGGAAATATTCTGCCCTTTTAATATTTCCTAAAATATCTCATTTTCCTAGGAGAGGGGTGGGTGCTAACTTCCTACTTACACCACCTAACAGCCAGGTGACCCATTTTGTCTCTGCAGGAGGCCAAGGATGGCTGTGGGGAGGCTGCAGTGACAATGTGGGTTTTGGGGAAGCCATTTCCAAGCAGTTTGTGGATGCCCTTGAAACAGGGCAGGATGCCAGAGCGGCAATGAATCTGCACAACAATGAAGCTGGACGAAAGGTAATCTCATTTCCATATACTGCAAGGAGACAAATGTCAGGAAAAGAAAGGGGGTGGGGGATTCAGAGTCTTTAGATGTTTGCTATGTGTCCATTTTTAATGAAGTATTTGGCAGCTGAAACTACCGATTCTGTGTTATTGGGGGGATTTCAGTTACTAGAAATGAAGAAAAAGCTAAAAAAAAAAAGTGGGGTACTTCTGTATGTGGGAACGCCCTTGGGAGACAGAGAGAAGAGATGCTGCCTAGGGCAGAGGTCACCAATTGGTGGTCCGTGGACCACTGGTGGTCCACAAGAAATTTTTGGTGGTCCGCAGAAAGATTATTTGCATTTTTTATATTGCTCTAAATCAGGGGTCCTCAAACTACGGCCCCTGGGCCAGATATGTGCAATGAACGTTTGTATTGCTGCAGAGAGTCTCCCCCTTCGGGGTCTTTTTGTGTGGGTCGGAGGGGGACAGAAATTCCAGCTTGGGGTCTGCTTCGGCCTCCTGGTGCAGGGTTTTGGGGGAAGGCTGGAGGGAAGTGTTGCTGGTGGTGAAGAGCTGGAGGACCTTGTTCCAATGGGACTACATCATGGCCTGAAACTGGTTGATCATCTCAGCCCACTGTGCCTCCAGGCGCCGGTACCTGGCCTTGCACTCCTGCAGGTCTTCCCTCTGCTTGGAAAGCCTATGCTCCTAGTCCTCAGTGAGGTGCTTCTGCTGAGCCTCCTTCTTGGTCAGATCCAATTTGAACTGAGCTGTTCGGTCAACTCTTTCTCGTGGTGACTTAGCTCCAACAACTGCTTCCTGTTGTGGCCCTAAGGAGCCCGAGCGGGGAGGCGAAGAGTGGCTGGGAGGGAAGGGGTGAATAGAGGCTGGCGAGGTGCCCCTCGATGTGAGTGACATTGAATTGGCCACTCCCACTCAGTCACATGATCACCATGACTACCCAGCCGGTCATTAGGTAGATTCATATTAGTGGCCTGTGGGATTTAAAATTATAAATTTAGTGGTCGAAAGGTTGGAGACCCCTGGTCTAGGGAATAGTCAGATAAGAGAGAGCATAGCCCCTAGCTGCAGAATGGGGGGAGCAAAGAGGCTCAGAACAGAACAGATCCTCCCTAAGTTATCAGTCTATAAAGAGGACAACCACAGAACTGTACTTTCAAACTTGCAATGTTCTGCTAACATGGTTTTACAATAAAATAGTTTTAACTTATCGGTTTCATGTTTCCTGTCCAGTGTACTTTGTAAAGCTGACAGCTCCAATCTTTATTCTGAATGTCCATTCGGGCAGAAAGCCAACATACTTGTAATGCTACAGTGTAGAGTTGGGCAAGTTGACTGATTCTTGGCTTTGGAAATTCTTTGGTTATGCCAACTGCAGCATGATTTCCAGCTCTGCCAATCACAAAAGGGGCGTTACTCATTGCAATGCAGGAGTGGCGTGAGAAATATTTTTTCTTAGGAAATTCTGGGTCACATACCGGGAAAGTCAATCAATGTCTGAACTTTTGCAATGCTTGGAGCTGGAAACAGATTTCCCAGATATCTTGTACAAGAGGAGTCCTTTCTCTTTTCTCTTCCCGACACCTTCCTGCTTTCCTCTCTTTCTTTGCCACAGAGCTGATCTTGTCATTAGGTATCGTGAAATCAGAGGTGGGTTGCAGCAGGTTCTGACCAGCTCTGGAGAATAGATAGTGGAAATTTGAGTAGTTCGGAGAACCGATAGTAAAAAGCCTGACTGGCCCTGCCCCCATCTGTTCTCTGCCTCCCAAGTCCCAGCTGATCAGGAGGAAATGGGAATTTTGCAGTATCTTTTCCCTGAAGCAGGGTGGAAATGGAGATTTCACAGTATCCTTTCCCTGCCATGCTCACCAAGCCACGCCCACCAAGCCACACCCACAGAACCGGTAGTAAAAAAATTTGAAGCCCATCACTGCATGAAATGGTTCGTCCTTCCAACCTGCAACTTAATCCTCTTACGTTATTTTGCTCGCAATGCACAGTTCTTCAGAGCAGCTTGCCTCCTTGCATGCATTGATCTCCTAGAACAGGGGTGGGCAAATGTGGCTCTTTTACAACCTGTGGACTTCAACTCCCAGAATTCCTGAGACTGGCTCAGGAATTCTGGGAGTTGAAGTCCACAGGTTGTAAAAGAGTCACATTTGCCCACCCCTGTCCTAGAAGTCAGGGGTGTCAAACTCAATTTCCTTGAGGGTCACATCAGCATTATGGTCAGAGGTGGAAACCACTTATCTTCCCTACCGGTTCACAAATTTGAACGTGCACATGTGCAGTGCTCGCATCGTCTGGGAGGTTGAGCAGAGCCTCCTGCAGTTGCCCGAACCGGACAAAACCGGCTGAATTTCACCTCTGATTACGGTTGCCCTGAAAGGGCCAGTTGCCTGTAAGACTATGTATCATATTAGTTCAGGAGTGAAGTAATATGTTTCATATTTCCTGAACAGAAATATGTTTAGTGTTTTGGAGAACAAATGTTCAAAAATCATATTTACGCATGAAGATTCATGGATATTTTTTAAAATTGAGGACCCAGTTTGTTGGGGGCAATAAGCTGACTTTGTATAAATATAAATATACAAAAGTATGAAGGCTATTGCTTAACGAATTGTAAGCCGCCCTGAGTCTCCGGAGAAGGGCGGCATATAAATCAAATTTAAAAAAAATAAAAAAATAATAACCCTAACCCTAACCCTAACCCTAACCCTAACCCTAAAAAAAAAAAAAAAAAAAAAATTGCGTACAAGTTCTTAGAAGCAACAATAGATAAAAACAGTTCAGCTCTGTTTGGGTCAACCCTAGAACACAAATTGCGTATCTTATCTACAATAGGTATTTTACAAGTGGTGTATCTTTTTTTGTGGCATAAGTTATATATTTATGCTTTTTCATCTTCTTATCTTTTCATCTTCTTTTTATAAGAATAATAGAATGTTTTATAAAATAATAGAATTCAGCTATACAAATTGTTTTATGAGCACATTCTGCTTTTCATAGTGTGGAAAAACAAAAATACTATGAATTTGAGAAATACGGAAGACACTTTGACTCAAATAACAGGTGGAAGTAGGGCAAAAGGTGCATCTTTTTTCTTTCTAGCATTTTCCTACAAGTGTCTCTGAGCGTGGATCCTTTGCAGGCTGGTATTCACTTACCTTCGTTACTGGTTCGCAAATGTGAGCACGTGCTTAGGGCCTTCCCCGCAAGTGCAGAGCATCAAAAACAGGATGTGATGATGTCCGGGCGGGTGGGCGGAGCCTCCCGCAGCCGCTGCTACCGGTTCGCCCGAACCGATAGAACCACCACGGATCTTTTGATTATGACAGGAATTGACTAACCAGCTTGTCACCCAAGCCTGATATCCTTTCTCCACAACAGCAACCTTTTGAGCTGGATTTGCCTGAGCCTGAATGACTAGCTCAAATCATCCAGCCAGCTCTCATGCCTAAGGCAGGACTAGAACTCCAGAGATTAGAATGGGCCCCACCCTAATTCTCTTCCGAAAGGTGCTTAAAACCTAGTTCTGCCAGTGGGCCTGGGGAACCCAGAGCAGGATGGAGCCCATTAAATGGCTCGTGTGATCGTCTGTCATTGGGGCGGGAGGTGGGAGTCAGGGATGATTTTATTACATTAATTTATTTGATTTTTTAATGAGTTTTAGTTTTTTAAATGTGGTTTTTTAATATTCCAAATACAAATATAAATATAAATGTAAGCCGCCTTGAGTTGCCATGGGCAAATAGGTGGCAATATAAATCTAATAAATAAATAAATAAATAAATAACTCACAGTCTCCAGGTTTCTAGCCTGGTGCTTTAAACTTTTTTTACCTTGATTAAATAAAATTACTCTCCACTTGTTTACTGATACCCATTTGATGAGTAACAATTTCAAAACAGCTTTTGAAGGGAAAGTTTTGGTGTCTACACACAAAGATTTAGCTTTACTTCCTTTGTTTTTTTCTTCATTAGTCGTTTTATTTCATTCATCAAAATCTGGATATCCATGTGTCTAATCAGCATTTTCACAACAACTTCCTAACGGCTGCTATTGGTGGCTTTAGCCAGCTTTAAACAAAAGCTTTATATATATCAGGGGTCTCCAACCTTGGCAACTTTAAGACTTGTGGACTTCAACTCCCAGAATTCCTCAGCCAGCTGATATATGCAGTTCAAAAAGAAGATATTTTTCTTTTCCATCATTTCATTCTTTGCTTTTATGGTGCTAAAGACTTAAGAACTTGATCACTTTATGGTAGCATTCCTGTGTACCATGTGGAAGACATTCTCTAAGCCACATCTTTCGGTAAATGCGCCAACCAAAAGTCTACACACCGCTGGTGGAAAGACAGTCTGAGTAGATAAAAAAATCACTGCTAATTCTGTCCCCATCTCCTTAAACCTTCCGCATCATCAGAAGGACCCATCTGCTAATCACAACAGCAGTGCCAATCAAACAGGAGCTTTGGGCAGGAGAATGTCTACCTGGGAGCTCTGGTACCATAGACTCAGAAATCAAATTAAAGAGGCCGACTAAAAGATAGACAGCTCTGATAAAAAGAAGCAAGACGAAACAAGCAGCGACTGAGAAAACTGGGGTGAGAAAGGTGCGAGATGGCTGGTTGGTTTGGCGGGCCGTGGCAGTGGCAGTGGCTTCCCCTCTGGGCTTGCAGGCTTCCCGGGCTGGAGGAGAGCTGCGGGGTGGCAGGGCCCCTGTTGGACGTGACTGCTGCTGCTGCTGTCTCTGCCAAGGGGCGAGGGGAAGGGAGGCAGGTGGAGGGGTGGAGGTGGCCTGGCTGTGAGGCCTTAAGGTGCACGAGTGCGGTGCAGGTGGGGCAGGTCCAAGTGCAGCTTACTGGACTCCGGGCTCACATCCAGCTGGCTGTCATTGCTGATCAATGAGCGGTTGGGCCAACGAGCTGCAGCTGATGCCAGGCACCACCAGACCCTCTGCACTCGCCGCTTCCTGTGCGCCATCCAGGGGGAGCACCCGGCCGAGCTGGGCTGGGACAGGGCCAAGGCGGTGAGGGCTGGCCCCTGCCATCTCCAGGGCGGCTTCGTGGGCCAGATCTAAACCTATCACCGACTGGATCTGGCCTGTGGGCCTTGAGTTTGACATGTCTGCTATAAGTGTGACTGTGATGTAGTGGTCACACTAGGCCAGGGATGGCTAACCTTTTTGCCATCGCGTGCCAGGAGTGTGTGTGTGTGTGTGTCATGCACATGTGTGCCCACACTCATAATTCTATGCACCCTGTCCCCACGCATGTGTGCGTGACATCCACCCACTCCCTCCACTCCTGGCACGTGATGGCACGATAGGCCTGTTTTTTGCTCTCCCCAGCCTCCAGAGCCTTTCTAGGAGTCTGGGGAGGGCAAACACAACCTTCCCCACCCTCCCAGAGGCCCTCCGGAGGCTGGAAACAGCCCGTTTGCCAACTTCTGATCCCACTGGAGCTGAGCTGAGCTCGTGTGCCACTGATATGGCTACGCATGCCACCTGTGACACGCGTGCCATAAGTTCACCATCACGGCACTAGGCCATTCTTAGGGCCCTTAGCCTGGTGCCTGGGATGGGCTGTTGCCCGGCTAACCAGAGTTTTAGCAGTTGCCCTGCTGCTTTGGGAAGCATGCTGGAGAAAGGAGTGGCAAGTCCTCTTTCTACCCAAAACCGTGCCCAGGTCCCCCTTGACCTCTTGTTTCTCCGTCCTCCACCAACAATAAGAACATCCTCACTGGTGTGTGCAGGTGCTGCTTCATGCTCAACTAACTTATCAACGATTGAAATATCTTCAAATGGGCAAGAAATGGGCTTCAATATAGGGAATATAAAATAGAAATTCAGAAAATCACTTTTTTAAAGAAATAAAATGAAACATTTTATTTCTGGCTGTGGCCCAGGGGACTTTTTATCAGGTTCACCTGGTACACCAGTTGTGTCCCTTTCTGGACTGGGATGCCCTGCGCACAGTCACTAATGCCCTCGTCACTTCCCATCTACTGTAACGCTCTCTACATGGGGCTCCCCTTGAAGAGGACTCGGATGCTCCAGCTGGTCCAGAATGCGGCCGCACAGGTGATTATGGGAGCTACACGGCGCTCCCATGTAACACCTCTCTTGCGTGAGCTGCACTGGCTCCCAGTGGTCTTCCGGGTGCGCTTCAAGGTGTTGGTTACCACCTTTAAAGCGCTCCATGGCTTAGGACCCGGATACTTACAGGTTCACCTTCTGCCACTGATAGCCTCCCACTGACCAACACGCTCCCACAGAGAGGGACTCCTCAGGTTGCCGTTGGTTAAACAATGTAGACTGGCGACCCCCGGGGAGAGAGCCTTCTCTGTGGGGGCACCAACCCTCTGGAATGAACTGCCCCCGGGGATGCGTATGATTCCCGACCTGTGCACCTTTCGCTGTGCTCTTAAGACGCTCCTCTTCCAACTGGCCTGGCCTAATAAGGATTCAAAATGGGTATTTTAAATTTGGTGAGTTTTAAATCTAGGGGCCAAATGGTTTAATTCATTTTGAAAGTGTTTTAAATTTTGTATTATGTGTCGTTTTTATCTTGGCTGTACACCGTCCTGAGTCCTTCGGGAGAACGGCGGTATAAAAATTCAGTAAATAATAATAATAATAATAATAATAATAATAATAATAATAATAATAAAAAAAACAGAATTATCCAACAAAATCTACTTCCTAGTAATATAGCTTACAGATGAACTGGTAGTGTGGAAGGGCTGAAGCTCCACTCAGAAGGGAAGAAGACTTGAAAAACAAACTATTTGATATGGCTAATGGACCACTTCTACAGCTCAAGCCTTTATTTGTTACAATATACAGTAGGGCCAGGCAATTCCAGTATGAGCCTGGTCCCCATTTTCCTGGTCCCATTTCTCCAAGGCCATGATTTATGCTCCATTCGTCATGCTGTATATCACCAGTCAGTTGCAAAACAGGGGAAAGCCCAAAAGTCAGAGCAATTTATCATTACTTTTTATACAGTATTTTATGCAGATACCGTGTTTCCCCAAAAATAAGACCCTGTCTTATATTTTTTTGAACCATGAAATAAGCGCTTGGCCTTATTTTTGGGGCGGTCTTATTATTTTGGGGCGCTTGAAGCAAGATGGGGTTCCTCTTGCCGCCATACTTGATTTCCAGCACTGTCTCCTTAACCCTAACCAGAGGAAAGGGGGGGGGGACCAGCTGCGCGTGCGGTTAAATATTTTTGGGGAGGGCTTATTTTTGGAGAGGGCTTTTTTGGGGGGAGGTGCTTATTTTAGTGCTCAAAAGCCCAATTGGGCTTATTATCAGGGGATGTCTTATTTTCGGGGAAATAGGGTAGCAAAATACCATTTGTAATAACTAGCATGACTACCACTTTCTACCATCGAACTGATTTTTTTTTCTAGAGTTAATGTGATAGGAAAGAATAAATAAATACTTGGTTAATCCAAATAATAGCTTTGAAAACTAATCACTGCATTTAGCCTTTCGTGGTTTTAATCTGGAGAAAGATAGTTGCTCATAGCTTTGTATAGGAATTGCAAAGCATTTTTGTAGCCAGATGTTAAAATGGATTTTAGGCAAAATCTCAATTAATTCTCCACATTGAATCAAAATATTGTATTTTTTGGAATATAAGACGCACCTTCCACCCCCCCTAAAAGGGGGTGAAAATTTGGTGCATTTTATATACCAAATGTAGCCCCGCCCACCACTGGCCCTCACCCTTTGGCCTCTGCCTCCCAGCAATTTACCTCCTTACAGCAAGCAGCAAAAAGAAACAGCCCATTTCAGCTTCAGCACAGCCTAATTAGCACAAGTTGATTGTCCATTGGATCGGCCTCCCAACTCTCAGCTGTTTCAGGCTGCAGGAATTGCCATTGCCTATTGCTGCGCGGGCCTCTGCTGTTTGCTGCAAGGAGGTAAATTGCTGGAAGCAGATTTTTGTTTTCTTGTGCTAATCAAGCTATGCTGAAAACGAAAATGAAAGTAAAGCAGGCTGTTTGCTGTTTGCTGCAACGAGGCAAAATTGCTGGGAGGCAGAGGCAGATTTCTTTTTCTTGTTTTCCTCACCAAAAAAGGTAGGTGCATCTTATAGTCCGGAGCATCTTATACTCTGAAAAATACAGTAGGTACATTCTTGTTCCTTAGTTTTGTTGCGTGACCTCTACTCTGTTGTTGCCTTACTCTCTAGGCAGTGAAAGGGACTATGAAGAGAACCTGCAAGTGTCATGGGGTTTCGGGCAGCTGCACCACCCAGACCTGCTGGCTGCAACTCCCTGAATTTCGAGAAGTGGGGACATACCTGAAGGAGAAATACCACAAAGGACTGAAAGTAGACATACTGAAAGGGGTTGCCAATAGCGCTGCAAGTCGAGGCGCGATCGTGGAAACCTTCAGCTCAATCTCCAAAAAGGAGCTTGTCCACTTGGAAGACTCTCCTGACTACTGCTTGGAGAACAAGACTTTGGGCCTCTTGGGCACGGAAGGCCGGGAGTGTCTGAAGAGAGGCAAGGCCCTGAGTAAGTGGGAGAAACGGAGCTGCCAGCGCCTGTGTGGAGACTGTGGGTTGGCTGTGGAGGAGCAGCGAGCAGAGATGGTGTCGAGCTGCAACTGCAAATTCCACTGGTGTTGTGCAGTTCGTTGTGAGCAGTGTCGCAAACGTGTCACCAAGTATCACTGCGTCCGCAAGGAGAAGGGAGAGCAGCATGGGGGCAACCTGCCCTCACGCAAGCTCAGGAGGAAGCAGCCTTAGGGCCAACTCATCATCCTTTGCTCTTTCATAAGGTCTCAAATTTCACTTCTAGTTTTCCATATTTAGATCTATCTACGAAAAAGGAAGCCTTCGCCTATCTAGTCTTTAACCTCCTTTGGAGAACCCACTGGAAGAAGCTTGCAAGATGTTCCAGGAAAGATGAACCAAGATAGTCCTAAGCTGATAAGACTGTTATGGAATGAGTTTGGCTTCAAAGCCAAAGTGAGGATCTGAAAGGATTTAGCCTCTGATTCTGTCGGGAGTGGATTTAGACATTTCCTCTCCTTGCAGACTCTGTGGCAGCTTGAAGGCAAGTATCAAAATGAGGTCCACAAGCATTTTGCCATTCCCGGGTCAAAATATGCAAATGGACTGAACAAAAATAAAAAACCAACCAACCCACCTTGTCTGAAAATAGACTTCTGAAAGCTGAGTGAATCAGCTAGAATTAAAAACAAAAACCCACCATATTGAAGAATTGAAGAAGTATTTTGAATTGTTGGCAGGGATTTTTGAGTTCTGTTGACAGCTAAGTAAACTTGGAAAGCCAGTTTGGTCTAGTGGTGTGAAGACATCATGCTAATAACCAAGATACCATGAATTCTAGTCTTGCCTTAGACACAAAGCCAACAGCTGGATGATCTTAGGTGACTTTCTCTCTTTCAGCCCCTAGGAAGGAGCAAACCACTTCTGAAAAGCCTTGCCAAGGAAGTCTCCAACAATTGGACAGTGACTGAAAAGAAGAATTAAAAACACAACAAAACCCTAGAGCCGTGATGGCGAACCTATGGCACAGGTGGGGGCACATGGAGCCGTATCAGTGAGCACTGAGCATTGCCATAGCGCAGCTCCAGTGCGCATGTGTGCCCCAACCAGCTGATTTTTGGGCCTTCCGGTCTGACCGGAAGTTGAGAAATATTTCCTGCCTCTGAAAGGCCTTCGGGGGGGGGGGGGGGGAGGCCGTTTTTGCCCTCCACAGGCTCCTAGAAAGCCTCTGGAGCCTGGGAAGGGTAAAAAAAGGGCCTACCAGGCCCACTGGGCCATCATGTGCTAAAAGTGGAGGGGTACGGGGGAGGTACACGCGCATGCATGGGGCGGGGTGCATTGAATTATGGGTGTGGGCACGCATGTGGGCGACCTCCCCACGCTCCCCCCGCTTTTGGCACGTGACAACAAAAAGGTTAGCCATCACTGCCCTGGAGTAATATATTTTCAAAGGATTTCTGTGTTAACTAAAATATCAATTTTCCACCTTGTAGATTTGTTGACCAGGTTTGAAAAGGCCAACATGCAAAGTGGTGACTCCCAACAACAGCCCTTGTTTACAGAAAGGAAATCCAGCCATGTATCCTGGGTTATCCGCTCAAGGACAGTCTGTTTTGATGCTTCCTGCCATGTGTCATGCGCTCACAATCAGGAACATTCTCAGATCTGCAAATCCAAACCTGATACTTTAATATAGTTTTCCTTCTTCCACTTTGGAGCTTTCTTTTGACATCTTACCCCTATAATTGAGAGAGCAAATTAAGGCTGGAGCAGAGGTGTCAAGCTTGATTTCGTTGAGGGCTGCATCAGGGTTGTGTTTGACCTTGGGGGGGGGGCGGATAGTGGTGGCCGGGGGTATGGCCAGTTCAACGTCACTCATCAAGGGTCCGTTTTTGGCCGTGACGGCCTCCTGCAGCCCTCTGCCAGCGAAAATGGAGCTCAGAGAGGCTGCACGTGGCCATCCCAGGCTTCGTTTTCACTGGCAGAGGGCTGCAGGAGGCTGTCATGGCCAAAAATGGAGCCTGGGTTGGCCATGTGCAGCCTCCCTGAGCTCCATTTTCATTAGCAGAGGGTAGCAGGAGGCCGTCATGGCTGAAAACAGAGCTTGGGTGAGCTGCATGTGGCCCTCCCAAGCTCCGTTTTACTGGCAAAGGCATCATGGGCCGATCCTTTGCTGTTTCCAGGACAGGCCCACGGGCCAGATCTAAGCACCTCATGGGCCGTATCTGGCCACCCGGGCCTTGAGTTTGACACCCCTGGGCTAGAGCGAATTAAATAATTTTCATTTGGGATACCTGACTGGGTTAAGAGGCTCCTGAGGAGAAAAAGTGTTGCTGAATTATGAAATGATCCTATTTATAAGTAATATGCCAACTAGCCCATGGTAGGAAGGAAAAGGCTGCCAAAATGGAATATAATTTTAAGGAAAATTTGACATATTTTTAGAAGAAAAAATGTTCATGAGGGGACATACTGTTTCCTAATTTCAGAGAAAATCTATACAGAACCTTTCCATGTGACGGGTTGAAATTCGTTACACATTTTTGCTCATTTGATAGTTCCAGTACTTATCGAACTTAAGACAGAAAACTATGTCTTCTATTTGTAATCCTTCCAAGTCTGGGTGGGGGGGTGGAGCCTCCCACCGCCACCACTACCGGTTCATGTGAACCAGGGTGAACCGGTAGAAATCCACCACTGCTTCCAAGTCTTTGAACCTCCCTTCCCCCCTTGTCAATCAAAAGGTTGGCAGTTCAGTGGTTCAAATCCTTAGTGCCGCATAGTGGGGTGAGCTCCCGTTTACTTGCCCCAGCACATAAAAAATGCAAGTAGAAAAACAGGGACCACCTTTGGTGGGAAGGTAACAGCGTTCTGTGCGCCTTTGGCGTTTAGTCATGCCGGCCACATGACCACAGAGATGCCTTCGGACAGCGCTGGCTCTTCGGCTTAGTAATGGAGATGAACACCGCCCCCTAGAGTCAGGAATGACTAGCATGTATGTGTGAGGGGAACCTTTACCTTTACTACATTACTGAGACTGTGTTGAGACTACCAGAAGCCTCGCTTAAAATGCTTTGCTTCATTGAAAGAAGAGAATGAGGGAAAAACTAACAGGACATTTGCCAAACAGACACAATAATGGAGGGGAGATTGGCTGAGCAGAAGAATCCCACCCAAATGAATGGCTAAACATGATGCAATTTTCAATGTTTAGCTAATATTTGGTGTGAATTCTTGTGATAAGAACTCCAGGAATTTTACTTGAAAAATTCTCCCTTCCTGGCAAAGATTCTAGGCTTTGGAAGGCTTCTCTTTGATCATCAACAGTGCAGTGCAGTGTAAATAAGGGTTTTAGAGACTCTAGCTGGAAAATGTCAAGGTGCCATTTGACCTTCTTAATCAGCTGCTGTCTCAAATATTCTGATTTAGCGATCCCATGACTCACTCTCTCATGCTTCTTCAGGATACCTTGAGCATCATGAGCTTGGATTCTCCTGAGAATTCTCAGCTAATTCTGGGCTTCTTCAAGGAACAATGTTCCTAGCATTACGCTATAAATACAAATATGAAGACAATACTTTGCAGTCGTGGATCTGAGAGCAAGTATTGTAAACAATAGTGTGATGTTGATTTAAAAGCTGTGAACTATCGCCATATTTGAGTTGAACCTTATCTCAATAAAGTGCTGTGTATGGAACATTACCGACATCTATACCGGCTTGTAAGCAGCATAGAGCAGTGATGGCGATCCTTTTTGGCACCAAATGCCCAAACCAGAACGCATATATATGCATGTGTGCGCATGTGCACCAGAGCCTCAGAAACTCAAAGACCAGGGTGGTCTTTGTGCATGCCAGAGTGCTGGAAACCTGTACACCAGGTGGCCGGCCCATGTATGTGCACTGGGCAGCTGATCTTTGGGTTACCAGAGCTCTGGCATGCACAAAGATCAGCTGGCTGGCGCACATGCATGTGTTGAAAACCAGAAGAGCAGTTGCGTGTCCACAGAGAGGGCTCTGCATGTCATCCCTGGCATGCGTGCCATAGGTTCACCACCACGGGCATAGAGTCTCACTCTCTATGTTGAACCCCAATGTTACATCAGACCTTATATTGGGAAACTGGGCACCCAGATTGATGTTCTATCTCCAATCTCATTGTTTCAGAATGAAATCCCCATCATGAAAACCTCTTTCTCAATCACTTCATACTACTTACAGAATCCTCCCCCCTTCCATGGCTTAGAAAAATTAAGATATAAAAAAACTAAGCACTTTGAAGTTTTATTGCACAGTTAATTGTGGGTCAATACATAATAATTTGGTCTTGTAAATTGTATTTTCTTTGCTGGAGTCATAAAATAACTCATGGATGAAAGATCTTTACACACTCCACCTATACTTTATATCAGTTATCCAAATTTGTTTTGATACCTTGGGAATTTTCTGTAGATTCAAACGGAATATCTAGAGTACTATCTATTTCCATTTTTCTGGTTAATTTCCCCCCAAAAAATTAGGCACTGCAGTTTTTAAAACCTGTTATAAGAAACAGAACTTATAGGACTTAGCCAGTAAATAAATTGAAAGTTAAGTGGTGCTTCTTTTCTAAACATTAAGGTACCTAATAAATTTGCCATGTTCAGCCTTTCCACCTCTGAAGTCCAGGCATGAAAGGCCTCCGGTGGGAGGAGCACAGAGGAAAATAAAAGGAATATATTAGTATTTATTCTTTATCATATAGGCTGCAGATGCCTCTACTTCTGTGTTTTTCATTCAAGCCTATTTAAAAAGGGTGGCAGGGAAAGAAAATGAGTGGTTGGGAACAGTGGTGAGATTCAAAATTTTATACTACCGGTTCTGTGGGCGTGGCTTGGTGGGCGTGGCTTGGCGGGCATGGCAGGGGAAGAATATTGTAAAATCTCCATTCCCACCCCACTCCAGGAGAAGGTTACTGCAAAATCCCCATTTCTGCAAATACTGCAAATCTTGATCAGCTGGGACTTGGGAGGCAGAGAATAGATGGGGGCGGGGCCAGTCTGAGGTGGTATTTACCGGTTCTCCGAACTACTAAAAATTTCCGCTATCGGTTCTCCAGAACTGGTCAGAACTTGCTGAATACCACCTCTGGTTGGGAGACTGGGGAATTGAGACTTGCAAACTCAATCAAGAGGAGCCAAATGAGTTGCCGATGGCTTTGTCATGCTAGGGAGGAAGAGACATTTCTGTCTCAAGTACTACATAACTTGACCAGTCTCGGGTCCTCTATGTCAGGGCTCTCGAACCTTGGCAACTTTAAGCCTGGCGGATTTCAACTTCCAGAATTGGAATTTGAATCCTTCTGGGATTTGAAGTCCTCCAGGCTTAAAGTCCTCAAATCCTTCTGGGATTTGAAGTCCTCCAGGCTTAAAGTTGCCAAGGTTCGAGACCCCTGCTCTATGCAGCTTTGGCCTGGAGAGGGATCACTTTGTCTTTCCTCTTTGTGCTATGCTTGTTGAATGGCTGAAAATAAGGAGCAGTAGAAAAGGTTTGCTTGATAGCCCATTGACTCTTCTTCAAGGGGCATCTGCTTCACCCCATCTCAAAGGTTATAAAGCAGGAAATGCTATTTTAAGGGAAGAGCTCTTGAGTATATGAAGAGCCACCGAGGTTATGCTCTGGTGAAGGGAAATGGGGAGCTTCTGAATCCTGCTAAACTAGAACCCAACACCTATACCTGCAAGTTGTTTGTACCAGTGGCGGGTTTCAATTTTTTCTTACTACCAATTCTGTGAGTGTGAGTTGGTGGGCATGGCATGACTTGGTGGGCGTGGCAGGGGAAGGATACTATAAAATCTCCATTCCCTCCCCACTCCAGGGAAGGTTACTGCAAAATCCCCATTTCCTCCCGATCAGATGGTACTCGGGAGATAGAGAATAGATGGGGACGGGGCCAGTCAGAGGTGGTATTTGCCGGTTCTCCGAACTACTCAAAATTTCTGCTACCGGTTCTCCAGAACTGGTCAGAACCTGCTGAATACCACACCTCTGGTTTGTACAATATAGTTCCAATTTTGTCCCTGAAATCAAAGCTTCATTATATTATTTCCATGTCCTTTTTTTTAAAAAAAAGCCAATATAGTAGATGGTAAGGTGCAGAACAAGCCTGAAATAAACCAAGTTCAAATCCTTTTTTAAATCATAAAACTCACTCATTAATGAGTTTTAAATCATAAAACTCATTAATGAGAAAAAAAAATATGATAGAAGCCCACAAATACCCTCTTGATCTTCTGCGATAAATAATAACAGCAATAATTTAAAATGTCAGTCCAACAGAAAATGGTTTCACAGCAAAGCCTGCCCCCCCCCACCCCGCCCTGGTGCTATGCCGTCGTAGTCAGCCACGTTTTCTAAGCCGCGTGCAAGCTGCGTGCACGAGTGAAGTGCATACGCTCACATTTTTTATGCCCGGCGAACCGGTGATAAAATTACGTGAAACCCACTTCTGGTTCTGCTGCTCTGCCAAATCTCCTCTAGTTTTTCATTTTCTCTTTTAAAATTGGTCAGCAATCCATGGCCAAAGAAAGCACCTTCTAGTTGTGCTTCCTTATTTTTCTTGCTTCTGCAAAACTCACAGCTCTCCTGAGCAACTTGCAGTCAAGACTATTTTGTCTGAATGGTCTGGCTCTAACTACAAAGGCCAGGGCTTGTAGGAAGGGAAGGCATCCTTAGAATAGATCAGGAATAGGAACGATGAAGGACATTGGTCCATGGGACTAATTCAGCCGTGCCTCTGCATTCTCCTTGATGGAGGAAAGGAGGGAGGAAGGGGGGCAATCACAGGTGGCCAATGAATTGACCCTACATTGGGCTTCATTTTTGTTTCTCAAGAGAAAGGGGCCAGAATTCCTGGGAGACACTCCCCCCTCTTCTACATAGAGAAATGAATAATGTCACAAGATTAATCTCCGTGTGTATTTCTAGGTGGCCTGCCAAGGTACTAAGGGTCTATTTTCCAGATTTGATATCCATAATAATGTCTTGAAATTCAGCCAAAGCTCACTTGTTTCCAGGTGGCATAGGCTGGCAATGCTTTGCCAGCTGGGAGTGACCATTTCTAATTTTTTTGAGATGGTGAAGCATTATTCTGGGCTATTAAATGAAGTGACACATCAAAATGGGTATGCATGACAGGCTGGGTATGTATAAAGTCTTTAAAAAGACATGTAGTCTTTATATACTTTCCTAAGAAATATTAGGAATATAACAGGGATGCGGTGGCTCAGTGGTTAAGATGCTGAGCTTGTTGATTGAAAGGTCAGCAGTTCAGTGGTTCAAATCCCTAGTGATGCGTGATGGCAGGAGCTCCCGTTACTTGCCCCAGCTTCTACCAACCTAGCAGTTCGAAAGCACGTAAAAAATGCAAGTAGAAAAATAGGGACCACCTTCAGTGGGAAGGTAACAGTGTTCCATGCGCCTTTGGCGTTTAGTCATGCTGGCCACATGACCACGGACACATCTTCAGACAGCGCTGGCTCTTCGGCTTTGAAACAGAGATGAGCACTGCCCCCTAGAGTAGGGAACAACTAGCACATATGTGTGAGGGGAACCTTTAAGGAATATTACTGTGATTTTCTGAATAAATAAATTAAAAGTAAAAGCTCCATTCCTGAACGGGGAGCATTGTTTCTCTGTTTTGATTGGTGTCAAGATCATTTCTTTAACTGGATGTACCAAATGCCAGGCATTCTTCATGCAGGCAGAGTAACTATGAAGTTATCATACAACATTGGAAGGATACAGCTCCCTGATTTCATGGGTGCTCCCAGGATATGGTAAAAGACAGACATAAAAATGGATATGGCTACATCCTGACAGCTGTCACCTGGATCTGCGTACACCCAACCCGATTTACAACATTAGATTGTTGTGAGATGTTCCTTGACAATTTGAACTGATTGTTTTGGGATTTTTTTTGGATAACAGTATACCCAATCACATCGGTCGGTTTTTTTCTTGGGTTAATGTTACATATTTGCAAGCTGCCTTTTTCTCTCCTCTAGTATATTATATTCTTTCTACTTATCGATTCATGATATTAGTGGATGCTATTTTGTAGCCGTTTTAATGTATTTACTGATATTTGTATTCTTTTCTTCTAAAAGTTTAATAAAGGAAATTCAGCACAAAAAGAAAAAAAACCCCACAGAAATAAGAATGTGATAGATCTCGTCATCTGCCTCTCATTAAAAACAAAGCTAGTGAAAGCAACACATATTTGCCTTTGTATAATTTACCTTTGAATAAAGGTAGAGTGTGATTAAGAGGCTGAATCTTTGAACAGCAGGCAATTTGGAGGATTTCTTCTTCCAACAATGCAACATTTTTTTTAAAAAAGCAATTAGACCCCGAGGAATTGACCTTCAATTTCTGTGGTATGCACAGAAGTCATTACAAATATTTTCCAGTTTATAATTCAAAATTTCAAAATCCATAACCTAGGAAAAGCCAATGATTGCATTTAAAATGGTGAATTTCTGAACTTTATATAGAGTTTTTCCCTTTTATAAATTGTTATTGCAGTTGTTAGCTTTGTAGTCTAGGAAATTTATCTTTGCACTTTGAAACTAGTACTTAAGTCTCAGATACTTCCTATGTTTTACCTTAAAATATTTTTGTGCATTTTCTATATTTTCAGTATATTCCAGGTATTGTTTGAATTTATATTTATTGGAAGAAATAAACTTGAGTTGATTTAGATATCACTCTGATTTTATCTTGGGAAATTTTTGAAGTACTTGATTTGTTCACTCATTTCTTGTGGGATTACTATATTTAGAGTTTATATCTTGTTTCCTCCATTTTTTTTTGTAAACCAGGTTGGTAAATTGTATAACCATGTTCATTCTTTAAACCTATGATTGTTTGTTGACTGCTGTCTTAAGACATTTCATTTGTGCATCCTTTCTGTACCTCTTTCCCATATATTATGAGGCACTAAATGTCTGCTTATGATTGCAACAGGATATAAATGAGAGAAATTGCATCAATTTTAACTGAAAGTTCTAATTATATTGGAATTATTATTTTTTTTAGAATAAAAGAGTGGGAAGGGACCTTGGAGGTCTTCTAGTCCAACCCCCTGCTTAGGCAGGAAACCACTTCAGACCACTGGTTATCCAACATCATCTTAAAAATTTCCAGTGTTGGAGCATTCACAACTTCTGGAGGCAAGTTGTTCCACTGATTAATTGTTCTCACTGTCAGGAAATTTCTCCTTAGTTCTAAGTTGCTTCTCTCCTTGATTAGTTTCCACCCATTGCTTCTTGTCCTACCCTCAGGTGCTTTGGAGAATAGCTTGACTCCCTCTTCTCTGTGGCAGCCCCTGAGATATTGGAAGGTATCATGTCTCCCCGAGTCCTTCTTTTTATTAAACTAGACATACCCAGTTCCTGCAACCGTTCTTCATATGTTTTAGCCTCCAGTCCCCTAATCATGTTTGTTGTTCTTCTCTGCACTCTTTCTAGAGTCTCCACATCTTTTTTTACATCATGGCGACCAAAACTGAAATTAAAATCATATGTTTCTGGCATAGAAATGCCACAAAAAAGCAGAAAATATAGTTGATATTAAATAAAACCAAATCATAAATCATGATTCATGATTCATTGAGATGGAAAGGACTCAGAAAACATCTAATCCAAACCCCAGGTCTTCACTGAAAGAGAATAGACCACTTTGTGAGAAAACTCATCCCACTGGTTGATACATTTTACCACCTGGAAGGAAATTTGAAATTCAAGATACTCATTTGACCACACTCATTTTGGATCTTCCTCCTCAACTTTCTGCTACTGTACACTGTTGACTAAAGTCATTTAGAACAAGACAGGCTTCATATCACTCGAATGATGGCTGGAGGATGCTATGAAGATACTACTAAGTCTAGAGGGAAAAGCCCTATTTTTTCCCTTATTGGTTAGATCTGGAATAGCTGATTTTCTTGGGCCTTCTTTAACCTGTAAGGCTCAACCTTAGTAGACTTTGTCTTCCAACAAATGAGAAGGTAAAGGTCCCATTACTATTGTAGAGTTTATTATTGATTTATTTATAACCAGTTGCAATCATAAGCAGGCATTTAGTGCCTCTTATAGATGGCAAAATAACAAAGACTTGCAATCAAAAATATAGAAACCAGCATCTCAGATTGCATCCTGGTACTATCGTTCAAGTGCCTTCTGGGAAAATTCAATTTTCTGTACTTTTCAGAATGTGAATAAGTTTATTTTTTGGATTTACTTATCGAGTTTATTATAATTTTATTTATCAATCCAATTTATGTAAATTGTTTACCGTCTGTCTTATAGTTCAGGCAACTCGGGGGGCAACTTCCTTGGGGCCTTCCCATGGAAGGCATTTGCAGAATACTGGCCCAATGAGGGAAAAAGCCCTCCAGAGTTCGGACTTTCTAATCCGGGGGTGTCAAACTTGCATCGTCATGGCAGTGTCATGTGACGTATTGGGACTTTTTCCCCCTTCGCTAAACCGGGAGGGGGAGGGCCCAGCACATGATGCATCCGGCCCACAGGCCACAAGTTTGACACCCCTGCTCTAACCTCTCAAAAATGGACAACCAGCTGCTTCTCTGATTGAAATTTGAAATTTGACTTGGCATGCTGTGAAAATTACTCAGAGGAAATTCGTTAGACCATGTGTCAGGGTGAACACAGCACCTCTCAGCTGTTCATTAAAGCAATCCGTTGATTTTCAGACTTCTGCACTGATCTGAGATCATAGTGTGGTGGTGCGACTGCTTTAAGAATTGCATTAAATATTACCAGTCAAGGCTTAACATCAGTGGCAGATTTCTCAGCCCTGAAAATTGTCCAGCTGCTTTAGTGGGTAGCCGAGGAGGGATACTGTATTCAAGGACGAACTAAAATACTTCTAAATCATTTTCAACATGTGAAAATCCCATGATACAAGACGGTCATGAAATGAGATAAGAGTAAAGTCAACGTTTTCAGCGCCCCAATCTAAAATGTAGTGGACAAATTCATGTGATGTGGCTTTAGCTGGTATCAGAGATTTCTGAGAATATGACCAACCTTCAATTGGTAATATTCATTCATGTTGCATCCTTTCTGCTTCTCAGACCTAAAATTCCTCAGACCAACAGGCCTCCTTCATATGAGAGACCATACCATACATATTTCAGAACAGCAATGATGTTGATCTTGTCAAGCTAATCACATAGAACAAGGGTGTCAAACTTGCGGTCCGTGGAACGGATGCATCACGGACTGGCCACGCCCACCTCTGGTTTAGCGAAGGGGGAAAAAGTTGCGCTATGCCACGTGACAACAAAGTGTCGTCACGTGTTTGACACCCCTGATATAGAAGGATGCAGATGGGAAATTTAGCCCATGATAAGGCTACCAGATCTAAGTTTCAAAAATCTGAACAATCACTGCAAAAAAGGCAGATATAACTTTAGGCTGCACCAACATGTTTCCCCAACCTCCCAAAGTCAGGGAAATAATAATTCCACTCTATTCTGCATTGATCAGATTCTGCTGTCTAGTTCTGGGTATTTGACTTCAAGAAAGTTTCAGACAAACTAGTTGCAAAGGGAGACAATGAGGATGAGAGTAAGGGAGCATTGAGAAAAGACAACTGTAGGGAGAATGTGATAGCTGCACCCAGTGTCTGACAAGGGCTAGAACAACAACAGCTCCCAGGATTGAAATCTGGCCCTCCACTGTCTGAATCAAACCCTAATGGGGTATCCACCATCGGGGCACACTGTGCTCTCCATCCACCTCAGTGGAGATTTTCACCAAGATAGCTGAAAAGGTCTGCAGTAGTTTACTTGATTTCCCTAAAGCCTGCAGGTTACTCTATCCACTGTAGGGGGGCTCTGGCAGGAAGGGATCAGGTTCCTGACACGGGATGAAAGAGGAAATACTTGAGGGGCTGCCACAGAGAGGAAGGGGTCAAGCTGTTTTCCAAAGCACCTGAAGGCCAGACAAGGAATAATGGATGGAAACTGACCAAGGAGAGATTCAACCTAGAAATGAGGAAGAACTTTCTGACAGTGAGAATAATCAACCAATGGAAGAGAAGTTGCCTTTGGAAGTTGTGGGAGCTTCATCACTGGAGACTTTCAAGAAGTCTTTCAAGATTGGACTGCAATTTGTAGGGTCTCCTGCTTGGGCGGGGGGTTGGATTAAATGACCTAGAAGGTCCCTTCCAACTCGGTTAATCCGTCTGTCTGTAAAAAGCAACAAAAGATGTTCTTATAACCCCAGAACTCAAAATAATAGAACAGTTACAGGATGCTAATGGATTACGATTAATAACAATAAAACTCACAAATGAAAGCAAATGTACGTGTCCCAGGATAATGTTGCAGGATCCGATCTGCAGAAAGGGTTGGTTTGCTACCTCTGTCTTCCACCTATATGGGGAAAAGCCCTGGCTTAGCAATGCTTCACTTTGCCCAATTAACAGGTCTTAAGCAGGGGTGAAATCCAGCAGGTTCTGACAGGTTCTGGAGAACCGGTAGCGGAAATTTTGAGCAGTTTGGAGAACCGGCAAATTCCACCTCTGGCTGGCCCCAGAATGGGGAGTGAATGGGGATTTTGCAATATCCGCCCCCTTGGAGTGGGGAGGGAATGGAGATTTTGCAGTATCCTTCCCCTGCCACGCCCACCAAGTCATGCCCACCAAGCCCACCAAGCCACTCCCACAGAACCGGAAGTAAAAAAAATTGGATTTCACCACCGGTCTTAAGTAACAAGTCCAACTGAAAACAAATGAAATATCAATACACTAAGAAAGGCCTCAAATATTAGGGAACCACGAGAGCATCGTCCCTCTTCAGGGGTTGAATCCTGGACCAGTGCGGCCTCTCCTTTCAGGGCCAGCATTCTTTTCCACATCATTGTAGCCTCAGGCCCATTCATGCAGTGCCATCTGCTGGTAAGGGGCATCCTGTCCTCTCCAGGCTAACGCCCGAGGGATGAGATGCTGCAGGGCAGCCCTTTCCCTCTTCCCTAAAGCTTGAGCAGAATAGCTGCACCCCAGGTTGACCCTCACAGCAGGCTGGGGCCGGCCCGGGGTCGCCTGGAGCAAACAACTTTCCCAGTGGCCAAGGCAGTGGTCCATTGTGCTCCCATATTGGTTGTTTCCACATATTCATCTCTTAATGAAAGTGGATTCCTCTCAGGAGAAATATTTACGTTGGCCTCCCCAGGTGGGCCACGCTCATACCCAGCAACACAGAACCAGCTGCTCCTAATCAAAACCTCTTTAAGTGGCTTTGAGGGGCAAGAGAGAGAGACACACACACACACCCTCACAACCAAGATTCTTTCCCCTCCCCTCAGTATAGTTGACGGGGAAAGTCCATTTCTCATGCTAATCCCCTGGCCTTTCTTCACAACATCTTCTCCAAAAGTGTTTGGGAAAAGTCCTTGTGGCCAGTACACAGCGTCCTGCTGCTTGGATTCTTCCTTGTTTTAGTCCTGTGGGTCTCTCCCTCCAGCAGGGCCATTTATAAAGGGGGAAGGAATTAAACAAAGCCCTCAGGAGTTCATCAACCTCCCACTGAAATTCACAGCTGCTGAATAAACTAATCCCCTCTTCGGGGTTTTCTTTCTTTCAATGGGCTCTTGCTTCAAAGACACTTTGGGAAAGGACTTCGCAGGAACTCACACTGTTCCCTCAATAGAAGTTAGTGCAAGTATTGTGCCCAGAGCAAGTGCCTTTACAAACCCAAATGGTCGAACAATTCCAGCCCCTTCTGCCTTTATCCCGCGGAAAAGCCTCAATCTACTCTGAAGACATCATCTTATTTTCAGACGCTGTTGAGTGTGAGGATATGCTCACATCCCCAGCTGACTTAATGGAGGCAGAGACACCCACACCAGCCTTGGGCTACGAATTGAGAGCCAACTGTTACACGGGCAGAAGGGACATCCACGAGCTTCTAGCTGTTAGTTAGCAGCATTGCTCCAATGTGAGAGTAGAATACAGTCCCTTCAAGGTGGGCATTGTTTGGGTCTTGATTATCTGCCCCCGCCCCCCACCTTTCCGAATTGATGGGAATGGATTTCTGGAGCCCTACTGATTACAGTGTAGAGTCAAGGCTATAGTTTTTCCAGTTGCTATGTCTGGTTGTGAAAGTTGGACCATAAGGAAGGCTGAGCGCCAAAGGATTGAGGCCTTTGAACTATGGTGCTGGAGAAGACTCCTGCGAGTCCCTTGGACTACAAGCCGATCGAACTGGTTACTCTTAGAGGAGATCAACCCTGACTGCTCTTTAGAAGGCCAGATCCTGAAGATGAAACTCATATTCTTTGGCCACTTAATGAGAAGGAGGGACTCACCGGAGAAGAGCTTAATGCTGGGAATTGAGGGCAAAAGAAGAACGGGACGGCAGAGAATGAGGTGGCTGGATGGAGTCACTGAAGCAGTCAGCATGAGCTTAAATGGACTTCAGAAGATGGTAGAGGACAGGAAGGTCTGGAGGAACATTGTCCATGGGGTCGGGATGGGTCGGATATAAGCTTCGCAACTAACAACAAGAACTGATTACAGGGAAAGCTCTGTGTGAGGGCTTGGAGGTGTCATTCCCACTGATTGGAAATGGAGATACAGTGTGGCTGTAATGCATATGTGTAAAAGGACTTGGAAAAGTGTGAACATGCGCCTGCTTATATGCAGGTATTTGAAGAATGGACATTTCTGTAAAAGGGAGGGGGAGTTTGGGATCTTGAATAGAAACAGGAAATCGAGAGCAGAGATGGGCAACATCAAGCACTTTTAAGGGGATTGGGGAGGGGGGAGACCTATGATATCCAACAGGTTGCTGAAGGGGCTCCTCTGGACCAATGCAGTCCAGGCCATGGATGGGTAGTAGTGGGGTTGGAGTGGGGCTGGGGTCGCCGGGCAGCCCCGGGGAGAGGGTGAGAGCGCTGATCCCGGTTGCGATTGGGAATGGAGGCAGATGGATGAACCGGGGGCTGTATCGAAATCTGGGAGCTCGCCCTCGCTATCTTCGAGCGGTGGCATGCTCCGACCCTCCTGGTTCCACCCGACTTCCTGGGGGTTTGAGAGAGGGGCTTACTGGGCCCCTGGGTTTATTTTAATGCCAGGTCTGTGGTTAACAAAACTCCCCTCATTCGGGTTTTGACTGAGGAGGAAAACCTGGCTTGCATTACGGAAACATGGTTGGGCTCAGAGGGAGGTGTCCCTCTGACAGAACTTTACCCCCCAGATTTCCAGGTGCTACACCAGCCGAGGACCCAGGGTAGGAAAGTGGGGGTGGCGGTTGTTATTAGGGAGACCCTTAGTTCGCGGGAGGTCACTGTTCCCCAGATAGACGGTGTGTGGCCTTACCAAGACATTATAAAGTGGTATTAATACTTCACGTGATCTTGACTCTATCCCTCTGTTTATGCAGCCTAGAACTGTGTTGGCTTTTTTTGGCAGCTGCTGCACACGGCTGGCTCATATTTAAATAGTTGTCCACTAGGACTCCAAGATCCCTCTCACAGTTACTACTATTGAGCAAGGTACCACATATACTGTACCTGTGCATTTTGTTTTTCTTCCCTAAATGTAGAACCTTACTTTTTTCCTGCTGTGAGAACACAATATTTTTAATATTAAAACTATAATCTACAAGAGTAGGTCACAGCATACCAAAAACCATTACAAAATAGCTCTTCAGCCCCAAATGTAACATTTTAATACAACTATAATCTGTAATACTGCCACACGATGAAACTGAAGGGGGAAAAAAAGATCCATTAAGTTTTCCCTGAACTGGCTTTTGTCTAATTTTCATTGCTGCAGAACAAACTAAGGACAAGCCATCAGCTGACGTAGGAACAATTTATAAGCCATCTGGGAACACTAATCCTTCTATCTGGATGCCAGGATGCAGCGGACAAACACAGCAGACATTTGAGACAAGTCATCTACTTGTAGTGGGCTCATATTCCTTCACAGACGCTACTTTCTTTAGCCAAAACTCCTTATTAACATCTATCTCAAAGCAGGCAATTGACTCTTTTCAAATGCCTATTCAATCTCCTGGCTATCATGGAGTAAAGTTGCAAGCTGGGTAGGACACTCAAAAGACCAATCCTTTTTTTTTTTTGAGCACTTTTCAAAATGCGATATCCTTTTGTAACAGGAGACTGGGACCACATCTGGTTTAGAATTGGATGGATTTGGGGTTAATTCAAGTCTGGCAGTTTGAAGCAAGACAGGAGGGAGGATGGAAAGAGGATTAGCAATCCTATATCTGAAGCATGCTCCTTTGCTATCTTTAATTGGTTTTAACTTCTCAGTAGAATCTCAAACTATCATCTATTTTATCCTCTCTCTGTCTCTTTCCCTCTCTCTCTGTGTGTGTCTCTGTCTCTCCCTCCCTCCCTCTCTTGGTCTCCCTCTCTTTGTCTAGCTCTCCTTTCTCCCTCTCTCTGTCTCTGTGTGTGTCTCTCCCTCCCTCTCTCTCTCCATCTGTCTCTATCTGTCTCTCTGTCTCTCTCTGTATCTGTGCCTCTCCTTCCCTCTCCCTTTCTGTCTCTCTCTATGTGACTCTGTCTCTCTCCCTCCCTCTCTGTCTCTCTGTCTCTTCGTTTCTGTCTCTCTCTCTCTCTCTCTCTCTCTCTCTGTCTCTGCCTCTCCATCTCTCTCTCCGTCTCTCTCTCTCTCTGACTGTCTCTCTCTGTCTCTCTCCCCCTCCCCTTCTCTCCATCTCTCTCTCTGTCTCTCTCTGTCTCCCCCCCCTATCATCATCATCATCATCATCATCATCATCTACCTAATCTATCATCTATCCACACACATACACACACACTTTTTAGGACACATGCGCAGATTGAATAGAGCTAAGAGAACATAAAAATATTGTAAAATGTGTTGATATCCACCAATCACCAAAGGAGGGGGTTTATATGCTATAATGAAGCCAAACGGTCACTCCCTATTTCAGCAATTTGAGAATTATGAAGAGCAATTTACAACTTTTATGTATAATGGAAACAAAGGCCCTTAGAAGCAATTTAGCAGATTTTTGATTTTTTTTTTAAAAAAAACAGTTGGCTATGAGCTTGGATTTATAGCAATGGAGAAATCTGAAATTTGGGTTCAATCTTCTTCTTATGGCACTGGTGCTCTACCTTGCCTAACCTTTGGCTCTCTTTGAAAAAAATTGCCAGGAAGGCCTGCTCAGTGTTCCCAACTGTCATGCCAAACCAAGTAGACATGACATGATGGGAAGACATGACTAGAACATTTTCAAAGTTGGCAGTTGCGTTAGCAAAGCAATGGGTGTTTAGTGCTGAGTGACTGCTGACTTCCAGGGAAATAGGAGGGGTAGTGTTTTTCTTAGGTTCCCTTCCCAGTTACCTACCCAGCTAAAGTCTTGTTGTCCCTGTTGATTACTGAATTTTTCAGATGCACCTAAATTTAGAAGAGGAAAACGACAAGAAAAAAGTTCTTGGCCACTGTGCGCCCCATTTTTGGCCCCTTCCCAGCCTTTTTTCTACCTCTTTTTGAGGCTTTTTTGGCCCATTTTCAAGCCTTTTTTCTGCCTCTTTTTGAGGCTTTTTTCAGCCCATTTTCAAGGCTTTTTTCAGCCCATTTTCAAGGCTTTTTTTGGCCCATTTCCGGGGCTTTTTTTGGCCTATTTTCGAGGCTCTTCTCAGCCCATTTTTTTAGACTTTTCTCAGCCCGTTTTCAAGGCTTTTTTGGGCCCATTTTTTCTGGAAGGCCTGAAAACGGCCTGAAAAAGGCCCGAAAATGGGGTGTGTGGAGGCCAAAAAAACAGTGGGCGGGGCTTCAGTAATATTGGGTTTATAAGACACGCAGACATTTTCACCCCCTTTTAGGAGACAAAAAAGTGTGTCTTATAGTCCGAAAAATACGGTACTTAAACAATGACTCTGATTGAATCTATTCCCTTTTTCTTTCACTATCTCCATTAATCTCTCTTTTCCATATTCTGTCACCAATTCCCAACTCTCATCGCTATTCCCTTCATTTTGGGGACAGAGAATGTCAGTCCTTGAGTGCTGATTTGTCACAAAGCCAAAATCAGCCCAGGGCAGGGCACATTTAGCTTCAATAGCTTATACTGGTTCTGGATGTTATTATTAGCAAGCCTCTTTCAGTCCTCTGGCAAAAGTGATGGTTGATCAGTTTTGCCCTGAAGTGAGAGGAAAGAACTAGAGAATTTCTGTACTGACATTTACTTGGCATTGGATACAGATTTCAGGCTTCATGAAAATGCCCAGTTTCTGTTATATCTTTTTAGGAAATGTGCCAGATTGGGGCAGATAAAAAAAAAAAGAAAAAGAAAAGTACAACAGTTTCTTAGAATCCTGGATGAAGGGAATTATCTGAACGACTTACAATCTTGTCTTAGGACTTGATATGGGACTAAAACAGCACTTGTCACTTTTGATTGATGTCTTGTCAGTAACGGGATATTGCATCTATCCTTGTTCTTTTTGTCCACTTAGTGGCTGCTTTCAACGGCATTGACCACAGTATCCTTCTTGATCAGCCCTAAGGGTTAGGGGTGGTGGTGTATTATTTTATATATTTATATCCTGGACGTAAACTGTTTCAACTCCTACTCTCAAAATGATGCTATAGAGCACTGCACAACTAGACACAAGAACAGTTTTTTCCCAAATGCCATCACTCTGCTAAACAAATAATTCCCTCAACACTGTCAAACTACTCACTATAACTGCATTACTATTACTATTAGTCTTCTCATCGTTCCTATCACTCATCTCATCCCACTTATGACTGTATGATGGTAACTTTGCTGCTGGTATCCTTACGGTTTATATTGATTATTTCCTAATATGATTTGATTGCTTATTTGTACCCTGTGACTATCATTAAGTATTGTACCTTATGATTCTTGATGAATAAATCTTGTCTTTTTATGTACACTTAGAGCATATGCACCAAAGACAAATTCCCTGTGTTTCCAATCACACTTGGCCAATAAAGAATTCTAATCTTTAAAGTCCCCCTTTCGGCTGGGGGAATTTGGTTTTTCTCTGCTGTCCCATATGTGCGAGTGAAAATGAATACTTAATCATCTTTTTATTTACTGTTCTTAACTGAGTTGCTATTATGTTGTAATATCTGTAAGGTCTGCTCAATCTAACAAACTCTTGCATCTATTAGATCTTCCTCTCTTCTGCTGTCTTCTCAGTCCATTGTTAGCCACTCACCTGTTTAAACCCCCCGTTTTTCCCATTTCAAAACAAATATTTTCTATCTTACTTTGACATCTTCATTCAATTCATTACAAAATTTCCTCCCAAATTTTTAATTATATTAATTTTCATGTATATCTCTTCTCTTCATGTATATCCCTACGCACGGTCACTCAGGCTCTCATCACTTCTCGCCTGGACTACTGTAATGCTCTCTACATGGGGCTCCTCTTGGGGTGCACCCGGAGGCTCCAACTGGTGCAAAATGCGGCCGCGCGGGGGATTATGGGAGCGACTGGGCGCTCCCATGTGACACCTCTCCTGCGCGAGCTGCATTGGCTACCAGTGGACTACCGGGTGCGTTTCAAGGTGTTGGTAATCACCTTTAAAGTGCTCCATGGCTTAGGACCAGGGTATTTACGGGACCGCCTTCTGCCACCAATTGCCTCCCACCGGCTGGTTCGCTCCCACAGAGAGGGCCTCCTCAGGGTGCTGTCAGCCAGACAATGCCGGCTGGCGACCCCCAGGGGGAGAGCCTTCTCTGTGGCAGCTCCTACCCTCTGGAACGACCTTCCTCCAGAGTTAAGAACAATTTCTGACCTCCCGACTTTCCAGAGGGCTTTAAAAACACATTTTTTTCAGCTTGCCGGCTTAGCCTGATTCCTGTCAAATATTTTATTGTTTTTAGAGTTTTATTATCTTTTTAAATTAATTGTTTTAACTACGGCTATTTATATTTGTTCTTTTTATGAAATTTTAACTTTTGTGTATTTGCTTTTTAATCTGGCTGTTCACCGCCCTGTGTCCGCAAGGAGAAGGGCGGTATATAAATTTAATAAAACTTAAAACTTAAACTTAAACTCTAAAAAAAATTGCCCCGGTACCTTAAAATACTCTGATTCGTCTTTTTCTTTAATTACCAAAGTTAATCTATTCATTTCTGCACATTCCAATATTTTCTTAATTACTTCTCCCTCTGGAGGGATTTTCTCTGCTTTCCAATTTTGTGCATATACAACCCTCGCTGCAGTTATCACATGTATAATCAAATATACATAGTAAGAAAAATGGGGAGAAAGGAGGCATAAAACGAATGAATATAAACGTAAGAAATTTGGAAAGAATGTTGTAATAAATTAAATGAAGATATGAAGATATGATAGAAATATAGTAAGAAAATGATGGAGGAGGAAGTAGAGGACACAAAATATGTACTCAGATGACACACTGAATGATTAATGATGCATTGTTTAAAAAATAAAAAAAGCACAAATCTTTTAATTAAATAATAATTACATTAGCACTTATTGTTTCTCTCATTAGTAATAGGAGGCTGCTTCAACTGCTACATTCTTTATCTAGCTGCTTGGCACCCAAGGAAGCGCCAAAACTGAAAGGATGATACTGCCCTCTACTGGACAAGAAAAGTGCCACTGAATGGAATTTTAGGCCTGTGTTATTTGAAAACAGCAAAAACAAAAAAACACAATAAAAGGGGAAAAGTACTTCCACCCAGTTTGACTGCCGACATTTATTGCCATTGGCAAATAGGAAGAATGCCCATTGGCTATGTGGAAGGGCTTAAGCAGGACAGTCCATTTTATTAAAACAATAATAAAAATCATATAAATCAAATTAAAAAAAACCTATCCTTTTAAGGATCATGTTTTCATTTGTTATTTTCTCTAACATGGAGACTGAGTTTGAGTTTATTGAATTTTTATACCGCCTTTCTCCTGAAGGAGTCAGGACGGTGCACAGCCATAATAAAACACACAATCATATAAAAATTAAAAGAATTAAACAATTTTGGCCTTGTCCATTTAAAACTCCATAATTTAAGAATATCCCATCCAAACTCTTATTCAGCCAGGCCAGCCTGTTGAAATAGCAGGGTCTTTAGGGCCCCGCGGAAGGTACCGAGGTCAGTAATCGTACGTATCCCAGGGGGTAGTTCATTCCAGAGGGTGGGTGTCCCCACAGAGAAGGCTCTCCCGCTGGGGATCGTCAGCCTACTGTTTAGCTGACGGCACCCTGAGGAGCCCTTCTCTGTGGGAGTGCGTTGGTCGGTGGGAGGCTATTGGTGGCAGATGGCGGTCCCGTAAGTATCCAGGCCCTAGGCCATGGAGCGCTTTAAAGGTGGTAACCAACACCTTGAAACGGACCCAGAAGACCACAGGGAGCCAGTGCAGCTCGTGCAGGAGAGGTGTCACATGGGTGTGTCTCGTCGTACCCATAATCACCCGCGCGGCTGCATTCTGGACCAGTTGGAGCCTCCAGGTGCTCCTCAAGGGGAGCCCTATGTAGAGAGCATTACAGTAGTCCAGACGGGATGTGACGAGGGTATGAGTGACTGTGCGTAGGGCGTCCCGGGCCAGAAAGATCTTTTCTAAGCACTTTTCTTAATAATGTTTGTAATATTTTTAAGCGATTTACCTACTTTTTTGTTTTGTTTTAATCAGTGTTCCTGATACAAACTGTTAAAATGCAGAGAGTCCTTGACTTGTGACAATTGAGCCCAAACTTTGTTGCCAGGTGAGACAGTTAAGTGACCTTTACCCCATTTTTCCGGCCTTTCTCGCCACAATTGTTAACTGCAGTTGTTAAGTTAGTAACATGGAGGTGAAGTGAATCTGGCTTCTCCACAGACTTTGCTTGTCGGAAGGTCATAAAGGGGGATCATCTGATCCAGGGACACTGCAACCGTCATAAATATGCGTCAGTTGCAACAGTCTGAATTTTGATCACATGACCAGTGGTGAAATTCAAATTTTTTTACTACTGGTTCTGTGGGCGTGGCTTGGTGGGCATGGCAGGGGAAGGATACTGCAAAATCCCCATTCCCTCCCCACTCCTGGGGGAAGGATATTGCAAAATCTCCATTCCCACCCAACTCTCGAGCCAGCCAGAGGTGGTATTTGCCAGTTATCCAAACTGCTCAAAATTTCTGCTACCGGTTCTCCAGAACCTGTCAGAACCTGCTGGATTTCACCCCTGCACGACCATCAGGATGCTGCAATAGTTGTGTGAAAAAATGCTAATAAGTCACTTTTTTTCAGTGCTGTTGTAACTTTGGTCACTAAATGAACGGTTGTCGGTTGAGGACTACCTGTAAGCAAAAGACGATTTGTCTTAGATGGTTGCAGGTGATTTGAAGGCCTATTTGGGGCATTTATTTTACTCACACATCAGAACTGCCTTCCTAAGAGCCAAACATGGATTTGCCTTATAGCCGATGTTTCTCATTCATGAGACAAGTTCATATAAATCTTCACTCTGATAAATTGTGCTCCCAGTATTTAATTTTGGATCTTTTGTCATAAAGGCAGAAGACTATTAATTTCTAATTCAAACCTATCCCAAACTACAAGTTATTGCGGCACATCTGCTACTAGACATAATCTACTTGCTTATTGGCTATATTAAGCATTAGTAACTTAAATAAACTTATTCAATTTAATCTTTTGATTATAAATTTGTATCGTGTTAACAAATTTAAGAGAATGCGGCATTTGTAATTTCCATTCTATAGTCTTGAATGATTTTCGTTGATTTTGCAACCATCATATTTACCCTTTAAGTAATTCAATTAAACTTAAGGGAATCTATGTGAAACTGGATACGTCTTTTAGAAGCAAATGAAATAGTGAGATCAAATGACTTAATGATTGATACTGAGAAAAATTATCCAGACTTTCAATCAAGGTAGTTTTTAATTTAGAATAATTCCTCCTCCCTTACCAGAACCATTTCAATGCTATTCTGACTATTTGAGTTGTGTATGAAGCTCAGAACAATCCACTGTAAACTTAGAACAGCTGTAGTGATCTTGAACTTTTAGCTTTTCTCATCAAAGGAAGAGGCAGTAATTTAATTCAGTTATATATTATAATTGAAATGGCTGACCACTCAACGTGTAATTCAGACATACAAGGGATACAATTGGTATATAATAACCATCTGGGATGGGATTAGAATTTGATTTTTGATTCAGAAATGCCATGGTCTCAGGTCTGACATTTGAACATACTTGCTCAAATGCTTTATGCCTGTGTCTGTTGTTTATGATTCTGGTACTTGGGAAGGCAAGCTGACTTCTACAAAGCAAGCTGTCTGAAAAATTTCTCTGTTTTTTCTAAAGACTGATTTAAATTATACCATTTCCTAAAACTGGGTCTCTGGCCAAAATGTGCAATCAATAACCCTGACTAGGTGACTCAGTGGCTAAGATACTGAGCTTGTCAATTAGAAAGGTCGGCAGTTCGAATTCCTAGTACAGGTCTCCTGCGTGAGCAGGTTGGACTAGATGACCTCCAAGGTCCCTTCCAACTCTGTTACTGTTTTAACTGTTAACCAATATAAGTGATGGTTTTAAAAAAGTACCTAACAAACCTATTTTACATTTACTCAACAGATAATTGTTACTGGGTATTCTTTCAAGTAGATAGGATCTTAAATCTGAAGCAACCCGATACAGCAGTGCTTAAAATTATGTAGCTCTGAATAAGTTTTCTCAAGGAATAAATGAACAAGTGCAATGTTTTGGATTTCTCTTCCATTATTTTGACTCATTTAATTGGCTACTTTATTTTGTTTTAAGACTTAGGTGGAAGTCTGATTACATGTTAGGTCATATTGATGCAGAAATATTGAAAGTTCAAAAGAATTCCCAAATGTAAGTTACTGTACCTCTGATTTGCGTATTTAGTGAAGCCCAAGGATATATTCCCATTGCTAGGAAGAATTAACAAGTGCAAAACTCATACATTTGTATATTATTACATTTATTTTTCTTTCCCTTATGCCGTTCAGACTTTTCATGCCTAACACATAATGACCCAACATTCTGTAATTTTTCTCCTCTCTTTATGAACGAAATGATAGGATATAGGTTACACCTGGAAAGAAGCATCGCTGCTTTTCCATGACAATCTTTACAACAAGAATTAGGTAAAATAAAGGTCAACTCCCCCCCCACTCCCGCATCTCCAGATACTTTTAAATCTCATAGTGCTTCTCTGACAGTGGTTCAATATTGTGATTTGTTCTGTTCTCCAAATATACATTATGATAAGGAAACTGCTTTGGTCCCTGAAATGAAAGGAGACAGTAAGAATCAATTAACAACATGGAATGCTTAAAGTGCAGAATCTCATACCAGAAGGTGCAAATAGCCAGGATTAAATCTGATACCATTGTTCACTCTTGTATAAAAACAATGCTGATGTAATGCAGTGTGTGATGTGAAACTTGATATGGAGGTGGAAAAGGATCCCTTCTTCACAGAGCAGAGCCTGGCCCATATTTCTGAGCAACAGGAAGGAAATCCTACAACCACTTCAGGACAGATTTCAATGGGGATGATGGAGAGTGAAGAAGGCATTGACCTTAAATCCCAGTAGCAATCCTGAAACATTCAACACTGTAGATCAGGGGTCTCCAACCATGGCAACTTTTAAGACTTGTGGACTCCAATTCCCAGAATTCCTCAGCCAGCTGGCTGAGGAATTCTGGGAGTTGAAGTCCACAAGTCTTAAAGTTGCCAAGTTTGGAGACCCCCAGCTGTAGATTGTCCTGGATCCCTTGGAAAGAAGCACAGTTCCCACAAGAGACACCTGGGTATGAATGGGGAACATACTGTAAGCTGTTGTTTGAATGAGTGAAGTCTGAGGCAAGTTTTAAGTAAATCAGACATGCATGAATTTTCTATGTGAGGCAGAAGTGCCTGGAATACTTTGGCCCATAGCATCGCAGGAACTGACTTTAAAATGATGCAGGGATTATACTGTAATTTTAAAGAGAAGAACAATAAATAAAATAGGTATGGAATATATTCATTGTACCCAGGATTCAGGATCTTAAAAAATATCTTTAAAAACCTACCCATTCTTTCTATTAGTGCATTTTTTTTTCATCCAAAGATGGAGATACTCTCTATTTATCACAGAAAGAAACTTACACTGATAATTTCAAGATTCTATTTCCCCACAAGTAAAGAATACATCCTTGAATTAAATGTGAAGTTTAAAAAGTTTCCAAATTCAGAAACAAGTTCTTTACAAACCGAAGCCGCTTATCTCTTATGCACAAAGTTAAAAAAAAGTGCAAAGGACAACTAGTATCAAAGCTTAAAGAGGACAAAATGTCAGCTGGTGGTAAAAAAAAAATGCTCTAAAATTGGTATTCACGAGAGGTTTGGTTTTTGGGACCACAGTCTGAATTTTCTGGATCAACTTGCTATTTCAGTGATGCAAATGTTGTCCACAATGGGCACCCTACATGAACTGCTTTAACTCCACTTGGTATCTCCTCTCTCTCTTTTTTTAATTGGGAAGGCATCTGTGTTGAATAAGGTCTGCCTGTGTCTCTCCCTTTTAACAACAGCAGCTCTTCTTGACTGGATTAAATCTTATGCATTCATATCTACCAAAGACACCCCCTACAACTGAGGGAAAAAATTAATGCCACTGTCAGATCCCTATCGTGATACTGCCATTTCTGTGGGGAGGGGGGCCTGGATCATTTATTCACTTATTACCCTCTTCCTGTTTCCTACGTACCGTATTCTTTGGAGTAGAAGACGGGGAGAAAAATAGGGGGGAAGAAATTCTGGCTACCAGGTATTCATCTGGCTTGCTGGTTTTGAGATTGGGGCTGGTTGGGGCTGTGCTTCTAAAGGGCAGCTGCTTGTCAGAGGGAGCAGCAATTAGAAAAGCAGGCAAAGCACGGAAGATCATTTTGCTTGCATTGGGGCTGAAAAATAGTTTCAAAAGCACAGCTGATCCTTAGAGGGAGCTCCAGGGATTAAAGCAGGCAAAGCCGGGCCTGGTAGCTCAGCAGACTAAAAGCATTGTGATTAACACCAGCTGTCTGCAATTACTGTAAATCTCGAATCTCAAGGTTGACTCAGCCTTCCATCCTTTCTAAGGTAGGTAAAATGAGGACCCAGTTTGTGAGGGCAATAAGATGACTTTGTATAAAATATACAAAAGTATGAAGGCTATTGCTTAACGCATTGTAAACCGCCCTGAGTCTTTGGAGAAGGGCGGCATATAAATCTAATTTTAAAAAAAGAAGCTCTAAAGGGGTAAGAGAAGGCAGTAGCTGTTCCGGGTAGCCATTTTGGGCACCGTGTGGGGTTACATTTGGAGTATAAGACACACCCAAATTTTCAGCCTCTTTAGGAGGGAAAAAAGTGTGTCTTATACTCCAAAAAATACAGTCTCCTGTAATCTCTTAGTTTATAACTCTAGCTCTGACCCCTATCTGCCCTGTGCTTTGATTTACATTTGGGGAATGTGTAAGGGCATCTGTTTGGTCTCAGTTCTGAAGCCTCCCGAAAGAAGCACCTGGGAACAGTCCCTTATCTGCTTCCCAGGATGACCATCTTCACACCTGTGGATTGGCTTATTTATCCTCGGACTGAGGGGAGGGGTTTCTAACACCTCTATCCTAACAGAATTGCCTAAGGGGACCTTAGAGCCTGCTTTTGTCTTGCAATTGCTCCAATAAAAGGTTCCTTTTGAAATGCTGGTGTCTCCAGAGTTCGTACTTTCTTGAATGGGGAGTAGAGGCAGAACCTTACAGCCACCTTCTACCACTGTCCTACTTCTTGAAACTATACACAACGAAGATGGAATTCTAAGATTCTAGTTAAAATGATTTTAATAGATGAGAGAGTATTTCCTTTTCCTGAACTGTATGAGGCACTAGAATTTAGGCAGGAACTTTGCAGGTCTGCCCAATCACAGAGTTTCAAGATCTCTTGGAAAAAAAAAAAGTAGACTCAGAACTTACCACAGGTTGGTATGCTGGAAACATCTCACCAACAAGAGCCATGCCTATCATGATTCCAATAAATCCCCAAAAATACCTCTTCATCATATGCCAGGACATGACAGTCGGGGATGTATCAACCCGAGTCCGTACATACAAATCGAAGTTCCGATGCAACTGATTAAAAAAAGATAAAGAGACAGGATTAAACACATTGCAGTAACAGACTCATACTGATTTCTTTGTGCAATTGTTAAAATAAAAGAGGGTGTCGACAAAGTTGCTGCTGAAAATATTATTAATCAGTAGTTCTCAACAGAAAAACTCAGTCACCCCATTTCATTTATAAAACTTCTCTCTTGAATTCTGAAGAAAACTCTGATCACTAAGCAAAGACCTAAAGTTGGCTTCAATGAATGAAATAAAACAGGCACACATAGTCCTTGACCTACGACCAGCTGCTTAATGGCCAAAGTTCCAACGGACCAACTTGGGAGATGTTTACAATCGGGATTCACAGTTCCGACAGTCCCTCCCCCAAGTCATGTGAACACACTTCAGGCGCTAGGCAGTCAGGCCAAATTTATGGCAGCATCCCGCAATCACACGGCCATGTTTTATGACAGTTTTGCTGTCATAAAACACGGCTTTGGTTCACTGGTTTTGCCAAAAACGAACCATTACATGACTGACCAACATTATGACCATCATAAGCAGGCTTCAATACAGTTGTAACTCAAGAACTAAGTGTAAGCTGAAATGTTGTTTGACAAAATATTTGTTAAAGACTCTTCAATTTTCCAAAGTATACTAGAATAGCAAATTAAGACATCACTTGACTATTTATATTGCTTCTGAGGCAAAATGTAACAGGCCAATAGTTGGCCAATAAAGAACTTTTGGTCAAGTTTAACAAGGACACAGCAGTATTTTATTCCTTTCCAGGACACCAAAATAATGTCCATACCAGAATCAAAGTAGGGATTTCAGTGCTGATCTAAATATATTAGGGAAAGAGAGATGGAGAATATGCTTGAGTATTGGACTCATGGAAGGATTGAACTTTTTACCAAATATATTATTGCACTTAGATATTCCATTACTAATTACTTTTAATATGGGATTCTGGATTACAAATTGAATTGAAAAATAGGTAAGACCACAAATTAATTCTTCAGCTTACCGGTTCTCCAAAATTACGCCTCAATTCAGGGTAATCCCACTCATACCAAGGATTTCTTTCTTGTATGGATTTATCTGGGAGTTTGGGATAGTCACCATAACTATGAAAATATGAGAACAGAGTTTTCGACCACCAACAAGCATTTTATGGACCCAAGTTGTTCCTAAATCTCTTCAGTGCTTAAATCTAAAAATAACAATGCAATTTACAAGTGATTTAAAGTAAGAAAATATAATAATCTGTCTGCCAAACTTAAAAACTGGACAAGAGGGCTGAAAATGGTGGATAAACTTTGCAGTGACAGGAGTATCACATTACCATTTTTCTTTGTCTCTTGCAGGTTGAATTGTGCACTTTTAAATATGGGGATCAGACCACAAAATATATTGTCTATCCATATTATAGACAAATTAACTTCTGGATGAATTCAATCCCCCAAAATTGAGGAGAAAGTAATTAAAATAACCAACCAACATTTCAATATCTTACACATTTATCTTAAAAAAGCATTCCTGCTAGGGATGTCTCCACTATCAAAATAGTGCATTTTTTTCACACTTTCCCCCCTTGGCTGCAAATTTAACATGATAGTCTTGTTCCACCATTATAAGAAATATAATTGTTCATTAAAGAAATACAGGATATTTATCACTTGATGAAACAGAAGAAAATTTATCATTTGTTTTTTGAAATCACAGAGCTAGAATGGGCCCCAATTTAATTCTAAGGTAAACCATACTAATTTAATTAACTGATTAACAGTTTAATTCTAAAGCAAGCCATACTGAGTAACACACTGTTGTTACAAATGCTTGGTGAGGGTAACAGGACCTTTTATGATTTAGACCAGCACACTTGGTATATGTACCATTGGAAATAATACACAAACTGCTACGTACACATTTATGCCCTCATGCCATCGTCACTTCCCATCTGGACTACTGTAACACTCTCTACATGGGGCTCCCCTTGAGGAGCACCCGGAGGCTCCAACTGGCGCAGAGTGCGGCCGCACGGGTGGTGATGGAAGCGACATGGCGTTTCCATGTGACACCTCTCCCGTGCGAGCTGCACTGGCTCCCGGTGGTCTTCCGGGTGCGCTTCAAAGTTTTGGTTACACCTTCAAAGCGCTCCATGGCTTAGGACCTGGGTACTTGCAGGACTGCCTACTACTACCAATAGCCTCCCACCGGCCGGTACGCTCTCATACAGGGGGGCTCCTCCGGGTGCCGTCAGCCAAACAGTGTCAACTGGCGGCCCCCAGGGGAAGAGCTTTCTCTGTGGGGGCACTTACTATCTGGAACGAGCTCCCCCCGGAGATAAGGAGGATCATGGATCTGCGCACCTTCCGCCGCGCTCTTAAGACCTTTTTATTTCACCAGGTGGGCCTGGCCTAACCTCTCTTCCTCTTTTAGCGTCAAAATTTTAATCTGTTTTAAATTGTGTGGGGTGTTTTAATTCTGTCTGGGCCAATTTTATTTAATTTGATTTTATTTGGGCTTTTAAATTTTGTATATATGTATTTTTATTATTGGCTGTTCACCGCCCTGAGTCCTTCGGGAGTAGGGCGGTATATAAATCTAACAAACTAAACTAACTAAACTAAACTAACTATATTTCTGATTTAAATAATGCTCCAGATGTGATTCCACTATTCCTTCCAAATGTAAATCTGCCTTTAATCTAGATTTATATTTTTAAAGATTTTATTCATTTCCCAACGAATGCCAACTATGAAAGTCATTTATTATGAGGCTATGGTAAGTTAATATAGAGAAACGCTCCACAATCCTGATAACACGACGTTTGTTCCTATCTTTGTACAATGTTTGGTTTCTTTGATATACAAATACAACCTACCCCACACCATCATCTGCATATGTTTTATAATCCTTCAGTGTCAGGTTGTATTTCTTTGCAGCAGCTGCCTGCTCTTCTGGAGTCTTGGGGTATGCCCCTGGAAGCAGATGTTTGGGCAGATGTGAAGCTAAAAGCAGAAAAAGCAACAACTCAAAGATAGTGTCGAGAAAAAATGTGCAGTGCAGATGATAAAGTCTGGATTATTTATATATATATCCCGAGTTTTACAAATAAATCAAGGCGGTGAATACATCCAAAACATCTTCCTTCTCCTATTTCCCCCACAACCACCATCCTGTGAGGAGAGTTGGGCTGAGAGGGACTGGCCCAAAGTAGCCAGCTGACTTTCATGGCTAAGGCAGAACTCACCAGTCTCCAGCTTTCTAGTCTGGTGCCTTAACCACTAGCCCAAAGTGTCTCTTTTTACTTTTACTGACTACTACACAAACAAGGTAGTACGGAATAAAAACCCATGTTATTTAATTTGTATTAATAGAATACATGAATCCAGTACTTAATGTCATTCTAGGAGTTGAAGTCCCTGAGGAATTCTGGGAATTGAAGTCCCTGAGGAATTCTGGGAGTTGAAGTCCCTGAGGAATTCTGGGAGTCCGAGGAATTTTGGGACTTGAAGTCCCTGAGGAATTCTTTGGAGTTGAAGTCCCCGAGGAATTCTGGGAGTCCCTGAGGAATTCTGGGAGTTGAAGTCCCTGAGGAATTCTGGGAGTTGAAGTCCCTGAGGAATTCTGGGTGTTGAAGTCCCTGAGGAATTCTGGGAGTCCCTGAGGAATTTTGGGACTTGAAGTCCCTGAGGAATTCTTTGGAGTTGAAGTCCCTGAGGAATTCTGGGAGTTGAAGTCCCTGAGGAATTCTGGGAGTCCCTGAGGAATTCTGGGAGTTGAAGTCCCTGAGGAATTCTGGGAGTTTAAGTCCCTGAGGAATTCTGGGAGTCCCTGAGGAATTCTGGGAGTTGAAGTCCCTGAGGAATTCTGGGAGTCCCTGAGGAATTCTTTAGAGTTGAAGTCCCTGAGGAATTCTGGGAATTGAAGTCCTTGAGGAATTCTGGGAGTTGAAGTCCCTGAGGAATTCTGGGAGTTGAAGTCCCTGAGGAATTCTGGGTGTTGAAGTCCCTGAGGAATTCTGGGAGTCCCTGAGGAATTTTGGGACTTGAAGTCCCTGAGGAATTCTTTGGAGTTGAAGTCCCTGAGGAATTCTGGGAGTTGAAGTCCCTGAGGAATTCTGGGAGTCCCTGAGGAATTCTGGGAGTTGAAGTCCCTGAGGAATTCTGGGAGTTTAAGTCCCTGAGGAATTCTGGGAGTCCCTGAGGAATTCTGGGAGTTGAAGTCCCTGAGGAATTCTGGGAGTCCCTGAGGAATTCTTTAGAGTTGAAGTCCCTGAGGAATTCTGGGAATTGAAGTCCTTGAGGAATTCTGGGAGTTGAAGTCCCTGAGGAATTCTGGGAGTCCCTGAGGAATTCTGGGAGTTGAAGTCCCTGAGGAATTCTGGGAGTTGAAGTCCCTGAGGAATTCTGGGAGTCCCTGAGGAATTTTGGGAGTTGAAGTCCCTGAGGAATTCTTTAGAGTTGAAGTCCCTGAGGAATTCTGGGAATTGAAGTCCCTGAGGAATTCTGGGAGTTGAAGTCCCTGGGGAATTCTGGGAGTTGAAGTCCCTGAGGAATCCTGGGAGTTGAAGTCCCTGAGGAATTCTTTGGAGTTGAAGTCCCTGAGGAATTCTGGGAGTTGAAGTCCCTGAGGAATTCTGGGAGTTGAAGTCCCTGGGGAATCCTGGGAGTTGAAGTCCCTGAGGAATTCTTTGGAGTTGAAGTCCCTGAGGAATTCTGGGAGTTGAAGTCCCTGAGGAATTCTGGGAATTGAAGTCCACAAGTCTTCAAGTGGCCAAGGTTGGAGCGTCTGCTCCAGGGGACAGCCGACCTCCGCAAGCCCCCCCCCCCCCGGTCTCTCCCGCTCAGAGCCCGAGCTGCAAGGCCGCCACCGCCCGGGGTACTCACGGACCGAGGCGGCGACTGCCATTTCCCGGTGTCAACGGCCAGGCGAGCTGGCATAGGAGGGCCCGGAGGCGGCCCCCATTAACGGCGACGGCCATGGCTTTTCTTTCAAGGGCGGCCGCCAGGTCGAAGCTGAAAGCTGGAGGACTTCCGGCCGGCCATAGAGTTTTCCTGAAAGAGAGCCGCTGTCCTCACAAGGGCCGACCCGGAAACAGCTTGCGCCGCGAGGGGGCGCTAGACGCTCCAAGCCTCTACTGCGCTTCTCAAAGGCCAGAAGTGGGGGCGAGTCTTACGGGACTCGCTGTGTCTTCTTTGGCTATGGATACATGTCTCTCCCACTCCCTCTTCATTCCGCCGTAGCCACCTAGAGCAGGGGTCTCCAACCTTGGCCACTTTACGACTTGTGGACTTCAACTCCCTGAATTCCTCAGCCAGCAAGGGCTGGCTGAGGAATTCTGGGAGTTGAAGTCCACAAGTCGTAAAGTGGCCAAGGTTGGAGACCCCGACCTAGAGATCCCAGCGAGCCCCAGGCATAGAAGACCTCCAACGTCCCTTCCAACGTTGTTAAATTATATTAAATATATAATATAAAATATATATAAAGTACATAATATAAAGTGAGGATCAGAAACAAAAAGGAAAATATCTAAAGAAGTGACTTCTGATTTTCTTTAAAGCAGTTACTAGCATGGTTATTACCATTTCCTCCCTCCCAAATTATGTATTTTTTTAAAAAAAATTGATTTATATGCCGCCCGCCCTTCTACGGAGACTCAGGGCGGCTTACACTGCATTAAGCAATAGCCTTCATACTTTTGTATATTTATACAAAGTCAGCTTATTGCCCCCACAAACTGGGTTCTCAATTTACCTGCCTTAGAAAGGATGGAAGGCTGAGTCAACCTTGAGCCTGGGGAGATTCGAATTTACAGTAATTGCAGACAGCTGGTGTTCATCTCAATGCTTTTAGTCTGCTGAGCCATCCAGATATCTTGGTTTTCTTCTTCCCATAAGCCACACTTTTAAATCAGTAAATCCTCCTCTTCGGCCACGGATTGATGTCTTTCCCCTCCCTCTTCATTCCGCTGTAGCCACCTGGAAACCCCAGCGAGCCCCAGATATTTATTTTATGTATTCAGTTATATATCTCTCACCCAATGTTTGTGGGAGCACTGCAATCTACACGTCTGCTCACAACTTGATAAAGAGAAACAATAAATATACGAAAAGTAGTAACAGTCCAGGGTGTTGAAAGCAGCTGGCTGGTTAGGTTAGAATACACTACCCGTCTGGTACTATTGTAGTCCAGACACTTCCCGTCTGGACTACTGTAACACTCTCTACATGGGGCTCCCCTTGAAGAGCACTCGGAGGCTCCAACTGGTCCAGAATGCGGCTGCGCAGGTGATTATGGGGACGACTCGATGCACCCATGTAACACCTCTCCTGTGTGAGCTGCACTGGCTCCCAGTGGTCTTCCGGGTTCGATTCAAGGTGTTGGTCACCATCTTTAAAGCACTCCATGGCTTAGGACCTGAGTATCTACAAAATCGCCTTCTGCAACCGATTGCCTCCCACTGGCCAGTATGCTCTCATAGAGAGGGACTCCTCAGGGTGCCATCGGTCAAATTATGTCGACTGGCGACCCCCAAGGGGAGAGCCTTCTCTGTGGGGGCTCCTGCCCTATGGAATGAATTGTCCCCGGAGATACGTAGGATCCCCACCCTACGGACCTTTCGCCATGCCCTCAAGATCCTATTCCAGCAGGCTGAGCTAATGAAAGTATGATTTTAAATTGGGTATTTTAGTTTTGGGGTTTTTAAAAAAATAAAACCCCATTGGTTTTAAAGTTTTATGTTATATGTTGTTTTATCATGGCTGTACACTGCCCTGAGTCTCTCGGGAGAAGGGCGGTATAAAAATTTAACTAACTAACTAACTAACTAGAAGGGAAAATGGAATTTGGCTAAAATTAGAGATGAAAATGAAGGGTAATATTGGTACAAAATAGATGAAAATAAATGTTATGGCAAAAAAGGAGGTATAGAAATTGTAATTTTAGTTGAAAGGACTAAAAATTGTTTAAATTTATTAACCGGCCAAATACTCTGTTCAGCAAAAATACATTGTATGTTTGTGTGTGTGTTTGTGTAAAACAAACAAACAAACAAAACTTTGATGGCTAACCTTTTTGCCATCGCGTGCCAAAAGCGTGGGGAGCATGGGGGGGGGGGTGTCACACGCACGTGTGCCCACATCCATAATTCTATGCACCCCGCCCCCGCCCATGCTCCCCCTGCTTTTGTCACGCAATGACATGTGGGCCCAGTAGGCCCATTTTTCGCTCTCCCCAGGCTCCAGAGCCTTTCTAGGAGCCTGGGAAGAGCAACATGGCTTCCCCACTGCCAGGCCCTTCGGAGGCCGGAAACAGCGTGTTTCCTGACTTCTGGTGGCCCAGAAGGCATGAAAATCAATTGGCTGGTGCATGCATGTATGCCAGAGCTGAGCTCGTGTGCCCACCAATATGGCTCCATGTGCCACCTGTGGCACCTGTGCCATAGATTCACCATCATGGCCCTACACCATTTTTGACAGATGGCAGTCCAGTCTTTTCTTGAAAGCTTCCAGTGATGAAGCTCGCACAACTGCTATCATGTCTCCCCTGGTCTTTCTATTCACTAAACTAGCCATGCCCAGTTCCTGCAATTGTTCACCGTATGTTTTAGCTTCCGGTCCCGTAATCATCTTGGTTGCTCTTCTTTGCACTCTTTCTAGAGTCTCAACATCTTTTTTAATAGTGTGGTGACCAAAACTGCATGCAGTACTCTAGGGGTGGTCTTACTAAGGCTTTATAGAGTGGTATTAGTACCTCACTTGATCTTGATTGTATCCCCCTGTTAATGTAGTTTAGGATTGCATTGGATTTTTTGACTGCCGCTGCACACTGCTGGCTCATTTAGCTGGTTGTCCACTACGGTTCCAAGATCCCTCTCACAGTTACTACTATTAAGCCTGGTTTCCCTCCATCTAAATGCGTACTTTTGGTTTTTCTTGATTAAGTGTAAGACTTTCCTTTTCTGTACATTGAATTTCATTTTGTTAGATAGGGCCCAGTGTTCAAGTCTGTCAAGATCCAGATAGATCTTGGGCCTATCACCTAAGGCAGTGGGTCTCAACCTTTCTAATGCTGTGACCCTTTAATACAGTTCCTCATGTTGTGGTGACCCCCAACCATAAAATTATTCCTAAAACCATTGAAAATATGTGTTTTCGGATGGTCTTAGGCGACCCCTGTGAAAGGGTTGTTCGACCCCCAAAGGGGTCCCGACCCAGGTTGAGAACCACTGACCTAAGGTGTTGGCTATTCCTGCCAGTTTAGTATCATCTGCAAATTTGTTAGTTCCCCTTCTATTCCCTCATCTAAATCATTTATGTAAAAGTAATTAAATTCCATGAGATTAAATTGTAACCAATCATGAAAAGTCTTTAGCCAACCCAGTTGAAGAATTCATCAAATAAATCACTACAAGTAGTAATTTAATTGTTGGTAGTAAATACAGTGCTTTGTAATTGCCTTTTAAACCTTTATATTGTTGGATTGATAGAATTGGGATTGTAACTGGTTCTGGAGGGTATTGGTGGAATGAGTAAAAAGTGCCTTATTGCTTGCCTCCACTCTGGTGTTTAGGTGACCAGAAGCAATTACATAAAGAGAGGAGTTAGTAAGGGTACTTATGCATGCTTTGAATTTGGCCATAAGGTGTTAAATTGGGACCTATTTTGATAAGTGGAAGATAGACATTGGCGGATAGTAATAGAGCATTATTAAATCTGGCAATACACTGCATGAATTAATCAGGAGACACTAGATAACGTAGCTTATTGATTCGAGATCTTCTTTTGAGGTAATTACTGGTGAAACATTCCTAGAAAAACCTAAAAAAACAATACTAGGAACACTGAGAAGGTGCTCAGAAAGGCTTTTTATTTTGAGTAATGGCTTTGCTTGGAAAGGCTTCATTTCTCCCTCCGTTACGTAGCCCTCTTGTGTTCGCTGTTTATGATTGCTTGCAGTTTTGGGGATGTTGACTGTTGCTTCCTCTTCTTTTTTTACTCCTCCTCCTCTTTTTTTCATCATCGGATGTTGCCAATCATGTTGGTGATCCTATTTTTATCAACAGCCACACAAAAAAGTGCTGCTGCGTTTTGTCCAAACCGGTCCCTTAGATTTGGAAGCCATGATGTGCTTCTTCTGCCTGGACCTCGTTTGCCTTCAATCTTTCCCTGGAGGATTAAGTGAAGGATGCCGTATTTTTCATGTCTGAAATATTTTAACTTTCCCATTTTAATGATTTTGATGATTTCCTTTGGCTTTCACAGGCAATTTATCCCCTCCTAATTTCTGATTTTGTCAACCTAGCTTATACGTGATTGCTTATAGCCACTTATATTTGTAAATGCAGTTAAATTGCCAACAACAACAACAACTACAACAACAACAAGTCATTATGTAAAAAATATGACTTTCCTGTATCCAAAAAGTCATGGGAACATAAAGTGGAAAAAGTTATAGAAAATGAGAAGGTGAAGATCTTGTGGGACTTTCGAATACAGACGGATCATCACTTGGAACACAACACGTCAGATATCACAGTTGTCGAAAACCGAAATGTACAATTTACTGACATCACGATACCAGGAAATGCTAGTGTCGAAGAAAAAGAACTGGAAAAAATCATGAAATATTGCGACCTGGCCATCAAAACTATATGGCTATGGATGAAACATGTAACAGTGATACCCATTGTCATCGGGCCACTTGGTACCATGTCCAAGAATTTTATAACATACATCAGCAAATTGCAGCTTCCTGCAATAACACCAGCAGAACTGCAAAAAACCCCTACGCTACTTGGAAAATCATAGATCTTAAGAAGGTACTTGGTTGATACCTAGCACTCTGGCAGCAATTCGTACCAACTCATACCAACCTGGTGGCTCAGCAGACTAAAGCATTGTGATTAACATCAGCTGTCTGCAATTACTGTAAGTTTGAATCTCACCAGGCTCAAGGTTGAATCAGCCTTTCATCCTTTCTAAGGTAGGTAAAATGAGGACCCAGTTTGTGGGGGCAATAAGGTGACTTTGTATAAATATACAAAAGTATGAAGGCTATTGCTTAACGCATTGTAAGCCGCCCTGAGTCTCTGGAGAAGGGCGGGATATAAATCAAATTTTTTAAAAAATAGCACCAGTCAGTGGTATTTGTGATGCATTTTTGAATGTTCAGTTGACTAAGTTTCATATTTAATGAATAAAGATAATAATAATAGTAATGTTGATGTATCTTATAAAATTCTTGGTACCAAGTGCCCCGATGACAATGGGTATCACTGTTACATGTTTTCAAAACTACATGGCTATGGATGAAACATGTAACAGTGATACCCATTGTCATCGGGGCACTTGATACCATGTAAGATACATCAACAAACTGCAACTTCCTGCAAAAACACCAGCCGAACTGCAAAAAACTGTGCTACTTGGAACATCGTACATCTTAAGAAGGTACTTGGTTGATACCTAGGATGCTGGCAGCAACCCGTATCAACCATTAGCACCAGTCACTGGTATTTGTGATGCATTTTTGAATATTCAGTTGACTTGAGTTTCATGTTTGGTGAATAAAAGTTTATAATAATAGTAGTAATAATAATGACGTGCATTTTTAAAAATTTTAAAGAAAGATCACAACGGCAGGAAAATCTTGGGGTTCCTGGACAGATTTCTGAAGAAAGAGATCTTTCTTTCTTTCTTTCTTTCTTTCTTTCTTTCTTTCTTTCTTTCTTTCTTTCTTTCTTTCTTTCTTTCTTTCTTTCTTTCTTCCTTCCTTCCTTCCTTCCTTCCTTCCTTCCTTCCTTCCTTCCTTCCTTCCTTTCTTTCTTTCCGCCCTCCCTCCCTCCCTCCCTTTATTTTAGGTTTAACATTTCGGGAACGGCCGCTGACTCCCCAGAGCCAGCGTACATCCTTTTCCAAGCAGCCGCCCCTGAAAGCACCGGAATGCCCAGGCAACTCGAAGCTCCTGAAATGCCTCGCCAGGGGGCGCTGAAACACCATCGGGTCCCGATTCCTAGAGCGGCACGTTCCGGTCCGCCCGGCCTGCACCGGATGCTTGTCCCGCGGGGTTCCGTGCGCTGCGGGGTCGGAGGCGGCGCTACATCCGGTAGCCATGGAGGAGGAGGAGGAGGCGGCGGCCTCCGGGTCTCGGCCCGAAGCCGCGGAGGCTTCCTCCTCTCCGCCGAAGGCGGCCGAGACGGAGGAGCTGCGCGGGTGGAGTGAGGCGCAGTTCCGGCACTACAGCTTCCCCACGCGGCCCATCGCCCGCCTGCGCCACGGAGACCCCCGCGCGGAGGAACTGCTGGAGAACGAGGTGACGCTTCAGCCGCCTCCCCTGGCCCTGGGCTGAGGGAGGGGGAAGGGGAGGGGGGTCGCTTCGGCGGCCTCTTCTCTTTCCCTTCCCTTCCCTTTCTTTTCTTCCCTTCTTCCCTTCCTTCCTTCCTTTTCTTCTTTTCCCCCTTTCTTCTTTCCATTTCTTCTTTTCCCCCTTTCTTCTTTCCATTTCTTTTCTTCCTTCCCTTCTTCCCTCCTCCCTCCCTTTCCTTCCTTCCTTTCCTCCCTTTCTTCCTTCCCTTTCTTCTTTTCTTCCTTCCCTTTTCTTCCTTCCCTTCTTTCCCTCCTTTCCTTCCTTTTCTTCTTTTCTTCCTTCCCTTTCTTTTCTTCCTTCCTTCCCTTCTTTCCCTCCCTCCCTCCCTTTCCTTCCTTCCTTTCCTCCCTTTCTTCCATCCCTTTCTTCTTTTCTTCCTTCCCTTTTCTTCCTTCCCTTCTTTCCCTCCCTCCCTCCCTCCCTTTCCTTCCTTCCTTTCCTTCTTTTCTTCTTTTCTTCCTTCCCTTTCTTCCTTCCTTCCCTTCTTTCCCTCCCTCCCTTTCCTTCCCTTTCTTCCTTCCCTTTCTCTTCTTCCTTCCCTTCTTTCCCTCCCTCCCTCCCTTTCCTTCCTTCCTTTCCTCCCTTTCTTCCATCCCTTTCTTCTTTTCTTCCTTCCCTTTTCTTCCTTCCCTTCTTTCCCTCCCTCCCTTCCTTTCCTTCCTTCTTTTTTTCTTTTCTTCCTTCCCTCCCTTCTTCCCTTCTTTCCCTCCCTCCCTCCCTCCCTCCCTCCCTTTCCTTCCTTCCTTTCCTTCTTTTCTTCTTTTCTTCCTTCCCTTCCTTCCTTCCTTCCCTTCTTTCCCTCCCTCCCTTTCCTTCCCTTTCTTCCTTCCCTTTCTCTTCTTCCTTCCCTTTTCTTCCTTTATTCCTTCCCTTCTTTCCCTCCCTCCCTTCAGTTCCTTCTTTTCTTCCTTTCTTCCTTTCATTCTTTCCCTCCCTTCTTTTCCTTCCTTTCTGTCCATCCATGACCTCTCCTCTATGTTTGCTTCCAGGAGCCGGTGGTGCTCACCGACACCAATCTGGTTTATCCCGCCTTGAAGTGGGACCTGGATTACCTTCATGAAAATATTGGGAGTGGGGACTTCTCGGTGTACCGAGCCAGCACTCACAAATTTCTCTACTACGATGAGAAGAAGATGGCAAACGTGAAAAACTTCAAACCGAAGTCCAGCAGAGAGGAAATGAAGTTCAGGGATTTCATGGCACAACTCCAAGAAACCGAGCAGCAGGGAAGTGGAGAAAGGTAATCGCAACACCTGGTGGTCACTTCATAGTCAGAGGAATTAAGGTGCTAAGGTGGGATTTGCTTCTGGTTATAACTGATCTGCTAGGTTCCTGCTGCATGGCACAGTGCAATAGCTCCTTTGAGTCCTCCAGGACGGAAAGGGCCCAGTTCTAATGCAGAAGGACCTTAAGCTCCATGTTATGCGTTTGGAACCTTTTGGAAATTGAAGAAGTAACATGGGTCCCCTACTTGATTCAGTGGGGAGTAAAGCAAGCAGAAGTTCCCAAATCTCTTAATAAAGAAAATGGGCGTAGCTTGGAATTTGAAATAACAGGCTGTTATATAGATCTAAGGAGATAAAGGAGGTAAACATTTTTCAGGAACAACTGAAATATCGAAGAAGGGAACAACTTTGAAATATTAAATGTAATTTTTGAGGAAGTCCTTCACAAAATGAACCTTGAATCTGGGGCAGTTCATAAAGAACATTTGTTTCATTGGGGGCAATGGTTCATATAATAATAACTTCATTGTCATTGTACGTGCATACACAGTATACCTATACAACGAAATTCACATAATACCCAAAGACCAGGCCCAACACCCATAACACTCCCCAAACATACCCACCACAAATTCCCCATCCCTAAACCACCCAAATGTCCACACAACAGACCAAGTAATGCTGTCCAACAGCTCACTGATGGTGGCCCTTTAGTTCATTGTTGAGTGCAATTATAGCTCTGGGATAAAAACTATTCAGAAAACGTGAGGTCCGAGTTTTAATTGTTCTGTATCTTCTGCCCGAAGGCAATGGTTCAAAAAGATTGTAAGCAGGATGGGAAGAGTCTCTGAGAATGTTATGCAACTTCCTCAAACAGCGAGATTCAAAGATGTCGTCCAGGGCTGGTAGCTGGAACCCGATGATATTCTGGGCAGTTTTGATGATTTTCTGTAGAGCTTTTTTGTCCACTACAGAGCTGCTCATACCATGCAAGAATGCCGTATGTCAGGACACTCTCAATGGTGCTGCGATACTAGGACAGAAGTAGATGCTGAGATAGATTTATCTTCCTGAGTATTCTCAGGAAGTACAGCCTCTTCTGTGCCTTCTTCACAAGCACGTCAACATTCATAGTCCATGAGAGGTCCTTTGAGGTATAAATGCCCAGAAATTTAAAACTACCAACCCGCTCCACCTCCTCACCATTCATGTGAGAATATACAGTGTATATACAGTATTCATCATACAGTGAGAAGGAATATTTTCTACTATTAAATAAGCTACTTACAGCTTATTTCATTGAAGAAAGAGCTTGTTTGACCGAAAAAAATTGTATAATTCATAGCATCGAAGTATGCATCATATTTTTCTTTCATATCTGCTTTGTGATGCATGTCTATTTTTGCCACTTTCTGCATTGTAATCTGCCTATCCTAAAAGAAAGTTAATCTACATGCAGTGGGTGGAATTGGAGTAGTTTGTTTACTCCCTGAATGTTATGTCTACAGGCATACTTCCAAGTAGTATTTTATGATAGACTTTTCTCTCGTTATATTTAATAACATATCTGTTATTAAATATAACGAGAGAAAAGTCTATCATAAAATACTACTTGGAAGTATTTGTAGTTCAAGTATACTACTTGAAGTAACTGTAATGTGGCCCCTAGATTGTTTTACCCTCTTGTGAATGTTTTTCCAAGAAAGGACGGGTGTGTTTACACAACAATCTGATGTAGTGTAGACCAGTAGTGGGATTCAAATCCTGGTGCTACCAGTTCACTATTGGGAGTGCGTGGGTGCGCATGCTTGTTCTGCCCCAGCTACGTACCCCAAAGAATGCAGCACACACAAACTCTATACAAAGCTTATTTTACTCAAATAACTTAGTCTTTATAATTCAAAAGCTGTTAATGAACTGTCTTAACTGCCTACCAGAATTCTAGGATAAGGTAATCACAGTCTTACTAGAGTTGGCAGAAAGCCTAGAAGCAATTTTGCAGACACGAAGGAGAGTGAACTAAAGTTGTTCTCTACAGCTTGTTGCAAGTGGCGTTCCTTCTTAAATAGGTTAAGGGAGTGGCTAATTAGCCCCAAGCCTTACTCTCGAGGAGACCTCCTCCTGAGGAGCCACTCCTGCCTTTTGGCAGCTCTGCGTGCCCGTGCATCGAGAAGAGGCTCCTCCTCTTCATCCTCTTCACTTAAAGGAGCTTCTGGAGATTCTGAAGGCCCTGGCTGAATCCCCGCCTCTGGCACCACATCTACTCCAGCCTCCTCACTGTCCAACTCGAGCGCCAGCTGCACAGGCTGCTGACGCAGCACCACACCAGCCTCCTTGTTGTCGGAATCAGTTACAATCTGCACAGGTCGCTGACGGGCCACAACAGTGCTTGCTTTCCGAGTGCATGGCACATAAGGTTCTGCGCATGCACAGAGCGTTTTCGATGACATCTGGGCGGGCGGGCAAAGCCTGCTGCCGGCACTACCGATTCTCCTGAACCAGGGCAAACCGGTAGCAACCCATCCCTGGTGTAGACCATATAGTATAAGTTCACCCAACATGCTAAGTCATCAACCATGCACACACACACAAAAACCTTTTCCTCCCAGTTCTAACACAAATAAAGACCAATCAGGTTTGATGTACACATTGCATCTAACCTAATGGTGTATGAGCCCAGTGAAATCTATACTTACCTAAATGCATCCTTCTAATAATCATGCTCTGTTTTCCCAGTGTTGTTTACTATTCTGGTAGTTGCTTTTCACCGTGTATCGATCCTGTGTTATTCTAGGTGCAGATAGATTTTCTGTTGCTTTTTTTTTTTTAATCTGTCAGGTGTTTCTGCACTGCCATTCCAAATCCCGCAAAATTACCCAGCAGTTAAAAGCAAACTTGTTTCCTTTCTTATGTTTCAGTTTTGACAGATTGGAAGGCAGCAGACCTCTGGCTGTATGCTCTTCCTTCTTGTCCTCTCTCTTTCCTTTCTGAGGAATATTCTGCACTCATGTGGTGGCAGAGGAGGAGGCAGTGACACTGCTGTGTAGGCCCAGAACTCTGTTGCTTTCCTGCTGCTGAAGGTAAACATTATTTAGTTGTGTTTTTTTTTTTAAAAAAAAAATCAGAGCAATTTTTTCAGTTGTGAGGTGGGCAAGTAAAAATATTATTGTCTCCTGTCACTGCTTTGCCCAGTATAAGTTAGTGATATTGAAAGTTCAGAAGTCCAGAAGAATTACTACGTTGAATTATCCAGGATTCTGATCACCATAATTTATACAGGACCCCAGGAACATAAGATTTTATTCTTTTTTTTTTTTTTTTCATGGATGACTAGTCATTTTTGGTAATTTAAAGCTTGGGACAATTCCACCCCCCCCCCAGGTCTGTTAGCTAGGTTTTGTTATCATTTCTATAAGAACTATATACAGTTGATTGACAGATAATGAAAGAGCTAATAGTATATAGCTTTGCAGACACATTTACATTTGTTTTTTCCCATTATTTTCTGGTACATACAGGTTATATCTCCAGCAGACCTTAAATGACACGGTTGGCAGGAAAATTGTGGTAGATTTCCTGGGCTTTAATTGGAATTGGATTAACAGACAGCAGACGAAGCGAGGCTGGGGTCAGCTGACATCCAATTTACTGCTGATTGGCATGGAAGGTAACCAACCTGCCTCTTTGGACAAATAATTTGGTTTTAATAGTCATTTAGTGCTACCTGTTGAGGGATTCCTATGGACAATATGTCAGTGTTAGGTAACTGGATTTGGGTGGAGTGCTTTCTTCTCAGTTACAATACTTACCTAATACAATATCCTCAACATGTTCCAGTTAGACTATGAAAGGGGAGCGCAGAGATTTGATTGCTGCAGTTAAGGTGGGAACTAACAAACAACAAGAGCCAAATTTTGTTAAAAATTATGTGATAATCAGATATGCAATATATCTCAGTGGCTAAGACGCTGAGCTTGTCGATTGAAAGGTCAGCAGTTCAGCGGTTCGAATCCCTAGTGCCGCTTAACGGGTGAGCTCCCGTTACTTGTCCCAGCTTCTGCCAACCTAGCAGTTCGAAAGCACGTACAAAAAAAAAATGCAAGTAAAAAATTAGGGACCACCTTTGGTGGGAAGGTAACAGCGTTCCGTGTGCCTTTGGCATTTAGTCATGCCGTCCACATGACCACGGAGACGTCTTCAGACAGCACTGCCTCTTCGGCTTTGAAACGGAGATGAGCAGCGCCCCCTAGAGTCGGGAACGACTAGCACATACGTGCGTGGGGAACCTTTACCTTTACCTTTTAATCAGATATGATCCCAGGCTGCTTGGATTTACAGTTAGACCTTGGCTCATGGCCATTCATTCAGTGACCATTCAGAATTATGGCTTGAACAAAGGGACTTATGACCCCCTGCCTGAAGTTATGGCCATTGCAGTCTCCCCATCCTATTCTACTGGGTAGCTGCTCCATCGCACAATCTTCCTACACAATAGAGGCTACCTGTATATGTGTGGCATTCACAATTGTGAGATGAAATTTGTGCACCCGTTCCCAATAATTTGTAGTACAGACCTGTTGGAAATTAAAAGTTCCCCATTTTGTAAAATGATTTCAGAAATTTGTCTTGGGTTTTTCTTTATGCAGGAAATGTGACACCAGCTCACTACGATGAACAGCAGAATTTCTTCGCTCAGATTAAAGGATACAAACGATGTATTCTATTTTCACCAGACCAGTTTGAATGCCTTTATCCTTACCCTGTGCACCATCCATGTGACCGGCAAAGCCAGGTGAGATGACAACTAGGCCAAATAGCATATATATATTTTTTTTGCCTAAGACTGCAAAGCATAACTTTTAATGCTGGTTTATTACAAAATCCCTATATACCTTTGTTTTCCTCTAACCATCTTCCTGAGGAGGAGTCTAAACCATGATGTCTGTTTTAAAGTTCTCAGATATATATGGTCTTCAAATGATCATACGATACGCTTAATTCGATCATGGAAAGTTAATGTATCGTAAGAATATTCTTATCCAGACAACTAAAGCAGTCAACCAAATATTTATGGAGGTAGGCCAGGAAGTGTTAGCCTCATGCAGCCGTGGAGGCTGTTTGGTGATAAAATAAAAGGGCAATCTAAAGTGTTTAGTAAAGATTAGCACTTCTTTAATTATCTTATGAGACAGCTCTGTAGATAACTTCAAAAAGAGTTCTCTTTAGGTTTTGCATTTCTGTTTCAATTGTCTGTAGACTCCTCCTCCAGACTCCCAGAGAGTACCATAGAAAGATTGAGGCTGGATAAATCTTCCCTCATTCTGTCTACAGGTGTTCTGTATTGGATCCTTCTAACAGAGAGTTCTTGGTAAAGTTGCCTGTTGGAGGATTAGGAACTGATAATGCCCCAGTTTTCTTCCCAGTGGCTGAAGAGCAGGGGTGAAATCCAGCAGGTTCTGACAGGTTCTGGAGAACCGGTAGCGGAAATTTTGAGTAGTTCGGAGAATCAGCAAATACCACCTCTGGCTGGTCCCAGAGTGGGGTGGGAATGGAGATTTTGCAGTATCCTTCCCCTGCCATGACCACCAAGCCATGCCCACAGAACCGGTAGTAAAAAAAATTGGATTTCACCACTGCTGAAGAGGCTACAATAACAATAACAACAACAACAACAAACCCAGTTTCTCATGTGACCTAGTCTTAACTGTATACTTTTAATGCTTAGAAATAAATGAATGAATTCTGGAAGAAGATGACTGGTCATTTGCTACATGAGGACAACAACCTCATTTAGCACCTTGCTTGAAAGGTACAGTTTAGGCCATAGAGCCTCAGCCCCGTCCTGGAATTCAAATGAAAGCTGGAGTGGATCTAGATCACCAGTAAGAAATCTGTCCACACCTTGTCTTGAATTATACATTGTCATCCTTAACTGTTAAGATCTATTGTTTTTGGCTGATGGGATTTGGTCTAGTTCCCAGCAATTTGCTTCATCCAAAAATATTTAGAGCTCCATTGTCTCCACCTTCTTCAAGAACTCTGTCCCCAACAGAATATTAATGATACTAAGACTTCCTGATATAGTAAAAAGCACACAATTAGTCCCCAAACCCCCTTTTTTTATTTTAACAGCTGTGAATTCCTTTCATTCACAGCACGTGCTGAATCACCAAGCGTTTATAAATAGTCCAACAGAAGTCTGCCACAGTCCTTCAGATAAGGCTGGTAAACACCCAGTTTTATCTTCTTTGACACGCTGCCAAAGACCTAATTGGCAATTATCTTGGCAAGGCCACACAGAAACACAGAGTCAAAAACGAAGTACAAACTGTTCAAAGCACAAACTGTTCCACAACATTGCTTCCTGCAAAGGCCCACGTGACTTCGTTCTTCCTTTACGTCTTATGGGAGGGGCCAAACATCTCCAAGCCTTACTCCCGAGTCGTCCCTTTTGTTTTAACTGTTCTTGCCTTTCGGCAGCTCTGTGCATGCATGCACTAGGAACAGGCTCCCCCTGTTCCTCTGCCTCTCTGATGGATGACTCTGGAGGCTCCGGAGTCCGCACATAACTCCCAGATGGCCCTGGCCCCATCTCTGCCTCCGACGCAGAGCCCTCGTCCGAGCCTTCCCCAGACTCCAGGACTGGCCCATGTTCCTCCCCAGCCTTCTCACTATCCGACTCTGCTGCCAGCTCCGCAGGCTGCTGGCGGACCACAACACTAAGGATGGAGTCACTGAAGCAGTAGGCGTGAGCTTAAATGGACTCCAGAGGATGGTAGTGGGCAGGAAGGCGTGCAAGAATGTTATCCATGGGGTCGCGATGAGCCGGACACAAGTTCGCAACTAACAACAACAGCAAAATTCCTGTTGTAGAAGAGTTGGCCATCTTTGGATTCACCTAGTAGTCACCTGCTGGTATTCATTGAAGTCAAAGTTAGGCAAGAGTAAAACACCGAGAAAAGTAGCTGCAGCTTCCATAAAATTTGCCCATCGTCTTGGTCCCTTGACATTGCAGATAGAGATGAATTAATAAAATTAGGGGAGATGCCAAGCGTGCACCAATGTTTCCATCTCTCTTATTGGAACTGTAATAATAAGAATGTGAACAGCCTGCACTTTGAAGTGCCAAGTGAGATTTGACATGCCAGGTTTGCATCTAAGGATTCCACCAACCATTCAGAAAGTCTATGCAATGGATGTGGATGCTGTGCTTTGATACTCTCATGCTTGTTTCAGCATCCTGGTTCCTCAGTAATCAGGGTACCCTGCAATAAAGGAGAGGATATTTGAGGGCAACTAAGTAGATCATCTCTTCCATTTCAACAATCTGCTGGTGAGATCATTGTTAATCTCCAGTTAGCTCTGCAATTCATTATATCCCTCTGTTGGTCTTTCTAAATTGGTCCCCCAGTCTGTGGAGTTTAAAAAGCTCCAGCAAAGTTACCCCTTACTAGGAAAGTTATATTACTTGTCAGCGGTGCTGATTTATAGTCCTTCCAGGCTACTGTCATAAGCTTAATGTTTGCATTTATTTCAGACATCTCAAGAAGGATTTACTCGGTTATTAGATCACTTAAATAAGACCAGATTTAATCTTGATTTTTTATCGGTATAGCAGAATCCTCGCAATCAGTGCCATATAAATACCTGGTATTTTATTATATGTGTTCTGTGCTTTTCTTTGGTTGATGACATCTTAAAATAGTAAACACAAATGCTGAGTGTAGTTGTTCACAATCGACAAAACCAGTAACCAGTGGGAAGTGGAGTGCAGTGTTTTGAAGGTGTTGATTTTTATCTCTAGTTCTCTGCCTGTTTGTTAAAGTTAGTAAAGGGGTTCATTTTCTTTGAAGTAGCTGGGGTGGGAAGCAGAGGGAAAAATCATGTATTGTCTCCAGTGACTTCAGTAATGCCTTCTTCTCTCTCTGCTAGGTGGACTTCGACAATCCTGACTATGAGAAGTTTCCTAATTTCCAGAACATAGTTGGCTATGAAACCGTAGTTGGCCCAGGCGATGTGCTTTATATTCCCATGTATTGGTAATACATTTAGGATGAGAATGGAACAGAATGAGCTAATATGATTCTGCTGCAGAATCGATTTAGGGAACAAAGGGGGTTCTGTCAAAGGCCCTGAATCTTGTGCCTTTTATTCTGACTATGATAGTTATATATTTCTCTGTTTCTAAAGGGCCCCAATAGCAATAATCCTTGATACTTGTTCATATGCATAAATATTGGTCCCCTTTTCCGCTATAAGATTTACATTTGGGATACATCCTTATATAGTAGTGGCCAGAATTGTGGAAACCTTTTGGGAAAAGTGTATTTTTGAGGTTTGATGGCTAATAACACTTCTTTTTGGGGGGAGTTTCAAGATAATCCTATTCCACTGCTAGAATGGCCTGGGAATAGCCCAGACCTTAACCCAATTGAAAATTGATGGGGCCGACTAAAGAAATTTGTTAGTCAGAAGCGACCCAGCAATAAAACCCAATTAATAGAAGCCATCATTCAATCTTGGTTTCACATTATAGCAGCTGCAGAACTCAAAGACTTCGTTCACTCCATGAGAAGACGTTAGCCGTAATTCATACTAAAGGTTACCCAACTAAGTATTAACTGACATGGTGATAATTTTTGTATATCTCATTTTTTCTATGGTGATCATTTTTGTATATCTCGTTTTTTCGACGTGTTTCACTTTTCTTCTTTATACTGTAACTGCTATTCTAATAGCAAATCCTTCATAAAAGTTATTGCATTACATTCTTGATTAAATTATCTTTCCATTGATATATGTTTATGGTACTACTCCAAAAAAAAAAAAAAAGTGTTATTAGCTAGTTTTAGAAAATACACTTTTTCCAAAAAGTTTCCACAATTTTGGCCACTCCTGTACTTTACTTGTCTCTTCTTCAAGATTAAGCGTTTCTGATTCCTCACTCTTTGTTCATAAATTTTCTAGTCTCCCAGTTCTTCAACCATATCTTAGCAAATTAAAAAATTAAGCAAAAAGAACTCCACTCACCTGCTGCCTGCCGCGTCCCTCACCTCGTGTCACTGCCGCATCACCATCCGTCCCATTAAAGTGAATGGGACTGTCAGTGAGTCAACAGCAAGTCAAAAGGAGGAGCCACTGCGGGGGCTGTTTGGTGATAAAATAAAAGGGCAATCTAAAGTGTTTAGTAGAGATTAGCACTTCTTTAATTATCTTATGAGACAGCTCTGTGGATAACTTCAAAAAGAGTTCTCTTTATGATTATGATTTCAATCGAGTTGAGCTTTTTTACTAGTGATTTAAGTCATGATTTAAATCGACTTGATTTAAATCAAATCCACCCTGATCTCCGAGGTCGTTAGGTGAATCCCCAGAGTTGTTAAGCAAATTCAGCTTCCGCCACTGACTTTGCTCTTTGAAAGCTGGCTGGCAAGATGCTGCCTTCACTGCAAAAGCAAGCTGGTTGCTCAGCACTCAAATTGCATTCGTGACTGTAGAGGGGCCATACTTTTGAGGATGGGTTGTAAGTCACTGTTTCCAAAGCCATTGTAACTTGGAATGGTCATAGAATGATCCCTGAGAAGGAGGACTATCTGAATATTTTCTAATGAATATTTGCATACAAGTGGTTGTTTGTTCATTGGATATCTAAGAACTGAAAAAAGTATAATAAATTATAGTTCTCCCGCCGCCCCCCAAGCGAAGAGGAATAAAATAAATAACCAAATCACATTTTTAATTATTGTACGATAATTTTGTAAAACTAATCTCAGAAATGCTAAAATCTACACTTTTAAATTAGAAATATCAAAAGAGTTATCTTCTGTGCCTTGATGTAGGTGGCATCACATTGAGTCATTGCTGAATGGAGGAATTACCATCACTGTAAACTTTTGGTATAAGGTAGGTATGTCTGAATTTAATACAACAGCAGTACTATAAATAGACTTCTGTTTTAATTGCAAAATTATACCGTTCATATGGTACTGATCGCTGTAGCATAAAAAACTACATATATAATTTTCTTAGGTTTATTTAAATGATGAAAATTGTGTCAGCTGCTAAAATTGACTTGAATTCTCAACTTGGTTTCTTAAGTATTATCTCCGAGGTAACCTTGTTGAGCCTTGTAATATTTAAGTTGAAATAGTTAACTCCTATTCCTAGCTTTTCTAGAGGGAAAAGTATACGTGTGCCTTCCAGTCAGCGTTGACTCCTGATGACTGCCTAGAATAGTCCCCGCAGAACCGTTTTGTCCTCATCCTTTTCTTCGTAGTCCCAAGACAATGACTGGCCTAAAGTCAGTCAGTTGACTTTGTGCCTAAGGCAGGACTAGAACTCACAGTTTGCTAGTTTCTAGCCTGATACCACTTCACCAACCTGGTTTCCTTTACAGCAGGGGTATCAAACTCGATTTCATTGAGGGCCGCATCAGGGTTGTGTTTGACCTCAGGGGAGCGGGTTGGGCGTGGCCAGGGTGGGCGTGGCCAGCTTGACGTCACTCGTGTTGGGGGCTCCTGTGGTGGCCTGAGTGCTCTGCCAGTAAAAACGGGCTCCTGAGCTCTGTTTTCACTAGCAGAAGCATTGTGGGCTGGTCCTTTGCTGTTTCCAGAGCGGCCCTGCAGGCCAGATCTAAGCACCTCGCGGGCCGGCTCTGGCTCCCGGGCCTTGAGTTTGACACCCCTGCTTTAGAGAAATAAGCTTTTGTTTTTTAACAAATGAGTGGTAGTAGTAGAAATAGTAGTTTTGGCCAGTCACTTGCCTAAACATCTCCTTTTCATATGATACGTGCTGTTTGATAGATAAGAAAATACCAACCCCCTTTTTCTCGTCTCTGACTTTTATTAGCTTCTTGCTTTTTTTTAGTGCTACCCTGTTTCCCCCAAAATAAGACATCCCCTGATAATAAGCCCAATCGAGCTTTTGAGCGCGTGGCAATAAGGCCAAGCGCTTATTTCAGGGTTCAAAAAAATATAAGACAGGGTCTTATTTTTGGGGAAACACAGTAGGTGTATGTGAGATTTTTAAGCACTGTGAATCACTGTAAACCTGTTGGATCCTTTCAGTTTCCTTTTGATCTTCCTGGTGCCCCAGAACGAGGGATATGAATAATAGGGTCCAGATAATCGATGCCTCCGTCGGAATCTGTTTTCAATTTCATTTTTGTAAATGTTGCACCTTGATGAGCTCTTGTTTAAGGAAGGTGTTTTTCCCCACGCAGGGTGCTCCGACCCCTAAAAGGATTGAATACCCACTAAAGGCTCATCAGAAAGTGGCTGTAATGAGGAACATAGAGAAAATGTTGGGGGAGGCGCTTGGAAATCCACAAGAGGTAAAGTGTGGGTCTCAGACTGCTTGGAGTAACGACGCAGCTGAGCTTGTTCAGCTTTTGATCCCATAAAATGAAAATAACAGCAGAACAAATTGAAGATGTTACATACAGTGGGGCAAAAAAGTATTTAGTCAGCCACCAATTGTGGAAGTTCTCCCACTTAAAAAGATGAGAGAGGTCTGTAATTGACATCATAGGTAGACCTCAACTATGAGAGACAAAATGAGAAAACAAATCCAGACAATCACATTGGAAAGAATTTATTTGCAAATTATGATGGAAAATAAGTATTTGGTCAATATCAAAAGTTCATCTCAATACTTTGTTATATATCCTTTGTTGGCAATGACAGAGGTCAAACGTTTTCTGTAAGTCTTCACAAGGTTGGCACACACTGTTGCTGGTATGTTGGCCCATTCCTCCATGCAGATCTCCTCTAGAGCAGTGATGTTTTGGGGCTGTCGCTGGGCAACATGGACTTTCAACTCCCTCCAAAGGTTTTCTATGGGGTTGAGATCTGGAGACTGGCTAGGCCACTCCAGAACCTTGAAATGCTTCTTACAAAGCCACTCCTTCATTGCCCGGGCAGTGTGTTGATGGTCGGGAGGCCGATTCAACTGACAATCAACTGCTTGTGCTAATCGGGCTGTGCTGAAGCTGAAACGGAAAGTTTGCTGTTTGTTGCAAGGAGGCAAATTGCTGGAAGGCAGAGGCCAATGGGTGGGGACTGGTGGGTGGATGGGGCTACATTCGGTATATAAGATGCACCCAAATTTTCACCCTCTTTTGGGGGGGGGGAGGGAAGTGAAAAATACGGTAATATAACTTCTAGGCTGTTGATAAACCTGTAGCTAATAAAGCAATGTGTTTTGTTGTTTTTCCTTTGAGCAGGTGGGTCCCCTGTTGAATATGATGATCAAAGGACGGTATGACTAATTGTGGACTTCTGCAGGATATTGGAGCTGTTTCACCTAAAAGGGGAAGCTATTAAGCGCTCATATTGCACACAGCACTTAAAAAGCAGATGGATTGCCTGGTCCAACTCTGATCCACTTCACCCGTCTAGGGAAATGACTAGAACTCTGAAATGCTCCATTCGTCACTCCTTCAATTTCACCAAACCTTACAGAATAATTCATCCTTACTAAGGAAGAACCCGTCACCAGTAACTCTTATGTTCCTTGCCTAGATACAACAGTTGGCATCTGGTACTTGATGATATTTACTTGTGATAGCACCTTTGTGATCGCCTACGTAAGAATTACCTAGAGGGACAGTTTTGATTTTCATCCTATATTTTCCGTGTTAGGAATCAACATGGATAATTTCCAACTTTAAGTCAACTCATATCTATTAATTAGCATATTTTCTTAAAAGGGCAGCCTTCTCTTTGATATTGCAGCTTCTTAAACTAAAGCCCGTTGAGGGATACAGAAAAATGAAGGACATAAGAGATGGAGACTTTTAAGAGCTTTTGAATCCGTTGTGTCATTTTGTCATAAACAATGCATTGATTTCTAATCCTATCAAACTAGGCCAAATGCCTATGTATAGAAATTGACTTTTTCCCCCGCTCAGGATGTTAATAGAATGGGACAAGCCATAGCGAGTGCCCTGAAACCTGTTGTGTCATATTTTTCACTTAGCCATGCATGGTTTAAACTTCCTCATTGCACTCTGCCTTCTCCAGGTCAAATTAAGTGCCAGAACAGTTGGTGAAGAGAGGAGAGTAGCAAGGCTTTTTTAAAAAAATCCATTTTGATCTTTCATACGCCTGGAAAGAAATACGAGTATGGGTTTTGTAATTGTATTTCCTTAAACTAGGAATGCAGATTTGAGAGTTTTAACTCCTAGATAACCAAGGAAAAGTTTCTTCATTTGCCACGAAGTCACTTTTCCATGAGAGTTTTGAAGACCCACCTTGGTCATTGATTTTTTTTTAAAGATCATTTATTCCCGCACCCCCACCCCAGCAAAATAGATTATATAGGTAGATATTAGAACAACACCTCTACAAAAACCAGAGTTTTGGGATCGTCTGCATTCCTGTTTACTGTGAATTCTATACAGAGCTGAAGAAATGTCTGAAGCCAGGATTTTTGGCTTTTTTTGGGAAGGTGGAACCTGAAAATGCCATGTAGCTTTGTTACATTGTTACAAGTAAAGCCTTTGATACAGGGGTGAAAACTATTTACTGTCTACTACTACTGGTTTGGAAGTGCACATACCATGCGCACACATTACATTCACGCATGGACCCTCTGTGCATGCGCAAACCCTTCTCCACATGCACAAAGGGTAAAAAACAGGTTACTTCCTGGTTAAAACCAGGAAGTAACGACTGGGCAGGTGGGCGGAGCCTTGCGCTGCCGTCACTACTGGTTCTCCGAATCACCCGCCGCCATCACTAACAATTCAGCCGAACCGGTCCGAACCGGTAGCATTTCACCCCTGCTTTGATATAGTTTCGAGCCACAAGGAGGCAACAGAAGACCAGCGCTCCTGATGCTATCACATATAGACCAGGAAGAAGGTGGCTTTTGGAGGGCAACGTTGGACTTAACATTGATAAAACCATTCGGCCTTTGGCTGAAACAAAGCAATTCCTGTGTTTAGTCCTTGATGTCAAATGGCACTCCAGACTGGAACGGTGGAATATTGTGTATAGAGCGCTCCATGTAGAAAAGCCCAGTGTCTCATTAGAAAGAAGATTGAATTGAAATGCAGCCTTCCAATATGTTTTTCATTTTTTTTTGCCAAAGGTGTAAATTTGAAAATGTCTAAAATAGTTGGTTTGGGAAAAAGAAATACATTGCACTTTAGTAGTGCAAAAGCTTAGTTTACAATGCACTGATAAAAGACAGTTTTAGTTTACTTTTGGTTTTTTTTTTAATCTTGTGTTTTGATGCCTGCTATTGGAAAAAAAAATGTCTCTGTGATGTGTGAGAATATGTGGGAAATACATACTATCTTCTGAAATGTAGTTCTTAAAATACAGCTACTGTTGAATGACACAAAATACCTGTTGCCCTTCATTCTATATGATAGGTATTCCTCGTGGCCGTGATGGCGAACCTATGACACGCGTGTCACAGGTGGCACTCAGAACCCTATCTGCGGGCATGTGAGCTGTCGCCCAGCTGAGCTGCATCCTGCATGCGCACACGCCTCCTGTCGGGTGTCTGTTGTGCCTGAGAACGAGGGTCGCTGCACCCCCTGTGGCCCGTGTTTGGTCTCAGGAGGCTGCAGTGAGGCCTACTAGGCCCAAAACAAGATGTGGAGGCGTGTGCGGGTGTATGTGTGTGTGTGGGGGTCACACACACACCTGGGGGGCAGGGGGAGGTTGTGTGTGCATCGCATTATGGGTGCAAGCATGTATGCACTTTTGGCACATAACGACAAGGTTAGCCATCACTATCTTATGGGAAGAGCAATAATTTGAAATTCATTTTGAAAATTCATTTTGATCTTGTGATTTATATATAGGTTACAAGATAATAATTGCTACTGGTGGTATTTCCCCCCTTTACTTTAGTGTACTGTATATAATTCAATTAATCAGTCATGAAATTGTCTTGCAGTCTCTCCTCTGGCCACCTATAAGAGCTTGCCCCCTGTTGATACATTTGGCTTGCTGCTTTCTTCACACACCCTTTGTGTCCCCAGTTTTCTGTTCATTTTTGTTTGGGAGGGATGAGGGGCAGATCCCCACAATTTGTCCTGCTCCACAGAAGAATTTCCAACTATCTTTCATATCGTGAATCCTGCACATGCCTTTACAGAAACAAATGTTAAGGTGCAATTAACAGATTTCCTAAGAACATTTAATAATAGAATTTTGATATTTTAACACATGCTTCTAAAAGGGGTTAATGCGTAGGAATGTGACTATTTTTTCATACAAGATGTGACGAGAACTGATAATTTTCAACCGAAGTACTGGTTCCCCCCCCCCAAATCAATTTGCGAGGCTAACTTTCCTTATTGCCTTCTTGTGATGTGAAAAAATCACCTCCATTATTGCATCAGGCTTTTAAATTGTGCTAGAAACCAACCCGTTAGGTCAGGGGTCGGCAACCTTAAATACTCAAAGAACCACAAAGTTCCTAACCGGAAGCCCCAGTTCAATTCTGAAGTCCGGTTCCTCCATCATAGTCTCCTCCTAGCATGGTGTCCTTTTTCCTCTGCTGACCGGAAGTCCAGTTCCACCACCATAGAGTCTCCTAGCGCTGCATCCTTTTTCCTCTACCTGTCCTAACCGAAAGCCCTATCAATTAAGGAGCCGACCAGCAACAGAGAATTGCAGCAGAGGGATGAAAGAGCCATGTGTGACTCCAGAGTCGCAGGTTGCCGACCCCTGCATTAGGTGTATAGGCTCCCCATCTCAGAAAATTACCCACTTTTTACATCTGAAAGCAGGGGTGCTGTTCAGGTTTTGACAGGTTCTTGAGAACGGGTAGTGGAAATTTTGAGTAGTTCAGAGAACCGGCAAATACCACCTCTGGCTGGCCCCAGAGTAGGGTGTGAATGGAGATTTTGCAATATCCTTTCCCCAGGAGGGGGGAGGGAATGGGGATTTTGCAGTAATTTATTTATTTATTTTATCGGACTTATATGCCACCCTTTTTCCGCGAGGACTCAGGGCGGCTCACAACAATAAGCAACATAAATCCAGATTAAAATTCAGACAATAAAAGAACTAAAATTCCCATTAAAACCCCATTCAGTCCAGACCAGCCTGGCGAAACAATTATGTTTTAAGGTCACGGCGGAAAAAGCGAAGGTCGGGGGCTACCCGGAGCTCCAAGGGGAGCTGATTCCAGAGGGTAGGTGCGCCTACAGAGAAGGCTCGCTTTCTAGGGGCCGTCAGCCGACATTGCCTGGCCGATGGGACCCCAAGTAGGCCCCCTCTGTGTGAGCGCACTGGGCGATGGGGAGCTGTTGCTGGCCGCAGGTGATCCGCCAAATACCCCGGGCCTAAGCCATGTAGGGCTTTATAGGTAATCACCAACAGTGATTACCTGCTGTCATGCCCACCAAGCCACACCACGCCCAGCAAGCCACGCCCACAGAACTGGTAGTAAAAAAAATTTGTATTCCACAACTATCTGAAAGCTTTAAATTCTGACAATAGTGAATCTTTCACAGTACATGCTAAAAAATGAGAAATAAAGTCATCCCAGTGGACAGACTTCATTTATAGGTGATTGGGAATAATTGGCACTGATGACTTTCAAACAGGAAAACATAACAACAAAACATGGGAAACAATTAATATAAGGAAACCAAACAATTAAATTAGCATGCTGGCTGGGGAATTCTGGAAGTTGAATTCCATACATCTTCAAGTATCAGAGATTGAGAAACTCCTAAGAAGGATATAGAGAAAAGAAAAATATTTCCTAAGTGCAAACAAGGAAAGTGATGCTAGGAATGGGATCAACAGTGAGGCATTTGGGGTGCTGATGATGCCATCAAAGTTATCCATTTTAAGTTTTTCCGACATTCAGTCAGAATTTGCCTTTCTGTGATTAAACCCATTATTCTGGGACCTTAAGGTGAGAGGACAGACGTGACCAACTTCTTTGTGACATCCTTTCAAATTATCGCAATGTTCTATATACCTACAGTAGTGGCCAAAATTATGGAAACCTTTTGGGAAAAGTGTATTTTTAACACCATTTTTTTTTGGAGTTTCAAGATAATCCTATTCCACTGCTGGAATGGCGTGGGAATAGCCCAGACCTTAACCCAATTGAAAATCTATGGAGCCGACTAAAGAAACTTGTTAGTCAGAAGCGACCCAACAATAAAACTCAGTTAATAGAAGCCATCATTCAATCTTGGTTTCACATTATAACAGCTGCAGAACTAAAAGACTTGGTTCACTCATGGGAAGACGTTGTAAGGCCGTAATTCATGCTAAAGGTTACCCAACTAAGTATTAACTGACATGGTGATAATTTTTGTATATCTCATTTTTTCTATGGTGATAATTTTTGTATATCTCATTTTTTCTACGTGTTTCACTTTTTTTCTTTATACTGTAACTGCTACTCCAATAGCAAATCCTTTATAAAAATTATTGCATTACATTCTTGATTAAATTATCTTTCCAGTGATATATTATTTTATGGTGCTACTCAAAAAAAAAAAAGTGGGATTATTAGCTACTTTTAGAAAATACACTTTCCCCAAAAGTTTTCCACAATTTTGGCCACTACTATACTTCACTTGTCTCTTCTTCAAGAGTAAGCATTTCTGATTCCTCACTCTTTGTTCATAAATTTTAGTTTCTAGTCTGCCAGTTGTTCTTCAACCATACCTTAGCAAATTAAAAAATTAAGAAAAAGAACTCGAAAGCTTGCATGGCGAAAGATTAGTGATATTCCCAACAATGTTTTGATTTACAAATGGAAATAAAACTTGGGAAATAAAACTATCACTATCAGTATCTTGACATTTAACACCCAAAAAAGGAGTCCCATGAAGTAGCCCCATACAAACTCAACGTCTACAGCCTTTCGCGAATAATGAATGGTATCAAGAACTCAAGAGAACAGCCCTATAATTCTATGTTCTACTAATATACAGGACTAGCTGGATGCCCGTACTTCGCTATGTAACTGTGATTGGGCTTGATAAATTGACACTTAAAGCCTGAACCTAATGTAGAATGGGTAACTCCATAGAATCAGAGCGTGTTAATTAAGGCAACTGGCAGTTGGAACAGAGGGGGAGTGAATGTCCAAGCCCACAGACTGGATGAGTCACGTGCTGGCCACGCCCATGCCCGGTTTAGCGAAGGGATAGCATCAGAGCATGTTAATATAAGGCAACTGGCAGTTGGGACAGAGTTCCTTTCAGGTGGGGAGGGAGAGTAGAACGTCTAACTCAGTGGTTCTCAACCTGTGGGTCGTGACCCCTTTGGGGGTCGAACGGCCCTTTCACAGGGGTAGCCTAAGGCCATAGGAAAACACATATTTTCGATGGTTTTAGGAATAATTTTATGATTGGGGGGCACCATAACATGAGGAACTGTATTAAAGAGTCACAGCATTAGGAAGGTTGAGAATCACTGGTCTAACTCCTTAGCATCAGAGCATGTGAATATAACACTGTATATGAAATACTGATGATCTGATGGTCATTGAAAAATCCTTTCTTGGTGAGCACTTAGAAGCCAAGAGGAACATACATGCCAAATTTCAAGTTTGTAGGCTTTACAGTTCTGGAGATTTCGTGATGAATGAGTGGCATTTGGCTTTTATATATATAGATTACATTCCTCCATCATTGAAACTCCCAAGATTTATCTTAAGATATAAAAGCCAGCTAGAAATGAATGTAGAAGATAATTTCATCCAAGAGTAGTTGAAATAGCCCAGCAATCACTTGTTCAATCACCTCCAAGAAAGGAATTTTAATCGCCAACCTTTAACAGTTAATACTTTTCTGATCTTCAGGAAGGACTGAGTTTCTGCTTTAAAGAAAGTATGGGACATATAGAGGATGGGAATGTCTTCCTTTCCGAAGTCATACCCTTGCCCAACTGAAGTTGCATGCTGCATCTGGCAGGCCACAGACTGCCCAACCAGCAAGGAAATCCTCTTCCTGCTATATTTAATAAACAATAAGCTGCAGTATTTTATAAGTATTTATTTATTAGTGGTACACCTGCTGCCTCTCAGAAGCTTTTGGCAATTAATGCAATAAAAGGATATATAGAGATATAATGATTTGCAATGGTGGAATGTAAAATTTGTTACTGTGGGTGTGGCTTGGTGGTGGTGGGGTAAATGTGACTGGGTGGTTGTGGCCAACTTTTTTTTTTTTTACTTTTAAAAGCATTTTTTCTACAAAATGCAGGAAAAATGCTTTTAAAAGCCTCTGACGATCAAGCAACTCAGCTGGTTTTTAAGGCCAGCTTTTAAAGGCATTTTAAAGGCTTTTAAAGGCATTTTTTTTCCTACAACCTTTTCAGTGGGAGAGGTTGTAGAAGAAATGCTTTTAAAAGTGAAAAAAAAAGAGCCTCTGATGATTGCGTGGCTCAGCTGGGCATGGGGGGGGGGGCAGGGATTTTTGCTACTGGTTCTCTGAACCGCCTGCGGCCATCACTAGCAGATTGGGTGATCCAGTCCGGACCGGGAACATTTCACCCCTGATGAATTGTACATATTGCAAAATTTAATTATTCATAAAAGAGGGAATCCTTTGATATAATCTTTCCAGAGTGACTGCCATCACCTCACTGACTGAGTATATCCAAGCAGTTTATGTCTGACGGCACTATTGAGTATTGACCTGAGAATATCAACACATTTTAAACACAGATTTTTCTTTTCATCCATTTTTCTTTTAGTTTTAACTAACTAATAGAGAACCTGTGATTCCTTGCATCATCATTTCAGAGAGATGATGAGTCCTTAACAGGGGTGGTATTCACTTAACTTTGCAACTGGTTTGCAAATGTGAGTGCATGTGCCCACCCCTGCGCATGCGCAGAGCCTTCCATGCATGCACAGAGCATCAAAAATGGGACCCGATGACGTCCGGGTGGGTGGGAGGAGCCTCCCGCAGCCGCCTCCCACAGCCGCCGCTACCAGTTTGCCCGAACTGATAGAACCGGCTGAATACCACCACTGGTCCCTAAGCTCTGGACCATGTACTGGGCCGTGGTTCATTTGGAACTGGGCCACACAAGTGGCAGGTGCACACAGTTCCATGTACAGCTCCATTTGAGCAAGCGTCCACCCATTAGAACCCTTGGACAACAGTTTGCCCGAACCAGTAGCAGAAATCGTCGATGGGCCAGCCCGTCTGCCCTGGCTCTATGCCGTCCTATATAGGAACGTTTTTGAAGCCGGGCGCATGTGCGGAAGGCAGGCAAGCGAGCAAAGTGCATGCACGGAAGGATGTGTGCATGCGTGGATGAGGTGCGTGCGAGCGAAGCGATCACACACCCCAGTGGTAGGTTTCTACCGGTTCTACCCGGTTCGGTAGTGGCGGCGGTGGGAGGCTCCGCCCACCTGCCTGGATGTCATCATGGACGCTCTGCGCATGCGCAGAAGCCTCTGTGGGTGTGCAGAGGTGGCATGCGCAAGCACGCTCACATCTGAAAACTCGTAGTGAAGGTAAGTGAATATCGCTTCTGGCGCATGTGCGCACGCTCACATTTGCGAACTGATGGAACTTACACTCAATATCTCATTGAACATTTTGGAGGAGCACAGGTGTCCTCACAAGGCTGTCCATTGCTCCAATTTGCTGGACAGTCTGTCTGAGCAATGGAAGCACAGGCATTCTCGGACGTTTTACCCCACCACAAGCAAGTCTACGAGCTTTTAATTACTGCCTCACAAAATCAAATATTTGTTGCAAGCAGAGGATGGAGTGACAGGGGAGGGAGCAGAGAAGGCTGCTCCTGCAGAATAACACGAACAGATGCCCGTTATGCCTTAGGGAAACACAGTTTTCTTCTGGAAACCAGAGCTTTAAATTACAAGGCTTTTACTGATGCCAACAATTGTGGAAAGTCATTTACGTAATGATTTTTGTCACTGCTGATTAGACAGTAGATGAAAGAAAGAAGTTTGACAATTAGGAATGAATGGCCATTAATCAGAAACTTGGTTAGGAAAAGGGCTCCTTTTATGTGTTATGTTCCAGAGCAGCACACTTTTGCACCTGCCAGTCCACCGAAGGAGAAAACAATCCAGCCTTTTTGTACTGAGAGTTACATTCCCCAACCTGGTAGGATCTGATCAGAATTTTACTGCTGAAATGATTTCAGAGTATTAGCTACTAATATAACAGATAAAACAACCAGGGGTGGGCTTCAGATCCTTTAGCAATGGGTTCTCTGCCCCGTTGCTGGGTGGGTGTGGCCATGATGGGTGTGGTCTAGTCAGCTGCCTACATCACAGCCGGGGGGGGGGATTTTTCGCCCTCCCCAGGCTCCGGAGGCTTTCCTTGAGCCTCTGGGAGGATGAAAACTATTCCCCTGGAGAAGTCCGGGGCCTTCTGAACGCCGGAAACAGGCCCGTTTCTGAACTTTTGGAACCTCTGGTAGGCCCAGTTTTTGCCCTCTCAGACTCTCCACACGGCCCCTGTACTTACCTGCAATGATAAACGGGTTGCATGGAGACTCCTGAGAGGGGTGGGCATTACCAGCACGGGGTGGCATTTGGGGGTTCGACAAATCCCGGCAATCCTTGGTTAGAGGAACCCCCAAGAGCCCACCCCTGAAAACAACCCAAACAGGTGGAACCAGGAATGGGGGAACAGGGATGGGAAGGGACCCAATTTTATACAAGCAGAATTGGATGTGGGGGCTTAAAGGCCAACTAATCTAATTCTCAATCCAGGGACTCCATTGTTAAAACATACCAAGGAGAATGCTGCTAAAATGTTTAGGTTTCAGACCTGGGCATAGAAAACATTGATTGTCCTAAACTGTTTCCAGTGATAGAAATAATAATAGTAATAATAATAATAATAATAATAATAATAATAATAATAATAATAATAATAATAATAATAATAATTTTATTTCTATACCGCCCCTCTCCCGAAGGACTCGGGGCGGTGTACAGCCTGATTAAAAACACAAAGACAGACAGAATTTAAAAATAATTTAAAATATTAAATAGTTTGACTCAATTATAAAACCCCAATTTAAAATCCTGCATTTAAAACCAATTTAAAATCTTTACATTGCTAGCCCAGCCTGGCGGAACAACAAGGTTTTGAGGGCAAAGCGAAATACACGGAGGTCAGAGATCTTACGCATTTCTGGGGGCAGTTCATTCCAAAGGGCAGGGGCTCCCACAGAGAAGGCCCTCACCCTGGGTGTCGCCAGCCAACATAATTTGGCCAATGGAAACCTGAGGAGACCTTCTCTGTGGGAGCGAACTGGCCGGTGGGAGGCTACTGGTGGCAGAAGACGGTCTCGAAGGTACCCAGGTCCAATGCCAACTAGGACCGAATGCTTTGACTATCTTGGTTCTTTTTCTTTTTCTTGAATCACTGTTGAAGACCATTATATATTTCTGGGGATCAGGTTTGGAGCAGTGGTGACATTCCAATTTTTTCCCTACTGGTTCTGTGGGCATGGCTTGATGGTGTGTGTGTGTGTGTGTGTGTCCTGTGACTGAGTGGGCATGGCCAACTCGATGTCACTCATGCCGACTCAGTCACAGAACTGGGTAGGAAAATTTTTTGAATTTCTACCTACCCTGTTTCCCCCAAAATAAGACCTCCCCTGATAATAAGCCCAATCAGGCTTTTGAGCACATGGCAATAAGGCCAAGCTCTTATTTCAGGGTTCAAAAAAAAATATAAGACAGGATTTTATTTTTGGGGAAACACAGTACCTATTTTCTGCCCAGGCCTGGCCTAATCTGTCAAAGGCCTCCTACTTTCCCTTCACCTGTCCCATTTCCCCTCCTTCAGAGGCCTCGGCCCTGACTCCACTCCCCCCCTCACCACTGTCTCTTTCTTTGGCCGTACCTTCCTCCCATGGCGGCTGGTGGCAGGCAGAGGGTAAGGCAAACCAGAGCTGAGCCATCGCTGCTGGGCTCTCCGCCAGCCCGCGTCTCTCCCCACTTGTCGCGAGATGCCTGCAGCCGCCTCCTCTTTTTTTCTGTGCGGCTGGATGCGTCTTGCACCGAAAAAGGGACAGCGGCTGCAGGCTTCTTGTAGCGAAAAAAAATTACCAACTTCCATCCTGTTCTATGCGCTGCCGCAGCGCAGCAGGGAATGGGCTATACGTCAGCGGGCGGTGCATAGAACTCATTTTTCATATGTTTTAGCTTCCACTCCCCTAATCATCTTTGTTGCTTTTTGTCTGCACTTGCTTTAGGTTCTTGTATTGGGGTAACCAAAGGAGATCTGGTTGCAATATTCCAAGTATGATTTCACCAATGCAGTACAAAATAGGACTAATAACACCTCACATTATCCTTTTTCCTTGGTGCCCTCAGAACCTAGATATTTTCTTTCAAATCAAATAATGAAGTGTCTCCAAGAAAACAACTACGGTGTTTTTCAGAGTATAAACACACCTTTTTCCCCCCAAAAGAGGGTGAAAATCTGGGTGCGCCTTATACTCCGAATGTAGCCCCACCCAGCTTCTCAAATGGAGGTTTCAGAGACTGAAAAAAAGCCTCAGAAATGAAGCTCCAGAAAAAAGCCTCCAAACAGAGCTTCAGAAAAGAAGCCCCCGAACAGAGCTTCAGAGGCTTTTTTTCTGAAGCTGTTTCAGAGGCAGAAAAAAAGCAAAAAAAAAAAAAAGCAAGGCACAGAGCTCACAACCAAGAAACCTGATGCTAAAATTCACCTCTGGGAACAGCTGATTGGGGATATTCCAGGAGGCCAATCCACCTGCCAATCAGCTTTTTTCTTATTTTCCTCCCCAAAAACTAAGGTGTGTCTTATACTCCAAAAAATACAGTAAGTTCAGACAGCCCCTAAGACCCCACAGATTGTGAGCTACAAATATTTTTTCCATTGGTATTGTTCAGTGTGTATATTACTTTTCCTGCTTATATAATCACTATATTGTATCTTAAGTATGGTGCACGGAAATGAATGTATTACTCAGGGCGCCATATTTCTGTGAACTTCCTTGCGAACACCTTTCTCTTCTCTTCTCTTCTCTTCTCTTCTCTTCTCTTCTCTTCTCTTCTCTTCTCTTCTCTTCTCTTCTCTTCTCTTCCTTTTCCTGTTTCTTTTCTTTTCTTTTCTTTTCTTTTCTTTTCTTTTCTTTTCTTTTCTTTTCTTTTCTTTTTGCTTTGCTTTGCTTTGCTTTGCTTTGCTTTGCTCTGCTCAATTATGGAAACAAACATCTCTAGAAATCACTTCTGGCTATTGCAGTTCTGAGTAGCCAAAGAAAACTCAACCATTAGAAAAATAAATCTAGGGGTAGTTAATCCCTAGTTAATTCTCTACCCATTTTCATTTACATCACGAACCAGAGCATCAGAGATGACTCAGCTGAAGGTAAGATTTGTGCAAAACAACTAGTGAATGTTTATTATTTCTTAAGATAAAGGCAGATGACTATCAGTCAAGATGGATTATTACTCAGAACTGCTTAGTTAATTTCACTGATCATTATCTAGTAACTATATTCATGCATAGATATCTAACATTGCCATCTGGGATTCATAGATTTCTATGGTGTTGTTTGGGAGTATATCGTAAGAGTGGCACGATATTTATATGGTTAAACCAACTTCTTGTCATTTGAATCCAATGTCCATAAATACCTTTATGCAAAAATACTATTTGCTGTCATTTAGCTGATCAAGGTTTGCTGAATATCACAGTTTGCTTATTTTCCACAATTGGCATCCTTGGAACTACTTTCTGTGCCAGGATTCCCAGTACTGTATTCCTTGTGGATTAGAAGTTATAGTTTAGGGTAGGATGATGTCATCTGACCCAGTGGTGGTTTTCATATTTGTTACCACCAGTTCGCCGCGCGCACATGCTTGCTTCGCATACATACACGCCTTCCGTGCATGTGCTTTGCTTGCGTGTGGACCTTCTGTGCATGTGCCCAGCCTCAAAAACATGCCTAAATAGGACAGCATAGAGGTGAGCGGTCCCATCTGCAACTTCAGCTATTGGTTCACCTGAATCAGTTCGAACCGGCTGAATACCCCCTCTGATCTGACTTCACAATAGATGCCAAGGTCTGTAAGTTAGGTTTTCCTTTTTTTACTTGCTGACTGCCTTCAATCCTGGACTGCAAATGTGAGGCTGTTAGCTCCAGTTGGGGTGATGAGGAGAATGGCTGACACTGAGGGCACCATCACTTTGTTCCTTATTGTTGGGGATATTGATTTCACGTCTTTTGGGCTCTAGACAGCAGCGTTTAAAGAGTATGTTGTGAATATGTGGCCTCATTGTTGTTGTGCTGCAGAAGTAATCTTTCTCAGCCTGGCAGTAAGTAGAGGATAAAGACCTTTCCACATGGTATATTAGAAAAGGTGGCAGCAGCAGTTCTGGTGGCTTGTGACCTTTCCCCACTGAGCAGGTATTGACACAAGCTAAGCACAGTAGAGGGGGGAGGAAAGACACTTCTACTGTTATAAAGTTTTCTTGACTGCAAAAAAGGGGGGAAAAAGAACTCTAGATAATTCTCATGTCTTAAACATTTCTGATGCCACAAACAGGAAGAAAGTTTCCTGCTCCTCTATATTCCTGAGTGCCTTATGCTTTTTTATCAGTGGTGGGATTCAAATAATTTAACAACCAGTTCTCTGCCCTAATGACCGGCTGGGTGGACGTGGCCATGATGGGCATGGCCAGGGGGTGTAACAGGCAGCAGCCCCCTGGGAGCAAAAACAGGCCATGGGGGCCCTGCGCTGCACCCTCCTGCACCCCGTTTTGGGCCTAGTAGGCCTCCCTGAAGCCTCCTGGGAGCAAAAATGGGCTGGGGGGGGGGCTGCACTGCATCCCTCATGCCCTGTTTTGGGCCTAGTAGGCCTCCCTGCACTTACCTGGGAGCCAAAATGGGGCACATGCGAACTTCTTGAAGGGGCGAGGCCAGACAGAAATTTAACAACCAGGTCACCTGAATTGGCTCGAACCGGCTGAATCCCACCACTGCTTTTTATGTATCAAAGACATCTGTAATCAGTGGATTATGATGAAACACTTCAGAGGTGAAACAAAGTTCTTCGTATTATTTCATTACTGGGATCTCCTGTTGCCTTCCAGGCAACCAGCATCTGCCAAGGAAGAGGATCTCTTTTGCAAGTGGCAGCATTCATCACCCCCTGTACTTAAGCTCTCCTAAAAGAGAATTTACACGATTCCTTACTCTTTCCTTAATTTAGGGAGAAGTTAGACTCTTCAGATGCTGGAATGCAACTTGTATTAGTCTTCCATACTGGCCATGCTAGGTGGATCTTAACATAGAGACCCACATGTTGCTCACTCTTGCTTTAAATCTTTATTATTTCAAAAATGAACATGAATTTTTGAAAGTGCTCCTACAGTGGCCATATTCATTTCATGAATAAACATTTCTCCTATTTGTTTTATTATTCATTTATACAATACCCCTAATATGCAAAACCCTTTATCTTTATTGTCTTTGGAATAATCTCATAAAGTAGAAAAACATTTTCCCCCATTTTACAGATGAGAGAGAATGACTTGGGATAAAGCGAGATGTACACCCAATTTTTCTATGCCTTCAAGGCGTTCGCATTAAATTAAATCCACTGGGAATTGAACATGAAAACCCTGAAGTAACAAGTTCAGATAAGGACTTCTGCACTGCAGGAGTGAGAGAGTAACTAAATGGGGACCTATTAAACCACTCAGTGAAAAATCAGGAAGAACATTGACTCATAAAGCTCATGGCCTTTGTTGTCTATATACTAATGCTCAGATTATGGAAAATGAATAAGATTATTAGTACAAAAAAAATGAATGCAATTTAAAGATATAATTGAGACCTGGGAAGATGACTTCTATGCTGAGATCCTTTCTTTAAGCAGCATGGGATTCAGCTTTGCACTTCAAGATAACGGAATAACAGAGTTGGAAGTATACCTTGGAAATCTTCTTGTTCAACCCCCACTCAGACTTTCTAGAGATGTAGACTCAAGATCAGGGGTCTCCAACCTTGGCAACTTTAAGACTTGTGGACTTCAACTCCCAGAGTTCCTCAGCACATCCAGGAATACATGGATCACCATTTCTCAATTACTACGGAAAGCAAACTTAGCCACTTTGGTTTTGACCCCATCTTTCATTAATGGTAAAAAAAAATCAAAATGGTGGTCACAATGGTGTGATTAAACAGCACCTTTTAAAATGTGCGCAGCCATCTTGGTATTTTTTTTAACCATACTTTGCTTACAAACTCTTTCTTTGCTATCACTATTTCTGAAGGTTAGGCTTCACTGATATGGCCTTTCTCCAGGGACAGTCCTGGCATTAGAGATTGACATTATATTATGTAAAGAATAAGAAATAAAAAACAGCAATAGCAATAGCACTTATATACTGCTTCATAGTATATGCTTCATTGTAAACTGTTTACATATTGCCCCTAATAATCTGGGTCAGTTGGATTTGCCATTGTTCCCAAGTGACTTTGACTCAGGAATGTCAAATTTGATTTCATTGAGGGCTGCACCAGGGTTGTGTTTGATCTCAGGGCTGGGGGTGGGCGTGGCCAACTCGATGTCCCTTATCAAGGCTTCATTTGTGGCCACAACGGCCTCCCACAGCCCTCTGCCAGCGAAAATGTAGCTCGGGGAAGCTCTGTGCAGCCCACCCGGGCTCCAATTTCACTGACAGAGGGCTGCAGGAGACTGTCACAGCTGAAAATGGAACCCGGATGGGTGTGGCCCCCCCTGACCTGACCTTTGTTGGCAGAGGGCTGCGGGAGGCCATTGCAGCCAAAAATGGAGTCTGGGCAGGCCCCGTGAAGCCTTCCACCACTCCGTTTTCTCTAGCAGAGGCACTGTGGGCCTGTCCTTCGCTGTTTCCAGGGCAGCCTTGCGGGCCAGATCTAAGCACCCTGTGGGCTGCATCCGGCCTCCGGACCTTGAGTATGACACTCCGCTTTAACTGAACACAATGAATTTTCCCCTCTATCAGCTCATTTACTTTCTGTTATGTCCTTATAAGGACATCCGCCTGGGATTGGCTGAAGATCCTTTCGGCGGGAGTTTTGAATCCCTGTCAGTGGGCGGTGCGTCTGCCGGAGTGTATATAAGGAGAGCTCCGGCAGCGCACAGGCGTTCAGTTCTTGTTATTAAAACTTGTTACTTGAACCTTGCTGGTCACTTCTTCTTTCCTGCGCCGATCTAACACTGGCGACGAAGGTCTAGAGAAGAACCTCCGCGTGGCACGATCGCCATAACGAGCTGAAGTCACTCGACGCGGTCTGAGAAATGGCAACGCCGCAAGCGCCGTTCGCCTCGCTGGCTCCCTTCAACCCCAGCCGGGAGAAGTGGAGTTCGTATATGATTCGTTTCCGCCAATTCCTCCGGGGAAACGGCTACAACAACATAGACGACGAGAGGAAGAGGGCTCTCTTCCTCGCTCACTGCGGCTCCGACGTTCTGGAACTCGCCGTCAACCTCGTCGCACCCAGGGACATTGAAGTCATGTCCTGGGTGGATCTGCAGACTGCCCTGCAAGACCACTATGCACCAACGGGCACCCCCATAGCGAACCGCTTTACCTTCCGCCAACGGAATCAGAAGGAAGGCGAATCGCTTAAGGACTTTGTGGCGGCATTGCGTCAAATCGCTGCAAACTGCGAATTTGAGAACGTTGACAATGCCTTACGCGACGGGATCGTCTTCGGGATGAGAGATGCCAACCTCCAAAAGAAGTTCCTGAGCAGAAAAAGACTGTCCCTGAAGGACGTTCTTGAGGAGGCTACGGCTGCTGAAACATCCGAGACCGCCGCTGCTGCCATGCTCCAGTCCCGAGGGATCCATAAGATCCACAAACCGGCATCTGAATCGTCCGAGGACTCTGCCACACCAACCGATTCAGAGGGAGAGTCGACCGTTTTGAAAGTTTCCCGCCCACCCAGGCGGGAAATTCAAAAAGATGGCCGCCGCGCCGCTCTGTGCGGCAGTTGCAAGGGACACCATCCCCGCCAATCCTGTCGCTGGCGGGATGCCACCTGCAGACGCTGTCTTAAGAGGGGGCACATCGCAGAGGCATGCAGAGCCTCTGATCCTGTTCCTGAGTCGATCAAGCCCCAGAATCCAGAAAATCGTCGCGACTCCCAGAAGTCGTCCAAACGGTCCTCAATCCAGCAAAAGCGCGACGACCGCAACAGTTCTCATGGCGGCGCTGTGAACCAGACAACGATCGCCCTCACCAGCACCAACAGTGCCACAAAATTCCACGTGACACTGTTGGCAGAAGGCTTGCCGTGCACGATGGAAGTCGACTCCGGCTCCGTCTATTCGATCATCGACTGGCACCAGGTCAAAAGACTGAAGCCGAATCTCTCCAAGCACCAACTTGAACCTCTGCACTCCAAGCTGGTGGACTTCGGCGGCAACCCCATCGGCGTCATCGGGCGGACCAACCTCAGGATCGCCTTCAAGCAGTTTCAGGGCCAGCTTCCCATAACCGTCGTGGAGCATAGCCGCCCGACCCTGCTGGGCGTGGAGTGGTTCCAGCCGCTGGGGCTTTCTATTGGAGGCATCCACCAGATTAGCTCAGGCGAACTCGACTCACTCATCGGAGAGTTCCAAGAAGTCTTCGATGGTAAGTTAGGGACCTTTTCAGGGAAACCCATCTCCTTTAATCTGGACAAGGGGGTAACCCCAATTCGGCTCAAGCCCCGCCGGGTTCCATTTGCCTTGCGGGCTAAAGTAGACGCTCAGCTAGATAAGCTGATTGCCCAAGGTATCCTGGAACCCATCGATCATGCTTCATGGGAGACTCCCATTGTGACTCCCATGAAGCAGGATGGATCTGTGCGCATCTGCGCCGACTACAAAGTGACCATCAATAAGGCGTTGCCGCAGAGCGCATACCCCGTGCCAGTAGTGCAACATTTGCTGCACTCACTCGGCAAGGGCAAAATTTTTGCAAAACTGGACCTGGCCCAGGCTTACCAGCAACTGCCAGTAGATCAGGAAACGGCGGAGGCACAGACTATTGTCACCCATAGAGGCGCGTTTAAGTGCAACCGTCTCCAGTTTGGAGTCAGTGCAGCTCCTGGCATTTTCCAATCCATGATGGAACGCCTTCTCCAAGGCGTTCCAGGGGTGGTGCCTTATTTCGATGATGTACTGATCTCTGGGGACTCAAAGGCTCAACTCCTGGACTGGCTGAGGCTAGTCCTCCAGCGTTTCAGGGAGAAGGGCTTGAGAGTCCGGAGGGACAAGTGCATCATTGGGGTACAGGAAGTCGAGTTCCTGGGCTATCTAATAGATAGTTCTGGCATCCACCCCACCAAATCAAAAGTTAAAGCTATCCATGAAGCTCCCAGCCCCAAAAACAAAGCGGAGCTTCAGGCTTTCCTTGGATTGCTTAACTTCTACGCTATTTTCCTCCAGCAGAAAGCCACTGTTGCTGAGCCGCTCCATCGCTTGCTGGCGAAGGCGGTTTCCTGGAGGTGGGGACGTGAGGAAGAGTCTGCATTCAGAGCCGTTAAGCAACTTCTGACCTCAGACAGTGTGCTCATTCAATACAATGAGACACTGCCCCTCAGACTGACCTGTGACGCTTCCCCGTACGGAGTTGGCGCTGTGCTCAGCCATGAACTGCCCACCGGTCGTGAAGCCCCCATCGCATTTTTCTCTAAGACTATGTCGAGTGCTGAGCGCAACTATAGCCAACTGGACAAAGAGGCGTTGGCTATTGTTGCAGGGGTGAAGCGCTTCCACGAATACCTATATGGACGGCAATTCACCATTGTCACCGATCACAAGCCTCTCCTCGGCCTACTAGCAGGGGACAAGCAGACCCCAGCCTTCATGTCCCCCCGGATGACGCGCTGGTCCATTTTCCTCGCCGGCTACTCTTACAGCCTCGTCCACCAGCCTGGTAAAGCCATCGCAAACGCCGACGCGTTGAGCAGGTGCCCATCCGCCGAATCCGTGGAAGACCCGGCCCCCACGCTCGAGCTGCTGCATATAGACAACGACAGCAACTGTCCGGTGACATCTGCCGACGTAGCGACGCACACGCGAACTGACCCCATCCTCCGGCAAGTCCACTCCTGGGTCCTGAGAGGCTGGCCAACTCAAATTGACAGCGACGACTTCATCCCGTTCAGCCGCAAGCAAGGGGAGCTGTCCACCATGCGCGGCTGTTTACTATGGGGAGATAGGGTGCTGATTCCCAGCACTCTTCAACGAAGGACTCTTACTGCGCTGCACAAAGGACACCCGGGCATTGTCCGGATGAAAGCCCTGGCACGGAGCTACGTCTGGTGGCCGACACTGGACAAAGACATTGAACATTGGGTCGCCAGGTGTAGCCCGTGCCAAGAAGTCAGAGCCGCCCCGCCTCAATCTGACCCGATACCCTGGGAGACTCCGAGCTCCCCCTGGTCGCGCATTCACATAGACTTTGCTGGCCCCATTCATGGGCACCACCTCCTCATTGTGGTTGATGCATACTCCAAGTGGTTGGAAGTTGTCCCCATGGCATCCACCACAACGGAAGCTACCATCCGTGCCCTCCGGCGACTCTTCGCGACCCATGGACTCCCAGACGTTCTGGTCTCAGACAACGGGCCCCAACTTACGTCCGTGCCCATGGAAGCTTTCCTGGCTGGCTTGGGCATTCGCCATGCTCTCTCTGCCCCTTATAGACCGGCCGGAAATGGGCAGGCTGAACGGATGGTACGGCTCACGAAGGAGTCGCTCGCCAAGATGGGCCCGGGCGACTGGCAGGAGCGCATTGACACTTTTTTGCTTACCCAGCATATCACGCCTCACTCTGCCACCCGAAAATGCCCCGCCGAACTTTTAATGGGCAGGAGACTCCGGTCACCCCTGGACAGACTGCACCCGCAATACTCCTCTGAGGTGCCCGCATCCGCCAGTCGCCAACTGCGCCAGTTTTCCGTCGGTGATGCCGTTTTCGCTCTTAATTTCCACGGCTCGCCTAAATGGCTTAAAGCTACAGTACACAGCACAACCGGTCCCAAATCCTACCGCGTTGAGCTGGACGATGGACAGATCGTGAGACGTCATCTCGACCAGCTCCGCAAAAGGTGGAGGGAAGTGAGCGAAAACCACCCCGACGAGGTAGGCCTAAACCACCCCGACGAGGTAGGCCTAAACCACCCCGGCGCAGTAGGCCTAAACCACCCCGACGAGGTAGGCCTGAACCACCCCGGCGCAGTAGGCCTAAACCACCCCGACGAGGTAGGCCTAAACCACCCCGGCGCAGTAGGCCTACACCACCCCGGCGCAGTAGGCCTAAACCACCCTGGCGAGGTAGGCCTAAACCACCCAGACGAGGGAGACCGGCGACCCGAAGGAAGAACAAACACCCCGGCACCTAACCTAATATCAGATCCGGCAAGGCAAGTAGACCGGGGACAACCCAGCAGGGGAAGCCAACATCAACCCTGCGAAGTTGGCAACCGACGCTCCAGGGATGGGGACCTCCATCCAACTCACCAGAAGGCCCCACAACGACCCGCCGACCGCGCAGAAAACCAACCCTGCAAGGAAGGCCTCCACCACCCCGGCAGGGTAGGTCAACACCAACCCGACCAGGTCGAGCAGCCCAGCGGCCAGAGGGAACCTTCGGCACCACCATCAGACCAACCGCGCAGAGAGGGCCTACACCACCCCTGCAAGGTAGGCCTACGCCACCCCGACAGAGCCGACCAGTCACCAATTCCGTCCGCCTGCCGCCCCGGGAGTAAGCCGGACTCGATCGGAGAACCCGGGGGCGTAACCCAACCACCACCACCACCGGACGCGCACCCTGACCCGGACCGGCGCGACCCCAGCCCAGAAGGGACCCGAGGGAGACCCAGGGACCTACCGTGGCTCAGGAGTTCCGGACCGGTCCAGAGCGGGGATCCACACCGGCGGCTCCACGATCCGTGCAGGAACGAGGCAGACCAGCATCGCCCGCAGGCGGAGGTCCGTGGCCCGGCCGGAGGTTCGGACACAGTGCCCGCGTCCTCGACGGCCAGACCCAGCCCGGCACCGGGGAAGAAGCCCCGAGCAGAGCAGACACCCTCCGTCCGGGAGAGTGTCCATCTTGACGGTGAACTGCGCAGGTCTACGCGGGCACGTAGACGTCCTGTTTATCTTAGTGACTATTTCCCTGATCGACTGACTAAGAACTAGGGGGGAGGAGTGTTATGTCCTTATAAGGACATCCGCCTGGGATTGGCTGAAGATCCTTTCGGCGGGAGTTTTGAATCCCTGTCAGTGGGCGGTGCGTCTGCCGGAGTGTATATAAGGAGAGCTCCGGCAGCGCACAGGCGTTCAGTTCTTGTTATTAAAACTTGTTACTTGAACCTTGCTGGTCACTTCTTCTTTCCTGCGCCGATCTAACACTTTCTGATATAACAATTCCCAATTTCAGAAAAACATTTAGGCTTACAAAATATGATGCCTTACCTATTGAAAAATGTAGTCAAGTTCTGTATTATAAGAGGGTTTGCTTTTTCAGCTCTGGGAAGTTGAATCAACAACAACCATCCACTTATATCAGTGTTTCTTAACCTTGACAAATTTAAGATGCGTGGACCTCAACTCTCAAAATTCTCTAGCCCAAATTCTGGAAGTTGAAATCCACAGATCTTAAAATTGCCAAGGCTGAGACATAACGTCTTACCTAATTTAGAACTATACTGCCTTCGGTCTGACATAAGCACAGTACATAAAATTATCTGCTACAATGTCCTACCTGTCAATGACTACTTCAGCTTCAACCACAATAATACACAAGTGCACAATAAATACAAACTCATCCGTTCCAAACTTGATTGCAGAAAATAACGACTTCAGCAACAGAGTGGTCAATGCCTGGAATGCACTACCTGACTCTGTGATTTCTTCTCTAAATCCCCAAAACTTTAACCTTAGACTGTCTACCATTGACCTCACCCCATTCCTAAGAGGTGTGTAAGGGGCGTGCATAAGCGCACCAGCGTGCCTTCCATCCCTGTCCTACTGTCCCCATTTATTTGTACCCATTTCCTGTGTCCATATTCATGTTCATACTTATACCTGTTATCTTGTACATGTTTGACAAACTAAATAAAGTAATAAATAAATAACACATTTTTTAAAATCAGGAAATGTGGCATTCTCCTGTGGGGATTATTATGTTGTGGTTCTTTCAATTTGACCGTGATCCATCTCAATGTTTTGTGAGCCAACTATGTTTCATATAAAGTTAGCTAAATTTTGTTCAGTAGCCCTAGGATTCAGAAGATTGAGGGAAAAAAATCCATTTCTGGTATGGTGTAAGATAGCTTCTCTAATTTCTTTTTATTGTCATAAATAAATTTGTTTTGTGATTCTTGTTTCAGAATATTTTATACTAATATGTATTTTCTTGTGCATGTAAGCACATGATCGTGTCACTGGCTGAACTAAAGTAATTTGATTTAATTTGTTTCTGATGGGTGGCACACAATTATTGCCTATTAAATTCTCAGGCATTTAAAAGCCAGGAGGTTGGCAGAAATTTGCAAAATGGCTCCATTCATTTTCATTTCAAAATGTAGCTGTTTTTGCATCAGCAATCGTGCTTGTCAATTTTTTTAAAAAAATAATGTTAAGTAGAATATAATTCAGAGGAAAGAGCACTGATAAAAAAAAATGGGGCTGTCTAATCTTCCATGAGGCTGATTGGGAGGATTAATTTTTAGGGGATTTACTCACCAGTCCTTTTCATTAAATTAATTGGCACTGGGTAAACATCTAGTTAATGCAGCTTCCAGAGCGGCATCACACAGTCCATCAGAATGAACAAGAGGATGCAAATGAACCAAATGAAGGATAAAAATAACAAACTGCAAGTTTTATCTAACCTCAACTGCAAGATGCTGTGACCGGAATGACCAATGGAGCACTAGGCTGTATAGATGCAACTTGTTTAATTGAATCCAGTGGCCTCCTTCTCTCTTCTCCAATATCTTGCATAGTTTCTCACTTCACTGATATGGTTGCTAATGTCCTGTGATTTCAAAAGGAAGAAATTTGAAGATGTCCAGAAGCCATCTAGAACAGGGGTGGGTTCTACTTACCTTTACTACCGGTTTGTAGCAGGGCCGCGCGCACCCACGAGCAAAGCAAACACATATGTGCGCTCTACTGCACATGCACAGAAGCATTTTGGTGACGTCTGGGTCGGTGGGCAGAACCTCCCGCTGGTTTTACTACCAGTTCTATAGAACCGGTGCGAACTGGGGGCAATCCACCACTGATCTAGAATTAGAACATACTGTAGAACAGGGGTGTCAAACTGAACGGCCAGGACCCACGGGGTGCTTAGATCTGGCCCGCGGGGCTGTCCTGGAAACAGTGAAGGACCACCCATGATGCCTTTGCCAGTGAAAATAGAGCTTGGGAGGGCCGCACACGGCACTCCCCTCCATCCCTCACCTAGCACTTCACCTCCCAATGACTCTTACTTAGCATGACCTCCACATAACAAGACCTATTGACAAGCTATTATAAACAGAGGAACACTGACATCCCCTAAACTCTGCTGAAGATGTTACATACCCTGGTAATGAAAAGTTCAGAAACCAACCCACAAGTTTGGAGAATGAACCTCCACCCTTATTTAAGTGATTTTTCCACTATGACTCAAGATCCTTCTCACAGTTATTGGCATTTAACCAAATTTCAGTTAGTCAGTACCTATACAATTAGTTTTTCTTGCCTAAGTATAAAAACTTACTTTTATCTATGTTGAATTTCATTTTGTTAGATAGGCCCCAGTGTTCAAGTCTGTCAAGATCTTTTTGGATCTTGAGCTTGTCTTGTGGGGTGTTGACTACTCCTGCCATCTTAGTGTCATCTGCAAATTTGATGAATTGCCTTCTATTCCCTTATCTAGATCGTTTATGAAGATATTGAACAGTACTGGGCCTAAAAAGGAACATTGGGGTACCCTACTACTTACTTTCCTCTATCTGGATGTTGTTCCATTGAGGACTACATGTTGAGTACAATTTGTTAGCCAGTTGCAAACCCACCTGGTGATGGTGCTGTCTATCCCACATTTTTCTAGCTTGTGAAGAAGTAGGTTGTGGTCTACTTTATCAAATGCTTTATTAAAAACTAAGTATACTATGTCCATAACATTTCGCTGATCCGCTAATTTAGCCACTTTTTTAAAAGAATGAAATAAAATTTGTTTGGCATGATCTGTTTTTGACAAATCCATGTTAGCTTCTTTGTTTGCTTCTAGGTGTTAGCAGATTTGTTGCTTCATTACCATATTTTTCAGAGTATAGACGCACCGGAGTATAAGACGCAGCTTAGTTTTTGGGAAGGAAAATAGGGGAAAAAAAATCTGCCTACCAGTAGTCATCTGGTTAGCGTCCTTAGTCTGGTCAGCTTCAGCACATTAGTTTGCTGGTTTTGAGTGCGCACGCACGCTTTTTATCCCCTGCTTGGAGAGAGAAGCAATGAGAAAAGCAGGCAAAGCACAGAGATTGCTTCACTTGCTAGTGCCTCGTTTAGGGCTGAAAAAAAGTTTCTAAAGCACAGCTGAGAGTTGGAGGGAGCAGGCAAAGCACAGAAGATGCTTCACTTGCTAGCACCTCGTTAGGGCTGAAAAAAAGCTTTGAAAAATTTATACTCCAAAACATTCGGAGTATAAGATGCACCCAAATTTTCAGCCTCTTTTAGGGGGGGGGGAAATGTGCGTCTTATACTCCGAAATATATGGTATCCTTTCCAAGATCTTCCCAGGTATTTTTTAAACCTTTTTTGAAGATGGGAACCACACCAGCTCTTTTCCAGTCCTCAGATAGTTACTTGGTGCTCCAAGAATTTTGAAAGATATACTTCAATGGTTCCGAAATTATGTCTGCTAGTTCCTTTAGAACTATGGGAGGCAGTTCAACAGGACCTGGTGATTTGAATCCATCTACAGCTGACAGTTGTTCCCTTATCTTATTTTTGCATATTTTAATTTGCATTCCTAAAGACATTTATGGTTCTGTTTTGGGTAAGTTAAATTGTTTTTGCTTTTTGCGTGAAGACAGATGCAAAGTATGAATTAAGTAATTCTGTTTTCTCTCTATTGCCCATTACTTCTTTCCCATCTTCTTCCATTACTGGACTAATTGTTTCTTTAACTTTTTTCTTGTTTTTATTATGTGTTGAAAGAAACTCTTTTTAAAATTGTTTTTGACATTTGTTGTAAATCTTACTTTGTTCCAAGTCTTAGCTTTCCTAAATTCATATTTACAGATTCAGGCTATTTGTTAGTATTCTGCCTTAGTTATGTGTTTATCCTTCCATGTTTTGTACTTATCCTTTTTTATTCTCAGTTGGTCTGAAAGTTCTTTGAGCAATCATGCTGTTTTTTTCTTTCCTTAATTTAGGGAATTAATTTTGTTTTTCTTTTTTAGTGGTATTGAACTGGACTGGGCTTTTATAATCCTATATTTGAAAGTTTCCCAAGCTTTTTGAGTTGATTTCCTCTTTAAGATTTTCATCAATGGTGAAAATGGATCAAATGGATGGCATGCAAGCTCAGCTCCGGTGGACATGCACACGCTGGCCAGCTGATTTTCAGGCATTCTGGGCCCACCGGAAGTCAGGAAAAAGGCGGTTTCTGGCCTCCGGAGGACTTCTGGGGGGATGGGAAAGGCCATTTTGCCCTCCCCAGGCTTCTAGAAAGGCTCTGGAGCCTGGAGAGGGTGAAAAACGGGCCTACCAGGCCCACTGTGCCATCATGTGCCAAAAGCGTGGGGAGTGTGGGAAGAACATGTGTGCATATGCAGGGGGGCGGGGTGCATAGAATTATGGGTGGGGGTACACGAGCACGACCCCCACACTCCCCTGCTTTTGGCACGCGATGGCAAAAAGGTTAGCCATCACAGGCCTAAGTCATTGAGGAAAATCTACCCTGTTTTCCACTGCAGTTTGTTAACACCTGAGGTGATTTCCTCATTAAGACCAACCCCTGCACCTATACCTGAACCATTTATGATGGAAGGGGAATGTATTAAAGAAATCCTTGACTCATGCACACACAGGGGCAACATCCAATACTTAGTAGCATGGAAAGACTTTTCTGATGCCCAGAACAAATGGGTAGATAAATGACATGTTAAAGCCCCTGGATTGCTTAACTGTTTTCACCATCAATACCCCAATAAGCCGAAATGACCATAAACTTTGTTTTCTTTCCTCGAGGTGTGAATTGTTTTCTTTTAGGGGGGCATTATGTCAGGTCCCTGCTGGAATGCTGTCATTCCAAAGGGGAGGGGTGGTGCTTCTTGGGATTGAATGCTCTGAATGCTTTCACTTTTGCTGTAACCACATAGGAATTAGGGAGGGAGACTGGACCGTCAGGATGGACTCCTCCCCAGTTCCAGCCTGTTACCCAAGGCTACAGTGCCTTGAGGATGACTGCTATCACCATCTCGCCTTGAAGTTCTCATAATATCTTTGGGACATTGTATTGGCTACTGGTGGACATGGGGCACTAAGGTGGGGGGTGAACAGGAGAGATTAGTTTAACACTTCACTTGGGAATTTTCAGACTCCACCTGATTTCTCTGTCGTCACTTCTTTCAGTAAAAGTTCCTTTTCAAATACCATTTGTTTCAAGAGTCATACTTTCCTGAGAAGATAGCTGAGGCAGGTCCTTACTCAAAATAAATAAACTTTTTTTCAATTTTTTTCAATTTTTAAAAAAAATTGAAAATAGAAGTATTAAAAAATTGAAAAAAAATTCAAAATGGAAAAGTAAATTTAAATTTGAAAAAGAAATTTTAAAAATTGAATTAGAACTTGAAAGAAGAATTTAAAATTGAAAAAATAAATTTAAGAAATTGGAAAAATATTCTTTAATTTTTCTTTAATCTTACAACACACTTGGGAAAATCTTAATTGAACAATTGGTCTGATTTGGATCTGTTGGTCAATCTGATTGAAAGACTTGAAGCAAACTTATAGAATAGAATAGAATAGAATAGAGTAGAGTAGAGTAGAGTAGAGTAGAGTAGAGTAGAGTAGAGTAGAGTAGAGTAGAGTAGAGTAGAATAGAATAGAATAGAATAGAATAGAATAGAATAGAATAGAATAGAATAGAATAGAATAGAATTTTTTATTGGCCAAGTGTGATTGGACACACAAGGAATTTGTCTTTGGTGCATATGCTCTTGGTGTGCATAAAAGAAAAGATACATTCACAAGAATCATAAGATACAACAGTTAACAATAGTCATAGTCAGTTAGTCAGCTGTTTTGAGGGTAGGAGTTGAAACAGTTTATGTCCAGGATGCGAGGGATCTGTAAATATTTTCACAGCCCTCTTTTTGACTGGTGCAGTATACAGATCCTCAATGGAAGGCAGACTGGTAGCAATTGTTTTTTCTGCAGTTCTAAATATCCACTGAAGTCTGTGTCTGTCTTGTTGGGTTGCAGAACCAAACCAGACAGTTATTTTTTTCCAGTTCTACTTAGACAAATTATCAAAATGAATTTAGATTTGTGTGTAATCAAACTGTTTAAATTAATGTGGAGATTTCAGGATCGACGGTTCAATTTGGTTTTTCTGATTCAGGAAGTCGTTATGAGTCAGATCCCATAAGATTTCACCTTGCCACAGCGCCCTGTATCTCAGTTCAGCTATTGCTGTCTAAAGTGGTATTGCAGTAAATATATCTGTAAAAACCTTTCTTACTCACGAAATAACAATTATGCTTTTGTGATCAAGAATTGCTTCTTGAAAAAAAAAATTCCCAAAGATCACAGATACAAACTTTTTTGGGGCAATAGGAATATCCAGAGGAATATTTTGCTGGCCCAGCTTTTTGATTTTGCAGTAATGAAATTTTTCTTCTGGCCACAAGATGGCGGTTTTGCTCTACAGAATAACATTTGTGTGCCACAAAATGGATGGAAAGTTGGTAGTTTGCCTTCCTCTTTTGATACCATACATTTCATCTGAAATTTTATAGAAATTGGCTATCAAGGAAAAGAACTAGCACACAAATAGACACTATAATTGGGAAATACTAGTAGAGACTTTATCATTTTGCAGTGACTTTGGGCCAGTCACGCTATCTCAGCCCAACCCACCTCACAGGGTTGTTGTAGGGAAAGTATGACATGGGAGAATTAGAAATGTTCACCACTTAACAGGATAAAAAATAGAAAGTAACAAGATCTGAAAATCAAAGTTGAAAAATTATGGCATACATTGGCTGTGGTGGTTTTTGGAATACTGAATGCCATACTAAAAGATCTGGGATGGCACTTAGATATATTAGCTTGCCAAAAAGAAGATTGAGAAGAAACATGATTGTTGTTAGTTGCAAAGTTTTGTCCAACCCATCGCAACCCCATGGACAACTTTCCTCCAGGCCTTCCTGTCCTCTACCATCCCCAGGACTCTGTTTAAGCTCACACCTACTGCTTCAGTGACTCCATCCAGCCACCTCATTCTCTGCCGTCCCCTTCTTCTTTTGCCCTCAATCGTTCCCAGCATTGGACTCTTCTCCAGTGAGTCCTTCCTTCTCTTTAGGTGGCCAGAATATTTGAGTTTCATCTTCAGGATCGGGCCTTCTAAAGAGCAGTCAGGGTTGATCTCTTTTAGGACTGACCAGTTTGATCGCCTTGCATCCCAAGGGACTCGCAGGAATCTTCTCCAGCACCATAGTTCAAAGGCCTCAATTCTTTGGCGCTCAGCCTTCCTTAGGGTCCAACTTTCACAGCCATACATTGCAACTGGGAAAACCATAGCCTTGACTATATACACTTTTGTTGGCAGGGTGATGTCTCTGCTTTTTAGTATGCTGTCTAACTTTTCCATAGCTTTCCTCCCCAGAAGCAAGGGTCTTTTAATTTCTTGGCTGTAGTCCCCATGTGCCGTGATCTTGGAGCCCAGGAAAATAAAATCTGTCACTATCCCCATTTCTTCCCCATCTATTTGCAGGAATTGAGAGGGCTGGGAGCCATGATCTTAGTTTTCTTAACGTTGACTTTCAAGCCAACAATAATAACCTTTATTGTCATTGCACAACATATGTACAATGAGATTGGTGACTTTTGCACTCTCCTCCTTCACCCGCATCAGGAGGCTCTTTAGTGCCCCTTCACTTTCTGCCATTAGAGTGGTATCATCAGCATTTCTGAGGTTGTTGATATTTCTCCCGGCAATCTTAATAGCAGTCTACAAATATCTAAAAGTTGCCATGTGCACGTGGACATGGGTGGACCATAGAATAATAGGGTTGGAAGGGACTTTGAAGGTATTCTAGTCCAACCTCCCCTGCAATGGTAACTGGTTTTTAGCTGAAACTGAGGGGAGGAGAAGGACATTAAAACAAAGGAGACTTGGGCTGAATTGCAGGAGGAATTCCTTGACCGTAAGAGCTATCCAGAACCTTAACAGTGGTAAACTTCAAATCACTGGCCATTTTCAAGTGAGGGCTTATCCAATCAATTTGTGCACTTAGCCACGAGGTGGCTTAGGTGATCCTTTGCAACTTATACAATCCATGATTCTCAATCGTTTTAGCTCAGCAAAGGTTGCTTCTCAACCACGTTATGAGCTGAATGAACCACTATGTCTGGCTGGCCATTGAAAGCCAGTTTTTCCTTTCTCAGTCTTTGTGCAACTACTCTAGGCTGTTGCAGTACCAACAGTTGCTTTGTTTATTTACTTTTTAAGGCTGTATTTCTCAAAGCCTTTTCAACTTGAAGATGTGTGGGCTTCAGCTCCAAGAATTCTCCCATCCAGCCTTCTGAGAGCTGAAGTCCACATATCTTAAAGTTGAAAAGGCTGAGAAATGCTGCTCTAGAATGCTCAGATGCTGAGGACTCCAGATTTGTAGTTTCACAATAGTACTATATCCAGTGCAGTGGTGGAATGCTGCTGGTTTAACAACCGGTTCGGTGAATGCAGACTTCGCACGTGCCTAATCGCTTGCACGCAAAACTGAAAATGAAGCCTTTGAAGCTCAGCTGCCTACCTTCCAAATCAGCAACAGTAAGTAGAACAGCGAGGGAGGGGGTGAAAATCAGCTGTGCCGCACGACTGAGATGAGCTACAAGGCAGGAAATAAAGGGCAGGATAGAGCAAGGGCAGGTGGGCGGGGCCAACTGATTGTTGGCGCTACAGGTTTGCTCGAACTGGTCAGAACTGGCTGAATACCATCTCTGATTCAGTGGTATGTTTTTTTCTGACAGAAACTATTACAATCTTAATTCTTATGAGTATGAGAGAGTTCTCATTTCAAAAAGGACCACCACATTTTATTCTTCTACAATAATTGGCACTTCTTTCCTCCCACAGAACTTCCAAACAAAATGTGGAAATGGAACAGCTTGCCTTCAGAAATCGTGGGCGCCCCGTCACTGGATGTTTCTAAGAAGGGTCTAGACTTGTGATGGCGAACTTATGGCACGCGTGCCGGAAGTGGCACGCAGAGCCATCTCTCCAGGCACGCAAGACATTGCTTGCTGCTCTTCCGGGTTCCTGCGTGCTAGCCAGCTGGTCTTCACACGTGTGAGAGCGCCAGAAACTAAAAGAGCAGCTGCCCACTGCGCATGCACGCGCCGGGTGGCTGCTCTTCCGGTTTCCGACACATGCCTGCGCACCGGCCACATGCTCTTCTGGTTTCTGGCGTGCATGCGCGCACGAAGATCAGCTGGCTGGAATGCATGCGTGTACTGGAAACCAGAATATCATCATCCCAGTGCATGCATGTGCACCAAGCGGCTGCTCTTCCAGTGTCCGGCACGCATGTGCACACGCATGCCTGCACGTTCCCATTTTGGCACTCGGTGCCAAAAAGTTTCGCCGATACTGGACTAGACAGTCACTTATCTGAACTGGTATAGAGGAAAGATGGACTGGAAGACCTCCAAGGTCCCTTCCTGCTCTATTCTATTTTATACAAAATTAAGTGTATTTATTTTTTCTGGAGTTAAAGATAATGCTCCCCTTCTTATGTCAACCAGAAGAGGGCAGCAAATCCCCACAATAGGGGGCTTCCTCTTCAGAAAATGGGATTTTGTTTAGGCAGCTCAGAACTCTTGGTGGACAATGAATGGTGCCTGTGGTGAGCATTCAGTCTGTGACAGTTTGTGATAGTAATTGGATTGCTTTGACTTTCAGATAAGTGAAAGGGAGGGGGAGACTGTTTACCTTTCTCTATATCTACCTTTTGCTCTTTCCTTGGCAGTGTGTTGTCATTGGATCAAAGCATCCGGTCTGCTGCAGAAAAATATCCAGTTATGGTTCAAGTGTCTTATCTTTAGTTGCCAGAATACTGAATAAGGGAGTTGAAAGGGACCTTGGAGGTCTTTTAGTCCAACCCCTGCTTGAATAGGAGACCCTACACCATTCTGGACAAATGCAGCAGTGTGGATTGTTACGGGAGCTTCCCGTTACTCCTGTGCAACGCCTCTCTTGCGCGAGCTGCACTGGCTGCCAGTGGCCTTCCGGATCCGCTTCAAGGTGCTGGTACTTACCTATAAAGCCCTACATGGCATGGTCCCAAGATACTTGCAGGACCATCTCCTACCGGCCTCCCACTGCTCTGTGTGTTCGCATAGAACTTCCCCCCTCTGGGTGCCGTTGGCTAGACAATGTTGGCTGGCGTTGGCCTCAGGATGAAGGCGTTCTCTGTGGCCGTACCGATCCTCTAGAATAGGTTACCCACCTAGCTCTGGACGGCTCACGATCTCTGCATGTTCCGCACGGGCCTGAAGACATGGCTTTTTTATCAAATTCCCTGACCGATTGGGGGGTTTTAACTTGGGGATTTTAAATTTGGATTGGATTTTAATATTGTATTGTTGTCGTTTTTATTGTGTGAGCCACCCCGAGTCCTATGGGGGAAGGGCGGCATATAAATTTTAATAATAAAATAAATAAATAAATGGCTATCCAATATTTTCTTGAAAACCTCCAGCGATGGAGCACCCACAGCTTCTGGAAGCAAGCTGTTCCATGGATTAAGAAAAAAATCCCAGAAAACAGAATAACAAGAGTTGGAAGGGACCTTGGAGGTCTTCTAGTCCAACCCCCTGCTTAGGCAGGAAACCCTACACCACTTCAGACAAATGGTTATCCAACATCTTCTTCAAAACTTTCAGTGTTGGAGCATTCACAACTCCTGGAGGCAAATTGTTCCACTGATTAATTGTTCTCACTGTCAGGAAATTTCTCATTAGTTCTCAGTTGCTCCTCTCCTTGATTAGTTCTTCCTGACAGGAAATTGTGAGCTTCATGGGATCCTAGGGTTGGAAGGTACCTTAGAGGTTATCTTGTCCATCCTCCTTCCAGTGATGGGAAAACCTACAATTTCAGGAGACCTGCTTAACAGACAGGAAAATTCTCCTAGTTTCAAGTTTTACATCTGTCACCTCCATCTATTTCTTGTGGACTGATGATTGGATGCTCTGAAAAAGGAAAACTACCTTTTCTTTCATCTGAGATATTAAAGCAGAGGTCTTCAACTGTGGCAACTTTAAGACTTTTGGACTTTAACTCCCAGAGTTCATCATCCAACTGGAGAAGTGTTGAAGTTCATAAGTCTTAAAGTTGCCAAGGTTGGAGACTCCTGTATTAGAGGACTGCTATCTTATCTTCCCATAGACTCCTCTTCTCTAGGCTAAATGTAATGAGTTCCTTTAATAGTTTTTCATATAATTTAATCTCCATGACCCTCAATCAGGGATGAAATCCAGCCTGTTCTGACAGGTTCTGGAGAACCGGTAGTGGAAATTTTGAGTAGTTTGGAGAACCAGCAAATGCCACCTCTGGCTGGCCCCAGAGTGGGGTGGGAATGGAGATTTTGCAGTATCCTTCTCCTGCCATGCCCACCAAACCACACCCACCAAGCCACACCCACCAAGCCACACCCACAGAACCAGTAGTAAAAAAAATGTATTTCACCACTGCCCTTAACCATCCTTATTGCTTTTCTCTGCACTCTTCCCAGGTCATCGTCATCCTTCATGTACTGTGGCAATGAGAATTGGACAGTCTTTCAGATATGGTCAGAGAAGTTCAATAAAAAGTACTACATCTTTGCATACACACAATCAGCACACACATTTTGAGTACACACAATGCTTTTGTTGAGTTTTAACAGCCAAAAGAAGGAAACAGAGTCATGTACAGTATATTTTGGAAGTTTACAACCTGAAGTCACTGCTAGATGCTAGATATCCTACACAATACTCAAGAGGCCAAAGTATATTAAAACCCAAATAATTAAACTAAACTGAAAGCAAAATTAGATCTACAGAATACAAAGTTCATAGTTCATCATACTTCTTCCAGCTCCAAATCTGTCACTCCGAGAAAATGTTCAAGTTGGTCCAGTATGATGCACTCTGTCAAGGACCTAGGACTGTGATGGCGAACCTTCCGGCCTCTGGAGGGGATGGGGAGGCTGTTTTCGTTCTCCCCAGGCCCCTAGAAAAGCTCTGGAGCCTAGGAAGGGTGAAAAATGGGACTACTGGGCCCACCATGCTATCATGTGCGAAAAGCTGCGGGAGTGCGGGGGGTCATGCGTGCATGTATGGGGGTGGGGCACATTGAATTATGGGTATGGGCACATGCACGCACAACTTTCCCCGCGCTCCCCCCACGGCAAAAAGGTTAGCCATCACTGACATAGGAGTACTCATGTCAAACGATCTAAGCCTCACAGGCCACTCTAACAGCCTTGCCAAAAAGGCATTAAGAGTTGTTAACCTAATTTTGCGAAGCTGCTTCTCTGCTAACATTGTATTGCTAACCAGGGCATACAAAACCTTTGCCATACCAGTTCTTGAATACAGCTCATCCATCTGGAACCCGCACTGTATATCGGACATTAATATGATTGAGCGGGTCCAGAGGTACTTCACAAGAAGAATACTCCACTCCTTTTCTCACAATAGAATTCCCTATGCTGCCAGACTTGAAATTTTGGGCTTGGACAATCTGGAACTGAGCCGTCTGCGGTATGATCTAAGCACAGTACACAAAATTGTCTGCTACAACGTCTTACCTGTCAATGACTTCTTCAGTTTCAACCTCAATAATACATGGGCAAACAATCAATACAATCTCAAGGTAAACCGCTTCAAACTCGGTTGCAGAAAATACGACTTCAGCAACAGAGTGGTCAATGCGTGGAATGCTTTACCTGACTCTATTGTTACATCCTCAAACCCCCACAGCTTCAACCTTAAACTGTCTACCATGGACCTCACCCCATTCCTAAGAGGTCCGTAAAGGGGGCGTGCATAAGCGCACCAGTGTGCCTACCAACCCTGTCCTACTGTCCCCGTTTAGTTGTATTCATTTCTTTCATTCATATCCATGTTTATATTTATACCTGCTGTTAAGGATATTGTTGTTGTGTTAGCAACCAGCAGAGTATAGTGCACAGAGAAACACTGCTGAGAGCAATGAAATAAGAGATATATGCAAAATTTCTTGGCATCTTCCTCATCAGCAGGATCCCATGCTGTTATATCCGGTGGATTATTTACTATGTCCCACAATCCTTCTCTATGCAAAAGTAGCTTACATTTTGTAGACCAGGATACATAGTTTGTTTCATCAAACTGGGTTATCATGGAAAAATTTGTTGCTTGTTCTAGTGCCATCTTAATTTAGATTGTTTATCACAAACAGTCTCATAGTCATTTAATCAATCCAAGTCTTTGCCAGTTAAATCAGTCCAGTAATACAAAAAGCTTCTTACCACACAAACAGTAGTTGGTTAGAATAACAAGCTCACTCTGGTTTACAAACCATGATGGTAGCAGATCCACCCAACGATGATAGCAAACAATGATAGCAACTCTTCACACAGTGGTAGCATATCATAAACTGAATACCTTTCTTAAATACTTTTACAACTAATTACAGCATGACTCAGCATTACAATGATGCAGCATTAAAATTTAAAGTCACAGAACACATATATTGCCTGGACAACCTGTTAGGCTCAAACCATATCCTAACACCTGCTATCTTGTACATGTTTGATAAACTAATAAATACAAATACAAATATAACAGACCAATCGAAGATCTTGGCTTTGAACTTACTGATGGAAAAAAAGATTGGTTTGCATACAAATAATTGATTTCTGTGACTGCCTTAAACAAAGTTTCATATCATACAAGTGGCATCATAGGGCTGAAAGGGATCCACTCCCTGCCCATGGCAGGAGAACCTATATCATTCTGAACAAATGGTTATCCAGTCTCTTCTTGAAGACCTCCAGCGATGGAGTGCCCACAACTTCTGGAGGCAAGCCATTCAAATGATTAATTGTCAGGAAATTTCTTCCTAGTTCTTCAGGTTGGATCTCCCTTTGATGAGCTTCCAGTCAGGAGGAGTTTGAGATGGCTACTCTCTCAGCACCCCCTGGAAATTCCTTCTTCCCTTCTCACCCAAGATAACCCAGTTAGAGAGCAGAGTAATGGCGGCTGTTGTGAGCCAGACAGAATTTGGCCAGCTCTAAAGATGGCCTTGTGTTTGAGGCAGGTTTTTTAATGATCCCCTGAACGTGAAACTAAGTTAGATGGATCTTCATAAGCATGGCTGGCCATCCTATTTTCCTTACTGCCTAGAAAAACTCTTCTATATGGCATGCGATTGTCCCTCCCAGCTCCTCACACACACCTCTTTGCCTTTCATTTTATGGTTCCTTGCCAGGCACGCAAAAGGTGCCATTGGCTTTCTGTCTACAATTTGTGGCAGGCTCCAGCCTCTCCCAGCTCTTTCCCATTGCAATTTTGTCTTGTCTAGCCAAGGAGTTGTTTTTGCTGCAGATGTAGGTGAGTTCCACACCTATGGGTAGTTTTGTTGTTGTTGTTCCCTTCCAGGCAAACTGCCTCTTCCTTCCTCCCTCCCTTCCTTCTCCTTCCTTCCTTCTCCTTCCTTCCTGCCTTCCTTCCTCCCACCTTCCTCCCTTCCTCCCTCGCTTCCTTCCTTCTTCCTTCTCCTTCCTTCCTTCCTCCCTCCCTCCTTCATTCTCCTTCCTTCCTCCCCCCTCCCCCTCCCTCCTCCCTCCCTTTCTCCTTCCTTCCTTTCTTCCCCCCTTCCTCCTTCTTTCCTTCCTCCCTCCCTCTTTCCTTCTCCTTCCTCCCTCCCTCCTTCCTCCCTCCCTCCCTCTCTCCCACCCTTCCTCCTTCCCTCCCTTCCTCCTCCCTTCCTCCTTCCTTCCTTCCTTCCTCCCTCCCTCCCGCCTTCTGTTCTTCTTTTTAAAATAATTTTTATTTATGCTAGCCATATGGATGCATAGTTTGATAACGATGACTTTGTGGCCATGTTGTAGAATGACTGCACTGATGCATTAATGCATTTTAAATGGTTGTGGATCCTTGGCCTGCAAACGCTGGGACACGATTTTGTGAAAAGTACCAACATAAAAATTCCTAACCAGGATCAGGCCCTGGAACTCTCCAAGGGATTCCTGGCCCATTTCTGAGGAGCAGAACCAAAAGGGTGGAGTTAATCTTTAAAGTCCCCCTTTGGGCTGGGGGGATTTGGTTTTTCTCTGCTGTCCCAGATGTGCGAGTGAGAGTGAATACTTAACCATCTTTTTATTTACTGTTCTTAACTGAGTTGCTATTACGTTGTTAGTCACCATGCACTATTTGTAATGAAAAAGCCAAGAGAGAAATTGAATCAGTCACTCAATTAATTAATTAAGATGGCAATCCTCTACCTGCTTCCTTGGGAGCAAGTCTTCATGACTTCAGAATGACTTATTTTTGAACAGGTATGAAGACTACTGCAATCTACATGAAACCACTTTCTTGGGGGGTTATTCCTAGTATGTCACCAGGAGTTTTGATTGAGGCTGTTTGAGAAATGGTTTTTAAAAAAAAATCAAATCTGGTTTTAACCTCCTTTTATTTGCTATGTTGTTCTTAGTTATTTAGTATTGTTGTTTGCAGTTTCTATCTTTCATATTTTTATTTTAAAATCTTGAAAACGTTTGGAAGGGTGCGGCCCAATTATTAGCAATGTTAATAAACAATGAATTAAAAGCCAAAGCCAATTTAGCTGGCTTAGGGGAATAGATTGCTAAATTGCAAAAGATTGAGTGAACTAAAATTGTATGATTCCTTCTTTTATACTTAGAAAAACAGGCGGCACCCCTCATTAACATTCTGTTGTTCAGTATTGAGCCTGGTTGATAGCATTAAGGCAGCACAGCAGAGACATCCTCAGGATATGGTAAAAAAAAAGTCAAAATAGTGGCTATGTTGGGCCAATGGAAGTTCCACCTGGTTTAAAATACGTGTTGCATGTGCTGTGGGAAAATATTGGATTAATGGAAAAGTAGAATAGAATAACAGAGTTGGAAGGGACCTTGGAGATCTTCTAATCCAACCTCCTGCTTAGGCAAGAAACTTTACACCACTTCAGACAAATGGTTATCCAACCTCTTCTTAAAAACTTCCAGTGCTGGAGCATTCACAACTTCTGGAGGCAAGTTGTTCCACTGATTAATTGTTCTCACTGTCAGGAAATTCTTAGTTCTAAGTTGCTTCTCTCCTTGATTAGTTTCCACCCATTGCTTCTTGTCCTACCCTCAGGTCCTTTGAAAGAATAGCTTGACTCCCTCTTCTTTGTGGCAGCCCCTGAGATATTTGGAAGACTACTATCATGTATCCCCTAGTCCTTCTTTTCATCAGACTAGACATACCCAGTTCCTGCAACCATTCTTCATATGTTTTAGCCCCCAGTCGCCTAATCATCTTGGTTGCCCTTCTCTGCACTCTTTCCAGAGTCTCCACATCCTTTTTACATCGTGGCGACCAAAACTGAATGCAGTATTCCAAGTGTGGCCTTTACACAATTTACATACTTTAAAGTGGTATTAACACTTCACATGGTCTTGATTCTATCCCTCTCTTGATGCAGCCTAGAACTGTGTTGGCTTTTTTGGCAGCTGCTGCACACGGCTGGCTCATATTTAAATGGTTGTCCATATAAAACTAGTTATTGAAAATAATGGAATACATTAAATAGTGGGACAGGACGGATGTACCATGTCCCTGAACATAAGTGAGCCTTAGTTCTGAGCCATTGACTAGGCTACAGGCAAGAAAGGATATGTTTTAGAACTTTGGGTAAATTTTGTGTAGATGACTCTATAGGGAATAATTCTATTTGTCTGTTTATTTGGGTTCATTTTTATATTACTTAATTTATACCATCTTTCTTTTCTGTTTCTGCCATAAAAATATGGAGTCTAAGACACACAAAATAGAATAAATGTAATTCAGATCAAAACCAACTTTGAAATAAATCAAGGTTCAAACGATTAATAATGAAAAATCGAACAAAAGAGATTGTGTTTTTGTGATCCAGCAACATCCTGTGAGAACAAGGAACAAATACATTTGTAAGTTCCAGTCTGGGTCAGTCACTGGGACCAGAGATTTACTCTGAAAGAAGTGGATTTTGCAACTGGCAGGGTTCCAAGTAACACCCCTGAGAAAAGAAGACTCCGAGGCTAGAAGTTCTTCAAAGTTCCATTTTATTAGAGATGTCATATTGGCACATCTGGGAAAACCTAAATCTGAAAGCTTCCAGGTTTTCCATACCCAAAGGAAAGTCCAAGTTCCTGCCCAGCACCCACATGTCCATCACATGGTCCAATCAAAGTACGTCTCAACTGGAGATGCCTCCCAGTCACATCCCCTCCAGGTGCAGGACAAGATGTCCTTGACTCTCTGAGAAAGGAATGTTGTTATGACTATATATCACCCTGGCTCCATACAATCCCCAATCCCAGTTTCCCACAGTAGTAAATGTGGCAGGCCTGAAGGCCCAATGCAAAAGATGGCTTCCAGGCCTGACATCAACATTGCCCTGGGACACCTAGATTTGCCTTCATTTGTGAAATACATTTGGATTCTATAGTCTGAAAGCTGCTGAGGCATATCTAAAAGCCATGTTCCAGGCCAAAAGGGCATCTTTGGAAGAATCTCTTCTCCTGATCAGACAATTCCACTGTGGAAGAGGAAATTTCCGGATAACCATAATACCTTAAATTTAACATCCTGTCTTCCCAACGATAGTCAGTGTAGAGCTTTTGCATGATCCTTTATCGTTGTACCAGTCAACAGCCTGGATGCCACATTTTGTACCTTTTGCAATTTTGGGGAATGTTTTGAAAGAAGCCATGCATAAAGTACCTTACAACATCCCGTATATTGTAAGTAAAGCACGAGGCATACCCATTCCAAGACCTACAGATTAGGAAGACTTGCATTGGCAATTGGCACAATGTACTCCTTTTCTGGAAATTGCTGTATTCACAAACTGTGACCTGGCTCTGTCTGATAACCCTGTAACCCTGGCCAGAGTTCAAACCAACATTCATCTCAATTCTGAATCCAGGTATCTCCATTCCAACAGCACCTTCTTCTCTTGCATCCAACCCATTCAGAGAATTTAGATCAGGGATATCAAACTCCATTTCATTGAGGGCTGCATCAGGGTTGTGCTTGACCTTGGGTGTGTGTGTGTGTGGTGGGTGATGTCACTCATGTCAGGGGTGCCTGTGGTGGCCCGAGCACTTTGCCAGTGAAAACGGGTTCCCAAGCTCTATTTCGGTTGTGACGGCCTCCTGCAACCCTCTGCCAATGAAAACGGAGCTTGAGAGGGCCACGTGCAATCCTCCCGAGATCCATTTTTGCTGGCAGAGGCACCGTGGGCCAGTCCTTCATTGTTCCCAGGGTGACCCCGTGGGCCAGATCTAAGCACTCTGTGGGCCGGATCTGACCCCCCCCCCCGATTTGGATGGAAGAGGAGTGGAGGAGAAAGTAGGGGCAGAGCAGGCACTTTCTACAGCTTTGATTGATCTCTAAAGCATTTTCATGTAAATGCTAAACAGCACAGGAGACGAAGAGAATCTATGGAACACCATATCAACAGCCTTGGGGTGGAGCAATAGTTTTAGGCATGGACTGGCACCACTGGAAAATAAAACACCTGACAGATAGCTCAGAAGGATGCCATGGTCAATGGTATCAAATAGGTATCATTACTTATTGAAGCAAAATGTAGCAGTTTTGGTATCTTGGATGAAAAACTTATTGGGACTAGTCCAGAAAACCAGTTTTACCAAATGCATTTGGATTCTTTCCTAAAACAAGGGTAGATCAGGATGATATAAACTGACAAAGAAAACTTTCTTGGATGTATTTGGGTTAATATAAAAGGAAAAAGGAATGACATTGCCAAAGGCTTGGTTTAGCTCTGCAGACTAAAGCACCGTAATTAACATCCAGTTGTCTGCAATTACACCAGTTCGAATCTCCCCAGGCTCAAGGTTGACTCAGCCTTCCATCCTTTCTAAGGTAGGTAAATTGAGGACCCAGTTTGTGGGGGCAATAAGCTGACTTTGTATAAATATACAAAAGTATGAAGGCTATTGCTTAATGCAGTGTAAGCCGCCCTGAGTCTCCGTAGAAGGGCAGCATATAAATCAATTTTTTTAAAAAAATACATAATTTGGGAGGGAGGAAATGGTAATAACCAAGCTTGTATTACAGATTGCCCAATAAAGCAGAGGGAGTAGATGAACTTTTTGCTAATCAGTTAGCTAAGGTGTGCAGGAAGCATGCTACCGTATAATTGGGAGGGGCGGGACTTTAACTATCCTGACATCAACTGGAAGACAAACTCTGCAACAAACGGGAGACCGAACAAGTTCCTGATAAACCTAGCAGATAACTGTCATCCAAAAAGTAGAAGATGGAACCAGATGGTCAGCTATATTGGCCGTAATTTTTACTAACCGAGGTGAAACAATAGAAGCAGTTGAAGTTGTAAGAACTTTGAGGGAGAGCAACCATGTCATACTGGAAATCAGCATAATGCTGGCACAAGTAATAGAAGTCAAAACTAGTTTCTTAGAATTTAAGAGACCTGACTTCAATAAATTTAGAGAGAACTTAGGGAAGGATTCCAGGGATGGAAATCGTACGGTTGTAAGTTGAGGACTACCTCTAATTTCTGGACCCTTTTTCTGAATCATTTCTAGTTTGTCTGAATCCTTCTTAGGATGTAGTAATTAGAACTGGACACAGTATTCAGTATGAGTTTTGAGTAAACTTGAAGTATTACTGTTTATGAGTTGGAAACTATATTTCTCTTAATGTAGCTTGAAATTGCAATTCCATTTTTATGGCTGCAACGCAAACTACTTATACTCATTTGCAGTCAACTACAATTCCAATATGTTTTCCATATATTATTATAAAATCGGATATCTCCATTCTGCATTTGTACACTTGATTTTTATTTCCCAAGTATTCTCGTCTTTGTTAAATTTTATTCTGTGATTTTAGCTCATTTCTCTAGCCTATCAAAATCATTTAAAGTTTATTTCTGTTTTCTAAAGTGTTAGCTGTTTTACCCAGTTTCCTGTTGTCTGGGAATAATGCCTCTAATAATTAACTAACTAACTAACTAACTAACTAACTAACTAATCAATTAATTAAAAAAGTTAAAAGGGGATAATAACAAGGATTGAAACTTCGGCATCCTATTGGATATTTCACTTTCAGTTTGATGAGGAATCTATTTGAATGACTAATTATCATTCCTTCCAGCCCACAGTTATTATTTTGCTGATCACGGATTATTTTATCAAATGCAATGCTTTGCTGAAATCAAAATAGCATATTTTTCACTCCATAAGATGCACCTGACCATAAGACACACCCACCACTGGTCAGCTGAGCGACGGCTGAATCCTGGCCTCCCGTATCCCTGCCAATCAGTGAGCTGGCTGACCAGAAACTCCACCATTGCTGCCTCCTCCATGTCTGCTGCCTCCACTGGGGAATGCTGGAGCCTTCACCGCCGAGCAGCTGATCGGTGGTTGGATTGGCCTCTGGGAATACTGCCGATCAGTTGTTCCAGGTGACACTGATGCAATATTCACTCAATAAGATGCACAGACATTTCCACCCACTTTTTTGCGGGGAAAAAGTGTGTCTTATGGAGCAAAAAATATGGTATATTATCTCTACAGCTTTCCCACCATCTACTAAAAAGACCCACTCAACTTTTTAAAAAAAAGATTTGATGAGATTAACAGATCAGTGCTGACTGTTGGTAATTAATGCATTATTTTAAGTGCATTATAAAACCCAGCTCTTCATTCTTACAAAGAGTGCACATTTCATGCATGTTTGACTTCTAAAAAAGGACCCATTTGCAAAGTGGAAGTCGTGGTAGAGGCATTGGAGTGTGAGGATATATTTGGCAGAAGGGAATGCTGTCTATGATTAGTTCATCTGTAGTAAGGAGACGTGGTGGCTCAGTGGCTAAGATGCTGAGCCTGCCGATCAGAAAGGTCAGCAGTTTGGCGGTTCGAATCCCTAGCGCCGCATAATGGAGTGAGCTCCCATTACTTGTCCCAACTTCTGCCAACCTAGCAGTTCTAAAGCATGTAAAAATGTAAGTAGAAAGATAGGGACCACCTTGGTAAGAAGGTAACAGCATTCTGTGCACCTTCGGTGTTTAGTCATACCGGCCACATGACCATGGAATCGTCATCAGACAGCGATGGCTCTTTGGCTTAGAAACGGAGATGACCACTGCCCTCTAGAGTCGGGAATGACTAGCATGTATGCGAGAGGGGAACCTTTACCTTTTTAGTCCAGCTCATCTCCTGTGTTGCACGGCCCTGTTTTGTATGACAATTTGTTGAGCAGTTACTTCTCCCCAACAATGGCTGATGAAAGGCCAGCACTTATCCATAGTCCAATGGGTAACCTCCTTCCACTTCAGAAATAGCTTGTCGGCAGAGGACGTTATCAATACCAATTAATGAAGGAAGCAGTGTGTCCACAGAATTACTTGTTTAATGACAAAATGTTTCTTTTGGCTGTTAACTCTTGCTCTTTTTCCCAAGCTTTCAAGAGAATCACGGAATCAATTCTCCAGCTCCTCGGGGAAAGCATGTGCGATGTGTTTTATATGCTGGGAAGCTTCTGTTCTCCAATATTGACTTTCTCCTTCTTCCTTTCCAACTGTTGGCTGTCTACTGGCTTCTGTAGCTGGAAAATTGAGGAATTATTGCTGTTTGGTGGAGAAGCAGAAGAGTGATAAAGGAGGTGAAGGTTCAGGCAGTGTTCCCTGATGACCTCACCCATTAAACCCATTCAGGGTCATTGCATAAGGTGACATAAACACTGTTGAAACAGATTTCTTTCTTAGGGTTCCTTGTCATCTGAATGGAGGTTCCGTTTGTCTAATACACAAAGCTCTGCCCTCACAAACTCTACTAGATGTATCCCGAGAATATTTTGAGTGCTGTCTCGGTTCACCTTTCCCATGTCTAACCCATTTGGTATAAAGATGCCCATGATTTACTTGCGGTGTGTCAGATCCCTTACCAACCTCTCATTACGCAGCAACTCATTTCCAGAGTTTCTATTTGGTGGGGGTTTTTTTTGTCTTCTTCATAAGGATCTTTATGGCACCAGAGGATGAACTTTAAAAGCTTATTCTGGTCCCCCCCAACACTTCCTGACTGTTTAAACAAAAGAGACTTCTTTCTGGGTTAGAAATGGGGAGTGGCACAAACACAAAACTTAAGAAATGCAAACGCTGTTCAGTATCATATAACATTTTTCTACCCCTGAGTTTAATAGCATTATATTTCCCTTCCCCCCCCTCCCCCAGTTCTGAATTTTTTCTTCTTCTTGTTATTGCATTTATAACTGGCACCTGGACAAAAGGCTACGCTTGTTGGTTAAGAACATTTTTTTTGGATGTTTTGAATGATTGAAGAATGAATGAAAGAAGCCGAATTTTCAGACAGTACTCTGTTTCACAATAGTTGGAAAAAATAAAAAGCAAAGCAGCTTTCAGATTTGTATATAGTGAAATGATCTTTATTATACATTGAAACCACGGGTGAAATCCAGCAGGTTCTGATAGGTTCTGAAGAAAAGGCAGTGGAAATTTTGAGTAGTTCAGAGAACTGGCAAATACCACTTCTGGCTGGCCCCAGAGTGGCGTGGGAATGGAGATTTTTGCAATATCCTTCCTCCTGGAGTGGGAAGGGAATGGGGATTTTGCAATATCCTTCCCCTAGGATTGGGGAGGGAATGGAGATTTTGCAGTATACTTCCCCTGCCATGCCCACCAAGCCACGCCCACCAAGCCACACCACACCCACCAAGCCACGCCCACAGAACCGGTAGTAAAAAAATTTGGATTTCACCACTGATTGAAACAAGAATAAACACCATGAATAAATACTCAGACTAACAGTTTTAAAAGAAGCAACTTTAGCTGCTATTGGAGAAGGAGTTAGACAACACAGAGCTAATTTCAGGCCTTGTAGTTTTAAGCTGCAGCCTTACTTCAGATATGTGCAAGTAACTTCTGAGTAGACAAATACAGTGAAATTATTTGATCTGAAAAGGGAAGGCACAAGCAATATTCCAAGGAAAATGACCAGGAAAGTAATTTAGGACAGGAAGGTTATGCAACGGATGTATTACAGGCATGGTTGTGTTTTATTGTTCCTTTTCTCAAGCTGGAGCAAGTGAAGATGGAGGGCTAACAGGAATTTTCAGTGGCACTCAACATAAGGAAGACAAGGAAGAAAGGGGACTGAACGGAAAACTCGTGAATTTAGCTACAAGGGCAATAACATTTCTTGAAGGACTACTGATTCGAAAGGGGAGATCTGAGAGTTGCTGAATGACCTCTGCAGGTGCATGAATGGCTGCTTCCTGCTGAGAAAGCTGAAGCTGTAAGAATATCAGGCAGCCAGTTCCTAGGAATTGTACTCAGTGAATGAGTGAACAGGGAGTCTGAGCTGGAATTTGGTGGGGGAGTATGGAGGGGAAGGTTGGTAACAATTTTTTTCCTGTTAAGTGAGCTTTCCTGAGAACCTGGGAAGGGAGAAAGAAGGAAAAACAAACATTTCAACTGAAGGTGCCTTAAGAAACAAAAATGAAGATTCAATCCTTCCTTCCTTCCTTCCTTCCTTCCTTCCTTCCTTCCTTCCTTCCTTCCTTCCTTCCTTCTTTCCTTCCTTCCTTCCTTCCTTCCTGGGATGGTATTCACTTACTTTCCCTATTGGTTTGCAAATGTGAGTGTGCGTGCATTGCTTCGCTCACATGTGCCCTGTCCACGCATGCGCCTGGCCTTCCTTGCATGTGCTTTTCTGGTGCGTGCGTCTTCCACACATATGTCCAGCCTCAAAAATGTGCCTAAATAGCGTGGCATAGAGCCGGAGCGGGTGGGCAGATGGGCAGGCCCACCTGTGATTTCCGCTACCAGTTCAAACCGGCTGAATACCACCTCTGATTGATTGATTGATTGATTGATCGATCGATCGATCGATTGATTCATTCACTCTTGCCTGGGAACAACTGATACAGTATATGTTTACGGCAACCACAGTCTTTTAACTGTGCTTGAAGAAAAACTGGATCAGAGCAGTAAGTGGCCAAGCTCCTGCCCTTAAGAAAGGATAAAGAATTCTGTCCTTAAGAAAGGATGAAGATCAAACAATAGAAATGCAGCAGCAGGAACAAATAGATGAATAGAATCAAATTAAAAGACAACTCTAGTGAAGGAGAATGACCATAAGAAAAAAGAGATGTAGAAAGCATTCTGTACCATTGGAACTTAGAAATATATTTTAGCTCTTTGGAAAAGATGTTCTGAATCAAAATCAAAGGTGGTATTCACTTACCTTCGCTACCGGTTTGCAAATGTGAGCGTGTGCATGCGCTCACTTCATTTACATGCACCACTTCCGCGCATGTGCAGAGCAGGGGTGAAACGCTCCTGGTTCGGACCGGCTCGGGCAAGTAGGTAGCGATGGCGGGCAGTTCGGAGAACCAGTAACAAAAATCCCTGCCCCCCCACTCATGTCCCCCCAATCGCCCAGTCACCCATTTGCCCGCTCACTCACTTTTCCCGCCACTCAGCACCAGTTGCTTTTCCAGCCACTCGGCGCTTTCTTCCGGCCCACTCAGCCCACCCCCGGCCTATATAAATTCCCCTTTCTATGCTACTCAGCTACTTCACCCAGACGTTTGCCTGGCTGCTCGGACCTTGCCTCGCCTCGCCTCACCTCACTCGGTCGCCTCGCTGATTGCTGCTCACTCAAAAAGGTAAGCTTTGCAGGTTGCGGCCTAGCATTCCGCTCCCCCACAATCCCCGGGCTCACGTAGTTTGTGCAGCCGCCGGAGATCATTTGCGGGCCTTGTGCTATCCCCCTGGTCCGTAGGTCCCCATGCTTGCATGCCTGGCCTGGTTAAGCCGCCTAGCTAACCACCCACCGTCCCCCTTCACATATTCTTTCACATATGGGAAAAATGTGAACGAAAAGAAAGAGAAAACAGACATACAGTAAGCAAGTAGGAGGCAGAGAGTGAATCAGTTATCAGCTGTTCTCATAAACCTCAATTTAGGCCACATGGCAAGAAATCTAAGAAGAGGCATTTCAAATCTTGCAAAGACTGTTATGATTTGCTTTAATTAACTCATTAAAAATTATAGTGGGAAATGCCAAGATTCTGGAATTCTGGATTAAAAGACCTCCAAGGTCCCTTCCAGCATTTCTATGATCATCTAACAACAAATCTGACATTGTATTCACAGTGCACCAGGATTGTTGATTGTTAAATTATCTGTGACAAATGAAAGAAAAATAACTGAAGGAAGGGGCTGAATGGAATATCCTTCAGGAGGGTGAAGGGTGAGGATCATGTTGACTAGTCCCTGAAGAGTTGTGAACTCTACACTGTTGTTCCTGATCCTGCTTCTTACATGGGCTCGATTAAGGAGTGTCAGATCCACCATCTTCAGCTTGGCACCTCGCTGGCGTTCTGCCATCAGTTGGGGAAGGGAGAGGGGGAACAAATGGGCAATAAGGCTGTATTTCTTTCTGATGGAAAATCAGGAGGGGGAATTGACAGTTTAGGAAGAACAGAGCAGTTTGGAATCCAATTTGTGCTGGCACTTCAAGGCTGTTTGTCCTGAGAGTGGAATTTCAACAGCCCCAAAACATCAGCATTTCCCAAAATATCTTGGAGGTGCTGGATTGGCTACCATGGATGTACTATGGTGGGAGGGCTGGGGAAACGAAGGGGTTAGTTCCAGGGGTGGGATTCAGCCGGTTTGGACCGGTTCGGACAAACTGGGTGCTAATTTTACATCTGGTTTGCCGAACCGGTAGGACTGGCTGGCCCCGCCCACCCCACCATGCCCCGCCCAGGAGTCTCCATGTGGCCCATTTTAAATGCCATGTAAGTGCAGGGCCTGCATGGAGGCTCTGGGAGGGCGAAAAATGGGCCTCCTGGAAGTTCTGGAAATCTGGAAACAGGCCCATTTCTGGCCTCTGGAGGGCCTCCGGAGCCCGGGGGAGGCTGTTTTTGCCCTCCCAGAGGCTCACGGAAAGCCTCTAGAGCCTGGGGAGGGTAACCCCCCCCCATGGTGCAGGAGGCCAAGTAGACCACACCCACCATGGCCACACCCACCCAGCAACCGGGCAGAGAACCGGTTGCTGAAATTTTTGAATCCCACCCCTGGTTAGTTCTGTATTGTTGCAGAGGAAGTTTAGATTTCGCCTGACTTTACTGCAATCAGCATCTCTTAGTAGAAGTGCCTTTTCACTTCAACCAAATGGAATTAAGGCTTTTATTTTCCTAGGAGATCAGACTGGGGCATGTTGGTTTTTCATCTTTGAGAGAGAGGGAAAGAGAAATAGAATTAAAAACTATAACACCTAATATTTAGGGTTTTTTTTTTTTAAAAAAACCAAATTCATCAGGTATGCCATGTTTATATATGGGTCTAGTAGTCTTTTAGAAAAGCATTAAACGCATGCATGAAATTAGCCTGGTAGCAATTTACAAGTAACAAATGGCATAGTGCAGTGGGTATTATGCCCCTTACTGCACTACACAACACAGCTACATGCTATCAAGTGCACAAGTGGACTACTTTTAGATATCTGGAATGAGTTTTGACAGATAACCTGCTTTTTTATATATATAACCCAGAGCAGTGACTATACCTAAGGTCAAGAGGTCACAGTCTCCTAGTTTATAAGCCAGCACCTGAAGCATGACACTATAGTATCTCTCAAGTTACTAGTTATTACTGTCAACAGTTGTAACTGTGAGAAGGATCTAGGTGTCTTAGTGGACCACAATTGCAAAATCGGGCCTGTTTGTCATGATTTTTTAGAGTACCAGCTGTGGATAAGCTTCTATTTCTTCTTGCTCTCTTCTCAGTCTTTCTCAGAGGTGGGCTGCTGCCAGGTTCAGACCGGTTCGCCCGTACTGGTAATTCTGACCACCGGCTGGGCCTGCCTCTCCCCCTGGTGCTCTCCCACCCTGGTGCTCTCCCGTCCTGGTGCTATCCTGTCCTATATATCTTACGCACTGGCTCGCTCACCCTGCCCACACAGCACAGCTGATTTCCATGCCTTGCTCGCTCTACTCACTGTGGCTGCCCGAGAAGATGTGCTGGAAGCCACGTGCAAGAAATTGCTGTGTGTTTGAAGTTGTGTGCAAGCGCAGAGGCACACGCATGAGTAAAGCATGCGTGTGCCCGCACTCAGATTTTTGGTTCTGCATTAGACAAACCAGTTGTTAAATTATGTGTAGCCCACCTCTGGTCTTTCAGGTTAGGTCAATAGAAAATTTGTTATAGACTTTCTCTTAAATTGCTCTGGCAAAATCTTGTTATGGAACATAGAGAAACAGGAAGAGATCTTTTGAGGTCTTCTACTCCAGGACTCACCAGCCTTTCAGACCTCAGGGACCACTAAATTCATAATTTAAAATCCCACGGACCACTAATATGATCTGCCTAATGACTGCCTGGGTGGGGGTGGCTAGGTGGTCATGTGACTGGGTGGGTGTGGCCAACTCGATGTCACTCATGTCAAGGGATGCCTACGCAGCTTCTATTTCTCCTTCCCTCCCAGCCATTCCTCACCTGCCCGCCTGGGCTCCTTAGGTGCCCCAACAGGAAGCAGTTGTTGGAGCTAAGCGGCCACCATGAAAAAGAGTTGGCAAAACAGCTGGCTCAGTGCAAATTGGATCTGACCAAAAAGGAGGCTCATCAGAACCACCACACGGAGGATTACAAGCATAGGCTTTCCAAGCAGAGGGAAGACCTGCAGGAGTGCAAGGCCAGGTAGCGGCGCCTGGAAGCTCAGCAGGCTAATTCCAGGCCATGATGCAGTCCCACTGGAACAAGGTCCTCTGGCTCTTCGCCACCAGCTGTACTTCCCTCCAGTCTTTGCTGAAAGCCCTGCCCCAAGTCGGAATTTCTGCCCTCCTCAACCCTACAAAAAGATCCCAAACAGGGATCTTTCTGCAGCAACACAAATGTTCATTGCACATATCCAGCCCAGGGGCCGTAGTTTGAGGACCCCTGATTTAGTGCCATATAAAAAACGCATATAATTTTTCTGCAGACCACCAAAATTTTCTCGTGGACCACCATCAGTTGATGACTGCTGTTCTAGTCCAATCTTTTCCTATTTGCTTGACCTTTGGATTCTGAATCCTTTGGTGATAGATCCTCTATTGTACCTCTAGAATAGAGGGTAACCTTGACAAGCATGCTGGCTGGGGAATTCTGGGAGTTAAAAGTCCAGATATCTTAAAGTTGCCAGGGCTGAGAAGTACTGCTTTAGAAATTCATTCATCTGTTCACCAAGGGGACTGTTTCATTGAGAAATAGCTGGGACAAGTTTTCTGTCGCAGATCCTCCTGGTAGCAAATACTGTATTTTTCGGAGTATAAGACGCAAAAGGGGGTGAAAATTTGGATGCGTCTTATACACTGAATGTAGCCCCACCCACCCACTGGCCCCCACCCTTTGGCCCCTGCCTCCCAGCAATTTACCTCCTTGCAGCAAGCAGCAAGAAGAAACAGCTTGTTTCAGCTTCAGCACAACCTAACTAGCACAAGTTGATTGTCTGTTGGATCGGCCTTGTGACTCTCAGCTGTTCCAGGTTGCAGGGATTGCCATTGCCTATTGCTGCGCAGGCCTCTGCTGCTTGCTGCAAGGAGGTAAATTGCTGGGAGCAATTTTTTTTCCTGTGCTAATCAAGCTATGCTGAAAATGAAAATGGAAGTAAAGCAGGCTATTTGCTGTTTGCTGCAATGAGGCAGAATTGCTGGGAGGCAGAGGCAGATTCCTTTTTCTTGTTTTCCTCACCAAAAATGGCAGATGCATCTTATAGTCCGGAGCGTCTTATACTCAAAAAAATACGGTACATGTTGCTACAGTGGCAGGTCAAATCTAGCAGTGACAAAACTCTTGAGTTTCCTTTTGTGGGGAAAGCAAACAGGAGGATAGGGGCATTTGACTTTATAAGGTGGGGAAAATGTCAAAGAGTCACATCTATCTTTCCTTAATTTTTGAAAGCTTAATTTGCTATCCTTGGGCTCTTTGAATAGCCAGGTATTTTTGGATTGATCACCTGCAATATCTAAAGCTTGGAGAGGGTCACTAAAATGTATGGTGAAATAATAAATGAAAGTTCTGCTTTTTAAAAAAAAAAAATGCCTGCAGTGAATTATCCAAATGTGTAAGATCCTGCAAAACCTAGTAAAGCTAATGCACAGACACCATCCCCACAGCATTGTGGCAGATGGCTTCAGCTGAAAATATTCAAATACAGATGTGCAGGGGAATCTGCATATATTCTTTCCTCTCTGGAATCTGTTATAAAAATTTAGTGGTTTGTGCAGTAAAACAAACAGAGTTTTAAGGGTTTTCTTAAATACTTTTAGGAGACAGCAGTGATATTAACTAATGAAGCAAGTGATATGGAAAAAAACCAAACCAAACCAAACCAAAACATCAGGAGGAGTCTGGTAGAATAGAATAGAATAGAATAGAATAGAATAGAATAGAATAGAATAGAATAGAATAGAATAGAATAGAATAACAGAGTTGGAAGCAGTGGTGGGTTCCTCCCGGTTCGGCCTGGTTCTCCCGAGCCTGTAGTGGTGACGATATGACATCACCGAACCAGTTCTGCCCCCCTGCCCCCTGCCCCCCACCCCCCACGTCCCGTGTTATTCTTACCTTTTATTTGCCCCCACCCCCAATCTATTGCTGCCTCCTGAGTCCCAGCTGATGGCTAGAGGGAAAAAACTGTTTAAACTCTTGCTGCGGGGCTTCAAAGGGCCGCCCTACAGCTGATCAGTGTTAAAAGAAAACAAATAAGTAGACCAGTGCCTGCAAAAATAAATGGGTAGACCAGTGCTTGCAAAAATAAATGGGTAGACCAGTGCCTGCAATAATACATGAGTAGATCAGTGCCTGCAAAAAAAGCCTGGTAGACCAGTACCTCTGCTAAATTCTAAATAATTGTCACATGATCATCAAGCCATGCCCACAAAATAAGTGTCGCCCACAGAACCGTTAGTAAAAAAAATTAGAACCCATCCCTGGTTGGAAGGGACCTTGGAGGTCTTCTAGTCCAATCCCCTGCTTAGGCAGAAAAACTTACACCACTTCAGACAAATGGTTATCCAACATCTTCCTAGAAACTTCCAGTGTTGGAGCATTCACAACTTCTGGAGGCAAGTCGTTCCACTGATTAATTATTCTGTCAGGAAATTTCTCCTTAGTCCTTCTCTCCTTGATTAGTTTCAATCCATTGTCCATCCTTATCTGGCCTTCAGATACTTTGGAAAATAGGTTGATCCCCTCCTCTCTGTGACAGCCCTTCAAATATTGGAACATGGCTATTATGTCTCCCCGGTCCTTCTATTCACTAGATTAGCCATGCTCAGTTCCTGCAGCCGTTCTTCATATGTTTTAGCCTCCAGTCCCCTAATCATCTTGGTTGCTCTTCTTTGCACTTTTTCCAAAGTCTCAACATCTTTTTTGTAATGTGGCAGCCAAAACTGGATGCAGTATTCCAAGTGTGGCCTTACCAAGGCATTATAAAGTGGTATTAACACCTCACATGGCCTTGATTCTATTCCTCTGTTTCTTTTCCAATCTTTTTCAATGTTTTGGAAAACTAAGAAGGTTTTAAACTGATGACTTTTAGAGTAAAATTTATAAATAGAAAAAGGTGCTGTCAGTCTCTTCCTGATTGTTTGCTACTGTTGGACTAAAATGACTCTCCTGCTTTTCCCCACAGAAGGTCCACTGGGTACATCGGTTGCCACTGTATATCTGGGTTGCTACACCTAAGTTGCCACCTCTAACTGCATCCTTTTGATGCAGCTGCCAGCAATCTCCACCCCCCCTCTCAGGTTAAGACTTAAACTATAGAACAGTGATGTCAAACTCAATTTCGTTGAGGGCCGCATTAGGGTTTGTGTTTGACTTTGGAGGGGAGGGGGTCCAAGATGGGCATGGCCAGGGTGGCCAGCTTGATGTCCTATCCTATCCTATCCTATCCTATCCTATCCTATCCTATCCTATCCTATCCTATCCTATCCTATCCTATCCTATCCTATCCTATCCTATCTCCGTACCTTCCGCGCCGACCTAAAGACATGGCTCTTTCAGCAGCTTCCCTGATCTGTTGCTGATTTTAATTTTGGGGATTTTGGGGATTTTATTTGGTTTTAATATTAGTTAAATAATTTTCATTGTCGGGTTGTTTTTATTGTTGTGAGCCGCCCCGAGTCCTACGGGAGAAGGGCGGCATACAAATCTGACAATAAATAAATAAAATAAATATCATATCATCATATCATATCATATCATATCATATATCATATCATATTGTATCATAGCATATCATAGGTTAATCTGTCAAGCATATACAAGATAACAGGTAAAAGTATAAACATAATTTGAATACATGAAAAGAGTAAGTAAAAAGGAATATTAGGACAGGGATGGTAGGCACACTGGTGCACTTATGCACACCCCTTAAATGTCACTGATATGTCACTGATGTCGGGGGCACCTTTCATGGCCCAAGCACTCTGCCAGCAAAAATGGACTCCTGAGCTCCATTTCTGGCAGCAATGGCTTCCTGCAAGCCTCTCCCTCAGGGAAAATGGAGCCCCAGAGGGCTGCATGCGACCCTCCCTGAGCTTTGTTTTTGCTGGCAGAGGCACCATGGGCCGGTCCTTTGCTCTTTTCAAATCCGGCCCCCGGGCCTTGAGTTTCACACCCCTGCTGTAGAAGCTTAGATGCTGGCCAGGATACAACAAGCTGCTTTTTCACATTCAACTCTGTGGTGAATCTTCCATGACTTGAGAAATACCCGAAGACATCCATAAAGAATGGGTGAGGTACTGATCCCATGGTTGTGGCTTCCATTTTGACTTTTTGGAGCCCCTTTCCATAATCTGCTTGTATGACTCCCACAGGGATCTGCCAGCAGAGCTTTCTTGTAGCCCTGCCACTCTGTAGATCTGTTGATGGGCTTATAATGATGCTTTTCATGGGGCTCTACTGCTGGTATTTGTGACATACTTTGCTGTGGGGCTGCTTTTTTCCCCCACTTTCCTGTCCTTAAGAGGCTCTTCAGCTGCTTCAATTCATGCTTGAAGTGGTTGTTTTGATGCCAGGAAAAAGATGCCCTTTCCTACCACATTTGTTGTCCTCCATATTTGGAGGCAGCTCTGTAGCGGACATTAAAGCTCTACAGAGAATCATTAAAACTGCTCAGAATATCATTGGACTCCAGCTACCAGCCCTGGATGGCATCTTTGAATCTCACTGTTTGAGAAAGTTGCATAACATTCTCAGAGACTCTTCCCATCCTGCTTACAATCTTTTTGGACTGTTGCCTTCTGGCAGAAGATACAGAACAATTAAAACTCGGACCACACGTCTTCTGAATAGTTTTTATTCCAGAGCTATAACTGCACTCAGCAATGAATTAAGGGACCACCATCAGTGAGCTCTTGGACAGTATTAACTTGGTCTTTTGTGTGGATGTTTGGGTAGTTTAGCGGTGGGGAATTGTGGTGATGGGGAGTGTGTTTGAGGATTGTTATGTGTGTTGGACCTGATCTTTGGGTCCCTTTCAACTCTGTTAGTCTGTTAATATCTCCCCAGCTTCTATGTCACCTCTCATCTAGCCCTGTGCACCAGTGGTGAAATGTAAAATTTCTTACTACTGGTTCTGTGGCCGTGGCTTGGTGGTGGTGGGTGTGGCCAACTTTTTTTTTTAACTTTTAAAACCATTTTTTCTACCACCTCTTCGACCGAAGAGGTTGTAAAAAAATGCTTTTAAAAGCCTCTGACCCCAGCTGAGTTGCCTGATCGTCAGAGGCTTTTTTTTTCTTTTAAAACCATTTTTTCTACAACCTCTTCGGTCGAAGAGGTTGTAGAAAAAATGCTTTTAAAAGCCTCTGATGATTCCAGCTGAGCCGTGTGCTCATCAGAAGCTTTTTTTTTAACTTTTAAAATCATTTGTTTCAGCCGAAGAGGTTGTAGAAAAAATGCTTTTAAAAATAAAAAGAAAGCCTCTGATGATTGCGCAGCTCAGCTGGGATGGTGGGGAACGAGGAAGCTAGCAGGAAGTCTGAACTTAATGTGGCAGCGGAAAGGAGGGAGGGAGGCAGTAAAGAAGGAAGGAAGGAAATTGTTGAAAGTTGGAAGTCATTTCCCCTCACACTGCTTTTGGTCTCCTCTTGATCATTCTGCTTTTCTGTTCAGGTATGGGAATATCTCTGAAATGGTAACTCAACAAGTGTTAGGTTGTCTAGTAGTGAATAAAGTTAAAATGGTAACCATGATGATGCAGTTGACGTGCCATCTGTTTCTATACATAACTTCAATTGCGTGAACATGACCACCATTTTGACTTTTTTTCTCATGCTGTGCAGACACTCCTGCCTTATTAGTTGGAAGACTACCAGAGATTCCATGGGGTTAGTTTGAGAAATCAAATAAAGAGATCTCTGGTATTGCCCAGAAAAATGACATGAATAGGTTCATGTACTGACCAATTTTTCATACTTATAAAGGCTATTAATTCAAAAAGAGATTACGATTTCCAATGTTTTGCTACAGTAAATTAGTGAGAAAAACAACAAAAAGGTTAATTATTTGTGCTATGCATTTTCTATGTTCGGACAAAACATTATTTATTTATTAATCAAATGTATATGATTAATGACTTCCCATTTCATGGAAAGTGATTCCGGGTGCCGCACAACAATCTGTTATTCAGATCCAAACGAAACAAATCCTAAAGAAAGCAATCCAAAGAAAAATGGCAATAAAACTATTTTTTTTTGCAACTTGTAAACTGTCAAAGGATATTAGATATCCCCCTTGCAGTTTCTTCAAATACTCTGAATCAAAATGACTAGGTTACATCCCTAGTAGAGAGGGTAAAATCTACCAATTAGACCATGTTTTTCTACATAGTGCAAAAGAAAAACAGTTTTAACCTATTGTTAGGCTACTTATGAATAATTGTTATTATTTGTTCTTGATGATTTATTAAAAATGATTTAAAAAGAATTTTACATCATAAAATGCTCCCTATCCCGAGTCTTCATCCGATACTTTTTAAAGACTATCAACAGAACCTTGTTTTTTCTGTAATATTGAAAACATTCCTTTGAATTGAAACGATGCGGATACACATAATTTTTCAAACACTGTTAATGTATTTCATTGGATTTTTCCTCTGATTTTAAGGAAAAAAAAATTACTACACTTGTCTCATTTAGAACCATGTTAGAACTAGCAATCAATTATTTTGCAAGGTATATTAAACCGAAATAGATTTCTCATCAATAATCACATTTCCAATCCTATAAAATTCTTGTCATCCTAGGCATTGTACTGATCACATTTATTGACATATTTAAAACTTGGGTGGGCAAGAAATAGAAGAAGAAGAGAGGATTGGAACCAGAAATTATTTTCCACCTTTTCCAAACTTCTAAGTAAGTTTTAAAGATGGATTCTTGCTAGCAGATACTAGTTTTTTTATTATCAGGTTAATAGCTTTCTTCCATAACAGACTAGGAATCATAGCGTGGAGCTTCATACCATCCCAGGCAAAGGGCAAATCATTTCCATCATTTTAATCATAGAATATCATACCAGGGGTGGGTTCCACATACCTTTACTACTGGTTCTCAGCGGGATCGCACTCGCGCACTTGCTTCACTTGCGCGCACATTCTTCTGCACATGCGCAGATCACCAATGATGACGTTGTACCGGGTGGGCGGAGCCTCCCACCGGTTTTACTACCGGTTCTATAGAACCGGACAGAACCGGGAGCAAACCACCACTGTATCATACTCTACCATAGACACAGTTACAGGTACGGAAAATGTACAGATAGTCCTCAACTTACGACCACAACTGAACCCCAAATTTCCATTGCTGAGCAAGAGAGTTGCGCCCCATTTTACGTCCTTTTTTTTTTTTTTGGCTATCTCTGTTAAGCAAATCTCTGCAATTGTTAGGCGAATCTGGATTCCCCCATTGACGATGCTTGTTGGAAGCCAGCTGGGAAGGCTACAGATAGTGCACTGCAACTGTCATAAGTACATACCAGTTGCCAAGCATTAGAATTCTGATCACGAGACTGTGGGGATGCTGCAATGGTCTAAGTGTGAAAAATCGGTCATTACCATATTTTTTGCTCCATAAGATGCTCTCCCCCCCCCCGCCCCAAAGTGGGTGGAAATGTCTGTGTGTCTTATGGAGCGAATATCGCAGTCAGGCCACAGCAGCGGGGTCCTTTTACGGTGCTGAACCCCAACAAAGTGCAGGAGTCAATAGGCAGACCTGGCACATGAGAAGACACCTATCTGTGGTCCTCTCAGGCTCCGCCTCCTGCCCTCACCACATTCCACATTCCATATTCACAGTGAGAGGGTGCCCCAGATTCATATTTTTTTTCTTGTTTTCCTCCTCTAAATGTAGGTGCGTCTTATGGAGCGAAAAATACGGTACTTCTTTTCAGCGTTGTTGAAAAAACAGCAACAGCCTATCCTGCTGCCAATCCTCTGCAAACTGGACTAGAATGAATTTGTCTTAAGGATAAGCCATGGGCAGCATGGAATACAAATGTGCATGTGGAATCCAGAGTCATGGATGTGAGATGGATGGCTATCAAAATAAAATAAAATAAAAATAAAATAAAATAAAATAAAATAAAATAAAATAAAATAATAAAATAAAATAATAAAATAAAATAAAATAAAATAATAAAATAAATAAAATAAAATAAAATAATAAAATAAAATAGTAAAGTAAAGTAAAGTAAAGTAAAGTAATAAAATTAAAAAAAATCCCCTTAATCACAATATCCTGGCTATTGGACCAACGGATGAGAAAAATGGAGCCTGGGCAGTGATGAGTTTCAAATCTTTTTACTACTGGTTCTGTGGGTGTGGCTTGGTGGGTGTGGCAGGGGAAGGATATTGTAAAATCTCCATTTCCATCCCACTTCAGAGGAAGGATACTGTAAAATCTCCATTTCCTCCTGATCAGCTGGGACTCGGGAGGCAGACAATAGATGGGGGCGGGGCCAGTCAGAGATGATATTTACCGGTTCTCCAAACTACTCAAAATTTCCACTATTGGTTCTCCAGAATTGGTCAGAACCTGCTGAAACCCACCTCTGAGCCTAGGTATTCCAGTGATTTGGGTGTTGGAGAGGGGCTTGAGAGACCCAGTTTCAAATTCCCATTCAGCCATGGAAGCTACTCTGTAATCAGTGACAAGCCAAACTATATGCTTAGGATGGGGACTCTCCTTGCACATGAGAGGATTGAACCCTGGACATTTAGCTAAGTCAGACTGACGGACTACGTGTGAGGGCCACGGATTGGACACGGCTTGTGCAGCATTAACCATTACCTTCAAGGGGGTCCAATTTGGGGTAGTTTTCATGGGATACGAAATACTGTTTCAAGAAGGACACTTGGTTTTGGGGAAAAAAAATACAACTGTTAACTATAGGGATGTCCACAAGGAGAGGCCTTGGTGGCGCAGTGGTTAGAGTGCAGTACTGCAGGCTACTTCTGCTGACTGCCTGCAATTTGGCAGTTCAAATCTCACCAGGCTCAAGGTTGACTCAGCCTTCCATCCTTCCGAGGTTGATAAAATGAGGCCCCAGATTGTTGGGGGCAAGAAGCTGACTCTGTAAACTGCTTAGAGAGGGCTGTTAAAGCACTGTGACGCGGTATATAAGTCTAAGTGCTGTTGCTATTAAAGTGTCAAATTGACAGCCATAATCATGATTGAAGCCTCACCTTTGCACATACGCCATGATTGCAAGGTTGCGGCTGCCATCTCCACGTTTGTGACTCCCTTGTGACCTCCCGGAGCATCTCTCTTTTTCTGCAACAGAAGCATCCAATTCTTGTGCTTGAGTTTACACTTTGCAGAAAGCTTTATGCTTCAGAAAAACATTTGAAATGATTACTTTAAAAAAAACAACACGATTTTCATGTTTGTGCTTCTTAAAGAGTCTGGTTTTTCTACTGTGTGTTTTGTTTAAGAGAATTACTGAGATTTCACAAACCATCCTGGTATTTCTCTGGAAATATTACTAAACATCTCAGATCTTTGAGAACGAGATGACAGGCAGACAAAGGTGCCAAATCTAGTCTCAATATTTGGGCACCTGTGTAACAACAACAACTACTACTACTTCTACTACTACTACTTCTACCACTACTAGTACTACTACTACTACTTTCCCCTTAAATCATGCCCCACTTATCAGAGATTATTATCATGAGTTCAGGTTAATGGCTATTTCCCTATATTTGCGTGTATAAAAGTGGGAGATACAGTAAACAAATTGGAGCTGCTACAAATCCCTGTTGCTCTCTCCAGGCACTCTAAATTGCCAGGAATGGCTCCCATTTTTGCAACCTTTTCCCCCCCCTTTCAATTAAGCAAGATAATTAATATAGGGAGAACAGATCACATGCCTGTGCCCTTCTGCCTTGATGTTGGTTGAAGCAGTTCAAAGCGATGGCAGGAATGAAGGCTGCTGCATTTCAGGCCAGGAGTGGCCAGGCAAGGGAGCATTTTTTGCTGATGGGAGAGGGGGAGGAAGAGGAACACCAGCGATGACCCTGTTTAATAAAGGACTGAGAAAGAAATGGCTTTGATGGGAAAGGGAAGGCTGAGGAGACGGCACTGACCCCTGGGCCAACAGGAGGCTACTGCCAGATGAAAGTGTCCTCCACTCCTTCAGCTGTCAGCACTTTTTAATGTCAACTCAGTGAAGGATTGTGAGTCAGTCTGGTGGGGAACTGGCTCAGCTTTCCCAGCCTTTAACTTAGGGAATTTAGTAACTGTATATATTGTATATTATACCTTTTCAAGCTTTTTGTATACAAAAAGAGCTTGAGTAGAAGGACACCCACCTACATAGGCAGAAGGATTTGCAGCAAACAACAGGAGAGTGAACCTTAAGCATTCTCATCTTCTATGTGATCCATCCACCTTGTGCCTCAGTCCTGTTGCCTGCTTTTGCCCACAGGGGCTGCACCGATCTGTGGAGTGAGCACCAGATTCCTGTGCTCCAGAATGATCTTGGTTTTGGGGAAGCCTTTGAGAAAGACGCTATTGTGTTTCTTTTGAAGTGGTGGGATGGATAGGTTCCCTTCGTTTTCCCCTGCCCTTCTGCTCTGACATCTTCCACCTCTCTCTCAGGAAAGCAAGTAGAACATAGAAACATAGGGCTGAAAGGTACCTCAGAGGTCTTCTAGTCCAACCCCTGCTCAAGGCAGGAGACCTTATACCACCCCTGGTCAAATGGTTGTCCAGTCTATTGTTGAAAACCTCCAATGATGGAGCACCCACAACTCTAGGAGGCAAGCTATTCCATTGATTAATTGTTCTCCCTGTCAGGAAATTCCTCCTTATTTCTAGGTTGGATCTCTCTTTAATAAGCTTATACCCTTTATTTCTTGTCCTGACCTGTCTGGTCTTTGGAGAATCAATCAATCCCCTCTTCTCTGTGACAGACCTTTAAGTATTGGAAAATAGTTATCATCCCTCCCCCAATTCTTCTCTTCGATAAACCAGACATTCCTAGCCCCCTTAACCATTCATCATATGATTTAGCCCCCAGCCCCTTTATCATTCTTGTTGCTGTTCTTAATACACTTTCTAGCATCTTTTTTGTATCATGGTGACCGGAATTGTATGCATTATTCTAAGTGTGGCCTCACTAGTGTAATATAAGTGAGTGTGTATAATCTGAGGGTTCTTCTAGACTCGTGACTCCTGCTCAAAGAGCAGGTGGCAGTCGTGGCCAGGAGGACCTTTGTGTAATTGTGGTTTGTGTGCCAGTTATGCCCATTCCTGGACTAATATTCCCTACTCATGGCCATTCATTCACCAGTCACCTCCTGTCTTGACTACTGCAATGGACTCTACATGGCGCTGCCCCTGAAGAGCATCCGGAAGCTCCAGTTGGTACAAAATGCAGCAGCCTGCATTGTTTTGTGCAGACCCCGGTGTGCACATGTATCACCTCTCCTGAGGGAACTGCATTGGTTGCCGATTTGCTTCTGGGTGCAATTCAAGCTGCTGGTTGTCACCTTTAAAGCCCTTCATGGCTTAGGACCAGGTTATCTGAGGGACTGTCTCTACCTGATCCACTAGAGCAGGGAAGCAAGGAATGTTGCAGGTCCCATCCCCTAGGGAGATACATCTGGTGGGACCCAGAAGAAAGGCTTTCTCTGTGGTGGCTCCCTCTTTCTGGAACATCATTTCTCCAGACATTAGACTGGCCCCCACTCTAACACTCTTTCAGAAGGTGCTGAAGACTTGGTTTTGCCAGCAGGCCTGAGGAACCCAGAGTGGGATGGAGCCCATTAAATGGTTTGTGTGAATGTATGCTGTCGCCGAAGTGGTGGGTTATTATTTTATTATTTTTATTTTATATGGTTTTTATATCCGTGGAAGCTGCCTTGAGTCGCCATGTGCAAGTAGGCAGCAATATAAATTTTCTAAAACGAATAAGTGAATAAATAAATAAATTGGTATTATTGCTTTTCATGATCTTGATGTTATCCCTCTGTTGTTGCAGACTAGGATTGCATTGGCTTTTTTAGCAGCACATTGCTGGCTCATATCTAAGTAGTGGTCTTCTTGGACACCTAGATGTCTCTCACAACACTACTGTTGAGCCAGGCATCACCTATTTACCTCAATATACACCTATTTACCTCAGTAAGGCATTTGATAAAGTAGACCACAACATATTACTTGGTAATATAGAAAAATATGAGTTAGACAACATCACCACCAGATGGATTCATAATTGGTTGACCAACCGCACTCAACGTGTAGTCCTTAATGGAACTACATCGATTTGGAAGGAAGCGAGCACCTCACAGTTTAATACTCCATTCAGAAGTGAAGATTTACACAGGCATCTTGCTCAGGATTCGCTTTAATAAAGCTGTGTTATATGTCTTGATGTGTTATGAATTTAGCTTTCAAATACGCTTTGCATATCTTCCACACATACTGTGTGACCTCATGCTGTTTCTGTAATATATACATGGAACGTAATGTATAGGGTTTCCTTATATCTGACACATCATAGAATCCCTTGTGGAAAAATGGCACTGAAATTACATCAATGCCTCCTTTCTCTGCTTGATTTTTGGTATAATATATTCTGAGCATCAAGGCTGTTATGCCATTTAGCTGTGATGCTTTTTTGTGGATAGGTAGGTATGGCTTTGGTGCCCATACTTTAAATCCAAGTGGCATCTTGCATATTTTTCTTCTATTTGTGTGCGTTCAATTTAAGAATTTTTCTCTCTCTTTTTCTGATATATAGATCTGTGTCTCTGTATGCATGTTTGTCTTTGTGTATGTGTTTGTGTGTTTGCAAAAGAGAGGAGGAAGAGGAAGGAGTCTTGCAACTCCTCTCTACTGAATTAATTTTCCTTCCCAAAGGTGTCCTATCTATCTGATTGTGATGTTTTCATAGGACTCAGCATTTCTTTTCCATCCCAACTGTAGCTTGGAGAGAGCTAGTTAATGGTCCATTAAAGATATTCAGAAAGTACCTTGGTAGTTATCTAGGAAAAAAAGAAAACATCAACAAAGGGAAACTTTTAAACAAAAGCTTTCAGTAAGCATAGCAGTAGGGACAGAAAATTATCTTGTTTCGTTCTTACTTCTGTGGAAATGCTTCATGCTTTCTATGAATGGAAAATGGGCCAGAATGAAACGCTAAAATGCTAAATAGTTTCATAGATTCTCTATGTAACTTTTGATCAGTTGCTATCATTTTTAAAAATAATTCTGAATATTAAGAATATGAAGATCTTTGGCCTTTGAGCTAAAACCCATCTCTTTCAGCTCGCCGGCCTAGCCTGATCCCTATAACATTTTAGCATTTTAGAGTTGTATTTTATATATGAAGTTAGTTTTTAAATTTTATGGCCACTTATATTATTATTTTACGAAATTTTAACTTTTGTATGTTTGTTCTTAATTGGCTGTACACCGCCCTGAGTCCGCAAGGAGAAGGGCGGTATATAAATTCAAATAAACTAAACTAAACTAAACTAAATTGTAAATGAGTAGTAAATGAAGTCAGTGTTACAGATGTCAAATACTATACCTCCAATATTTTTTCATCCAGTGGAAGCTGAATTATTTCATATATTTAATTCATTAAATCATTAAAAAAATGTATCCAGGAAATTATAGGTCAATCAGCTTGACATCAATACCTGGGAAAATCCCAGAAAAGATCATCAAGGAGAGAATTAGTGAGCAGCTAAAAATGAACAAGGTGATTACTAGAAACCAACATGTTAAAAGTAGTTCATGCCAATCAAACCTTATATCTTTCTTTGATAAAGTGACTAAATTAGCAGACCAGTGACATTCTGCGAACATAGTATACCTGGACTTCAGGTAGGCATTTGACAAAGTAGACCTGATGTGGGATAGTCTAATTCACATTTAACTCTATAGAATATGATTGGATTATGACAGGGATCAAAATGAATCCTCGCTTTTTAAAGTCATGTTTTCCTGCTTAATAGTCTAAATATCATCAAAAGTCTGTACTGTCATTTATGGTGGGTTGAATTGTTATGCCCTGGCATACAATTCCATATACCCTCAGGGCTATCATCTTGCATAGGTTTAGGGCAGGGGTCAGCAACCTGCAGCTCTGGAGCTGCATGTGGCTCTTTCACCCCTCTGCTGCGGCTCCCTGTCACTCAAAATATGCGTCACAACCACCAATGTGCGACAGCCGCTGGCACACGGTTTATTGAGCTTTTCAACCCCTGGTAGGCCAACCATGGATAAATCCAAGAAAATAAAAGTTTCAGAAAAAAACAGAACGTTTCATTCAACTACATATTCTAGTTTTGTGGCTGCTCAAGAAATAGTTAGGCACGGGATGGGTTTTGTGGCTCCTGGTGTTTTCTTTTCTGTAGGAAATGGGTCCAAATGGCTCTTTGAGTGTTTAAGGTTGCAGACCCCTGGTTTAGGGAAAGAGACTGATGGGCAGTTCAGTTCATCTGTATATGAACAAAATCATAATTTTACTTGACCAACATAATCAAGTCTAGAACTCTAAAGAACTACATACAATTCCTATAGTTTCTGCATTAGTTTTCCTAACTCCAAGTTAGTCTTGCCTCAGGTGGGTACAACTGGGTAAAGCTTACAACACAAAACTTCTCATTCCTGGCATAGATAATATATATCAGATTATCTTTCTTATCCATGATCAAATCATAGTTGATAAAAGTCTTATTATGAAGGGACCTGGCATTGATTAACAGCTCCAGCAGACCTGAGGACATAGTGAGAGAATACCAATTGCCATCTGGTTGAAAAAGAAACCAGATGTTAGAATGGGCACTACTTGCCTAATTCCAAATCCTCTTAATTGGTTTGAAAACTCCCAGGTGATATCTCCTCCTATTTTCTCCACTTGCTTAACTTCCTATCCAGAGAAACGAGGGAGTAGCAATATGATACCAAGAAAAGATGCATTTTTGACATTGAGGCTTTCCCAGCCTAATGACATAGAGATTTCTCATAATTCTAAATAAGTTAGCTATGCAGTAAAGCCACCAACATTTGCAATTGGGGGATGCCATTTTGATACCAACTGTGGATATTGTATTTAGTGGAGCCCTGGAACTCAAACGGTGTAGAAAGAAAAAAAAAAAGGAAAAAAATTCTGTTTTTCCAGATCAGGTGATTTTTTCAGCAGCTCACACCAGGAGTGGGTTCTACTTACCTTTACTACCAGTTTGCATTGCACCTGCGCCCGCATGCTCCCTCTTCTGCGCAAGTGCATGTTTAGATCTTCTATGATGACATCCAGGTCAGCGGGCGGAGCCTCCCACTGGTTTTACTACTGGTTCTTGCAGACCGGTCCGAACTGGGGGCAACCCACCACTGGCTCACACATAGGTAATCGTGAGATTCATATCCTGTTGCATTCCCAATGGAATCAAAATGAATATATGATTAGTTGTATTGGCTCTGAGGGAAGAGTGTTATTTTTATTTTATTTTATTTAGTTTGTCAAACATGTACGAGAAAACAGGTGTAAGTATAGACATGGACATGAACACAGGAAATGAGTACGAATAAATGGGGATAGTAGGACAGGGATGGTAGGCACGTTGGTGAGCTTATGCACACCCTCTTACAGACCTCTTAAGAATGGGATGAGGTCAACGGTAGACAGTCTAAGGTTAAAGTAAAGAGAGCCTGGATAGCTCAACAGGCTAAAAGCAGACTAAAGCATGTTATTAACATTCAGCTGTCTGCAATTACACCAGTTCGAATCTCACCAGGCTCAAGATTGACTCAGCCTTCCATCCTTTCTAAAGTAGGTAAATTGAGGACCCAGTTGTGGGGGCAATAAGTTGACTTTGTATAAAATATACAAAAGTATGAAGGCTATTGCTTAACGCATTGTAAGCCGCCCTGAGTCTCCGGAGAAGGGCGGCATATAAATCTAATTAAAAAAAATGTTATGGGGATTTGAGGAGGTAACAACAGAGTCAGGTAGTGCATTTCAGGCATTGACAACTCTGTTGCTGAAGTCATATTTTTGTCTCCAATCGAGTTTGGAGTGGTTTACCTTGAGTTTGTATCTATTGTTTGCCCATGTATTATTGCGTTTGTCCAACTCCGTCACTTACTGTATTTCTCTCTCACTCTCTCACACATATATCATAGCTAATGTTATAAGAATGTAATGCCATATATTTCTGAACACTTTCTTATGTCGGGCCTGGAAGCCATCTTTTGCATTGGGCCTCCAGGCCTGCCACATTTACTGCTGTGGGAAACTGAGAGGGGGGAATTGTGTGGAGCCAGGGTGATTATGTGGAGCCAGGTGTCATAATAACATTCCTTTCTCAGAGAGTCAAGGACATCTTGCACTGCACCTGGAAGATGTTCTGTCCCCGTCACACACACACACACACACACACACACACACACACACTCTCAGACAGACAGTCAGGGGTTAAATAAACTGGCAGGCAACCAATTAGTCCGATAAGACGCTTGGCAGCAATCCCAGCAGCTGCTTGCCAAGACCTTTTATCAACTTAGAAGAAAATACACACCACAACAATTGTCCAGGAATAAATCTGAAGCCGAGATGCAAAGTGACTCCAAGGGATTAGTTAGTTTTGTCTGTCACAGAGTCTGAATGCTTAACTCACCCCCTTTTATAGCCTGTGGGGTGTGGTCCAGTGAGTCAGCTAATCACGGGCACGCCTTTTCTTCTGTTGCACGCGCCTGTCTCTGGGACGCTGGCGAGGGTCCAGCCAAGACTCATTACCCTCATCACTGTCCACCTGTGGCTGTGGGGACGTGCTTGGCTCTGGGTCTATCTCTTGCCCTTCAGTGTCCTCCGGAGGCATTGCCAGAGAGGAGGGTCCTGGAGAAGGAGGCCTTGCCAACTCCTCTCCCTCACTCTCAGAGTCGTCTCCTGCTGATGACACAGGCTCAGGCAACGGAGCCACAACAGAGGGGATGTGACTGGGAGGCATCTCCAGTTGGGACTGTGCTTTGATTGGACCATGTGATGGACATGTGGGTGTTGGACAGGGACTTGGACTTTCCTTTGGGTGGGGAAAACCTGGAAGCTTTCAGATTTGGGTTTTCCCAGATGTGCCAATATGACATCTGTAATAAAATGGAACTTTGAGCAACTTCAAGCCTCGGAGTCTTCTTTCATTGGGGGTGTTACTTGGAACCCTGACGTCTTATTTTCTTAGTAAATTCTGGTGTGAGAACTTTATGTCCAGTTCCCAAATCTCAGTAGTTTCAGATAAGATAAAGCAGAGATTACTTCCAAAATGACCTTGGAAGAATTTGAAGGGATGTGGGCTTTAAAAAAAAAAAAATCTAAGCTGAGTTGGGAAGTTAACCATTATTGTGACCATGGTTTCCAGTTAACAGCACTGGCTTCATGTTAATTGTTGCTTGGTGAATTTGCAGGCTGGATAAAATTTCCATCCATCCAATCGTCTGTTAGTATTAAATATCAGTGTGTACTTTGCCTTGGGGGAAGAGATGATCTGTTTTCTCCCATTAATTCTGGCCGGTCCTTTACCATATAAGGGTGCATAATTTAGAAAGTGATTTTAAATTAAATAATGACTTCAGAAATTGGGTGGTTTTTTTTTTTTAAAAAAACTGGACATAACATCATGTGTCCTCTAACTGAAGGGTAGGTAAGGGTATTATCTCAGGTTTGAAAAATTGGCAAAACTTTGATATCAGAAATTAAGAATCTTTTTAAGAACATTCATTTAGAAATGCAGGATGCTGTATCAGATCAATGACCTACATTTGGTCATAAACTCAGGATTCTAAAGTAAGTAGGATTTAACTAAGTGAGGTCTCCTAAGAGTTAAGATTGATTCCTGGTGATTACATAGACATATTCATGTTGTTTTCTTGGCACAAAATGGAAATGAGTTTCCATTACCTTCTTCCTTGTTTTCCTAACTTCCCAATCTAATTTACAGCTCTGGTATTCCCTGGAGATATCATATCTAAGTACTAATTAAGCCTGTCTTTAGGTTAGCTGAAATGATTTGAAATTCTCTTCGTTTTTCTTGTGCTCCTCCTATTAGCCCCTTTTTCCAGATAAATTCCTTTCAAAAACTCTTTCAAAAATTCTTTTTACAATCTTTAAAAATACTGTTCAGCATAAAACTGCATAATTCATGACATCCTTGACTTTTTCATGATGATTGTCAAAGTATTTCTGGGCTTTGGATAACAGAATCCAATGCATTTGTCCATCCCTCCATCCCTCCATCCAGTGGTGGGAGTCAAATAATTTAACAACTGGTTCTCTGCCCTAATGGTTTCTTCCAATAACCAGTTCACCAAACTCCTCAGAAAGTTAACAACCAGTTCTCCCTAAGTGGTGCAAGCTGTCTAAAACCCACCATTCACTCCATCCATCCATCCATCCATCCATCCATCCATCCATCCATCCATCTATATCTCTCCCTCCTTTGCAAAGCAGACTGAAGTAAAGGAACCTTGACTGAACAGGTATCCTAAAAAAAATCAGATGGATTCATAGCAATCTGCTATGATTTTCACCAGGTACCCCTCAGAAGGGGTCTGTTACAAGAGAAAAGAATAAATAGAAATCCATATGTCCATAAGTGGGTAACATAAATTCTGCACAGCGAGCAAGATAGTCTATAGCTCCATTTAATAGTGGAGGACAGTGTTTATAGCCTTAGCCAGTTCTAATTAATGGTTTTCTTTAAAATGCTCTATAATGTCCCTGCAAGATTAAGGGTAATTTTGCCCAGTTGGTTTGAGATGCAACTGATAAGAATTTGTCAGTGATCCTGCCAACACAATGCAAGAAAAATCTGGCAGAAGTAACGGTGAGTATTCTTGTTTCCGCTGTTATGGCTGTATATAAATTCAAAACAAAGCATGAATCCAGGCAATTGTATGGGGCAATTTGGTGATTTTTTTTTAATCCACCGAGTCAAGATTCATAGGTTCACTGAATGATTCTAAGGGGTCATTTGGACCATTAGGTCTAACCTCCTATTCAGTTCAGGAATCTAAAGTATAGCACTCCAAACAGATGTGGAGCAGGGGTGAAATGCTCCCGGTTCAGACCAGCTCGGGTGAGTAGGTAGCGATGGCGGCGGGCAGTTCAGAGAACCGGTAGCAAAAATCCCTGCCCCTGCCCCCCATGCCCAGCTGAGCCATGTGATCATCAGAGCCTTTTTTTCCCTTTTAAATGGCTCTGAAGATCCAAGCTCTGACGATCCCAGCTGAGTTGCCTGCCAATCAGGTTTTACATGTAAAAAATGGTTTTAAAAGTAAAAAAAATAAAAAAATAAAATTGGCCACGCCCATCCAGTCACATTACCCCCCCCTCAAGTCACGCCCACAGAACTGGTAGTAACAAATTTTAGATTTCACCCCTGATGTGGAGTATCAAAAACAGTGAGAGGGACTCCTAGTGGACGATCACTTAAACATGAGTCAGCAGTGTGAGGCAGCAGCCAAAAAAGCCTATACAATCTTTGGTTGTATAAACAGAGGCATAGAATCAAAATCACGTGAAGTATTAGTACCACTTTATAAAGCCTTAGTATGGCCAGATCTGGAATACTGCATCTACTTTTGGTCACCACATTACAAAAAAAGATGTTGAGACTTTGGAAAAAGTGCAAAGAAGGGCAACTAAGATGATTAAAGGCCTGGAGCCTAAAACATATGAAGAACGGTTACAGGATTTGGGTTTGGCTAATCTAGAGAAAAGAAGGACTAGGGATGATACGATAGCAGTATTCCAGTATCAGAGAGGCTGCCACTAAGAAGAGGGGGTTAATTTATTTTCCAAAGCACCAGAGGGCAGGACCAGAAACAATGGATGAAAACTAATCAAGGAGAGAAACAACCTACAATTCAGGAGAAACTTCTTAACAGTTTACCAGTGGAACAGCTTGCCTTCAAACATTGTGGGTACTCATCACAGAAGGTTTTTAAGAAGAGACTGGACAGTCACTTGTATGAAATGGTATAAGTTCTCCTGCTTCAGCAGTGTTCTGTCCCAGTTACGGACCCCAAAGAATGCAGCACACACAAAGTCTGTATAAACCTTAGTTTACTAAATTAAATTAGTCTTTTTCAAACAAAGGCTGTTAATTAACTTTCTTAACAGCCTACAAGAATCCAAAGAATAAATAATCGTAATCTTACTATGGTTGGCAGAAAGCCCAGAAGCAATTTGCAGAGAACTAAGATCAAGACGCGAAGGAGAGTGAACGAAGTTGTTCCCTGCAAATTGCCTCAGTCGTCATTCTTCCTTAAATAGGCTAAGGGAGTGGCCAATTAGCCCCAAGCCTTACTCTCGAGGAGACCTCCTCCTGAGGAGCAACTCCTGCCTTTTGGCAGCTCTGCGTGCCCATGCATCGAGAAGAGGCTCCTCCTCTTCTTCATCTTCACTTATGGGAGCTTCTGGAGGTTCTGAAGACCCTGGCTGAATCCCTGACTCTGGCACCACATCTTCTCCACCCTCCTCATTGTCTGACTCGAGTGCCAGCTGCACAGGCTACTGGCGCAGCACCACACCAGCCTCCTCGCTGTCAGAATCAGCTACTAGCTGCACAGGCCGCTGATGGGCCACAACAAGCAGGGGGCTGGATTAGAAGACTTCCAAGGTCCGTTCCAGCTCTATTCTGATTCTAAATATTGTCTTGAAATTGAAATGATTCTTGTAGTTGATCTCCTCCGTCACTGCATGTTACATAGGATGGGAGTGGTGGAAGGAGAGCTTCAACCTTCCTCGTCCTTGCCTGTCCTGTATATCCCCAGGTCTCAGTTCCTGAGCTACTAGCATCTACAGTCCCCATCCTGATGCAATAATTTGGGAAATCACATCAAAACAAAATAAGAACAAAATAAGAGGTTTGAGCTATGTTGTGAAAAAAAAAGGAAAGGGAGGTAAATGGAAAAATTGCAAATAGCAATTGCTTGGATGGAAGGATGGAAAAAGTGGCTAAGAATGACATGACACTGGATCATGTTGGAGGCTGAACATGAGCTCAAGAGACACTGGCCACATATTTATGAAGGGAATTAAAAAAATAAATGAACGATACTCTTGAGAACCAAGAACCATCTGAATAGAAGGTCAAAACTGACATTCAACTACTCTGGGCAGTTCAGATAGAGACCAAGTAATGCTAAAAAAATTGCATCACCCATCCCAGTCCCACAGAGATCATTCACAACTGCAATCAGTCAGTGCTATACCCAGGCCAAACCCTGACCAAAGAGAATCCAGATAACCTACTTCCTAGAAGGTCCACTGGAATTGTAACTCCATTAGTTTCAACTGTTGTTGTTGTTGTTGTTAGTTGCGAAGTCCTGTCCGACCTATCGCAAACCCATGGACAACGTTCCTCCAGGCCTTCCTGTCTTCTACCATCCCCTGGAGTCCATTTAAGCTCACGCCGATTGCTTCAGTGACTCCACCCAGCCATCTCCTTGTCTGTCACCCCCTTCTTCTTTTGCCCTCAATCTTTCCCAGTATTAGACACTCTTCTCCAGTAAGTCCTTCCTTCTCATTAGGTGGCCAAAGTATTTGAGTTTCATCTTCAGATCTGGCCTTCTAAAGAGCAGTCAGGGTTGATCTCCTGTAGGACTGACCAGTTTGATCGCCTTGCAGTCCAAGGGACTTGCAGGAGTCTTCTCCAGCACCAGAGTTCAAAGGCCTCAATTCTTTGGCGCTCAGCCTTCCTTAGGGTCCAACTTTCACAGCCATACATTGCAACTGGGAAAACCATAGCCTTGACTATACGCACTTTTGGTGGCAGGGTGATGCCTCTGCCTTTTAGTATGCTATCTAACTTTGTCAAAGCTTTCCTCCGCAGGAGTAAGCGTCTTTTAATTTCTTGGTGTAGTCCCCATGTGCAGTGATCTTGGAGCCCAGGAAAATAAAATCTCTCACTACCTCCATTTCCCCATCTATTTGCTAGGAATTGAGAGGGCTGGGAGCCATGATCTTAGATTTCTTAATGTTGAGTTTCAAGCCAACTTTTGCACTCTCCTCCTTCACCCGCATCAAGAGGCTCTTTAGTTCCTCTGCACTTTCTTCCATTAGAGTGGTATCATGTGCATATCTGAGGTTCTTGATATTTCTCCCGGCAATCTTAATTTAGTTAAGTTTAGTTTCAACTATCTTCCTTCAAAAAGAAAGATGAAAGAAATTCTATGAGAAATTTCCCTATAAAACCAAGCAAAAATGAAATTTTAGGTGGATAAAAATACTTATTAGGGAAAGGTAAACAGAAGAAACGCAACCATCACATGCACATTAACTTCTATACCAGTTGCTTAATTACCACTTTGGACAAGACTGGATTTTAGCACATCCTCATTGCAAAGAGGATGACTGGGGTGCCTGTCATTTGGATGTTCTCAGACAGGGCCTTCTTTCTTGCTTCCAAGCATTTAATTCAGGGGTGGGCTTCAAAAATTTTAGCAAAGAGTTCTCTGCCCGGTTGCTGGGTGGGCGTGGCCATGGTGGGCGTGGCCTTGTCAGCCTCCTGCAACATGGCGGAGGGATATTGCCTTTCCTGGGCTCCGGTGGCTTTACTCGAGCCTCGGTAGCGCAGCAGCTTAAGTAGTGCTAAAGTGACACCAGCTGCCTGCAATTACTGCAAGTTTGAATCTCACCAGGGTTAAGGTTGACTCAGCCTTCCATCCTTTCGAGGTAGATAAAATGAGGACCCAGATTGTGGGGGCAATAAGCTGACTTTGTATAAAAAAGAACACCGCTTGGGGGCCCCCCGAAAGCCCTACTAAACAGGTATGTACAAAAGTATGAAGGGTATTGCTTAATGCATTGTAAGACGCCCTGAATTTCTGGAGAAGGGTGGCATATAAATAAAATAAAATTTTTAAAAAAACGGCCTCCCCAGGCACTGGAGGCTCATTTCTGGCCTTCGCAAACTTTCAGTAGGCCCGTTTTTCGCCCTCCCTGAGCTTCCGTATACGCCCTACATTCACCTGCATCCAAAACAGGCTGTGTGGGGCAGTAATGGGTTTCAAATATTTTTACTACCGGTTCTGTGGGTGTGGCTTGGTGGGCATGGCTTGGTGGGCGTGGCAGGGGAAGGATACTGTAAAATCTCCATTCCCACCCCAATCCAGGGGAAAGTTACTGCAAAATCCCCATTTCCTTCTGATCAGCTGGGACTTGGGAGGCAGAGAATAGATGGGGGGCGGGGCCGGTCAGAATTTTTACTACCAGTTCTCAGAAGTACTCAAAATTTCCACTACCAGTTCTCCAGAACTGGTTAGAACCTGCTGAAACCCACCTCTGGTGTGGGGACTCCTGAGAGGGGCGGGGCAGGGTGGGCAGGGTGGGATTTGGGGGTTCTCTGAACTGCACAGAATCTTAGCTAGAGGTTCTCCTGAACCCCTGTGAACCCCCAGCAGCCCATCCCTGATTTAACTGGTGGTAAGCCTGGTGGTGCAGTGAACTAAGTGTTGTTAAAATAGCACTTAGTTGCTAGCTGCCTGAAATTACTGCAAGTTCAAATCTCACCAGGCTCAAGGTTGACTCAGCCTTCCATCTTTTCGAGATAGGTAAAATGAGGACCCGGACTGTGGGGGCAATAAGTTGACTTTGTGTAAAAAAGAACACCGCTTAGGGGGGTCCCGAAAGCCCTACTAAGCAGGTACATACAAAAGTATGAAGGCTATTGCTTAATGCATTGTAAGCCACCCTGAGTCTTTGGAGAAGGATGACATATAAATCAAACTAATAAAATAATAAATAAATAAATAAACTTATCCTAAACACTTATCCTCAGTTTTATAGGTTGAGATAGCCAGCTTCTTTAATGAATCTGGCATTTTGCTCAGCCTAGAACTCTTCTTCTTCTATGACATCCTTGGTCTAGCTTCGCTAATGCACCTTGAGGAAAAGGCACAGCCTGATTTTTATTAGTTGCCTCTTAGTTTGTGCATAAATGAGATTACGAGACAGACTTTGGGGGAAAAACTGAATTCCATCTATTCAGATCTTTCAGCATCTGGGGTCAGTTTACTGGGCTTAGGGGGGCACTGTTGTACCATTCCATAACTTAACTTGAGATTTGTCACAAATATATAAATGCAAATCGCTGTATTTTGAAAAGCAATGCAAGCAAGATATTTTACCCTAGTGAGAATACCACATTCAGTTCAGCAACCTCTTTCTTCAATTTCTTTCCTTTAGTACGTGTAAGGCTGCAATCAGGAGCAAAAGGAAACAAAATCAGTAGAAAACATCCACCGATAATCTTGTCAGGCATAGGAAGTCTGCAGTAATATTTTTTGGATAATCATAAGGCAAAGCCTCCATTTAATGGACCATTGGGGGGAAGGGATGTCTGTGAAATCAGGATATCTATAACTTACATCTTTTGCCTACATTTATATCATTTGTGTACTTACAATATGTATAGCAGTGTATTTGAGAAGTATTTATTTTCATTGCTATAGCAATATTCACAGTTGTACCTTGACATACAGTTTTAGAACCACTGAATCATAGAATTGGGAGGTGCCCTTTAGGTAATCAAATCCAGTTAGCAATACCCAGTTAGCAATAACACAGTTAGCAATAGCAATAGCACTAAGACTTATATACTGCTTTACAGTGCTTTACAGCCCTCTCTAAGTGGTTTACAGAGTCAGCATCTTGGCCCCAACAATCTGGGTCCTCATTTTACTGACCTCAGAAGGATGGACGGCTGAGTCAACCTTGAGCCTAGTGAGATTTGAACTGCCAAATTGCAGGCAGCCAGCAGTTAACAGAAGTAGTCTGCAGTACTACACTATAACCCAGTGATGGGTTGCACATTATGTTACTAACGGTTCACTGCACGTTTGCATGCTGTTGTTAAAAAGGAACATAGGGAACTATGTGGCTAGCTGCCCATCCTGTGCCTCTGCAAAAAGATGCCAGGGGAAGATGCTGGGACTCCTCCAGTCAGTGATGGAGCCCAAAGCACCATGGAAAGAAATTTCAATGGATTTTATAGTAGAGCTGCCAGATAGTTCAGGGAATGCCATGACCCATGGTGACGCAGTAGTTACAATGCAGTATTGCAGGCTATTTCTGTCTCACCAGCTCAAGGTTGACTCACTTTTCCATCCTTCTGAGGTTGCTAAAATGAGGTCCCAGATTGTTGAGGGCAAGAGGCTGACTCTGTAAACTGCTTAGAGAGGGCTGTGAAGCAGTATATACATCTAAGTGATATTGCTATTGCTATCTCTATCATCTATCTTGATCTATCTATCTATCTATCTATCTATCTATCTATCTATCTATCTATCTATCTATCTATCTATCTATCTATCTATCTATCTATCTATCTATCTATCTATCTATCCTATCTCACCAGGTTCCAGTTGACTCAGCCTTCCATCCTTGTGGGGTTGGTAAAATGAGGACCCAGACTGCTGGGAGCAACAGGCTGACACTGTAAACTACTTAGAGAGGGTTGTAAAGCACTGTGAAGCTGTATATAAGCCTAAGTGCTATTGCTATTTGGGTGGTAACTGATCTCTTCTCTAAACTGGTACACTTTGTGCCATGCCAAAAAATTCCTTCTGCTCGCATCTTAGCTAAACTGTTCATGCAGCACGTGTAAAGACTACATGGGGCCCCAGAGAGAATTATATTGGATCGCAGAATTCACTTTGCAGTTCTGGCAAGAATTACTAAAACTAAAGGAGAAGAAATAGGCAATTGACATGTAAAGGGTAGAGATGACTAAGAAAGGAGTAGGGAATGACAGATTTGACAGAAACCAGAAATGTGAATCATCTTGTTCTGGTCTTCAAAGCTGCAGAGCTGTGGAGTCTAAGAAAGGAATATGAATTGCACCAAACATCTGAGCAGTTCCCAAAACATCTAAGTGGCACACTAATGGTCAAGGGGGAGGGGAGGGCTGGGACAAAGATGAAAAGTTTGTAACCTTTTGCATGGGAGCTTTACTTCTAGCTTGCTTTTGCTGCAACCACTAATTTCTAATAAAAGAACCTATCATTTCAATCAAATGGAGTTGAGGGTCTTTCTTTTCTAGGGACCTAGCTGGGGCAAGCATGACACAAATCTGTCACATCTCAGAAACAGACATTTAAATAAGAATCAAGCCAGAAATTTTTCATCCTTCATTTTCTGAATTTGCCATTGATGTTGTGTCATGAGATGCCAGGGTCAGAGTTGGTTAAGGAAAATAAGTTGATGCCTTGAAAATGAGTTGTTGGCTTTTTTCCCTCATAATCCTTTTTGTTTCATTGGCCTGTGACCAAATGGTTCTGGGGATGAGTTTTCTATATTTGACTTATCATTAATATTCTCATCCAAATTAAATTCTGCAGGTGATGTTTCTTATGTCACAACCTCTCTGGGTCATTGGTTTCACTATCAAACTGCTCTTGCTGTTAGAAAGATATTTCTAATATTCAATTGAAATCTGCCTTCCTGTAAATTAATCTATTATTCCATGCCCTGAAGCCTGGAGTGAGAGAGAACTGACTTTCTTTTGTAGGATATTTTTTCAGGCCTTTGAAGACTATATACCCAAAATTTGGTCTTCTTGAGGTGGAACAGTCCACATTTCTTTAATTTTTCTTTATAGAATTTAATTCAGATCACCCACTTCAGCATTCTGCTCAACTGTATTCAAAGCGCAGTCCATTCAAAACAGAGGTGGAACAATTCCTTCCTGTGCATTTGAAATTACACCTCTGGTCACAAAGCCCAAAATTGGTTTTTCTTCTTCTTGACGAATGTCACACGACTGATTCAAGTTCAATTTGCAATCAACTACTACTCTAAGGACCTTTGAACAAATCCAACACAAACGTTCTCCATTCTAGACCTGAACTTTTAATTTTTGTTTGCACTTCAGCTTTGCTGATACAGTTCTACAGAGGAATTATTGAGTCTGTCATCTATACCTCTATAACTGTCTGGTTTGGTTCTGCAATCCAACAAGACAGACACAGACTTCAGAGGATAATTAGAACTGCAGAAAAAACAGTTGCTACCAACCTGCCTTCCATTGAGGACCTGTATACTGCACGAGTCAAAAAGAGGGCTGTGAAAATATTTACAGACCCCTCGCATCCTAGACATAAACTGTTTCAACTCCTACCCTCAAAACGATGCTATGGGGCACTGCACGCCAAGACAACTAGACACAAGAACAGTTTTTCCCCAAACAGCATCACTCTGCTAAACAAATAATTCCCTCAACACTGTCAAACTAGTTACTAAGTCTGCATTAGTATTAATCTTCTCATCGTTCCCACCACCCATCTCCTTCCACTTATGACTGTATGAGTGTAATCTTGTTGCTGGTATCCTTAAAATTCATACTGACTACTTCCTAATAATGTTTTGATAGCTTATTTGTTCCCTATGACTATCATTAAGTGTTGTACCTTATGATTCTTGACAAATGTATCTTTTCTTTTATGTACACCGAGAGCGTATGCGCCAAGAAAATTCCTTTTGTGTCCAATCACACTTGGCCAATAAAGAATTCTATTCTATATTATTCTCTGTATCAAAGGTTACTGTAAGGCTTTCAGCTCAGTCCCGTTAAGATAATTCTAATTTTATTTCTGTTTTATTGAATATGTCACCTGCGTGCATGATAATATTCCCTCTATGTCTACATCTTGGGAATTAATGAAATCTTGAAGAATAAAGAATTCTTCCCCAAGTAATGAGGAAGCATTGATGAGGACTCCAAGTATGGTTTTTGAGCCAGATATGTATCCATCTAATTGTCCTGCTATCCATTTCATGCTTATCTACCTAAATAATCAGCATGCTTTGGAAGTTTCTATCAAATGCTTTGTTGAAATTATTTCTCAGAGATAATAGGGGAAATTTCAGCCGGACTAACCACTAGTCCAGTCAGTACCTAAGGATTGGTCAGTCTTACAGATGAATACCGAGGCATTTCCTAAGCATGCTCCTGTCACCTCCGAGCTCCAATCTTACTCTTCAGCCTTTCTTTCTCAATGATATTGATATACATATTTTTTTTGTCTGAAAAGATAGAATGCAAACAGAAAATAAGTAACTCTACCAGAGGTGGGATTCATTTACCTTCCCTACTGCACACTTGCTTCACTGGGATGCGCCTCCTCTGCGCATGTGCATGGCCTTCCATGCATGGTCTTTGCTTGTGCATTACATCCGGGCAGGTGGGCGGAGCCTCCCGCAGTCACCACAACCTGTTCTCCCAAACAGAACAGAACCGGTTGAATCTCACCACTGAACTCTACCTTTTTAATTGTTACCTCCTTCATTGAAATACTGGTCCTTTTCATTTTAAAATATACATCAAAAGAAACTCCTATTATTATACTTAGAATCCTTCATTATGTATAATAAAACTAACTATACATGAGGGACAGTTGGGTGTAGCAAAGGGGTCTGCAACCTTCAACACTCAAAGAGCCATTTGGACCCGTTTCCCACAGAAAAGAAAACACCGGGAGCCACAAAACCCTTCCCATGCCTGATTATTTCTTGAGTGTCCACAAATAAGAGCCTTGATGGCACAGCAGATTAAAGTGGTGTTAAGTGACAGAAATTACTGCAAGTTTGAATCTCACCAGACTCAAGGTTGACTCAGCCTTCCATCCTTCCGAGGTAGGTAAAATGAGGACCCGGATTGTGGGGGCAATAAACTGACTTTGTATAAATAAGAACACCGCTTAGGGGGGCCCGAAAGCTCTACTAAGCAGGTATATACAAAAGTATGAAGGTTATTGCTTAACACATTGTAAGACACTCTGAGTCTCCGGAGAAGGGCGGCATATAAATTGAACCAATAAATAAATAAATAAATAAATAATTAATAAATAAATAAATAAATAAATAAATAATAACAATGAGAGATTTCAGCTACCTTGACATTGCTGGAAATAAAAAAAAATTATCAAGAGTCAGAGGTTCTACCACTGGAGAGCACTATATAGGCCTGGTACTCATAAACCAAGAGGAATTAGTTGGCTGATTGCTAGAAGATGGCTGTTCCGTGGGGAAAAGTGATTTTGTTATTTGTAATATCCAGGAGGAATTAAGAAGAGTTTGAACTGCATATTAGACTTCAGAAAAATAGATTTTGATGACCTCTGAGGGAAGGTAGATTAGACCCAATGGCCTGAAATCCTGAAGGAGAAAAATGTCCCCGGAGAACAGAAGTCCTATAAATTGAGAGAACTGTGCAATGAGAGAAGATGCAATGGCAAACAGTTCCTATAAGAATGAAAAATGAAAAAACATTTAAAGAGAGCAATGCGGATAAAAACAGAGCTTTCTAAAAAGCTGAACAGAAAAAGGCATACAGAGAGGAGAAGAGGAATATCTAACAAAAGAAAAATGCAAGGCAGTTGCTGGAATCTATAGGGATTACGTTAGAAAGTCTAATGCTCGGAATGCCATTTCTATCCTTCACACCCTAAAGCAGAAATTTGTCTGCAAGGCATGTCAGGAATTTTCTGGAACAACTACGCTTGGCAGAATTTATCTCCCAGTAGATGTTGGAGTAATTAAAGTTCCTCTCGTGAAGCCACAATCTTTGAAAGACCTCCAATTTGCTTTTGGAATAACTTCTCTATGGCTGATTGGACCCCAGTAACAGGATGGTTTGCACTGGTCCTGCCTTTTATTTTAACACAGCTGTTCTCTACAAGTCCATTCACCTGGACTTCTGTGGAGGCATCTCAATCAACCAGGACAGGGGTGAAATGCTACCGATTCGGACCGTTTCACCTGAATTGGTAGTAATAAATACCGGTTCGCCTGGTAGCATTTTTTTTTCGAATGAACCGGTAGTAAAAAAAAAAAATGCTACCGGGCGAACCGGTATTTCCAACAATTAGCTGTGCCGCGCGATTTCTAGCGAATCAAAATCGCATGGCACAGCTGTTCCCCCCCTCACTGTTCTACTTACTTTTGCAGACTCAGAAAAGGCTTCTTAATCTTCCTTTTTCAGTGTTGCGCGGTAGCGCCTGTGGTACGCCTGTGGTGCGAATGCATGTGAAACACGCGTTTGGCGCACACCATGCATGTCCAAATGAAGTGAACCGGTAGTGAAGTGAACCGGTAGCGGACTTCAAAACATTTCACCCCTGATCCTGGAGTATTCCTAACTCTTGTTTCTAGGTGCAATGGAGGGATTGGACGTAGCCCCCACCCCCCCTGAAACAGAACAGGCAGGCTCTCTCCCACAGACAGAAAAAGTGGAGTTTGTAAACCTGCACCTAGAAGCCTGAATGTACCGTAAAAAGAAGAAATGGGGCTGGTTGGCTGACATCCGAAACCTCATTCCTCGGACACCAGCCAAGTCAGGCTTTACAAATTGGTGTCCGAAGTTACAGTTCAGCCCTGGCTAATTTATCTGCTTCTTTTCTGTTGGTTTCTGCTATTTCAAGAAACATTAATTGTCGGGATTTCATTGAGTCTACCGCTCAAAGTAGTAATGCAGATTATTCAAAAACTTATTATCAGTTCCTGCTCTGTGCCTGTTAAGATGTCCCAAGAGGCTTTTCTCACAATTGCTGCTGAAGAAGCTTTTCCTGAATTAATAAGCCATCACTTTGCTCCCAGGCACTTTTTGCTTGTTTGGCAGGTGCCGGTGAGCTCCATTGTTTCATTTGTATCCCTGAGAGCCATGTCCAAGAAGGCTGGGCCAGCTTCTCTGTTCCACAGCCATGAATTCCTGCTCCCCTGCTCTGTGTTGATGAAAGCCAAGTTTTAAGAAGAAGCTCTCCTGCTTTACAGTCCTTAAGACACAGGCACATGATGGTGAACCTATGGCACGTGTGCCAGAGGTGGCATGCAGTGCCCTCTCTAATGGCACACAAGCTGTTGCCCCAGTTCAGCTCTGCTGCTCATGCACCTCCTGCCAGCTAGCTGGTCTTTGGATCTCTGCCATGCATGTGCATGGGGGGCACATGTGGGGGGCACGTGCAGGGTGCATGCATGCTTTGGGCACTCAATCAGGAAAAGGTTAGCCATCACTGACTTAGGCCTTCTTCACTGTTGCTGTTGTGGCCCCGTCCTCTGAGCCTATCCCATTGGAGGAAGGAAGCTCTGAGCATGAGGAAGAGGAGCCAGCCAGATCTCCCAGCCCCCCCCTCTGGCACCGTCTCAGGTGCCAGCTGAAAGAGAGCAAAGTAGTGGGGAAACAGGTGTCTCAGATGAGAGTGAGGGAGAGACGTCATTCCTGGACGCACGCCAATGAAGGCGAGATAAGCGCTTACAGCAGCTGAGGAGACGTACGAGGGAATAGACCTGAGTCACTGGACTTGAGTCACAGGACCAATGAGTCACTGGACCACACCCATAGACTATATAAGACAGGGTGGTGGTTAATGATCTCTGTGACGAACAATAACTCAATCTGGTAGTCATTGGAGCTAAAAGAACGGATTTTGGCAAAGCTACGTATGTGATTTTTCTTTCTGTGAACTATTAAAGCACTTGGCAGACGGTGTGCATATCGCTGCCAAGTTAGAGATAAGAACTGTGGTGTGTGCCAAGTGCTTCTTTAACCCTCGACTGGCTGTGTTTTTGTGGGTGTCTGTAGAGGGGGACAGATCAGTTGCACAGCCACAATGTCCTGGCCAGCTTCTCCGTGGCCAGGAAGGCTGGATCTTGAGAACACCCTCTGTTGTTTCCAGATGACTGGTAACCTAAGGTAGGTAGTGTCTTTTAATTTGTTTAAGGGTGATGAGGAAATTAGGTGGATGAATTGTGTGGTCTCTTCTCCATGTCGGTTCCACTTAACTGAGTGCTTACGGACCAAAGGAGACATTTACCAGAACTCCTTTGAGCAATGGCCCCCAACCTTTGGGGCACCAGGGACTGGTTCCGTGGAGAGAGGTATTTCTGTGGATCGGAGGGGGCATGGTTTTGCATGCTGCCTGCATCCCACAGATGGGGCTTCGCTTGTTGCACTGACCAGTTGCTGGCATGCCATGGATTGGTGCCAGTCCATGGACTGGGAGTTGGGGACCCTTGCTTTAGAAATTTCCCAGTATGAAACCCAATGAACAAAACCAAAATCTTTGCTAGACCAATTCTTGAATACAGCTCATCTGCCTGGAATCTGCACTGTATATCAGACATTAATACAATTGAGCAAGTCCAGAGGTATTTCACAAGAAGAGTACTCCACTCCTCTGATCACAACAGAATACCTTATGCCACCAGGCTTGAAATTTTGAGCTTAGACAACTTAGAACTACAGTCTGACCTAAGTGTAGTACACAATAATGTAGCAGATAATTTGCATTTCTGAATTTGACTGAAAGCAAGGAATCACTTGGAATGCTCACTCTATCTGATGAGGAAGACATCATCACATCACTCTTTTACTCAACAACTCAACTTTGCACGATGTATATTCCTGCAAAACTATGAACGAATGTTCATTGCAATATCATTTTGAGAAACAAAGCCTTCTTGACTATTGACTTCCATTTTGTGTCAATGACAATGCTGTGTCAATATTTCTCACCCCAAATCTTCAGAAGATTTTTCTGTTTCAAACACCTGGGTATTCCAGTGATTTGGGTGTTGGAGAGGGGCTTGAGAGACCCAGTTTCAAATTCCCCTTCAGCCATGGAAGCTGCTCTGTAATCAGTGACAAGCCCAACTCTATGCTTAGGATGGGGTCTCTCCTTGTACATGAGAGGATTGAACCCTGGACATTCAGCTAAGTCAGACTGATGGACTACATGTGAGGGCCACGGGTTGGACACTGCTTGTGCAGCATTAACTATTACCTTCAAGGGGGTCCAATTTAGGGTGGTTTTCATGGGATCTGAAAGGCAATTTCAAGAAGGAGACTTGGTTTTGGAGAAAAAATAGTAATAGCACTAGCACTTAAACTTATATACCACATTACAGTGCTTTACAGCCCTCTCTAAGCAGTTTACAGAGTCAGCATATTGCCCCCAACAATCTGGGTCCTCATTTTACCCACCTCGGAAGGATGGAAGGCTGAGTCAACTTTGAGCCTGGTGAGATTCGAACTGCCAAAATTGCAGGCAGCTGGCAGTCAGCAGAAGTAGCTTGCAGTACCGCATTCTAACCACTGCGCCACCATGGCTCCTGTGGAAGACCTTCATAAGCAAGGTGGAGACGCTCCTTTCAACGGCAATTAAAAAAAACATAGAACTAAATATACACATGAGTCATGCCTGTACAAACAATTAACAGGAAATGTGTGTGGAAAACTGAACAACTTTTAAAAGGGAAGCCCAGTCTTAACCGCTTCCCTTGTCAGGTCAGATGAAAACTAGGAGAGTGTATGAAAGTGGCCAGAAAAATCTGGTTTAACTAAGTTAACAGCATCGCATCATTGCTAGCCGGATAAATTTTCTATCTCTTTGAGAATCTCATACTTTGAAAACTTGTAGTACTCTCTGCAAAGGTTTCCATTCTACGTATAGGCAAAGGAGACCATTGCGAAGACATTTACTCTTGGAAATGCCATGGCTATCACTTTACTCACCATCCCCTAATACAGTGATGGTGAACCTTTTTGGCACCAAGTGCTGAAAAAGGATCCCCGCACACATGCATATGCTCATCTGGGATGTTACCTGGAAGGGGAGCTGCCCAGGGGGCATGTATGTGCCAGAAAATGCACTTCTGATTTCCGGCAGGTACATATGCAGCGGCCAGCTAGATTTCTGGTTCCTGGTGCGCATTCATGCATGACAATTAGCTGGCTGGCGCACATGTTCACGCCGGAAAATGGAAGACCAGCTCTTCCCGTTTCTGGTACTGTAGCATGCGCAAAGGCCAGCTGATCATTGCTCACACACATGCGCTAGAAACCCGGAAGAGGAATGAGCGATGCCGCATGTGCCAGGCAACATGGCTCTGTGTGCCACTTTTGGCACGTGTGTCATAGGTTCACCATCACGGCCCTAGTATATTAAGAGTAGCAACTTTAATTTCTTAACTATTTACAGGTCACCGGAATGATGGAGAGCATCTTTAAGTGATTTGTGAGGAACTACACTCCAAAATGCCAACTGAGCTAAGATAAACAAACAAACAAAAAAAAAGCTGGGCCACTCTCTTTGGTGGGCAACATTTGATATGACTTAGTTTAAATTTAATTAATTGACTAGAGTTAATATCTATTTCTGTTTCTGTTTCTGTTTCTGTTTCTGTTTCTATTTCTATTTCTATTTCTATTTCTATTTCTATTTCTATTTCTATTTCTATTTCTTTCTTTCTTTCTTTCTTTCTTTCTTTCTTTCTTTCTTTCTTCCTTCCTTCCTTCCTTCCTTCCTTCCTTCCTTCCTTCCTTCCTTCCTTCCTTCCTTCCTTCCTTCCTTTCTTTCTTTCTTTCTTTCTTTCTTTCTTTCTTTCTTGGTTCAATTTATATGCCGCCCTTCTCCGGAGACTCTGACCAAAAAGCATTGGGTGCTATTTTTCTGGTCATATATGGGTTCTTGATGTACAGAATTACTGAAATAATTGTAAGTGCAAGAGGGGAATGAATACTCAGCGGAGGGGCTGAAACCCTCTGCCTTAGTGAAAAATACTTCACAGCCATCGCAATTTCATTACAGTGAACTTGCTTTAATTAAAATTTGTTACATTTATATCCTTCTTGTTTTCTAGTAATTTTGCATAACTCTGCTAATTAACTACTTAAACGAAGTTGCTTGATTTTAAGTTAGTTTGAACGGCTGTAGTAGTTTTGGCCCTTCCGTTGATATGTAACAGTAACACAGTTGGAAGGGACCTTGGAGGGCATCTAGCCCAACCCCCTGCTCATGCGGGAGACCTGATTCGAACCGCCGAACTGCCAACCTTTCCGATTGACAAGCGATAGGATGCAGTATTTATTATCCAGATTTTACCCAAAGCATTCGAGGCTTTGACTCTGAGCCACCATCACATACCTCATCAGAAGGGTTCAAGCTTTATGCAAGCCCTGAGTTTGTTGTAGGCATATTGGGTTTATCTAACGTTTTTCATAGGAGAGAAATCAAAGAGTAATACACACAACAATTGAAAGTATTGCATCCGGATAGCCAAGGGACGTGTATCCACAATAGTCTTGTGGTTAACTTCTCAAAAAGCATAAGATAAGGAAAACTACTCCCGCCTCCCCTTTCCATGACAGACATACTTCCCTGCTGTGTAAATATGTAAATCTCTTAATCAGTGGTGGAAAGCTGCCGGTTTAACAACCGGTTCGGTGAGCGTGCGCTTCACACTGAAAATGGAGCATTTAGAAGCTCAGCTGCTTACCTTCCAAGTCAGCAATGGTAAGTAGAACAGCGAGGGGAGAAAAAAAAAATCAGCTGTGCAGTGCTATTTAGATGAGTTAGAAAGCAGGAAATAAAGTAAGAATAGGGCAGGAGCAAGTGGGCGGGGCCAGCTGATCGTCAGAGCTATCAGTTCATCCAAATTGATCCGAACCGGCTGAATTCCACCTCTGATCTTAATATTACATTAAGACTGTACTTTGACTGCAGCTCTATAGAACCCCTTCACATAATGAGGGAACTTAACTGGGCTACTGTTCATCTGGGTGTGTTGGTAGTGTTAGGATATGGTTTGAGCCTAACAGATTGTCCAGGCAATATATGTGTTCTGTGACTTTAAGATGCTGCATCATTGTAATGCTGAGTCATGCTGTAATTAGTTATAAACGTATTTAAGAAAGGTACTGTAATGTATTCAGTTGATGATAAGCTACCATTGTGCTATCATCGTGTGTGTGGGTGGATCTGCTACCATCGTGGTTTGTGAACCAGAGTGGGCTTGTTATTCTAACCAACTACTGTTTGTGTGGTAAGAAGCTTTTTGTATTTAACTGGCAAAGACTTGGACTGTTTAAAAGACTACGAGGTTGTTTATTTTCCACTATAATGTGTGCTTGGCAGGCAAGAGACCAAATTTAGGGTGTACAGCAGTCCTTGGCTTATGACAACAACTGAGTCCAAAATTTCTGTTGCTGAGTGAGACATTTGTTAGGTGAGTTTTGTCCCATTTTATGACCTCTTTTGCCACAGTTCAGAGGTAGTATTCAGCCGGTTCAGACAAGTAGCTGCCCTCCTCTGGGTGCCGTCGGCTAGACAATGTCGGCTGGCGGCCCCCAGGATGAGGGTGTTCTGTGTGGCCGCACTGACCCTCTGGAATGGGTTACCCACCGAGCTCCGGATGGCTCCCGATCTTCACACATTCCATACCGGCCTTAAGACATGGCTTTTCCATCAAATTCCCTGACCGATTATGGAGTTTTTAATTGGGGATTTTAATTTTTTTGGATTAGATTTTAATATTGTATTGTTGTCATCATTGTTCTTGTTTTTATTGTGTGAGCCACCCCGAGTTCCATGGGAGAAGGGCAGCATATAAATTTTAATAATAAAATAAAATAAATAAATGAATAAGTTCAGGCAAACCAGTAATGGCGATCTTCCCCCACCCTACCTGGGTGCAATCCCTTCCTGTATCTCTGTGTTTTTGATGCTGCATGCATGTGTGGATGGCATGTGTGAGCAAATTGCCATGTAGTTTGACGTTGCACACATGTGTGGATGGTGCACGCGAGTGAATTGCTGTGTTTTGTGATGCCGCACGCATGCATGGATGGAGCACACTCACATTTCCATTGCTGGGCGAACTGGTTGCTATGTGAATGCCAGCTCTGCCACAGTTGTTGAGTAAATCATTGCAGTTGTTGAGTTAGTACTATGGTTGTTAAATGAATCTGGCTTCCCCATTGACTTTGCTCATCAGAAGTTTGAAAAACTGATCCCGTGCTAACAATGCACCTAGATGGACAGTAGCCCAATTAAGATCCCTCATTCTATGAGGGGATTCTATATCGCTGCAGTCAAAGTACAGTCTTAATGTGATATAAGATCACAGATAAGGACACAACAACGGTCATAAATGTAAACCTGTTGCCAAGCATCTGAATTTCGGTCACGTGACCGTGGGGATGCTGCAACAGTCCTAAGTGTTAAAAATGGTCATAAATCACTTTCTTGAACAGTCACTAAATGAATTGTTGTAAATCGAGGACTACCTGTAGTTCCAAATCCTGCAGACAATTTCAGCATAAAAAGCCATTTTAGTCATCATGATGTAGACTTTGTATCATCCCCAGCCGGATAATTTTGTCTTCACCGTTCTAATTTTAAACTGCGCTTTTCTATCTTAGCGTACAATTGTGATCTTGGAACAGAATAACAGAGTTGGAAGAGACCTTGGAGGCCTTCCAGTCCAACCCCCTGCTTAGGCAGGAAAACCTACAGCACTTCAGACAAATGGTTAGCCATCATCTTCTTAAAAACTCCCAGTGTTGGAGCATTCACAACTTCTGGAGGCAAGTTGTTCCACTGATTAATTGTTCTAACTGTCAAGAAATTTCTCCTTAGTTCTAAGTTGCTTGTCTCCTTGATTAGTTTCCACCCATTGCTTCTTGTCCTGCCCTCAGGTGCTTTGAAAGAATAGCTTGACTCCCTCTTCTTTGTGGCAACCCCTGAGATATTGGAACACTGCTATATTGTCTCCCCTAGTCCTTCTTTTCATTAAACTAGATATACTCAGTTCCTGCAACCATTCTTCATATGTTTTAGCTTCCAGTCCCCTAATCATCTTTCATTCTTTAAAGTGAAGTGTATTCATATTTTGCAACAATTTGATGGCAGCACCCAAATATTTTGGAGTAACTTAGGACATCCAGTTAGAATAGGCAACAAAGCACAAGCCTGACATTAGTGTAGGACACTTTCTAGATTGTTGTTGTTAGTTGTGAAGTTGCGTCTGACCCATTGCAACTCCATGGACAACCTGGAGGCCTTCCTGTCCTCTACCATCCCCCGGAGTCCATTTAAGCTCACAATGACTGCTTCAGTGACTCCATCCAGCCACCTCATTCTCTGTTGTCCCCTTCTTCTTTTGCCCTCAATCGTTCCCAACATTAGGCTCTTCTCCAGTGAGTCCTTCCTTCTCATTAGGTGGCCAAAGTATTTGAGTTTCATCTTCAGGATCTGGCCTTCTAAAGAGCAGTCAGGGTTGATCTCCTGTAGGACTGACCAGTTTGATCGCCTTGCAGTCCAAGGGACTCGCAGGAGCCTTCTGCAGCACCATAGTTCAAAGGCCTCAATTCTTTGATGCCCAGCCTTCCTTATGGTCCAACTTTCACAGCCATACATTCAACTGGGACTTTCTAGATACATTCTGTTGTTTTCTAGATCTGTTATTTACTATAACTGATTTGATAATTTTCTTTTCTATCTCAGCTTAGTTCTAAGGGTACCGAATGGATATTTCAAAATGTTTTCGTAGTAAAGTCCTGAACACATTAATTTATTTTTCTTTATTTTATTTTCTTTCTTTATTTATTTTGTCATGCATGTATTTTACAACAGATACAAGTGTAAACATAATTATAAATACATGAAAAGGATACAAAAAAAGGAGAAGAATACATTACGGCAGGGACCATAGGCATGCCGGTGCGCTTATGCACGCCCCTTACAGACCTCTTAGGAATGGGGTGAGGTCTACAGTAGACAGTCTAAGGTTAAAGTTTTGGAGATTTGGGGAAGAAACCACAGAGTCAGGTAGTGCATTCCAGGTATTGACAACTCTGTTGCTGAAGTCATATTTTCTGCTATAAGTTTGGATTGGTTTACCATGAGTTTGTATCTATTGTGTGCTCTTGTATTGTTTTGCTTGAAGCTGAAGTATTCATTGGCTGGTAGGACATTGTAGCAGATGATTTTATGTACTATGCTTAGGTCAGACTGAAGACGGTGAAGTTCTAAATTGTCTAAGCCCAAAATTTCGAGTCTGGTGCCATAAGGTATTTTGTTGAAGCAGAGGAGCGGAGGACTCTTCTCATGAAATACCTCTGGACTCGTTTGATTGTATTAATGTCCGATATGCAGTGCGGGTTCCAAACAGATGAGCTGTATTCAAGAATTGGTCTGGCAAAAGTTTTGTATGCCCTAATGTGCAGTTCAATATTACCGGAGAAGAAACTACGCAAGATTAGGTTAACAACTCTTAATGCTTTTTTAGCAAAGCTGTTACAGTGGGCTCTGTCGCTTAGATCATTTGAGATGAGTACTTTGACAGAATGAGGGTCGTCTGTTAGGCCGTATCCGTTCAGCTTGTATTTTGTGTTCTGATTTTTTTTTTTGACAATGTGTAGGACAGAGCATTTGTCATTAAACATTATCAGATAAACACGGTAAGGTTAAAGTTCTCTAAAGGGTCTACCCTATCTGCTTTTTCATTCCATTCTGGCAAAAAGTATAACAGTTTCAGACATTTTAAAATTTCCCTATTGTAACCTCTGGATGAATTATTACTTTTACCTAAATTTTGAAGCAGCTTGACTCAAATTGGGTTACCACTGCAACTGAAATCGCAATCTTGAATCATGCTGTCTTTGAATCTCGAAACTCCAATTCATCTCAAATGAAGGCTGATTCACACAGGTCTAGTGACTGGCTTTTTCCTCATCTACCAAATTGTTTCTGGAGTGCATCTACTTTCTGCTAAAGTGGCAAACAAAATTCCCTGCCTCTTCCCTAGGGAACAATATCTGTGAAAGCTGAGCTCCTAATCTGGCCCAGCATGATTTGAAAATGTACCTTAAGAAAAGTACCTTGAGAAACAAAGTACTGTACCGTGCTGGATGCATCCATTAATTAATCTTTGCCCTTTCTCTGAATTTGCAGTGACTGAACAAAAAGGGGACAGGGTGCTAGACAAAATTAATTGAGCTATCTGATTTTTGCAAGGAAGATGTCTGCTTGTTCTAAGAAAATTATTTGTACAAATCAAACTTGCAACAAAAAAGTTGCAGTATGCAATATTTTTGTTCACCCCCTCTGGTCAGCCAAGCATGCCTTCCTCCAGGACACTCCATTTACCCTCTAGTTTTCTATCTTTCTCTCAGCCAGAATGTTCAATCCTCATTGGTATCATGAATCAATGTGATATAGATGAATTGGAGGAGGAAGCTATTCAAGAAGTGTCACTGTTTGAAAGAACAGCTGAAGATTACCCGAAGCTTCCAAGTCTAGCTGGAAGAGGGCTGAATTGGTGGAGGATGTCAGAAAGTGTCACTTTCTAATCTAAAAACAGCTGAATAGAATGCAATTTAGATTTGGGATTTTGAACGCCTAAAAGAATCTGGAATTCCTCCCGAGTCCGGGAAAGTGAGGGGAAAGAAGGAATCCAACTAGAAGCCAAGTTAGGGAAAAAGTAACTTTTTTGAGGACCCAGTTTGTTGGGGGCAATAAGCTGACTTTGTATAAATATACAAAAGTATGAAGGCTATTGCTTAACGCATTGTAAGCCGCTCTGAGTCTCCGGAGAAGGGCGGCATATAAATCAAATTAAAAAAAAAAGTGAATTAGTGACAGATTGCTGAAATTACTCACATTGGAAAGGAGAATCCACTGAATCAGAAGAGGGGCTATGAAAAAAGTCTTATTATATCATATGGATCAATTTGATGGAAGCCCCCAACCATTATTCTCATTGCCATCCTTGCTTTCCTTGCTTGGAGTCTTGGAGTAGTTTATTTCGCTTACAATCCTAGTTTAACTCTTCAGTTTGCTTTTGGTTCCTGCTGTAATTTCCTAGATTTTAACTTTTCGTTGTTGAGTTCCCTTCGTTCTCTTGAGTGTTCTTTGCTTGGAAGCTTTGGCAGAGTCAGTTTCAGATAAGACAAGTGGACTGTTTGGGGCTTCCCTTTTAGATTTTTAATATTTTCTACACCATTGTAGAATTTTCTGATTGTAGAACTCTGTCTTTGGCAGCTGGAGCCATTTTGAACTTAGAAAAGTGAGTTCACTTTTAGATCCCAGTTTCATCATTCCTTTCCTTTCCTTTTTTTTTTTTGAACATCCAGAAATAGAGATTAATACAGATTAATGAAGATTCTGCACTCAGCTGTTTGATTAGTCTATCAAAGATATCTCAACTTCAGAAGAATGTTGAGTTCATTCATGTTTTGGATGTTGTTGCAGCCTCTCATACAGAGGCCGGATTTTTAATCGGGATTTATGCTAATTTAACTCCATCTCCGATTAGAATTAACAATAGTCTATGTAGCCGGATTTCTATGCTCAACCTAGCTTGCAACATAAAATCAATGGATATAATTGCAGCATTGTAATACCCACCTCCTTCTACCCCAACTCCTTATTGGTAATGTTGCTATTTTTATTAGCAAATGTCCCACATGGTTGTCATGGCCACTTGTTTTTGGCACTCAGCTCACCTGGTTCTTCTGGTAATAAACATTCATGTGATGGTGGGTTACAATATTTGTTTCTCAGCCAGCTTGTTGCAGAGCCTGATTAGAGCTGAGAAAGAGGGACTCCTACAAGTTCATCCAGCTGGCTTCAGTGCCTAAGACAGGACAGAATCCTGGTCCCCTTGTTCCTAGCCAGACATACTGAGAACTACACCAGGGGTCAGCAACCAGCGGTTCTGGAGCTGCATGTGGCTCTTTCACCCCTCTGCTGTGGCTCCCTGTCACTCAAAATATGCATCACAACCGCCAATGTGTGACACCTGCCGGCACGCAATTTGTTGAGCTTTTCAACCCCGGGTAGGCCAACCATGGATAAATCCAAAAAAATAAAAATTTCAGAAGAAAACAGAAGATTTAATTCAACTACATATGCTAGTTTTGTGGCCGCTCAAGAAATAGTCAGGCACGGGAAGGGTTTTGTGGCTCCCAGTGTTTTCTTTTCTGTGGGAAATGGGCCCAAATGGCTCTTTGAGTGTTCAAAGTTGCAGACCCCTGCACTACACCATGCTGACTCTCTAATACCCAATCTGCAATAAGAATTTGACGTTGTTCAACATTATTGCATTGTTGATGGAAGTATTCAGAGGGGCAATCTTCTGTTACAGAAGAAGTCAGATATGCAGGGCTCCTGACCATTTGTGTTCTGTTATGTCTCAGATTTGTTTTTGACATGATCCAGAGACTTCTGTTAGGTTCTGCCCAAGCTTTCTGTTTAGGACTCATTTTCTTCTGTACAAAATAGGCTAGTAGGAATTACTGCTAGGAGCAAAAGAGGGTTGAGATGTATTTCTCTGAGATCCTCCTTGAATAATTATATTAAGGGAAATTGACTAGGCAGGTCTGCTGATGGGTTTTAAGGAAAATACCCAGAGATTAAGTTAGGAACTGTATATCTAATTAAGAGCCGCTATTCATTAAACGCACAAAGGTTAACCCTGAAACGGATCAAATCTAGAGCCTGGAGGATAAACAATATAATAATGAAATGTTGCCTGCTATGTTTAGATCATCCAAATGTTCATAACAACAGCAGAATGACAGGGATAGTCTTAATTGATGATGTAAAAGTAATCCACCATTGATTGTGCTGGGAGTAAATTTGTGCAATTCACTACCAGAAACTTTGCAACAGCAGAAACATAAGCATTAAACAGAATCTGTTAGCAATTTTCCTGCTCTGATTAAAAAAAACACAGCTCCACAAAATCATGTCTGCAAAAGAATATCCTTCTGAAAGTTTTATACAAACAATGATAATAACCAAAAAGAATAACGTTAAAGCCAGGAAATGTACATTATTAAAAATATATAATATAAAAAGCTTCACTAGGCAAGGTAATATGAATTTCTAAAAATGGTTGTCACATTAACAGGTACGTTAGAGGACATTGCTTACAAAGCATCATCACTAAAATGATGACTAAAAGCATCCATTGGAAACAGCAGGAGCTATCTGAAAATCCACAGTTATGCTGCCTTGAAGTAGATATGGGCTTGACCCACGGGTGGGCTTCAAAAATTTTAGCGAGGGGTTCTCTGCCTGGTTGCTGGATGGGCATGCCATTGTGGGCGTGGCCTAGTCGGCCTCCTGCATCAAAGTGGTGGGGGGCATTTTTGCCCTCCCCGTGCTCTGGAGGCTTTCCTCGAAACTCTAGGATGGTCTCCCCAGGCTCCAGAGGCCGTCTGGAGGCTGGAAAAAGACATTTCTGACCTTCCCAAACTTCTGGTAGGCCCATTTTTCACCCTTTCTGAGCCTCCGTGTGCACCCAGCACTTACCTGCATCCAAAATGGACCACATGAGGACTCCTGGGATGGGTGGGGTGGGGTGGGGTGGGTGCGGCCAGCCAGGAGTGGGAGTTTCTCTTGAACCCCTGTGAACTCCCAGCAGCCCACTCCTGGCTTGACTTCTCCTTTTAGCCTAGGAACATGACCCTACTGGAGGCCTAATGATAGGCTTAATGGTGGAATGATGGCTTCTAGAATGCCAGGGAACAACAAAAAGACAATCGTGCTAGGGTTCAGTTTATTGGAAATAAAATGAGAAGGTTTATTTCTGTGGAGATGATCTTTCTATTATGTTTTGATGAACCATCTGCTTCTACCACAATTTTGTTTTCTTTATTTTAAATAAAGACTATTAATGATACTGAAAAGGAGAAATTGGCCAAAGTCAATGGGGGGAGGGAGGGGACTGCTAAAATCCTTCAGAGATGGCATGAATCTGAAACGATGAACTGAGGGAGTGAAGGAGTAGGAAAGAACTAGAAGAATGGGCTCTTGAGGCTGAATGACAAGCGGGGTGGGGGACGACTGAAATTACTCTCCTTGGAAGTGGACTGACAGGTTCACGGCAACAGAAAACCGGATTTTCAATCCCTACAGTCTTCCCATTGCTATGTGTATATTCAGAAAAAAAAATGTTCTTAGGATAGCACAAGCTTACATTAAATATATTCAGGAGCTTTTTTTTGAATGGTGGGAAGTCAGTGTTTTTTCCCCCCAATACTGAGTTCATGAATAGTGCATATACTGAACTGGGGAGGGCCTATTATATTATTTTTCTTCCACCTTAATGAACTTCTCTCATGTCCACCTCTGATCAGTGAAGTATGACACAAGGTGATTGAATGGCAATCTCCCAGGAAATGAAGTTTGTTCACACACTCCACGTAAGCTAGCTCCACTGCTGCCCTCTTCTGATTTATGATTCCAGGAATTCCTTCCTTTTTGTAACAATAATCCTTTTAAAACCCCTTCTGTCTCTCCCTTGCTCTCATGTGTTTGCTACAGAATAAAACATGGAAACTTCATAACTCCAGGAAAAAAGAGAGGCTCGCCAAGAGTAACAATCTGAAGTATGGACTGTAATCAACACAGCCAGCTTTCCAAGACATCGGCAATGATAGAATCCTGCATGGTTGGTTCAAATCATCCTGGTTTCTCAAGCCAGGATCTTCTAGGGCACACGGTTCAGTTTAAAAAGAATTCCACACTCAGTTCCACAATGCCAATTGGGTTGGGAAGGGCTGTACTGAAAATGGAGCAGAATTTTCCAGAGGAATCCAAGATAGGAATCCAACCTGCGAGGAGAAGTTAAAATCCAAGGTGTGAGGGAAGTTGAAATCAAGTGAGGAATAAATTCTCAGGTGCAAGGACAACTCAAAGTGGAATTGTGCCAGAACCAGAAAGATTCCACTTGTTCAGTTAAATTCTTTGTCTTTATACATCTCTCTGCCTCAGAGTTCCCCAGGATAGTGTGGGAATGTGGTACTGTACTGTATAGGATTTATTCAACTCACCACTTGGCAATATGAACATGCAACCTTCCTTTGAGGAAATAAACTCGTATCTGTATTTGTGTGTGTCTGTGAGTGCGCGCGCTCTCCAGCCAACCTTGTAGACAGCTTAGACTAGTCCCTGCAATTTCTTTGGCAAAATTTCAGAAGTGATTTGCCTTTGCCTGCTTCTTCCTAGAGCTGAGAGAGAGTGAGTAGCTCAAGGTCACCAAGTCTGGTGCCTTTACCTGCACCATTGCACCAAACTGGATGGAGACAGAGACAGAGATAGAGACACAGAGAGAGAGAGACACAGAGAAGACACAGAGAGAGAGAGAGACAGACAGACAAAGACAGACAGACAGACAGACAGAGAGAGAGAGAGAGAGAGACAGCGAGAGAAAGTGGAAAGTGAGAGACAGAGAGAGAGACAGAGATAGACATACACAGAGACACAGAGAGAAAGTGGAAAGCGAGAGATAGAGACAGAGAGACAGAGAGACAGACAGACAGACAGACACACACACAGAATATAATATACAAATATATAAAAAGTTTGCAGTGATTGTTTGCATCTGATCTTGATCATACGTTTTTATGCCCCCCCCCTCTGTGTGTGTGTGTGTGTGTGTTTATGGAGAGAGAAGCTGAGTATCTGAGTATCTGATGAAGAGTTGCTATACTTGAAACATTTTGGATCCAGCAAGCAAATACTACAGTAGATTGTTACTGAAGATTAATTGTACTATTTCAGCAGCAACTTGTGTAGTTTACCTTTTTTTTTTTCCTGGCTGGAGAAAGCACATAATGGCTCTGATCCTAATTGGCCTTCTTGTTCATTTAGAAGAAATATATACTGGAAATTTCAGCAATGGATCTCCTGCAAAATGTGTTGTTTGGTTTAATTGTTGCCTTGCTTTCTCCTCCCCACCTCCTCCTCCCTTAGAATATTATATTTTGCTGAAAGCAATTGTCTCCCAGTTATGTATTGCACTCATTTGCTCTGCAGCCAGAAGGGATTCCTTATTAAGACAGTGAACATCCTGACTTCTCCATTTTCCAAAACCTTGCAAATTATCCAGTACTTCTCCATACTAGCATGGTGTGAATGTATCTATTTTTGCTTGAGGAAGCTCCTTTCCTGTTAGGCTGGGGGTCCAGGGACTCAGGCTCAAAATGACCAAGACCCGGTGGCCTAGAAGTGGAGCTTTTGCCTCACAAACCTTGAGGTTGTGAGTTCGATCCTAGGTAGAGGCAGATGTAGGGCAGTGGTGGGTTTCAAATTTTTTAATACCGGTTCTGTGGCTGTGGCTTGGTGGGCGTGGCATGGTTTGGTGGGTGTGGCTTGGTGGGCATGGCAGGGGAAGGATACTGTAAAATCTCCATTCCTATCCCACTCCAGAAGAAGGATACTGTAAAATCTCCGTTCCTATCCCACTCCAAGAGAAGGATACTGTAAAATCTCCATTCCCTCCCCAATCCAGGGGAAGGATACTGCAAAATCCCCATTTCCTCCTGACCAGCTGGGACTTGGGAGGCAGAGAATAGATGGGGGCGGGCCCAGTCAGAATTTTTACTACCGGTTCTCCAAACTACTTAAAATTTCTGCTACCGGTTCTCCAGAACTGGTCAGAACCTGCTGAAACCCACTTCTGATGTAGGGTCTCCTGCTTGGGCAGGGGATTGGATTCGATGACCTACAAGGTCCCTTCCAACTCTGTTGATCTGTCTGACCCTGACCAGCATTTTCAATTCCTACAAACTCTTTAAGTAAGTGGCATCAGCTCCCAGAACAGATTCCGATGGGTATGAACTTGTTCATCTGATGAAATGGGTCAAGAGAAGCAAGCCATAGAACACTTGTCTTGCTCCTTCAAACACACCCTCTTCAAGGCTACAATTTATTGAAAAATATCCATTGAAAGGCTTTGGTTTAGGACTTTTTTTCGTGTGCTTTAACTGTTATCTGCATGCTGCTTTTTCAGTAGCCATTTATTTCTGAATCTCTGGGAGTACATGGTCTGCTTTATCAGCCTCCCAATTGGAGATGTTCATGAGGTAAAGTAAGAAAAATATATCAAAATAATGGCTGCGATGATGCAATTGAAGCTGGGCCTGGTTTTTTTGGTGTCTCTCAGAGCTTCAATTGCACTGTCGTGGGAACCATCTTGACTTTTTTTGACTACATCCTGCATGTACCATTATTCCTAGTGAGCATCTCTTTTTCAGTGGCTGCCTCCGTCTATGCCTCATCCGCAGTCTATGCCACAGTCTGGACAAGCTCTGCAGCAGATTTCACAGCAGGCCTGTAGCAAACCTCAGATATTAATCTGGGCATGTCTGCACAGAACTACTCTTGGGTTTTATCCCATCGTCAGGAAAAGAGGGAGTTACTAATTTATTTATTTATTTTTAAAATATTTTTAATTTTTTAAAAAAATATACATCAATATCAGTACATGAACAGTGAGGCATCTGGGTATCATTCATTTGAATACAGGTAGTAATGATAGTATTAATATTATTTGTTATTTAAATCATACTTATATAATTGTAATAATATTCATATACATATTTGTATTAAAATATAAGCCTTCATTATTTAATTGTTCAACATTTTAGTCCCCCATTCTAATAACAATAACAGTATTATTAGAACATATATAATATCACCATCTTTCAACCTCTAAACTTTGTGTCTAGCTATTACTTTTAATATATTATATAAAAATGTGCATAATAATATTTCCCCTGTTTCTTGTATCTGCCTCTATACTAGCTCCTAGTACCAATGTGTTACAAAACATTTCCTCTATCCGTCATCTCTTGTCCATTTTAATATTTCAATTCTTATTCATTTACGATTGATCCCGGACCTTCGTACCTTCCGTAAGGCCCTAAAGACCTACCTATTTCAACAAGCGGGCCTAGCCCAAAGGGTTTTTTAATGAGTTTTTTTAATTGTATGGATTGGTTTTTAAAATTGGAATTTTATGAATTTGGGGTTTTAAATTGACAAGCCAAGGATTTAATTCATTTTAGTTTTTCTTATAACTTTTGTACTTTATGTATTTTAATTTTGGCTGTTCACCGCCCTGAGTCCTTTCTGGGAGAAGGGCGGTATACAAATCTGAAAATAAAATAAAATAAATAAAATAAATTTTTTTTGACTTGCCTCCCAAATTCCTCCCTTGGGTCTTCATTTCTATCTACCTCTTTCGTGGATAGCTTAGATATTTCTTCCATCTCTACTATCTTTTGCTGCCAAGCTTCCAGAGGACCTGCCCAACTCTCCATTTTCTTTTCAAAGATATCTTTCTATTTATCCAGTATCATTTTTTGGTCTTTTAGCATATATTTTCTCTGAATTGCTTCATAAGTTTTTATTACCTTCTTCCTCTTATCTTCTTGTTTTGTTTGTTTATTTAGTTCTGCCTTTTCCCCTGGTCTCTCTGTTGTCTCCTCTGTTTCCTGGGGTTTTTGATCATTATTCATTATCCCTTGTGGAGCACTTTCGAACTTCCCATTTATGTTATTCATTAAGTCCATTATCTCCCTGTGATTCATGAATAATATCATGAATACTTTGAATCATCACCACAATTCTTTTTGCAACCCACTTATTTCCCCCTGCTGAAACATCTTGCCTTCTTTTTTGATGTCCAAATATCGCTCAGTAATCTGTCAATGTTCTATCACTGCCCCAGAGTCTCAACTATTTTTGCCCTCAAAAAGTCAGTCTGGAAATCATTTACTCAGTCCTGATGTTGCTCCTCCAGAGATACAGTAATATGGTTCTTTATGTCCCACAGTTAGTCAATTTAACTCTTTTTAGGTAATTTCCAAATGTCTCCTTAAGTCCCCACTATAAGTTCAATCATAACTCCTGATATTTAAAAATCACTTTATTTAAATGTCTTCCATATTTTCAATGTTAGAGCTCCAGTAGTCATGGAATAGATAAGTATAAAGCAATAGATAGCACAGTAGTCCTCCAGGTGTTATTTCCACTTTCTCTTCTGTCTTATCATTATTTTACTCAGGGTTGTAGAGATGTAATGTATTCTATTCACCAGTAGATGGCACCTTCCATTTAACTTCTATGTTGCATAGATTCTAACAAGTTCCATTTGTATTTATTCAAACAAATAATCAAAATTTTGACAAGTAATTCCAGCATTTTAAAATGCCTTACTGCCAATAAAAATTAAAGATCCAATCTTACTGTGTTTTTAAAGGTTTTACACTTTTTTCTTAATATCCTTTTCTTTTCTTTCGGGTCTATGATTTTTCTCTCTGTAATTGTTCGCTGCTTAAACAAACTCTTCAAAGAGTCCCTTTTCCAGAGTTAATTTTCTTTGGGGTAGGTTTTAAATAGAAAAAAAAAGTCACCTCACCCAGTTCCAGTCACTGTTCACACATCGCTCCAGCACAGTCTTTGTTTCTTTGGCTGCTCCAGCTTCATGGCAGCCATAATGGCTGCTACTCCTCTTTGTTGTCGGCTGAGAAGGAATTAGCCCTGGATCAAGCAGGAGAGCCACTGCTCTCTGAGATCTGCAGGGTGCCCCTCTTCTCTTCATCATCCCTACAGGGTGACTTTAACCCCTTATGTGGCCCTCCAATGAAGTGATTTGGTGTGGGTTCGTGGAACCCTACTTTTTGTGCCTGATAGCACCACGATGTCAACTGGAAGTCGGAGTTACTAATTTATTGTATAGGCCTCACTATTGTGCTAGTACAGATGCATATATTATTGGGGTGACTTGGAGAGAAGAGGTCTGAATCTCACTGAGGATTCATGGAAGAGAATCTGAATCAAAGTTGTCCTTGGATTTGAGAGAATTTGAAGTCATACTTGCCAGAGGATGATTCTTTGGGGGAGGATTCCTTGGAGGGGGAATTAACGTACTCATGGGACATGGCTATCACTTTTAGAATAAAGAAAACATAAAAAGAAGTGCTGTTTCATGGACCAATTATGGATAACATAAAAATTTGGTACCAGAGAAGTGGTACCGCAAGCAGCAAAGCAAAGGCATTAACTGGAGGAAAGCTTTTGTTGAAAACACCAAAGCATCTATCTCAATGCTGGTTCTGTATTTCTTCCTCAGTCATTTAGGGTTGGTTCTGAGGAACAAATCCATGCATGATAACCAGATGTGATCTGGCCATGATGCAATCTTCTTTTTCATTTGATTAATAGGAAAAAAGACACCAATTTAAAGACACATATACCTGAATATACAGTATTGTTTTTTTCTTTCAGTATTTACATAAAGGCTCTAACATGGGCAAATGCTGCAAAAAAGAAATATTAAAATGTATCTTCAGGAGCCTAACAACGAAGAAAATGGATCCTTTGTGACAAAGTGAATCTAATGGAAATCCAAAAGAAGCACAACTGGAATTAGACCTGAAGCAGTTCCATCATGTGAACAAATGAAATGCAGATCAAGAATCAAGAATGTACCCTAATTTTAAGTTTTGGGTTTTGAGTAGTATTGGAACCACTTTATTATGGCCAGAGGTGTCCCAGGGTATAGTCAAAAATATCAATATGGCAGCCACAGATGGTACTATTGGAAGAAATATCTATCTGGTTCAGTTCCAAGTGAGGAGAAAGACACTGGAAACATGGAGGGTGATTGGAAAGATGGTTTATTGATGAGCAGGACCACATGGGTTTGAGGTCCTGGGCAGCTGACCACATGGAGTGGAGAGTGAGAGGTATTTATACCCTATCTTTGGCTTTGAACTTGAGCTTCCTGTTCCTGTGCAATAATATGTATTCTATTGGCTGCTGTCAGACTCCCAGGAGGCTATGCAGGGGTCATAGCTGGGTGATGCAATATCCTTAAGAAATTTTGAAATTCAGTGAGCCCTGCTGCTAGATGGGTAGAGGGCTAATCGTATTATGTCCTGAGGGGTCATGTATTAATCCCATCATCCTGGAGCTGGAGGTCTTTTGTCTTGTAGATAGGCTGGCCCAGTCTTTCTTAATGTGCACCAAAATATCTGCTGGGGGTAAGGAGCTGGATTTCTGTTTCCTTTAAGATTTTTATTTCTCTTTTGGGGGAAATATTTTACCCTGCCTTTCCTAAATTATTTCATTCTTCTAGGAGGGGTGGGTGCTAACTTTCTATAGTACGATAGGAGATTTGGCTGTTTTTATGTACATCACACATGCAGTGCACAGAAAAATGCATTGACCGCCATCTTGACTTTTTTTAATCACATGCTGCAGACACCCTTGGTGGTGGCTCTATATTAGAAAGACAATAGAAGTGAAAAGCTGGATTAGCCTACGACAGAGGAGGCAGCATTAAAGCTCACAGAGTTGAAGTACAAGAAATGATTGACTGGATAGACTACATTGAGTGAGGTAGTGCAGAGGACTTACAGCTGGATCAGGCAGCACAAATCTAGGGAAGAAAGAAAAAAGCAGCACCAGCAGGAGTCACTCTCAAACTGAGAATGGTAGTTGGCCATTTGCAGAACAGAACTGAACCAACGCTAAGAGGAGCTAAAGTTGAAGAAATAAGCATGGTTGGTTGATGGAAACTAGTGTGATACCTGAAGCAGGCTAACCAATTTGGAAAACAAAAACAGGGTTCAAAAATAGCCACAACAAGCTATTTTAGAGAGAGGAATCTCAAAAACAAGTTTTCTCATCAAGCAAAGTGACCAGACTCTTTCAACTCCTGAGAAAATTAAGCGAGGACTGACAAAGTCATATAATGGTGCTACTCAGTAGTGGGTTCCACTTACCTTTGCCAACCAGCTCAGAACTGGGAGCGTGTGCATATGTGTGCTCGCTTCGCTCATGCGTGGCACTTCTGTGCATGCACAGAGCATCCGTGATGACATCTAGGCGGGTGGGCAGAGCTTCCCAAACCAGGACGAACCAGTAGAAACCCATCACTGGAGCTACTGTTAGTCTGGACTGACAATCTGGGTTGTCTTGAGGTATTTTGGGCAAGCCAGACTGTTAAGGAAAAAAAGTGAAGAGACATTGAAACAGAACCAAAGGGGGTCAGGCTGCACATTTGAGACCAAAGTATGAGTGCCTCAGTGGCTGTACTCAGTTTGTGGTCAATTAAAGACCTGGGAGAAGAAACAGAACCACTGGGGGGGGGGGGTTGATACTTCATGTTGAGGATGGATAATAATAAAAGAAGGGGGTATCAAGGAGCAAAAAAACTAGCACACAAAGAGCATAAAGCACTGAATGGGAAGGCATCTGCTGGCAACTCAGGCACTGAGCCTATCCACAGATTAGCATTTCTAGTCCCCGAGTAAATACTTTGCCAGCTTTAAGAAGTTTCATGTTACCCACTGGTCTCACAATTACTTGCATCTTATCTCTCTTCCAAATTGCAGCCAGTATTTGCTCTCTGAGCCACTTTCATTCTAGGACTCCAAAAAGAGGGAAATGTATAGATTTTCAAGTAGGGCAGTCAACCAGAGCTTTCTGCTTCAGATTTACCAATCTCTGAGTTTACTGCCCACCCTGAGAGCTCCCAGTGATCTGTGCGGTTCTCATCAGCCTGTCTTCCTTCACACACACACACACAGAGAGAGAGAGAGAGAGAGAGAGAGAGAGAGAGAGAGAAGCACATTTCCTTCCATGCAATGCATTTGCCCATATGGATTTGTGCACATTTCTATCTGTTGGTTTACCAACAATTTCTTCTGTCAGAGATGGATGAAAAGGAAATTTTGATACGCGAAACTGTTATCAGATGCAAAGAATCTAACATTTGCACAAGGCTTCTATTCACTCTTTCTTTAGTCTGATGACATGGACATCTAATGACAGTTAGCCCAGCTGATCCAGATCATAGTGTGGTAGGAAGGACTAGAAGGGAGACTCCATTTCTGCCATTACAAGCAAAGGCTTTAGTTTACCATAGAGTTGTATGAGCAAGCCCTTCTGACTGACTTGGAGAGAGTAAAAGACAAGCAGGAAGGAAAGGCACAGACAGTCTCTCCAATATAGAAACCAGGTCCTTAAAAAGAGGAAGTTATCAGGTCCCAGATATTTCTACAGGGACGCTGGCATTTTGGTGGGAGAAAGGGGGGCGGGATGGAGTGATCTGTATATGAAGTTTCTGTTTCTGTTTCCTGCATTACTGTGCTAAGCTCTATATGAAGTTTCTGTTTCTGTGCAATGATGTAGTGTGGGAGGGGTTTGGTTAGCATTGCTTTAAATAGCTAGTTTTAAGTGAGAAGCTTCAGTTCTTGCCTTGATCTCTTGTTATCATAAACCTTTCAATAAAAGCTGTTTTTGCTTGAAACAACTGCAGTTTCAAGAGTCCTGCTTTCTTGGGAAGATTGGAGAGGCAAGAACTGAAGAATTAAGCAAGAACTGAAGCTCATCGCAGTGTGATTTTCAACTTTCTCTGAAAGTTAACTGGGAGCCAATTCCCCTAGATTCATGTGGAGCCAGGGTTTTAAGGAAATGACCATACATCAGCACAGGTTTGTAGTCCTTGGACAGCAGCACAAAAAAGCTGTCCTGCAGTTTGTGAACAATGAGAAAAAAGAGGTTTTGGGATGGGATTGGAGGAGAGAGGCAGGATGGGAAATGCCTCCTTTGTACAATTACTTACAGTTACTGTACCAAAATATTGAAAGCACAATTAAGAATTTAGAAGAAAGTTTTGGATACAATTAGTTACAATTAATAAGATTTTCTTGACTCAGCCTTCTATCCTTCTGAGGTTGGTAAAATGAGGACCCAGATTGTTGGGGGTAATATGCTGACTCTGTAAACAGGTTAGAGAGGGCTATGAAAGAACCAAGAAACAGTGTATAAGTCTAAGTGCTATTGCTCTCTCTCTCTCTCTCCCTCTCTCTCTCTCTCTCTCTCTCTCTCTCTCTCTCTCTCTCTCTCTCTCTATATATATATATATATATATATATATATATATATATATATATATATATCTTTGGTTATTCGGGTCTTCTCCCGTGTAAAATTGGAAGTGTCTTGGCAATGTTTCGACGAAGTCTCATTTGTCATCTTCAGGCTGGTGTTCTCGGCTTCGTGCTTCCAGGAGCAAAGCACGAAGCCGAGAACACCAGCCTGAAGATGACGAATGAGACTTCGTCGAAACGTCGCCAAGACACTTCCAATTTTACGCGGGAGAAGACCCGAATAACCAAAGACCTTCATACAAACACCTGCGAAAACCTCAGAAAACACACCATTTTTATGGTGTCTCACCAGGCTCAAGGTTGACTCAGCCTTCCATCCTTCTGAAGTTGGTAAAATGAGGATGGGGGCAAGATGCTGACTCTGTAAATTGCTTAGCGAGGGCTGCAGAGCACCGTGAAGCGGTATATAAGTCTAAGTGCCATTGCCATTGCCATTGCTATTGCTTCTAAATTCTTAATTCTGGTTTCATGGAAATAATAATGTTCTTCAGTTGTCTCTTTGGCACCTGTATGCCAATTCCCTAGAGAAAGAATTCTATATAAGGGGTGAATTGACAGCTGCAGGTTCATCCTTCATGGCAGGGAAAATGGGCTGGGAAAAGAAACTTGCCTGTTCTGCTAATAGTAGAGGCCCTGTTTTCTCCTTTCCTTCTATCCAAAAATCTTCCTGCTATTTTGGTAGTAGACCATAGGTCACACAAAAAATAGAACATAGAATAAGAGGTTGGAAGGGAACTTGGAGGTTCTAGACCAATTTCATTCAAGCAGAAGATCCTGTATCAAGTCTGGACAAATGGCTCTCTGATCTCTTCTTAAAAACATCCAGTGTTGGAGCATCCACAATTTCTGGAGGCAACCTGTTCCACCGATTAATTGTTTTCACTGTTAGGAAATTTATCCTTAGTTCCAGGTTGGATCTCTCTTTAATGATCTTCTGCCAGTTATTTCTTGTCCTGTCTTCAGGTGCTTTGGAGAATAGGTTGATCCCTTCTTCTCAGTGACAGCTCCTCAAGTATCGGAGGGCTAGTATCATGTCACTCCTAGTCAGTGGTGGGATTCAGCCGGTTCTGTCCAATTCGAGTGAACCGGTAGTGACGATTGCAGGAGGCTCTGCCCACCTGCCCAGATGAAATACACAAGCAAAGAGCATGCACGGAAGTTCATGCACATGCATAGAGGACATGAGAGAATGTGAGCACACGCACGCTCACATTTGTGAACTGGTAGGGAAGGTAAGTGAATCCCTCCTATGCTCCTAGTCCTTCTCTTTGTTAGACTAGACATACCTAGTTTCATTCATCATATGGTTTAACTTCCAGACCCCTTATCATCTTTGTTGCTCTTTATCATCTTTGTGGCACTGCCCAACTCTGTGTATCAGGCTCTGCTTTCCAGCACTAGGTAGCTTTACCCTGTAAGTAGTTAAAGGGTAGTTAAAGTGCCACTTCCCCCAACTTCCCTTCCTCCAACCATTTGTTAATCCCTTGGAACAACTTCAAAAGACTAAGAATCACCTTGCTCACTTCTCTGGCTATCTGGGGATCTGCTGCTAGCTGTAGCAGGGTTGACAAAATTAAGAGAACCTGCTGAGGTAAATGGCCCTGGAAAACATTGGCCGGGAACCAGAGCAGCCTTAGATAGCGAGTAGGAGCAGGACAGATCTGCAGATGATATGAACGGCAGGATTTTTGTTAGCAAAATGTAGAAAATACCATTTTGAAACTGGCTTAGGAAAAGATGAATACAGGCAGCCTTTGAAGTGGGGTGAGTGGATGGCAAGGACACCCCTTCATATTATTCTGCATTGGTGAATGGGGTATATTTCTGCCATGGTTACTATGCAGTGCAGAAAAGCCTCAATATTATGTACCAGTGGAGTCATGGACCACAGCAGAGGTCCAGTTGAATCATAGCATGGTAGAGCTAATTGGAACGTTTAGGCCTATCAAATATTATAAAAATGAGGACTCTAGCAAGCTAAGGGCTGTATACTTTCTGTAGAGGATATAGAAGATGACTGAGAGAGGGAAGATCCCTTAGCAAGGCAATGATAGATAAACGTGGGTTAAGTCCATAGGAAGATAGAGATTTTTATACAAACCAGAGACAGAAGTCTCCCTAATTCACATGAAGATAAAAGAGGGAGTAGTGGAAGCACATTCAGGCTTTCAAGATTGTTACTCTAGCTGTTCTAATAGTAGTAGGTTAGGCTTACACGGCATCTCTTGATCTGGACTATTTTATAGGGCTGACATTTTCTAAATGCAGAAAAAGAATATGAAAGATAGGCATAGGTGTTCAGTTAGGTGTGCCATCAAAGGACTGTGGTGATCACCACAAGATGCATCCCTTGTCTATTTGCTTTGGACATTAAGATGTAACTCCAAGGATGGAGTTTGCACCACAATATCATAATGCATGTGTTCTCCCTTGCTCCCCCACCACTCCACAAATAATGCTGCACAAATATAAGAACTTTGTGAAGAGTTGACTTAGATTAAGTATTGCCCTTCCTCTTGAGAGAATCAGAGTTTATGTCAGCTGCCACCTTATGCTTGCTTGTGCAACACTGTTATGTGGTGACAGACTGCCATGAACTTTTGGGAGGAGGAATGAAGGGAGGGGGATGCTTGGAGGGAAATTGAAAGTTGAAGCCACCCAGGGGTGGTATTCACTTACCTTCGCTACCAGTTTGCAAAAGTGAGTGTGCCTTCACTCACACATGCTACCTCCACACATGTGCAGGGCCTTCCACGCATGTGCAGAACATCAAAAAATGCAGATAAATGGGACATGATGATGTCCGGGAGGGTGGGCGGAGCCTCCCACAGCCGCTGCTACTGGTTCGCTCGAACCAGATAGAACTGGCCGAATACCACCATTGAAGCCATCTCAAGATGCTGCTCCAAGTTCACTCAGCTGCAAGAAGAGGGAACTGCATGCCAACACGGACTCAGACTGGTAGTTGTAGAAACATCTTGCAAGAACTTGATTGGTGGACAGCAAAAGGCAGACAGGGGAAGGGGGAAAGTAGAACTTAGTGATTTTGGCACACGAATCTCAGTTTTGGCTTTGCATTACCGTAAATCACTTGACCTCTATTAAACTATATCTTTCTCAATGAAATGGAGTTAAGGATCATTTTTACTTAGAGGTTCAAACAGAGGCAGGTCTGACATTAAGCCAGAACTGCATTCTTTAATTGACCCAAAAGACTAACCTACCATGGGGATTTTGCAACTTTTAGGACCATGTCTAGCTTGGGCAAAGACCAAGAGGAGTGGGGAAGCTGGGGAAGGTTTTGCAGTAGGACCAGAAGGAAGCTTGGGAGAAGAGCGGAAAAATCCACCAACCGGGAGAAGGAACCAGCGAGCTGTGGTAGAGCCCTGTGCTTCCCCCATATTTAGAAATTCAAGCTGAGGCAGGTCTGACTGTTTAAGCTACAACAGATGGTGGCCAGAAAAAGGAAGTAGATTATCATATATTTTTAGAGTGCATCCCTACTCCCTAAACTAAATGACCAGTTTGCTCTAGCTCTCTGTGGATTCCAAGCAGGACTTACATGATTGTAGATAGAGAAGGTAAGTCAGAGAAAAAGAGAAAGAAGAAAATCATCTGTTTGATACTCATGAATAGGAAAGAGTCAATGCAGTGGGCACAGTAGGACCTATTAGAGGAAGTGACTGTTTAAAGTGGGATTTTTGGGTTTTAAGGAAAGCTAAAGCTGACTGTGGTTAAATGTGTATCTTTAAAAGTGGATTTTAATTCATTCAGAACAATGATTCCACAGCAGGGGAAATTAATGGAAAAGGAACCCCCCATGGATATGAAGTTCTTAAAAAGCATGATCACAAATAATTCCAATGAGGAGAGAGGAGGAGAATAAAAGAGAAGGGGGAAAAGGAAGTTAGTGACAGAAACTAATGAGGCTGCATAAAAAGTTTTGTGAAGATCTAAAGATCAAAAAGTCCACATACGAGGACAAGATGTTTTTTTTAAAGGATCAGTGCACAATCTGAATCTGTAAGAATGGGGTCAGGAAGATTAAGACTTAGAATGAACTGAGGTTCTTAATGAACATTAAGAATGAAAATAAGGTTTATTTGGATAGGTGTGGAACCAGAGGAAAGTCAAGGAAAGTGTTGTGACTCTGACTCCCGAGCCTGTCCTCATGGAGAAAGAGGACTCAGAAGGTGAGGGGGAGGAACTGACAAGGCCTCCCTCTCCAGGACCCTCCTCTCTGGCAATGCCTCAGGTTCCATCTGAAGGCCAGGAGGAAGGCATTTCGGAGCATCCATTGATAGAGAGTGATAATGATGAATCCTGGCTTGATCCCAGGCAGCGTCGGAGGGAGAAGCATGTGCAGCAAAGGAAGAGGTGTGGGAGGGCCAGGGATTGAGCTGAGTCACTGAGCCACGCCCCACAACGGATAAAAGGGGGCGTGATTGCTCGGCAGGCTTTGTGATGGACAAAAGTTTAAACTCTGAAGAGTCACATCGTGAATCCTGCACTTTGGCTCAGATATCTTTTGGACTAAACTCTTGTGGATAATTTGTCGCTTTGGAAACGGACTGCAGATAAGGCCTCTCCTGCTTTTTGGGAGTACTAATTGGGCTTGGCAGGTGTTTTACAGTTAGCTGCCAGAACTCTCGTCTGCCAGGAATTCTGGTCTGTTTATACAATAAATTATTGGCAGGTGTGTTTGATATTGCATTTGTCTGTGTGAGGACGGGGGACAGAACAGAAACAGACTGTCTACTTGTGTTGTGGTCCACCAGCAGCCCGCAGAGCTGGCAGAGGAGTTGGACAGTGATGAGGCTAGGGAGGAACATAGGCCAGTCCTGGAGTCAGGGGAGAGTCTGGATGAGGGCTCTGCATCAGAGGCAGAGATGGGACCAGGGCCATCTGGGAGTGATACACGGACTCTGGAGGCTCCAGAGTTGGACAGCAAAGAGTCAGAGGAACAGGAGGAGCCTGTTCCTAGTGCACGCATGCGCAGAGCTGCCAGAAGGCATGAACAGTTAAAACAAAAGGGATGACTCAGTAGTAAGGCCTGGAGATGATTGGCCTCTCCAATAAGGCTTAAAAGAGGAGCAAAGGCATGGGAGCACTTTCCAGGAAAGCAGTGTTGTTAATTCTGTTCCCAGTTGGCATCTCTGTTTGATTCTGTAATCTGTGCGACTTTGCCAAGTAGGTCTTTGGCAGAGTGTCAAGAGAGATAAAAGTTGGTGATTATCCCAAAGGACTTCTTCTGAAGGATTTTTTGCAACTAATTGGGACTCAGCTGTGAATGAACGTAATTCACAGCTGTTGCAATAAAAGAGGTTTTTGGGACTACTCATGTGCTTTAATGACTCAGGAAGCCTAGGTCACAACAAGTTGTTATAGAAGATGGTAAGATGGTGATGGGTAACATGGAAAAGGCTCAATTGCTTAATCCCAATTTTGCATGTTTTTTTGTTTTTGCAAAAGGAAAATGTGGCCCAAAGTGTCAGAAGCTGCATCATGGGGACAGAAGAGAAATGCAAGTCCAAATAGACAAGGAAAAGGTGAGAGAACACCTAGGTTGAAACTAAACCCTTGCAAGACTGAGTGGCTCTGGGTTTCCGGTTGTTGGCTTAGGGAGAATTGCCACCTTTGGTCTTGGATGGGGTGGCACTACCCCAAACAGACCTTGTGCATAATCTAGGGGTTCTCCTGGACTCACGACTCCTGCTTGAAGAGCAGGTGGTGCTTGTGGCCAGGAGGGCCTTTGTGCAACTGAGGGTGGTGAACAAGTTACGCCCTTTCCTGGACCAACAGTTCCTGCTCACAGTCTCTCATGTCCTAGTCACTTCCTGTCTTGACTATTGCAACACTGCAATAGTGAAGAGCACTGGAAGCTCCAGTTGATGCAAAACGCAGCGGCCTGCATGTTTATGTGCAGACCCCGGTGTGCACATGTATCACCTCTTCTGCGGGAGCTGCATTGGTTGTCAATTTGCTTCTGGGTGCAATTCAAGGTGCTGGTTGTCACCTTTAAAGCCCTTCATGGCTTGGGACCAGGTTATCTGAAGAACCATCTCTTGCCAGTCACATTTACCCGAGCCACCAGAGCAGGGAGGCAGGGAATGTTGCGGGTCCCATCCCCGAGGGAGATACACCTGGTGGGACCCAGAAGAAGCGCCTTCTCCACGGTGGCTCCCTCTCTCTGGAACATCATTCTCCTAGAGATTAGAATGGTCCCCACTATAATACTTTTCCGGAAGGCGCTGAAGACCTGGTTCTGCCACCGGGCCTGGGGAACCCAGAGTGGGATGGAGCCCATTAACACATAAATGGCTCATGTGATCTGCTGTCACTGGGGCGGGGGGGTGGGTGGGAGGTGGGGCGTGATTTTGATATATTGTACTATATTGTACTTATTCTGTAAGCCGCCTTGAGTCACCAGTCACCATGGGTGAATAGGTGGCAATATAAATTCATTCATTCATTCATTCATTCATTCATTCATTTTTAATTGTTTTTAATTGTTTTTAAATTTTATGGTATATGTTGGTTTTTATTATGGCTGTGCACCGCCCTGAGTCCCTCAGGAGAAAGGCAGTATAAAAATTTAATAAATAAATAAATAAATAAATAAATAAATAAATAAATAAATAAATAAATAAATTCAATCAATCAATCAATCAATCAATAAGTAAATAAGTAAGTATGTAAATAAATAAATAAATAAATAAATAAATATTTTGAATTAAGTCAACTAACCAAAGTTGGATTGATCACACCCCAGGATGCTAACGGAATGGGAATCGTTGTTTATATTGTTTGAGATCTCCTGGAATACAAGGAAGGGGTGGAAAATTGGAGAAGAGCAATTGTTGTTCCAACCTTTTTTTTTTTTTTTAAAGCAAAACATGGACTCAGGAAACTGTAGACCAATCATCTTGGCATCAATATCTTAGAATTTTTTTAAGCAAATTTTTAAAGAAAAGAACAAGGTGATTTCTAGAAGTCAATACACATATTTTCTTTTAAAGTAAGTCTTGAGAAATATTGCTTTTTTTCTGATAAAGTTACTAGACTTGTAGACCAAGGAATGAGGTATCCCTAGATGGATGAGATATCCCTAGATGCATAGTAAGGCATTTGATAAAGTTGATCATAGCCTTCTTCTTGATCAAATAGAACAAGCTTGGATAATATTGTTTGTATAATCAAACCTAATGTGTGTCTCTTAGTGGATTCATATCTACACAAAGGAAAATATGTAGTGAAATGCATCAGGGATATGTTCTGGAGCCAGTGCTCCTCAGTAATTTTTATAAATTACTTTAATGAAGGAATAGAAAGTTTATATTTAAATTATATTTCACTCTAAAAATCTCCCTGCATTTTAAAAATTTTCTAAAATGCACTTCAGTATTAATCATTCAGGATCTTGAGGTGCTGCTGATAAATGGGACCAAACTGTGATCAACTTTAAAGATATTTAAACTGAATATCTTGCCAATGTGCATTTTTAATCAATTCAATTTTTGGGCTGGGAATTTGTCTGCCCTGATCTAAAGTATTCATACTACCCTCTATAAGCTAACCTCCTCTTATCCTGCAGTTTTCAAGCTAGAATTATCTCAAAGTGTAAGCTTATCATGGGAATAAGGCAAGGGTGAAATGTAAAATCTGTTACTACCAGTTCTGTGGGCGTGACTTGGTGGTAGTGGGTAATGTGACTGGGTGGGCATGGCCAACTTTAAAAAAAAAACTTTTCAAAGCATTTTTTCTAATGCTTTGAAAAGCCTCTCTGCCGATCAGGGAACTCAGCTGGGATCGTCAGAGACTTTTCAAAGCATTTTTTTACCACCTCTTTGGCCAAAAGGTTGCAGAAAAAAATGCTTTGAAAAGCCTCTGATGATCCCAGCTGAGCCGCGCGATCATCAGAGGCTTTTTTTTTTACTTTTAAAAGCATTTTTTCATCGGAAGAGGTTGTAGAAAAAATGCTTTTAAAAGTAAAAAAAAAAAAAAGCCTCTGATGATCGTGTGGCTCAGCTGGGCATGGTGGGGGGGGGGGGTGCGCAGGGATTTTTGCTACCAGTTCTCCGAACCACCTGCCGCCATCGCTACCGGATTGGGCGATCTGATCCAAACCAGGAGCATTTCACCCCTGGAATAAAGGTTGGAAATATGCTTATATCACAATTTTTCCAGATAAGCTTATAGGAAATACAAGACAATAAAGGCTCTCTGTCATATGCAAGATAACACTTTTTTAAATTAAATGTGGACACTAACATCTTGACAATGCTCAAAAGGGGAGCTCAGGGGAAATTTAACCTAAAATAGAAACCACTGCTCTGCCCTTTATCAAGTGTGGTATAAAGATATTCTAATTGTGCCACTGTGGTTTTCAAAAACTAGGTCTGAATTCCCATATATAAATGCAAGTTAAAATATATGCCAGGTGATAAAGCTGAAACTCAGAAGGGTTAAAAACATTCTCCTTATAGACTTTTAATGAAGAGGATCTACGATTTGTCCACCTCATAAACATTTTCTTAGTAATTAATCAATATGCCTAAAACACTTTAAAGGTATTAACATAAGAATCCTTCTATATCAGTTCTGAAAAATATTTACACGAGGACTTTAATTAGCTATTTTGGTCAAAAATAAATCTTAAACAAACAATTTGAAACATCAGAGATGTAGTATAAGCCCATAATTAATACATTTCCATAGAAAATTTAAAACCAACAGGGACTATATGAGATTTGCTCCAGTTAATTGAATAATTTGATAATTTTCCCATCTTTTTTGCTTTGTCAATACATTTTAGTAAAGACCATTCATAAGAATCAAGCATATCATTAGCATATAGTAACAGTCACTATAAATTAAATCCATATTTAACCAAACTTGCTCCATAAATTTCATTTGCACCCAGTAAAAAGTCTTTCCATATCCCATGAAATCACTACAGCTAAGTCCTATTTTTCTGTCTGCATAGCAAAAAAATCAATCTGTAATTGTGCAGGATGAACAATCCGAGGTGGCATCATCTGTAATCGACATGAGAGAGTTGTCAAAATTTTAGCATCAACATATGAAGTAATCTGATGTTCACTTGCAAAGGCAGTAGAGTCTGTTAAAAAGTAGAGAAATGTTATTTTTTAAAAAAGCTTTGTAATAATACAGGAACAAAAAAGCCTAACATATGTGGGAGTGCTTGAATATTATTATTATTAAAAAGTCAAGATGGACTCCACATGGTTTTTTTACTACATTGCTTGGGAAGGGAGGCATTCAGAGATTCAGGTGGCGCTATTTCCCCTTATTTCAAAAACACATTAAAACGTAGATTTTCTTGGGTTTTTTTAAAAAAATTGGACACAGTTTAGAATCATTTTTGACTAGACAGTCTAGAAAATGAGGAGATTGCCTCATGCATCTTTCTGTCTCTCGTTCTACCCATCCATGTATCTGTATCAGTGGTGGGACTTGAATAACTTTAAGAACCGATTCTCTGGCTGGGTAGGCGTGACCGGTTGGTCATGTGACTGGGTGGGTGACATCACTCATCACATGAAGCCCTGCCTCCCAGCCACTCGTCTCAAAGGCAGAGGTAGGTTTCAGCTGGTTGGGGCTAATCCCATCACTGGCTGGCCCTGGCCCGTTTTCCAGCGTGTTTTTTGGCTGGTTTTTTGGCTGTTTTAAGGCCAATTTTTTGGCTAACCGGTAGTTAAGATTCTGTGCAGTTCGGTGAACCAGAAAAACCCACCACTGGCTGGCCCCTCCCATTTTTCAGCCTGGGTTTTTTGGCCATTTTTTTTGGCCATTTTCAAGCTGTTTTTCAGGCTGTTTTCGGGTCTTTACCCTGAAAAATGGTCCCCAAAATGGCCTGAAAATGGCCCCCGAAAAAAACCAGCCCCCCCAAAAAAAACCAGGCTGAAAAATGGGAGGGGGAGGGGCCAGCCAGTGGTGGGCTTTTCCCGTTCACCAAACTGAGCAGAATTTTGACTACCGGTTTGCCTCAACTGGTGCGAACCGGCAGCAGCCCACCTCTGATCCAGGGGTGAAATGCTCCTGGTTTGGACTGGATAGCCTGATCTGATAGCGATGGAGGCCACTGGTAGAACCGGTAGCAAAAATCCCTGCAGCTCCCCCGCCACCATGCCCACCTGAGCTGCGCAATCATCAGAGGCTTTGTTTTTTTACTTTTAAAAGCATTTTTTCTACAACCTCTTAGGCCGAATAAATGCTTTTAAAAGTAAAAAAAATAAAGCCTCTGATGATCATGTGGCTCAGCTGGGATCGTCAGAGGTTTTTAAAAGCATTTTTTCCTACAACCTCTTTGGCCAGCTGAATTGACTGATCGTCAGAGGCTTTTAAAAGCATTCTTTTCTGCAATCTCTTTGGCCAAAGAAGCTGTAGAAAAAAATGCTTTTAAAAACCTCTGACGATCCCAGCTGAGTTGCCTAATCATCAGAAGCTTTTAAAAGCATTTTTTTCCTGCAACTTCTTCATTTGAAGAGATTGTAGAAAAAATGCTTTTAAAAGAAAAAAAAAGCCTCTGACGATCAGGCAACTCAGCTGGGATCGTCAGAGGTTTTTAAAAGCATTTTTTTAACAACCTCTTCAGAGGTTGTAGAAAAAATGCTTTTAAAAGTTAAAAAAAAAGTTGGCCATGCCCTCCCAGTCATATTAACACCCTCCCACCAGTTCAATATGAGCAACTTTCAAGGCAAAAAGTTTGTTCTCTGAATATCTCCCAGAATTTTTAAGAACCTTTTCAAGTACATGAGAAGCTCTGCCCTGGTTGAACGCATTGAGGAACTGGTGGGGAAATACTGTAGCTCTGAAATAATGGCCTAAGGAGTCCGAGGTTGGTCTAGTCCTCTTTAAAATGTATTCTATTCAGAACCTCATATAAAAACACTAATTTGCTTGGCTTAAAATTCAGTAGCTGTGAGTCACATGAAACACAGGTTGGGGAGATGTGCAGTCACATGGCTGCTGGCAGAGCCAGATGTGCTAGACTCAATAAATAGCAGCCCTTCTGCCACCACCTAGACATTATATACTTCCAAAGAAAAATGTAAAGTAAAATTGCTGTGCTACCCAAGCATATGCTTGAAAATGTACAGTATACATTTTATACTGTAGAAAAGGACCGGTTCAAGGTGAAATCTCACATGGAAAAATTACTATGAAGAGGAAGCTCTCTCCTCTCTTATGTGTACAATATCCTCTTCTGTAGGCCAATATATTGTTTTTGAGGGTGCCACCAGCTGCCTTGAAGCACTGCTGTATCTCTGAAATGAGAGAAGAGAGCAAAGGTGTGCAAAGACGTCTGAGATCTTAAGGCGCCCAGATCAATAAAGAGAAATTAGGAGCAGATATTGTTAATGAATTTTTCATACTTGGGATACTTTGTCTCTCATGAAAGTATTGAAGAATGGCAGTCCACCAGTGGTGGGTTTTAGAATTTTTTACTACTGGTTCTGTGGGTGTGGCTTGGTGGGCGTGGCATGGCTTGGTGGGTGTGGCTTGGTGGGCGTGGCATGGCATGGCTTGGTGGGCGTGGCTTGGTGGGCGTGGCGGGAAGAATACTGTAAAACCGCCATTCCCTCCCCAATCCAGGGGAAGGTTACTGCAAAATCCTCATTTCCTCCCGATCAGCTGGGACTCAGGAGGCAGAGAATAGATGGGGGTGGGGCCAGTCAGACCTTTTACTACCGGTTCTCCAAACTACTCAGAATTTCCGCTACCGGTTCTCCAGAACTGGTCAGAACCTGCTGAAACCCACCCCTGCAGTCCACCCTCCCTGGCTCCAAGTTGTGCTATTTAGCCATGTTTTCAAGACCGAACACATGCGCAGAAGGCACGCGAGTGATTAAAGCGCATGTGTAGAAAGCTGGGTGCATGTGCAGACAGTGCAAGTGCAACCGAAGTGAGCATGTGCATGCCAGGGGTGGGTTTCACTTACCTTTGCTACCGGTTCGCTCACATGCTCAGACTGAATTTGATGACGTCCGGGGGGGTGGGTGGAGCCTCCCGAAGCCGCCGCTACTGGTTCGCCTGAACTGGGGTGAACCCGTAGCAATCCACCACTGGTGCACGCGGGGACAAACCAGTGGTAAAGGTAAGTGAAACCCACCCCTGTACCAAAAACAACAGTTTCCCTATGTTGTGACTCAAGTGAAAATTGACTTGAAATAGGAAAATATATGTGTGAAAGAGGGAGAAGGGGGGTGGGGGAGGGATACAGAGAAAGTCAAGAGACAGGGACAGTGTTTTAGAGAAAATAAATGAGATTCCCCTAAAATTAATTGTTTGAAGCAACCATCTTACTCAGCTGTGAATTTTGAAATGATTATTGGATTTGAAGGCACATGAGGAGCCCAGTGGCTTGATACACGATTAATATCTTATTGATAGTGGATTAAGTGAGAGAGGTCAAATCTTTAATCCCGAGATATATAGTTTATCAATTTGCCATAGAAATGTGTGTCTGTGTAGGTTGCCATCAATAGTTTAGTAAACACTTCTCTTACATTATTAGTTTATAAAATCAGAGATTTTTTTTTTTTTAGGGAGGAATGAGTGAATTGCAAAAGACTTCAAAGATCATTTAGTCCAACCCCTGGTTGAATGCTACATCCGCAGTGTTAGAATGCTACCCAGACAATATTTAAAAATATAAAGAAGGAAAACTCACAATTATTATCAGGAGTGGATAGTGTGGCTTTTGAGGGGTTTAAGGTACCCAGATAAAATATACTAATTGAAGATATATTCTTATTACAATTAAGAATTAAGAAATCTCCTGAAATTTCAAGTAAGAACATACAAATATTATAATATCTCAGGAATGAATTAGGTAAAATCTGGAATTCTCTCAAAATTTCAACGAACTATTTTTTAAAAATAATAATAATAATATGTATATAATTTTTTGTCATCTATACTATCCCACAAGATTTCAATGGGACCTAGCCACTGAACTGATAATCCCTAAAATAATATATGTGCAATTATTATTATATATTAATCCAAACAGGATTATGATAGACGGGAGTCCTGAGACAGAGAAAGTTGGTCCTGCTCAGCTTGGTTTTCTAAGAAAGAAAGACTTTTGACCAGGGGGAAAATTCATTTCATTTCATTTCATTTCATTTATTAAATTTGTATACCACCCTTCTCCTGACGGACTCAGGGCGGTGAACAGCCATAATTTAAAATACAAACAATATGAAAGTTAAAATAATTTAAAACAAAATTAAATCCATTTTGGCTTCCCAAAATTTAAAACCCCTGGCTAAAATTAACCCATTAAAATCTTTTTAAGCCAGCCCGGCTTAAAATTCAGCAGGTTCTGACAGGTTCTGGAGAACCGGTAGTGATCTGTCCCCCCCCCTTCAGAGACCCACAAAAACACAGCCAGCCGAGGGTTAAGACTCACTTGGCACACTCTGCAGTTCTTATCTCAACCTTGGCAGCGATATGCACACCGTCTGCCAAGGACTTTATTGGTTTACACAAACAAGAAAATCACCTACGTAGCTTTGCCGTTCATCCAGCTTCCAAGACTACGAGGTTGCTCCGTTTGTTTAGCTGTGCAGTTAGCTTTGTTCGTCACGAACTTCGTGACCCATTGTACTGTCTTAAATAGATATGCTTCTGGGTGTGGTCCAGTGAGTCATGGATCCTATGAATCCAATCCAATGACTCAGGATTTCCTCATACGCCGCAGCTGCAGTACCCTTTTCTCTCGCCTTCTTTGGCGTGCGTCCAGGAATGACGTCTCTCCCTCACTCTCATCTGAGACACCTGTTTCCCCACTACTTGGCTCTCTTTCAGCTGGCACCTGAGCCGGTGCCAGAGGGGGAGGGCTGGGAGATCTGGCTGGCTCCTCTTCCTCCTGCTCAGAGTTGCCTTCCTCCAAAGGGATAGGCTCAGAGGACGGGGCCACAACACTATCCCCCACCGCAGGGCCCTTCCCCCGGGTCTGACGGTCGGGATGGGGTCGGGACGGGAACTGTTCGTGGAAAGTCCGCACCAGGTCAGGGGCCTGAACGGCAGATGCGTCCACCCAGGTGAAATCCTCGGCCCCGTACCCTTTCCAAGCGATGAGGTATTGGAAGCGCCCCTTCAGCCAACGGGAGTCCCGAATACTGTCCACCTCATACGTCGAGGCGTCGTCCTCGTCGGCTGCGGCTGGGGGGGCAGGCGGCGGCGGGCGGCGGAGACGGCTAGTGGGAGTCTCAGGGACCAGGAGGGACCGATGAAAAACGGGGTGGAGCCGCATGGAGCGGGGTAGAGTCAACCGATAGGCCACCGGGTTGATGACCGCCTCGATGGGGAAGGGACCGATAAAGCGGTGGGCCAGTTTCCTCACCGGCTGGTCCGTGGGGAGGTGTTTCGTGGACAGCCACACCCGATCTCCAACTTCCAGCGGTGGCGTCGCCCGGCGGCCGCGATCGGCGAACCGTTTATAGTCCTCTTTCGCCCGGATCAGCTGCCGCCGCACCAGTTGCTGCACCGCCTGCAGCTCCGAGAGGAAGTCCCGGGTCTCAGGAACAGGGGAGTCCATGATGGTCAACGGAAAAAACCGTGGATGGTACCCGACGTTGGCATGGAACGGTGTCATCTGGGTGGAGGTATGTTGGGAGTTGTTAAAAGCGAACTCCGCCAGGGGAAGGTACTCGGCCCAGTTGTCCTGCTGCTGGTTGACAAAACAGCGGAGGTACTGCTCCAGTATGCCAATGACCTTCTCCGTGCCCCCGTCAGTCTCCGGGTGGTGTGATGACGACAGGCACACCTGCACCTCCAGCGCAGCCATCAGGCTTTTCCAGAAGCGGGCCGTGAACTGGGCCCCGCGATCCGAAACCACCCGGTCCGGCAGGCCGTGGAGGCGGAAGATGTGTTGCAGGAACAGGCGAGCCGTGGTACGAGCTGAGGGCAGGCCGCGGCACGGGATGAAATGTGCCATCTTCGTGAGCGCATCCACCACCACGAGGACGGTCGTGAACGTAGCGGACAGGGGCAGGTCAGTCAGGAAGTCCATGGAGATGGCTCCCCACGGTCTCTCCGGTGTCGGCAGCGGCTGGAGGAGTCCAGGAGGGGGGCCGGACGCGGCTTTGGCCTGTCGGCATGGCACACAGGACGTCACGTAGGCGTGCACGTCGTGCCGTACCCGAGGCCACCAAAAAGTCCGCGTCACTAGGTTCAAGGTCTTAAAGAAGCCGAAGTGCCCCGCCGCGGGGTTGTCATGGCACTGGTTCATGACGAGGGCTCGGAGCGGACTTGTGGGCACGTACAGCTGACCCCGGTGCCTGAGCAAGCCCTCCTCCACGGTCCATGGGGACGCGGGGCCGACGTCCGCTCTCCGCTGCTGCGACCAGTCGTCCCGTCGCTGCGCTTCCAGCACCTGAGTCCGCAGGTCCACCGGTTCCTGGACCGCGGCCAAGGAGTCCGCTGGCAGCACCGTCCGGGGGGAAAGGGAGTCCTTTGGGCAAAAGTATTCCGGCTTACGGGATAGCGCGTCCGCCCTCTGGTTGAGGTGGCTCGGAATGTATGTGACGTGGAAGTTGAACCGGGCGAAAAACAACGACCACCGGATCTGCCGCTGGTTCAAATTCCTGGCCGTGGTGAGGTGCTCCAGGTTCCGATGGTCCGTCCGCACCTCCACCTGGTGTCGGGCCCCCTCGAGGTGATGTCGCCAAGCCTCGAACGCGGCCTTGATAGCCAGCAACTCCTTTTCCCAGATGGTGTAGTTGCGCTCGGAAGGAGTGAGTTTCCGGGAGTAGTAAGCGCAGGGAAAAAAAGTGCCACCATCCACCGGAGCCTGTAGCAGCACCGCTCCAATCGCCACGTTGGACGCGTCTGTCTCAACCACGAACGGACGGTGTGGATCGGGGTGCCTCAGGACCGGCTCCGTGACAAAGGCCTGCTTGAGAACCTCGAAGGCCTGCTGCTGCGGGGGCCCCCACTGGAACGGAACCTTCTTCCGAAGGAGCTGGGTCAACGGCACGGTCAGGGTGGCAAAGCCCGGGATGAAGGTCCGGTAGTAGTTGGCGAATCCCAACAGACGCTGGACGTCCTTCACCCGACGCGGGGGTTCCCAACTGCGCAAGGCCGCCACCTTGTGTGGGTCCATCGCGATGCCCTCGGGGGTGATGATGTGCCCGAGGAACTCTATGGAAGTCTGGAAGAAGTAACATTTCTCCAACTTCGCATAGAGCTGGTGCTCCCGCAGGCGCTGCAGGACCTGGCAGACATGCTGGAGGTGACTCTCCGGGGTCCGGGAATAGATCAAAATATCATCCAGGTAGATCACCACGAACCGATCCAGCATGTCCCGGAACACGTCGTTCATCAAGTGCTGGAAGACCGCGGGGGCGTTGGTCAACCCGAACGGCATGACGGTATATTCAAAGTGTCCGTATCGGGTGCCAAATGCCGTCTTCCACTCGTCCCCCTCTCGCATCCGCACCAGGTTGTAGGCTCCCCGGAGGTCGAGCTTGGTGAAAATCGAGGCCTCCCGCAACCTCTCCATCAGCTCCGGGATCAGCGGCAGGGGATAGCGATTCCGTACCGTGATGGCATTCAAGCGCCGGTAGTCGCAACACAGGCGCAAGTCCCCCGTCTTCTTTTTCACGAAGAGGACTGGGGCCGAGAGCGGGGAGGTCGAAGGCCGGATGAACCCACGGGCCAGGTTCTTGTCCAGAAAGTCCCGTAAGGCGGCCAGCTCGGGCTCCGACATGGAGTACAGGCGTCCCGAGGGCAGGGGCGCGTTGGGCATCAAGTCCACTGCGCAGTCGTAGGGTCGGTGCGGGGGCAAGCGATCCGCCTCCTTCTCGCTGAACACGTCGGCGAAGGATGTCAGCTCCGGAGGCAAGGAGACGTTCGGGGCAGAGACGTCCTGGCCGGCACAGGTGTGGCGAAGGTGGTCGACACACTGCAGGCTGGGGAACGAGATGGCATTTCTCGACCACGCCACCTGAGGGTCGTGCGCCCGAAGCCAGGCCATCCCCAGGACCAAGGGGAAGTGCAGGTCCGCCGTCACATAAAACTGGATCGCCTCCTCATGGTTCCCAATGGCAAGGCGCAAGGGCTGAGTAGCGAAGTTGATGGGCCCCGCCACAAGTTCCCGCCCATCAATAGTTTCGACCCTCAACGGAGGGTCCACTGGAACCAAGGGAACCTTGTAATGGGCCACAAAGGCCTGGTCCATAAAGTTCGTGGTGGCCCCCGAGTCCACCAGCGCGTGCGCCTGGAGCCCCTCCGACCGGTTAGCCAACAACACCCGGGTGTTCAAAATCAGGTGCCGAGGGGGCTCACAGTCCACAGCCGCCGCCTCCGGCGGGGCATGGTCACCTGCCTGACCCAGAGTTTCCCCTAGGCCAGGCCTGACCCGTTTCCCGGCTGGTCACGCCGAGGCTCCGGAACAGGCTTGAGCGATCCACTCCGCTTCCGGGGACACGAGGCGGCGAAATGTCCAGCCTCGCCGCAATAGAGGCACAACCCCCCTTGGCGTCTCCGCATCCGCTCCTGGGCCGTCAGTTGAGGTCTGGCTGCTCCGAGCTCCATGGGCTCCTCAGCCGTCGCCACCAAACGCGGTACGGTCCGGGGCGCTGTTGGTACGAAACGCGGGGGTGCCGGCACTGTCGGTGGTTCCGGAAGAGCCCTACGGGGCCGTCGCCGTTGTAGGCGGGCATCGATGCGCAGGCATTGGGTCACCAGCGTGTCCAGGGTCTGTGGCGCCTCCACCCGAACCAGCTCGTCCTGCATCTCATCGCAGAGGCCGTCCTGGAAGGCATCCATCAGCGCCGCCTCATTCCAGGCCGAATCCTGGCCTAGCAATCGGAACTCCGCAATATAGTCCTGCAGGGGGCGCTTGCCTTGGCGGAGGTCTTTGATGCGCCTCGCTGCCGTCTGCACCCGGAGGGGGTCCTCAAACATGGTGCGCAGGTGTTGCAAAAAGCCCTGATAGTCCAGAAGCAAGGGGCTGTCTTGCAGCAACAGGGGCGTGGCCCATCGGGCGGCAGTGCCAGAGAGGGAGCTGATAATAAAAGCCACCCGAACCCGGTCATCCGGAAAATCCTCCGGCCGCATTGCCATGTACAGCTGGCACTGTCCCAAGAAGGCCGGGAACATTTCCTGCTGTCCAGAAAACTTATCTGGCATGTTCACTGGGCATCTTGGACGGGGAAGGGGAGCAGGTGGAGCTGCTACAGGAGCATTTCCCAAAGCAAGTTGTGCAGTTAGCTGTGCTACTTGCTGTTGCAGAAGTTGATTGGCCTCCAGCATCTGCTGTACCTGCTGCTGCAGCTGTTGGTCCATCGTGGGTTAACGATGGAGTTTTGGGTGACGAACAAGATGATCTGTCCCCCCCCCTTCAGAGACCCACAAAAACACAGCCAGCCGAGGGTTAAGACTCACTTGGCACACTCTGCAGTTCTTATCTCAACCTTGGCAGCGATATGCACACCGTCTGCCAAGGACTTTATTGGTTTACACAAACAAGAAAATCACCTACGTAGCTTTGCCGTTCATCCAGCTTCCAAGACTACGAGGTTGCTCCGTTTGTTTAGCTGTGCAGTTAGCTTTGTTCGTCACGAACTTCGTGACCCATTGTACTGTCTTAAATAGATATGCTTCTGGGTGTGGTCCAGTGAGTCATGGATCCTATGAATCCAATCCAATGACTCAGGATTTCCTCATACGCCGCAGCTGCAGTACCCTTTTCTCTCGCCTTCTTTGGCGTGCGTCCAGGAATGACGTCTCTCCCTCACTCTCATCTGAGACACCTGTTTCCCCACTACTTGGCTCTCTTTCAGCTGGCACCTGAGCCGGTGCCAGAGGGGGAGGGCTGGGAGATCTGGCTGGCTCCTCTTCCTCCTGCTCAGAGTTGCCTTCCTCCAAAGGGATAGGCTCAGAGGACGGGGCCACAACAGGTAGTAGAAATTTTGAGTAGTTCGGAGAACTGGCAAATATACATCTGGCTAGCCCCAGAGTGCAGTGGGAATGGAGATTTTGCAATATCTTTCCTCCAGGAGTGGGGAGGGAATGGGGATTTTGCAGTATCCTTTCCCTGCCACGCCCGCTAAGCCCCACCACATCCACCAAGCCACGCCCACAGAACTGGTAGTAAAAAAAATTGAATTCCACCACTGTTTTTGATTCCATCTGTAGCAAAAAGAATTATTTTACTAAAAAGCCAAATGGTTTTTTTTGTTGTTAGTTGCAAAAGCCAGAACTGAGATTTTGCGCATGAAGCTTCCCTAGATAACTTTCCCTTTTTCATTCCACCCACCCCTCTTGTTATCTCCCTATTGTCCAATTACATTTGAAAAAGTTGTTTTGGTAACTGTCCCTGCAACGACTGGATGATGAGTTGTTACATTCCATCTGTGGCCTTGGAACGGTGAGCTGATGTCTTGCGGCGGCATGAAGCTTAGTGTCTGTTAGCCACGTTTTGGAGCCCATGCGCATGTGAGGAAGATGCACACGTGAGCAAAGAGCAGGTGCGGAAGGCTGTGCTTGCTCTCATTTGCAAACTGGTAGGAAGGTAAGTGAATCCCACCTCTGGGGGGAATGCATGATGGGAAAGTGAAAGTTACAAAATGAGACAGCGTTTCAAGTTTGCCTCGCAATGAGAAGAATGCAGCTGTGAGCCAGCTTACAACCAGAGTGGTCGTTTCAAAAACATCTCCTTGGAGATTGATTGGACGATTGCACTAATTATTTCACTTAGCTTCCAGTAAACCATACCTTTCCCAACCCAATGGTGTTGAGGATTTTTACTTAGCAATAGCAATAGCACTTAGACTTATATACCACTTCACAGTGCTTTAGAGCCCTCTCCAAGTGGTTTACAGAGTTAACCTATTGCCCCCCACAATCTGGGTTCTCATTTTACCCACCTCGGAAGGATGGAAGGATGAGTCAACCTTGAGCCTGGTGAGATTCGATCTGCTAAACTGCTGGCAGCCGGTGATCAGCAGAAGTAGCCTGCTGTACTGCACTCTAACCACTGCACCAATGTGGCTCCTACTTAGAAGCTCAAGATGAAGCAGGTCTGACACCCTGGGACACAATTATTCTTCCATGATAGCAATGGGTTTCTACTGGTTTGCCATGGTTTGGGCGAATCTGTAGTGGCAGCGGCAGCGGGAGGCTCCTCCTACCCACCTGGATGTCATCACGGATGCTCTGTGCACGCGCACGCTCACAGTTCCAAACTGGTAGCAAAGGTAAGTGGAACCCACCACTGTTCCATGACTATATAAATAATCAATTCATACCAGTCCGAGCCTGATGTATCCAAAGTTCCTCACAGAATGAAAGATTCCAGATTTTTGGAACATGGTTTAACAAAAGTTTAAGAAAAAAAAAAAAAGAATGCACAAAGAAGTACCAGCGAAGGTCCACCAAGGCCACGTCTACAAAATAGTGAAGCCCAGTACCTTCCTTTTTGATATGCAGAAGATCTGCTCTATTTTGGCTGCCATTTTTGATATCTTGAGTACTGTGTCTTTTTATTCTTTTGCCAGCCATCTTGAGAATGAGGGTTGACAGTGAAGAGCAAGATACATATTTCAGAAAATGAATATCTACAGATCTGACTGATATACTATTACAGTTTGAAGCAAATATGTAATGAAACTCAGGACAAACAAGGAGATCTAGTCAGTGGGGAGCTCAGTTACCTGAAATGAATCAGGATTATTTGGACATGAAGAAAGTCTCCATAGGCAGTTAAGGAGGCTCCACCATCACCCTGGATTTTTCCTCCTAACTGTCTGATTTTGCCTCCATGACTCTGAAACAGGCTGAGGCTTTGTCTACATCAGTGAATGTCACCAGGGGACAATGAAGGACAAGTCATTTCTCCATGTCCTGATACAACCTTATATGGCAATTCATTTATACTATTTGATTTCAGCATTCTGAAATACTTAACCCCCCAGAGAGTTGATTCAGAATAAGATTATAGGATTATATCTATATCTATATCTATATCTATATCTATATCTATATCTATATCCATATCCATATCCATATCCATATCCATATCTATATCTATATCTAGATATAGATTAAAGATAGAGATAGAGATAGATGTTATAGAAATAGATATTATAGAGATAGATATTTTAGATACCATGTTTCCCTGAAAATAAGACCCTGTCTTATATTTTTTTGAACCCTGAAATAAGCACTTGGCCTTATTGCCATGCACTCAAAAGCCTGATTGGGCTTATTATCAGGGGATGTCTTATTTTGGGGAAAACAGGGTATAGATATAGATATAGATATAGATATAGATATAGATATAGATATAATTGTGCTCTAAAAATTAATATAAACTGAATTGAGTAGCATCTTACTGTTTCATTGATGTAAAATGTTACATCAGGAAGGGAAAAAAAATGAAATTTTAGAATTTTGCCTGATAATAGTTGTTAAATATTGAATAAAAACTTAATAAAGAATAAAAACCCAATTAAAATTTGATTGAAGCAGCTTAGAGAGGGAATTCCATAAGCATGAAGGTGCTATTGAAAAAAGGCCTAGCTGTAATGCATATATATAATGTATATATATAAAAGCTGTAAAGCATATTTTGAGATGTTAAAGAGTATAAGGTGAGCCCTGAATGTCTACATGGCTTAAGGCATCCATTTTTCTCATGAAACCCAACTAAAACTCCAAACAAATGTTAGGTATTCCTGATATGAAATTTTATTTTAGCACGGCTAGTGATTTAATTGCTTCAACATCTGTTGGGAGAAAAACTCTTCCAAGCATGGTTCTTCTATGAAATTCCTGATTTTTTTTTTTTGCTGACATCTTTCTCCTTCAGAAGGTGGATGAAGGAATAAGTTGATCAGCTAACCTTGTCTCAATCTTTAGTCAATGAGGAAGTCCTAAAGAAGAAGTACTGTAGCAGGAATATTGAGGAAAGAAACCACCTAATGATAAAGACCATTGTTTTCATCCAAACAAACACTGAGTGTAGCCAAATACATATATTGGACTTCAAGAAACCATATCTTAACTCGGGTGTCATCAACCTATGGCTCCGGAGGGCTTTGTGGCTCTTTGGACCCTTTGCTGTGGTCCTGTTGGGTGATCCCACCACTGGCTGCCCCCCTTGCCCTCCCCTCCCAGTCACTCAGAGAGAGGGAAAGAGAGAGAGACATAGAGAGATACAGAGAGAGAGAGAGATGTCAAAAGGGTTTTGTGGTTCCTGGTGTTTTTTAACAACCAGTTCTTTGCCCTAATGACCAGCTGGGTAGGTGTGGCTAGAGGGGGTCATGTGACTGGTGGAAATGAGTTACGTCAAGTTGGCCATGCCCACCAGGTTTCATGGCTCCCGGTGTTTTCTTTTCTGTGGGAAACGGGTCCAAATGGCTCTTTGAATGTTTAAGGTTGCAGACCACTGTCTTAACTCAAAGCAAAAATTATGTAGGGTTCTGTGGCAGGAGTAGCCAATAAGAAAAGTAGGTGGAGATAAATGAGGCATACATATGCTATTACATGCTATCTTTTTTTGAAGTAATCAACATTATGCAAGATGCAGCAAAGAAATAAATACCTTTCAAAGTCCTGTAGCATAAAGGAACTACAGAAGACTGGAGAAGATATGGTTTTATATATGTGGTTCCAATTTAAATAAAGGGGAAAAATACTGTAGATCTAGGTGTTAAGATTAAACCACTTTGCTTCTTTCAAACTTTATCACTATTCAACTTGCCAATGAACTGGGGGAGTTGGGGAAGGGAAGGGTGGAATGGAGTGCTGAGAATTTGTGCACAGATCATGAAACCCAAGAGAACAATCAAAGTCACCACTGCTGGTGCTTGAGATGGAGGAGGACTGTTCCCATAACAAAAGAATGTCTCCTAATTGGACAATGTGATCATCCAGGGGTGGGGAGAAAGGGAAGCACTTGCGTGGCAAAACCAGAGCTGGTTTTGATTCTTCAGTACCAAAATGGTGTATCCAATAAAGTTTTAGGTTTGGGAATTTAAAGCTCCTGAGAGTGTCTACTTATTTTGAGTTCACTAGTTGGGCAGTTGACATTAAACCAGCTCTCATTTAACTTAATGCAGCCTACTCGGATGCCTCCGAGAGAGTTGTGACATAACAATGTCTGGTACGGAGCGAAAATTGATGCCACAGCAAAGCCTGGATCTATACTTCCATGGGAGGCACTGGCAGCAGCTAAGGCATACTTCCGGATGCAGATACTGGTAATCTGATCCAAGGTAAGGGCAAAGAAGATGGAGAAGCTGCTGGTGCGAGAGGAAGGAGCCATAGCAAGATCCATCTGCTCTGACCTGAGGATACGATGGGTTCCCTAGTCAGACAGTTGACACTAGGAGAGTGTAGGCCAATCAGCTTGACATCAATACCTGGAAAAATCCTAAAAAAGATAATTAAGTGGCGAATTTGTAAGCACCTAGAAATGAACAAGATTAATAGAAGTCAGCATGAGTTTGTTAAAAACAGATCATGCCAGACAAACCTTATTACCATTTTTGACGAAGTCATTAAATTAGTGGATCAGGGAAATGCTCTGGACATACTTGGACTTCAGTAAGTAGACTACAGTTTGCTTTTTCATAAGAAAGAACAATGTGGGATAGACAGTACCATCAGCAGATGAATCCACAGTTGGCTGACCAATTGCACTTAATATGTAGTCTTTAATGAAACTGCAGCTACATGGAGAGCAGCTAGATATAGTGGTGTACCTCAAGGTTCTGTTTTGGGCTCAGTACTCTCCAATGCAGGGGTGAAATCCAGCAGGTTCGGACAGGTTCTGGAGAACCGGTAGCAGAAATTTTGAGTAGTTTGAAGAACTGGCAAATACTACCTCTGGCTAGCCCCAGAGTTGGGTGGGAAAGGAGATTTTGCAGTATCCTTCCCCTGCCACACCCACCAAGCCACACCATGCCCACCAAGCCATGCCCACAGAACCGGTGGTAAAAAAAAATTGGATTTAACCACTGCTTCAATGTCTTCATAAACAATTTAGATGAGGGAAGCTCACCTAAATGAAGGGGAGCACATCAAATTTGCAGGTGACACCAAGCTGGCAGGAATAGCCAATACTCCAGAAGATAGGCTCAAGGATCTTGACAGACTTGAACACTGGGCCCTACCCAACAAAATGCAATTCAATGGTGAGAAAAGTAAGGTTTCACACTTAGGCAAGAAAAATGAAGATGCTGGCTGGTTCAATAGCAATAACTGCGAGAGAGATTTAGGAGTCCTAGTGGACAATCACTTACATATAAGCCAGCAATGTGCTGCAGCTGCCAGAAAACCCAATATATGTAGTCCTAGGCTGAATTAAAAGAGGGACAGCATCAAAGATCATGAGAAGTGATAGTACTACTTTATACTGTAGTGGTGAGGCCACACTTAGAATAATGTGTCCAGTTCTGGTACCATAATACAAAAAAAAAGCTGAGACTCTGGTGTGCAAAAAAAAGTAACAAAGGTGATAAAGAGTCTAGAGCCATGATGGCGAACTTATGGAACGCATGCCACAGATGGCACGCGGAGTCATATCGGTGGGCACGCAAGTGTTGCCGTAGCTCAATTCCGGTATGCATGCGCACGCCGGCCAGCTGATTTTCAGGCCTTCTGGGCCCACCGAAAGTTGGAAAACAGGCCATTTCCAGCTTCCAGAAGGCCTCCGGAGGGGTGGGGAAGGCCATTTTTGCCCTCCCCAGACTTCTAGAAAGTCTCTGGAGCCTGGGAAGAACAAAAAACAGGCCTACCGGGCCCACCATGCCATTGCTTGCCAAAAGCATGGGGAGCGTGGGTGGGGGGGTCACATGCAGGGGGGATGGGATGCATTGAATTATGGGTGTGGGCACCCATGCGTGCAACCTCCCCCTGCTTTTGGCATGTGACAGCAAAAAGATTAGCCATCACTGGTCTAGAGGCTAAACCATATGATGAATGGTCAAAAGAAATAGATGTAGGTTAACAAAGAGAAGAATTAGGGGTGACATTATAGCTGTCTCAGAGACTCCTTCAACGTAGGTGTAGTTTCATTGAGGACTACATATTGAGTGTGGTTGGTCAGCCAGCTGAGAATCGATCTGTTAGTGGTACTGTCTATCCCACATGTGTATACACATGCATTTTATTTCCATCATATATCATTCCTATTGCATTCAGCAAACATTCAGCTTTAAACTCCATATTCATGCAAAAGATTCCACAATGCAAGCATATTCCCTTTAGAGCTGTAGTGGCACAGTGGTTAGACTGCAGTACTGCATGATTAACACACTGCTCACTCCAGGAGTTCGATTCTGAATGGCTCAAGGTTGACTTTTTAAAAAAAAATTAGATTTATATGCCGCCCTTCTCCAGAGACTCAGGGCGGCTTACAATGCGTTAAGTGATAGCCTTCATACTTTTGTATATTTTATACAAAGTCAGCTTATTGCCCCCACAAACTGGGTCCTCAATTTACCTACCTTAGAAAGGATGGAAGTTTGAGTCAACCTTGAGCCTCGAACTTGCAATAATTGCAGACAGCTGAATGTTAATAAAAGGCTATCTAGCCTGTTGAGCTATCTGAGGCTCTGAGACTTAGCCCTCCATTCTTCCAAGGTTGGTAAAATGAGGACCCATATTGTTGGGTGTAATATACTGATTTTGTAAACTGCTTAGAAAGGGCTATAAAGCACTATGAAGCAGTCTAAGTGCTATTGCTATTTCTATTAATCAACAATTGTACCAAATGTATAGTTAGTGTGTCTTTATCACAATCCTTAATTTCTCAGTGACCTGCTGCAAGACAAAGCTGTGGTCTCTGCTAACAGCCCTTGTTCAAAGAGAAAAAAAATATTTGTAATATTTGCAGATACATTATCCTACATTACCATCAACCTATCAGCTATACTCACTCTCTCTCTCTCTCTCTCTCTCTCTCTCTCTCTCTCTCTCTCTCTCTCTCTCTCTCTCTCTCTCTCTTCTCTCTCTGTATGCTGAGTTTTTTTTTTAATTGGAGATTGTTCTGAGTTATGCTCTATTTTTATTAACACCTGCTGCTTTAAATAACATGCTTGGGTGCTCACTTATAAGCCAAATGACTTAGAGATACATATGGTCTTTTGTTGCTTGAAAAAGCAGGCGGTATGTCTAACCTGAGTTTGGATTTAACTTTTAAGCACCTTTGCCTTTCTTTTCAAATAGCACTTTAGATTGCAGTTTAGTGCAAGGTCTACTTGTGGGTAAATAATTGATTTTTTTGCCCAAGCAAATGACAAGCTTCAGTGGACAATAGTCTTTTCAGTTACCGTAGTCAAGAATAACTTGAGGAAAATCATATCTTCTTCATGAATTATTGACTCCCTAATGAAAAGAGAGACAACCTAAGTGGAGTCCTGGCCAAAGCTGACAGTGGCATCCACAGAAGCTGACACCTTTGTTTAAATGACAATCACCACTTTTGTATGTGTGATGTCACACACCACAAGTGCAAAAGAGACAGAGTTTACATGTTGATGACACAAGAATTCTCTCATTCTCCATTTGCTTTGGATTTCCAACAACAACACTTTGCATTTACACCACACAGTCACATGCTTGAAGCACGCCTCATTTATTTATTTTTTTGATTTGATTTATATGCCGCCCTTCTCCGAAGACTCAGGGCGGCTTACAATGTGTTAAGCAATAGCCTTCATACTTTTGTATATTTATACAAAGTCAGCTTATTTCCCACACAAACTAGGTCCTCAATATCTTATCTTGTTCAATACCTCATGCTTCTACAGGGAGCCAGAGGGACCATAACTATGGGAAGCAGTGGGATTCATAAGGTGACCTAAGAGATAACCATCTCAGTTTTTTAGCCACCAGAACTCAACAGATTTCAGGCCTATTTCAGCTCTTCAAAATGGACAAGTTTGGTTTCTGTATCTAGCAGTCCTTTTTCTAGTTTTCCCCCATAGCAAAAATCCTATGAAGGGCTGGGTTGAGAGAGGGAGTCATCTGGTGAATTTTCTTGAGTGAGGTGGACTTGATCAGTGATGACGTCCTACCAGTTTAACAACCGGCTCACTGAGCATGCGTGCGCCAGAAGTGCGCTGCACACGCGTGTGCACACTGCAAAGAAAATTGAACTTCCGCATTGCTGAGAGCAAGAAAAACAGCTGAGGAGCGCCAATCCACTCTGCCGCCCTGATCAACTGGGCTTCAGAAACAGAAATATATGTAAATATTTCTGGCAGGTGGGCGGGACCACTTCAAAGAAAGAGAGAACCGGTTTGCTCACAGCTGAAAGTCAGAGCAAACAGTTCTCCCGAACCGGTCCGAACCAGTAGAATCCCACCACTGGACTTGATCCTGGGCCTTACCTTCTGCTTCAACTTCTTTACCACTCGACCACAGGATGGTTCTGGACCAAACAAGAAGCAGGAAGCAAGCCAACTGCAGAGATGGATGGGGGGGGGGCGGTTATAAAAAATGGGATGGGGAAAGCGTTCTATGCAATGGAAATAGAAAAAGCTTTGGGAAAAAGCTTTGCAATGGAAATAGAAAAAGCTTTTTCTAAAAAATTTTTTTAGAAAAAGTGCATAGATTTTCCAAGATTAAAGAAATAAAATGTGGTCTTCCAGGTGATCTTTTGATCCTGTTTTGACATCCAGTGATTCAAACCAACTGAACATAATTGAAGACTCTTGGACAGAGGAAGACCAAATTCAGCTTGCTGGCATTTGTAGCATTTCCTCCCAGAATCAAGCAAGCACTTGTGTCCCGGGGTCAGAAGATTAAAGGTACATCTCTCTCAGTGATGCCTGCTGGATGTGAGGGGCAGAGTCAGCTGAGCCTGCAAAACCCCTCTAAGGAAGAACTTGATAGAAGTCCAGCATCTCCCCCCCTCTCGCCCCAGTCCCCTCATCTCAAACAGCGTGAAGAGAGAGGCCAAGTTCTTCATCATATGATTCACACAGCATTTCCTTGCCTTGGCCTTTGGAGACAACAGTTTGCAGCTAATTAACACATTCAGAGATGCTGCTCAAGCAGAAAGGCCAGGAGGGTGTTTGCCTGATGGGAAGGACTGAGGAACTGACCCAGGGAGAGAAAAGGCACTGCTTGGCCTACATCCCTTTGTCTTCTTTCTGAGGAAGCCCGGTTTGCTCTTCTTTACAGCCATAGAAACAGCTTTCCTTTACCTGACCCCAGAGTCGTTAACAATTGAAGAGCACCCCCACAACAAAACAGGAGAAAATAGAAAAAGAAATTGCTGAGTGGACCAAATGTATGCAGCTTTGTCTCTGATGTCCGCCATCTTCTTCTCACTAAATGAGAGATGCAAATCTGGCTGAATAGTGATGTTTCAGCTCTTTGAAGGCTGAAGCCTGTGATAAGGGCCGAAGTTGGGCTGGCGATTCTCAGGGTGGCTCCAGATGCTTTTCAGCACTTTCCGGTTCTGCTCCATAGGCTCCCTCATTGTCTTCTCTCTAAATGGAACTTTGTGGCTGTCTGCCGGTCTTTTAATTGGCGATTCCACTAGATGTAAGAGCCTTTCTGTAGCCTTTTCAGGCACAAATTAACACCGTGTTTTCTCCAACTTTGATCTGGAAGAGGGAGGTGGGGGAGGAAGGAAGAAGACAGAGACAAAACGTTCCCTTTCATAGTTGCCTCACAATGTTGCATACAAGTGTAAAGGAGTGCATTCTGTGACATTGCCCTAAGCCCTCTAAGGCAGCAATCTCCAACCTTTGAGGCTTGACAAACTGGCTGGTGGGGGAGAGGGGAACTGGGCCGCACGAGCGGCAGGCTGATGGGCACGTGCATGCGAGTGCAGGCAGTTCTTGCATGAGTGGGGGGCTGGCACAAATGCATGCAGCGTGACTTGCACAAGCGGTGGGCAGGCATGTATGTGCGCAAGTGCCTGCTGGCCCACTGATCGTGCAAGTTGAGTTGTGTGGGTGTGCGCGCACTCTGAATGGACACGTCTGTGGCCCAATTCCATATAGGCCGTGGCCCAGTAGTGGGCTATGGCCTGGGAGTTGGGGACCCCTCCTCTAAGGCCTCCCATTCCTCACCTTCTTCCCCACCCCACCCCACCCCCCTCAAAGTTTTTGAACTCATCCTCTTTTCCTACTAAAATATCAGAGAAAATTATTATGGAAAAGAAGACTAAGAAAAAAAAAAAGAACTTGATAATATGAATATAAAATCTTTATCCCCCCCACCTCTCTCTCCCTCTCCCTCTCCCTCTCCTTCTCCCTCTCCCCCCAGTCTTTCTTAATGGGCACCAAATATCTGCTGGGGGCAGGGAGCTGCTCTCTATCTTTAAATTTTATTTATTTATTTATTAAATTTTTATACCGCCCTTCTCCTGAAGGGCTCACGGCGGTGTACAGCCGCAAAAAAACAACATATAGTATTTTAAGTTAAATACTATATGTATTTAACTTTATAAATACATATAGTATTTATAAAGTTAAATATATATAGTATTTAAATTTAAAAACACTTTAAAAACGTATTAAACAATTTGGCCCCAGATTAAAATTCAATGATTAAAACACCCATTACAAATCTTTATTAAGCCAGGCCAGCTTGTTGGAAGAATAGAGTCTTAAGGGCATGGCAGAAGGTATGCAAGTCGGGAATCATACGTATCCCCGGGGGCAGTTCATTCCAGAGGGCAGGTGCCCCCACAGAGAAAGCTCTCCCCCTGGGGGTTGCCAGTCGACATTGTTTGACCGACGGCATCCTGAGGAGTCCCTTTCTCTGGGAGCGTGTTGGTTGGTGGGAGGCCATCAGTGGCAGAAGGCAATCTCGTAAATATGTTTCTTCTTTTATCATCCAGGGAAATATAATATCCTGCCTTTTTAATATTTCTCAAAATATTTCATTCTTCTAGGAGAGGAGTGGGATGCTATATATAAAATATATTGTTGGAAGAAATATCCATCTGGTTCCAAGCTGGGAGAAAGGCACTGGAGACAAAATGGAGACTGGAGGCTGATTGGAAAGAGGGTTTAATAGTTCAGCAGAACCACCAAGCACATGGTTCTGGGCAGCTGACCACATGGAGTTGAGGGGGGTATTTACACCTTCTCTTGGGCTTTCCACTTGAATTTCCTGTTCCTGTGCAAGAACATGTATTCTATTGGCTATTGTAGGGGTCATAGCTAACTTTGTAGGTTGTCTGAGTTCCAGGCTTGCTTGAAGCTTGCTAGGTGATGCAATGTCCCCAGTGATCATGTCATGTGGTGAGCTCTGCTGCTAGATGAGTTAATTCTGTTATGTCCTGGAGGACATAACAGAATTAACCCATGTCTTAACCCATGTCTTAATCTCATCACCCTGGAGCTGGAGGTCTTTTGTCTTGTAGATAGGCTAGCCCAGTCTTTCTTAATGGGCACCAAATATCTCCCATGCAGGGAGCTGCTTTCTGTTATTAAAACATGTTTCTTCTGTTATTTTTAATATTTCTCAAAATATTTCAAAATATATACATAACTCTCTCTCTCTCTCTCTCTCTCACACACACACACACCCGGCTCAGAAGGTTAATTCAACTGCCTAACATGCAGGAAGCCCATGCAGGAATCCAATATATATTAAGTGTTTTTCTATTGAGACACCTGGTCAACATGTGGGAGGGGGCATTCTGCTCCCTTTCGCCTTTCAGCTCCAATCTAGGAGCCTTCAAGCAGTTGCATCCACAACAAACCATTTTATACCAATGTGATATGCTATATATATATATATATCTCAAATTTATATTTCGCTGATAAAGAAATAAAGGGAGACTAGTATAGATCTATTTCAAGCTATTTAGCTTTCATCAGCTAGCCATACCCTTACCTGGATTCAAACTTGGGCTGCCTGCATATGAGGCAGTTGTATTAACCTCTGAGCCACAAGTTCTCCTCCCTTCATCAGCTTTAGCCAGGGGAGAGATTAAGTGTTTTTTTATCGAGCCATCTGGTCTACCCCAACACACACATATGTGTGTGTGTACACATGTACACACACACACACACACATATCCATCCATCCACACAAATGCACATGTACACACAGCCCCCCAAAAGCAGATATCTTCAAATGTATATGTTTAAAAGTATAACAGATTAACTATTTCGTTTGTAAAAAAATAAACTGCTGATATTCTTTGGATGTACCTTCTTCTTTTCTAAGAGTTCTGCTGATGACAAGAAGATCGGATATATTTGGCTTTGTGTGCTTGTTAAACCAACACTTGTTAAATGTTATTATGAATGAGAAAGATGTAAGCAGTAGTTTTAAGCCAGAGCTGGAACTGGATATTTGGGAGTTGGAAGTAATGAATGCTGCCTTAAGAGAAGATTTTTACTGGCAAAACTATGTTTACATCCTGCGGCTTTGAGTAATTAGCACCCGGTATATAATTTGACAATACTGGGCAAAATGTGAAAGAATGTGTTGATTTTTTAGCTTTAAGCAATGCTAAAGGTCACTGATCCATTTCATTCTGATTTGGAGACAAAAATATCTTGATCGCTGCAAATCGCTTGCAGTGAGAAACAGTCAGGGAATGCAACCCTATTAATTATCCTTGCTTTTGGTGTTAGAACCATGAAAAATGACTATTGTCACAATCTTACTTGCTTAGCTAAGCTAGGTTTAGCTGGTTCTAATTCTTTATGGTCTCATAAAGTAGTTTTGGAAAGTTCTTCAGCATCATGGCAAAGAAGATGACCAGCTTCTGGATGTTATCTTCCAGCTGGATTCAGTTCCAAGTGGGGAAAAAGACACTAGAAACCTGGAGACTGCTTGGAAAGATAGTTTAATGGTGGACAGGACCACATGGTTTGAGGTCCTGGGCAAAAAGAGCACATGGGTGAGAGAGGGAGAGAGATTTATAACCTCTGTTGGGCTTTGAACTTGCTTCCTGTTCCTGTGCCAAGAAATGTATCCTGATTGGTTGTCAGACTCCCATGGGGCCCCGCAGGGGTAACTTTGTAGGTTGTCTTGAGTCCCAAGCTTGGTTGAGATTTTCTGGGTGATGTAATCTTCCCAGGTGCTATGTGGTGAGATGGGTAGAGGGCTAATCCTATCATGTCCTGAGGGCCACATCTTAATCCCATCACCCTGGATCTGGAGTGGGGTGGGTGGGGGATAGGGAGCTGCAGGAAGCTGCTTTGTCTTTAAAAACATGTTTCTCCTTTTCTCAGGGAAATATAATATTCTACCTTTTTAATATTTCCTAGAATATTTCATTCTTCTAGGAGAGGGATGGGTGCTAACTTTCTAGAGTAGAGAAGAAGAAAGAAGAAGAAACAAAGCAGAGTCCCTGTGACTCAACTGAAACAGTGTCCATGGGGTGAAATAACAATGTCCCAAGTAAGAAGGGTATCCTGAATGGCAGTTACATTTTGTGTTATGAAATGCCCTTAGCCTGGGAATGAAAATAGAAGTTTCCGAAATACTGCAAAACAAAACAGGTCAATATGTTTCTGTGTCAAGCAATTAGCATCCTCCTCATGAAGTCAAGAATCTGTAAGGGGAAAAAAAAGAGATCAAAAGCAATAGGGAGGCTCCAACATAGCATACTCCTTGATGAATGAGGGCCAAGATACGTGTGGTTATCTCCCAAGATTCTGTAATCTAACTCCTTGCTCATCGCCTACTGTGAATCGGTGAGAATCTTATTTCTAGAGCATGAGCTGCAAAGGCCTTGACTTTTGACATTGTGGCACAGTTGCTTGGATACAGGTTTGGTGGAGCAAACCTAAACATTAATCTCCCACTGTTCAGGTTTCCCACCCAGACTATCCCAGGTGAGCATCAATCATGCTTACCCTACTACTGCTATCCTTCTCTCTTCACGTTCCACCTTTTATTTATTCTGGTCAGCATCCATTCATTGTAGCATCCGGACCTGTCTTTGGTTCAACAATTCACCTTTAAACTTCCAATACTCTATATAATGTCTTTAATCAAGAGGTGTTTTTTTTTAATGGAACCTTTCTCTGGAGTTTTCAGCTTTCATTTCTTCTTCTGTTTTGGCCATAACAAATTTATTTTGTTGATGAAAGAGCCTTTCTCCATAACTGCGTTTAGGGCTACCCACTCAACTTCGAGTGAGCAGAAAACAAAAGGGGCATAACATTGAATCATGGAATCGTATGGTTGTGTTGGAAGAAACATCCTCTGGGTTCTGCTCCAAGTGGGGAAAAAGACACTGGAGACATGGAGACTGCTTGGAAAGATGGTTTAATGGTGGATAGGATCACATGGCTTGAGTTCCTGAACAGAAAAGGGGAGAAGGGCAGATACAGGGAGTCCTTGGGTTTTTATGCTCTCTCTGGCTTTGCATTTCCTGCGGTCCAGAATGAGTATTCTGATTGGTTGTCAGACTCCCAGGGGGTGGGGGTCTTAGCTAGCCTTGCTGGCTGATGGTCACATGGGCTTCCCAAGTCACATGCTTCCCAGGTGACATGTGGTGAGTTTCTGCTGCTATTGTGTAGAGGGCTAATCCTATCTTTTTTTGGATCTTTGGCAATTCCTACCATGGCTCTGCCTGAAGGAGGTAGATCTTTGTTATGTAGAATAGACTGGCCCAGGCCTTAATGGCCCATTGACAAAGGGTGGGGCAGGAAGATAGGAGCTGCTTCAAAACATGCTTATCCATTTCTCATCCAGAGAAATATAATATTCTGCCTTTTTTAATATTTCCTAAAAATATTTCATTCTTCTAGGACAGGAGTTGGTGCTAACTTCCTACAGTTGGAAAGGACCTTAAAGGTCTTCTAGTCCAACCCAAGGCAGGAGACTTTACCATCATCCCAGACAAATAGTTGCCCAATCTTTTCTTGAATGACTTACCTACAGAAGTGCTCCAACACTGGAATTTTTTAAAGAAGAGATTGGACAACTATTTGTCTGAAATAGTATAGGGTCTCCTTCCTGAGCAAGGGGTTGGACTAGAAGACCTCCAAAGTCCCTTCCAACTCTGTTACTCTTAAAACCTGTGGGGATGGTGCACCCACAGTTCTGAGAGGCAAGCTGTTCCATTGATTAATTGTTTTCACTGTAAGAAAGTTTCTCCTTAACTTCTCGGTTGGATCTCTCTTTGACAAACTTTACTTCTACCCTTTATTTCTTGTCCTGGCCTCTGCTGCCCTAGAGAATAAGTCAATCTCCCCTTCTTTGTGACAGCCCCTCAAATACTGAAAGACAACTATTACGTCTCCTCCCCAAATCCTTCTCATCAATAGGCTAGCCATAGCTACCGGTATTCCCTCACCCATTCTTCATACAATTGAACCTCCAGGCTTTTAATCATTTTTGTCACTCTTCTCTGCACCCTTTCCAGGACAATGATTAAGAGCAGGAAAGTGGAAGAAAGAGGGGCTAATTCTGGCTGCACAAGTCTTAAGAAAAATTCATACAAAGCCAGAATCGAGACGACAGCCACAGATAGCAAATTCCAGCTTTTGTAAAGAAGTTGAAGAAACTGTGGATTATCTAGTTAGTTGCTGTAAGAAGATTGCACAGTCTGACTATAAACAGCAGCATGATAAAGTAGTAACAACAATGCATGGGGAGATCTTCAAGGAATACCCTTTGCCTGCAAATAAGAATTTATGAGAGACGCGGTGGCTCAGTGGCTAAGACACTGAGCTTGTCGATTGAGGGATTGGCAGTTCAGCGGTTCGAATCCCAAGTACCATGTAATGGGGTGAGCTCCCATTACTTGTCCCAGCTTCTGCCAACCTAGCAGTTCGAAAGCACATAAAAATGCAAGTAGAAAAATAGGGACCACCTTTGGTGGGAAGATAACAGTATTCTGTACGCTTTTGGCGTTTAGTCATGCCAGCCACATGACCATGGAGACATCTTTGGACAGCGCTGGCTCTTCAGCTTTGAAATGGAGATGAGCACCGCCCCGTAGAGTCGGGAACGACTAGCACATATGTGTGAGGGGAACTTTTACCTTTACCTTTACCTAAGAATTTATGGGACTATAAAATAGAGAAAGCAATAAAAAAGGAAGAAGCTAAAGAGCTCTGGGACTTTAGGATTCAAATAGACAGAGACCTGCCACATAACACTCCAGGCCAGTGGTGAAATGTAAAATTTATTACTACCGGTTCTGTGGGGGTGGCTTGGTGCAGGGGGGGGGGTAATGTGACTGGGTGGGCTTGGCCAACTTTTTTTTTTTAACTTTTAAAACCATTTTTTCTACAACCTGTTCAGCCAAAGAGGTTGTAAAAAAAATGCTTTTAAAAGCCTCTGACGATCCCAGCTGAGCCACATGATCATCAGAGGCGGTTTTAAAAAAACTTTTAAAAGCATTTTTCCACCGAATAGGTTGTATAAAAAATGCTTTTTTTTTAAAAAAAAGCCTCTGATGATTGCGTGGCTCAGCTGGGCATGGGGAGGTGGGGGGAGAAGGGATATTTGCTACTGGTTCTCTGAACCACTCGCCTCCATCGCTACTGGATCGAGCGATCTGGTCTGAACCGGGAGCATTTCACCCCTGCCCCAGACTTAACAACTGTCAATAAGAAAAGCAAAATAGTCTGGATAGTGGACATGGCAATAGTTGGAGACAGCAGAATAGAAGGAAAAGAACTGGAGAAGATAACCAAATACAAAGATCTGCAAATAGAAATAGAAATGGGAAGGACTCAGTATGCCCAATCCAGTCTGAGCATCTGGTTGACTGTGCCACAAACCATAATAATAAAATAAATTATTAAGTATTTGATTTGCTCTTCCCAGTGCTAATATCTGTTCCGCCTGTTCTGGCTTACAGCTGAAAGCTAGTGTTCGGCATGTTAAGGAAAGCCATTGGTTAAGCCTTCTGATTTTGCTGTCTGCTCTTATTTATCATTGTGAGTTTGAATGGCAGATGGTTTTGACAGACAGCCTGCTATCAAAGCAAGTGTGCCCAGAAGCTGACCTTCTTAATAAAATAGGAAAGAGCCCAGGGGTGAAATCCAGCAGGTTCTGACAGGTTCTGGAAAACCGGTAGTGGACATTTTGAGTAGTTCAGAAAACCGGTAGCGGAAATTTTGAGTAGTTCGAAGAACCAGCAAATACCACCTCTGGCTAGCTCCAGAGTGGGGTGGGAATGGAGATCTTGCAATATCCTTCCCCCAGGAGTGGGGAGGGAGCGGAGATTTTGCAGTATCCTTCCCCTGCTACTCCCACCAAGCCACACCAAGCCATGCCCACAGAACCGGTAATAAAAAAATATTGGATTTTACCACTGAAAGAACCCCTCCACCCAGATTACCTACATGCAAGAGAATAAAAGCTATGCCATGTTTGAATTGAGATTTTATGTTTAGCTTTGAGAAAGAAAAAAGGAGGACTATAAAACATTTTTAAATACTTGAAGTTATAAAGAATCTGATGCAAGACAGATGTCAGGGTTCCAAGTAACATCCCCAATGAAAGAAGACTCCGAAGCTTGAGTTTCCTCAAGGTTCCACTTTTTAGAGATGTCATATTGCATATTTGGGAAAACCCGAATCTGAAAACTTCCAGATTTTCCCCACCCAAAAGAAAGTCCCAAGTCCCTGCCCAGTACCCACATGTCCATGACATGGTCTAATCAAGCACTGTCTCAACTGGAGATGCTTCCCAGTTTCAGCCCTCCAGGTGCAGGACAAGATGTCCTTGACTCTCCGAGAAAGGAATGATATTATGACTATATAACACTCTAGCTCCATACACAGCAGTAAATGTGGCAGGCCTGAAGGCCCAACGAAAAAGATGGCTTCCAGGCCCAACAACAGGATTTGTTACAGAAGATATTATGTACCCATAAATGTACCCATAAAAGCACTTGGGCCATGGAACCAATTACTCAAAAAAGAGATGCTGGGTTTCCTTTCATTGAATTTGCTCAGGTGAAGACTAGAAACTCATGGCTTCTTTTCATTTGGGTTCCTGCATTGAAAAGGCGAGTGGAATCCGTGGCCTCTTTGACTCCAGAATTCTATGAATTGAAGGTAAACAAGAGACCCACAGCTAACAGGAATGTGGGCAAATTGTTTTTACATACTTACATGCTTCTTAAATATCGTGGAGAGTAGAGCAATAAATACTTTCGTAAAGTTTTTTTCCCTTCATCTTGCTGAAACCATTATAAATTGTTTTTGAGATTCTGAGAGAGGTTTCAGTTGAGCAGACAAAGGGGATAATGTTTTTACAGTTAAGCCTGCTTTGTGTTTGTAACATTACAAACAGAAATCATACAAGGAAGTGAAGAAGGAGGATGTTGTTCTGGGGAGAGTACATGTCTTCTTGGGAAAACCACACATTAAATTCTTCAGGACCTTTGCTGGCAGAGACAGGAGCCATGTCGTTAATGGAGAGACTGCACTTCTTTCAGCCCATCCCTGGTCAGTGGCTTTGCTGTGTGGGAAGTTAGCACCCACCCCTGTCCTAGGAAAATGAGATATTTTAGGAAATATTAAAAGGGAAGAATATTTCCCCTAAAAGGGAGAAAGAAACTCAGCCGCCCCACCTTTGTCAATAGGTCATTAAGGCCTGGGCCAGTCTATTCTCTATAACAAAAGATCTACCTCCTTCAGGCAGAGCCATAGTAGGAATTGCCTTCATCCAAGATCCAACAAAGATAGGATTAGCTCTGTATCCATCTAGCAACAGAACTCACCACATGGCACCTGGGGAGATTGCATCACCCAGCAAGGCTCAGTCAAGCCCGGGACACAGACAACCTACAGAGTTACCTAAGCTTGGAATACAAAAACACAACCCTACATGGCCCCATGGGAGTCTGACAACCAATCAGAACACAAGCTCAAATTCAAAGCCCAAATAGAGGGCATAAAACCCAGGCACTCTCAGCATCTCTCCCCCTTTTTTTCTTCACCCAACATGTGATCCTGCCCACCATTAAAAACCATCTTTCCAAGGAGTCTCCATGCTTCCAGTGTCTTTTTCCCCACTTGGAACTGAACCCAGAGGGACATTTCTTCCAACAGCTGGAAATATATGAGATCAAGGGTGTAATTAAACTATTCAGTAATATGTATACTTGAATTGCAGAAAGATACACCTTTGAGCCCTTAGCTTTAGAAATGTTTAATTTGACAAGAATCCCGTAGTTATTGAATGGCTTCTCAAAAAAAACAGTAGATGTATGAAAAGTGTTTTCCAAATGATCTGATTTTGATGTCTTGTCTGTTGCTTCCAACTTGTCCAATACAATCTATATTACTCTATGAACCCAATGAGTCGCTGTTCAGTAGGAATGACCCATGATGCTAGGTTAATTCTGTTTACAAAAGAATAAATATCATAGCAGTACCTTATAAGAGAGAATCAATAGCTTTCCTTCAGTAGGTGATCCCTTCATGTCTTCTCAAATTGATTTGTCCCTCCCCCCTCCACACTTCACCATCACAGCCCAGCTATCTATTACAGGGTGATGGGGGGGTCAGTGATTATTGAAGTTATATCTGAATTTACAATATTAATGACTAGCTATGAAGTGTCCAGAGGTTCATAGTGAATTAATTATCTGTTTAAGAAGCCATGAAAAAAATCAATCAGTAAAAATTTCTCACTCTTTGGAGGAAGCAACAAAATTTGTCATTTTTTAAAAAAACTTGGATTTCATTTAGAAGCAGAACAGACTCTGCTCATACTGCCTAAAGACAATAGTATCTTGTATGTATCTGGTACTTGCTAACGGAATGGGCCAACTTGCCGCAGGACAACATGACACGAGGGCCAACTCATTGCAGGACAACTTGCCATGGGACAATTCAACAATTCAATTTAATTATTTAAATTAATTAAAAATATTTTAATTTTGGCATCACATTTCATTTTATCCTTTCTTTTGCATCCTTTCTTTAATGATTGTATTCCACCATTTTTTTGATATTAGTGTAATTCTTGTCCCATAGTGAGTTGTCTTGTGGCGCGTTGATCATGGTGAGTTATTCTGGGGTGAGTTGGCCATGGTGAGTTGTCCTGGGGCAAGTTGGCCATGGTGAGTTAGCCATGGTGAGTTGTCCTGGGGCGCATTGGTCATGGTGAGTTGGCCATGGTGAGTTGGCCATGGTGAGTTGTCCTGGGGCGAGTTGGCCATGGTGAGTTGTCCTGGGGTGAGTTGGCCATGGTGAGTTGTCCTGGGGCGAGTTGGCCATGGTGCGTTGTCCTGGGGTGAATTGTCCTAGATCCCTTACCAATACTGAAGAGGACACAAAACACAGTTCACAATGGAAAGCATGAAAGAAATGTTCAAACTCCATTCAGTTTGACAGCTGAGAGAATATCATTGGCCATAGCAAACCCAGAGGAGTTTGCAAAAGTGTCAGTACTTACTGCCCAGACTGCAGACAACATCTGACATGCTCCTTTGAGGGCTTCCATTCTTCACCACTGGGAAAAAAACACACACCAGTGAGTAGGATGGTGCCTACTGAAGTGGCAAATATTATAAATGGATGCAAAGGGAAGACTGATAGATGAGTGGGGCATTATGCCTAACAGTCCCATGTGTCAGGGGCCATTTTCTAAAATAAATGCTGGGGAAACAGTGGCATATAGTAAAATCTATTTCGTTTCCCAGTTGCAATGTATGGCTGTGGAAGTTGGACCATAAGAAAGGCTGAGCACCAAAGAATTGAGGCCTTTGAACTATGGTGCTGGAGAAGACTCCTGTGAGTCCCTTGGACTGCAAGACGATCAAACCGGTCAGTCCTAGAGGAGATCAACCCTGACTGCTCTTTAGAAGGCCAGATCCTGAAGATGAAACTCAAATACTTTGGCCACCTAATGAGAAGGAAGGACTCACTGGAGAAGAGCCTAATGCTGGGAAAGATTGAGGGCAAAAGAAGAAGACGTTGGCAGAGAATGAGGAGGCTGGATGGAGTCACTGAAGCAGTTGTTGTGAGCTCAAATGGACTCCAGGGGATGGTAGAGGACAGGAAGGCTTGGAGGAACATTGTCCATGGGGTCGCGATGGTTCAGACATGACTTTGCGACTAACAACAACAACAAATTTCTTTTCCTTACTCAGAATGTCTCCAGAAGACTGTTGAATAATTGGAGTGGGGAGTCATGGCCAGGGAGTACTATATGAATAGATAATTAATGGGATGTTTCCCCCAGATATTCAAGTTGAAAAGGCAATCTAACACTTCCTTAACCAGATGCTTTTACCTCTGGAGGTGGCCCACTATTTTTTACAGGACAATGGCTTCAGTTTGAAGCAGCCATATTGTTAGATCTGTGGAGGAAATTTTTAAAAAGTGCCCTGTGTAGAATAAAGAACTGACTAAGCAGGGAAAGTAAGGAATGAATTGACAGTGTAAAGGGTACACCATGAAGTGGAAGCAACATACTACAGCTCAAGACTTATTCAAGCAAGGCTGCATTGGGTACTATGTTTTGTGACGTCCACACATTAAGTGTTGAGACAAGACTGATCTGCTTTAAACACTGGCCCAGCCCTGGCCATGACTCCCCGCTCCAATGATTCAACAGGTGACTCAATAGGTGGCTTTTGCATGTACCTGCTTCCTACAAAATTCTGCAACTGTTTTGCTACTTAGAAAGAGGGATTTTTCTCCATACATTTGCTCAAAGCGCCCCTTTAAATTCTGCACAAAAATTTGATTAGAAATGTTTTGGAGTGCGCAGAGATGGACAAGCTCACAAAATAAATACACGAAAAGGAGCAAACAGAATACTACATGGTATGGGAGAAATGGTATGAATGATTAGAGGAGAGGTATAAAGGGCAAGGAAAGAGTAAATGAGTAGTAACAAACAAGTGGAAACAGAACGGGCACAGAATGTATGATTGAAATTGAGTACATTGTTATCTTTATGTATATAAATCAATATTAGAATCATATGTATAAATGGTAAATTGAAGTAAGGGAGAAAATTGGTATGTAAGAAATGAATGTAAGAAAATTGGATGCAAAAATGTTGAAAAGAAGAAAATTGTAAAAATTTTTTTTGTTTTTTTAAAAAAACTGTTTAATAAAAAATATTATTAAAAAAATTCTGCATAATTCTTAACAACTAAAAGATGGGTTTTAGTGTGCATGTAATCCAAACTGGTGACTTGTTAACACTGTATCCTGGATCTGGGGATGGACAAAAATTGTGGGGGAGGGGGTCTGGATCCTGGGATAGTTTGTGAAATTCAAATCAGATTAACCAGTCCCTAGATGCTTCAACTCTGGTCCTGGCCGGTTGCTCTAGAGCAGTGTTCCCAAACTTGACCCTTTGAAGATGTATGGACTTCAGTTCCCAGCATTCCTTAACCAGCCATACTGTCTGGGGAATTCTGGGAGTTGAAGTCCATGCACCTTAAAATAGCCAAGTTTGGGAAACACTGCTCTAGAGCAGAGATGTCAAACTCAATTTCATTGGAGGGCCACATCAGGGTTGTGTATGACCTTGGGTGGGTGTGGTGGGCGTGACCAGGGCGGGCATGGCCAATTCAGTGTCACTCATGTTGGGGTCACCTGTGGCGGCCTGAGTGCTTTGTCAGAGAAAATGGGCTCCCAAGCTCCATTTCGGTCGCAATGGCCTCTTGCAACCCTCTGCCAGTGAAAACGGAGCTGGGGAGGGCCGTCTGCAGCCCTCCCAAGCTCTTTCTTCACTGGAAGAGGCACTATGGGCCAGTCTTTCACAGTTTCCCGGGGGGCCCCATGGGCCAGATCCAGCACCCAGGCCTTGAGTTTGACATCCCTGCTCTAGAGCAGTGTTACTTAATCTTTTTTTTTTCTCCTTCCAACCTCATTTTTCCCTTGCCTAGGTCCTCATGACTGGTGAAAAAGATTGCCTCTTACATGCTTGGCTTGAATATAGAATATGTGTCTTTATTTAGAATAATTTTTGTCATTCAGTTTACAGTACACAACTACATACCAAAATTTACTCTTAATGAAATTTATTAGTCAAGTAATGTGATCCTTGCAATTAACCAGTGTGCTTTCTGGCGTCAACAAGAAACTATTGGCAGTATAAAATACTTTATTTTTGTGTGGCCTCCTCGGCATGTGCTGTGGCCCCCCTGTGGCCTCCTTGAAATAACTTAAGGCCCCCTGTTGAGAATTATTGTGTGAAGCCCTGAATTCAGTGATGGGGGGGGGAGGGGGCATGACATATGACTAACTCAAAAGAGAATGGAAATATTCCATGAGATTTGAAAATTATGTTTTGGTTAATCTGGCTTAAAAAATACTCTCAAAATGTGTAGCTATGTTTGCAGTGCCATATTAATAGAATAGAATAGAATTCTTTATTGGCCAAATGTGACTGGACACACAAGGAATTTGTCTTGGTGCATATACTCTCAGTGTACATAAAAAGAAAAGATACATTCATCAAGAATCATAAGGTACAACACTTAATGATAATCATAAGGTACAAATAAGCAATCGAAACATATTAACAGTCAATATAAATCGTAAGGATACAAGCAACAAAGTTACAGTCATATAGTCATAAGTGGAAGGGATGGGTGATGGGAACAATAGAAGATTAATAGTAATGCAGACTTAGTAACTAGTTTGACAGTGTTGAGGGAATTATTTGTTTAGCAGAGTGATGGCGGTTGGGAAAAACCTTTCCTTGTGTCTAGTTGTTCTGGTGTGCAGTGCTCTATAGCGTTGTTTTGAGGGTAGGAGCTGAAACAATTTATGTCCAGGATGTGAGGGGTCTGTAAATATTTTCACAACCTTCTTTTTAACTCGTGCAGTATACAAGTCCTGTAATCTTTCATATTCAGCTTGTGAGCAAATATAATTCCAAATTCATTTCATATACAACATGGCTAACTCTGGTGAATTAATATAAATAATTATAATGTAAGTATTAGTCTCATTTCAGCACAGTCCATCATTTTCTTAATAATTTCTTCATCAGTAATTATCTTCTCTCCTTTCCAATTTTTTGCAACTCCTGGCAGTTTCTGATGTTCTCGCGCATGTGAAGACCAGCTGGCCAGCATGCCGGAACCTGTAAGAGCAACGGGCGATGGCTCGCATGCCCGGAGAGATGGCTCTCTGTGCCACTTCTGGCACGCATGCCATAGGTTTGCCATTACAGGTGTAGGGTCTCCTGCTTGAGTAGGGAGTTGGATTAGATGATCTACAAGGTCCCTTTCAACTATGTTAATCTAATCTAATCTAATCTAATTTCCCCATTCAGTCGTGTCCGACTCTAGGGGATGGTGCTCATCTCCATTTCTTAGCTGAGGGGGCCAGTATTGTCCAAAGTCATTCTATGGTCACATGACCAGCATGACCGTCAAGTTTAAAATGCTTCCGAAACATTTGAATATTTATTGCTATTCAATTTGACAATGAACTGGGGTGGGGGAGGGAAGGGTGAGAAAAGAATGCAGGCGAGCCAAGAACAGACTGTATGAACCAAGAACCCACCAAGGTCTCTACTGTAGGTGTCTGACAAAGAAATAACTGTTCTCAAAACAAAAGACTGATTCGTAATTGGGCAGCATGATCACTATGGGCGGGAAGAAGGAAAAACTAATGTTATCTATGTAGCATTGCATGGGAAAAGTGGTTTTAATTCTTCAGTGCTGAAATGGTGTATCCAATGAAGTTTTACTTTGGGGATTTTAAAATGCCTGAGAGTGACTACCTTCCCTGGGTTCGCTAGTTGGATAGTTGACAATGACTATATGCTAAAGTGCATGGATCACTGCTACCTTCCCATCAAAGTGGTACCTATTTATCTACTTGCATTTACAGTTGTGGCCAAAATTGTGGAAATCTTTTTCGGAAAGTGTATTTTTGAAGTTTGATGACTAATAATACCACTTTTTTTTGGAGTTTCAAGATAATCCTATTCCACTACTGGAATGGCCTGGGAATAGTCCAGACCTTAACCCAATTGAAAATCTATGGAGCCGACTAAAGAAACTGGTTAGTCAGAAGTGACCCAAAAATAAAACCCAGTTAATAGAAGCAAACATTCAATCTTGGTTTCACATTATAACAGCTGCAGAACTAAAAGACTTGGTTCACTCCATGGAAAGACATTGTAAGGCTGTAATTCATACTAAGGGTTACCCAATTAAGTATTAACTGACATGGTGATAATTTTTGTATATCTCATTTTTTCTATGTGTATCACTTTTCTTTATACTGTAACTGCTATTCTAATAGCAAATCCTTCATAAAAGTTATTGCATTACATTCTTGATTCAATTATCTTTCCATTGATATGTAATTTTATGGTACTACTAAAAAAAAAAGTGGTGTTATAGCTAGTATTAGAAAATACTCTTTTCCCAAAAAGTTTCAACAATTTTGGCCACTACTGTACATGTTTTCAAATGGTTAGGTGGACAAGAGCTGTGGCAAATAATGGGAGCTCACACCATCGCACAGCACTCAGGTCTCAAACCTGGGCTGTCAGTTTTCCCGCTGACAAGCTCATCATCTTTAACTATCGAGCCATTGGGCCACTATATAATGCTCAGCGGATAGCAGTTTGTGGCCAAACTCAGCGATCTGAAAAATTCAAGAACAGGAAGTCTTGGAGAGGAGGCCAAAAGGAAAAGGCCACCATGGCTATGGGTGGACCAGTAAATTGGAAAGAAGAGTCAGGAAAAGGATGTTTTTTAAAGCAGTGCTCATATTGTTACTGAAAAACCCCATATGGAGTCAAGATTAACCCAAGGGAAGGACAGCATATAGATTTTCAACTGTAAGCCAAACTGCTTATTTTAACTTTTAAAGGAGACATTAAGTGGGCATTCTCTTTGCTTTTTCATGGAACAACTACTCCTTTAGATAGTTTGCTTGCAACCATATAGGTAAAACTTCTCCAGAATGATCTGTCCCTAAAATGGCCTTTTGGGATTTTATTGATGTGCTCATTGGTGCAATCAAGCTCATCCACCTTACTATTGGTTATCCTCTTCTTTCCTTTCCTTCATCTTTCCTAGCATAAGGGACTCCTCAGGAGAACTATATCATTGCATATGTCAGAACTGCCACCTCACGCTTGCGCTCTATCACTTGGTGCCAGTCTGCCATGAACTCCAGGGAGACTGGATGGAGGGTGTGTGGGTGGTGTGGGAGGATTCAGAGGTAACGAGAATTCATTGCATCTGCTGGAGATGTGACTTCAAGGTCAGATGGCTGAGAACGAAGTGGAGCTGCATTCCAACCCACACATGAAGCAACCATACCACAAACAATCTTTTTGAATTTGATTGGCCAACGGGGCTCAGCAGGGGGGATGCACCTAAGGGAGGGGAAATTACACTTGGGGATTTTGGCGCATGCTTTTCAGTTCTGGCTTTGGTCTACTATATTTCACTTGACCTTTAGTAAACTATAACTTTCTCAACAAATGGTGTTAAGGATCGTTCTTGCTTAAAGAGTCAACTTCAGCCTAATTTAGCCAACATATGATAATTTAAGTTTGGTTATTTAGAATAGAATAGAATTCTTTTTTTTTTAAAAAAAATATTTTATTAGTTTTAAAAATAAAACAATGGACATTGCTCAGCGTCTCTGGTTTCTAACATTTGCGTCAAATTCAAGTTAATAAGTAATATATTCCTTAATCTATATACAAATGTACATATCTCCTATTTCATTATATATCAAGTATACAGTATTTTACTTCCTAAACAGGTATACATATATTTAGTAAACCTATATTACATTCACAAATTCAACATACCTTGATATATTGATATATATTGATATATACATTTCTATAGAATAGAATTATTAATGGCCAAGTGTGATTGGACACACAAGAAATTTGTCTTGGTGCGTATGCTCTCAGTGTACATACAAGAAAAGATACAATTGTCAAGAATCATAAGGTACAACCCTTAATGATAGTCAAAAGATACAAATAAGCAATCAAATCATATTAGAAAACATAATTGTAAGAATACTAGCAACAAGGTTACAGTCATACAGTCATGAGTGGGAGGAGATGGGTAATAGGAACGATGACAAGATTAATAGTAGTGCAGACTTAGTAACTAGTTTGACAGTGTTGAGGGAATTATTTATTTAGCAGAGTGATGGCATTCGGGAAAAAACTGTTCTTGTGTCTAGTTGTTCTGGTGTACACTGCTCTATAGTGTTGTTTTGAGGGTAGAAGTTGAAATAATTTATGTCCAGGATGTGAGGGGTCTGTAAATATTTTCACAGCCCTCTTGGGTTTAATTCTGGAATTAGCATTGATTTGCTATATAATCTATAATTGTTTGTTTCCATAGATATCAGTGGTATTCTATGGATACCAAAATTTAAATGGGCCAGTGCTCTTTGACTCTTGCTTTTCAAAGTCCCATTTTTGCTTCTATAGGGTACCATAAAGAAAATCATTGCTTGCAATGATTCTATACTGCTAAACAAATAATTCCCTCAACACTGTCAAACTATTTACTAAGTCTGCACTACTATTAATCTTCTCATCTTCTCATCGTTCCTATCACCCATCTCCTCCCACTTATGACTGTATGACTGTAACCTTGTTGCTGGTATCCTGACGATTTATATTGTATTGTTTCCTGATTGCTTATTTGTATCCTATGACTATCATTAAGTGTTGTACCTTATGATTTTTGATGAACGTTATCTTTTATTTTATGTACACTGAGAGCATATGCACCAAGACAAATTCCTTGTGTGTCCAATCACACTTGGCCAATAAAAATTCAATTCAATTCAATTCAATTCAATTCTATTCTATTCTATTCTATTCTATTCTATTCTATTCTATTCTATTCTATTCTATTCTATTCTATTCTATTCTATTCTATTCTATTCTATAGACACACCTTTTCCATGGCCTTCATTGTTACACTACCAAGTGCTGATCTGCACCATGTTTCTTGACTGCTGGTTCCTTTACTGTTGATCGTTGATCCTAACAGGCAGAAACTATTCACCACTCCAATATTTTCATTATCGATCCTAAGGCTGGTCACTATGTCTAGTGTCATTTATTTGATCTTAATATTTAATCTTGGTCCCATTTTTTCCCCCTGTGCTCCTTGATTTTCATTACTAAAGCTTGCAAAAACCATTTGCATTTTCAGCTGTCTGAGTAGTGTCATCAGCTTTCTTGGACTTTCTACATTCATTTCTTTGATTTCATTCCATAGTACCTCTGGTTCCCAATCAGTGATATTTAACACTTCAAAGAGATTCCCGTTGTTCCATTTGAAAAAGATGGGTTTGTTCATAATCAGGTCATGGAAATTGATTTGCTTTGTTCTTCCATATTAGCTTGATATAGACCTTGTATACAAGTGGTATGCAATCTGTTCTACAGGCATTCCTTTGTCTTTTTTATAGTTATAAATGAACCCTTCCAATTCCTTGTACCAATAATATACCATGTTTCCCTGAAAATAAGACCCTGTCTTATATTTTTTTGAACCCTGAAATAAGCGCTTGGCCTTATTGCCATGCGCTCAAAAGCCCGATTGGGCTTATTATCAGGGGATGTCTTATTTTGGGGGAAACAGGGTAGCAACTTTTATTTCACTATATTTTTGTCTGGTGATGTTCATGTATATAGGCCTCATTTTGGTTGTTTAAAGCAATGAAAAAAAATCTTTAGGTGCACCAAAAATGGATAAATCCTTCTTCATTTCAGTTTCCCAGATCAGGCAGTTCAATATTTTCCTCCTCATTATTTTCATTTTGGCATTCCATTTCCCTTTCCCATTTCAGCTTTTCTTTTCCTGTGTGGCAAAATCAGCATCCAGATGTTCCAAAGGCTTTAATCTAGCCTCAGCATAAACACAATTCTTCCTTTCGAGCATATTAACTGACCTGAGAGGCCCATCATCCAGTACCATATTGTCTATCCATGTATATATATATATATATTGTCTATCCATGCAATTTTTTTTGATAAAATACAGGAGTATATAAAATGCCACAATATGAAATGATGTCTTTGCTAGTGTCGCTAAAATGAACACCTGTCTCTAGTATCTTTGTATATATCCTTGCAGCCTGATAGAAGTACCTGCTTGCTTTAATTGGGCAACTGGGATGAACTTCATAACTAGGGTTCAAGTTGGGGTGAAATTCAGCAGGTTCTGACAGGTTCTGGAGAACCAAAATTTTGATTCAGAGAACCAGCAAATACTACCTCTGGCTGGCCCCAGGGTGAGGTGGGAATGGAGATTTTGCAATATCTTCCCCCCAGGAGTGGGGAGGGAATGGAGATTTTGCAGTATCCTTCCCCCGGAGTGGGGTGGGGATAGAGATTTTGCAGTATCCTTCCTCTGCCACACCCATCAAGCCATGCCCACCAAGCCATATCATGCCTACCAAGCCATACCCACAGAATCGGTAGTAAAAAAATTTGGATTGCACCATTGGTTCAAGTTATTGGGTGGGGAGTATATATTCTTGGGGTAGACTTTTAGTACTTTTTGCTTATATCTCACTTTCCATTATGAAGCAGAATAGCAGGTGTAGGAAGTTAGCACCCATCCCTCTCCTAGGAAAATGAGATATTTTAGGAGATAATAAAAGGGCAGAATATATCCCCTAAAAGAGAGGCAGAAACTCAGCCCCCCCACCTTTGTCAATGGGCCATTAAGGCCTGGGCCAGTCTATTCTACATAACAAAGATCTACCTCCTTCTAGCAGAGCCATAATAGGAATTGCCCAAAGCCCCTTCATTACATCATCATCCAGCAAGGCTTGGGACTCAGAGCAGACTACAGAGTTATCCCTGCATGGCTGCATGGCTGTCTGACAACCAATCAGAATACAAGCTCAAATTCAAAAGCTTAGAGAGGGCATAAAACCCAGGCACTCTCAGCATCTCTCCCCTTTTTCTTCAACCAACATCCTCAAGGCATGTGATCCTGTCCACCATTAAAAACCATCTTTCCAAGGAGTCTCCATGTTTCCAGTGCCTTTTTCCCCACTTGGAACTGACATTTCTTCCAACAGCTGGAAATATATGAGATCAAGGGTGTAATTCAACTACTCAGTAATATGTATCCAACACAGGAAACTGAGACAAACAAAACTGAGGGGAAAGCACCAGACCCACTCACTGTGCTCCAAATAATGTAGAAAAGCCACGTCCTGTGGCAAGATAGGAATCCCCAGTAGGGCAGGAAATGTGTTGCTGAAGTAATTTTCCACTGCTCAAGGAATGGAGCAGAGTTTGGCCATAAGAAAGAGCCATCATAGCAATTGTTCTATGTAACTACTTAGATGAGGCCAACGCTTCCCAGTTCTACACTTTGGGATAGACGTTGATGGATTACAATGGCCACACGTTTTCTCAGTGCATTCAGATAAGTGTGGTGATTCTATCTTGCGTTATCGCTGTAACAAAAGGAGAACAAGGGCCATTTCCAAAGGAGGCCTAAAGAAAGGAAAAGGTGCTTTAGTTGCAGTTTTAATACAAGCTGTCTTAGTCTCATAGCCGTATTGCTGAGAACCCCTTATCCTCTTGGGGGCATTTGAAAGGCAGGGCTGAGGCTTTGTAAGAAAGCCTCTTTGTAGAGAACTAACTGGTTTAACAGCTGTAATTATCTCACTGAGAGAAACTGTAAATTGGATTAAGGCTCTGAGTTGCAGCTGAATGAGCTCCTCCATTGCCCCACCTGGTGGGCTGCTCTGCGATAACAAATATAAGGGGAAAAAAAAAAAGAAGCTGAGAAATCAAATTTGGATTCCACTTCACACTCATGGTTTCCTTCTGGAAAAAATGAATTTTTTTTTCCAGCAGAAAACGCTGGCATAGGCTTTGCTGGCAATATCAGTGCTGGGGCTCATATCATCTGCTGGCGTTCTTCCGGAAAAACGATCCCCTCCATTATCAGAAGGAAATAAATAAATAAACAGCAGGAGATGTTTTGGCAAAGGAGCTGGAAAGGAACAGAGAGTGATGCGTGTCAGCATCGTGTGCTCTCAGCCAACAGTCTGTGGCAGCCAGGGATGGAGTGGAGGGAGAAGATAGGAGTTGGAGTAATTCCTTTTTATCCCCCTTCTGCTTGTGTCATTGAAATAAACATACCATCATAGGGGGGAAAAATTATAAACCAGATATTGGATAAATCTATGCAGAATATCCATGTTTTAACTAATGCTATGTTTGCTGGAAACAAATCTTGGTAGCAGAATCGAATGACTTTCTGCCTGGATTTTTTTTTTTTTGCCCAACATGTGCATCTCAGATCTTCAGTGCTCTTCATGGGGTAGGGTATTTGAAAAGGGGCAAGTGGCACTGTAGAATAGCCAGGATCTTGAGGAAAACAATGAGAGGAATCATCACCCACATTCACTAATGTCTTATGTGATGCACAAAACAGATGGAGAACAAGTGAGAAGTGTTGCCACACTTAATGTAGCCCGCACTCGATTGGAGGATGAGAAGCTGGCAGAAGGAACTAGAAGCTTGGGGGAGGTTAGAAACCAGAAATCAAGGGACAAGGTTATACCTACATTGCCTTGTAATTTATTCAGCCTACTAACTCCCCAGCAGACAGGAATAAAATTGAAAATTATCTTGACAGAGGGAAACTGCATTTCAGCTAGTAAAATTAATTTCAACAATCTATGGAATAATCCTACGGAGCAGTGGTGGGTTTCAACTGGGGTTATCACTGGTTTGCTTCATGCATGCGCTTTGCGCACACTTCGCGCAAGTGCAGTGTATTACGGAACAGCTGAGAAGTGGCAATCTACTCTGCCGCGTCTTTCAGCTGTGCTAAAAACACCCGAATATAAGGTATGTATAATGCAGGGGTGGATGGGAGGGCCAAGCTAATTGTCAGAGAGAACCGGTTCGCTCTCAGCTCACCATCACTGCTACCAGCTCGCCCAAACCGGGCTGAACCGGTAGAAACCCACCACTCCTATGGAGTGGAGAACCCATAGCAGAGGTGGTATTCAGCCAGTTTGGACTGGTTTACCCTAATTGGTAGTGGATATTGTGGGTGGGCCTGCCCCCAGCCCCCCGCCCCCCCGCCCCGGCTCTATGCCATCCTATTTAGGCATGTTTTTGAGGCCAAGAGCATGTGCGGAAGTCTGGAAGGCGCATGTGTGGAAAATGCCTGCGTGCTCACATTTGCAAACCAATAGGAAAAGTAAGTGAATACCATCCCTGACCCATACCCCTGAGCAATTCATACCCATATTCTTGCTTTACAGAGTTCCATTTTATCTCTGAAAGTCGGTAGCAAAGAAGTTAATCTCAGAAGAGATGTTGCACCTCTAGTCACGTGAAGCTATTTTGAGAAAACCATTGCTATTCACTTAAAATTAAATCCCTCACAGATAAAAGTATTAATTCTGAGCCCTACAAAGGAAGTACCATGTCACCCTTCCTGTGGTCTTGGTGCAGCTGTTTTTGTTTTGTTTGGGGTTTCTTGCCTGAATGTGTTGTTTTTAAATCAAAACAAAAGGACAAACCCGGGATAGGTCATTACCTATCTTAGCATGTTGCTAGTATGAATTTAAAAGTTCTTAGGGGGTGATTATATTCAACCTCAAAACTGAATAGCAGAAGCCACTGACGTGATTTTTTTTTTTACTTTATTTTAACAAATCATTTTCAAATAATTGTCAGAAACTTTTTTCCTCTTCACTAGCTAAACATCATTGTTAGTTTCTCTAACCCCTGTACCTTTTACCTTAAACTGTCTACCACAGACCTTACACATTTCTTAAGAGGTCCCTAAGGGGGCGTGCCTAAGCGCACCAATGTGCCTACCATCCAGGGGTGAAATCCAGCAGGTTCTAACAGGTTCTGGAGAACCGGTAGCAGAAATTTTGAGTAGTTCGGAGAACTGGCAAATATCACCTCTGGCTGGCCCCAGAGTGGAGTGGGAATGGAGATTTTGCAATATCTTTCCCCCAGGAGGGGTGGAAATGCAATATCCTTCCCCTGCCATGCCCACCAAGCCACCCACGCAGAACTGGTAGGGAAAAACTTTGGATTTCACCCCTGCTACCATCCTTGTCCTACTGTCCCCATTTATACGTACTCATTTTATGTGTTTATGGCTGTGTTTGACTTATTTACATCCATTTATTTGTGCCATTTTTTCTTGTGTCCATGTCTATGTCTATACTTGTTTCCTCGTACTTGTTGACAAATAATTAATTAAATACATAAATAAATCATCAGGTGACAACAGTGGTGGGCTGCAAGCAGTTTAACAACTGGTTCGGTAAGTGCGCGTGCCGAACGCATGTGTGCGAAGCGTTCAAAATACAGCAGTTTGAAGCTCAGCTGCTTACCTTCTATGGCAGCCCCGGTAAGTAGAACAGCGGAGACACGGAAATCAGCTGAGTTGTGCGAATCAGCTGAGCCAGAAATAAGGAAATATAGGACAGGATAGGGCAGATGCGGGTGGGCGGGGCTAGCTGATCGTTGGAACTACCAGTTCGCTAGAACCGGTCCGAACTGGCAGCAGCCCACCACTGGGTGGCAGCCATGCTTTAGAAAGTATAAATAATTTAAAATATGTTAAGAAACGGATAGCAGAAATGGTGGAAAAGGTTATATGGGAAACAGCTGAAGAAATAGGAAAAATTGAACCTAAAAAATATAAATCCAGTGGAGACAAGATAGTAATTAAAGAGATATCTTGGGTTGTCATATTGAAGAAGGCAAAGATGTTGTTGCTTTAGACCAGTGTTTCTCAACCTTGGCAATGTCCAGATGTGTGGACTCCCAAAATTCCACCGGCAAAATCTTGAAGTTGGGTCATTCCATGTCAAGCGGTCTGATTTCAGAAAAGTGCCCTGGATGGGATAAAGACAAACATGATTTTGTATGGTACTGGTAGTAGAACGCTACCCTCAGCATGTAGAATGTTCCAAAGGTAGGAAATTCTTACAAATAGGGCACCTGGTCTATACACCTGTGAAACTGAAAGCACTAAAACCATTCAAGATATGATATGAAATGAAAATAATGCCTGGGATGTTTGGGAACTGACTAATAAAAGTGTTTATTCATTTCTTTATAAAATTTATTGGCCGCCCATCTTACCACAAGGTAACTCTTAGATACTTGCAAATAATCGTCGCATGCTATATTTACTGCACAGTGAAGAGAAACGAATGGTGTAAGTCTCACAACTCTTAACTACAGCTAAACAAAAGTTAGGGCATATCATATATTTCATTTCCTCCAGTAGCCATCAACAGACTTTTCCCAGGTGATAAATGGACTAATAAAAGTTGGTCTCACTGGAGTTGTAAAAGAACCCCCACGGGCCTGCTATGATAAATTTGCAAAGTACTTTCAAGATAAAGGTACTCATATTAGTCTTGAATTTGACACAGTTTTCATACGGAAACGTCAAGGGTATTATCTAGCCAAGTTACTGTATGTGGAACTACTTTTAATGGTGATTATCTGATGATTATCCTTCTATGATGGGGCCTTGATGAGGCGAAAGTGCTTGTGTGGGTAAATGAAATTGTAGGCTATGTCATCAAAATGTGTATATGTCCAGAAAGGTGTCCCAAGATAAACAGGTCATGATGTATACCCCGAACCAGGGGTCAGCAACCTTAAAAACTCATAGAGCCATAAAGTTCCTAACCGGAAGACCCGCGTTCGATTCTAGAGCCAAACAGAAGTCCGGTTCCCACACCATAGAGTGTCCTCCTTGTCAGAGCGGCAATCAGTCCCGTTACCTTGCGTGGGGTAATTGCCCTCATTTTGAGTTGGATCGTGGCTTTTATCCTTCTGCATACTTTGATCAATAAAACCGAAGAAACATTCTCTAATTAAACTCATATTTATTGTAAGAAAATAAAAACATCTCACTATCTAAAATAGATGACATGTTGGCAAAGAATCCCCAGCCTGACCTTAGCTGGCTGGAGAACAAAGGAAAGTTTCTAGAAAAAGTACAAAGGAATGCATGACATGCGCAGTAGGTGCTGATAAGAAATATAACTCGGTAAGTCTGACAGTCCAGAAATAATAGCTCTGCTGGTAAATATAAAAACAAAGTGACACTCCTAGCGTGGCATCCTGTTTCCTCTACCTGTCCTAACCTAAAGCCATATCAATTGTGGAGCCAACCAGCTACAGGGAACTGCAGCAGAGGGATGAAAGAGCCACATGCGGCTCCAGAGCCGTGGGTTGCTGACCTCTGTCCCAGACTAACACTGCACACATCTGCCAACCTTCACTGGACGAGCATGACAGATAATGGTCTATTCCTTCCACATTCTTTCTTTCTCTCTCTCTTGCTTTTTTCCTTCCTTCCTTCCTTCCTTTCTATCTTCCTTCCTTCCTTTCTCTCTCTTTTTCTTTTTTATCCTTCCTTTCTCTCTCTATTTTTCTTTCTTTTTTCTTCCTTCCTTCCTTCCCTCTCTCTCTCTCTTTCTTTTCCACTTTTTCTTTTTCCTTCCTTCCTTCCTTCCTTCCTTCCTTCCTTCCTTCCTTCCTTCCTTCCTTCCTCCTTTCCCTCTTTCTCTTTCTTTCTTTCTTTCTTTTTCTTTCCTTCCTTCCCTCCTTCCTCTTCCTTTTTTTCTCTTTCTTTTGTTCCCTCCCTCCCTTCCATCCTTCCTTCCTTCTCTTTTTTCTTTCCCTTTCTTTCTCTCTTTTTCCTTCCTTCCTTCCTCTTTCCTCCTACCTTCATTCCTTTCCCTCTCTCTTTCTTTCTTTATTTCTCTCTCTCTTTATTTTTCTTTCTTTCCTTCCTTTCTCTTTCTTTCTTTCTTTCTTTCTTTCTTTCTTTCTTTCTTTCTTTCTTTCTTTCTTTCTGCCTTCCTTTCTCTCTTTCTTTCTCTTTCCTTCATTTCTCTCTCGCCCTATTTTTCTTTCTTTCTTTTTTCGTCCTTCCTTCCTTCCTTTCTTCCTTCCTTCCTCCCTCCCCTTCCTCTTTCTTTCTTTCTTTCTTTCTTTCTTTCTTTCTTTCTTTCTTTCCTTCCTTCCTTCCTTTCTCTCTCTTTTTATTTTTTCTTTTTCCTTCCTTTCCTTCCTTCCTTTCTTCCTTCCTTCCTTTCTTTCTCTTTCCTTCCTTTCTCTCTCTTTTTCTTTCTTTTTGTTCCCCCTTTTCACTCTCTATTTTTTCTTTCTTTTGTTCCTTCCTTCCTTCCTTCTTTCTTCCTTTTTCTTTCCTTCCTTTCTCTCTCTCTTTATTTTTTCTTTCTCTTTGTTTCTTTCTTTCTTTCTTTCTTTCTTTCTTTCCTTCTTTCTTTCTTTCTTTCTTTCATTCTTTCTTTC